>OY756222.1:20262370-21669870 GCA_963576875.1 Acrobasis repandana
AAATAAATAAATAAATATTGCAGGATAAATTTGAGCCACATCCCGGTTTCCGATTGAGGTGAGATAAGTAAGTCCGAATAAGTACCTACTTCATGGCCTATTTGCCTTTTGTGTTTATATGGGACGTAGATTTCTTTTATTTATTTTTTATTTTCAATGTTCAATGTATGTAAACATCAAACTCGCCCCTTCCGCTCTATTTCTTTGAAATGTATGGGCCTAAAATAAAATAAAATGTGGAAAAGTTTTCATCTATAGGTAACGTATAAGAAGTCAATTTATTCAAATACCTAGTCTAGCCATAAGTATTGTAAAAAAAAAAAAAAAAACTATTGCAAATAACATTTATTACTTTTACAATGCGTTAGTTTAATACATAAATATAAAACAATTTAAAATATAAAAAGCTTATTCGAAGTGGCCTCCCAGGTGCTTAAGACGGTGTCCAGCGCTGCCCGCATTTGAAATAAATTATTTGTAAGGAAACGGAGACATCATTTAAAATTTAAAGCTACTAAAACCTAGATAACCCTTCAAACTATTTTATGAACCACTGTTTACAATTTAAAGCAAACTAAAACTTAACGTTCTCAACGTTAAGTTTTAGTTTGCATTTTTGCGAAAAACGGCCACTTTTGGCTACCTTCTCAAGAATGGTATTTTGATACACTTGTGCCGATGTTTTGATACCTTTTTCACAAAAGTATGGCTCAGTCACTCCTTAATAGCTAACACCCCACCAAACCATCACTGAAGTCGGATAATGCCCACGTTGCACTCTGTCGACTAATTGGGAAGCTTTCTTAGAGCTTTAAGCATAAATACGATCATTTTGTCTGTTAAAATATTGCTCAATTGTAAAAAAATTCTCATCCGTAAACAAAATGTTTCCGTGACCTCCCTTTGCGTACCGCTTCAGTAGTTGTTTCGATTTTACCACCCTATTCTTTTTTAAATTATCAGTTAAGAAATGACCAGTACATCTCTTATAGGCTGCAAGTCCTAAGTCATCTTTAAAAATACGCGGACATGCTTCTAGGTGCTATCTTCATCTCCTGTGATAAATATTTTGCTTTCGGACAGGATTTCTTCGAATTCTTTCCATTACTGCTTTCTTCCTTGCTTCCTTTTACGTACAAACTAGTGTTTGTACGAATAGCCCGGTATAGAAACATTTGACTATGACCAAGCGTATGGAGAGTTTTAAAAATTGCATTTGGTTCCATACCTACTTTGTGTAATGCAATCACAGCGATTCGGTTCTCTTTATCACCCCACTCCGTTTTAATATCGCAAAATATTGTATACAATGTATTGGCGCCAAAATAAGAAAAGACAATGAAAAATCATATAAAAATAACGGATTCAAAATTCAAGAAAAGCTTGGGCCGACTCCGGTGCCGAACGGTCGTCTACCATTGTCTCCCATTTTGGGACCGGACATAAAAAGTCTGCGATCATACACCTCTCGCTCGCCTTACGTTCTGCTATTACTGGGACAGACGCGGTTCAAGTAAAATGTGCAATTTGTGACAATTTATGAGTGTAATGTGTTTGCGTAAATTGTGCATTCAACAAGGCCGCCCTAAAACCTAAAACAAAACCTACTCACTGCCGTGAAGAAATCTGGTGAGGCCTTTCCAATTATTTATTTATCTATCTATTTATAATTTGATTATTTGTATAGGCTGCCTATTTAGGTCATCAAAAACTGCGAATACCCTGTTTAAAACTTGGTTAGCTTTAAGACATCAAATTCAAGAGTGACGTAATAGTAAACAAGTAAACATCCTAAATTCAGCATCTGAGAGATACATACTACAAGAGTCATCAACCGTGATCCTAAATACCCTTTTGTTTGAACGAGCTTCAAATTGTGGTTTCGAAGTCAAGACACTAGATTACCAGCCGAGCTGTAAAACAAAAAAAAATCTAACAAAATCCGCAGGGAAACCAAAATAAAGAAAACAAACTTGAATATAGCAACAAAATACAATCTTATCTCGCATAAAAGAATCTTGAACTAGCACTACAAATGAAAACTGCATGATCTCGGTAAGAAGCATGTCACATATTGTACCTAATATACTAATCTTCTAAAATAATTTTTCTTCACTTATTTGGATAAAACTTTTCGCCAAAAACGTTTGTAATATAACATAAATGTTTTACATAATATAAGAAAATTTAGTTCAAAGTCAGTTTTACATACTTTAGTAACCAATTTAAAAACGAAAAATAAAAACAAGCACGATATAGTAATCACTCCGAAAATTATCAAGTAATAAATCTACCCTCCCACCTAAGCCAAACAATACCTACGGCCTATAGTCCATTTAAAAACATTCTATGTAAAACTACTAACACATAATTACACTCAAACCAAAGTCCTTTTACGACGAATCTTAAGCAGCAAAAATACATAAATTCTAAGAAAACTCCACATCTGCAGGCCACTGCCGATAACAATAAATATTCTTAAAACAACACAATCCCAACACAGACCCACACGTGCACACAATGAAAAAAAAACCTTAACAAAGGAGGCCAAAAAAATGTCAGTGACGGTAACTGCCTCTTTAGAGCTTCAGCAGATATGTAATGTGTTGGAGATATAACAGACATATGGGACCCACCAAAGTAAAAAATATATATAATATAACCATAAAAACTTCAACTACGAGCTCGTACAAGGGAGAGCCCACGTGACGGCCTACCAGAAAGCCATACTAGAGAAAATAAAAAATAGCAAAACAGAACCTTACGAATTCTAACAAGACACCCACTAATAACATCCCATTAGAATGGGACACTCTTAATGGAATTTTGAAAGAGTCCGCACATGAGGCCCTACGAAAACCAATCGCTAAAACAAAAGAAAGTAGAGTTGCACTAGCAAACCTATAAAAAACACTATTCAAAAAACCAAAAAAAACCTCATAATCTAGCATTACAGCAAAAAGTAGTAAAAGCCGGAAGCGTACGACGCTAAATTTTTCTTCGAGGGACTCAGCAGTAAGCACGAATCGCTCCAAATGAAAATGCGCCCCATTTATTCAAGGGAAAACTTCCTTAATCACGACATACATCACTACACAAATAAAACAAAGATGGAATGGAGAGA
Organism: Acrobasis repandana; assembly: GCA_963576875.1. Lineage (NCBI taxonomy): Eukaryota > Metazoa > Arthropoda > Insecta > Lepidoptera > Pyralidae > Acrobasis > Acrobasis repandana. The sequence goes on from OY756222.1 coordinate 20,265,495, forward strand.
AATAGCGGAAAATAGAACCTTAATGAAAAAGAAGCCGAAAAAATTTATAATGCCCTAGAGTCAGATTCAGAAACCAACCTAGAATCAGAAGAACATACCTTGACCGCAGCACAAATCAATTCACCACCGACAGTAAACTAAACTAGGCGTTAGCTCAGAAATCGCAAAGGTTTTCCCGTCAAACAAAAAAAGACAACCACAGCGAACCTTCTACCACCTACCTATCATTAGTATTTAAGGAAAGTACTTTATATAATATGGTCCTTACATATGAAATTGCCGATTTTCAATACTGGCAACTTTAAAATCAAATATCTTGCGTTTCATTAGGAATTCCAAATTAAAATTTATTTCGAAATAAAGCCAGAAAAATATTGTTTTAAAATTCGTATTTCATTTGTTTTAATATCATTTGTTTGAGTTTCAACATTGCTATAACGACAACTATGGACAAATTGAAAATTCGCGGTATTTACGAATACGAGTTCCACCGTGGCACCAGTGCTCCAGAAACGACTCGAAGAATTAACGACGTGTATGGACCAGGCACCGCTAACGAACGAACGGTGCGTTTTTGGTTTCAACGTTTCCGTTCTGGAAATTTCGATTTACACAATGAGCCTCGTGGACGACCTGATACTCAAGTGAATAACGAAGAATTGAAGGCGATAGTGGAAGCGGATCCATCTCAAACCACTTCTGAATTAGCAGCAGCCTTCGGCGAAAGTGACAAAACGATACTAATCCACTTGCGCCAAATCGGAAAAATTAAAAAACTCAAAAAGTGGGTACCGCACGAATTGACTGAAGCAAACCAACAAACACGCGTTGCTTGCTGCGTTTCTTTGCTTAATCGCCACAATAATGAGGGGATTTTGAACCGTATCGTGACTTGTGATGAGAAATGGATCCTGTACGACAATCGGAAGCGATCATCACAATGGCTTGACCCTGGAGAACCGGCAAAACCTTGCCCTAAGCGAAAACTGACCAAAAAGAAGATTCTGGTTAGTGTTTGGTGGACCAGTGCTGGTGTTATCCACTACAGCTTCTTGAGATCAGGCCAGACGATTACTGCAGACTTGTATTGCCAACAATTGCAAACAATGATGGAAAAGCTCGCCATTAAACAACCGAGACTGATGAATTGCTCTAGCCCACTGCTCCTTCAGGATAACGCTAGACCACACACTGCACATCAAACGATCGCCAAGTTAGAGGAGCTGCGACTGCCCCAACCGATTACCACTTTTTTCAAAATTTGGATAACTTTTTACAAGGAAAAAATTTCAAATCTGATGAGGCAGTCAAAACCGCCTTCAAACAGTTCATAGACTCTCGCTCCAAGGATTTTTTTTCCAAAGGTATCAATGATCTGCCTATAAAATGGCGGAAGTGTATCGATAACACCGGCGCATACTTCGATTGATTAAATAATAATTTCATTAAAAAAAACTTGTTTCACTTTTTTGATACTGAACGGCAATTTCATATGTAAGGACCTAATATTATATCAATACATAATACAAGATATACCTATGTGCGCATATATGTAAAAAAAACAAAGAAGATTCCTCAGGACCGATAAAATATACAAAAAGATTAAGAAGAAAGCGTCAAAAGAAACAGGATTCCAAACGCTATCTCTGACGCTGTGGAGCAAGATGCAGCCAAAACCGCCCTGCGAAAGATGCATCAGGAAGAACAGAATACGCAGTCTATATCCCTTCCTTATAATATATTACACACCAAGTATAGTAAATAAAAAATAAAATAAAATAAAATTTGTTTATTAGGTAACTATTTAAATTATAAGCTTTTGTTGCTGGAGCCTCCTTTTAAGCAAAAAAATGGTTGCCTGTAAAGTCGGTTTTACGGGCGAAGATTTTACGTGACAACGCGCGCGGCAGACCGATCATAGTTGAGTGGGAGAGAGACGCAAGGCATTCGGCGGGCCTCTCTCTCGTTCGGTGACTCATCGTAACGTTACCGAGCGTTACACTTTTTCATAAGTGACTCCCAGCCGCAACCTAATTTAAGACGTTGTCACGTCAAAAGTATGCTTGTGTCAGGAGACTCCGCTCTTTCTTATCTCTAGTACTTTATAAATAACATAGTTGACCAATTTATAAGACAGTTTGTCTAGATGAAAAACAATATAGCCTATGGGTGTATGTGTGTGTGTGTGTGTGTGTGTGTGTGTGCGTGTGTGTGTGTGTGTGTGTGCGCGTCAATGTGTATGATGATGAAGATAGAAGATAGAATAAGATATAAAATATATACGTATATATATATATATGTATATATATATATATATGTATATATATATATATATATATATTATTTTTATTTAATTTTTTTTTTATATAGGTATTTATTATTTTTGACTTATTTATAATGTTTCAATTTCGTCATAGTTTTTTTCTTTTATCCAATTTGTCAATATTTCTTTACATTCTTGGTACGATTTATTAAACACGTATAGTTCATTATTTATTTTATTATATATGAAGGCAGAGCGATATTCATATTGGGCTCCTGCAAATTCAGTACGAGTAATACGAACCTTAGCCACATCATGTTTACTTGTTGCTGGAATACGGTAGACTCTAATTTCACTTCACTTCCCCATTTCCCAGACTGCAACTCCCCACACACTCCATATCCTATATACGTGCTCACCTGGTTTCTCGAGCCTGGTACAGGTCTAACGCGGTCTGACGTGGCTGCGCTAGTAAAACGGAGACGATTAGTACCCATATCGGGCCGTTGCTGGAAGTGCAGTCACGCTCACTCCAAGGTGGACTAGTTCCTACGCTCTTGCTGCGAAATGCTGGCTGGGTGGGCACAGAACTGAACTGAACTGAACTGAACTGAAAATAAAGGATTAAAAATTCAAATGTAATATTTTGTTTATTTTTAATTGTAACAGTATTTATGGCCAGACTAAGTATATAATAATTATATTAATAAATACGAGTAAGTAGATAGGCTAGCCCCAAAGTATTATATGTAAGTTGAAATTTGTATTACGGGATACTAACTCAACGATATTAAATATATTTTATAATAAATAAATATACAACGTGGAAGGGACATACCCGTAATAAATCAAACCAGAAGGTCTATACTAGACCATTATATTATATTAAAATTAAAATAACAGCCGAAAAACAAAAATAATTTTCGGCATTTCCATACAAAAGGTTATTTTGACTGTTATTTTAATTTAATTCTACTTTAGTCATCTAGCATAGCCTGTGGTTCGATTTATTACGGGTATGTCACTTCTACTTTGTATACACAGATAAGCACCTAAGACCCAGGACATTTTGAAAAAGGCTATTTTTCAACTTGGCCTGGCTGGGGATTGAACCCCGAACCTCTGGATTAGTGAACTAGCGAGTTAACCATTACACCATAGACCTCCATGGTGTAATAATCAATGGTTGATGACCTCGTCAAGTAACGTAGGAAATTTCATTTTACATCAAATTAATGAATGGTAGGTACGGAAGCCTCGGAGAGCGATTTTGACTCTCACTTATCCGGCCTAGCATTACTGTAAATAAGGATGACTCACACTTACCTAGTGATGTGCTGTTCCCGGGAACGTTCGCAAATTCCCGGGGGGTTGGGAACGTTCTCTGAGAATTTGGGAACGTACCCAGGGAAAGTTCCCATATTTCTAGGGAATGTTACGGAATATTGGATATATGTATTTGTATTATAACCATATCAAGTGGTGCATTTACGTTAGTAAAACATATTTCATCATCATCATCATTGGCAGCCTTCTATATCCCACTGTTGGGAATAGGCCTCCCTCAATGTATGCCAACCACATCGGTTCGTTCTGCGCCTTACGAAACCAGTTTCAACCCGCGACTTTCCTTATGTCATCGACCCATCTAGTAAAATATATTTACAGTGATAAAAAATAAGTCTGATAAATAAAATTACAACTACATATCAAGTGATGCATTTACGTTATTAGAATATATTTACAGTGATAAAAAATATGTCTGATAAATAAAATTACAACTTTCCCTGACATTTCCATTTATTGGGAACGTTCCCGGGAATCTGGGGAACGGGAACGGCACATCACTACACTTACCTACGGCCTTACGCGTGTGCGTTTGCTGTGTATATAATGTAACACAGCATCCGAACTTTTCAGTGTTAGCTAAATCGTAGAGTCGTTATGTGGGGCAAGAGGGTGAGTGTATTAGTGGTCGGATCAGTGGCGGTGGTCGTCATTGTGGCAGTGACTGTTGCTATCACTTTATGTAAGTATAGCCTATCTTTAACCGACTTTAAAAAAGAAAGAGCTTCTCAATTCAAGTGTTTTTTAGGGTTCCGTACAAAAAATGAAAAAACAGAACCGAAGGATCACTCGTTCGCCTGTTTGTCCGTCCGTCTATCACAGCCAATTTACTCTGAATCTACTGGACCAAATCAGGTGAAATTTGGGAGGATGGTATAATTCTATGACCCAAACACTGACGTGCAAAGTAAATATGTATATATTTTTTTTAAATAAGGGTCATATTCGGGGCACAAATTAGGAAATTCAGAAAAAAGTTTTGCAAACCTTACCTGCGTCATATATCAAATGAAAGCTTAGGGCTCGTTAAAGGATTTAAAATTTTGTTATTATTTTAAAATTTTGTTTTTTTTTTTAAATACATAGTTTTGATTTTATTCATGAAAGAAGACGAAAATTTACCATCCTCCCCTGATCTTCGAAACTAATGAGCCTAAAATTTTGAAAAAAATACATAATATAGTTCATTACTTTTAGATTACAGGAAAACCTATAAAAATTATAAAAATCGTACGGAACCTTCTCCACGCGAGTTCAACTCGCACTTGGCCAGTTTCTATACCGATCAATTAAGTTCGAGTATAATTTTAAAATAAATTGCCTTAATACGGGTTGGCATTGCTGCCTTTTTTCAAAAAAATCTTACGTAACAGTAATATTTTTTTTATTCTAAAAAAATTCAATATCATAGAGAATTAGAATTGTTATACTGTTGTACCTATAACATTTCTCTTTCTCTATAATAATTTTTAAATTCTCTTTTTAATATTATACAAAGTGGATGGGACATGCCCGTAATAAATCGAACCACGGCCTATACTAGATCATTATAGTATAATGAAATTAAAATAACAGCCAAAGAACAAAAAAAAAATTGACATTCCCATACAAATTTCCCGAGCGGCTACACACGTTTGTATGGAAATGTTGAATTATTTTTTTTTTGTTCTTTGGCTGTTATTTTAATTTCATTATACTATAATGATCTAATATAGGCCGTGGTTCCATTTATTACGGGTACGAGTATGTCCCTTCCACGTTGTATAGCTACTTGTATAGGTACACCTATACCAGTAGCTATACACCCCGAACAACTAGTCTAAACTAGTTTTTCGGGGGGTAGATCGGCTTATGTGAGAAAAATCTCAAATTTTGTTTAACAGTGTAGGTACACTGTTAAACAAAATTTGAGATTTTTCTCTCATTCTCTCATTATTATGGTTGACTGGGAGAAAATGCTCTTAGCATTAAGTCCGCCATTTGTTAAAAGTATGTTTTACTTTAGAACAATAAAGAGTATTAAATTAAATTAAATGTTTGTTGTAGGTATTCAGGGCAATAATAAGCCCAAAATATTACCGAATAACAATACTGCTAATAATAACAACGGCACTAATAATGCAGAGATCGAAAATATACATAGTGGAGTGAGCGAAAATATACGTAGTGCATCTCAAACTAACCAGAATGGCAACACTTACTATAACGCATCAGGTAACAGAAATGCAAATAAAACTAAGCCTAACTTATTTACGTGCTTTTTATACTGTCATAAAGATAATGCATTTAAAATAAATTAAACTGATAGTCAAGAACAAACGGATGACATCCTGGCCACTCCGTTATTATAACCTGTCTACTACTACTCTACAAACGACGATGCATCAGTGCAAGTGCAGCAAAATGAACCTAAATGGTAATACTGCAACCGCGAAGCCTGACACAGTACCCAAAGATGATGCATTGGAAGTAAAGAATCCGGATAGCCTAAAACAACCGGATGGCATCCTGACCTCACCAGTTAATGATAATGATATTTATTCACATAAAATAGAGTACATAAGATCTTAAATAATAAACTTGTCCTTAATCTATTTTGCTAATAGAACAGAACTTGCAGAACTTCCTCTGGATTACTTTACTTTAATTTTGAACAAAATTCAATATCATAGAGAATGAGAAATGTTATACTATTGTACCTTAACATATCTCTTTCTCTATGATAATGTTTAAATTCTCTTTTAAATGTTATATAGCTACTTTTCATCAAATCCCAAAATAATGACAAGGCACCAGGACAAGATGGCATAATAAATGAACAGCTGAAGAGTAGCCTTCTCGAAAACGCTAAAATACTAACAAATATTATATTGGAACATGAAATTATTCCAACACAATGGACAACCAATACTATTATCCTCATATATAAAAAAGGAGACAAAGACGATATGAACAAATATCGTCCCATAAGCTTAATGTCAAATGTATACAAAATATTTTCCAAGATTATACTGAATAGAATATCAAAAAAGCTGGACGAAGAACAGCCAAAAGAACAGGTGGGTTTCAGATCGGGCTTCTCTACAGTTGACCACATGCATAAATTGAAACAATTAATCGAAAAAACATAAGAATACGGCTACCCACTATACCTTGGCTTTATCGACTATAATAAAGCATTTGACTCCCTCAATCATAAACACATCTGGATAGCACTAAAAAACCAAGGTGTCCAAAGCAAATACATAAACATCATAAAAAAGATTTACGTGAACTGCAAAGCCCAGGTGAAGTTGGAGAAAGTTGGTGAAACATTCCCGATCCAGAAAGGAGTACGTCAAGGAGACCCACTCTCACCAAAACTGTTCTCTGCAGTATTGGAAGAGATCTTTAGAAGTCTGTCATGGGACCATATAGGAATAAAAGTGAACGGCGAAAGACTAAACAACCTTAGATTTGCAGATGATTTGGTGCCCATTTCTCAGGACCCTCACACTCTACAAAGCATGATACAATATATTACATCCAAAAGCAAAGAATTTGGTCTAACAATAAATAAATCAAAAACTAAAATAATGTCTAACAGAGATGAGGTACCCATAGTGGTGGATAAAGATAGAATTGAATATGTACAGTCATATATATATTTGGGCCAGCTTGTGTCATTTAGTGAACAGACAGAACAGGAAATAGATCGGAGAATCACGAATGTCTGGAACAGATTCTGGTCCCTAAAGAAACTCCTAAAAAGCAGACACTACCCTATGTCCGCCAAACGTAAGGTATTCAATATCTGCATAGTTCCAATCCTATCATATGGCTGCCAGACTTGGACTCTGAATCTTAAAGACACTTATAAATTGAGAACATGCCAACGAAGCATGGAGAGAAGTATGCTTGGATTAAGCCTGAAAGACAGACAGAGAGCAAGAAACATACGTAGGGTAACCAGAGTTGTTGACATATCTAGGAAAACAAATATAATAAAATGGAGTTGGACTGGTCATATGTGGAGAGAAAGAACTAGAAAGTGGACCAAAATGGTATCCAAATGGGGGTCCATTTGGATACCATTTTGGTCCACTTTCTAGACGCGAAGGCAAGAGAAAGAGGGGAAGGCCTTTCAAAAGATGGTCTGATGATATGAGAAAAATCGCTGGACCCCTATGGACTAGGCTTACAAAGGACAGGGAGAGATGGAAATTGTTGGAGGAGGCCTATGCGTCTACAGGATGCGCTGACGCCAAAGAGTAAAAACAAAACATATAAAATAATTTGTATCGAGACAGTGAATTATAGGCTAATAAATAAATAAATAAAAATTGCTACTTTTATAGGTTTTATAGGTCTATGTCAAGACAAACACTCAGATTAAGCTTAGTAATTAGTTCTTTTAGGACTTTCACCACCAGATCCCCCCCCCCCCCACTTCTTGGTACTCCTATGGCTAAAATAATCAAAAAACCGTCCCTGTTTACTGTGTATGCTATAATACACAACTAGCTTCGTTCATACATACATACATACTATCACGCCTGTTTCCCACAGGGGTAGGCAGAGACTATGGACCTCCACTTGCTACGATCTTGACAGACCTCTTTCGCTTCTTCTACACTCATCAACCTCTTCATACATGCTCTTCGGTTACGTGTACTTCTTACCTCTCCCTTTTTCAGAACGTCTGCAATCTGATCGAAGAACGTTCGCCGAGGTCGACCCTGTCCCGCTCTTCCTTTCACACTTGACTTATAATATTTTTTGTTAATCTATTTTCATCCACCCTTTCTAAATGCCCAAACCATCTTAACATCCCTAGCTTCGTTCAAGATACAAAAAAATCTCAAATTTTGTTTAACAGTGTACCTTGTTTGTTGTAGGTATTCAGGGCAATAATGAGTCCAAAATATTACCAAATAACAATACTGCTAATAATAACAACGGCACTAATAATGCAGAGATCGAAAATATACATAGTGGAGTGAGCGAAAATATATGTAGTGCATCTCAAACTAACCAGAATGGCAACACTTACTACAACGCATCAGGTAACAGAAATGCAAATAAAACTAAGCCTAACTTATTAACGTGCTTTTTATTTGGGTACTGTCATAAAGATAATGCATTTAAAATAAATGAAACTGATAGTCAAGGACAAACGCATGACGTTCGTCAGCGTCGCCGGCTGCATATTCTTACAACCCTCTTTTCCATACTATTTGACCCTAAAACTCCATGGTATCTCAAATCAAAATTCACTTTTCTTGGTAATACTCATGTATTAAATGTAGGTTTATTCATATGTATATATATATATTTATATATATATATAATATAATATATATATATAAATATATATATATATATATATATATATAATATAATATATATATAAATATATATATATATATATATATATATATTATATTATATTATATTATTACTGCTATCCTCATAAGGTAAATGTGACAATATCTACATAACTTGCACCTCCTTCTAAAATTCTCTTTTTCTCGGCATCACCAGTGGGTTGACTGGTAGATAAAGCCTATGGCTTTAAGTCCGCCTATTACGTTTGTAATAAAGTTAAATAAATAAATAAATAAATCCCGGCCACTCCGTTACCACAACCTGTCTACTACTACTCTATAAACGACGATGCATCAGTCAATGGAGACGCGTATGGAAGCAAAATGAACCCAAATGGTAAGCTAATACTGCAACCGCGAAACCTGACACAGTACCCAAAAATTATGCATTGGAAGTAAATAATCCGGATAGCCTAAAACAACCGAATGGCATCCTGACCTCATCAGAACTTCCCCTGGGCTACTTTACTTTAATTTTCAACAAAATTAAATATCATAGAGAATGAGAAATGTTATACTGTTGTACCTATAACATTTCTCTTTCTCTATGATAATTTTTAAATTCTCTTTTAAATGTTATATAGCTGCTTTTATGATCTGTTATATAGCTGCTATTATGAGGGGGGTAGATCGGCTTATGTGAGACATTTCTTCAAGGTGTGGGTCTATGTCAAGACAAACACTAGGATTTAGTTAAGTAATCAGTTCTTTTAGGACTTTCACCGCCAGATTCCCCCCACCCCTTGGTACTCCTATGGCTAAAATAAGCAAAAAAAACATCCCTTTTTACTGTGTATGCTATAATACACAACTAGCTTCGTTCAAGATACAAAAAAATCTCAAATTTTGATTAACAGTGTACCTTGTTTATTGTAGGTATTCAGGGCAATAATGAGTCCAAAATATTACCGAATAACAATACTGCAAATAATAACAACGGCACTAATAATGCAGAGATCGAAAATATACATAGTGGAGTGAGCAAAAATATACGTAGTGCATCTCAAACTAACCAGAATGGCAACACTTACTACAACGCATCAAGTAACAGAAATGCAAATAAAACTAAGCCTAACTTATTAACGTGCTTATTATTCCGGTACTGTCATGAAGATGGTGCATTTAAAATAAATGAAAATAATAGTGAAGAACAAACGGATGACATCCCGGCCACTCCGTTACCACAACCTGTCTACTACTACTCTACAAACGACGATGCATCAGTCAACGGAGACGCGTACGGAAGCAAACCGAACCCAAATGGTAATACTGCAACTTCGAAGCCTGACACAGTACCCAAAGATGATGCATTGGAAGTAAATAATCTAGATAGCCTAAGACAACCGGATGGCATCCTGAACTCATCAAAACTTCATCTGGATTACTTAACTAACTACACCGCAACAGGTGATGGAGTCACGAGTGGAAACGAAACTATCCCAAATGACAATACTGATTATAGGGGGTCGGGCACAGTGTCCAAAGATAATGCTTTCAAAGATAACGAAATGGATAACCAAGAACAACTGAATGGAATACCGACCGAACCTAGTCTACTAAAAAAGTTCCACGACTGGCTTTGGTCCGCTTTATACCTACCTTCTTCTTCATCTTAGCGTATTCTCGGTTGCATCCTTATCTGTGCTGCTTCGGAGCCCGGGGTGCGCTTTTCCGCTTTTTTTCCTCCAAATATAATATTATGCATGTCATTGGGTCACCCAAGGATGCCAAAGATCTTGCGAAGTGGAGACGGACGTCAACCTTCGATCATATATTCTATAGATGCACAGTTGCCACCTAAAAAATGGCACCGGAAAAACAAGGCTTTAATCAGTATTATGCCTTGTTTGGTTCTCATCCGCTCGGCGGCTGCGCGCGTGACGTTACGTCAAAGAAGCTAAAGTGCGTGGTGAAAATACGAATTTATTTCCACGCTTATCTCAGTTACTAAGTTTTAAATTAGATTAAACTGTATGACACTTTAGAACTTTTTTCGCAATACTTAATCGCATTGACACGGGGACAATATTTTGTTTGATTTTGCAAGGAACTGTGCATCTATAGAATATATCAACAAACAAACTTACAACTTAAAATTAGATTTTAATCTCCTTGTTCGATCATGAACAATGTGGATGGACTGAGATTACACTGTATGTTATGGCATAATTTAAATTGAATTATAAGAATTACGAAATTGCAAATAAAGTCAATTTATAAATTTAGTATGAATGGCATTGGCAGACTCCGACTGATCCTTTGTGTATGTAATTTCATTACTTGCTTCAAAGATATAACTCCTTTGCCCTTGTGCTCCTATTTTTGTTTTTACAAATTTTTATTTAGCTTAACCTGTTTGTTGTTATTTATTTGTTTTTTGGGTCCAATCTTGCAAGTTAAAGAGCCAATTCCTGAATTCCGATTGAGATGAAATGTTATATGCTAATTTAAGTCAGATTATCAGCAATATTATTACAACAAGAAACTGATCTAAGAATGGAGCCGAAAGTTGGCTATAGGAACCCTGTAATAAAACGACGCATTGCCATCGAGGCTTGTTACATTTACGTATTGATAAGTACAATAAAAGCTTGTACGAAAGGATGTTTTTATTATCAAGTGAAAACTGCTTTAAGCGCGTTGGGTATTTTATGAGATGGGAAAAGACCGCTAAACTCGCGACACTGTTACCGTGTAACCGACACCACCTTGTTCAAGTTTTCACTTCTGTCAACACTCCCGAAATCATCATCATGATTATCAGGTCTTTTTTATTTTAGTTTCCACTGCAGGAGCACTACCCTCTCTGTACTACCAGAGCCATATATTAGCAAGAGCAGTCAAAGGATTTGGCCTACACTATCCATGTTGGAAACGTCTCATTGATGTTTATAAGCTTTGTTTAGTTTGTGTTTCCTAAGTCGCCTTCTACGACATCCACGGGAAGACTTGGAGTGGTTCTATTCTACTCTGCTGGTAATCATCAGGTCTTTTTTAGTCTCCACTGCAGGAGCACGACCCTCTCTGTACTACCAGAGCCATATATTAGCCAGAGCAGCCAGAGGATTTGGCCTACACTCTCAACGCTGGCCAGACGGGTTGGAGAGGTCCCACTGATGTCTATAAGCTTTGTTTAGCTTATGTTTCCTAAGTCACCTTCTACGACATCCACGGGAAGACTTAGGGTGGTCCTATTCTACTCTGCCGGGAACCACACGGCTCACAGAATGTAATGGTTTTTTTTTAACTAGTTACATTGTTAGTATGTACTTTATACCTATGTACTCCTGAATGTTATTTACATATTTAACGCTCACAGTTTGTTTTCATGAAGTTCCGATCAACATACCTATTTGAGTTATCGTCGAAGTCTTTGAAGATTGACCTATTTGCTCCTAGTGCCAAATCTAATAGGAATACCGTAATTTTCCTTCTGAGTCACTGGACAACCAAAAACGGACGTATTTTGAGGATAAAGGGCATAATTAAATTGATTAGGCAGGACAGGATAAAAACGATAAAAGTAATAATTATGACCACAAAATTTTATTTAGATTTTTTTTTTTTCATGTTCTAGCGTTTTGTTCATAGACAATATGCCTAATACCGCGGCGCGGTGAAATATATAGCCGCCAGGGCACTAACAATGCGTCATAAGTTAGGTGCAAGCTCGCGGTCCACGCGCAGGCCGCGAGGTGCGAGCTCGCAGTCCGCGGGCTGGCCACGAGGTGCAAGCTCGCTGTCACCGCAAACACAATTTTTATATAGCCTTTGAGATTGAACACGCCTACGACTTACTTACAACACACTACACGCCGGCACAACGTTGTTATGCTGGCCATTCGGAGTCGGCGCGCAGACGCACGGCATCCTGTAAGGACGCGGTCCACTCGCTTGAAGCGCACGGCCTGCGAGCCGAGCTGGACGAAAGCGGCAAGCGCGCTGACGACTTTTTCATATCTAATATATAAAATTCTCGTGTCACAGTTTTCGTTGCCATACTCCTCCGAAACGGCTTGACCGATTTTAATGAAATTTTTTGTGCTTATCTATGAGAATCGGCCAACATCTATTTTTCATCCCCCTAAATGTTAGGGGTAGTCTTTATATGGCAAAACAACGTTTGCCGGGTCAGCTAGTTGATATTATAATATGTATTATATGACAGATGATTATGTGCTCTAAATTGAATGACAAGGTAATTGCTGGGTCGGAGCCGTGCTGTTGCCGTGCCGGGATAGTGTGCCATAACCTTTAGGGTATTAAAACTTGAATTGATTAAAACTTGATTGAAGCGTAAACTTAGCTTTAAGTAACGATTTGACGTCAACATTTGTGCAAAACAAAACAAAGTGACTATTATTAAGAGATATTATAAATATCCTATGATAATAAAAATATTTTGAATTGTGATAATGTTGAAAATTTTTTCGTTAAAAATGCTATGAACACCTGTGGGCGAAGTGGCAGGCAACGGCTAGTCATAGTATATGAACTAGCGCTCTGATTCAGTGGATTTAAGACCCGATATAAAATTACAGTCATTTATACTCACGGCCATGTGAAATTGGATTGCTTTTGGAATTGAAATCACTGTTAAGGGGGAGAGAGGGCTTTGGATCATAATATTATGTAAATGTTTGCAGAATATAGAGAAATGATGAATAATTATGTGTGTCAATTGTATTAATATAAATATATAGGGACAAACACACTGATTGAGCTAGCCTCAAAGTAAGTTTTTAAACTTGAAGTATGGGATACTAACTAAATTAACAAAATTGTGGTCAATAAATACTGATACTGATACACTATCACGTCTTTATCCCTAACGGGGCAAACAGAGCCTAGGGCGGAAGGCCCAGGCCACTTTTAGCGTGATTGTGGGCATGAAGGTGGAAAAAAGAAATCATAATAGTGATGGGTTGCTAACCGCATCGCCTATTGATATGATACAGATTCTTGCCCATTCCCTCGATCGGCTTTTACGATTTGCGCGGGAAGAGAAGCAGCTGGTACATTCTATGTTTTTTCTTTTCGCCCAGACCAGCATGGAAGAATGCTCTTAGCATTAAGTCCGCCATTTGTTAAAAGTATATTTTTACTTTGGAGAATAAAGTTTGATAAATAAATAAATAAAAAAACAGTCAAGTTGAAAAAAGTCATTTCCCAACTTGCTTTGGCTGGGGATCGAATCCAGAACCTCCAGATTAGCAAACTGGAGTGTTAACCATTACGACACGGAGGTCGTATACATACCTACAAAAAAATAATAATAAATAAAACAGTGAAATATTCGTCGAGGGCGAACAAAGGCCCGGACCCGAGCTCGACGATATTTCGCTGTGTTTTATGTATTATTTTTTTGTTTAATATTTATAATTTTTTTGTGTAGCGAAATTAACTAGTAATTTTGATTATACATTTTTTGGTATAATTTTCATATTAAAAAGTGAATGTATAATGTAGTAGTATCTTTTTCAAACGTAAATTTAGGCAAATTTAGAGGTATGTTATTGATTTTTTTCTATCAAGCCAAAAATACTCAATCGTATTTTGGATATTGTAGGTGTCTATAGAAAAGCCTTAAGATTCCTATTTAATTTTTTTGAGAAATAAACTGTAATAAGTCATTTACAAGAATTTTTCAAAAAACACTCAAAGTATTCTTGGCTCTGAACTGACGGGGCCTTAACAACAAAAAAACTTAAATTTAGTAACATCCGCTAGCTGCAAATTCCCACAAATCTCCCTCGCTATTGCCCAGAACACGGAAGTATCCAACTTTAATAGACATTAAATTCACCATTTTGTCACACTTTGGCTGTAACTCCTGGACTTTCGTCAGAAAATGTGACCGGAGACTTTAATTAAAATTCCTGAATATTTTACTTTTATCACTTAGAATTTATGATGATTAAAATGTTTTCATCACGTAGTGTAGTCAGAAACGAAGCAGTAGTGGCCAAGTGGTTAAGGCCCTGGCTGTGCGTCTGTGAGGCAGGGCTTGTTAACGATACCAAATTCACACTAAAAGTAACGTTAAATAACGTTATTTTAGTGGTAACGTTATAAGGGTTATCGATAATACAGTTTATAACGTTATCAATTAATGATATAAGTAACGATACTTTTTTCAATACTTACCACTCGTACCTCACAGCAGGGCTTGGAATACCGTTAAAAATCTGGTAACGTTAATTCTGTCAAACGGTGTTAACTTTAATATCATTGGTAACGTTATCTGATTATCGGTAAATAGTGGTAAAATACCGTTACCTAGCATAACGTTACCTTTGCTGATAACGTTAACGCCGTTTGTATTCCAAGCCCTGCTGTGAGGTACGAGTTAAATCCTCACTAGGCGCGATATGTAGTTACCTCTGAGTTTGTACTAATGTACGGACATTTTCAACTGTCACCATCATCTGTTTTCGGTGAAGGAACGCCTGCGCACTAGTTCGCTAGTGTGTACAGAAGGTTAATCAGATACCTGTGCCACCGCGCGCTTCGCGCACTACGCGAGGTGGCACAGGTATCTTACCTTTCGTCTGTACTAATGACTTTTGTCACTAGATGACAGTTATTGAACTATTAAGATGATACACGGAGTCCAGTGCTGCCCACATTTGAAATAAATAATTTGTAAGGAAACGGAGATATCATTTAAAATGTTAAGCTACTAAAACCTAGATAACCCTTCAAACTATTTAATGAACCACTGTTTACAGTTTAAAGTTAGAACGTTAAGCTTTAGTTTGCATTTTTGCGAAAAACGGCCACTTTTGGCAAAAACGTATCGTTCATGCCATTCTGCGTATAAGGGTTCAGTTATTTAATGCTGTTTTACGAAACCGAGCTGTAATGCCAAACAGCTAGAGGTTTAGTGAATTAGCGGATTATACCATTCAACTGCGACATATACAGGGTGATTTTGAACCTTCTAGTTATATTCAAGGAAAGTACTCTTTAAGCAACATAGTAAATACATATTCTGTGTTCATATGTACCTTTTAAACCGAAGATATCAGCCGAAAAATGTATACCAAAAATCTCCCATTTGAATGACACCGTCCACGACCAGGCTCATGGTGGGTGGCGGCCGGCATGCGGCTCTCTTTTTTTTACAAAATACAAATATGTTTTCTTACAATTTCGTATTCTATTAGTGTTTCTGGTTCCAAGATTTCAAAGCTTGGGGGTACAAAATTAAACTATACGTGATGCATTTTCCTTGATTCAGGTAAAGCTGTATCCCAATGGAAGCTGGAGCTTTAAAAACGATATAACAGTCGGTCGTTAACCCCCTTAGCCACCTATACGTATGTCATCAAGGCGTCGTTCATATTGCAATTTGTTCTATGTCAAAAATTACAAGATTACAGGAGAGTAAATAAACTGGCAAGTGCGAGTCGGACTCGTACATGAAGGGTTCCGTACCTCCGTACAATGTTTTAAAACGCTAAAGAAATACGTTTCTTGTATGACGACCCCCTTTAATTTTAACTTTATTTTATTTTTAGTGTTTGTTGTTATAGCGGCCATAATAATACATAATCTGTGAAAATTTCTAGTATAATATCTAGTTAATGCCATTATAAAGATCTTGTTAAAAAGACTGAGGAAACACGTTTTTTGTATGACGACCCTCTTTAGTTTTTAACTTTTTTTTATTTTTAGTATTTGTTGTTATAGCGGCCATAGTAATACATAATCGGTGAAAATTACAAGTGTCTAGCTATTACGGTTTAAGAGATAGAGCCCTGTGATAGACGGACAGACGGACAGACAGTGAAGTCTCAGTAATAGTTTTCACCCTTTGGGTACTGAACCCTAAAAAGCAGCATACTGGAAAAAAAATCTTTTAAGTCACCAAAATGGTTTTAACTAATGTTGCCTAATTAGTTGTCCTATTCGATGTGAATATTAAAATCTCCATAAATAATTTATGTTTTGTTATAAAAAATAATGGAATTTTTAGACATTGAACAAATTGCAATATGAACGACGAAGGATTGTTCTACAAAGTAGATGTTCTCATTTTAGGGTCGCAACTTAATTAATTATCCCCACACGGTGACAAAAATTCAGAATACGACCCCTCTACATCTAATCAAATACTAAAATAGAAATAGATCGTCCATTTTTCACATTTTTAACCCCCGACAAAAAGAGGGTGTTATAAGTTGGACGCTAATGTCTGTCTATCTGTCCATCTGTCTGTCTGTGTCATCGTAGCGCTCGAAAGGATTGACCGATTTTGAAGCGGTTTTTTTGCGTGAAAGCAAGTTTCCTTGCGGTAGTTCTTAGCTATGTTTGATGAAAATCGGTTCAGTCGTTTTAAAGTTATACGGGTTAACGCTTGAAAGTCAGAGCTTTCTGTAGCAAATAATAGAGGGCGCTACGAATATTAAGTTGTATCGATAAATGCACTACTCACCACTAGATAGTAGACATGGATAATCTCGAATCCGAGGAGTGTTTCGGCTCACTGAATCTTAATGATTCCTACTCCCTTATCGGCTCCAGCTTCGAGGTCCGCTAAGTTTCGCTATTGAATCTACAGAATACAGATGTCCTTTCTGGTACCGGTTTCAATACAGAATAATATTGACTCTCGACTCCCGATTCCTCCCGAGACGCGGTGGAGCTGAAATGCGGCTCGCGGCTCGCGACCCGACAGGCGCCATCGGTTCCCGGCGGGACCGTGATCGGTGCGAAATCAATAACTCACGGGAGCCGATAACGATTACCAGGATTCAGTACGGGTATCGGCTCTTATTGATGAATCGGCTCATTTAAATATTCGAATCCGGAGACACGATAGCGTTCTTGATAGTCGAGGGATTTTCAATTTGCCTAGCAAAAAAATAAGATTAATGTATTTGTGCCGTTTAGTGTAGAAACATTTGAACCATGGGGCCCTAGCGCAAGTTGATTTTTCAAAGATACCCCCCAGCGACTGGTAGCCGCTGCTGGTGACAAGAGGGCTGGCAGCTTTTTCACTCAAAGTAGCATTGCCGTTTAGGAGGGAACGCTGCCAGTGTTCTTGCCACCATGCCGCATGGGCAAGACGATTATTTATTTTTTATTATTCAGAGTTATAAGGTTCTTTGTTTAATAAACTTGTATGGAAATTCGAAGGAGAACAAAAATCACTGACCAGCGGATTAGCTCGTTGAAGTGGCAGTGGGCGGGATACAAAGCGCGACGAACTGATGGCTGATGTGGCAAACAGGTTCTCGAATGGCGACCCCGTACTGGCACGCGAAGCGTTGAACCCACCCTCAAGGTGGTCATACAACCTAACCATGATCGCTGAAAAACGCCGGATGCGTGCCGCTCTAGATCGGTCATTTTCGTAAACCTTGAGAGAGGCCTAACCGTTATGTGGCCGAAATGATGACGACGAAAGCAAAAAAAAAATATATATATAGAAATAAAATTAATTATGACATCTAAATGATGAGTACAAGTACTTAAGTAAGTATTTCCTTCGTCAACGTTTCATTGTCTATCCAGTTAGTTGATCTATGCACCTAGTGCATGATTAAGTAACTTCATTAAAAGTGCGGTTGTTTCTTAAATTAATATGCTGCTGTTGATAAAAAATGGCGTAACTTTACAGTACCAGTGGGTGGAAACTAATATTAATATTACTACGTAATGTAACTTTTTATTAAAGTCGTTTATTATTCATAATATAGTTTTGATAATGCTAGATGAAATGGGAACAAATTGTTTATTAAGAAAAAAATTATGAATACAATTGAGATCAAACTAACTACAAACTAAATCTATAAATAAAACGTAGTCTTAATTATTGATTTCGAAATCTAAAAGACTATGACGGTGCGGCATGCTGCTAATAACGCTGACTGCGTTTCTTCTTTGAATAGCTATGCAAATTCGTTAAGGCGACATGGGTCTGAACTGACGTGGGATGAACCCACGTCGCCTTAAAAAATGAAGCAGCCAGCCCTCTTGTCATCAGTTGTGGTGATCAGGCGCGGAGTTATCTGTTTGAGGAAACTGACATGACTTGAGGTTTAATAAATATATAAGGACAAATCACACTGATCGATGCCTGTTGCATTCAATTAAATTGAAGCAGTAAATTACTTGCATGGTCTAAATAAAACGTCAACTATACAAATAATTTATTGCTTTAATTGAATTGTATAAATGAATAAATAAATATGAGGGACAAATTACATAAATACATAGCACAAAGTAAATTTTAATTTTGTATTATGGGATAGTACCTCTTCAACCCATCTCGCTAGCGTGGAGAGTGAAGACACAGAATGAATAGGAGTATTTCATACAGAACGGACTCTTTCGGCGTTTCTTCTCAGCAGTGGTCGTTGCGAAACGCTAGTATCGGTAGCCTTTGCACTAAAAATAATTAAAAATAATGACCTTAAATAAGTGATACATTTATCCTACATTAAATAAAAAGAATTGACTTTGACTTTCTCCTAAGCTCCCGCATCTCTCCCCCGTTCTCACCTTGTCGAGGGGCGAGAGCGGGTGAACACACACGCATTAACGTGTGCAGGGATGTATAGTTTCGTTTGTAGTAGTGTATGCATAAATGATACTCCGCTTCTATGAAGTGCCATACCTGTGATGTAGGCGAAATTCTCAAGCTGCACTGGCTAAGTATAGCTCTGGTAGTACAAAGAGGGTTGTGCTCCTGCAGTGTAGACTACTTGGTTATATTTTAGTAGGTTAAAGCTCTCTGTTACCTACTGAAGAGGTCTCTACCTCTGTTCGTTCTTTTTACTTCTTTCTAATATGGTGGTCGGTCGGTGTGATTAGCGCTCAGGCTATTTTTTCAGTGGAATCCCAAATAAACTGTGTTACTGCTAGCTCTGCATTTAATTTATAGCACCGAACTTAGCTATTTCAATAAGGGTTTTTTAAATTTCCTTTAAAATCTTGTCTTTTCCGCTCAAGCCTCAATCCGTCCCGATTCACAATTCTGTCACGACTCGTCTTACACTCGACACAATTACGCTCGACGTGACGATGCTCTGGAATTATGATGTGTATGCAACTTATACCAGCCCTGCTGTTTCAAAGATAGCTATGAGAATTTAGAACATGAGTCTGCCTTCATAATTTCTTCATGTCATAGTGTACATTGTTTGCAAAGAGAAAAAGCGTAAAATTTTACAAAAGATATTACTTGTTCAGTACAAGTAATTATTAATATATAATAAACAAGCTTTTATCTAAAATAAGAACGAAATAGTATAAAGTGCTCCGAGACGAATTAATTGAGCCCAAAGTCAGTGGGGTTATGTTGTTTATCACAGAGATGCCGAGGCCACCCTCCAGCTTCATCATGCGAACAGGTCATTGGTACCATAATATTGCATTGTCACACAACTTACTTAAGTATGTGAAGTGTCAACTCAATCGAATGATGGGAAAAGGGTCTAATTTAGCTTGCAAGGTTTGATTATACACATTAAGACAACGGGACGGGTAAAACTAAATTAAAGCTTTTAAAAAGCGTAAAATTTGACTGAATAGATTTTATTCAGGACCCACAGCTTCACATGCCCTCCAAAGCACGGAATCATCTTTCTTTTTGGATAATCCGGTGATTCAAGCCTGCAATATCCTAACCAGACTGGAAACAACTTTTCACAAAGTACGCTTCCCAGTGGGATTTGAACCCACGACCTCCGGATCACATAACAAACGCCTTGACCACTGGACCATGGAAGCAATCACAGTTTTAGGACAACTTCATCATCATCACTTTATTTAATAAACCGGCCAAGTGCGAGTTAAACTCGCGTGGAGAGGGTTCCGTACAATTGATTGAATTCGTATAGGTTTTCTTGTAATCTACAAGCAATGAACAATATTTTGTATTTTTTCAAAATATTAGGCTCAGTAGTTTTGGAGATCAGGGGGGGGGAATGGTCAATTTTCGCCTTCTTTCATTAATAAAAGCAAAACTATTTATTTTAAAATAATAACAAAAATATATTTGAGATTCTCATAACGAGCCCTTTCATTTGATATATGACACAGTAAGGTTTGCAAAACTTTTTTTTTTATTTTCCTAATTTGTCCCCCGAAAATGACCCTTATTTTAAAAAATATTTATTTACATATGTGTTTGGGTCATAGGATTACAACATTCGACCAAATGTCACCTGATTCGGTCCAGTAGATTCGGAGCAAATTGGCTGTGACAGACGGACGGACAGACAGACGCACGAGTGATCCTATAAGGGTTCCGTTTTTCAATTTTTTGTACGGAACCCTAAAAACTATGTTTTTGTCGGTGGAGTATTAGTAGTACACAGAAAAAAGAAAGATAGAAAGAATATTACCAAGGTATCAAAACTTTGAATCGCATTGGAACATTGCTTTTTGTTGTAGCATTAACTAAAAAAGTTAAATAACAAAGTAAAGTCCCATAATCCTCCCATAACTATGCATCACGTGATGCATTACTTAGCCATTTTATTTACACGCAAAATGCATTCGAAATGGCGGTATCAATCATTGAGATCCGGTGCCACAGAGTTAAGAAAAATATACAGTCATCTTTACAATTTTATTAATTTATTTATTTAATCTTTATTGTCCATCAAATACAAATTGTACAGAACAATAGGCGAACTTAACGCTAAAAGCATTGTCTACCAGTCAACCTTTGGGTTATACAGAAGTCTAAATGTGGGTTGCAAGATAAAGTGTAAACATTAAATACACAATGTACATTGTTACATAAATATATATTATTATTTATAATATATATATTTATTTATGTAAAATATACATATACCTACATACATATATATACGCTACATATACTATACATATAAATAAGTAGATAAATGCAGCAATTCTTAACGTCGGGGGTTAAATCAACTTTTATAACTTGGCCAAGAAGTGTTTAAATACCTGTGTCTTAAAGCTAGCGCGACTAGGAGCAGTATTTTCAGATCTATTCATGGTGGTCCAAAGCAGTAATGCTGTTTAAATATGGATCTCTTATTAATTTGATTAGAACCCAATACGTAATGCGTGGTAATGCGGTGTCTAAGGAGTACTTCAGTAACCAATACCCGTAAATACGTATTGGTTTCTGAAGTACTCCTAGAAAGCTCGCCAGAATCATGCTGATTGCTTTTGATGGTTTCAAAAGTCCTTTCTGCTGTACTCATTTTCTCCATATTTTAATGGAATCTGATACATTTCTACTCTCATATTCATAAAAAAAATTAATAACGTTAAAAAAATATACTTATAAATAAAAAAAGTTATTACAAACAAACAAACAACCGACCTCCTTAATCAAACATATAGTAAGTATACTACTGATTTAAGGTGTGTAACTTTTACTCTCTTAAGCAGTTGACAAAAAAAAACAATGCTTCTTAAATTAGAAGCTAGACTATACAAAAATTGTTTTTCAGAGTACTCTAGGCGTATGACGTCATACACACAAATTTTCTACTCCGTCTGAAGCACAGACCTACCACTACTAGACTTGCAACGATATTGCTAGAAAGAGACTGTCAAATACAGTACAACGTGAGTGTGAAAGAAACGCTGATATGTTTTTTATCTCTATCGGCATGGCTGCTATAAGTTGGCCTACTGTCAAAAAAGTGTGTTCTGTGACGTGTGCAAAATATGGGTGGAGGCAACAATCAAAGATAGAAAGAGATGCCTGACATGAGAGATGAAGAAGGTACCACTTCTATTGCGTTTTAACTCTATGGTGGGATTGCACTACTGACTTACATTTTAGTTTAATTTTTGCGGAGACCGCAATACACAATATTGTCAAATTACCGCAAACGTAATGGAGTTTTCCAGTTGTACTTTAGGTTTCCGAAAAACATTTTTTAAATGTAGCACCTAGTTGTTGCTGGCAACACAACGTTATATGTCTCTTAGTTTTTGTTATGTTGTCATTCATAATTGAACTATGTATGATTTTCTTCTACATCCTTAGATACCTACATAGTTTGTGTCTTCTACACAAGATCCCTGTACAGTGCAAACGTGTCCGTGCCCTTAGTGAGAAATAAATATCATTATCAATGGTCTGCTGCTAACAGTAGTTGAAGTTTACTTTTGGGTTATTACAAACAAGTTTTTTTCTCTCTTGTAAAGTCAAAAGTCAAATACAAAGGTCTAATTACTGAATAAACATTTGAATACTTATTCTCGATTCACGCTAATTAAAAATATTTTCACAAAATTCTAGGAAATGAGCACCATAATTTGTAAACTCATATACGCAATGACAATACGAGTACTGAAGCAACAAAAACCACCGCTTACCATCTTTGATTAAAAATCTGTAGATGTAACACAGGAACAGAGCAATTTTCAAACAATGTTCGATTGAATAGCAATTATTTCTCATCTATCCACATATCGATTTGCGGGGGACACTCAGAAACGTCATCTCGTGGAAGGGGTTGAAGTTCCGTTCTGGACTTCTTCTTTTTCCTTCCCTTATCTCATTTTGTATAAATTTATTTATTTTATTTATTTAAAAGTTTTATTGAGCCTAAGGCTACAATAGGTAGACTTAATGCTAAAGCATTCTA
The DNA here is from genome assembly GCA_963576875.1 of Acrobasis repandana. NCBI lineage: Eukaryota > Metazoa > Arthropoda > Insecta > Lepidoptera > Pyralidae > Acrobasis > Acrobasis repandana. Next base: position 20,289,071 of record OY756222.1, read on the forward strand.
TTCCTGTCAACCTTTAGGAGAAGAAAAACAGAAAGCATAGTTGGTGTCTTAAATAGATAGATACAATATCTAGATAGGTATATTTATATTATGTACTTTTAAATAATTAAACATAAATATCGTATAAAATAAATAATATAATATATTTATACATACAACATGTAATATACATACATACATATAAGTATACATATTTATACATATTTAAAAAGTAGTAAGAACCGATAAATTCTAGTTGTTTAAAGATTAAAAAAGTAAATCGTGCACTTTTTTCTTGTAAATATATCATAAATATGTCAACCATGTCTGATGTCTTCGGGTAATGCATTCCAAAGCCGTATGGCTTGAAAAGTGAAGGAGTTGGACATGAAACTAGATCGATACCTTTCTGGCAATTTGAAGCTTAAGCATGTTACTAGAGCGAAGTTGCCGATCATGCATGTCCGCAAGATATTGAAACTTACATTTTAAGTATTGGGGAGAGTCAGTGATCTAACACAATTTACAATATGTACAAACAAACATATCTAAACTATCAAGTCTTTATCCCTAATAGGACAGTTCAAGGCTCTAAGCAGACAGAGCCCAGGGTCGCAAGACTTAAGAACCACTTTTAGCGTGATGGTGGCCGAGAAGGTGGAAAAAAGATTCAAAATATTGATAGATTGCTAGCCGCATCACCTATTTTAACAGGATTCGCATTTTCGCGCATTTCCTTGATCGGTTTTTACGATTTGCGCCGAAAGAGAAGCAGCTTTTACATTCTAAGTTTTTTCTTTCTCCTAGGCTACGACTATATGACTTACATCCAGCAAAATATGTTATCCATGTAATGCGATATCTCCAGATAATAAAACATCATTGCTAACCATTAAAAAAGGAACTGCAAACATTCCGCAATTAACATCCACTTTTTATAAAAAAAATCTTCCGTCTCTTTTCCTCGTGCAGTGCTATGAATAGGTGTGAAGAGCACAAACACTGTCGCTCCACATCTGCGTTCCCACTTACAGTTTTTCCTGCATTTTTCCCACCTAGGGATATTTATGCTAGTGTGGTGCAATGTTTGTTGCGGCAGATGCATTAGATGGTTTTTTTTTCATAATTATCTGATACAAATCTTTATAATCTTCTGTCTTATTTGGTGTGTAAATTTGTTAATTTATTTAAACAATTTAATTTAATAATTAATTTCTTCAGCACCGAAATTGGAATGAATCAGATGATGAAAAAGAAAAAAGTGTAAAGAATTTAAAAATGGAATTTAAAAATGTTGAATTGTAGTTATTTAAAAAGGTGGACAAGATGAGGTGATGGAGAAATAAGATAGATAGTAACGTGCAGGATAAATGACATGATAGATTGTAAACAGTCGTAAATTAATACGTATAATTGTAAACAGTGCGGTACAGTTCACAATTTAGGTAGGTACTGACAAATTATAATCTCGCATGACAGTTTATAATCTCTCGGTGTTCCAATCATAAGATGATTGTATATAAACTTATTGACGTGTCTGCAAAGGCCCAAAATTACTGAATAAATATTTTATTCTGAAACTATGTATAGTAAAAGAAATAAAGATGGCGTCGATTCCCTCGTCCTAAATATGTGCCCGCGTGTTCCAGTTTCCGCATCGCCCTGTCATTACTCTATTATGAGAAGATGTTCTCGCGAGCGCATCCCGCATTGTGCCAGTTAGCTTTTAATTAGTTTCATTTCATCTTAAACTATGACACAATTTAATTTTCAGATATGAAAATCGGCAGCCTGCCTCTGCAGTTGACTGCTTTCGTCGTAGTCTAGTGGTCAAGGCATGTGCCTCGTGATCCGAAGGTCGTGGGCTCAAATCCCACTGGGAAGCATACTTTGGAAAAGTTGTTTCTTGTATGGTTAGGATATTGCAAGCTTGAATCACCTGATTATCCGGAAAGAAATATGATTCCGTGCGTCAAAAAGCACGTAAAGCTGTAGGTCCTGAATGCCATCTGGCTTTTGTACCTATCCTGGGATTGGTTCTGGCCTACCTTTTGGGTTGCCGAGGTCAGACGGCAGTCGCTCTGTGTAAAAAACAGTAAAATCGTCAAATCACCTAGGTTAGGTAGCGGACCCGAGCTCTAAAGCGTTACCGCTGAGGATGCAACAGGGAATACGTGATAATGATGATTACTAAAATCGGCAGTCTCTTAACAAGACAATGTCTTGACTTATTGTCCTATGTTCCCTGGGTCTACAGTACTTCTCAATCTTATTCTGTCTTGAGAAACGCCCTTCACTTTAGGCCAAGATAACCCGATTGTCTTAATTTCCGCTGCTACCGACCGTCGCCAAGTCTGCTTTGGTCGACCACGCTTCCTCTTTCCCTGAGGAGTCTATTGTAGTGCTTGCCTCGGAATCTGAGAGGGATCCCTCGTGCATGTGGCTAATCCATGTTCATTAGCGATGCGCTATTTGGTGATCGATCGATAACGCGGTATTTGATTTTATGTCTACCTACCGTATTGATTATAGGCACAATCTCTCTCTTCTCTCTTCTCTCTCATCTCAGCGTATTCCCAGTTGCATCCACAGCTGCAACGCTGCGAAGCCCGGGGTCCGCTTTCCGGCTTTTCCTTCTCCACTTCGCATGATCTTGAGCATCCTTGGTTGTAAGACGATTGGCACACATATCATTCTTGACGACGTCAAGCCAGCATTTCTTGGGTCTCCCACGTCTGCCGGGCCCCTGCGGAGGCGGCATGGCTATAAGTACATTTGTTTCCCACGTAGCTTGCCGGTTTCCGCAAGACATGACCGTACCAGATTATAGGCAAAATATCCTCCTTTTATTGAGATTTTTGGCCGCGTATTTAAAGATTTTGCCAATTTGTAATACCATGTATAAATCATACGTTCTTTTGCCATTGCACGCATAGCGGTAGTAAAAAAACCATTTGTGAGTTTGTGACCCGGAGGACTTAAAATAGTTAAAACTCTTCTTGATTATATAAGTTGCAGCTTTACGAACATCTGAAATTGGTTGAAAACTCCTGCTTTACATATTTTATTTTCTTTATGGAACTCGCAAAAGCGTTTGCCACGAAATTCCAATTCAGTAACAAAACAAAGCGTCAACTTATTCCGAAGTTGCGACCAGTTAGTGCCAGTTTCAACCGTACCGTACTGGAATTTCCCAGAATAAATACACTTACTAAATTAATTTGGAACTTTTGTTTGAGCTTCTTTTTAAGCCCTGATGAAAAAGAGGGGTGTTATAAGTTTGACATGTCTGTGTGTCTGTCTGTGTCATTGTAGCTCCTAAACGAATACATACGCCAATTTCGATGCTGTTTTTTTAATCGAAAGCCTTGTCTGTCGAGATGGTTCTTAGCTATGTTTGATGAAAATCGGTTCAGCCGTTCAAAAGTTGTTGGGAGTGAACGCTTGAAAGTCGAGGGTTTTTTAATTAGTCTTTTATATAAACTTGTTCTGATATACAATTGTAAAATAATTATAATAATATAAAACTAACTAGTTTGCTGCCCGCGTGGTCAAAAGATACAAATTTTCGAACTTTCAATCAAATCACTGCATTTTCATTTATCCCAAAAATCACCACCCAAGCACAAAAGTATCTACACGCGCCGATACATCAATAATTAATGGTATACAGTCTTTGCAAGACGCTACATCTGTTAGCTAAATCTCCCTTAATCGCCTTGTAAGAGAAAAGGGGTTTTGTATTCTACTCTGCTCTACCATACTCGGAGACCTTAATCGAGTTTCCCAACCGGTGGGCCTCAAAATGAACATGGACAAAACGAAAGTATTGTCGAATGTCCATGTCGCGCCCCTACCTGTTTATGTTGGGAGCTCCACCCTCGAAGTTGTAGACCAATATATCTACCTGGGTCAACTGATCCAGGCAGGAAGTTCTAGCTTCGAGGAAGAGATCTTTTGACGTATCCGACTCGACTGAGCAGCGTTCGGGAAGTAACGCAGCGTCTTCTCGTCCAAATTACCTCAGTGCCTCAAGACTAAACTGTATAATCAATGTGTGTTACCAGTTATGACTTATGGCTCTGAAACGTGGTCCCTTACTATGAGTCTTATAAGAAGACACAAGGTCGCTTAACGCGCTATGGAGAGCTCTGCTCGGTGTTTCTCTATGTGATCGAATTAGGAATGAGGAAATTCGTAGGAGAACAAAAGTCGCTGATATGGCCCAGCGGATTAGCTCGTTGAAGTGGCAGTGGGCGGGACACATAGCGCAACGAACCGATGTCCGATGGGGCGAAAAGGTTCTCGAAAGGCGACCACGTGCTGACAAGCGAAGCGTTGGACACTCACCAACAAGGTGATCACACGATCTGACAAAGGTCGCTGGAAAGCGCTGGACGCAGGCCGCTCTAGATCGGTCATTTTGGGAATTCCTGGGAGAGGCATATGTCCAGCAGTGGACGTTATGCGGCTAAAATGACGATGATGATGATTCTACTCTGGCGTCACTTCACATCCAATAGATAGCAATAAAATCTAAATATAAATAAAACTGTAACAAATGCAATCACAACAGCAAATACGGGAACAAGCGTAACCCAAATGGATGCATATTTACAAAAGCCAATATTTTACGGAATCGCGCGACGGTTAACTACAGCGTGACATCTGCCGCGTCACGTCCACATGAAAAATAGGTCAGCGTGTATCAAAATGTACACTTTTACGGATTTTAAACCTACGTCCACCAATAAGGGGTTGAAGATGAATTTTAAAGTGGTTTCCTCTATACAAAGTGGAAGGGACATACCACGGTCTATACTAGACCATTATAGTATAATAAAATTAAAATATCAGTCAAACAACCAAAAAAAAATTCGACATTCCCATACAAATCGCCGGGCGGCCGCGCACTTTTGTATGGAAATGTCAAAAATTATTTTTGGATTTTGGCTGTTATTTTAATTTTATTATACTATAATGGTATAGACCGTGGTTTGATTTATTACGGGTATGTCCCTTCCACGTTGTAAAACATTTCATTTCTTCTTCTGCTTGTCAGTTTTATTTAATAAAATTATAAGGTACATAAAAATAAATAATAAAAATTAAATTTAAAAAAGCTTACCTAAAAATTCCGCCCTGAATTATACCTGGTTCAAAGGTAGGTAACCTTTGGATCAGGTACCATCCTGAGCGTTCGTCATTTATAAACGAATGGAATAAAAAAACGAACGAATCACTGACAAAGCCCTTCTGGCGCGTAGGCGACCAATACTGTGTAAATGAGTTTCTTTCGGCGTTTCTTCTCAGCAGTGGTCGTTGCGAAACGCTAGCATCGGTAGCTTTTAAACAAAGATATAAATAAACATTAAATACATAATGTACACTTAAATTATTGGCGTTAAAAGTGCCTGCAAAGGCCTAATTACTGAATAAATATTTGATTTTAATAAAACTAAAATTCAGGACACCATGGGATTCTTATTCTTGTATTTAAGAGCTGGGCTCTTGTCGGTGGAGTGCTTTCCATGTCTCTCTTTCTTCCGCCAAGTTCTTAACCTCGTTATATGTTTTCACATTTAATTTTTCTTTTAATTGATAAAAAAATCTTCTTTTGGGTTTTCCTACTCCTGTTTTTCCTTCAAATATTGTTTTAAAGAACGTATTGTGTCGTAGTATATGGCCGAACAATTAAATTAACCGAGTCCTTATTTATAGATGCTGCAAATTGAAAAAATCTTAGCAGACAAGTTAATTGGTGTGTGTAAGTACGTGTTTTATTTACAATTTGTTCTGGCTTTGTAAGCTTCAGCAAATGCTATTATTGAATCATTGAGCTATTTAAAAATAAAATAAAAAAATCACTTTGCTAAACTCCAAAATAAACTTAATCAAAATAGATGCGTATTTCGAAAAGCCAATAGTCTATCTATCATATGTCATCTGCCGCATCCCGCTCAGGTTAAAATGGGTCAGACCATATTTCAATGCAATAAACGTTTTTTACTATATTTGAATGAAGTGAGGTGAGTAAGTATAGGACATATTACACTAAACTCATCGCAGCGAGGCCACCCTCTGGTGTTGAGCAGCACATACAGTAAACAAACTGCTGTCATTCATCATGTCATATTTTTTCGCAACAAACAATTAATTAAAAAGTTTTTTTTACTTTCCACCCACAATTAAATCTTCGGATTTAAAATGATCTAACCACATTTTGTGGTGCTTTTTTGATACAGTTTAAAACCACATACCATGTTTAATGCAAATAAATACATTAAATACATAGCGTCGCCGCGCCTCTTCCTTAAATTTCTGATATTTTACATTCAAATACGCAGCACTGATGCAATAATGTAATAAAATATTCTGTTATATATTTAAAATTGTAATAAATATATATTTTTAAAAAAATATTGCTACTGATGTACTTGTCAAACATTTGTTTATGGTTTGTGTTAATGCTGCTCGCTGGCGGCAGAACATTGCAGTAATATCTTATATTGTTTTTTTTTTGCACACAAAATGTGTTAATATATATACATAAATATATATATGTTTAAGACTTGCCACGGATTTGTGACTATTTATTAGCATTACTTGGACTCAGTTTTGCACGTTTGTAAGACCAAAAGACGTTATGATTTGAAACTTTTTGGAAACAAACTTCCTTTTAGAACAATTTTTTTACTCGTTTCGTCGGTTGGAATACGGATGGCGCGAAAGCCAATGCATAGCTAAATGTCCGTCATATGTGTGACGTCACGCGTCACGCGGCCGTCACGCCACGCGGCTTGAAAAGTGGGACACACCGCATATGGGCAACATCCATTCACTTCATGAATTGCAAAACCATCATAAAAAGCTTCCATGATGTTCTAGGAGAAAATAAAAATGTAGATTAAAAAAAAAGGTGTAGTATAAATGATACATCAGTTTGCTGCTCTTATCTAAAAGTATGGATGATCAGATAAAATTTTCATTATCATCATCATTTCAACCGCATAATGTCCACTGCTGGACAGTGGACATAGGCCTCTCCCAAGGATTTTCAATATAATCGATTAAGAATTCGATTATAATCGAGTCAGGTCATCTGACCGGCTTGGGTGTTCACTTCAACGAGCTAATCCACTGGGCTATGTCAATTACAATACAATACAATACAATACAATACAATACAATACAATACCCTTTATTGCACAAAAGTAAAAAACAGAACATAATTATCTTAAAAATTAGGAAATGCGCAAAAGGCGGCCTTATCACACAGTTACTGTTGTTCCACTACAAATTTCCTCATTCCTGTTTCGATCCCGTAGAGAAACACCAAGCACAGCCGTCTCCATAGGGCGTTGAGCGACCTTGACTCCTTGAGCCTTCTTATTAGACCCATAGTAAGTTAACACGTTTCAGAGCCATATGTCATCACGGAAGTGTATAATCAATGAGTGTTACCATCACAAATTGATTATACACTTCCCGAACGCTGCCCAGGCGAGTCGGATTCGTCGATTCGTCGATCGTCGAAAATTTTGAATAGAAATCATTTTGAAACTAGAGCAATCTACCGCCGCAGAATATATATCCTTATGAATGCGCCTCAAAGCGTTCCGGCTACATTGATAACAAATGGCTGCCAACAGGTGCTGCGTTCGACGTGAATACAGCCTAGATACTGTGCAGCTAGCACGTATCCGGTTACGTATCATCCATTTCACTGAAGATAATATAATTTCCAAAAAGAGGGATTAAAACAACATATTGTCGCGAACGAGATAGAATCTTCCCGAACAATATTCGCGAACGAATACTACGATAGAATGGTGCAAGCCAAATTGGCCCATATGTCTTGTGTCATAAAGTCTAGAGTTGCTTAACCATGTTACACTCACACACAAACCCAGCGCCTGGATGCTTCGAAACACATTCGTCGACTATGTAGAATATTCGAGATTAATGTGGACCTATTCGATGGCGCATATAAATAGGGAACGTTGGGTGCGCCACGGCAGTTCAATACGAGCTATCAAAGCGATCACTTCGAAGCGAAGGAAACCTACATTAGTGCGACAAGTGGAAGTACCTGCGACTACCTTGGCGAGATACCTGGACCTCAGCTGCTACGCGACTTGGACCTTGGACGTTTGGAAGACCATCTTCACGTGTCATCTTAGGGTTCCGTAGTGAATAAATCCCTCATACGAAGTTTGGCGTTTTTCTCCAAATACCGAACCCCAGTTTCGTAACATTTGGTGTCGGAAGTGGATTTGGAGATGCCAGTTTTCCCGAGGGAAGAAGGGGATACCACCAGGGAAGGTGTCAGGACCAGGGCCCAGCGTGCCATGGAGGCTTAAGGGGACGTGGCTCAGGCCACGCCTACTGAACCTCAAGCCACGCCCACTGACTCTGAGGCCACGCCCACCGATCATCAGCCCCCGCCCACCGATCATCAGGCTCCGCCCACCGGACGTCAAGCCACGCCCACTGGCCCCGCCCACCTTGGCCAGGCCACGCCCACTGACCACGCCCACCAAACAGTACCACGTGCATTAGAGGCATCAGTGGATTTAAACACCTTAATGCAGATGTTACAAGGCATAAGTGAAAATCAAAATGCAACTACAAAACGACTTCAACAAAGTATAGACGAGGCACAAAATGCAAGTACAAAACGACTTCAAAGTATAGAAGAGGCACAAAATACTCGACTTCAACGCATAGAAGAAAAACAAGATGCACGATTTCAACGTATAGAAGAGGCACAAAATTTACGATTTGCACGCTTGAGTGAGGACCAGCAAATAGTTTTTGGGGCAGTCAGCAAGCTAAACAAATCAGTGGAGCGGATCCGTCAGGATGTAGACGTTGTGGAAACCAAAGTATCGGATTTGGAGACTAATTTCTCTGGACTACAGAAGAAAGTATTGCGTCTCGAAACAGTGGGAGTTCCAAGCGCATCCGGAGGTGAAAATAAGGGACTAAAAGTGAAAGTGCCATCTTATGACGGTACAACATCCTGGGCCGCATACAAACAGCAATTCCAGACCGTCGCTAGTGCAAGCGGCTGGACCGATGAACAGAGCCATACAGCGCTTACAATTGCTTTGAAAGGCTCAGCCCTATCGGTCCTGGAGGCACTGCCTAGCTCTGGCAGCACCTTTAAACAATTAATGGAGGCACTGGAAGCCAGGTATGGAGAACGTCATCTCGAACACGCCTTTCGAGCCCAGCTACGTGACAGAGTGCAGCGCCCAGGAGAAGGACTTCAACAGTGGGCACTGGAAATAGAAAAACTAGTGCGCAAAGCCTTCTCTTCTGCTGACTCTAAAATGGTAGACACCAATATTCTTCAAGCTTTTATTGCTGGAATAAGAGATGCGGAGGTAAGGGCTGCAGTGGGAATCCATCATCATGCCTCACTTAAAGATGCCTTGGCACATGCTCTAGAGTACGAAGCTTTAAAACAGGACATGCGCGTACATAAGTTGCGAGAAGTCACAGAAGAGGTAAAGGCAATCAAGAACCTGCCAAAGAAGACCAGTAGCTCAGCACCTATTTGCTACAGATGTGGTGAAAAAGGACATTTGCGACTCTCCTGTCCAGAAAAGCATGAATTAACCAAGTTACGAGAAGAGCTTGATGAAATAACAAAAAGGCAGGAGTCCTCCTTTCCTGCGAAAAATCAGGGAAACGAGTAACAGCCAGGACTAAGGGGCGGGTACTGGCTGGCGCAGAGGAAGCCCCAGCAATTGTCATCTCACAAGTGAGCAATAGGAGCAGTTTGGCGATATGCGGCAAAGTGAATAGGACAGACTGCAAATTGACTATAGACACAGCAGCCTCCAGAACAATAATCAGCCCGCACCTGGTGAAGGCTGCGATGAAACGAAAGAACCTCAACTGTCGGCTTCTCTCTGCCTCTGGCCAGCCAATACCTGTCCTAGGAGAAATGAAGGTGACGATATATGTGGGAGAGTCACCATACACCCATGATGTCATTGTGGCTGAGATTATGGATGCATGCATATTGGGCTTAGATTTCATGAAGAAATATAATTGTAAAATCGATGTCACTAATGGAGTTTTTAAGTGTGGTAACGAAGAAATGTTCATCCTTGGAGCCACTACCGGAAAAGTAACTTGTCTAAATAAAATCGTCATACCTGGTCGAACACAAGCGCAAATAATGGTAAAACTGCCATCAACTAAAACACGCAAGCCAACTAGATGCGTTCTTATCGAAGATATAACGAACAAGACAATGAATCGCAGATTCCTGACAGCAAGGACATTAGTCAGTGGAAAGGATACAGCAGTCGTTAGGATAGTTAACATAGAGGACCACGAAATCATTCTGAATGAAGGAGATGTTGTTGGAAAATGTGAGGAAGTTGTCTGGATGAAAAAGTGTCAATCAACACCAAGCTCAGACGCATCTAAAAACACAAGTGGTTCTATTATTGCCGAACTTCTAAAAGATTGTAAAAGCAACCTTACTTACTCGCAGAGCTTGAAAGCAAAGAAGTTGCTGCTGAATTTTGCTGATATTTTCTCTTCCAAAGAAGGTGATCTAGGAAGAACTTCGCTAGTTCAGCACAGAATCGATACTGGAAGCGAAAGACCTATACGTCAGCGAGCAAGAAGAATTCCATATGCTAAGGAAAATGAAGTGCAAGATCTGCTGGAGGACATGAAAAGAAATAAGATCATTGAACCATCTGCAAGTCCATGGTGCTCCCCGGTTGTTTTAGTTAAGAAGAAAGATGGCAGCACACGGTTTTGTGTCGACTATAGACGACTGAACGACGTCACAACGAAGGATAGCTACCCATTACCAAGAATAGATGACACCTTGGATACCCTTAGTGAAATGCAATGGTTTTCTACCCTAGACTTGAAATCTGGTTACTGGCAGGTGGAAATTCATTCAAAAGACAAAGAAAAGACAGCGTTTTCGACAGGAAAAGGGTTATGGCAGTTCAATGTTATGCCTTTTGGATTATGCAACGCACCCGCTACTTTTGAACGACTTATGGAGTGTGTACTAGCAGGATTAGTAGGAGACGCTTGTCTAGTTTATCTGGACGACGTAATCATCATGGGTCGAGATTTTGAAGATCATCTGCGGAATCTGGAGCAAGTCTTTATGAAAATACGGGGTGCCAACTTAAAACTGAATCCAAAGAAATGCACTCTATTCAGAAACAAAGTGAATTACCTTGGGCATGTTATCACCAGTGAGGGCATCCAAACTGATCCTGATAAAGTTGAAGCAGTGAAAAACTGGCCTACCCCCAAAGACAAGACAGAGGTGCGAGCATTTATGGGACTTTGCTCATATTACAGGCGATTTGTAAAGGGATTTTCTGAAATCGCTAAACCTTTGCATCGTCTTACAGAAGACAAACAGCCTTTCAAATGGGACGTTACCTGTGAGAATGCATTTTTTAAACTCAAAGAATGCCTTTGCAAGACTCCAATCTTGGGATACCCGCAGACTAGTGGCCAGTTCATCGTTGACACAGATGCTAGCAACACAGCGATTGGAGGGGTACTATCTCAAAAGCAAGGTGACAACGAAATAGTAATTGCATACTTTAGTAAATCTTTTTCAAGGCCTGAAAGAAATTATTGTGTAACAAGAAGAGAACTCTTGGCTGTTGTGAAGACGCTGCAACATTTCAACAAATATCTTATTGGTAGACAGTTTACACTCCGCACAGACCATGCTGCTTTGAAGTGGCTGTTACAATTTAAAAATCCAGAAGGCCAAGTTGCACGTTGGATTGAACAACTTCAAGAATTCGACTTTGTCACTGAACACCGTAGTGGTAAGGCCCATGGAAATGCTGATGCACTCTCAAGAAGACCGTGCCCGAAAGATGGTAAGCATTGTGCTAAACAAGAGACAAAGGAGCTTACGGTTAAGATCACAAGGACGATCCCTACAGGACAATGGGACGATGAGAACTTCAGAGAAGCTCAAGAGGATGATGAAGATATAAGGCTCATTATCGCATGGAAAGAACGTGGTGCGGATAAGCCGAGATGGGCAGAGGTTGCGCCTACGAGTCCCATCACTAAAGCTTATTGGGCTCAATGGGACAGTTTCATCCTGCAGAATGGAATACTTTACCGTAAATGGGAAAAACCGAACGGCAAAAGTTTCATCTACAGGTTGTTGTTCCCAGGGATAAGGTGAAAGACGTTCTCCGTGAAATACATGATGGTGTAACAGGTGGACATCTTGGCGTCAAGAGAACGTTAACAAAAATTCGAGAACGGTTTTACTGGTTGAATTGTCGGGAAGATGTGCAAGATTGGTGCCGCAAATGTACAACTTGCGCAGCCGTGAAAGGCCCATCAACAAGAACTCGCGGTGGTCTACAACTTTACAATGTTGGTGCGCCCTGGGAGAGAATTGCAGTTGACGTTGCCGGACCGTTCCCTGTAACTGAATCAGGAAATAAATACTTCATGGTCGTCATGGACTATTTCAGCAAGTGGCCAGAAGTATTTGCTATACCTAACCAAGAAGCTACAACAGTAGCCTCCAAGTTGGTTGAAGAAGTAATCTGTCGCTTCGGTGTGCCACTAGAAATACACTCAGATCAGGGAAGGAACTTCGAATCCCAAATTTTTCAGGAAGTTTGCAAACTCTTGGGAATGCATAAAACTAGGACCACCCCATATCACCCTCAGTCTGATGACATGGTGGAGAGATTTAACCAGACGCTGGAGAGACATTTAGCGAAACTGGTTGACAAACATCAGAAAGACTGGGACAAGTACATACCGCTTTTCCTCCTGGCTTATAGGACATCGGAACACGAAAGCACGAAGCTAACCCCAGCTCAGGTGAATTTCGGTAGAGAACTTAGATTACCTGTAGATCTACTGACAGGAAGGCCACCAGAAGATCCACATCCTGTGCCAGACTACGTATCTGATCTTCGAAAGCGAATGAGTGACGTGTACGAATTGGTTCGCGAAAACGGGTTGCAGGCAAGCGAAAACATGAAAACTAGATATGACCGAAGAGCGAACACAAGTGGCTTTGAAGAAGGAGCATTAGTTTGGCTTCATAACCCGATTCGCCGGAAAGGAAAGTCACCGAAATTACAAACAAGATGGGAAGGTCCATATAAGATCATCACGCGAATGAACGACGTGACCTATCGGATCCAACGTCAACCAAGAGGAGCACTTAAAGTGGTGCACATAGACCGTCTGGCACGTTACCATGGCAGCAATAGTGACGCTCGGGACGAGCGCCTCTAAGAAGGGGGCAGTGTCGCGAACGAGATAGAATCTTCCCGAACAATATTCGCGAACGAATACTACGATAGAATGGTGCAAGCCAAATTGGCCCATATGTCTTGTGTCATAAAGTCTAGAGTTTCTTAACCATGTTACACTCACACACAAACCCGGCGCCTGGATGCTTCGAAACACATTCGTCGACTATGTAGAATATTCGAGATTAATGTGGACCTATTCGATGGCGCATATAAATAGGGAACGTTGGGTGCGCCACGGCAGTTCAATACGAGCTATTAAAGCGATCACTTCGAAGCGAAGGAAACCTACATTAGTGCGACAAGTGGAAGTACCTGCGACTACCTTGGCGAGATACCTGGACCTCAGCTGCTACGCGACTTGGACCTTGGACGTTTGGAAGACCATCTTCACGTGTCATCTTAGGGTTCCGTAGTGAATAAATCCCTCATACGAAGTTTGGCGTTTTTCTCCAAATACCGAACCCCAGTTTCGTAACAATATTAATCATTAGGGATTTTTTTCTTTAGCTTGGTGTTCTGTTCAAACAATATTCAAATAGGCAAACCATATTTTTTCCACACGTTCTAATTTTAAGTAGACTTCACTCATGAAGGAGTCTATGTCATGATATAATTTAACAGCCTCCGTGGCGTAGTGGTTTACAGTCCGCCACTCCGGAGGTTCTAGGTTCGATCCCCAGCCAGGGCTAGTTGGAAAATGTACTAATGTGTATTTCTTATAAAATATACCTAGTATCGTTGAGTTACGTAGTATCCCATAACAAAAGTTTAAACTTACTTTGGGGCTAGCTCAATCAGTGTGATTTGTTCCAATCTATTTATTTTATTATTGAAAAAAATTCAACTTATATAAAAATTTTCAAAAAAGTCAAAGTACGTATCTTGTTTTTCATAACATCTACAACATATTACGAGTACAAATAGTAAAAATCGTAGTATGTGTAAGGGATGAAAACCGTTCGCTTTTTGTATGAAAAATGTCATGTAGACAGTAAGAAATTTACGTTCTATGTCCGTCCGGATGCATCTGACGTGACTACAGTTGGCACGCTGCGGCTGACACGCCGGTAAACAATTGAGTGAAATCATAATAACTAGGTTCTTATCATAATAGTCATGAATTTATTAGTTATTCTTCTATTCCCGTGTAGATCATAAAAGTCTATGTAAACAAAATCTGAATCATGGCAAGAGGCGATAAGGCTAGTAACTATTTAATATCATCACCAGGTCTTGTTTAGACTCCACTGCGGGAGCATGGCTCTTTCTGTACTACCGAAGCCATATATTAGCCAGAGTAGTCAGAGGATTTGGCCTACACTCTCCACGCTGGCCAGACAAGTTGAAGAGATCTCATTAATGTTTATAAGCTTTGTTTAGCTTGTGTTTCCTAAGTCGCCTTCTACGACATCTACGGGACGAGAATTAAATTTTAATATTTTTAATTGCTATCGTGAGCGCAACTAAAAGGTGCGCTCCGTGGAATAGTTAAGGTGCGCCTTAAAATGGTTGCGCTTCGAAGCGAGTGTCAGGATTGTCGCTATCCGCTCAGCACTGAGCGCTGCCTTGCTCGCTCGTCGCGAGCTTCTTTCTCTTTTATCTTTATCTTTAAGGTGAAGATATAGGCAAATGGCCTTGAAGTGTAAAATAAATTGTTAACTCGTAAATATGGTGATAATTTCCATATTGCTCTTCGTCATGCACTAGATAGCCCTTTAAATTATTTTATGAACTGCCGTTGAAATTATTATTGGTGATCCGTCTAGCTTTAAAACTTGCCGTAGTCACTTTTGGCGGAGGCAAGTTTTAAAGCTAGACGGACTAATGTAAATACTTTCAACGGTGGTTCATAAAATAATTTAAAGGGCTATCTAGTGCATGACGTAGAGCAATATGGAAATTATCTCCATATTTACGAGTTAACAATTTAAACCTTGTATAACAAAATCACACTCGGATAAAAAGTATATATAAGCATATTCACAAAATCCAATATTTCACAGTGTAATGCGGATGCTCACCCGTCACGCTGCGTCAGTCGTGAAACCGTTCATGTACGAGTCCGGTTCGCTTCAATTTTTAATTTTACTTTATTTTCAATTTTTATAGTACATAATCGATGGAAATTTAAAGTGTCTATTATGATACAAGAGAAGCCCTGTGGCAGACGGACAGACAGCGGAGTCTCAGTAACAGAGTCCCGTTGGCACCTTTGCATATGGAACAAAAACTTTGTCGGGCAATAACCAAACCAACAATTTTCAAACTTGATATATATTTTTTCATCCTTGCCCTGTACCTTTTAATAAGTCGTAACCAAAAAACAACCTTTTAAAATGCTAAATATTTTTTTTCCTATACTTACACGGCCCTATCACTATGCTGACGAGTCGTGACTGAAAGTATCATTCCCGTTTTAAACTGTTGAATCGATAAAAATAAAAACCGATTTCAAATCAATGAACCGATATTCAAATCACGTCGACTGTAAATTCTCGACAAACTGCCGGAACAATTAGCATGGACGCGCCATTTTGTGCTTTTTATGTACCAACATGTAATTTTTCGATTTGCACTATTTAAGTCTGGGAGAAAATAAGAACCGTAGAATGCATTAGCTGCTTCTCATCCCACGCAGATCAGATAAGCCAATCGATCGAATGGGCGAGTAATTAAAGCATTTAAGGTGAAGATATAGGCAAATGGCCTTAAAGTGTGAAATAAATTGTTAACTCGTAAATAAGGTAATAATTTCCATATTGCTCTTCGTCATGCACTAGATAGCCCTTTAAATTATTTTATGAACTGCCGTTGAAACTATTATTGGTGATCCGTCTAGCTTTAAAACTTGCCGTGGCCACTTTTGGCGGAGGCAAGTTTTAAAGCTAGACGGACTAATGTAAATTCTTTCAACGGTGGTTCATGAAATAACTTAAAGGGCTATCTAGTGCATGACGAAGAGCAATATGGAAATTATCTCCATATTTACGAGTTAACAATTTATTTCAAATGAGGGCGCCACTTCAAGGCCATTTGCCTATACCTTCACCTTAATTGGTTCCCTATTTCCAAATTTTTTTCTTATCAGCGTGGCCTTCGAGTCTTGGGCCCTAGACTTTGTCCATCCCATTGGTGACAAAGACTCTTTCATGCTGGTTAATAGACTTAAAATTGCAGATAAACCTATAACCTGTCCCGTTTTATGACGTGGAAAGTAAGTGCCACTACCACCGACTAACTGGGGTATTAAGACCACGGCGTTGTGTAACGATGTCCGTTACGAGCTAATTCACATTGCACTAGTTTAATAGTCATACCTACTGCCCAGTGAAGTAGTAAAGTTCTTTTGCCCAAATGCATTCACAACAAAAAGTTGTTTCTAGTCCGGTTAGGATATTGCAGACTTGAATCACCTGATTATCCGAAAAGAAAGATGATTCCGTGCTTCAGAAGGCACGTAAAGCTGTTGGTCCCGAACGCCATCTAGCGTTTGTACCTAGGATTGGTTCTGGTCTACCCTTTGTGTTGCGGAGGTCAGACAGCAGTCGCCCTGTGTAAAAACTAGTTACCTAGTCTAATCACCTAGGTAAGGTAGCGGACCCCGGGCTCTGAAGCGTAACCGCTGACGATGCAACCGGGAATACGCTTGGATGATGATGCATTCACAACGAGGGTTGACGTCAGACAGGTGGCTAGTCGTTAAACTATAGGCAAATCGTTTAAACTATACTGATCTGGCTATTCCTTTTCTATTTCGCATGGTATTCCGCATCCTTGGGTGACCATTGACATGCATATTATGTTTGAAAAATCTCTTATGTATATGTTAGGCAAGCTTTGAAGCAGCACAGTTGAGGAGCTGTGTGCTGCTTCTTCAAGCCTGGAACGTGATAAAATGAAGAAGAAGACTGCCCAGTAAAGTAGATGTCATCATCATCCCGTATTCTTAGTAGATGCATCGTATTACGGCGTAACTCCATCGTAGCTATGATGTAGGACCTTAGTAGCTACATGCGGCATCGTATTGCGTCGTAGCTCCGTAGAACCTTCGTAGCTGTATCGTATTACGTCGTAGATCCATCGTAGCTCCGTCGTAGCTTCATCGCAGCTGACGTGAAGTAGGTAAGTGTTCCTTTTTAGTGTTGAAACACGTGAAGTAGGTAAGTGAAATACTAAGTTCCTTAACCTACTCAACTTGCCAACTCACCCAGTGTAAGTCTGGTCTTACGATCTCACCGCCTTAACGAACATAAGGAAGCTTACATAACTTTATGGGGGTGTTTATCGTACTTTTCCCTTTTTTTACTTTACTTGTTAGTAAAATTCATTGAATAATTTTTAGCTTTTTAATTTTACGATATTTTCCGGCGAAGGAAAACATGGTGAGGAAACCTGCACACTAGTGACTATTAAGTTAACTAGTGGGTGAAATGGAAAAGCTTAGGCAAACCACTCCACTACTCTGCCAAAAAATCGTCATAGTGTGCGTCTCTTTCCTAACAATGACCGACAAGAGCCTGGCTCTTAATGTTGTATACAACGTGGAGAGGACGTACCCGTAATAAATCTAACCACGGACTATACTGGATTATTATAATAAGAAATAAAATAAAATAAAATACATTTATTTCAGGTAACTATTTAAAATATCAAAGACATTTTAGTACTTTATTTGAATCTTTTTGTTGAATATTCATATTTATAATGAATTGTCATCATCATCATTTCAGCCGCATAACGTCCACTGCTGGACATAGGCCTCTCCCATAGATTTCCAAAATGATCGATCTAGAGCGGCCTGCGTCCAGCGCTTTCCAGCGACCTTAGTCAGATGAGTGATATACTCGCTATTGATGTTGATGCCAAGTCCTTCCCAATCCAGAAGCTTTAAGGCATCTTCCAGTGCAGCGGTGAACAGTTTCGGAGATATAACGTCTCCCTGTCTCACACCCCTTGCAGTGGAATAGCCCTTGTGCACTGCTCCTGTACTCGGACTGACATAGTGGCGTCACTGCACAAATATTTCAACACTTCGACATACCGATAATCAATACGGCATCGCTGGAGAGACTGAAGCACGGCCCATGTTTCGATCGGATCGAAGGATTTTTCATAGTCCACAAACCCCAAGCATAACGGCCGGTTGTACTCACTCGTCTTCTCTATAACCTGGCGTAGCGTGTGGATGTGGTCCATGGTACTAAAGCCTTTACGGAAACCGGCTTGTGCGGGAGGCTGGAAGGTATCAAACCTGTTTGCGAGACGATTCGTGATGACCTTCGAAAACAACTTATATATATGACTCAGAAGCTTTATAGGCCTATAGTTGTTCAATAGGGTGTTATCTCCCTTTTTGAAGAACAGGACCACCACGCCCCTGTGCCACGCTTCTGGCGTTACGCCCTCGAGCAGAACGGAATTAAAGAGTCTCTGAAGGACTTTCAGTACCGGCGTTCCGCCCGCTTTCAAAAGCTCTGCTGTGATTCCATCCTCGCCCGGCGCCTTGTTGTTTTTTAACTGTTTGAGGGCCATCCTAATCTCGTACAGGCTGATGGAAAATAATGAATTGTAATTTGGATTTTTTAATATTTAGGATTAGGATTACATACTTGTATACATATCGTATTTAAAAGATCGAAGCGTACATACATATGTTATGTAGCTAGGCTTAGTTCTAATCTTTTTAACTTTGCAACGTATTTTAATACAGTTTCTAACAATAGATAAAGTGATTCAAGAGGAAGGTTTAAAGTATAAAACATACTTGTGCAACGCTGGGGTGGGTCGCTAGTCTAGTACGGGGTACAAAACAAAATTGCGGCAAATATGACAGTTGGTTCATAAATATTATTATGCGTAACTGCGGCTATTTTTTTATAGAGCGTTTTACAGCTGAGTTGACTGAACAGTAAGTTTTAATTTATTAAAACATTTTACTCAGACCAACATGAACTCACAACTCTTCAGCCACTTTTTGGTAGAAATCACTTACCTTCGCTGCTATCAACAGTTTAATGAATATATTTAGCAGGCTTTAAAGGACGTGTTTATACAAACAGGCCAATAAACCTTCAACAATTAAAACAAGATGTCCGAGACACAGTCACTGGAATAACGCAGGAAATGTGTAAAAAAGTAATGAAAAACGCAATAAAAAGGGTTGACATCTGCCATGCTGCTAGAGGTGGACATTTGTCTGACATTATCTTTCGTATATTTAAAAAAATACATAATAATTTTAATACATAATAGATTTTTTAAAATTAACTATATATCTGTTTTATGCCCACAAAGTCACTTTCCACCGTTTGTCCCTCGGTATATACTTTAAACTACGCAAATGATTAATTCGGTTTTTATCAATAGATTGAATGATTCAAAAGCAAGGTTTATATGTTATAGATTATATGATACATATCCGTGAAACGCCGGGGCGGGCCGCTAGTTAAGTATAAGTCGACACTGTACAAAATAACCTTCTTCGCCATAGTCGGGTAAAAAATATCCCCGCCTAATTTATATAATTAATCCACGTTTTTTCTTATCATCACTTCATAGAAAAACATTGATTTTAATTAATATTTCTACACTAAAAAATATCCATGACGAGAAAAAATTAAAACGTAATTACGAATTTCGGTTCTACTATGTTTTAATTAGAGAGTACTTAATTATGGCGACCTTTCGTTAATGAACCTGTGGATTACGTTTTGATACCTTTGCTTTTGATGCTCCCTGACCTGGCACTTGAAAATATTTGTGATGAGGGGCAGAGCAATTTATTTAGTTATTTTTAATTACATCGAACTATTTACTCATTAATACAAGCTTTGATTTAGTTAGGCAACTATACCTATATATATAAGAGCGGGATAGGGTCGGCCTCGGCGAACATTCTGCGATCAGATTGCAGACGTTGTAAAAAAGGAGAGGTAAGAAACCCGTAACCGAAAGGCATGTATGAAGAGGTCTGTTAGGATCGTAGACCATAGTCTCTGCCTACACTTATAGAAAACATGCGTGATAGTATGTATGTACTCGTACTTATGTTAGTTGATTTAGTTTCACCTGTCATGTTGTCTGTGTGTCTGTAATCAAATCTTGTAAGCTAAATTGGACCCACTTTCTATTATTCGATTGAGTTGAAACTTCATATACTTATGTTAGTCGGGTGACAATGCAATATTATGGTACCAACGACCTGATCTCATGATGAGCTGGAAGGTGGCCACGGCATCTCCGTGATAAAAAAGCACCTCACGAGTTTGCGCTCAATTGATTAATTTTGAAAGTGCTTCTTTTAACGTTTCAGTTAATTGTTTCAGATAAGCTTGTTTTAAAAGGTATATATTTTTTAATTACTTGTTTTATTTTACAAAATTAATTTATATTTTTATTTTATTTATATATATATAACCTTTACGAAGTAGACAGAGTTTAGGCTCGTAAACCTAAAAACATTGCAATATTGTGGCGATCATCAGGGCGAGTGTTAGTAGCGGCACGGGCGACCCGAGGTTTTGCAGCACTCGTTGCACTAAACCTTTATTAAAATAGTCACGAAATGTTACAAGAAAAAACCGGCCAAGTGCGTTTCGGGCCAATCACAGTGTAGGGTTCCGTAGTTGCGTATATCGACTTAGAGTTCACGCCTCACGGTTTAACGATTAAAAACTTTTAAAAACTAGCCCTTAAAGGACAACTGAAAAAAGAGTTATACAATCCCATTCCACAAGGATAATTAGAAAAAATATTCTAGTACTTGTTTGACGCCACTAACAACTGTCTAACTAATTTTCAATTGAATTTATATGAAATTTTCCTTTTCCGAGTACATTTTTGTTAGTTGACTTTAAGGCCGTACCTGAATTTTCCGGGGTCCAGTGCTGCCCCCATTTAAAATAAATCATTTCAAAGAAAACGGAGACATCATTTAAAATTTTGCTACTACCAAGTCCTAGATAACCCTTCAAAGTATTTTATGAACTACTGTTTACAATTTAAAGTGAGAACGTTAAGCTTTACTACGCACATTTGCGAAAAACGGCCACTTTTGTCTTATGTGCGTAGTAAAGCTTAACGTTCTCATTATAAACTGTAGACAGTAGTTCATAAAATACTTTGAAGGGTTATCTAGGACTTGATAATAACAAAATTTTAAATGATGACTCCGTTTTATTTAAAATGATTTATTTAAAATGGGGGCAGCACTGGACCCCGGAAAATTTAGGTACGGCCTTAACTTTTAGAGTTATAAACCCAATTAGCTTTGATGGTTTTCCTTTTTGCTAACAAAGTTGAAGGTCCGGTGTGGGCGCATAGATTTCACATCTACACATTGAAATATAAATTGAAAAATAAATAAGAAATATAATTGAATAATAAATAACGTAATGAATAGTATACCTATATACTATATATGTATTTGTTTATAGTTAGGTATTTATAGATATATGTATAATATGTGTGTATGTTTATTGATGTATTGTATATGTATATGTATGTTTAACATTTTAGATAAGTAATTATATGTATTTGTAACTACAGTCTTTTGTACACGCCTACTACCTGTTTTCTTCAATTTTCCTCTCCTGGGTCTGCTGGAAGAGATTTCTTATGAAATAAGCAGTACCTATGTACTCTATTTTCTTACTTTGTACGTTCCTTTGTTTGTATGTTATGTACATGAATTTTGTAAATAAATAAATAAGACATGCAAATAAAATGTTTATTTAAAACATCGATATAAATATCTACATAAAATTTTTGGTCTATTTTGCATAACTAATGTTAAGAAATATAACTGTATACCTTCTTGAGTGTAAAATGTAATATGGATTCTGAAAATCTGAAATAAATGATTATTATTATTTAACTTCGGTATATATAACGTCTAACAAAATATACTGAAACTATTTTAAGGGTGGATTCAGTCCATGATACTGAACAACTTTCCCCAAGGAACATATATCGAAATATGAAAAATAATTTTTCGCTTTCCATACAAACTCAGATCAGCTGATCGGTCAACTTGTATGGAAGGCCTAAAATTATTTTTCATACAGATACACTATCACGTCTTTATCCCTAACGGGGTAGACAGAGCCAAGGGCGGTACAGCCCAGGCCACTTTTAGCGTAATGGTGGGCATGAAGGTGGAAAAGGGAAATCATAATAGTGATGGGTTGCTGGTTAGCAACCTATCACTATTATGATTTCCCTCAGCATCGCCTATTCATGATTTAGATTCTCGCCCATTCCCTTGATCGGCTTTTACGATCTGCACGGGAAGAGAAGCAGCTAGTACATTCTATGTTTTTTCTTTTCTCCCAGACCAGCAAAGAATTTTTCATATTTCGATATATGTTCCTTGGGGAAAGTTGTTCACTATCATGGACTGAATCCACCCTTAAAATAGTTTCAGTATATGTTGTCAGACCCTGTATACTACTGCCGTGAGAGGAGAGACACTTGGCTCTAACAAAAAATTGGACTTTAAAACCAAATATTTCTCAAACTGATCCCTCATTCGAAAAATGATGATCACAAACTGACAATATTTTTGAAAAACATATTCAACAATACCCCACACCATAGGTTAGTCGAGAAAAAAAAAATTCCCACTTTACATGTACCTATGGGATTGGGAGGTACCAAAATTTTATTTTTCTAGATTTTATTTTAACACTTTGTTGGCATGATTGATATACATATTACCAGAAAGCTGTAATTAGGCATGGCTAATATGCCATGCCTAATTACAGCTTTCTGGTAATAAAAGTCTCTCGAGTAAAACCGCGGACAGACATGGCGAAACTATAAGGGTTCCTTATTTACTAAGGTACCCTAAATATCACTCAAACCTTCCCAAAGTCAGTGTTTGTACAAGATTCCATATTTATTTAGAAAGTCAAACCACCAGGCCTTGAAATAACAGCGAATCTCTCCAAAATGAGAGAAAAAATGAAAAAAATCACAACAGGTAGTCGAGTAAAAAAATATTTTTCTTCAGACATGAAAGAGGGTCCCACGTAAACGTATCATATGAAATTCTGTACAAAAATAAAAGCTCGACACATTTTCCCTTTATCCCCTTTACGGGGCTGTCGCAAAAAATATATTTGAAGGCGTCTCTCGAGAAAGACATGGGTATACTCCTCTTGTGACTTTAAAAATATATTAATTATAGGACTTTAAAAATTTATTAATTATAGGATATTTAAAAATATTTTTGAAAACAAGCTTTTATCTAAAACAATGAACTAATGGGTTTAAAGTGCTCTTCAAGACGAAACCATTGAGCCCAAATTCGGTGGAGTTATGTTGTTTTATCATTGAGATGCCGTGGCCACCATCCGGCTTCATCATGAGATCAGGTCATTGGTACTATAATACGAGTATTGCATTGTCACCCAACTTACATAAGTATGTGAAGTTTCAACTCGATCAAATAATGGGAAGTGCGTCTAATTTAGCTTGCAAGATTTGATTACGGACACACAGACAACGGGACAGGTGAAACTAAATAAAACTTTTGAATTCTTTTGAATTTTGTATTTTATATGCATGTTTTTAGTACAATAAAGTTATTAAAAAAAAAACAAACAAATGACAAACAAAATAATGATTTTGTTTATGAATATTATTAAACGATTGACTTATATAGTCTAAAAGGCTGACCCGGTTTAGATCGATTTAGACGATCATCAGCCCTCTACACCGATACCGTTACTTCACGCTCCTAATACTCGCCCTGATGATGATCTTCTAAATCGATCCGAACCTGGTCGGCCCTTCCGACTATATTTCGTGAGTGAACCGTTTCTTATTAAAAATACAAGTATCTCACGTGTTGTAAAATAGCGAAAAAGCTGGTACATTCATAGTTTTTCTTTTCGCTCAAAAGGGGCCACCCACCCACCTATTACGTCAGAGCAATCAAGAATCATTTATTTGCATTATACAATAGATATTAAAGATGTTAGTGAATGTTAGTATGTACATTGTATAAACCAAATAAATAAATAGGCATGCAAAAATTTTTTCATTTAAAATGAATTTAAACTTGTAGTAGTTAGTAGGGACTGCGTAGTCAATAGCGTTGAAATCAAGACGCAACAGGAACACACCAAAACAAAGTTTCATATAATAAAAGTATGCACAAGTTTGGCTGTCTATTGAAATATTTAGAGGAATTATTCCTCGTATTGGAGCGAGGTTCGCTCCGACTGTTGTCGGTAATGGGCACCTTTTGCCGGAAACTGTATTGGAACACATATCTGTTACGAGTATATTAATATCGTAGTGAGACTTCGTTTACCTATGATATCTATCTTCATAACAGTGGTGTTCCGAAACGTTCGTAGTTTTTGTTTTAAATATAACTTTAAAAATACTCAGAAAGAGATAAATTATCCCAAGTACATCCAATAGGATGAAGTCCGTTGAAGATGTACTTGGGATAATTTATCTCTTTCTTTTGGTTCTTGTGGTTTTTTGACAACAGTAGACCGTTGTTTCCAGTCTGGTTAGGATATTTCAGGCTTGAATCACCTGATTATCCGATAAGAAAGATGATTCTGTGCTTCGGAAAGCACGTAAATCTGTTGGTCCCGAACGCCATCTAGCGTTTGTACCTATCCTAGGATTGGTTCTGGTCTACCCTTTGGGTTGCGGAGGTCAGACGGCAGTCGCTCTGTGTAAAAAAACCAGTAACCTCGTCGAATCACCTAGGTTAGGTATCGGACCCCGGGCTCTGAAGCGTAACCGCTTACGATGCAACCGGGAATACGCTAGGATGATGATGAGACAAATTCTCTATCTACTCGTAAATACTCGTATATCCACAAATTTCTTAAAATTATCGTAGAAAATGTCTATTGGCATGCGAGAAATCAAGGCGTTGAGTAATGTAACGGCTTGGTTAGTGCGCGTACTTGGCAGTGGCACATGTTGGACCGAGTGTAGTAGAGTGTTAACTTAAAGGGTGTTAACAATGGGAGTAGCAAACAACTAAAAGAGAATCAACTCTTATTTCAACTGCTTCGACGTAATAGTTGCCGGCTTGTTACTTTCACCTACTAAGCGTGTGGTACAAGTGACAAACTGTTAAATTTATTGACTTTTTTTCTTGACGACATATCCAAACGCAAAAATGATGTTGTAAAAGTTTTTATATACCTTTGCTTCTACTTTATAACCTAACCTAAACAAATATATCGTAACTTAAGTTCTTAAAGACGCCTTTAACCTAGACTTTTATCAATACAAAAGTAATCTTGTCATTATTTTGAAACGACACGTTTGTTTGAAAAAGTCTAGGGTAAATAGTGGGAGCTTGATAGGCTTATAGGGACAAATCACACTGATTGAGCTAGCCCCAAAGTAAGTTATAAACTTGTATTACGGGATAACTCAACGATACTATATTTTATGATCAATTTAATACATATATAGATAAACACACAAGACCCAGAACAATTTGAAAAAGGCCATTTTCCAACTTGCCCTGGCTGGGGATCGAACCCAGAATTAGCGGTCTAGCGTGTTAACCATTACGCCACGGAGGTCGTCAGTAGGTGGTATAATACTCGTAGTTAATGAAATTTTTAAAACAGCGGGATCTTCACCTCTCGAAAACTTCTTTTCCTCGAGAACATTACCTTACTACAGATACAGATACCCTATCACGTCTTTATCCCTAATGGAGCAGACAGGGCATGTTGGGTCTTGCGGCTCTAAGCAGACAAAGCCCAGGGCTGCGACCCAAAGGCCACTCTTAGCGTAAAGATGGGCGGGAAGATGGAAAAATGAAATAAATTAGTAATGGGTTGCTAGCCGCATCGCCTATTGATATGATTCGAACTTTTGCTCATTCCCTCGATCAGTTTCTACGAAATGCGTGGGAAGAGAAGCAGCTGGCACATTCTAAGTTTTTTCTTTTCTCCCAAATCATTATGGAAGAACTTTACTAATGTCTGTGATTTTTTTTAAATAGCATCGGGTTTCGGCCCCCGATTACCTATGAGTTAATCTTTTGATTAAGTTAATCAAAAGATTAACTTATAACGCACGGTGTTCCGCCCAGGTCTTGTAACTTGTCCTTAATCCTACGGCATTCACCAGCTGTTCGCAATCACAAGTCGAGTTGCGAGTTCGGAACGTACAATTATCAACTAGGTAACTAACTAACTGCAACTTAACTAGCACTTTCTGGTTTAATCGTGGGTTACGCTGCACTTTTGTGAACTACCATCATTACTGAACTTTGGCAATGGGGTTCAAGTTGTATCTGAAGCTTTTAGACGGTTTCATTAGGCTTCCTTTTGGCATTTATATTTATTTATTTACAAAATTGATGTAAGTACACGAAAGACAAATTCAGAAACAAACAAAGCAAGAAAAAGTCGGAAAGCACAGCCTGGGAAGTCGGAAGGACTCTGAACAGGCCGTAGCTGAAAATTAGAGAGCTGCAGTAAGCGCTGAGCTATGACGTCTTTCTATCTATCTAAACAGCATATGTATAAGGACGCAACAGGGAATGCGTTTCGATAAATTAAATAATATTTATTTATTTAATATTAAATATATTATTTAAATAATATCATGTTATTGCGAAATACATGGTTTAACAAAATATACTGAAACTTTTTTAAAGGTGTATTCAGTTCATGATACTGAACAACTTTCCCCAAGGAAGATATATCGAAATATGCAAAATTATTTTTGGCCTCTCAATCCTCCCATACAAGTTGACCGATCAGCTGATCCGAGTTTGTATGGAAAGAAAAAAGTATTTTTCATGTTTTGATATATGTTTCTTGGGGAAAGTTGTTCAGTATCATGGACTGAATTCACTCTTAAACTAGTTTCATCATATTTAGTTAGAATATACGAATATTTACGTATATTTAGAGTTACGAATAAAATAACAATTTTTATTTTTATTTTATCTTTGACAAAAACTTTGACGTCACACAAAAGTAAACGTGGTGTTTTCACGGACTCTCTGTGCGTATACCTGTATGTGACGTCATCTGACAAATAACCGCCGCCATGACAGAAATAGCGTTTTTGGCACAGTTACTTGATTTTCATTGATAAATAATAATAATAATAAAATGTTTATTTATTTCTCCACAATTTATCTTAAAACTAAGTTAAGAACTAAGACAATGTATAAAAAGGTAAAAAGTCATATGTTAAAAGGTATCGAAAATAAGTAAAAGTGGAGTGCTGGTGCCTGTGCTAGGTTTCCGAAGAACCTGTATTACAGGTCACCAGGACTCGTCATTGGCAAATATAGTAAATGCAGACATTACATAAAGTGAAAAAAGGCAACTGTATGTATCTTACAAAACATATATATTATTTATAACTTATATAATTTTATTTATTTTATTAAGATAGTTTGTCCATTGTTTAGTCACTTTACGCTTATTAATAAACTTTCTGTCTCATCATACGTCAGCTCTTTCAACCATGCATCAATACTTTTCTTGCATTTATATTTATTTAATGGATATATTAAAATTTTATGATTGATTTCCTTATAAAGGTACGGACCAAGAAAACAGAAAAATCTATTTATAAACTCTGTGTTAAAAGAGGGCAGAGAGAAGATTATTCTATTATTTCTATTTAGGAGTTGAGGACGGTAAGAAAGTTGAGCATGCTGTTGCATCATTGTAGCAAGTATAAAAAGTTGTCGAACCGTTAGTACTTGACAATGTTTGTATAGATCTGTTGTAGGGTACCTGTACGGTTTAAAGGTACATACTTTTAGGATGGCTCTTTGAGCTCTTTCTAGAACAATTAGATGAGATTTAGAAGCACCACCCCAGGACGTGATACAATATATAATAATAGATTGACATAGGGCTATGTATGTCATGTGTAGGATATTAGCATCCGCTATGTAGCGTAATTTTTTGAAAATATAAAGCAATTTTCTTACTCGCGCAGAGAGTTGCGTGATATGTGCTGCAAGGTTAAGATTTGAATCTATTATGACACCTAGATATCTATTAAGATGTGTTATCTCTAGTGAAGTACAGCCACAAGATTCCTCAGCGCAACTAATTGAAGAATGGGTGTGTGCAAACAATTTAAAGTGATCAGGGCTAGGGCGATTGACATTACGGATACTAAAAGCCATGTATTTTGTCTTGTTAACATTTAGTGTACTAAATACATTAAATATCCCGGAAATAATAATATATTGTGCTTATTATGTAAAAATAATAATATTTAAAACGATTTCTCAAACTTTGTCAATTCGCAAACAAGTCAATATATTTTTTTAAGAAATTTCTCAAAATATGTATAATCTGTTTATATTCTCGTATACCTACTAAATTTTCTATTAACCCAATGAATCGATGGAGCACTTATCTCGTTCATGCGCCCGCATACTAAGCAGCATTTTAAAACACGCCCAAGCGAACCTTTTAAGATTCCCGACATTTTTAAGGCTGATTGCATCCCCTTTCCTAATTGATAGGTTTTATTCAGAATCTTTTACCTTTCAGAAGAGATTTTTTTTTATATTCATAAAAGTGTCTGATAGTAAAAGGAGTTTGTTTATGTTTCGAGTTCTCCTTTTAATAAGCTTTTAGCTGGGAGAAAAGAAAAAACTTAGAATAAGACCACTCCCTCTCTTTCTGTGGATGTCGTAAGAGGCGACTAAAGGACTAAGCACAAACATCTCATGCTACAATTGCATTCCCAAGGAGGGTTAACGTCGGGTGGCGGCCGGTTGTAAAACTTTTCGCACAAATACATTAAAAAAGAGGGTTGACGTCAGGCAGGCGGCCGGTCGTAAAACTATAGCCAAATCATTAAAACTGTTCCGGCTATTTCTTCTCTATTTTGCAGGGTCTTTGGCATCCTTGGGTGACCATTGACATGCATGTTGTATTTGGAGAAGAAAAAGCGGGAATTGTACCCCGGACTCCGAAGCAGCACAGGTGAGGATGCAACCGGGAACGCGCTTAGACGAAGAAGAAGTACCAGCTGCTTCTGTTGCCTGTTCTGTTGTGGCAAGAATCTCAATCATGATAGGCAATGTGGATATAGCATAGCAACCCATCACTATTTTGATTCCTTTTTCCACCTTCTCGCCCACCATCACGCTAAAAGTGGCCTTTGAGTCTTGCAGCCCTGGGCTCTGCCTGCTTAGAGCCGCAGGACCGAGAATGCTCTGCATGCCCCATTAGGTATAAACACGTAGTAATGTAAGTATATGTATTTAGTATAATATTTTTGATTGGTTTTTAAGCATTCAAGATTGCTAAAGTGAAACTAAATTGGAGAATATGGCTCAAATATATTACGCAACCATACATTCGTCACAGGTAGTGAGGTGCCGTCCCTGCGGAAATTTAGGGAATATTCCAATAAAAATTGCCGGCAATATTCTTAAATAAGTTTGGAAAATCCAAAAGTGCACGCCTCATAATCTCATTTTTCACAATTAAATTGATTACGATTACGATTAAACTACATTGAATTAGACCGTGATCTTCGAAAGGACTTAGTTTTGGATAATACTGAAGCGTATAAAAAAAATGGACTTGATCTGATAAGTTTTTCGGGAGTTATCGTGACCACGCCAGTTTCCATACATACAGACATACGGACGTCCACAAAATGATTTTATTAAACATTGTTTTTATTTATTTAAAAGGCAAAATGTCTTTTAAAAATGTCATAAGTGTTAAAACTAGTGGTTTTCCTTGACATTTATGTGTAAATATTATTGTACAAGTGTGATAGAAAATAAATAGAGACACATTTAGTTAAAAAAATCACTTGATTTTTGTAAGGCGAGAGTAGAGCACTACCTCATGCGATTCGCTTATGAGGCGTGCAAAATGGAAATTTAGAGGAATATTTATGGATATATATTTCCGTAAATATATCCAGATTTGGTTTAATTCTGGATATCATTTCGTACTACATTGAACAGGTAGTTAGTAATCATTACAGTACATACAATTGTTACCAGCAACCCAAAACCCGATTAAAACACAGATTTTTCACAAAACACCATCATTTGCGTTTGAGCCGGCGTCGCTCGCGCGTGTGATTTCCAATAATCCGTGAACACACTGGTAATGATCTTCCGTATTGGTGTGTCAATCTTTGATTTTTATATAATATAGTAAACATTGTATATTTTTTAGGATATTTCTATACGTAAAACTATTTTTTTTAACGTGTAAGGGACGTACTATGCGAAAAACCAAATAAAATCGGCATTTCCATACAAATGTGTGCAGGCAGGCAATTTGTATGAGGAAATCGTTTTTTTTCTTCTTTAGCTGTTATTTTAATTATACTATAGTGATAGTATAGTTCCGTGATTCAATTACGTACGCATATGTCAATGTTCCAGCCAACTTAGCAATTGAAATGAAATTGGTATAAATATAAGAAATAAAATAAATACAAATTGGTATAAATAAATAAAACATTGGACTACTTACTATAGATTCAGGACTTACAAAAAATATTTTCTTACAAATATATTATAAAACAATTAACATAGCATCAAAAACATACTAGAAGGTCCGAAAGGTAGAAGAGGTCCAGGACGACCAAGAAAGAGCTATGTAGACCAACTGAAAGAAAAAGCAGGGGTTATTTCGTATCAAGCACTAAAAAGTAAGGCAGAGAACCGAGAAGTTTGGCGCATACTCCACCGACAAGAGCCACTAAGCTTTTAAATAAGAAGAAAAAGAACACAGCAGGAAGTACGAGTGCCGAATCCCAATAAAGAATTCAGACTGTAAATTACACACTTAGCTAATGTATCAATTTGCAATCAACATACACAATATTAACATACAACTAAATTCCAAGTGGACGAGACACAGGCACCAGCTAGTCAGGAAATATTACTAAAAACATTTAACATATTTTGCAAGTTTCACTTTGATCGATGATTAATTATCGTTTTGTTAATTACAAACAATATTGCGTATTATATTAATTCTGTTGTTGAATTGTTAAGGCGAGATGGGATCACAGCTTGCAATACTATGCGTATTTTTGAAAAATCACTGTAATTTAACTTCTACAGTTTATTCCTCAAAAAATTTACATAACAATCTTAAGAATTTTCTACCGACACCCACAATATCCAAAACACGATTAAGCATTTTTGGCTCGATAGAAAAAAAATCACAAACATACCTCAAAATTTGCTTAAATTTACCTTTATAAGACATATTACTATTTTATACAATCATCTTTTTATAAGAAAATTATACCAAAAAATTTATAAATCTAAATACTCGTATCTAGTCGATTTTGCTACAAAAAATTATAAATATAATGCAAAAAATAATAATAGATAAAATACAGCGAAATCTCGTTTGTGGCCTTTGTTCGCTCTCGACGAATATTTCACTGTTTTATTTTTTATTTTTTTTTGTAATATATTTATATTTTTTTTGTAGCAAAATCGACTAGCTAAGTGTATTAAAATTATACATTTTTTTGGTATAATTTTCATATAAAAAGGTGATTGTATAAAATAGTAATATAATATAAAGGTAAATTTAAGCAAATTTTGAGGTATGTTTGTGATTATTTCTCTATCAAGCCAAAAATGCTCAATCGTGTTTTGGATATCGTGGGTGTCTGTAGAAAAGCCTTAAGATTTGTCTGTAAATTTTTTGAGGAATAAACTGTTTAATAACAGTGATTTTTCAAAAACACACAGTTTTCTTGGCTCTGAACTGACGGGGCCTTAATTATCTGCCTATCATATTAATGATTGCAGTTCGTGCAATCATCACCGGCAACCCAAAATCCGATTAAAACGCTCTGTTTTTCACAAAACCGCATCATTTTGAGCCGGCGTCGCTCGCGCGTGTAATTTCCAATAACCCGTGAACATACTGGTAATGATCTCCCATCGCGTTGGTACGGAAATCTGTGATAGTAAATAAATAAAATCCGTAACCGTAATGGGAAAGGGAAAAAAAATCGAATGTACCAGCTGCTTCTCTTCCTGCGCAGATTGTAAAAGCCGAACGAGGGAATAGGCGAAAACCTGAATCATTATCCTCTTTCAAATTCATATTTTGACTGTGATAACCAGTTATATGCCTAGATATCCAATATCTAGCTAGCTAGATATATGCAGTATCAAGAAGTTACAAAAAATTTCCGAAATCTGACATACCGTTTCAAAATAAAAGCTAGACTATGTTTGTATGGGAAAGTGATTCTGTCTACGGTAAGAGGACTCTTAAATAAGTGATATATTTTTTTCCTACATTGAATAAAAGTCAAAATCTTCTCGTGGATGTCGTAGAAGGCGACATTTTTTTTATTTTTTATTATATGACTTAGGAAACACAAGCTAAACAAAGCTTATCAACATCAGTGAGACCTCTCCAACCCGTCTGGCCAACGTGGAGAGTTTCAGCCAAATCTTCTGACTGCTCTGGCCAAGTGTGGCTCTGGTAGTACAGAGAGGATCGTGCTTCTGCAGTGCTAAAAGGACCTGTTGATGATGATAACGACGAATAAAAAAAAAAATTACTGACTTTAACTTTATCCAGAAAAATGTACTCTTAAGTATTCCGTAAGATTTTATATGTCGCAGTTGAATGTCATAATCCGCTAATTCACTAAACCCCTAGCTGTTTGGCATTACAGCTCGGTTTTGTTAAACAACTGAAAATCGTTCAGCTGGATTGTCTAAAATTGCGCATCATGTTACGTTCATTTAAACCGCTAACCACGTTTCTAAACGGCTAGTGGTTTTTCAAACAGTAGCGGTAATCCGCTGTTTTACGAAACCGTTAATCAATCCAACTGCGATACATGCATGATAGGGTTTGTTGTAGGGTACCATAACGAAAATATAACTGGGTGTCTATTAGAATACAGATATTTTTGACATCGAATTTCATTTCCCAGAAAACTATTCCACGATTTTTATTGCTATAGGTTTACCCTAACCTAGTAAAATGTATAGAACTTTTCTAGCACTCGCTGGGCGCTGCCGCATTCTATTCGGCGTATTAGAGTTCGCTGTTTAACAAACCCAAACTGTAATGCCAAACAGCTAGAGGTTTTATAAATCTCAATCAAAATCAACTCTCACGCGGGAAATAGTTGATGTTTTATTTTTTATTTAGAAAGTTCTTTTTAAGATTTGGAAAGTAAATCAAAAGATAGAAATATTTTCTCCGATGCGTAAAGCCCACAAACTCAGTCAATTACAATACCAGAACACAATAACGTAACATCTTCTTGCAACTTCCCCGATTTTGCGGAAGTTTTCCCACTTTCACAACTTAGTCCCCTTTACGTTACAAGGCGGAGAGAAATGCAAGGTGGTCTTGAAACAAAAGTTGGACTTATTGTGAAATAACAGTATTTCAACATTTATCTACGTGATTTTCTTTGCATTCACTTGCTTTCGGATAAGGGAAACATTAAGAAAATCTATAACAAATAGTCGATTATTTAATAACCAGAGCGTGGTGACGACTATCACCAACTTTTTTTCTCTCCCATGGGCGTCGTAAGAAGCGACTAAAGGAACAGGAAACTAGCAGCACTCTGCTATTCAACAACCTAAGCTAAGACCATCGACTATCAGCCATTTCGAAAATATTTAAAAAATGTCATAAAACTTTTAAATATATTTATAAAATAAAACAGCACTGGACCCCGGAAAATTTATCTGGCCTTTAAATGTACAACTATGATTCTATTAACTAGAATAAATGAACTGAAGAGTGCGTGTCATGTCTCTTCCACTTGATCTACCAACTTAATCAGATGACGCGGCAATACGTCATTATCCAAATATCCGCTTATCCTGTGACGTAACGCGGCTTATTTTCCACAATATGAGCGATGGGTTACGGGAAATATGTAAGTAAGGGATCAACCCTCACATATTTTCTTTTTTTACTACACTACGGTACAGCTTTACTAAACACACCTACTTAGATTTTTACAGACACAGTTACAACTATCATCATCAGGTCTTTCCAGTCTCCACTGCAGGAGCACGACCCTCTTTGTACAACCAGAGCCATATATTAGCTTCTTCTTTTTCTTAGCGAAGTTTCTCAGCGGGTGAAATATGGGATGGTGAGGGAGGATATTTATTTTTCCACCATAGCATGGTTCCCTTGATATATATATTAGCTAGAGTAGTCAGAGGATTGGCCTACACTCTCCACGCTGGCCATACGGGTTAGAGAGGTCTCACTGATGTCCAAGCTTTGTTTAGCTTGTGTTTCCTAAGTTCACGGGAAGACTTGGAGTGGTTCTATTCTACTCTGCCGGGAACCACAGTTACAACTATATCACGTCTTTATCCCGAAAGGAGTAGACAGTAGAAGGTCGTTCTTCAACGAATCCTGTACATAAGACCCAAAGGCTACCATCAGCTACTATCGTAATAGCCTTTCGACTCGAGAAGAAGAAGGAGCGTGATGGTGGGTGTGAAGGAAAATAAAACCGGCCAAGTGCGAGTTTAACTCGCGTGGAGAGGGCTCCGTACAATTGATTGAATTCTTATAGGTTATCCTGTAATCTACAAGCAATTAAAAATATTTCGTATTTTTTTCAAAATTTTAGGCTCAGTAGTTTCGGAGATCAGGGGGGTCAATTTTCGTCTTCTTTCATGAATAAAATCAAAACTATTTATTTTATAATTATAACAAAAATATATTTGAGTTCCTCATAACGAGCCCTTTCATTTGATATTTGACACAGTAAGGTTTGCAAAACTTTTTTTTTAATTTCCTAATTTATCCCCCGACCCTTGACCATTAAATGACCCTTATTTTAATAAAATATTTATTTACTTTGCACATATGTGTTTGGGTACACCATCCTACCAAACACCTGATTTGAACCAGTAGATTCGGAGCAAATTGGCTGTGATAGACAGATGGCAGACAGACGCACGATGGATCCTATAAGGGTTCCGTTTTTTCATTTT
Source organism: Acrobasis repandana (assembly GCA_963576875.1). Lineage (NCBI taxonomy): Eukaryota > Metazoa > Arthropoda > Insecta > Lepidoptera > Pyralidae > Acrobasis > Acrobasis repandana. The sequence continues at coordinate 20,324,345 of OY756222.1, forward strand.
TTGTACGGAACCCTAAAAAGTAACTAAAACAAGTAATTATCATATAAGATAAGTCACAATGAGAGTAAATGGGCATTGACTATAAAAATGGGACGGTAAGGCAACTATAAATAAATAAATAGGTATATAAGGACAAATCACACTGATTAAGCTAACCCCAAAGTAAGTTTTTAAACTCGTGTTATGGGATACTGACTCAACGATACTATATTTTATGATAAATATATATATATATATATAACTATGAGAAGCTTCCTTGTGAAACCATTTTTTTTTTTCGGAGGAAAGATCCCTGTTATCTTTATTATTACCCGTCAGCCTGCAGGGGAGGCTGTCGGGTTATGTGGGACTCCACGCCAGAGTGACGTGCCTACCCACTAAAAAACCTCCGGAGTTCCATCTCGACCGCTTTTACCGGAGACACGGGAAAGGGAAAATACGACCGCGAACCCCGGCGCGGCTGGCCGCTAACGCAGCCCCTCCTAGGGGACGTCAGAGCGCCCCCCCACTCACCAAGTCGGCGCGTCCGGAGAGGCGGCAGACTCCCACGCAGTCCACCGCCTGTGGGCCCATGGGAGCCAGATAAACTGACTCCCAGCGGCGGAGAAGATGATAGGCTCCGCCGCTTGCCTCTCGCCGCAAGCACGGTGCGGCACCGCTCGGCCGCGGAGGACAGGGAGAGCGGCAACGTAGCACCGAAACTCCCTCTCCTCCGCGACCGATCACCAACCACAGCCACGGCGGTGTGGCCCCGCCTGAAGCGCCGGGAGAGAAATAAAACATTCCCCTCCCGGCGGCTGCACCTCGGGTGGGGGGAGAACTTCCCACTCCCCCGCCGACCCATTGGGCGCATCCCTGCAGGCTCAAGGCTGAAGCCGAGCCCACGGGAGCGCCCCTCCCCGGGTGGGGGGAGAACTTCCCACTCCCCCGCCGCCCCAATGTGGGCGCTCGCTGCTGGTGGAGCAAACAGCAGGAGCGCCCCGTCGCGGGTTCCTCTTAGCTTCCCCGTGGCTTGCGACTACCATGGGTACTGAGCCCCCCCGGTACGACAAACCGGGAACCATCTCGGGGGGGTTCCTTGTGAAACCATTTTTTTTTTTTTGACGCGGAGAAAATCCCTTCGGATACCTTACCGGTTACGGGATACCGGTAAGGTTATGTGGTGTTACCACTAAAAACTCCGCGGTGTCACCTCTCAGCCGCTATCGGCCGGGGCCGTGTGCTTCTCTTGCTCCACAGCCCCGGCGCGGCCGGCCGCTATCTCAGCGGCCCCGGCTGGGACGGTAAGGCAACTATAAATAAATAAATATATAAGGACAAATCACACTGATTAAGCTAACCCCAAAGTAAGTTTTTAAACTCGTGTTATGGGATACTGACTCAACGATACTATATTTTATGATAAATATATATATATATATATAACTATGAGAAGCTTCCTTGTGAAACCATTTTTTTTTTTTTCGGAGGAAAGATCCCTGTTACGGATACCCGTCAGCCTGCAGGGGAGGCTGTCGGGTTATGTGGGACTCCACGCCAGAGTGACGTGCCTACCCACTAAAAAACCTCCGGTATTCCATCTCGACCGCTTTTACCGGAGACACGGGAAAGGGAAAATACGACCGCGAACCCCGGCGCGGCTGGCCGCTAACGCAGCCCCTCCTAGGGGACGTCAGAGCGCCCCCCCACTCACCAAGTCGGCGCGTCCGGAGAGGCAGCAGACTCCCACGCAGTCCACCGCCTGTGGGCCCATGGGAGCCATATAAACTGACTCCCAGCGGCGGAGAAGATGATAGGCTCCGCCGCTTGCCTCTCGCCGCAAGCACGGTGCGGCACCGCTCGGCCGCGGAGGACAGGGAGAGCGGCAACGTAGCACCGAAACTCCCTCTCCTCCGCGACCGATCACCAACCACAGCCACGGCGGTGTGGCCCCGCCTGAAGCACGGTGCGGCACCGCTCGGCCGCGGAGGACAGGGAGAGCGGCAACGTAGCACCGAAACTCCCTCTCCTCCGCGACCGATCACCAACCACAGCCACGGCGGTGTGGCCCCGCCTGAAGCGCCGGGAGAGAAATAAAACATTCACCTCACCTCGGGTGGGGGGAGAACTTCCCACTCCCCCGCCGACCCATTGGGCGCATCCCTGCAGGCTCAAGGCTGAAGCCGAGCCCACGGGAGCGCCCCTCCCCGGGTGGGGGGAGAACTTCCCACTCCCCCGCCGCCCCAATGTGGGCGCTCGCTGCTGGTGGAGCAAACAGCAGGAGTGCCCCGTCGCGGGTTCCTCTTAGCTTCCCCGTGGCTTGCGACTACCACGGGTACTGAGCCCCCCCGGTACGACAAACCGGGAACCATCTCGGGGGGGTTCCTTGTGAAACCATTTTTTTTTTTTTTTTTGACGCGGAGAAAATCCCTTTGGATACCTTACCGGTTACGGGACACCGGTAAGGTTATGTGGTGTTACCACTAAAAACTCCGCGGTGTCACCTCTCAGCCGCTATCGGCCGGGGCCGTGTGCTTCTCTTGCTCCACAGCCCCGGCGCGGCCGGCCGCTATCTCAGCGGCCCCGGCTCGCTAACGGCCTCACGGCACCCTCTGCTGAATCAGAGGGGCCGGAGAAACCGTCGCGTTGGCCTCTCGGCCCGACAAGAACAGGCGCCTGCCTTCCACTCTGGAGGGCTGTCCGTTGGACGATGGAATCCCGTTTCCACCGTTCAACCAGCCCTCATAATTTGGGGCCTGCAAAAGCAAGCCCTGCCCCAGTCCACCTGACGGTGACCGGGGCCCACCAAGCCGGCCGCAGGGGATAGGGAGAGCGGCAACGTAACACCGACACTCCTCTTCCCCTGCGGCCCCACCGTTGCCGCGCCAAGTGCCCCGGCCGCGCTTGGCCGCGGAGGATAGGGCGAGCGGCAACGACACACCGACACTCCTCTTCCCCCGCGACCCCTACCACGGCTGTGAGAGTAGGGAGTAAACCCCCTTCTCTCACAGCCAGGCCATTCCCACCAGGAATGGCCTCCTCCGGGCCCGGGGAGGCCTAAGCCTCAACCCGGGCAATGGGTTCCTCTTGGCTTCCCTGCGGATGAGGCAGTCCGCAGGTACTGAGCCCCCCCATCGCGACAAGATAAGAACCCGGGCGGGGGGGATTCCTTGTGAAACCATAACCCAGCTTAAACTAACTCTCTAGCTCGCACAGATCCTGTGCCCACAGGGCCTACCGTCCAGGTGAAGTAGACTGCCATTATAACGAAATAGGTCAGGTGATCCGCGCAGATATAATAATCGTATCTGAATGAGTTATGGCTACGCCCAGTCACAGCTACACAACTACAAATATTCACGAGAGGTGGAATGTGCGGCCGCCCGAGCCAGACTGACGACTAATCGACCCTGCGACGCTTTTATAAGCCGAACAAAACAAGGCAATAGTGGGGATTAACGAGTTTTATTGTTTAAACGGCCCACGTGGCGCCTCACGCCACGTTTTAACTACTATCCTGACATATATATTTTTGTAATCCTTGTATAAAATCCCATATCCCTAAAATAATCAAAAATAAAAATAAAATCCCTTGTATAAATACCCCACACGATAGGTTTTAAATTAAAAAAAAAATTTGAAAGACACATAATTTGGCGCGAATATTCCCCATTTTGGAATATTATAATTTTTAATATACCCAGTGTCACTTTCTGAGTTAGGACAAATCTAACGACACCTCTCAAGCTGAAATCCATCAAGCTGTTTAGGCTGTAGAGCGTGCCAAATAAATTTACATACAAACATACATACATAATTCGAAAAACATAACCCTCCTTCTGGCGTAGTCGGGTAAATAGTGATGGGTTACTAGCTGTCACGCGTATTAACATAATTATCATCCACCCATTCCCTCGATATGCGCGGGAAGAGAAGCAGCTAAGTTTTTTCTTTTCCCCTAGACCAGCATGGACGATTTTATATTTTTTTCAACGAATTTCCTATTTTTTAGTAACTAACGAGATGAAATCCGTCGTTCCTTTGCTGTAAGACCGTCAAAGACGAGTCCGTCTGTACTTCGTCAAGCTTGCAGCTTGCAGTAAAAAGAGGCCAAAGTGTACGAGAGCTCATTGGTCACATTTGCTTGAAACCAAAATAAAACGTACTGCAGAAGAATAAGAACCTGAGAAATTGCCATCGCAGCGTATAAAGTCATCTTGATCCAATTTATTTTAATACTGATGTGGATCACTAAATTTATTGATATTTTTCAAAACAAAAAAACCCAGTTTTATACCAGATAAGGTGTATTTTGACGACATATTTTCTTTAGTTATTTTCGTTTAAAAAACAAACCACATAACTGATTTTGAAGTTCCACTTGCAGCCGCCATGCAGTTTTGCCGACTGCACGTCGACTGCACGACGACTTCACGCCGACTTCACGCCGAATGCACGCCGACTGCACTTTCATCACATCATCATCATCATCTGGTCTTTTTAGTGTCCACTGCAGAAGCACGACCCTCTCTGTACTACTAGAGCCTTACTTAGCCAGAGTAGACAGAGGATTTGGCCTACACTTTCCACGCTGGCCAGACAGGTTGGAGAGGTCTCATTGATGTTTATAAGCTTTATCCAACATGGAAGGGACATACCCGTAATAAATCGAACCACGGGCTGTACTAGATCATTATAGTGTAATGAAATAAAAACAACAGCCAAAGAACTTTCGGAACTTTGGGAATGTCATTTTTTTTTGGTTTTTCGACGATATTTTAATTTTATTAAACTGTAATGATCTAGTATAGCCCGTGGTTCGATTTATTACGGGTATGTCCCTTCCACTTTGTATAGCTTGTGTCCGCTAAGTCGCCTCTACGACATCCACGGGAAGATTTGGAAGGTCCTATTCTGCTCTGCTGGGATCCACACGGCTTGTAGGATTGTTTTACAATAGGACTGCAAAAAACTTTTGTACTCCGCAGGTGAACTCAAAAAGTCTGTTGTCCAACAGTATCCCATTCTATTCTTTCTACATTTTGTCCAGGGGACTTCAAATAGAATATCTAAGGAGTGTTGCTTCAGGAAAGTACATTTTGGTTTGAGACTTTTTAGTTCTGCAAAATATAAAAATGTTGGACTCAAAGCAAGAATATATTTACATAACTACGTGAAGCTGAATAAAAGTATCACCTTTTTATTCCACCTGGCGCTTGGTTTGAGATAAGTCGTAAGCACAACCACAAATATGTACTAGTGGCTTTGTCAGCTGTAAGCCTCGCGACTCACCCCCATCCGTTGAAGTTTAGCGGATAAAAAAGTTATTCAAAGTTGCGTCTTAATATATAGGTAACAAAAAAGCTTTAGGTCATGGCTGAAATATGATTATTTAAAAGTTTTGAACCCCATATCTCCGCCTTTTTGAAAAAAATTCAAAAACTGACATGACAAAAAAATTCTATATAATTATCGAACCTGCTTATAAAATTTGACGGGAATCGGTTGAGAAATGCGATCTGTAGGTGAGAACAAACCTACTGTGAAACTGACAACCAGATAAACTGACATTTTTGGCCAATCTCGAAACTGCAACGCTTCGCTCACTCGGTAAATTACTCCCTCTCCCTCTCGATTGTGTTAATAGCTAACACTAGTGTCAGCTAGCCGTGGTCCGCATTTGGATGGGTAACCAAAAGTGGCATAAAAAATATCTTGAGCTCCTCCGTGCTTCGGAAGGCACGTAAAGCCGTTGGTCCCGGCTGTCAACGTGGTATGGCAGTCGTTAAGCTATGTCAGATTGTAACAAACAAAAAATATTTTGATATCAGTAGCGACATCTACACTAGCGTCTTCCAAACAAAATACAATATCGGCTTGAAATTGACACGAGATGTCGCTAGTCGTCATTAATTCCTTTTAATTAAATAAGCATAAATAAAATATAAACAGACTTAAATAAATGTGAAACAATATATCTAATGCTATAAATAACAAATTAACAAAATACATAAGTATAAATTTTAAACTTAATATGTTTCATAAACTCATCCGATTTTTGTAAGTCAAAAACCTTTCATCTAAGTCCGTAAAGAAAGAGTAGTTAGAAAAATAAACAGGCTTTTGACAGCCACATTTTGGAAGGACATCGTCTGGAGAGTCTTAATTGAGATATTTAATTAAAGAAACAAAATAATTGGAAACAGAGTCCAGATTGGACGATGAGGAGGAAGAAAAGGGGAAGATGTCGTGAATAAATTTAATAGACCGATATAAATCGTAAGTAAAAAACCATGACACAAGTTGTCACATTGTCAATACAATGTAAAATTAAAATCCAAAATAATCAATAAATACATCTTTTGTTTTAGGGTTCTAAGATATGATTTAAGTAATTTAATAAAATATTAAAAAGTGAGCGCAGTTAGTTTTTCGCAAATATAAAGGAACAGACTGCATATCCCACATCACTGATGGCTGACCTGATGGCATAACATCGAAAGGACCTTGGGAGACAACCTGGAAATCTAAGTACATCATTCGAAGGTCTACCTGTGTAAACTACTTATAATGTTACTAAATTAACAAGGACAATTTAAGTAAGTGAATCTTTATTTGCCTATGTAAAGAATTGTATTACGAGTGTTTCTCAAGAAATCTAACACCAAGCAAGTGGTGAATCTGTCCCATTATGGTATGCATATATAATTAATAAAACACATCTGTTGCTCACAAATTGTAGTTTAATTGAGCAACCAACACACGCCACCTCACTCCCTGAATTGGTCTCATGTCTTTACTAGGTAGTAAGCCGGTGGTGACTTCTTGTGAATAATAACAAGTAAGAGGCCACAAGATGCCTATAGGCAGCTTGAAAAATCTGACACCATGGATATCATAGAAGATAAAATGAAATAAAAAATACGAGGGAACAGATGGACATACATACATACATGGCGGCGAAACACATAACCCACCTTGGCTTCGCCGCAATCGGATAATTAACCGTTAATAACCGCATTTTATTAACGGGTACATAGTTAAATAACGGAAGCTAACGGGTTTTTTACAACTTTACCATTCCAACAAATTAACTATACAAGGTGCTACAAAATGCTACAAGCTCGTAGCATCCCGTAGATAGTCTACGAAAAACAAAAAATCAATTACTGAGATTTTTACGAACGTCATTCCCCCGACTTGTAATGCTGCATAAAATAGGAACTACTCGTAGGATTAAAGTCGTCACGATTCGTCATATCTATAAACATTTCATTGGCAGTAACACGGAATCTTCGTCGAACGCCCATATGGTTTATCCTCATTGGTTCTGTTCCCCTGGTACCGTAGAAGGTATAAGCTATACCTTACAAATTTTTATTTGCCTTGTCTTTCTACTACTATTAGAAGATCTTCGAGGTATCGGCAATATCCTAGAAACAATTACATAAGTATAGGGGTCCGAATATATGTATTTGTCTTTGTTTCTGCTCCATGGTCTTTGTCCTGTCTGTTTATATCTACAGCATGAACATTAATTTGTCATATTTCTATAAACATTTATTGGCAGTAATATAGAATCTTTAAAAGGCACACTGTCAAAGGCTTTCTCTAAATCTACAACACAGAAGAACAGAGGTTGTGATTGTTCTCCGCATTATTCTTGTAACTGCTAAATACAGAAAATAGCCTTACAAGTGCCTCTATTAGGTCGAAATCTAAACTGAGCCTGAGGAAAGATCTTTCCTAATGAAAAAGAATTCTGGCGAAGGTTATTCCAGGGACTGAAATAAGTGAAATGCCCCTACAGACGTTGTAGTCGCAGCGGCTGCCTTTATTTTATAAAGTACACCAATTTTAGACACTGTGAACTCCGTGGAAACAAGTTCTTCTTCATTTGCCTTTATGATACTAGCAAAACTGAGTTTTTCCGGAAGAGTGGCTCTACCACAACAATATTTTATGAAAAACATATGGTGTGAAAAAAATCTTTAATCTGCAATCTCTATAAGCTCGCGAGGTTTACAGCTCATACAGCCACTAGTGATAAATGGCTTAATGTAACTCTTCTCCACCATATTTAAGGAGTCCTCCAAGTGCATGCATAAGTTAATAACATAATAGGTACATACGTTTATTAATAAATAAATACATTTTTTTCTAGGCTCAAATCAATTGAGTACAATAGGACTAAGTCCCATAGCTTCGATAATAAAACTTGGATAATAAAACAGGATATTCAATGCCAATTGAGCGACAGGTGTAAACAGACAAGGTACCTCGTAACCTGGGATCGGAGCACTAATTTTCACAATTATACGTAGTGAGCTCTTCCATGAATGAATGAGGGAATGAAAATAGTACATTACGATATAAGTGCGTTATGGTGGTTATTACACACGAAGCGGAATTTCAGTCCGAGCGAATGCGAGGGCGTAAGGAGCTGAGTGTGTTTAACTAATATACGCACGTATATCGTACGACGTTTTTCAACATACTTGCGAGGGAAAATACCCTACGAGGAATAATAGAAATAAAATACTAATAATAAACTGATATTTTTGATTCTAAATAAACCCAACCATAAAACTTTGATGCACACTGTTGCTTTCCTGCCGTTTTACTTTTTAAAATCAGCAGGGCGCGCTGCCTACTGGACAGCGCCGCGCAGCATGCGAATTCGAAATTTGAAAAAAAAAAAAAAAACAATTTCATGCGTATGTAAGATAAAAAGATGAATATTGAAACAACGATGACGTTCGATGTCTGATTTATTCTTTTTCTTTATCTAACCTTCACCTTATGTTATCTGACTATCTCGCTCACACACAACTGTCAAACTTTCTTACTCTCTCATTCATACTGGATTTACCATTAATTTTGTCCCTTTCTGTCGCAATAGCAAATCGTGAGTTATAGAATATAACTTCACTATTTGCGTTTCTAACACACGCGTATTTAATGAGCTGCATATCTAAAACCGGTGAAATTATATCGACTTTACGAGCAAGGGTGTTGAAAACTCTTTATTGCATCAATACAACAGGACTGACAACCTTCATACTTTCACGTAATTCCATTTTTAATTTAAACGTTGTAGCTAGATGGAGCTACTAGTTCAAAAGAAGCTAGTTTCGTAGTGGTGCCACTTAATTTCGGAAAGATGGCGGTATAAGCGTTCATTTTCTACTAACAAACAAGCGCCATCCCTAATTTTTCGTGGATACCATCAGCCCAAGTACCCAGCATCCTTTGTATGGCTAGCGGGCGAGATAGTATTGACATCTAAAAATAATCCATTTAAGGCCGTACCTGAATTTTCCGGGGTCCAGTGCTGCCCCCATTTAAAATAAATCATTTTAAAGAAAACGGAGACATTATTTAAAATTTTCCTACTACCAAGTCCTAGATAACCCTTCAAAGTATTTTATGAACTACTGTTTACAGTTTATAATGAGAACGTTAAGCTTTACTACGCACATTAGCCAAAAGTGGCCGTTTTTCGCAAATGTGCGTAGTAAAGCTTAACGTTCTCATTATAAACTGTAAACAGTAGTTCATAAAATACTTTGAAGGGTTATCTAGGACTTGGTAGTAGCAAAATTTTAAATGACGCCGTTTTCTTTGAAATTATTTATTTTAAATGGAGCCAGCACTGGACCCCGGAAAATTCAGGTACGGCCTTAAGCAGGATTTTGGCTTTTTAGCAGAGTACCTACGCTTTTTTATATAGAGTTGTTAATCCTTTTGTATTTTCTTTTCCAGACAATGCCATCCTGATTCCATGCCGATTCGGGAGAAAAGAAAAGACGTAGAATGTACAAGCTGCTTCTCTTCCCGTGCAGATCGTAAAGGACAATCAAGGTGAACTTAAATCTAAACTAGTGGTTCTGTGAGAACAGTAGACCTCGCGAGCCCTAACAACCACGAAATAAATGATATTTTACCGTTTCCTTGGCGTAGCAAAGCCATTTAAGAGTTTTGAAACCAACATACCAATACCAATGATGTAAATCATAAATCGCAAAAATGAATCTGTGAAATACAATTATGTTTATTATATGTTGGTTGGTGGTTGTATCAACGCTGTGTTAGGTACCAGCGTGAAGTTGAGGTAAATAAGCGCCCAATTATCCGTCCACTGTTAATTAATAACCTTTATGAGTTTGTTTTTTTTCTCTGTATTCCAATATACGTAAAATATTCCTTATCGTCAAGCGACGTCACTTTTGGGTTATCCAGTGACTCACAAGGAAAAGTTTTGTTCACAAGGTTATCCCTTACAAAGAAATTTTCCTATTTACTAAGGTTTTGCACAAAAAACTAAATATTCTTATTAAAATATATTGATATAGCTTCAAATATGTTTGTTATATTATTAAAACTTTGCATCTTCTTCTTCCTTACCATTTCTTTTCATTTCCTAAGAGTGCGTTCCTTTCAAATTTTTTTGCCCTTCCTCTTTGCCTTTATTCACTCACAAACAGATTATATTATTAAAACTTATTTGAGATAAAATTATGAATAGTTGAAACGGTCTCTGCTGTATGGCTTCTGGCCTAGATGTCGTAAGAGACGACTAAAGGACTAAGCACAAACATCCATGCTACAATTGCATTCAAATGACGGTTGAAGTCAGGCAGGCGGCCGGTCATAAAACTATATCCAAACCGTTAACTGTAATTTTTTTTTTTTTTTTCAAGAAGACCCAACAGCTTTTACAATACAAAACATAAATTTTGATGGACATCGTAGAGCCAATAAAACGTTCCCACGGATAGTAATAGAATAGACAAAACTACAGATTACAATCAGCATTGAACTTACGCCAAAGCAAGCATCCGCAGCGGTGTTCCCGAACCGATACGACATTGAAACCTTCAAAAAACGAGTCTATATCTTCCTGAAAGGGCGGTAACGCTCTTGTTACTGGTGTTGCAGTTGTCCATGGGCAGCGGTGATTACTTACCATCAGGTGACCCGCTTGTTTGTCGCCCTATAATTTAAAAAAAAAAGTAGGCCACATTAAACGATCACACGAAATCTCTTATATTAACTAGTCACTAATAATTACATAAATTATTTAATAAAGAGAGACCTTTGCCCAACAATGGGACAATTAAGGTTATTACAAGGTACGCCTTATCGACGCAACTCTGGTGTTGATGAGGTCCAGATCTGAATTCTTTGCCAGCCTGTTGACGAGGCTGCTCGCACGCAGGAGATACGTATTTTTATGATAATTGTAAGAAACAGATCGAACGTGAATGGGACTAAAGTATCTGAAGTTTATATAAGTTTTTATAATTATCCGGCTATTTCTCCTCCACTTCGCAAGGTCTTCGACATCCCATGGTGATAATTGACATGTATATTATATTTGGAGAAGAAATTGCGGGAAAACGCACCTCGGGCTCCTAACCAGCACAGCTGAGGAAGCGTCCGGGAAAGCGCTAAGATGAAAAAGATTTGCAACGGTGCACTTTATAGAGTGCTTTGTATGCAGCGAAGCCGTCTGGGCGCCGCTCCTGACATTCGCCCTGATAGTCGAAACTAGTCGGCCTAGTGTTAGTAAACTGTAAACATATTTGACCAAGCGAGCGAAGCATCTCAGTTTCGAGATTTGCGAAAAATGCTTTTTTTTGTACGTCAGTTTGTCTGTCGGTTTGTTCTCGCCTATAGGTCGTATCGTATTTATCAACCGATTCCCGTGAAATTTCATAAGCAAATTTGATAATTATATAGATTATTTTGTCGATTCTGGTTTTGGAAATTTTTCAAAATGGCGGAGTAATGGGAGTTTAAAACTTTAAGGAAATCATCTTCTTTTTCGTCTTCGTCTAAGCGCGTTCTGTACTGCTTCAGAGCCCGGGGTGCACTTTTCCGCTTTTTCTTCTCCAAATATAACATGTATGTCAATAGTCACCCAAGGATGCCAAAGACCTTGCAAAATGGACAAGAAATAGCCGGAACAGTTGAAATGATTCGGCCATAGTTTTTTTTTCTTTTTTAGTTACCCAATAAACAATTTTATTATTATAGTTTTACGACCGGCCGCCTGCCTGACGTCAACCCTCTTATTGAATGTATTTGTGCGAAAAGTGTCACAACCGGCCGCCGCTCGACGATAACCCTCCTTGGGAATGCAATTGTAGCACGAGATGTTTGTGCTAAGTCCTTTAGTCGCCTCTTACAATATCCACAGGAAGAGATGGAGTGGTCCTATTCTAATCCGAAACCACATGGGTGAACTTTAAAAACATCATATTTCAGCCATTTCGAAAATCTTTCAAATATGTCACAAAATTTTTTGTTACTCTTATTAGGACGCAACTTTTTTGTCTGAACAACTTTTTTATCCGATAAACTTCAACGGGTTGGTTTTAGGTTTACAGCTCACAGAGCCACTAGTTATAGGATGTATGTTGCCAAAGAAGACTTGACGAACATAGCTCGGATCACTCGTTTCATAAAAAGCAAATTATAGTACAAGTTACACAGCCTTATCTGCGGGCGCATCAACTCGGCAGCGCGCCCCGCGGACTGGATCACTTAATCTGAATTTATGAGTCCAAGACGTTATTCTGGCACGCTACTACTACACGCATGAGTAAAGATATGATAATAGGAATATTATCATTAAAATCCTGCTAATATAACCACTGATAGGTTACGCTACCTAAGCGACTGCTTAGGTAGCGTATTCTCAGGAAGCGCACTTATTCTTATAGTCTTTGCACGACTTTGTAACTCCTTATTGCTTCTTTTTCCTCACTGTATTTTCTCTTTTCTCTTTAGTTATACATTTATGCTGTACAAATATTTATAATATATCTTCTTTTTAGTTATAATAAGTACTCTTAAATTAACTTCGGCGGCGCAAGCACATCCATTCTGGCGGTAGTTGAAAATCAATGTTTTGCTCATTGGGCAATTCCCACACTGAGCTACAGCCTTTTGTAATACTGTAGCACACACACGCCTTTGATTTTTATTAGGTCAAGTTATTTTTCATGTTCTACACTGTGTGTTCATCATCATAATTTCAGCCGCATAACGTCCACTGCTGGACATAGGCCTCTCCTAGGGATTTCCAAAATGACCGATCTAGAGCGGTCTGCGTCCAGCGCTTTCCAGCGACCTTAGTCAGATCGTATGACCACCATGTGAGTGGGTGTCCAACGCTTCACTTGCCAGTACGTGGTCGCCATTCAAGAACCTTTCTGCCCTATCGACCATCGGATCGTCACGCTATGGGTCCCGCCCATTGCCACTTCAACGAGCTAATCCGCTGTACTTTATCAGTGACTTTTGTTCTCCTACGAATACTGTGTGTTAGGTATAGATGCAATAAATGATTATCTTGTTTTGGATAAAAGTACTTATTGTTAGGAGACTAGCGCCATCTGCGTGTGATCTCCACAAACACGGGCAAGATTATCGATTTAGCGATATTCCGGCTGTGGGTGCCCCGCTGAGCGCGGATTGTCTTTGCCCGGCCAGGAAATAATTCAAGATAATACTTACAGCATCCATGCCGTCTTCAGGCAGCCTCGCCTGGCCTTCGCGTCGAGCCCGAAGTCCTCCTCAGGGCTGGCGACGGCCTTTGTTCTACTGGCAGCCGCTGCCAGTCCCTACATTGGGTTAGGCTGTGACCCTTCCGACCACACTGCAGACAGTCCGCGTCTCTCGCGACTGCTGCCGTATTAACCACCCGAGCACCAGCTCCACGCGGTGACGGTGGCTGCGCATGTCTGGGCTTCCCTCGCCATAAGGGGCCCGAGGCTCCGCGTTCTGGCGCCCTAGATGGCGCTGGTTCCGGCATGGAACTCTCCGCGGCCCTAGCCTCAAACTCCAAAAATCTATTCAGGTCGGAAAAGGTAGGTAGGGTATTGCTGTCGCGTTCGAAACGCGAGCGAATATCGTTGGGTAGTTTGCCCAAGATAATGTGTACCAACAAAAACGACCACTGGTCCACCGGTAGTCCCAAAGTACGCAGCGCGTTACAGGCCTCTGTAACGGGCGTTAGTAATTGCAGGCACAGTTGTGCCCGATTGGCCACCCGAGGCAGGGCCAATAGCTGCGCCGCATGTGCGTCGGCCAACAGCCGAACGTTCTGGTAACGGGAATTAAGCAGCTCCCAGGCCGTGTCATACTGGTCATCCTCCACACGGAGGTGCTGGATGAGCGACCGCGCTTCATCCTCCAAGGTTGAGAGAAGGTACGCCATTTTTTGCGCCTTCGTTAGGTCGTGTCTCGAGTCGACCAACGACTCGAACATGTTCTTAAAGGCCACCCACTCCTCCATCCTACCCCCAAAGTGGGACAGCTGAAGGGTGGGAAGCCGACCAGTTACAGCTGGCCCTTCCGGTCCACCGGATGCGCGAGGGGCGGGACCGCCCGCCTATCTCGCTCTGATGTGTGCGGCCTTCTCCACGATTGCATCGTGAAATGCCAGAATCTGGTCGAAGTCCTTGAGATGGCCTGCCCAGACCTCTGGGTCCAAATCACCCTCGGTAAGCGCCGCCATGGCTGCTTCCGTATTGGCCCATCTCGTACAGAGCTGTTCCGCTCGCTCCAGCATCGCAGCGTCCCTGTCCGTACGGGACAAGAGTGCGCTGGCACTCGCAGCCCACCTAAGTTCATTGGCGAGCGTCGCCCTTGCGGAGGTTGTCTTCGACATTGCGTTAGACAAGAACAAAACAAACCAAATTTAAATAACTGAATAAATAAGTCCGACAAGGGCACAAACCAAAATTCTTAATTTTTAAATACAAACAAACAAATCAAAGTACTATCTAATAGTAAAATTGACACGGACTAATATTTATTAATGATAAATAAACAAGCTATAATACTATCTAATAGTATGATTGAGACGGCCCAATACTTATTAATGACAAGCAAACAAAATTATTTTATTCCAAATTTTCTATGGGAAATAATGTTTACCCTACCTTAATAACAAACCAAAAAACAAACAATATGTGGGCCCGTAATCAGAGCCGTTATTAACTACGCTCTGCTACCAAAAATGTTGGCGCAGATAGCTAAGATTACGTTCTGCTACCAAAGATGTTACTAACTACGCTCTTGGTACGAGTCCGGCAATCCCACCGGCAACAAACAAACACACAAACAAACCTACGCAGTCTGCTACCACCCTAGATAAGGTCCAGGGAACCTCCTAACCTAATTAATCTATCTATCTTTGATATAAGTTAGACTGCAGCTTCGATTAACAATCAACTAGATACCACGTTACCTACAAAATCAAAGCAAAACTCTGTCTACTTGAATATCAAATAAAATTCACTCTGAAGTTATTACACTACGCATAAAGTGTCTTTCTTCTTGATTTTAAACAAAATAAGAGCTCACTGTCTACGCGCTCTTATTCGAATAGCCGTATTTTTTGCGCCAACCCGATATCTAGTTGTATTGTTGATCGAAGTACTGCAGTAAATACTTTAAGCGTGATGAAATGGAAGTAACCATTAATAATTAACTCACCACTATCTTTGATTCAGCCGTTCTTCTGCTCCGTGTTTTGTTTTGATTTTGTATGTGTAAGTGGCCAACACTATCTAACATTTTTCGAGAGCCCATATGTCTCTGCCATTGTCCTTTAATAAATCACTTACCATCAGGTCAACCGCTTGTTCGTTGGCCGCCCTATAACATAAAAAAATTTAAAAAAAATGGAAAAAGACGGTTCAATTCCCTTTGTATCTGTATTTACTCATGCATTCCGACGAAACTCCGTTTTATCATTTTTTGCTTATTACTGTTAAATAATGATTTTTGGCAGCATTTGTCTTGCTTAGCGGGTGATGTGGATTAATTAGGATTCTGATTTGGCTGTCTTTTATTGTTTTTTGTATCGTATCTGAGATTTATTTAGGGACATATATTTTTGACATTTTAATAACATAGGTTAATAAACATAAATAACACTAGTGGATCCTTGAGCTTTAGAGCTCGTAAGTCTGTCTTTGCATAGCTTAAACTGAATAATGGAGGTTTACGGTGAACCTTTAAACCATTGCTCCGCCATTTTGAAAAAATTCCAAAAACTGAATTGATAAAAAAGGTCTATTATACAGGGTGTAACAAAATATACTATAACTATTTTAAGAGTAGTTGTTCAGGCCATGATACTGAACAACTTTCTCCAAGGAACATATATCGAAATATGAAATATAATTTTTGACCTCCCATACAAATACACCGATCAGCTAATCCGAGTTTGTATAGTAAGCAATTTTTTTTAAAATATTTTGATATTTGTTCCTTGGGGAAAGTTGTTCAGTATCATGGACTGAATCTACTCTTAAAATAGCCTCAATATATTTTGTTAGACGTTGTATACAACGTGTTAATAAACTAACTCTCATTAACATTCTCATTAACAACTAACGTTCACTCAACTCGTGAACGGGTGGTTCACTCAACTCGTGAACGGGTGCCGCCAGTAGGGACTGGTCAGCTCGGCTCCGTTTTTTTAAGACTACTCAGTGTAACTTATTTCTGTAAAGTGGATTTGGCACTCGTTCGCTAGCTTTACATATTATGTTGTGATAACATTGTATTAGGCATAATATCTTTGTAAACTGACAAAGCCCTTCTGGCGCGTAGGCGACCCATACTGTGTAAATAAGTTTCTTTCGGCGTTTCTTCTCAGCAGTGGTCGTTGCGAAACGCTAGTATCCGTAGCTTGTGCACAAAAAAATAATAATTTTAATATAAATAAACATTACACGTAATTGTACACTATAATTATTGACGTGTAAAAGTGCCTGCAAAGGCCTAATTACTGAATAAATATTTGATGAAATGAAACTGAACAACTTTTGTTCTGCAACATTTCCAAAATGCCAAAAGTAAAATTCGGATTTTCATATAGCTAAATTGACTCGATCAGCTGATCAGTTTGTATGAAAATTCCAATTTTATTTTTGGGTTTCGTGAAAGTTGTAGAACAAAATTTGTTCAGTTTCATGGGCTGAGGTACCATCTGAGAGGTTTCGCGTTAGTTAGATGTATATCCTCCTTCTAAAGTATTCTTTTCTCGGCATCACCAGTGGGTTGACTGGTGGATAAAGCCTATAGCTTTAAGTCCGCCTATTACGTTTGTAATAAAGCTATATGTAAATATATCAAACCTGCTGACAAACACGAGAACCGTTTGAGAAAAGCGACCTGTAGAGGAGAAGTAGCTGGACAGACAGACAGCCGGACATACGATAGCATTTTTGTCCAAGCTGAAACGGAGACGCTTCGCTCGCATTTCGCGCTCCGCATTTCGCGCTTCACATTTCACACTTCGCATTTCGCGCTTAGCATTTCGCACTTTACATTTCGCGCTTCGCATTTCGCGCTTAGCATTTCGCTCTTCACATTTCGCACTTCACATTTCGCGTTTCGCATTTCGCGCTTCGCATTTCGCGCTTCGCATTTCGCGCTTAGCATTTCGCATTTCGCGCTTAGTATTTCGCGCTTCGCGTTTCGCACTCGCTCGGTCAATAGCAAATGCAGCTTTTACAAGCTGCATTTGCAAGCTAAGTTATGTTACCATAACTTTATTAATATGCGATAGGTAAACGGGTAACTCACGCAAAAAGTCAGCTACTGGCCATTTCGACCTCATCCGGAGGCCTTCCTCAGGGCGAATGTGATTTGCGACGCATACACGAAGACGTCTGGAGCCGCACTGACATGTCAGCTGACTTTTTACGTGAGTTACCCGTTTATTGCATATTAATACTGTCTGTGTCTCACTTTAGTTTTAACCAAAAAAACATAATGTTAGTCATACAATAATATGCAAGCTAGACATGGGTAATCTCGACTCCGAGGAGTGTTTCGGCTCACTGAATCTTACTCCGCATCCGGTACCGACTCATCTTAATGATTCCTCCTCCCTTATCGGCTCTAGCTCCGAGGTCCGCTAAGTTTCGCTATTGAATCTACAGAATATAGATGTCCTTTCTGGTACCGGTTTCAATACACAATAATATTGACTCCCGACTCCCGATTCCTCCCGAAACACGGTGGAGCCGAAACGCGGCTCACGGCTCGCGACCCGAAAGGCGCCGCCGGTTCCCGGCGGGACTAAGATCGGTGCGGACTCAATAACTCGCGGGAGCCGATGACGGTTACCGGGATTCAGTACGGGTATCAGCTCCTCTTGATGGATCGGCTCATTTAAATATTTGAATCCGGAATTATCCATGTCTAATGCAAGCGATACAAAAAGTTATTATAAAGATAATTAGTTTAATTCGCAATTAAAACATCCCAATTTGCGTGCGGTAACTGCGGCGAGCGCAGTGCATTAACTTCAGCCATTTTGTTTTTAATAGTTACATTTCTGCACCAAAATTACGCTTGCAGTTTATTTGAAACATGTGCACGGAACGTTTTGGTTCATTTTAGTTTGAATTAGTTAACTTTCACAAGTTCCATAGGCCGGTGGGAGTACGCCCGCAAGTTAGGCTACCCCGGGCGTGGTCCGCGCTTGGATGGGTTATAACAAGTGGCATAAAAAAAAACTGCAGGTGGTGGAGGTCTATAGTCTCTGCCTACCCCTGTGGGAAACAGGCGTGATAGTATGTATGATGTCTTCTTTGTCTAAGCGCATTACCGGTTGTGTCCTCAGCTGTGCTGCTTCGGAGCCCGGGGTGCGCTTTTCCGCTTTTTCTTCTCCAAATATAACATGCATATCAATGGTCAAATATAAAATTAAAAATTAATAAAAAAAAGTAATATTTAATATAAAACATTTTAATTTTTTGAACATCGATACGCTAAGATGATGAAGAATGGTCAAAGACCTTGCAAAATGGAGAAGAAATAGCCGGAACACTTTAAATGATTTGGCTATCTGCCTGAAGTCAAAGGAATGCATTTGTGCGAAAAGTTTTACAACCAGCCGCCGCCCGACGTTAACCCTCCTTGGGATTGCAATTGTAGCACGGGATGTTTGTGCTTAGGTAATCCTTTAGTCGCCTCTTATGACATCCACAGGAAGAGATGGAGTGGTCCTATTCTAACCCTGAACTACACGGGTATGTGTATGTATGTATGTATAAAAAAATCTCGAGCTCCTCTGTGCTTCGGAAGGCATGTGAAAGCCATTGGTCCTGGCTGTCGCCACTATATGGCAGTCGTAAAGCTATCTTAGATGCTTTTTGGCATCTTGATAAAACTTTCACCAGTGTTGGAATTTCTGTTTTCTAAATGAGAATGTGGGAAAACCATGGTGATGGCAGAGTACCTACTGTACTCTGTACTATATAAGAACAAATAGTACTGTAACAGTACTTTTTGTTCTTATATCTCTACACCTTTCCTCTTCCCCGGGTGTCATAAGAGGGGCGACTACAGGACTGTTTCATAATTTGCAAGAACAAGACAAAACAAATTTTAACTAAAATAGGTTAGCAAATGTTCCTTTTTAGGGTTCCGTAGCCAAATGGCAAAAAACGGAACCCTTATGGATTCGTCTTGTCTGTCTGTCTGTTCGTCCGTCCGTATGTCACAGCCACTTTTTTTCGAAACTATAAGAACTATACTGTTGAAAATTGGTAAGTAGATGTATTCTTGAACCGCATTAAGATTTTCACAATAAAATTGAAAAAAAAATACTAATAAACAGGCAAGTGCGAGTCGGACTCGTACGAAGGGTTCCGTACCACCGTACAATGTTTTAAAACGCTCAAGAAACACGTTTCTTGTATGACGACCCCCTTTAATTTTTAACTTTATCTTATTTTAAGTATTTGTTGTTATAGCGGCCACAGTAATACATCATCGGTGAAAATTTCAAGTGTCTGTTGAATTATATATTGCAAACTACGCTCAAAAAATGTTACTAACTACGCTCTGCTACCAAAAAATGTTGGGCGCAGAGTAGCCAAGATTACGTTCTGGGTACCAAGAGATTTTGTGACTACGCTCTTGGTACGAGTCCGGCAATCTCAACGGCAACAAACAAACACACATACAACCTACGCAGTCTGCTACCACCCTGTATATACGGTACAGGGACCTTTCCTAACCTAACTTAACTTAATTATGAGTTGAACTTAATTCTAATTAAATGTAGTTATACTAATTATAAAATTCACCGCGTCCACGCAGTCTTCAGGCAGCCTCGCCTGGCCTTCGCGTCGTGTCTGAGGTCCTCCTCAGGGCTGGCGACGGCCTCAGGTCTCTTCATAGACCCAAGGTCAGTGGTGCAGAAGAATTGGGTCCCTACAATAACCTAACCCCATGAGCTCATGTACTTGCCCCAAGATGAGTACGTATTATTTTAGTATTTATTACACCACTGCCATAACACAATAATTTTCTTGTTCTTCTTTCGATAATTCACTATTGTTCACTTACAGTATCACAAACTAACAATTTACAAAGCGCATGGCACGCGGTTCACAATTGTCACACAAATCAATGTTCTTTACGTAATACAAACAATTTCGGCTCCCCGCCGTTCAAATGAATTGGTCACAAACACAATTAACGACAATTCTCACGAAACATTCGCTTTATATACCAAAATTACAAACTCAATGCTTCCAAAAGCACGCGAGACCGCCACACCCGATTTTACATTTTCTACACACTATTTTTACTGGAATGACAAGTTGAGACTTTGACATAAAGACAATGAATATTTTTCTGGTCGGGCAAAGACAATCCGCGCACGGGAAATCGATGAATCGATAATCTTGCCCGTGTTTTTGTGGAGATCACACGCAGATGGCGCTAGTCTCCTAACAAAGCACTTTTATTCAAAACATCCCCCCGTCCCGGTCTGAGAAGCATACCGCTAGCTTACTCTACGGGGAGGCGAGAGAGAGAGGATACGGCTCTCCGAAGAACCGAACCCTCGACCAACACCTCAGCCACACGCGGAGTTCCGTCTCCGCCAAAAATCAAACGCAAAATGCGCCCTCGGCGCCAAAGTAATGATGGCAGATTTGCCTCTTTTAACAATACCAAATCTCCCTCCCTGGGTGGCTCAGTCCTGTCTGTCCATTTCACTCCTTGTTGCAACAAATGCAAATATTCAAGAGACCAGCGAGCTCAAAAGTTCTGGCTCATTTGCTGTAACATTTGAAAACGTGACAACCGCGATGTACGTTCATCCTTCCACGGGTATTCAGATAGGGCATTCAAAGGCCCTCCCACCAAAAAATGACCAGGAGTGAGGACTTCCAAGTCATTTGGGTCCTGAGATAATGGACAGAGAGGACGAGAGTTGAGGACCGCCTCAACTTTACAAAATACTGTGGCCAGCTCTTCAAACGTTAGAGCTGTTTCCCCTAAAGTGCGGCGGAGGTGGGTCTTTGCCGATTTCACAGCGGCTTCAAAAATCCCTCCCCAATGAGGGCAATTTGGGGGGCTGTACCCCCATGTTACCCCCCTTTGGGCAGCAATTTGACTTAAACTATTACAATTCTTATCAATAAATTCACAAACATCCTTAATATAATTTACAGTGCCCTTGTAATTTGTGCCATTGTCGGAGCGAATGAGTGAAGTTAGACCTCTACGCGACACGAAACGATCTAACGCAGCGACGAAGGCTTCCGTAGTCAAAGCTGACACCACCTCCAAGTGGACAGCCTTGGTAGCCAAACAAACAAATACACATAAATAGCCCTTCACGATCCGGGCATTACGAAGGGTGGTCGTTTTGACCGAATAGGGTCCTGCAAAATCGGTGGCCACACCGTCAAACGGCCTCGTAGGGCGGATACGATCAGCAGGCAGATCACCCATCTGCGGCTGCATCGTAGATGCTCTCACTCTATAACAAGAGATGCATCGAAACAAAACACCTTTCACTGCTCTTCGGGCGGACAAAATCCAAAATTCCCGCTGCAAAATAGCCAGCAACGCACTGCACCCTGCATGAGCGTTCCGAATGTGTCGATCAGACACCAAAGGTTGCACCAAGGGTCCGCCCTTGGGCAATAACAAAGGATGGCGACTCCCAAACGGAAGGTCCGCCTTCCGGAGCCGGCCACCAACCCGAAGAAGCCCATCTGAGTCGATGAGAGGGTTCAAACGAGCGACCGCGCCCTTCAACCTAGCGCGTCCCTAGCGCAAAATACGAAACCCCGTTCGAAGTGGGTGCTGACCCATCAAAGACAGTTCTCAATTTGCCTGTCGATGCCTTCACAACAGCATGGTGTAGCAGAAAGTAATGCTCAGTTGAGCTCCAATCAACTCGAGCTGGAGACATGTGACCCAAGTCCTCGTACTCGCGCATAAATTCTATATATTTATCACGAAGTACGGGATCACGCTGCATGCGTCGTTCCATGGACAGCAGTCGTTTCTCCGCAAACATCCTACTATGCCCTAGGCTAGGACGAGAAGCAACAAAGGGTAACCTGGTTACCAACCGACCGGAAGACAATCTTTCCGTATTGGCCTGATAAAAGGCCTCACATTCTGCGTGGTCCGGATCCATCCTGGAGACCATAGGTGGCTCCTCCACCTCCCAAAACCTTTGCATGGTTTTGGCCAAAGACGCATTCGCAAGAACTGTCGGCTCCTCCATGGAGTCATGTTCAAAGACAGGGCCCATCAGGGCGTAACCAAAAATTGTAGACACTGCCACCAGTGAAGAAGAACCCAGAGCCTTCTGGGTGCCCAATAAAATCCAACCCAATACGTCCGAACCCAGGAGCAAGTCTACTGGGGCGGGGTGAAGAACAAATGGGTCAGCCAATTCCAAGCCTGACGCCATAGACAACGCATCTGGCGGTATGTCTGTGGTGGGCTGCCAACCCGAAATGGTATCCATTACCAGAGCTGAAGTCGTGATCCTCACTGTCGAGGATTTCAGCGACGAAAAGGTGACAAGTGTCTGTCCCGTCAAACACTTCACTTTTATACCACCAACTCCAAGAAGTGGCACAGGCGAGTCCTCCACGGCTAAGCCTAATGTATGTGCCACTCGAGTGGTAACCAAACTTTTCTGAGCCCCCGAATCTAACATGGCTCGTATAGTAACCGCCTCCCCCCCATGTCCCTATACGCGGACCACCGCGGTGGGGAGCAGAACCGTCCGCGGTTCTGTCCTACTGAGGGAGCAAGCTAGTTATGGGCTCAATTCAAATTCAAATTCAAAATTCAAAATTCAAAATATCTTTATTATCATAGGATATTTAAAATATCTCTTAATAATAGTCACTTTGTTTTGTTTTGCACAAATGTTGACGTCAAATCGTTACTTAAAGCTAAGTTTACGCCGCTTCCTAGGCGCAAGTGCAGAAGAAGCGGCAACAAACTGCACTGCACGTTTTCTCCAAAGACGTCAACTAACAAACTAAAAACTTAAAATTAGTTATATAGATGGACAGAGATTACATTGTTTATTATGTCATAATTAAATTGAATTATAAGAATGACGAAATTTAAAATAATGTCAATTTGTAAATTTAGTATGTACCAATGTACCTAAATTATGACATGTCTAAGTATACAAACCTTTAAGAGGGACCCGCGCCAAGCTCAAGCCAGACCTTTTTGTCTTTAAGATAGTCATCGGTCCTATAATAAGCCTTCTCACAAAGTACTTTCTTTACATAAGCTTTGAATTTTCTGTCTGGCATATCAAGGACCGATTCTGACAATTTATTATAAAAAAGTATACACTTCCCCATAAAAGACTTACTGACTGTATTCAGCCTGTAATACGGGCTAACTAAGTCATTCTTATTACGTAAATTTCTATCTGTAAAATCACTTACTTTATTGAACATGGAAATATTTTTCCTTACATACATTATATTTTCAAATATGAATTGTGATACAAAAGTAAGTATACCTATTTCCTTGAATAATTCCCTCAGTGAGTCTCTCGATCCTAAACCGTAAATAGCACGAATTGCTCTTTTTTGTAAAAGAAAAATAGTCTGAATGTCGGCTGCACTCCCCCATAGAAGTATCCCGTAAGACATTAGACTGTGAAAGTAACTAAAGTACACTTGTCTAGCAGTTGCTACATCTGTCAATTGTCTTATTCTCCTAACAGCGTAAGCCGCAGAGCTAAGCCTATTAGAAAGTTTAGTTATATGAGCGCCCCATTGAAGTTTCGAATCAATTGTGATTCCTAAAAAGGTAGTACTTTCAACCAGATCGAGTTTCTGACCATTAATTAGTATGTCAACGCAGGCTTGATTCACATTAGGAAGAGAGAATCGAATGCATTGGGTCTTGTTCGCATTTAACATGAGGTTATTGGCCGAAAACCAATCAGAAATTAAAGATAAGGTGCTGTTCTCCGCGCTAGCATCACTGTTATGTCGATCTATTTTAAATATTAGCGAGGTGTCATCAGCAAACAGCACCATGTCAGCCTCTTTCTCAACCATGTAAGGCAAGTCATTGACATAAACTAAAAAAGGAACGGTCCTAGAATTGAACCTTGGGGAACGCCCATTTTCACATTAGACCCGTGTGATTTTACGCCGTTTATATCAACAGTTTGAAGCCTATCTGTTAAGTAAGATTCTATTAATTTAATTGACTTATCATCAAAACCGTATTGACGAAATTTGAGCAAAAGTGTTGGATGATCAACGCAATCAAATGCTTTAGAAAGATCGCAAAATGATCCAATTGCATCATTTCTGTTTTCCCACGCGTCGTAGATATTAGTAATAAGTGCTACTCCTGCATCGGTGGTCGATTTTCCAGCAGTAAAGCCGTATTGTTGGCTATGGAAAAGATTATTGGTCTTAAAGTGAAGTAGCATTTGATTGAGCATTATCTTTTCGAACACCTTACTCAAAACTGGCAGAATAGAGATAGGTCTGTAGTTGCCAGGGTCTGTTTTTTCTCCTTTTTTGAATAAGGGGATTAGTTTACTACATTTCATTAAGTTAGGAAATATGCCTTCATCAATACATTCGTTAAATATGAAAGCTAAATCGGCAGCAATTATGTGTATAATATGACTTACTACGGCTACTGACATGCCCCAGTGATCTTCTGATTTTTTTAAATTTAACTGTTTAAAAGCATCTATTATATCGCTAGGGCTAACATGCTTAAAATTAAATTTAGAATCACAAGGGCTAACATTACTCTTAAGCAAAGCCTCAGCACGCTGGGCGCTAGAACTCACATTAGAAGTGAGTTCCAAAGGAATGTTAGTAAAATAATCATCAAATATATTTACTATTTCTTCAGTTTTTGAAGTATTTTTACCACTACATTTGATTCGGCAAATATTTTCTTTGGTTTTATTTTTACCTGTTTCCTTATTTATGACACTCCATGTTTCTTTAATTTTATTAGGAGCATTATTTATTTTTTTGCTAATACTATTCGACTTGGCTCGTCTACAAACTTTTTTAAATATTTTAGAATAATTTCTAACATATTCTATAAAAGAAGGATTAAAGTTATATTGTTTTTGGGCATATAGATCATATAACCTGTTTCTACTTATGTAGATGCCGGTAGTAGCCCATTCACTAAACTGTGATTTACTATGAACTACTACTCTTTTTTGTTTCAATGTTTTAGAATACTCAGAGGAAACAGTACTAAATAGTTTATTATAATGGTCGTCAGGATTATTTCCTGTATATACCACTGATAATAATTTGTTATCTAAATTATTTTTAAGTTTTTTTATGTTTTTAGAATTAATCGGTCTACACAAGATTTTATCTTTTCTCAAATTACTGGTGGACTCTTTGACAAAAGCTACATATACACCAGAATGATCTGAAGGCAATTTGTTGATAACAGATTTATCACAATATTGAATATTACTAAAAAAATTATCAAGACATGTGCCAGATGTAGCTGTAATTCTGGTTGGCTCAAAAAATAAGTTTTCTAATCCATAACACTTAAAAAGATTTAGGAATTGTGTGCTCTTTGGATTATGTACTAAAATATCAACATTAAAATCACCGCAAATAATTAAATTCTTTTTACTAGTTGAACAGGACTTAAGAACCTGGTCCATCGCTTTAAAAAATCTTTTGAAATTACTATCTGGTGGACTGTATACACAAACAATTATATGATGATCAAGCTCGGCACAAGCCACCTCACAACAGCGCTCAACAGAATGTCTGACAATATCCTTCCGCTCTTTGCTACGGAAAGAATCTTTTATAAAAATTATAGAACCCCCTCGTTGAGCAGACTTTCTGTTAAAGCAGCTAACAATATTATAGTTGTTTAGGCTGAACATCATCTGACTCTACTACATTGGGTTAGGGTGTGACCCTTCCGGCCACACTGCAGACAGTCCGCGTCTCTCGCGACTGCTGCTGTATTAACCACCCGAGCACCAATTCCACGCGGTGACGGTGGCTGCGCCTGTCTGGGCTTCCCTCGCCATAAGGGGCTCGAGGCTCCGCGTTCTGGCGCCCTAGATGGCGCTGGGTCCGGCATGGAACTCTCCGCGGCCCTAGCCTCAAACTCCAAAAATTTATACAAGTCTGAAAAGGAAGGTGGGGTATTGCTGTCCCGCTCAGCATTCTCGCGTTCGAAACGCGAGCGAATATCGTTGGGTAGTTTGCCCAAGATAATGTGTACCAACAAAAATGACCACTGGTCCACCGGTAGTCCCAAAGTACGCAGCGCGTTACAGGCCACTGTAACGGGCGTTAATAATTGCAGGCGCAGTTGTGCCCGATTGGCCACCCGAGGCAGGGCCAACAGCTGCGCCGCATGTGCGTCGGCCAACAGCCGAACGTTCTGGTAACGGGAATTAAGCAGTTCCCAGGCCGTGTCATACTGGTCATCCTCCACACGGAGGTGCTGGATGAGCGACCGCGCTTCATCCTCCAATGTTGAGAGAAGGTACGCCATTTTTTGCGCCTTCGTTAGGTCGTGTCTCGAGTCGACCAACGACTCGAACATGTTTTTAAAGGCCACCCACTCCTCCATCCTACCCCCAAAGTGGGACAGCTGAAGGGTGGGAAGCCGACCAGTTACAGCTAACCCTTCCGGTCCACCGGATGCGCGAGGGGCGGGACCGCCCGCCTGTCTCGCTCTGATGTGTCCGGCCTTCTCCACGATATCATCGTGAAAGGCCATAATCTGGTCATAGTCCTTGATATGGCCTGCCCAGACCTCTGGGTCCAAATCACCTTCGGTAAGCACTGCCATGGCTGCTTCCGTATTGGCCAATCTCGTACGGAGCTGTTCCGCTCGCTCCAGAATAGCAGTGTCCCTGTCCGTACGGGACAAGAGTGCGCTGGCACTCGCAGCCCACCTTAGTTCATTGGCGAGCGTCGCCCTTGCGGAGGTTATCTTCGACATTGCGTTAGACAAGAACAAAACGAACCCAATTTAAATAACTAAATAAATAAGTCCGACAAGGGCACAAACCAAAATTCTTAATTTTTAAATACAAACAAACAAATCAAAGTACTATCTAATAGTAAAATTGACACAGACTCAAATATCTATTAATGGTAAACAAACAAGATATAATACTAGTCCGACAAGGACACAAACTAAAATTGTTAAATTTTAAATACAAACAAACAAATCAAAATGCTATCTAATAGTAAAATTGACACGGACTAATATTTATTAATGGCAAACAAACAAGATATAATACTAGTCCGACAAGGGCACAAACTAAAATTCTTAGTTTTTAAATACAAACAAACAAATCAAAATACTAGCTAATAGTAAAATTGACACGGACTAGTATTTATTAATGGCAAACAAACAAGATATAATACTATCTAATAGTATGATTGAGACGGCCCAATACTTATTAATTACAAACAAACAAAATTATTTTATTTCAAATTTTCTTGGGAAATAATGTTTACCCTACCTTGATAACAAACCAAAAAAAACAAACAAAATGTGGGCCCGTAATCAGAGCCGTTAACAACTACGCTCTGCTACCAAAAATGTTACTAACTACGCTCTGCTACCAAAAAATGTTGGGCGCAGAGTAGCCAAGATTACGTTCTGGGTACCAAGAGATTTTGTGACTACGCTCTTGGTACGAGTCCGGCAATCTCAACGGCAACAAACAAACACACATACAACCTACGCAGTCTGCTACCACCCTGTATATACGGTACAGGGACCTTTCCTAACCTAACTTAACTTAATTATGAGTTGAACTTAATTCTAATTAAATGTAGTTATACTAATTATAAAACTCACCGCGTCCACGCAGTCTTCAGGCAGCCTCGCCTGGCCTTCGCGTCGTGTCTGAGGTCCTCCTTAGGGCTGGCGACGGCCTTAGGTCTCTTCATAGACCCAAGGTCAGTGGTGCAGAAGAATTGGGTCCCTACAATAACCTAACCCCATGAGCTCATGTACTTGCCCCAAGATGAGTACGTATTATTTTAGTATTTATTACACCACTGCCATAACACAATAATTTTCTTGTTCTTCTTTCGATAATTCACTATTTTTCACTTACAGTATCACAAACTAACAATTTTCAAAGCGCATGGCATGCGGTTCACAATTGTCACACAAATCAATGTTCTTTACGTAATACAAACAATTTCGGCTCCCCGCCGTTCAAATGAATTGGTCACAAACACAATTAACGACAATTCTCACGAAACATTCGCTTTATATACCAAAATTACAAACTCAATGCTTCCAAAAGCACGCGAGACCGCCACACCCGATTTTACATTTTCTACACACTATTTTTACTGGAATGACAAGTTGAGACTTTGACATAAAGACAATGAATATTTTTCTGGTCGGGCAAAGACAATCCGCGCACGGGAAATCGATGAATCGATAATCTTGCCCGTGTTTTTGTGGAGATCACACGCAGATGGCGCTAGTCTCCTAACAAAGCACTTTTATTCAAAACAGTGGCGGATATAACAACAAATACTAAAAATAAAAAATAGTTAAAAATTAAAGGGGGTCGTCATACAAGAAACGTGCTTTTTAGCGTTTTTAACTTGATCTTCATAATGGCATTAACTAGATACTTGAAATTTTCACCAATTATGTATTACTATGACCACAATAACAACAAATACTAAAAATAAAATAAAGTTAAAAATTAAAGGGGGTCGTCATACAAGAAACGTGTTTCTTCAGCGTTTTAAAACATTGGACGGTGGTACGGAACCCTTCATGTACGAGTCCGACTCGCACTTGCTCGTTTTTTTGTTTTTTAATATGTCAGAAATCGTAAACCGCAATTTACCTTTCACTCAATCAACTCAAATATAAAAATAAATGTTACTTGCTGCCACGGAACCCTTTATCGGCGAGTCCGACTCGCACTTGGCCGCTTTTTTATGTATAAGGAAATAAGTTATTTGCAATTTATTTTAAAGGGAATCGTTCGTTGGTAACCTTCTGATTTGCGTGGCTGTCCGCTTCCCTGCTCGCGACAATCCCGCCATTTATTTTAAATCGTAAATACCAAAGCAAGGATTTCGTCTTTGTGCCGCGTTTAGATTACTGTTAGTTTAGACAACTGACATATTCGGAAATATTTCTTTAATAGTCTGCAAGAAAATAATATAACGTACAATGCGTCAGCTGCTGTATAGGTACCTTTTTATAATAAACTAGCGACCCGCCCCGGCTTCGCACGGGTAAAATACTGATACTAATACTACAGAATGTCTTTAAACCTCTAACAAAACGGGAGAAATTTAGTCAAAACAAACAGAAACAAATTAATATAGGAACCTACTCTCGGGCACGTAACTCAGAGGCTCTCAGATTTTGTTGTGCAAGGCGTTTCAAACGTCTGACACTCGATTCTCGTGCGCGCACCTGAGAGTTTGACCGGTTGTGCACTGCTCCGAATCCGAACCATATTCAAATCAAATCCAAAACGAGAAAAATTCGGACGGAAAATTCTTGAGTAGCGTCTGTGCACTGCAGCCGAATCCGAATCGAATTCGTGAATTTCGAGGCCACCGATTTCGTTAGTGCACCGCCAGACTTTGATTAGAGAGGCCGCATTCACTATGTGTCCTGCCTGCATTTAACCGCCGTCAATTGCTGGCACTATTATTATACTTGTTATTTATTTACCCCAACCGTTGTATGGAAACATACGAATTGACACGACTCAGTTTACATTTTTTGCTGGAAAATGATTGTAGACCTAATTATATGTTAAACTAAGCAATCAGACATCAAACGCGATGTCAACATATGGACACCCTCATACATATTATAGAGAGAATTCTTTTTGACTGCTCATTTGAAGGCCAAAACTACTAGTTTCGGGGTTCGTCCCGGAACAAAAGATATTTGTATTGACGAGTTCTTCGATCCCCTATCAACTTGTTATAACATTTTTCCACTAATTAGCATGCCCCAATCTACCCGTTGTATGGAAACATACGAATTGACACGTCTCAGTTTACATTTTTTGCTGGAAAATGTTGGTAGACCTAATTATATGTATAAAATGTATTAAACTAGGCAATCAGACATCAAACGCGATGTCAACATATAGACACCCCTCATGCAAAACATAGAGATAATTATTTTTGCCTGCTTATTTGAAGGCCATAACTACTGATTTCGAGGTTCATCCCGGAACAAAAGATATTCGTATTGACGAGTTTTTCAATCCCCCATCAACTTTTTATAACATTTCCCACAAATTAGTATGTCGGGTATTTACCCCAATCTACCCGTTGTATGGGAACATACGAATTGACATGTCTAAGTTTACATTTTTTACTGGCAAATATATTTTTAACCTAGTTATATTTTAAAATATGCAAATAGACATCAAATGAGATTATATCTGTATATTTAATATGGCTAATTTAGTTATGGCTATTTGAGATATATTAATTACAGATAATTAGAGGACTCGCACTAATTTATTTGGGTTCCGTACCCAAAGGGTGCAAACGGGACCCTATTACTGTGACTCCACTGTCCGTCTGTCTGTCCGTCTGTCACAGGGCTCTATCTCTTGAACCGTAATAGCTAGACACTTGAAATTTTCACGGATTATGTATTACTGTGGCCGCTATAACAACAAATACCAAATAGTAAATTTTTTATCTATCTATCTATCTAAATACTAAAAATCAAATAAAGCTAAAAATTCAAAATTAAAAAAAAAAATTCAAAATTCAAAATATCTTTATTATCATAGGATATTTATAATATCTCTTAATAATAGTCACTTTGTTTTGTTTTGCACAAATGTTGACGTCAAATCGTTACTTACAGCTAAGTTTACGCCGCTTCCTAGTAAAGGGGGTCGTCATAGAAGAAACGTGTTTCTTCAGCGTTTTAAAACATTGTACAGTGGTACGGAACCCTTCATGTACGAGTCCGACTCACACTTGCCCGTTTTTTAATAAATATTTCAATCTACCCACCAAACGGGTAGATACGGGTATTTACCCGGTGCTTATCGGGTATATATCCAAGCGTGGGTTTACATACCCGGGTGCCTATCTCTAGTGACAACGTCCGGTGTTCGTAAGGGGGCGTCTATAAATTACGTGAGATGTTTAAGGGGGGAGAGGGTCAAGTCAAATCTCATCTATTCTTACGTTGGAGAGAGGGGGGGGGGGTCTCGGCAAATATTACGTAATTTTTTTTCTGATTGAAACAAAAAAAATATACTATTTTGGTCCATTTAATCCAGATTGTACATTCTTAAGCGTAATCGTAATACGATTAAGATCATTCACTAATTCGTTCGAAAGAAAATATTTTCATTCATACTGTGACGTTATACATCTACTGACTGGTCAAACCACCATATTTGTTTTATACCAAATAGCTCAATTTAATCTGAATTTACGGTACAGTGTAGCCCGCCTGTCTATTGTTAAATTTTTATTACACTTATAATAAACTCTCAGTAATATTGATTACTAGTCTTAACTAGTCGTAAATAAAAGCACAAAGCATTTTTTTTTTCTTTTTACAATAACAATCCAACGCGTTTACGTAAGAAACCCACATTTTGAAAAATCTCACGTGAGATTGGGGTATGGGGGAGGGGGTTGAATAAAATCTCACGACATCTCACCTGGGGGGGAGGGAGGGACAGAAAATTAAAAATAAACACCTCACGTTATTTATGGACGCCCCCTGACCAATATTACCTACTTAAATAAAGGTCATTAATTATCTATAATATCAAACTATCAATAGTACACAGATACACTATCACGTCTTTATCCCTAACGGGGTAGACAGAGCCAAGGGCGCCAAGTGGCCCAGGCCACTTTTAGCGTAATGGTGGGCATGAAGGTGGAAAAGGGAAATCATAATAGTGATGGGTTGCTAACCGCATCGCCTATTCATATGATTCAGATTCTCGCCCATTCCCTCAATCGGCTTTTACAATCTGCACGCGAAGAGAAGCAGCTGGTACATTCTATGTTTTTTCTTTTCTCCCAGACCAGCAAAGAAAAACTATAAATAGTATCAATTGTTATAGCAATAGCAGAAACATTATCAATAACACTGTCGATATTATACATTAATTTCTATATTTTCGGCAACACTATCGGGCGAGACGGGACAGTGGGCGGAGCGTGCAACGCGTGCTTCCCTCCCCGTACCTCACCCGAAATTCGAATATGAATCGAATTCGAGTGGGTGCACAGCCGTACGTACAATTTCTACGGCGGCCAATTCGAGTCGGTTTTGATCCGAAATAAAAACGACCCGATGTGAGAATTCTTGGTTTGAATACGAATCGGATTTGAACCGTTTACGACTAAGTGCACAAGCATCCATACAATCACTAGGAAGGCCAATTTGAGTCAGATTCGGATTTGATTTGAATATGGTTCGGATTCGGAGCAATGCACAAGCGTCCTTTCTCTGATTTTGTTCAGCAAGGCGTTGTGAACGTTCAGGTGAAGATTCTCCGTACTCTTGCTGCCCGTGCTTGAGAACTATGTTTAGAAAGTTGAGACCTGGCTTTCTTAGGCATTTTTAAATGTCAATAAAATAACTGTTGTTTAGCCCTGAAAAGAACTGTTGGTTATCCCTGAAAATAACTGTTGTTTAGCTCTGAGAAGAACTGTTGTTTAGCTCTGAGAAGAACTTTTGCGTAGGTGTAGTTTTAAGAACGAAATCTAAAAAAAATCGCACGTAAATTATTAGACTTCGTGCACGACCGCTGCGTAAGGAGCTGACCTCGCGTCTGAGCCGCGTGGGTACCTTACTCATAGATCTAAACTCCCCTCCCGCACGCACACCCCCGCCTTTGTGACGCCCACTACGCAATGGGCCGTGCAGCAGAAATCGTAATATTTTAATTTCGCCATAACTTCAAAACCAAAAGTCCAATTTTAATCATTTAAATACCAAATATTATCTACATAAACTTTACTTAGTAATGATGAAATTTATTTTGATAAGGATTAATATAGTAACATGAGTAAAATAAACGCGTTTAAATGTAGTCCAAAAAAAAATTTAAGATTTCTAAGTAAAAAAATGGTTGTTGTGCCTCACTAGACATAGATAGGTATAGTGTGTCACGGACTTTTTTGTAGATATTTATAAGATCTACAATTAATTAGAACATTTTATGGTTCTATCTTTTATAGTTTAGGCAGCGTGCGCAAAATAAGTAACTTTTCTGGTTGATATTTTACACCTTGTGTCCGAAAAACCCAAATATCTTACGGAACCCTATTTTTTTCCAAAATAAAATTTAGCCTGTAATACTCGTGGATAATGAAACTTTCGAATGGTGAAAGAATTTTTGAAATCCGTCCAGTACTTTTTGAGCCTATTCATTACAAACAAACATACAAACAAAGTTTTCCTCTTTATAATATTAGTGTAGATTGCTAGAATACTGCATACTGCCTATATAAAGAAAGTACTTTGCGAGGAGGCTTATTATAAGATCGATAACTATCTCAAAAACAAAAAAGTCTGGGGCTTGAGCTTGACTCGGGTCCCCCTTTAGAAATGTCATTATTTAGGTACATTACATATAAATAAGTATATACGGACAAATCACCCAGATTGAGCTAGCCCCAAAGTAAGTTCGAGACTTGTGTTATGGGATACGCCTCGTAACTCAACGATACTATATTTGGTAACAAATACTTATATAGATAAACATCCAAGACCCAGGTCAATCTAAAAAGATCATTTTCCATCTTGACCTGAACGGGGATCGAACCCAGGACCTCCGGTGTGACAGCCTGGCATGGAGACCACTAGGCCACAGAGGTCGTCGATGGGTACATGGGTACATACACCATTTACAAATTGATATTATTTTAAATTTCGTAATTCTAACCAGCGATGTATTATATTATCAGTCTACTCTAATTTTAAGTTGTAAGTTGACTGCTGCGCAGTTTGTGTCTGAAAATGTGTGGGTCATTTAGCCCCGCTACTTTCCAGCCAGGTCTGCAGTTCAGAGTTAGGGTATTATAGGAGAAATATAACACGTTTTCAGCTTGTCTTAAATACTCGTACCTACCCTCAAATGTCTACTAACTCTCGGATTACTGACATGAAGGTACGTTGAGACGATGTTAGACCTTATTAGATGGCAGTGTCAGACTAGACCTGCATAGTGCGTGGCCACTTTCGTGCATCTCCTTCTATCTTTGATTGTTGCCTCCACCCATATTTTGCGCACGTCACAGAACACACTATAGTTACTAACTTATAATAAGCTCAAATAAAACCCTAAATCACCTTTTAAATGATAAAATCCCTAAAATTAATAATTTTCTTCGATCGTTTTGTGGTTTGTTTGGCCCGGATTTTGACAGTAGGCCTGCTTATAGCAGCCACGCCGATAGAGACAAAAAAACATATCAGCGTTTCTTTCACACTCGCGTCGTACTGTATTTGACAGTCTCTTTCTAATAATATCGTTGCGAGTCTAGTAGTGGTAAGTCTGTGGCTATACCCACTGCGCCCGATACGATCCAGCGTTACGTTCTAGAACGGATCGCTGGATCGGATTCCAACGCAATATCAATGACGATACGTTCTGCGATACAAGTAATCGTTCATTCTTCTTCAACCGCACCGCGGTCACGCGTTCTCTGCCTCCGGAGACGATCGGCGTGCGATCCATGGAACGCATGCGTTCTACCTTCGTTCTACCGCAGGCAGTGGGAAGGCGTACATACGCGGCCATTGGTTACAGTGATCGCATGCGTTCAGAAGTGCTATTTTTCATTCAGGGACTTTTGTAGTGTACAAATGTCAAAGAAACGTTCCATGGAGAATCAGTTCCGATTCACGCTACTTTTTTTATATTAGAAAACCATTGACAAATTAATGATATTTTCTGCGTCACACAATATTACTTTTCGCTCACACGACGGTTTCAAAAATACGATGCATTGCTTCGGGACGCGAGCGGTGAGTTGGAAAACCACACGTTTTGTGTTTCGCTGAGTCTCTCAATGAAAAATAGCACTCCATATCGTATCGGTAGATCAGATCGGGCGCTGTGGGTAAAGGCCTTTAGGGAGATTGACAAAAACTGCCACCAGTGTTGGCTACTTATACACACGAATAACAAACAAACAGACTTTACTCGCCTATCAAGCTAATCTAAACGCTCCCCTGCGTATCCCGGTTAAAATTCAACGAGTTAAACCCCGCTGAATAATGGCCGGCTGTCTCGACGCGACGTCTATAACGGTCCGCAAATAATCCGATAAATATACGATAATTTGTATCGTTCAAATCGCCGTAATCCTATGATTTGTGGCTGTAATAGACAAATAGATAAATGTACAAGATTTTGCTTTTATTGGGTAAATTTTTGCGGAAACTTTAGTCCATGATACTAATAACATTTGACTTTGCTTTGCTATAAAAAGACACTTTTATAAAAAAAAAAATTGAATAAGGAATTTGGTGAAAAGCGTGTGTGAAGGATGGATTCGTGCATCCTTCCCACACACCCAAATCTTTTTAGTAAAATCTCCTTTCCAGGAGATTCTAATCTCCTTTTAAAATTTTCAAATTTTGAAATTTCCTTTGAAAGAGTAAATCTCCTTTTGAAGCAAACGTGAAAGGAAGAGTACTCGTAGGTTAGGGTCGCCCTCGATGGACATACTGCGACCAGATTGCAGACATTCTTAAATAAATCGGGCAAGTGCGAAATGGATTCGTACATCAAGGGTACAGTGTTTTAAAACGCTGAAAAAACACGTTTCTTGTATGACGACCCCCTTTAATTTTTAATTTTATCTTATTTTTAGTATTTTTTGTTATAGCGGCCGCAGTAATACATAATCGGTGAAAATTTCAAGTGTCTAGCTTTTACGGTTCAAGAGACGGACAGACAGTCAGATAGACGGACAGACAGCGGAGTCTCAGTAATATGGTCCCGTTGGCACCCTTTGGGTACTGAACCCTAAAAAGGAGAGGTCAGAAGTACCCGTTACCGGCGGGCATGCATGTGTTCATGCATGCCCGCCGGTAACGATGAATAAGAATGATGAGTGATGAAGCGAGAGAAGTCTGTCAGGATCGTAGCAAGTGGAAGTGTATAGCCTCTGACTACCCTTGTGGAAAACTGGCGTGATAATATGTATATGTATGTATGAAAAAATATCCTGTAGATGAGGTTTACTAGTTTTATAACCAACTCTTACACTCTTCAAACCATACGGCTTCGGAATGCTTTACCTTTTTGCAAAATTATTTAGCTATTTGGTTTGTTTGTAATAACTTTATTGTACTTTGAAAACACATAATTATAGACAAAAACAACTTATAGAGTAAATTGACATTCTATTGGCACCTTCTTCTTCTTATCGAGTCGAAATGGTTACACTGTAGCTTCAATTTCAAATCACCTGTGACCAGTATGTGGCCACGGCGATCCCTCTGTCGTTAGCTTTATTAAGGTCCTCTATGGCACCTTCTCGCCCACCATCACGCTAAAAGTGGCCATTGAGTCTTGCGGCCCTGGGCTCTGCCTGCTTAGAGCCGCAAGACCCAATAATCTTTCTGCCTTCTGCTGATAAATACATGATACTCGTAATGTAAGTTATAGGTATTACGAATTTTTGGGTAGGTATTTGAGGCAAGTTGAAAACTTGTCACATAACCTCTCCTATTATACCCCAACACGGAACTGCAGACCTGGCTGGTGAGCAGCGGGGCTAAACCATTTTGATGTATTTAGATTGACCTGGCAGATAGAAAATCCCATCAAAATGACCTGTCTTTTTGAGAATCTTATTTTTTAGTTATAAGTAATACCCTATATTTCAAGTTGCCTCAAACACCTTTTTTATATTTTTTTGGAAAATACTTTTGCACGCGCAATATCAAAGCCCCGACTAAATCGTCTGGCTTATTGATTTTTTTTTAAACATTAAACTAAAACGTATAAAAAATGCATATTGCCTCAAATACCTATTCTAAAAAAAAAAACTTAAAAATTTATAGCTTGCTTTAGCCCCGCTACTCACCAGCCAGGTCTGCAGTTCCGTGTTGGGGTATAATAGGAGAGGTATGTAACAAGTTTTCAACTTGCGTCAAATACCTACCCAAAAATTCGTGCCAGCTCTTGGACCATATGTCATTCAAGTTGAGGGTTTTTCCAACTCTATTTGATAGGTAACTATAGTTTCAGACTACTTACTTTGAAAACAGACAATAGGGGTTTTAAAATTCGAGTGTGAACTTCAAAACCGAGCCGCAGGCGATATTTATATATAAGCATGATTCTCTGTACTACTAGAGCCATACTTCGCCAGAGCAGCCAAAGGATTTGGCCTACTCTTTCCACGCTAGCTAAGCGGGTTGAAGAGGTTTCATTGATGTTTATAAACATCAATGAAACCTCTTCAACCCGCTTGGCAACAAGCTAAACAAAGCTTATATACCTATATACATAATTATATTATACAAAGCTTATAGGTATATAGCTTTAGCTTGTAAGTATTTCCTAAGTCGCCTTCTACGACATCCACGGGAAGACTTGGATTGGTTCTATTCTACTCTGCCGGAAACTACACGGCATAATATTATCACAGAGTACCTAAGTATTTCTGCTTGAATGAATCTCGGAAGCAGAAGTCGAGATGTACAGAATAACAAACTTATATTTCGGAACTAATCTCACCAGATAGACATATAAACATATCACATCGAAATTACAACATTGGCAAGAGCCGAGCAAAATTGCCAGCTACGTACCACGCCATACATATTTTAATCCCATGTTTACTGCCGTTATTAGGGCAAGTTCACATCGGCATATCGGTACATCAGTTCACTTTAAAATTGTAGACTTCCATAATACAGAGATGACTGGGTCAGCAAAATTTTCATTATCATTCATCATCATCATCAGGTCTTTCTAGTCTCTACTGCAGGAGCACGACCCTCTCTGTACTGCACGAGCCATTCTTGGCCAGAGCAGCCAAAGGATTTGGCCTACACTCTCCACGCTGGCCAGACGGGGTGGAGAGGTCTCATTTTGATGTTTATAAGCTAAGTTTAGCTTGTGTTTCCTAAGTCGCCTTCTACGACATCCACGGGAAAACTTAGAGTGGTCCTATTCTACTCTGCCGGGAACCACACGGCTAACATTACATTATCACATCGTAATGCCTAACGGGGTAAACAGAGTCCACGGCCGCAAGAAGGCTACGTTTAGCGTGCTGTTGGGCGTTAAGATGGAAAAAGGGGATCGAAATATAGTAATGGATTACGTACTAGCCGCATAGCTTATTACCATGATCCAGATTCTTGCCCATTCCCTCGATCGGCTTTTACGATCTTCGCGGTAAAAGAATCAGCTGGTATATATAATAAAGAAATAAATTTAATATTTTAATATTTTCTCCCAAGCCCAAGTCCAAGTTAGATTTAAGCCGAATTTATATTGGGAAATAAGTTTCATGCATGATGAAATTAATTTCATGACACCAACCTTAGTACCTGTGTAAATAGTTTCATTAAATATAATAGTGTCGTAAAATTCACAGTATGTCTGTCTGTGGTCATGGCTCCGACAGCATCGAAGCTTTATTCTGCATTGCAAAATGTTGTCGTACAACTGTTGTCATAAAACACACGTCCACGTTCAGCGCAGACGCTTTCGCGACACTAGTTTCGCGTCGCGTTTACATGATGACGTTATTTTCATGACACTAGATTTATCCAAAAATCGCGTGCGACACGAAATTGTTTTAGTGTCGTGAAATCGATGCATTGTAAAACTTGACGTTTACACGTAAAATTGTTGATGAACCTAGTGTCATGAAACTAATTTCGTAATGTAAACTTACCTTTATATATTTTTTTATGCTTATATTAACAACTAGGGGCCCGCCCCGGCTTCGCACGGGTATTTAAGCTCCGCAAGAACCATCCTAAAAACATGGCAAAAGCATTCTAAAAACAGAATTAATGATATCGGTTAGGCTGCTCACGAGATTTGCGCTTAGCAACACATTCAGCGATTCATTTTTATATTATAGATTAATGGATTATACGGTTACATTTTTATTTCAGATATACACATACCAAAATAACATACGAGTCGAATTGATAACCTCCTTTTCTGAAGTCGATTAAAAATTAAACAAATTAAATTAAAAATTAATTATATTAACTTTTTAATTAATAATTATTTCATTCATTTAAAAATTAAATTAAAAAAGAAACAAAACGGCGGGTTTCCGGAAATTTTTCGCTCAATCGCGTTTATCGTTTTTCAAATTATTTACAATTATAACGGAATATACGGCTACACTTATATTTCGGAAATCCGACGGTTGCTCTATGGACTAGCCCTCACTGCGCCTGAAACTCGTGTTGTCTGTTTGTCAGGGTGATCACGTACTCCTTAATTTACGAGCTCTGCAACTCGCGGAACAACTTTGTGACTCCTGGAAGAGACTGAATTCACAGTATTTCTGGAATTCCACTAAACTCTGTTGTTAGACCTACGCCACCTACGCTTAGAACTTAAATTTCTTGGACATAAATTCCTTCGATTGATGTTTATCAACGGGACTTATCACGAACCTTTTTGTTGGGTCTAACCATACAGATATGTGGAGGACAACCCCGTACAAAAACCGTAGGGGAAAATGGGGTAATGGGAGTCACCGGGCAATGAATCGGGAATCACCCACATATCTACAAAACCGCAAACACTAGTGACGATTATACGGTCGCCCCATCACGCTCTTGTCCCCTTGCTGTCGGTGTAAGTCGCTCGCGCCGGTATGGCTGCCACAGCGGGAATGAGAGAAGTTTTTTTGTTTTCGCGCCGCGTCGATGTAATTTTTCAACCACTGAAAATAAACGGTACTTAAGTGGCACATTTGTTGAACAGCTTGTAAATTTTAGCCGTTCAAAAGTATGATACGAAACCTAAATCATGTGTGTAACTATGTGTATTTTTCTATAATATTTTTTTTTAATTTTTGTTATTATGGGTAATGGGAGTGTGTGTTGTGTTGTGTGTGTTAAACTGAAACAAAGGAAATCACTGCAAAACATTGTATATCCACTATTTCGCAGCTATAAGTATACCTCTTGGTATATTTTTAGCTGCGAAATAGTTCAATAAGCATATATATAAAAAATTATATGCATCTAGCTAGATTATATAACTTAAATAATTTATACAGTTTTTATTGTTTAGATGCCGAATGAAGTACCTACGTGTGAGAACTACCAAAAGTCAAGTCTGCCAAAAGTTATGTCTGCGATTTATGCTAGATTTTCTTTGACTCTAATTGCCATTTGCTTTGACCACAATTGACCAAACCTCGGTGCAATGAGAGTCAAATCTGTTTTTTGTTTAACTTCTGTATTTTTCAAAGTTGATTATCAAAGTGATTACTATTGATCTTAAATGATAGCTAATTATATAGATTTTATTGCGAGGCGGTTGCAATAAAGATTTTATTTTGTAATAATTTTTTATTTGCATTTTCGCTTAAGTGACTTCCATTACCCCATTTTCCCCTACTCTGTTAGAAAGCCAAAATTCTGTAGGTATTATTTCTAGATGTCACTACTATCTAGACCGCTAGTCATGCAATGGGGTATTCAGGCTGACGGTATCCACGAAAAATCAGAGATGGCGCTTGTTTGGTATTAGAAAATAACGCTTATACCGCCATCTTTCTGAAATTAAGCGGCACCACTACGAAACTACCTTCTTTCTAACGTAGCGTAACCGTAACACCTGAAATTTTTACCGATCATGTATTACTGTGGCCGCTATAACAACAAATACTAAAAATAAAAAAAAGTTGAAAAGTAAAGGGGGTCGTCATACAAAAAACGTGTTTTTATCAGCGTTTTAAACTCGATTTGTCACAGGGCTTTATCTCTTGAACCGTAATAGCTAGACACCTGAAATTTTACTATGACCACTATAACAACAAATACTAAAAATAAGATAAAGTTAAAAATTAAAGGGGGTCGTCATACAAGAAACGTGTTTCTTCAGCGTTTTAAAGCATTGTACGGTGGTACGATACCCTTCATGTACGAGTCCGACTCGCACTTGCCCGTTTTAAGGGTTCCGTATAAAAAATTTAAAAACAGCACCCTTATAGGATCACTCGTGCGTCTGTCTGTCCGTCCGTCTGTCACAGCCAATTTGCTCCGAATCTACTGGACCGAATCAGGTGAAATTTGGTAGAATGTTGTAATCCTATGACCCAAACACATATATGCAGAGTAAATATTTTTTTTTTAAATGAGGGTCATTTATAGGGGACAAATTAGACAATTATAAAAAACAGTTTTGCAAACCTTACTGTGTCATATACATAGGCATTTACTCTTACTGTATTCTGTGCCATAGGGCGCACTGTAAGTTTCCGGAACTGGCCACTTACATAAACAATATTTAAAAATTTATTGCAACATTTGAAAATAGAACTCTTTGGCTGTAGAATGCAGTTTGTTTCATCTGACTGTATTTTGTTTTTACCTTGTGGCGCCATTTAAAAAATTGTGTGTCTGCATCAACATGGATTTAATTTGGGAAAATTTTCGTAGTATGATTTTCTACGATTTTAAGTGTAATTTGACAGCTCAACAGAGCATCGCTCGGCTTGAAACAGCTTTTGGCAATGAAGCACCATGCAAGACAACTGTTTATAGCTGGTTTGCAGAATTCAAGCGTGGTCGTATCAATCTCAGTGACGAATCTCGCGATGGTCGGCCGTCCACCGCTGTGACCAACAAAAACATCAATGCTGTGCGCCGTATGATTGAAACAGACAGGCATGTGACCTACCATGAAATTCGCGCATCCTTAGAAATAGGCATGAGTCAAATACAATTGATCCTACACAAACATTTGGGTGTGAGAAAGCTGTGCTCGCGGTGGATCCCACACAACTTGACCGAGGCTCAAAAAACGGACCGCGTCACTTGGTGCAGTGCCATGCTTACCAGATTCAACAAAGGTGCGTCAAATTTGGTGTGGGACATAGTAACAGGTGATGAAACATGGATTTATTGCTACGATCCCAAAACAAAGCAGCAATCGAGCGTATGGGTCTTTCAAGATGAGCCGAAACCAACCAAAGTGGCGCGCGTGAAAAGTGCATCTAAGCGGATGATTGCTTCTTTTTTTAATAAAACTGGACACGTGGCTACTGTTGCTTTAGAGAATCGTCGTACAGTGAATAGTGACTGGTACACGACCATTTGTTTGCCGGAAGTTATTGACGAACTCCGTAAAAATAACCGTAAACGCCGTATCATCCTGCACCACGACAATGCTAGTTCTCACACGGCTAGACAGACAAACGACTTTTTGAAGGCGAAAAATGTAGAACTCATGAGTCATCCTGCATACAGTCCCGACCTGGCACCTTGTGACTTTTCTGTTCCCAAAAATTAAGAACCAATTACGCGGTCAACGATTTTCATCACCAGAAGAGGCTGTCGAGGAGTATGAAAAACACGTTTCAGAGATCACCACAGAGGAGTGGCACAAAAGTTTTCAAAACTGGTTTCATCGAATGAAAAAGTGCATAGACGCCAAGGGAGATTATTTTGAAAACCAATAAATTAATTTTGTACCTTTAATAGTATTTTATCATATTATCATATTATCATAGTATCAAACGAAAGGGCTTGTTATGAGGATCTCAAATATATTTTTGTTATTATTGTAAAATGAATATTTTTGATTTTAAACATGAAAGAAGACGAAAATTGACCTCCCCCCCCCCCCCCCCCCCCGCCCTGATCTCCGAAACTACTGAGCCTAAAATTAAAAAAAAAATACTAAATATAGTTCATTGCTTGTAGATTACAGGAAAACCTATAAGAATTCAATCAATTGTACGGAACCCTCTCCACGCGAGTTTACCTCGCACTTGGCCGGTTTATTTAAACATACATTGTAGGCATCTCGAGAATCAGTGATTCCAAATTGAGAATGAAAAAAGTAAGCAACAGATTTCCTGATGGAAAATAGGAATGTACAACTTGATTATCTAAAATCAGTTAAATTAAATAATGAAATAAGAAATGGTGAAAAAAAATCACGTGATCAGGACTTGAACCCGCGACCTTGGTCTCAATACGATCATGCTTAAGTAGTGCGTGTTATATGAATATCAAATGGTGGCAAGCTTCGGCGTGT
Source organism: Acrobasis repandana (assembly GCA_963576875.1). Lineage (NCBI taxonomy): Eukaryota > Metazoa > Arthropoda > Insecta > Lepidoptera > Pyralidae > Acrobasis > Acrobasis repandana. The sequence goes on from OY756222.1 coordinate 20,367,921, forward strand.
GGGGTTGAACACGTGATGGCTCAGTTGGTTAGAGCATGGTCGTATTGAGACCAAGATCGCAAATTCAAGTCCTGCTCACAGGGATTTTTTTCACCATTTCTTATATCATTATTATTTTAATTTGAGTACTTTAGTACTGCATCTAGAATGCCTAAATACCCTATAAAAATAAAATCAGTTACTTTTTACCACTTCCAGTTTCGTCGAGATCTGGTCAGTCGAGAGACATAGTGTAGGAAGATTCAATAACTTAGTGGGTCAACGAACTGAGGGTTATTTTACATAAGGTACATTATTGCTCTTTGGTTATTTTACTGGATTAATAACATAGGCGGAAAAATAATTGTCAGCGGTTGTCATTGAAAAAGAAAAAAAAAGACGTAGAATGTAAACTCTTCCCGCGCAGACCGAAGGAAAGTGCCAACTTGAGCGAGCGAGGCAGCGAGAGAGCCAGCGAGCGAGGCAGCGAGAGAGCAAGCCAGAGAGGCAGCAAGAGAGCAAGCGAGCGAGGTGGCGAGAGAGCCAGCGATTGAGGCAGCGAGAGAGCTAGCCAGAGAGGCAGCTAGAGAGCCAGCGAGCGAGGTGGCGAGAGAGCCAGCGAGAGAGCTAGCCAGAGAGGCAACAAGAGAGTCACACAAGAGGTGGCGAGAGAATTCACACAAAATAAGTACCTACTAGGTACATTCTAAGTTTCATCTTTTCTCCCAGACCAGCATAGAAGATCATTCTCTGTTGGAGTCTCGAAATAAAACGAACACATATTTCCACACGATTTTATTATATTTTAAAATATTTTCATTTGGTAAATACACTGATTTGATCATATGACACAAATGACTTATTTAAAGTATCACAATATAGGATGTAACGAAATATGCTGAAACTATTTTAAGGGTAAATTCAGTCCATGATACTAAACAACTTGCCCAAGGAACATACAATCTAAATATGGAAAATATTCGTTGGCTTCCCATACAAATTGACCGATCAGGTGATCCGAGTTTCTATGGAAAGCAAAAAAAAATATTTTTCATATTTTGATACCTATATGTTCCTAAGGGAAAGTTGTTCAGTATCATGGACTGAATTCACCCTTAAAATAGTTTCAGTATATTTTGTTAGACGTATACCTCTATAATAATATAATAACACAATAAATTCTTTGACACCCTATACCTAATAACAATACTAAAAAACTGTTTCTCAAAAATATTAACATGTAGAGTAAGTACATGATGACAATAAATACATCTTGTTTAGGAATTTCGGGAAATGCCAGGAGTATTTTGTAAACAATCAGAAATATTGCAAAAATATAATAGATTGCCAATGTTTTTATAAGGTTTTAGGCATGGAAGATGCAGTACTGAAAGTACTGAAATTGAATAATGAAATAAGAAATAGTGAAAAAATTCCACGTAAACAGGACTTGAACCAAGGTCACGAATTCAAGTCCTCTCACTGTTATTTGTTCACCATTTCTTATTTCATTATTTAGATTGCCAATGTCCAGGAGTGTTGCAAAATCAGAATTTTTGAAATATCAGTGCGTTTCGAAACAGCTTAGTGCGCGCCTCTCGATTCACAGTCGCCCTGCGGAACACCTCCGGATGAGGTCGAAACATGCCAGTAGCTGGTTTCCTATGTGATTACCCGTTTATTGCATTATAATAAGGTTAAAGAATATCTCTTATACGGTGACAAGTCTTATATTTCTTAATTGTCGACCGTGAACTCGTCTCCCTCTCTCTCTCTCTCTCATCTTATCTCATCGTATTCCCAGTTGCATCCTCAGCTGTAATATTGTGAAGCCCGGGGTCCGCTTTCCGGCTTTTCCTTCTCTACTTCGCACGATCTTGAGCATCCTTGGTTGAAGGACCTTTAGCACGCATAATAATATCATCCTTGACGACATCAAGCCAGCATTTCTTAGGTCTCAGCCGTAAATTGGTCTGGCTTCTAGTAATGATGAAAATGTGGGGTATATGTGGGTAATAGTGTGACCTGGTATCTTTTAGGGTTCCTGCTGGACTTCATATCGAAACCAGTCATCAGCGGGTTCACTAGCGCGGCTGCGCTGCAAATAGGGGCCGCACAGCTCAAAACTTTGTTCAGGATTTCTGGTAATTACTTGATTTATACTTAATTATTATTATTCTTTTTTCTTCCATACTGGTCCTGGAGAAAAGAAAAAGCTTAGAATGTACCAGCTGCTTCTCTTCACTTTAAAAATAAATAATTTAATTAAAATAAATATTTATATTTAACCAAAAAATCACGTTTGTTGTATTGAGCCCCCCAATACAACAAACGTGATTTTTTGGTGTCTAATGTTGGATTGATAATGGTACTGAACCCTTCATGTGCGAGTATGACTCGCACTTGGCCGGATTTTTGAGTCCACATCTGTTTATCTAATTCCTATATTTTCAGGATCATCGGGCGATACGTTTATATCAGCTTTAATCAACTTCTTCAAACATATCGCCACTGTCCAACTGTGGGATACATTGCTTGGCGTCTCATGTATAATAGCTCTTCTATTACTCAAAGTAAGTAATTTATCAGATTTTCTATTTCACTAGCTTCCCGCCCGGCCCGGCTTCGCATGGGTATGTTATGTTGTCAATTATTTATTTATTTATTGCACGCCTCATAAGCGGAGCGTTGAGGTAGTGCTCTACTCTCGCCTTACAAAAATCAAGTGATTTTTCGAACTAAAAATGTCGGTATTTATTTCTTTGTAGAATAATATTTACACACAAATGTCAAGAAAAAACACTAGTTTCAACAGTCATGATATTTTTAAAGGACATTTTGTTTTTTAAAATAATAAAACAAGTGTTTAAGAAAATTATTTCGTGGACGTCCGTGTGTCGGGATGTATGGAAACTGGCGTGGTCACGATAACGCCCGAAAAACTTAACAAATCGAACCCTTCTTTTTTTCATACGCTTAAGTATTATCTAAAACTAAGTCCTTTCGAAAATCACGGTCTAATTAAAAGTAGTTTAATTATAATTAGCAATAAACTGAAATCCACCTATCCTTGGTATATCTAAATCTATGTAAATAAGGTTCGTTGACATTGACAATTTTTTTTTTTAATTTTTTTTACGGCGTTTAGCATCTGCCTTTTAGCCATTCTTTTTCTGGATACAATGTTAATCTTTTCATTTTTCTTTTCTTCTTGACATTGACAATACATGCGCAGTACCTTTCTTTTCTGTGTGGGCAATGGCGCGAAGATTTAAAAGTAATTTTTTTATTTTGTTCAAAATATACCGATAAATATGCAATATTCAAGTTCTGTTTTTTTTTTTTTGTGAAAATTGAGTGACCGCTATGAGGCGTGCACTTTTGGATTTTCCAAACTTATTTATCAAACTTTATCGTCCAAAGTAAAAATATACTTTTAACAAATGGCGGACTTAATGCTAAGAGCATTTTCTCCCAGTCAACCATAGGGATAAGCAGAGAAAATTGTGCGGCGCAAAAGTTATAAATACCTATATACTTACATCAAAAATACTAAGTACTTCATACACACTATTATATATATATGTCGCAGTTGAATGGTATAATCCGCTAATTCACGAAACCTCTAGCTGTTAGGCATTACAGCTCGGTTTTGTAAAACAGCGAACCCTAATACGCGGAATGGAATGAACGACTTGTATTCATCCATGCGGCTAGAGAAGTTGTTGAACAATTCTATCTAAAGAAATTATATACAATTTAGAATGCCTACGAAGTGGCAATGTGGCGAGCGAGTGTTCTATCCATTTTACTAGGTTAGGTTAGAACTGCGACCAACACACGCACGAGCCGAGCGAGCGGAGCGAGCGTGCCGCGGCAGCGAACGGCGAGTGCTAAAAAAGTTCTATCCATTTTACTAGGTAAGGGCAAACCTATAGCAATAAAAATCGTGAAATAGTTTTCTGGGAAATTAAATTCGATGTCGAAAAAATCTGTATTTTAATAGACACCCAGTTATATTTCATTATGGTAACCCTACAACAAATCCTTATCATGCATGTGTCGCAGTTCGATTGTATAACGGTTTCGTCAAACAGCGGATTACCGCTACTGTTTCACAAAACCGCTAGCCGTTTGGAAACGTGGTTAGCGGTTTTAATGAACGTATCACGTTGCGCAATATTAGACAATTCAGCTGAACGATATTCGGCTGTTTAACAAAACCGAGCTGTAATGCCAAACAACTAGAGGTTTTCTGAATTAGCGGTTTATACCATCCAACTGCGACATATACATATATATATATATATATTTATATATAATATATATATATATATTATATATAAAAATATCAGAGTAAATTATACCTACTAAATTATCGTGTACCAAATGAGAGAAACACCAAATATCACAGTCTCTCACCGTATACGATGGTTCTTCTTTAAAAGAGCTTGCTCTTGTCGGTGGAGTTAAGTGGAGATACCTTTTGAATGTGGTATCACAAGATTAGTTGTGTTTTGCGAATGTGGTCTTATAATATAATGATATTTTAAGAATATGATGTTTGCAGAGAGAGAACAGATGAATGGAGCGCTCCGTCGTTGAATATTATATTCTCAAAAGACCACATTCGTAAAACATTTGATATTCAACGAGTGAGCGCTCCATTCCTCTCTTCTCTCTGCCATCTTTTTAATGTCTTTGTTAGGACTTTACTCCTAACCCTTCCTATACTTGTTGAAAAAAAAAACATTCTTGGTCTTTCCCTTCCTCGTCTCCCTTTTATTTTTCTTCATACTATTATCCTGTTCTGAATATACGAGTATTATAGTCATATAATATACGATGTTTGCTTCGGATGTTTAATCAGGCCTGTGTCACTCCCCGTTTAGGTATCGAAAATGTACCTACATTATTACTATGCGCGCAGGCGGCCCCTCCGGGTGGTAAATTCAGTTATACGAATCGTTTGTCCAGAGTTATCTAATCTATACGAAAAGGTGCTGAGTTCTGACGAGCTAAATTAAACCATATCGTTATCCACATTGAGTAGATATTTCTTTGCTGAGTAAGACTTGAAACTTCTGTACGTTAGCATTATTTATTCTGTGGTTTGGTTTAATACAGCCAGTGGTGCCAGTATGATGTCCCAAAAAAGTATCTATGAATATATATATATATATATGTAGGAATGAAGTAATATTAATATCAGTCATTCTATTCCTTAAAACAAATTATTTGTCAAAAAAATAATGAAAATAATGTTTTAGTAACTAACACAATTCCATCTAAGTAAGTAATACAGCTTCCCATACGTCGAAAACGCGGTTAAGCTTTCAAAAATCATGATGATGAAAAGCCTATGTTCATTTGCAGTGGACTTCAGGCTGGTAAATAAATGTTCCGAAAACTTCTTACGTATTTGTGAAAAACAAACCATAGCGCGTTCTAACTCGGATTTAGCGCCATCTAGCGGCGACGGTGGAACTAAAAAAGGTTGTGAACTTTGATCATTTTGGTGTTGAAACCGAATTGGTTCCATTTAATTTTAAAAAAAGTAAAGTTGATGATGTTTTTGTGAATAAAGCCGGATGTTTTATACATTGCAATCCAACGTTTATAAAATTTATAAATATCAAAACTTATGAACATAGATTTTCATGTCGATAATATTTTCGAAAATCGGAGAATGTTAAAGGGGCGAAAATCGTTATCGCTTTTTGTATGAAAAATTTACGTACTTGTACAATTGTCTTTGACACGAAATATTATTCTGATCTAAAGAAATAATTCACTAAAATGTGTCATTAAAAGTAAATAGTAATGAAATCAAATATTATTGTTGTTTGTGTTGTGTGAGTGTATTATACGGAAGAGAGTCTTCCAAAAGCGAGTAACATTCCAAAAAATAGTAGAATTTATTAAATTTAAGACTGTATTTCTTTTCGATATTTGACAGAATAAATTGATGAAAGTTTGTCTAGCAGGCTACTAGATAGAGCTATACGGATGTCGTGATAGTCTGTGCTACCTCCTACCTCCTACCTACTACCTGTGTTCGATTCCCAGCGCGATGTAATACACTTGTATAATATTTATACAGGCTGACTTTTAATTCACCTGCAAAATTTTTGGAGCATGTTCAGTCCATAATACTGAACAACTTTCTATAAAAAAAGTTATTAAAAATCGATAAAAATTGTTCGACCTCCCATACGAATCAAGGCTCAACCAAACGGATTGTGTATGGAAGGACGAAAATTTTTATCGACAGTACCATGGACTGAACTTGTTCCAAAAATTTAGCAGGTTGATAGTACATATAGATAGATACAGTCAGCCTATATAATATTTTACAAGTATTGAAAAAAGTATCGTTAATTGATAACGTTATTATAACGTTTATAACTGTATTATCGTTACCCCTTATAACATTACCAGTAATACCTGTATGAAAATAACGTTATTTAACGTTACTTTTAGTGTGAATTTGGTATCGTTAACAAGTCCTGGGTTAGAGCATTCCTGTTCACGTGGAATTTTTTCACCATTTCTTATTTCATTATTTAATTTGAGTACTATACTGCATCTTGTATGCCTAAAAACCGTATAAAAATAAGCTCAGTTACTTTTTACCACTTCCAGTTGCGTTGAGATCTGGTCAGTCGAGAGACATAGTGTAGGAAGATTCAATAACTTAGTGGGTCAACGAACTGAGGGTTATTTTACATAATGTACATTATTGCTCTTTGGTTATTTTACTGGATTAATCATAGGCGTAAAAATATTTTTCAGCGGTTGTCATTGAAAAAGAAAATAAAATGACATAAAATGTAGGCTAACTCTTCCCGCGCAGCGACACAACAAGCGATAGTGAGCGAGGCAGCGAAAGAGCTAGCTAGCGATGCATTGAGTGAGCTAGCTAGCGAGGCAGCGAGAAAGCCAGCGAGCGAGGCAGCGGGAGAGACAGCGAGCGAGGCAGCGAGAGAGCCAGCGAGCGAGGCCGCGAGAGAGCTAGCCAGCGAGGCAGCGAGAGAGCCAGCGAGCGAGGTGGCGAGAGATTAAGCGAGCGAGGCAGCGAGAGAGCTAGAGCCAGCGAGCGAGGTGGCGAGAGAGCCAGCGAGCGAGGCAGCGAGAGAGCTAGCCAGAGAGGCAGCAAGAGAGTCACACAAGAGGTGGCGAGAGAATTCACACAAAATAAGTACCTACTAGGTACATTCTAAGTTTCATCTTTTCTCCCAGACCAGCATAGAAGATCATTCTCTGTTGGAGTCTCGAAATAAAACGAACACATATTTCCAGACGATTTTATTATATTTTAAAATATTTTCATTTGGTAAATACACTGATTTGATCATATGACACAAATGACTTATTTAAAGTATCACAATATAGGATGTAACAAAATATGCTGAAACTATTTTAAGGGTAAATTCAGTCCATGATACTAAACAACTTGCCCAAGGAACATACAATCTAAATATGGAAAATATTCGTTGGCTTCCCATACAAATTGACCGATCAGGACATCCGAGTTTGTATGGAAAGCAAAAAAAAATATTTGTCATATTTTGATACCTATATGTTCCTAAGGGAAAGTTGTTCAGTATCATGGACTGAATTCACCCTTAAAATAGTTTCAGTATATATTTTTAGACGTTATACCTCTATAATAATATAATAACACAATAAATTCTTTGACACCCTATACCTAATAACAATACTAAAAAACTGTTTCACAAAAATATTAACATGTAGAGTAAGTACATGATGACAATTTTAAATACATAAACCGTTTTGTTATTACGGACTAACTAATATTAAGTTTTCACTATTATTGATTTATACAGCATTACAATGCTCGAAAGAATATCTAAATAAGGTGATGAAAAATTTCGCCAGGAGTGAGATTCGAACTCACGCCCCTCCCATTTGTACGGTGAGTGCACTTCCAATTGTGCTACCGTGACTACGAATCACCCAGACGAATTTCCTTATCACGTATTACTTGCGCATTTATTTAGGCCGTACCTGAATTTTCCGGGGTCCAGTACTGCCCCCATTTAAAATAAATCATTTCAAAAAAACGGAGGCATCATTTAAAATTTTGCTACTACCACTTCAAAGTATTTTATAAACTACTGTTTACAGTTTAAAGTGAGAACGTTAAGCTTTACTACGCACATTCGCCAAAAGTGGCCGTTTTTCGCAAATGTGCCTAGTAAAGCTTAACGTTCTCACTTTAAACTGTAAACAGTAGTTCATAAAATACTTTGAAGGGTTATCTATATTTGGTAGTGGCAAAATTTTAAATACTGTCTCCGTTTTCTTTGAAATGATTTATTTAAACTGGGGGCAGCACTGGACCCCGGAAAATTTAGGTACGGCCTTAAAGCATGCGTGTTTAAATCATCAAAGTTTTCACCATTATACATAGGCATACGTATTTATATCGATATTTGTATATATTCCCTTTTTTCGAACAAAATATTTTGAAGTTTCACTAAACTAACTCAAAAGTTCACCAAAAATACTGAATTGCAATTGCATTTGATGTAAAAAATATATAAATGATGAGATTAAATTGAATGGATGATTATTTATTTGTTGTGCAATTAATAATATTCCTTATACATATACACCCTAATTAAGTTGACATCTGTAAATGCCTCTATGTCTGCTCTATCAATTGTATTTGGGCGGAAAATGGATGGCGGAAATGGAAATTTAAACCTACAATAGTCCGAGTTTTATAAATACTGTGAGAACAGTAGACCTCGCGAGCTCTTATAACCATGCAATAACTGAAACTTTCCCCTTTCACCTGACCGACACTTTCCAAAACATGTCGGCCGGTAACTTTTAACGTGAGTAAGTACCCATTTATCGCATATTAATAACATAATTGAAGTTTGTATAAAAAGATTTAAAAACAAACATAAGTAATTTAATTTTGATCCTTGAGGAACGTTGTTCAGTAAAACAGTTACCTACATTAATATTAATACGACTTTATATAAAATACAATACCTATTTAGCATTCTACTAAAATAAACTTCTTAAGAGTCCCCTTACCCTAGACTTTCCCATACAAACTTGGCAGTATTTTGTAATTTCAAAGAAATTGAACATAATATGTTAGGCATATAACTAGTATTCGACGTTCAGCTTCAAAGTATATGAAGTTAAACGACATAAGGGTGTAAAAGTTTTTCATACTGATAGTCAAAATATGATTTATTATACTATATTCTCTTTCAAGTTCATATTTTGACTGTGAAAACCAGATATAAGCAAATTCTTTGAAATCACAAAATATTGACGAAATCTGAGAATATTTCAAACGTTTCAAAATAAAAGCTAGACTTTGTATAAGAAAGTCTGATTCTGTCTAGGGTAAGGGGACTCCTTAAATAAACTATTTAAATTTAATAAATTCTACTATTTTTTGGAATGTTACTCGCTTTTGGAAGACTCTCTTCCGTATAATACACTCACACAACACAAACAACAATAATATTTGATTTCATTACTATTTACTTTTAATGACACATTTTAGTGAATTATTTCTTTAGATCAGAATAATATTTCGTGTCAAAGACAATTGTGTACAATTGTCTTTGACACGTAAAACACGTAATAATTTACGTACTTGTAAATAACGTACGTAAATTTTTCATACAAAAAGCGATAACGATTTTCGCCCCTTTAACATTCTCCGATTTTCGAAAATATTATCGACATGAAAATCTATATTCATAAGTTTTGATATTTATAAATTTTATAAACGTTGGATTGCAATGTATAAAACATCCGGCTTTATTCACAAAAACATCATCAACTTTACTTTTTTTTAAATTAAATGGAACCAAATTATGAAATAATAAACAAAACGTACGAAACTAGTTTATTTAAATATATATACAACATTTAGGGGTGGAAAACAGTTATCACCTGAAGCAAAAATTCAACAAAAAATATTATCCACATAGGTTGGCCAACCAGACACAAGGTCCGGAAGGCATAAACCTATTTGGAACAACTATCTATCTAGGAACTACCTACTTTTACCGCGTAGCTTGCGTACACATCAAAATAATGATGATGTTAGAGAACAGCGAAATAATCTATGAAGGGAATACACATTCACCGTCTTTAATACTCGTATGGAATAGTTTACAAAGTACAAAATTTAAAATATGAATAATAATATAATATAGAAATATAGAAACTCGATTAGCTTAATCATAATCTTCTCTGGACTGAGAATTTGTTTGTAGCTACCTGGCCAAGTAGAGTTGAATTATAGACTTTCATAATTCTAATACATATCTACGTTGTCTTTCTAACCACCATATTCATAAAAACTCTGCCCTCCTGAATGACAGCCATACGAGTATGCTACCAAATTAATAAGTGCAGATTTTGACGTGACAACGTCTTAAATTAGGTTGCGGCTGGGAGTCACTTATGAAAAAGTGTAACGCTCGGTAACGTTACGATGAGTCACCGAACGAGAGAGAGGCCCGCCGAATGCCTTGCGTCTCTCTCCCACTCAACTATGATCGGTCTGCCGCGCGCGTTGTCACGTAAAATCTTCGCCCGTAAAACCGACTTTACAGGCAACCATTTTTTTTTATTAAAATTGTCAGAAACACAGTACTTCTTAAATCAGTAGTGTTATACTATATAACCATTAATGAAAAAATACAAGGGGACTGACAGCCCCATACAAAAATAGCTTACTCTGCTTGAAAGCCAAAATCCTGTATTATTTCCAAATGTCACTATATCGCCCGCTAGCCATACAAAAGATGCTGGGTAACGTACTCATGCTGACGGTATCCACGAAAAATCAGAGATGGCGCTTGTTTGTTCGACGAAAATGAACGCTTATACCGCCATCTTTCCGAAATCAAGCGGCACTACAACGAAACTACCTTCTCTCCATCGCTCCATCTAGCTACAGCATTAAAACTAAAAATCGCATTGCGCTTCAAAGTGTATGAAGGCTGTCAGTGTTCTTGTTTTTTGTTCGTTCCTGATATAACTAATTTAAAGAGTGCGGTTTCTTACTGCGTTGTTCACGGCCTAAATAGGACCACACAATTTCTTCTGTGGATGAAGTAAGAGGCGACAAAAGGACAAAACACTTACATCTTGTGCTACAAGTGCATTCCCATTTGACGTCGGGCAGCGGCCGGTTGTAAAACTTCTTGCACATTCCCAAGGAAGTTGTTGTCAGACCAGCAGCGGCCTTTTTAAGTTCACACAAAAACATTTCATTTCTGGTCACATTTTTATCTTGTATCTTTAGATCTAGGGCATGTATGAAGAGATTGTAGAGTTTAGATGAAGCAAGGGAGGTCTGTCAGGATCGTAGCAAGTGGAGGTCCATAGTCCCTGCCTACACTTGTGGGAAACAGGCGTGATAGTATGTATTGTATGTTCGATGACACGACTAGAAACCGCTAGGTCTTCTGATTATTTCGAGACCTGCAAAACATATAATATAGTTATTATTGTACCTATCATCAGGTCTTTCTTAGTCTCCCCTGCACGAGCACGACCCTCTCTGTACTACCAAAGCCATATATTAGCCAGAGCAGTCAGAGGATTTGGTCTACACTCTCCACGCTGGCCAGACGGGCTTATACCTATACTACCTATCTATGACGTGTTCCGCTGTGCATATTTAGAGAGCAAGTTCAGTCCATCATACTGATTATATTCCTCAAGAAAAATATGGCGAAATATGGAAAAAAGTTAACTGGAAAGAACACCAATGAGTTCGCTAAGAAGCAAAATATACAAATATTTTTTCATTAAATCCCACACGGCCAGATCTGGCCCAACTAACTAGTAGATCGAGAGCTGGCACCAATTTTTGGGTAGGAATTTGAGGCAAGCTAAAAACTTGTCACATACCTCTCCTATTATACCCCAACACGGAACTGCAGACCTGGCTGGTGAGTAGCGGGGCTAAACCATTTTGATTTATTTAGATTGACCTGGCAGGTGGAATGTCCCATCAAAATCCTGTCTTTTTGAGAATCTTATTTTTTAGTTATAAGTATTAAAATTTCAAGTTGCCTCAAATACCTTATTTATATTTTTTTTTAAAAATACTTTTGTACGCGCCTGGCAATATCAAGGCCCCGACTAAATCGTCTGGCTTATTGATTTTTTTATTCTTTAAACATTAAACTACAACATATAAACGGAAATACCTCAAAAACCTTTTTTGAAAAAAAAGTCTTAAAAATTTGTAGGTTGCTTTAGCCCCGCTACTCACCAGCCAGGTCTGCAGTTCGGTGTTGGGGTATAATAGGAGAGGTATGTGAACAGTTTTCAGCTTGCCTCAAATACCTACCTAAAAATTCGTGCCAGCTCTCGGACCATAGTGCATATTACACAAATATGGACTTAAAATAATGTTTTTGGCTCATTAGTAGTGGTCGGATAATCGGGCGCTTATTTGCCTAAACTTCATGCTTTCGGTTGGTGGTAGAAATAAATAACAACAAAAAAAAACCTGAATTCAACTTTGCTAGCTCTGGATGTCGTAAGATGCGACTTAAGGTTTAAGCATAAACATCTCATGCTACAACTGCATTCCTAAGGAAAGTTGACGTCGGGAAGCGACTGGTTGTAAAACTTTTTGCACAAACTGCATTCCCAAAGAGGTTTTAGTTAGGCTGGCGGCTGGTCGTAAAACTATAGCCAAATCGTATGAACTGTTTCGGCTATTTCTTCTTCGTATTGTCGTTTGCATTTTTTAACAATTGACATGCATATCATAATTTTGATAAGAAAAGCGGGAAAGCGCAACCCGGGCTCTGAAGCAGCACAGTTAAGGATGCAACCGGGATCACGCTAAGATAAAGAAGAATGTCTACTTACCTAAAATATGTTGGTCTATACTGGGCCCGCTGACGAACCGGTTCTGAAAGTCTGCGTTGAGATCCAGGAACAGCCTCTGATGCGACTCGGAGAAGTTCCACAGCAGAAACCTATGCTTCTGACGCTCTAGGTCCACTATCACAGTAAGTAGATTCTGAAACAATCAAATTAGTTTTATAAACACTTCCTAGCGTTGTACTGGAAAAGTGGTGTCCGGGTTATGCACACAACGTTACTAGGGTCACATGAACTGGAAGTGCTGGTTTTGGGCGCTATTCCATTTTTAAGTTTTTGAAATAAAAGGAATTAGTTAAGATGGTTTGGGTATGCAGACACAACGTTACTAGGGTCACATGAACTGACGGTGGTATAGGTAAACAGAAGGAAAGTTTGAGTATGTCGATAGGATACTGAAAGAGTGGTGTCAGGGTTATGCAGACAACGTTACTAGGGTCACATGAACTGACGGTGGTAAAAACAAAAGGAAAGTTTGGGTATGTAGATAGAATTCTGGAAGAGTGGTGTCAGGGTTATGCAGACAACGTTACTAGGGTCACATGAACTGACGGCGATATAAACAAAATGAAAGTTTGGGATGCTGGAAGGATGGTGTCAGGGTTAAGCAGGCAACGTTACTAGGGTCACATGACCTGACAGCGATATAAACAAAATGAAAGTTTGGATATGTAGATTAGGATACTGGAAGAGTGGTGTCAGGGTTATGCAGACAACGTTACTAGGGTCACATGAACTGACAGTGGTTATATACCACTGTCAACAAAAGAAATGTTAAGATGTTGAAGAGTTCATAGGGATAATATGTATAAACTTACCTCCGCAACTCCTAAATCTATGGAATGTAGATGTATCCCATCCAGCACGACTAGTTGCGTGTGTGGGTGAGCGTGTTTCCTCATCGCCTGAGTGATGTACTCAGCGCAGGCGTAGGAGAGGACGCCGAGTGGCGTTAGGGTTATGCAGTCTTGGTTCCCCACCTGATATATATAGACATAATTAGAACGTGTGAAGATAGTCTCTAATAGAAAAGTATTAGGCTCAACTCATACTGGCGCAAAATCGAAGCGTCATGATTTTCGCCCAAAGAACTATATTCATCTCTATTTTCCTATTATATTATTAAGGTACACATTTGTGTTATGCAAATATGGAATCGCGCTTCGACGCGCGTCTTCGTTTGGCTGGAATCGAGCAGTGTCAGCATAATAAAATGGGATAAAAGAGATGATCTATGCGATTGGTGCCTACAATCAATTGTCTAACTCATATCTCGCAAATGTGACTGATTACTTCGTGTAGACCAAATTATCATGTGTTCCTTAAGGCGACATGGGTTCACAATTTGCAATACTGTACGTGTTTTTGAAAAATCACTGTTATTAATAAAACACTGCGAAATATCGTCGAGCACGGCTCCGAACCTTTCTTCTTTTTCGACGAATATTTCACTGTTTTATTTATTATTTTTTTTGTATTAAATTTTTTAATCTTTTTTTGTAGCCAAAACGGATAGATATTTAGATAATACATTTTTTGGTATAATTTTCATATAAAAAGGTGATTGTATAAAATAGTAATATGTATTATAAAGGCAAATTTAGAGGTATGTTTGTGATTTTTTTCTATCGAGCCAAAAATGCTCAATCGTGTTTCGGCTATTGGGTGTCTGTAGAAAATCCATATGATTGTTATTTAATTTTTTTGAGGAATAAACTATAGTAGTTTAATAACAGTGATTTTTCAAAAACACGCTTGTTATTGCAAATTGTGAACCCACGTCACCTTAAGAGGTTAACCTTGAACTGCGTGACGTGTATCCTGCGATTCTTTGACTAATTAATCTCTAGAAAATGTGACTGTTTACTTAATGGAGGTACGAGGCTATCATGTGTTCCTAAGAGGTTTACTTGAACTGCGTGCTGTATATGTGCAGCCTGCGCTGCGGCTTCGTGAATTAGCGGTTTATACCATCAAACTGCGACATATTCATGGCCTGCGATTAGTGCCTACTTTGTATTGGACTAACTAATCTCCAGCAAATGTGACAGTTTACTTCGTCATCAGGCTAACATGTGTGATGTTCACCTTGAACTTCAAGCAAAAGTGACTGTTTACTTCGTGTAGGTAACTAGGCTATCATGTGTTCCTAAGAGGTTAACCTTGAACTGCGTGACCTGTATTACATGGTGCCCTGCGATACTACTAATTAATCTCTAGAAAATGTGACTGTTTCCTTAATGGGGGTACCAGGCTATCGTGTTCCTAAGAGAACTGAACCTAACCTAACCTGGAACTATGTCACAGAAGACAGAAAGATGACTTCGACTGTATAAGGCAGAGAGTATAAGGTCATTGACGACGTGCTATTTATGCGCGGCCTGCAATTGGTGCGTACTTTGATTTAAGTAACAAATGTGATAGTTTACTTCGTGTAGGTAGTAGGCTACCATGTGTTCCTAAGAGGTTTACCTTGAACTGCGTGACGTGTATGCGCGGCCTGGCCGCGGCGTACATCGCTCGCAGCGCGTCGGCCGCCGCGCCCGCCAGGATGCCGTACTCCAGGCCCACTAGAGCGCCCACGCATAGCGTGATCAGGTACACCGTTAGCTCTATTTCTACAAAGACACAGACAAATAAAAGTTAATTAATGCGACTTCAAAAAATGTGGAGCTTCTCAATACGAACGTATGTAATAATGTTTTTTTTTAAGTGACAACTTCTTTAGCGGCGTTGTGCACTTTTTTTGTAATGGGTAAAAAATGTTAAACTCGCGTCAGGACACGTGTCCTGATCGAAAATTCGTAAGACGGAATGACAGCCGGCGCGGCGTAGGAGAGGAAGTATTTTATACTATAATTTCGACTAACCCGGCTCGTTGGTCTAGGGGTATGATTTTCGCTTAGGGTGCGAAAGGACTCAGGTTCAAATCCCGGACAAGCCCAAACCTTTTTGAAGTGAAAACTTCTTTAGCGGCGTTGTGCACTTTTTTTGTAATGGGTAAAAAATATTAAACACGCGTCAGGATACTTTTTAATGTAATATAAATTGTCATGTTTGTGTACGATAGCGCAATAAATAAATATTGTATTCTACCACACAAATTATAGTACTTTTATACTGATAATTAAAGCAATTCGTGCAAAATTATTCCCTAACCATTCCAAAATATCAAAAATGCACAACGTTAATATTCAAGTTTTCATTTCTGCCGGCACTCCCGGAGTGCAACCCGTCGTTTTTTTTTTTGTTTATTCGTTAATAACTTTTCCTTTTTTAACCGATTTATACAATATTTTTTTCAATATACATGTAAGTTGGTTTCCATTCTCACCAGGTCACAGAATACAGTAAGAGTAAACAGAAGGGAATCTCCTAAGGTACGCGCAATATGCGTCCCCGTTCCCCGCACCCGCACCTCTCCCCCGGTTCTTGACGGCCAACGTGAGTCATCGAGGCGAAAACGGGGGAGAGGTGCGGGGACGGGGAATGGTGACGCCTGGGTGACGCATATTGCGCGTACCTTAGGAGATTCCGGCCTGTGACCAGGTGAAGATGTGACGATGGAATCCTCGAGAAATTGCGGGAGTTCCTCAAATATTCTATGCACACATACAGGCTGACTTTTTAACCACCAGCCAAATTTTTGGAGCATGTTCAGTCCATGATACTGAACTACTTTCCATAAAAACAATTAACGAAAAGCTTAAGTAAAAATTCGCCTCCCCATACAAATCAGCGCTCAGCCAAACGGATTTTGTATGGAAGGACGAAAAATTATTATCGATTTTTAATACCTTTTTTATAGAAAGTAGTTCAGTATCATGTACAGAACTTGCTCCAAAAATTTGGCTGGTGTTTAAAAAGTCACCTTGTATAGTGATTTTGATGTTTTTGTCAATAAATCAAGCAATAGAATTCAGAAAGTGTTCCTGATGAAGACCGAAAATTATAGGCGCTTTTTTTGTTTCAAATTATTTCACAAAATACAATGGTCACACACTCATATATGGTATAACACACACTTGTACACAGAACCTTAGATCATTCAGTCTTGTTTGTGAAATGTAACTTACTGGAGTTCCTCCACAGAGTCTTCACAATGCCGAATTCGACGATAGACATCATCGCCACCATGATGATAGCGGCCAGCGTTGCCCTGGGAATGAAGTAGAACGCGCTGGCCAGCTGAGTCACAGCCAGGAGGACCAGCATCGCTGGAAACAAACATACATTGATTATGACTTACATCAATGTTTATAGCCATCATTTACTGTTTTGTATCTATTTTTTTATTGGATTTTTAACCCCCGACAAAAAGAGGGGTGTTATAAGTTTGACGCTGTCGGTCTGTCTGTTTGTCTGTGGCATCGTAGCGCTTGAACGGATGGACCGATTTCGATGCAGTTTTTTTAACGTGAAAGCCAGTTTCTTTGCGGTGGTTCTTAGCTATGTTTGATGAAAATCGGTTCAGCCGTTTAAAAGTTATTTGGGATTAGCTTGAAAGTCAGGGCCTTCTCCAGCAAATATATAGATGGCGCTATGTGGCGCGCGCGGCGCGCGTGATGAGTAGTGAAACTAACAGTAGTTCCGCTAGTCATCACTAGATGGTGTTCTTGACAGTCGGGGGTTTTTTTATTTGCCTAGCAAATAAACTTTTTAATAATGAGTAAACTTGTAAACAAAAAAATACATAATGTTACTTAAGGCGAAGATATAGGCAAATGGCCTTGAAGTGTGTAATAAATTGTTAACTCGCAAATATGGTAATAATTTCCATATTGCTCTTCGTCATGCACTAGATAGCCCTTAAAATGATTTTATGAACTGCCGTTGAAACTATTATTGGTGATCCGTCTAGCTTTAAAACTTGCCGGACGGACTAATGTAAATACTTTCAACGGTGGTTCATAAAATAATTTAAAGGGCTATCTAGTGCATGACGAAGAGCAATATGGAAATTATCTCCATATTTACGAGTTAATAATTTATTTCAAATGAGGGCGCCACTTCAAGGTCATTTGCCTATACCTCCACCTTAAGAAAAGGTACCCGGCGACCATAATATCACTAGAGTTATTTTTAATAGTCATGGCTAGCCCCCGCACCGTTGATAATAAACTCAGATATTATGCTATCACGCCTTTATTATTAGAATAGATATGTGTTTCAACTAAACCACATCACGCTTTTTTAGGGTTCTGTACCCAAAGGGTGCAAACGGGACCCTATTACTGAGACTCCGCTGTCTGTCCGTCTATCCTTCTGTCTGTCCGTCTGTCTGCCCGTCTGTCACAGGGCTCTATCATTTGAACCGTAAAAGCTAGACACTTGAAATTTTCACCGATTATGTATTTCTGTAGCGGCTATAACAACAAATACTAAAAATAAAAAATAGTTAAAAATTAAAGGGGGTCGTCATACAAGAAACGTGTTTTTTTCAGCGATTTTAACTTAAAACTTTATAATGGCATTAACTAGATACTTGAAATTTTCACCAATTTTGTATTACTATAACCACATCAACAACAAATACTAAAAATAAAATAAAGTAATAATAATAATAAATAAATCTTTTATTTAGCCAAAAAGACATAGACATATTTACAAAAAAAAAAAACTCGTACATTTATAGATACATAGAGTAGTTATATTTTATTCCATCCAACCAGCTACAGGCCATCTCCGAACTAGACAGGGGTCTGTATCTCGGAAACAACCTGTCTCCGGAATGGATTTCATAATTTTATTGTTGGCCCAACATAATTGGCAAGTGCGTTCACAGGTTGTGCGCAAATTTCCAAAACTAGCATAACTGTGATTTTGGGAAATTAAATATGTACTTATATCTAACTTATATGTAATCTAATTATAAATTATATTTTAATAATCAATGAGCTTGACAAAATAAATAATGAAATAAATAAATAGATAAAAATAAAAAGAAACTACCAATGAGTATTTGTGAGTGTGTACGTAAAGATGTGATGTGATGTGTGTGTACAATGTCTATGGTGCGATGCGAGTATTGGGGAGAGTGTCTGTTTAGTGTGTTAGTGTTGGTTGGGGTATGTGTGTGGATATGGATTACCAGAATTTAAAAAGAAACCAAAATGCAGTTATTAAATAAGGCTATTTATTTAAGCAGAGCTTCTGTCTCTGTATAGTTTAAGTTGCGTAAGTATTGTTTAATACGCTTTTTACAAGAATATTTTGTACACGGATAGATGTTGGTCTCCTTATTAATTTTGTTATAAAGTGAGCAGCTAAGTACTCTGAAGTGTCGTTTCGCGAGGAAGGTTCTGTTAGGCAGAGTCGGACACACAATGTAGCGTAAATGTTTGCGTCGGTGGGAATTTAGATTTGGGTCGTAAATCAGCGAT
Source organism: Acrobasis repandana (assembly GCA_963576875.1). Classification (NCBI taxonomy): domain Eukaryota; kingdom Metazoa; phylum Arthropoda; class Insecta; order Lepidoptera; family Pyralidae; genus Acrobasis; species Acrobasis repandana. Next base: position 20,387,201 of record OY756222.1, read on the forward strand.
GAGTGTTTTCGTAACACCGTTTGTTGCACAAAGAGTTGTCTCACTGTTAATACTTCGGTTAAAAATTAAAGGGGGTCGTCATACAAGAAACGTGTTTCTTCAGCGTTTTAAAACATTGTTCGGTGGTACGGAACCCTTCAAGTACGAGTGCGACTCGCACTTGCCCGTTTATTTTCGACAGACATCGCAAAAAGCCTCATTCAGCATATGGCGCGGTTATTACGTAGAGCGACAGTGATTGATAGATATTAGGGCTCGATAAATAGCTCATGAAGTGACTTTGAGAAAAGTTACTAGGCGATCATAAAGTTACCTTTGAAGAATGAGCCCGCGGGCGTCAGCACCCCGCTGGCGTGGTTCAGAGCGGTCCGGGTGAAGGAGCCCGTGGCGGGCATGCTCTGCGCGAACGACGACACCATGTTGCAGGCGCCGATTGCTATCATTTCCTGAGTGTTGTCCACTGATGAACTGCCCGCTAGAAATACATTGCTTAATTAAGACGATACACGGTGTCCAGTGCTGCCCCCTTTTAAAATAAATTACTTGTAAGGAAACGGAGATATCATTTAAAATTTTGAGCTAGTAAAACCTAGATAACCCTTCAAACTATTTTATGAACCACTGTTTACAGTTTAAAGTAAAAACGTAGAGCTTTAGTTTGCATTTTTGCGAAAAACGGCCACTTTTAGCCAAAATGCAAACTAAAGCTTAACGCAGTAAAGTTCCATTGCGATTTTGAATAATTATGAAATAAAAACCTCAGAATTATTTATTTTTTATTGATTTTCGAACTCTTGAGTTTTTGGAGACGGGGCAATATGTAAACTTTATGACCAGCCATTTCTAGGGGGTGGGGATGCAATGTACGAGTACAAGAAGGGTCGGGCAGTCAGTATGGTAAAATAAGCTTTAATAAAAAAAAAATTGTATAACCTTTTACTGTGAGACCAAAGGTCTTGTCAACACAAAACAAATGAGCCCAAACTCGATGGGGTTGCGTCGTTTCATTACAGAGTTCCTATGGCCACCTTCCAGCTCTATCATCAGACCAGCTTCAAATCATCATATCATTGTCACGTGATATACATATGCGCGCAAAATTTCAGCACAATCAGTTTAAGATATCTGCTTTAAAATTGAGTTGCAAGATTCCACCCGAAAAAACATAGTTAAAATACATACATACAATTGCATGTTAAATAAAAAAAATAAAAAATAACTTGTTAAAACGGAGACGTTTGAGTAACCTTAAAAAAAGCTGTGTTTTCTTCGTGTTGGTACCAGGTTGTTATGAGTTTCTAAGAGGTTCACCTTAAAAAATTTCAAATAAAAATGACTTACCAAAAGCCTTAGCAATCGCAATGCTTTCTAAAATAGCGACTAGCGGCATGACCAGTCCCTCGGGCCCGAACACCGCCAGCATCTCCTGGAAGTGGATGGTGTGGTTGGCCACCGTGGTGCTGAACGGAGGGGGCGCGAAGTGGGGGAGACCGCCCGCGATTGTACCTAGAAATGTACAGAACAACAATTTATAATCTTGAAACTACATCTCACAGCTATAAACTACCAAATATTTTAGGTCGCTAGAGTACCACCAAAATACATCTAGTACGGTCAAAATAATAAAAAAAATAACAAAAATGTTATTAATTTCGATATCCAACTTCCAGGAAGTCATAAATACGACCAGTAAGCACATTACCAAGCATTTTTTGTCTGCACGCAGATCATCACGATAATTTTGAAACTCCATCGCATAGTTCCAAACTACGATCACAATATGTCACAATATTTATTTCGATACCCAACTACCAGTAAATCATAAATAGTGAAGAGTTACCAGTGAGCGCAAAAGGAGTCAGTCCCTTCCACTTCAGGATGTAAGCTATGATGGCTGCTATGAACACGACGATCGCGTTCCTGGCCCGCACGCAGTACATCCACACTTGTGACGTCACGAGCCGCCATCTTGGAGAGGAGTCCGTCACTGGGATTTTGGACTTCTGGAATAAACGAAAGAAACATTGTAAAGACAATCCGCTAGATGACAAAAAGTCAAATCAGACACTTTTTTCTAAACGTCAAATCAAACATTTTCTATGGGATTTGTATGAAATACAAAACCGTGACGTCATAGATATTTAGAGTCAAATAGCACTCTTAAGGTGGTACTGGAGGCGCGGGCGAACTCCACAGCGAGTTGCCTACCGACGCGCTTCGTCGTGTTGCTATTTCGTCGAGAAAGAGAAAGGGCGCTAAAAAATGTAGCTCCGTCCCGACCCCCGCATACACCCCCGCGTACGACAAAGAGAGTGCACTGAACGCCAGCGAAACGGGCCGTTATAGGCCATGAATCGTAGTTTTCGTAGTTTTCGTTTATTTCGATAAATACGATACATACCCAAATAAAACTAAATTATTTGGAATTTAGAGTCTTCACTCTAGTCGTATAATTAGTTTCCATAAGGATCGAAAATATAATTATAAGTGTAATAGGCGTCTAAATATTACTCGATTTCGTCGATAAAAAAGGCAAATTTTAAGTTGCTATAACTTTTTTTTTGTTTATTATTTTCGAACCAAAACTAATTACAGATCTAGATATTTATCATCTTAATGCTTGTAAAAAATTTGAATACGATGAGTTTTATGGTTTCGAAATTAAAACGAAAGTACGTTTGTATGGGATTTCGTCCCTCCAGTTAACCCTTAATATCAGTTTTTCTGCATTAAAAAATCGTAAATCATGTTGAAAATGGATATGATCAATGACAAATGACACTATTTTGTGACGTTTTATTTTCATATCAGTACCAAATAATTTATTTTTGACCTCGTCATCTACCCAATTCCTTCCCTGCGTCGATGTTTCCCCCTACGTATGATTTAGGGATTTTCAAGGCAAGAGTGAATAGGCATTTTTTGAGTCTGCGTGTTACACCTTAGACCTCATCTTAGCTTCCCATCAGGCTAGATAGAAGTCAAACGCACTCAAATCTCTAATGAAATAAAATAAAAAAGAATTCAGCGAAAATTTGGCCTTAAGTCCGCCATATAGGTACATATATTGTAATAAAGTTAAATAAATAAAAATTTATAAAATACACAGGCCGAGTAGTAACCTAAGTAAAATTACTACAAGTAGTATCTAAAATAATAATTTAAAAAAATTAATAAAATCTAAACAATGTTTTTTATATAAAATCTAATAAAAAAGTTATCCAAGGAATGTTTTCTTATCAGTATTATGCATGTGAACCTTCCGAGAATTTCTCTACATATTAAAATACCACACCAAAATAATTTCTGAGATTAGCGCGTACAGACAGATTGTACGTCTGTCGAAGGGACTATAATATTTATCGATTAATAAAATTCGTTTTATTTAAATTTTCTACAATTTTTCAGCAAGAAAATAATATCCAAATGTTAAAGACTTGGCTCGAAGTCCCATTGGTCTTGAAAAAGTTTTTCACGAGTACAAGCTTTTATTGTCAGCTCTAAGTACTAATCAAGCCAAATTGAATAAGCCCAAACTCGTTGGGTTTGCGTCGTTGTACTGCAGGGTTCCTATAGCCACCTTCCGGCTCCATCATCAGACCAGCTTCTTGCCGGGAAGTGGCTCAAATGTAACTTGCAAGATTTGACCCAAACAAATAAACAACAAACAGGGCAAGTTATATAAAAGCTTGTAAAAAGTATTAAATAATTCACTACACAGTTTTTTAATAAAAACTTATTTCAATTCGGTTTCAACACCAAAATGATCAAAGTTCACAACCTTTTTTAGTTCCACCGTCGCCGCTAGATGGCGCTAAATCCGGGTTAGAACGCGCTATGGTTTGTTTTTCACAAATACCTAAGATGTTTTCGGAACATTTCACACAGTTCACAATTGTCATACAAAGCCTATTCAGAATATAGGCTGTATTTTTGAAAGCTTAACCGCGTTCGACGTATGGGAAGCTGTATTAAGGTGAAGATATAGGCAAATGACCTTGAAGTGGCGCCCTCATTTGAAATAAATTGGTAACTCGTAAATATGGAGATAATTTCCATATTACTCTTCGTCATGCACTAGAAAGCCCTTTAAATTATTTTATAATCCACCGTTGAAAGTATTTACATTAGTCCGTCTAGCTTTAAAACTTGCCTCCGCCAAAAGTGGCCACGGCAAGTTTTAAAGCTAGAGCTATATCTTCGCCTTAAGGCGAAGATATAGGCAAATGGCCTTGAAGTGTGAAATAAATTGTAAACTCGTAAATATGGTGATAATTTCCATATTGCTCTACGTCATGTTATAGATAGCCCTTTAAATTATTTTGTGAACTGCCGTTAAAACTATTATTGGTGATCCGTCTAGCTTTAAAACTTGCCGTGGCCACTTTTGGCGGAGGCAAGTTTTAAAGCTAGACGGACTAATGTAAATAATTTCAACGGTAGTTTATAAAATAATTTAAAGGGCTATCTAGTGCATGACGAAGAGTAATACGGAAATTATTTCCATATTTACGAGTTAACAATTTATTTCAAATGAGGGCGCCACTTCAAGGTCATTTGCCTATATCTTCACCTTAAACCAAACCACAGAATAAATAATGCTAACGTACAGATACAGAAGTTTGTTTCAAGACTTACTCAGCAAAGAAATATCTACTCAATGTGGCTAGCGATATGGTTTAATTTAGCTCACGTCAGAACTCAGCACCTTTTCGTATAGATAACTCTGACCATACGATTCGTATAACTGAAATTACCACCCGGAGGGGCCGCCTGCGCGCATAGTAATAATGTAGGTACATTTTCGATAACTAAACGGGGTGACACAGGCCTGATTAAACATCCGAAGCAAACATCGTATCTTATATGACTATAATACTCGTATATTCAGAACAGAATAATAGTAGAAAGAAAAATAAAAGGGAGACGAGGAAGGGAAAGACCAAGAATGTTTTTTTTTTTCAACAAGTATAGGAAGTGTTAGGAGTAAAGTCCTACCAAAGACATTAAAAAGATGGCAGAGAGAAGAGAGGAATGGAGCGCTCACTCGTTGAATATCAAATGTTTTGCGAATGTGGTGTTTTACGAATGTGGTCTTTTGAGAATATAATATTCAACGACGGAGCGCTCCATTCCTCTGTTCTCTCTGCAAACATCATATTCTTAAAAATATCATTATATTATAAGACCACATTCGCAAAACACAACTAATCTTGTGATACCACATTCAAAAGGTATCTCCACTTAACTCCACCGACAAGAGCAAGCTCTTTTAAAGAAGAACCATCGTATACGGTGAGAGACTGTGATATTTGGTGTTTCTCTCATTTGGTACACGATAATTTAGTAGGTATAATTTTTATATATAATATATATAATATATATTATATATATAATATATATTATATATAAATATATCAGAGTAAATTATATATAAATATAAATATATGTATATGTCGCAGTTGGATGGTATAAACCGCTAATTTAGAAAACCTCTAGTTGTTTGGCATTACAGCTCGGTTTTGTTAAACAGCCGAATATCGTTCAGCTGAATTGTCTAATATTGCGCAACGTGATACGTTCATTAAAACCGCTAACCACGTTTCCAAACGGCTAGCGGTTTTGTGAAACAGTAGCGGTAATCCGCTGTTTGACGAAACCGTTATACAATCCAACTGCGACACATGCATGATAAGGATTTGTTGTAGGGTTACCATAATGAAATATAACTGGGTGTCTATTAAAATACAGATTTTTTCGACATCGAATTTAATTTCCCACAAAACTATTTCACGATTTTTATTGCTATAGGTTTGCCCTTACCTAGTAAAATGGATAGAACTTTTCTAGCACTCGCCGTTCGCTGCCGCGGCACGCTCGCTCCGCTCGCTCGGCTCGTGCGTGTGTTGGTGGCAGTTCTAACCTAACCTAGTAAAATGGATAGAACACTCGCTCGCCACATTGCCACTTCGTAGGCATTCTAAATTGTATATAATTTCTTTAGATAGAATTGTTCAACAACTTCTCTAGCCGCATGGATGAATACAAGTCGTTCATTCCATTCCGCGTATTAGGGTTCGCTGTTTTACAAAACCGAGCTGTAATGCCTAACAGCTAGAGGTTTCGTGAATTAGCGGATTATACCATTCAACTGCGACATATATATATAATAGTGTGTATGAAGTACTTAGTATTTTTGATGTAAGTATATAGGTATTTATAACTTTTGCGCCGCACAATTTTCTCTGCTTATCCCTATGGTTGACTGGGAGAAAATGCTCTTAGCATTAAGTCCGCCATTTGTTAAAAGTATATTTTTACTTTGGACAATAAAGTTTGATAAATAAGTTTGGAAAATCCAAAAGTGCACGCCTCATAGCGGTCACTCAATTTTCACAAAAAAAAAACAGAACTTGAATATTGCATATTTATCGGTGTATTATGAACAAAATAAAAAAAATACTTTTAAATCTTCGCGCCATTGCCCACACAGAAAAGAAAGGTACTGCGCATGTATTGTCAATGTCAAGAAGAAAAGAAAAATGAATAGATTAACATTGTATCCAGAAAAAGAATGGCTAAAAGGCAGATGCTAAACGCGGTAAAAAAAATTTTAAAAAAAAAATTGTCAATGTCAACGAACCTTATTTACATAGATTTAGATATACCAAGGATAGGTGGATTTCAGTTTATTGCTAATTATAATTAAACTACTTTTAATTAGACCGTGATTTTCGAAAGGACTTAGTTTTAGATAATACTTAAGCGTATGAAAAAAAGAAGGGTTCGATTTGTTAAGTTTTTCGGGCGTGAGGGATCGTGACCACGCCAGTTTCCATACATCCCGACACACGGACGTCCACGAAATAATTTTCTTAAACACTTGTTTTATTATTTTAAAAAACAAAATGTCCTTTAAAAATATCATGACTGTTGAAACTAGTGTTTTTTCTTGACATTTGTGTGTAAATATTATTCTACAAAGAAATAAATACCGACATTTTTAGTTCGAAAAATCACTTGATTTTTGTAAGGCGAGAGTAGAGCACTACCTCAACGCTCCGCTTATGAGGCGTGCAATAAATAAATAAATAATTGACAACATAACATACCCATGCGAAGCCGGGCCGGGCGGGAAGCTAGTGAAATAGAAAATCAGATAAATTACTTACTTTGAGTAATAGAAGAGCTATTATACATGAGACGCCAAGCACTGTATCCCACAGTTGGACAGTGGCGATATGTTTGAAGAAGTTGATTAAAGCTGATATAAACGTATCGCCCGATGATCCTGAAAATATAGGAAATAGATAAACAGATGTGGACTCAAAAATCCGGCCAAGTGCGAGTCATACTCGCACATGAAGGGTTCCGTACCATTATCAATCCAACATTAGACACCAAAAAATCACGTTTGTTGTATTGGGGGGCTCAATACAACAAACGTGATTTTTTGGTTAAATATAAATATTTATTTTAATTAAATTATTTCTTTTTAAAGTGAAGAGAAGCAGCTGGTACATTTTAAGCTTTTTCTTTTCTCCAGGACCAGTATGGAAGAAAAAAGAATAATAATAATTAAGTATAAATCAAGTAATTACCAGAAATCCTGAACAAAGTTTTGAGCTGTGCGGCCCCTATTTGCAGCGCAGCCGCGCTGGTGAACCCGCTGATGACTGGTTTCGATATGAAGTCCAGCAGGAACCCTAAAAGATACCAGGTCACACTATTACCCACATATACCCCACATTTTCATCATTACTACCAGACCAATTTACGGCTGAGACCTAAGAAATGCTGGCTTGATGTCGTCAAGGATGATATTATTATGCGTGCTAAAGGTCCTTCAACCAAGAATGCTCAAGATCGTGCGAAGGAGAGAAGGAAAAGCCGGAAAGCGGACCCCGGGCTTCACAATATTACAGCTGAGGATGCAACTGGGAATACGATGAGATAAGATGAGAGAGAGAGAGAGAGAGAGGGAGACGAGTTCACGGTCGACAATTAAGAAATATAAGACTTGTCACCGTATAAGAGATATTCTTTAACCTTATTATAATGCAATAAACCAGTAGCTGGTTTCCTATGTGATGACCCATCACATAGGAAACCAGCTACTGGCATGTTTCGACCTCATCCGGAGGTGTTCCGCAGGGCGACTGTGAATCGAGAGGCGCGCACAAAGCTGTTCCGAAACGCACTGATATTTCAAAAATTCTGATTTTGCAACACTCCTGGACATTGGCAATCTAAATAATGAAATAAGAAATGGTGAACAAATAACAGTGAGAGGACTTGAATTCGTGACCTTGGTTCAAGTCCTGATTACGTGGAATTTTTTCACTATTTCTTATTTCATTATTCAATTTCAGTACTTTCAGTACTGCATCTTCCATGCCTAAAACCTTATAAAAACATTGGCAATCTATTATATTTTTGCAATATTTCTGATTGTTTACAAAATACTCCTGGCATTTCCCGAAATTCCAAAACAAGATGTATTTATTACTGACCTAACTGCAACACTCCCAGCAGTAAAATCAGACAGCCAGACAGAAAAGAAGCCAAGTACGCGAAGTCTACGGACTTGGCGACGTACTTCGACAGCAAGGCGGCCAGGATGGCCGTGGGGCCCACCGTCACGTCCTTACAGCTGCCGAACACAAGGTACACCAGGCCTGGGAAGATGCTGGAGTAGAGACCCACCTGGAACAGGTAGTATCCAGGGTCAAAAATAAAGTCACTTGTCATTCATCATATCCATTTTGTACGTGATTTCAGATTTATTAATGCCGAAAAACTGATATTAACGAGGTGATGTTTAAATTATTTTATGAACTAGGTACCTTTGAAACTATTATTGGTGATCCAACGTACTAATGTAAATACTTTCAACGGTGGTTCATAAAATAAGTTAAAGGGCTATATAGTGTCTAACGATTAGCAATATGGAAATTATCACACTAGAGCGCCACTTCAAGGTCAATTGCTTCAAATTTCACCTGAAGGGTCAGTTCACACCGAGACGCGACGCGACGTAACGCACACTTTGGAAGAAATATAGAACTTGTTTACTAGGCAAAAAGATACTAATTTCAGCGACAGCCTGCTTTGCCGCGCTGCGTAGCGCTGCATAGCGAGGCGCGGCGGGCTCTCACACTTTTTGTCTAGTAAACAAGATCCATATTTCTTTCACGTGCGCGCTACGTCGCGTCTCGGTGTGAACTGACCCTTAGAGCGCTATTTGACTCCATAAAACTATGACGTCACGCCGTGCGTTTTTCATAGAAATCCCATAGAAAATATTTGTTTTGACGTTTAGAAAAAAGTATCTATTTTGATTTTTTGGCAACTAGTGGATTATATAAACACTGTCACCAACTGGTCCTTTTTAGTATCCACTGCAAGAGCACGACCCTCTCTGTGCTACCAGAGCCACACGCGGCCAGAGCAGTCAGAGGATTTGGCCTACACTCTCCACGCTGTCCAGACGGATTGTACAGGACTAATTGATGTTTGTAAACTTTGTTCAGCTTGTGTTTCCTAAGTCGCCTTCTACGACATCCACGGGAAGACTTGGAGAGGTCCTATTCTACTCTGCCGGGAACTACATCATATAAACACAGTATTTACTTATTATTACTTATAATAATATGGGTTCTTTAGGAACCCATTGGGTTTTTAAACGTCAAAAAATACTGTAACTACTTTAAGGGTGGATTCAGTCATACAAATTTGGATCAGCTGAACTCGGTCAATGGAAGGCCAAAAAATATTTTTTTCATACATTATCACGTCTTTATCCCTAACGGGGCAGACAGAGCCTAGGGCGGCAAGGCCCAGGTCACTTTTAGCGTGATGGTGGGCATTAAGGTGGAAAAAGGAAATCATAATAGTGATGGGTTGCTAACCAAATCGTCTACTGATATGATTCAGATTCTTGCCCATTCCCTCGATCGGCTTTTACGATCTGCGCGGCAAGAGAAGCAACTGCTACATTCTTTGCTTTTTCTTTTCTCCCAGACCAGCATGGGAGATATTTTTCATATTTCGATATATTGTATTGTTGGGCGAAGTCCACACTAAGTGAAACGCACGGATGCTCGTATTACACTCTCTTTATTAACCGACTTCAAAAAAGGAGGAGGTTATCAATTCGACTGGGTCGCTATTTTTGTAGGGCGAGGTTTACACTAAGTGTAAAACACCGATGCTTGCATAATATTAGGTCCTTACATATGAAATTGCCGTTCAGTATCAAAAAATTGAAACAAGTTTTTTTTAATGAAATTATTATTTAATCAATCGAAGTATGCGCCGTTGTTATCGATACACTTCCGTCATTTTATAGGCAAATCATTGATACCTTTGGAAAAAAAATCCTGGGAGCGAGAGTCTATGAACTGTTTGAAGGCGGTTTTGACTGACTCATCAGATTTGAAATTTTTTCCTTGTAAAAAGTTATCCAAATTTTGAAAAAAGTGGTAATCGGTTGGGGCAAGATCTGGAGAGTATCGTGGGTGACGCAGAGGTTCAAGTCGCAGCTCCTCTAACTTGGCGATCGTTTGATGTGCAGTGTGTGGTCTAGCGTTATCCTGAAGGAGCAGTGGGCTAGAGCAATTCATCAGTCTCGGTTGTTTAATGGCGAGCTTTTCCATCATTGTTTGCAATTGTTGGCAATACAAGACTGCAGTAATCGTCTGGCCTGATCTCAAGAAGGTGTAGTGGATAACACCAGCACTGGTCCACCAAACACTAACCAGAATCTTCTTTTTGGTCAGTTTTCGCTTAGGGCAAGGTTTTGCCGGTTCTCCAGGGTCAAGCCATTGTGATGATCGCTTCCGATTGTCGTACAGGATCCATTTCTCATCACAAGTCACGATACGGTTCAAAATCCCCTCATTATTGTGGCGATTAAGCAAAGAAACGCAGCAAGCAACGCGTGTTTGTTGGGTTGCTTCAGTCAATTCGTGCGGTACCCACTTTTCGAGTTTTTTAATTTTTCCGATTTGGCGCAAGTGGATAAGTATCGTTTTGTCACTTACGCCGAAGGCTGCTGCTAATTCAGAAGTGGTTTGAGATGGATCCGCTTCCACTATCGCCTTCAATTCTTCGTTATTCACTTGAGTATCAGGTCGTCCACGAGGCTCATTGTGTAAATCGAAATTTCCAGAACGGAAACGTTAAAACCAATAACGCACCGTTCGTTCGTTAGCGGTGCCTGGGTCATACACGTCGTTAATTCTTCGAGTCGTTTCTGCAGCACTGGTGCCACGGTGGAACTCGTATTCGTAAATACCGCGAATTTTCAATTTGTCCATAGCTGTTGTTATAGCAATGTTGAAACTCAAACAAATGATGTTAAAACAAATGAAATACGAATTTTAAAACAATATTTTTCTGGATTTATTTCGAAATAAATTTGAATTTGGAATTCCTAATGAAACGCAAGATATTTGATTTTAAAGTTGCCAGTATTGAAAATCGGCAATTTCATATGTAAGGACCTAATTATACTCTCTTTAATTAGAATTTAATACTCTTAAATACTATTCAGTTACACATGAATATGAGTATATTTAGGTTGTACTAATATGTATTCTGTGATCTAGGTATTTTTAGGGTTCCGTATGTTTTGAATAAAAGTGCTTTGTTAGGAGCTAGCGCCATCTGCGTGTGATCTCCACAAACACGGGCAAGATTATCGATTCATCGATATCCCGTGCGCGGATTGTCTTTGCCCGACCAGAAAAATAGTCATTGTCTTTACGTCAAAGTCTCAACTGACATTGGGAATGTCAAGTTGCGAGCGAGGCTCTTGTGAAAAATGACTTGATTTGGGTGTGGTTCTGTCGCGTGCCATGGCCGGCTAATTTTGTAATTTTTGATATATATAGCGAATGTTTCGTGGAGAATTGTCGTTAATTGTTTTGTGCCCAATTTGTTTGGAACGGCGTGGAGCCGAAATTGTTTGTATTACGTAAAGAACAGTGATTTGTGTCAAATGTAAAACGCGTGCCATGCGGCCTTATAAAATAGAGTTTTTTGACTATTGCCCGTCTGAGACGGAAGTGTTAGTGAATTGACTGCAAAAGTAACTAATTGTGGTGGCGTGAATGCCCATAAACCTATAAACAGTGATAAACTTTTGAATCGGAGTGAGGGACATTCCATGTTACGTTCCGCTGGAAGATTATGTGAATAAGAAGTGTCAAGAAAATGAAGAAACTTTTGGTGCGTGTTGGAGTGATGCTATAGAAGTGGTGTTATAAATACGACGTATTCGTTTGGGGCGACATACATGAGCTCATGGGGAGGTTAGTGTAGGGACCACATTTTCTGCACCACTGACTCGGGATCCATGGAGAGACCTGAGGCCGTCGCCAGCCCTAAGTAGGACTTAGGGATCGACGCGAAGGCCAGGCGAGGCTGCCTGAAGACTGCGTGGACGCGGTAAGTTTTATAACTAGTGTAATTACTCTTAATCAGAATTAAGTTCAACTCATAATTAGGTTAAGTTAGGTTAGTAGGTTCCCTGTACCTTATAATACAGGGTGGTAGCAGACTGCGTATGTTGTTTGGGTGTTTGTTTGTTGCCGGTGGGATTGCCGGACTCGTACCAAGAGCGTAATTAGTAAAATATCTTGGTATCAGAACGTAATCTTAGCTATCTGCGCCCACATTTTTGGTAGCAGAGCGTAGTTGTTAACGGCTCTGATTACGGGCCCACATATTGTTTGTTCTTTTTTTGGTTTGTTATTAAGGTAGGGTAAACATTATTTCCCATAGAAAATTTGAAATAAAATAATTTTTGTTTGCTTGTAATTAATAAGTATTGGGCCGTCTCAATCATACTATTAGATAGTATTATAGCTTGTTTGTTTGTCATTAATAAATATTGGTCCGTGTCAATTTTACTATTAGATAGTACTTTGATTTGTTTGTTTGTATTTAAAAATTAAGAATTTTGGTTTGTGCTCTTGTCGGGCTTATTTATTTAGTTATTTAAATTTGGTTTGTTTTGTTTTTGTCTAACGCAATGTCGAAGACAACCTCCGCAAGGGCGACGCTCGCCAATGAACTTAGGTGGGCTGCGAGTGCCAGCGCACTCTTGTCCCGTACGGACAGGGACGCTGCGATTCTGGAGCGAGCGGAACAGCTCCATACGAGATTGGCCAATATGGAAGCTGCCATGGCGGCGCTTACCGAGGGTGGTTTGGACCCAGAGGTCTGGGCAGGCCATCTCAAGGACTATGACCAGATTCTGGCCTTTCACGATGAAATCGTGGAGAAGGCCGCACACATCAGAGCGAGACAGGCGGGCGGTCCCGCCCCTCGCGCATCCGGTGGACCGAAAGGGCCAGCTGTAACTGGTCGGCTTCCCACCCTTCAGCTGTCCCACTTTGGGGGTAGGATGGAGGAGTGGGTGGCCTTTAAAAACATGTTCGAGTCGTTGGTCGACTCGAGACACGACCTAACGAAGGCGCAAAAACTGGCGTACCTTCTCTCATTGGAGAATGAAGCGCGGTCACTCATCCAGCACCTCCGTGTGGAGGATGACCAGTATGACACGGCCTGGGAACTGCTTAATTCCCGTTACCAGAACGTTCGGCTGTTGGCCGACGCATATGCGGCGCAGCTATTGGTCCTGCCTCGGGTGGCCAATCGGGCACAACTGCGCCTGCAATTACTAACGCCCGTTACAGTGGCCTGTAACGCGCTGCGTACTTTAGGACTACCGGTGGACCAGTGGTCATTTTTGTTGGTACACATTATCTTGGGCAAACTACCCAACGATATTCGCTCGCGTTTCTAACGCGAGAATGCTGAGCGGGACAGAAATACCCTACCTACTTTTTCCGACCTGTATAAATTTTTGGAGTTTGAGGCTAGGGCCGCGGAGAGTTCCATGCCGGAACCAGCGCCATCTAGGGCGCCAGAACGCGGAGCCTCGGGCCCCTTATGGCGAGGGAAGTCCAGACAGGCGCAGCCACCGTCACCGCGTGGAGCTGGTGCTCGGGTGGTTAATACGGCAGCAGTCGCGAGAGACGCGGACTGTCTGCAGTGTGGCCGGAAGGGTCACACCCTAACCCAATGTAGGGACTGGCAGCGGCTGTCAGTAGAACAAAGGCGTCGCGTGGCGAAGCGACATGAATTGTGCTTTTACTGCCTGGGTAGTCACTACGCGCGTGACTGCCATTCTGCCAAGCCATGCAGTGCGTGCCATGGGCGGCACCACTTGATGCTCTGCATGAACCGGAGCGAGGCTGGCTCCCAGGCAAGGAGGCAGGGGTCCCCCATGGGCGGGGGCGCTCCTGCGCGAAGCCCTCCACCGTCGGACGGTGGACGTGGCTTCGCTCGTCGCACCCCCCCTCGGGATGGGGGTCGAGTGCCGGCGCGGGCCTCGGCGGTCCGGGATCCTGCGCCTACGGGACATGGCCAGTATGTGGCTGGTCAGCCTTTGGATAGGGCCCCCATGGGCGGGGGCCCTAGAGTGGAAGTGAGAGGTGGGACACCTCCCTCCGCGCCGGCTCCTACTCGGAGGACGGAGCCACAGCGGTTTTCCCCGCCGCTTCATGAGTACCCTCGGCTGGAGTACCACCCGCCCTACGCTAGGTACGGCAGGGCAGCGGGTTATGCGCCCCCTCACATGGGGATGTGCACTCGCCCGATGTATTATCCGGGCCAGTGGCACCCCCCAGGTTGGGAGAGAGTGGGGAGCCCATAACTAGCTTGCTCCCTCAGTAGGACAGAACCGCGGACGGTCCTGCTCCCCACCGCGGTGGTCCGCGTATGGGGACATGGGGGGGAGGCGGTTACTATACGAGCCATGTTAGATTCGGGGGCTCAGAAAAGTTTGGTTACCACTCGAGTGGCACATACATTAGGCTTAGCCGTGGAGGACTCGCCTGTGCCACTTCTTGGAGTTGGTGGTATAAAAGTGAAGTGTTTGACGGGACAGACACTTGTCACCTTTTCGTCGCTGAAATCCTTGACAATGAGGATCACGACTTCAGCTCTGGTAATGGATACCATTGCGGGTTGGCAGCCCACCACAGACATACCGCCAGACGCGTTGTCTATGGTGTCAGGCCTGGAATTGGCTGACCCATTTGTTCTTCACCCCGCCCCAGTAGACTTGCTCCTGGGTTCGGACGTATTGGGTTGGATTTTATTGGGCACCCAGAAGGCTCTGGGTTCTTCTTCACTGGTGGCAGTGTCTACAATTTTTGGTTACGCCCTGATGGGCCCTGTCTTTGAACATGACTCCATGGAGGAGCCGACAGTTCTTGCGAATGCGTCTTTGGCCAAAACCATGCAAAGGTTTTGGGAGGTGGAGGAGCCACCTATGGTCTCAAGGATGGATCCGGACCACGCAGAATGTGAGGCCTTTTATCAGGCCAATACGGAAAGATTGTCTTCCGGTCGGTTGGTAACTAGGTTACCCTTTGTTGCTTCTCGTCCTAGCCTAGGGCATAGTAGGATGTTTGCGGAGAAACGACTGCTGTCCATGGAACGACGCATGCAGCGGGATCCCGTACTTCGTGATAAATATATATAATTTATGCGCGAGTACGAGGACTTGGGTCACATGTCTCCAGCTCGAGTTGATTGGAGCTCAACTGAGCATTACTTTCTGCCACACCATGCTGTTGTGAAGGCCTCGACAGGCAAATTGAGAACTGTCTTTGATGGGTCAGCACCCACTAAGAACGGGGTTTCGTATTCTGCGCGAGGGACGCGCTAAGTTGAAGGGCGCGGTCGCTCGTTTGAACCCTTTCATCGACTCAGATGGGCTTCTTCGGGTTGGTGGCCGGTCCGCCGTTTGGGAGTCGCCATCCTTTGTTATTGCCCAAGGGCGGACCCTTGGTGCAACCTTTGGTGTCTGATCGACACATTCGGAACGCTCATGCAGGGTGCAGTGCGTTGCTGGCTATTTTGCAGCGGGAATTTTGGATTTTGTCCGCCCGAAGAGCAGTGAAAGGTGTTTTGTTTCGATGCATCTCTTGTTATAGAGTGAGAGCATCTACGATGCAGCCGCAGATGGGTGATCTGCCTGCTGATCGTATCCGCCCTACGAGGCCGTTTGACGGTGTGGCCACCGATTTTGCAGGACCCTATTCGGTCAAAACGACCACCCTTCGTAATGCCCGGATCGTGAAGGGCTATTTGTGTGTATTTGTTTGTTTCGCTACCAAGGCTGTCCACTTTGAGGTGGTGTCAGCTTTGACTACGGAGGCCTTTGTCGCTGCGTTAGATCGTTTCGTGTCGCGTAGAGGTCTACCTTCACTCATTCGCTCCGACAATGGCACAAATTACAAGGGCACTGTAAATTATATTAAGGATGTTTGTGAATTTATTGATAAGAATTGTAATAGTTTGAGTCGAATTGCTGCCCAAAGGGGGGTAACATGGAGGTTCAGCCCCCCAAATTGCCCTCATTGGGGAGGGATTTTTGAAGCCGCTGTGAAATCGGCAAAGACCCACCTCCGCCGCATTTTAGGGGAAACAGCTCTAACGTTTGAAGAGCTGGCCACAGTATTTTGTAAAGTTGAGGCGGTCCTCAACTCTCGTCCTCTCTGTCCATTATCTCAGGACCCAAATGACTTGGAAGTCTTCACTCCTGGTCATTTTTTGGTGGGAGGGCCTTTGAATGCCCTACCCGAATACCCGTGGAGGGATGAACGTACATCGCGGTTGTCACGTTTTCAAATGTTACAGCAAATGAGCCAGAACTTATGGGCTCGCTGGTCTCTTGAATATTTGCATTTGTTGCAAAAAAGAGTGAAATGGACAGACAGGACTGAGCCACCCAGGGAGGGAGATTTGGTATTGTTAAAGGAGGCAAATCTGCCATCATTACTTTGGCGCCGAGGGCGCATTTTGCGTTTGATTTGGAGTGTGGCTGAGGTGTTGGTCGAGGGTTCGGTTCTGCGGAGAGCCGTATCCTCTCTCTCTCGCCTCCCCGTAGAGTAAGCTAGCGGTCTGCTTCTCAGACCGGGACTGGGGGTGTTTTGAATAAAAGTGCTTTGTTAGGAGCTAGCGCCATCTGCGTGTGATCTCCACAAACACGGGCAAGATTATCGATTCATCGATATCCCGTGCGCGGATTGTCTTTGCCCGACCAGAAAAATAGTCATTGTCTTTACGTCAAAGTCTCAACTGACATTGGGAATGTCAAGTTGCGAGCGAGGCTCTTGTGAAAAATGACTTGATTTGGGTGTGGTCCTGTCGCGTGCCATGGCCGGCTAATTTTGTAATTTTTGATATATATAGCGAATGTTTCGTGGAGAATTGTCGTTAATTGTTTTGTGCCCAATTTGTTTGGAATGGCGTGGAGCCGAAATTGTTTGTATTACGTAAAGAACAGTGATTTGTGTCAAATGTAAAACGCGTGCCATGCGGCCTTATAAAATAGAGAGTTTTTTGACTATTGCCCGTCTGAGACGGAAGTGTTAGTGAATTGACTGCAAAACTAACTAATTGTGGTGGCGTGAATGCCCATAAACCTATAAACAGTGATAAACTTTTGAATCGGAGTGAGGGACATTCCATGTTACGTTCCGCTGTAAGGTTATGTGAATAAGAAGTGTCAAGAAAATGAAGAAACTTTTGGTGCGTGTTGGAGTGATGCTATAGAAGTGGTGTTATAAATACGACGTAGTGTAATTACTCTTAATCAGAATTAAGTTCAACTCATAATTAGGTTAAGTTAGGTTAGTAGGTTCCCTGTACCTTATAATACAGGGTGGTAGCAGACTGCATATGTTGTTTGGGTGTTTGTTTGTTGCCGGTGGGATTGCCGGACTCGTACCAAGAGCGTAGTTAGTAAAATATCTTGGTATCAGAACGTAATCTTAGCTATCTGCGCCCACACCGTACAAAAAATTAAAAAATTGGTTGCCTGTAAAGTCGGTATACGGGCGAAAGTTTAACGTGACAACGACTTTGAGTGAGAGGCACGCGTGCCTCTCAATCGCTCTCATTATGAGCGCATAACGTGAGCGGAGCGTAACGCAGTTTCTTGAAGTGTCACCCGGCTAACCAATTTATAAGACGTTGTCACGTCAAAAACGGAACCCTTATAGGATCACTAGTGCGTCTGTCTGTCCGTCCGTCTGTCACAGCCAATTTGCTCCGAATCTACTGGACCGAATCAGATGAAATTTGGTAGAATGTTGTAATCCTATGACCCAAACACAAAGTAAATAAAAATTTTATTTTTATTTAATATTTATTGCACAATAATCTAACGATTATTATACAAAAGGTAAAACTTAATGCTAAGCATTGTCTACCATTTCACCTCAGGGACGTAGCAGAACACACACGGGAGGTGTCGGATGATCGATGTTTCTAGAAAATACCAATTACAATCACATGCCGCCTGTCTTATACTTCAATCAGATGCCGCCTTAATTCCTGCCATTCTTGTTTTTCGTGTGTGTAAGTGGCCAATACTGGTGTCAGATTTTTCAAACTGCCTAAAGGCATCTGACATAGCTTGACGGCTGTCATACAATGATGTCAGCCGGGACCAACGGCTTAACGTGCCTTCCGAAGCACGGAGGAGATCGAGAAATTTTTGTACCACTTGTGATCACCCATCCAAGTACCGATTATGCCCATCATCATCCCATCATCATCATTGACATTTGACTCCATCTCTTCCTGTGGATGTCGTAAGAGGCGACTAAAGGACTAAGCACAAACATCTCGTGCTACATTTGCATTTTCAAGGAGGGTTAACGTCGGGCGGCGGTCGGTTGTAAAACTTTTCGCACAAATACATTCCCAAAGAGGGTTGACGTCAGGCAGGCGGCCGGTCGTAAAACTATAGCCAAATCATTCTGTTCTGGCTATTTCTTCTCCATTTCGCAAGGTCTTTGGCATTCTTGGGTGACCACTGACATGCATGTTAAATTTGGAGAAGAAAAAGCGGGAAAGCGCACCCCGGGCTCCGAAGCAGCACAGCTGAGGATGCAACCGGGAACGCGCTTAGACGAAGAAGAAGATACTTTAATTTGCCATCTCTTTGTTCATACATCGACACCTACTACAATATGTTCCTTGGAGAAAGTTGTTCAGTATAATGGACTAAATTCACTCTTAAAATAGTTCAGTATCAAGGTATCAAGCATATTATTAAAGATACGAGGAAACATGTACAAACAATACAAACATTCAACATTTTAAGTCTTCTTCTGGACAGTAGTGGTATATACGCACGCACAACGAGTATATAAAAATGTACGCTTTTGTATCGTGTGGCCGTAACATTATTAAAACTTACTTGAGGCGGGACTCCGGCAACGATCGCGTATGCAATGCCTTGCGGTATTGAAGTCAGCCCAACTGTTATTCCTGAAACACAAATAAGTCTTTATCATTATCATTACCATCATCACCATTATCATTATCAGCATCATCACCCTTATCATTATCATCATCATTTCAGTCGCTAGAAGTCTACCGCTCCGCTACCCAAGGACACAGTAGACAGTAAGAGTATTACATACAGAACGGAATTTTGTTGTGTTTTGTTTTTTGTTGAAAGTTCATTTGTGACTAGGTAATGGGCACAGAATACAGTAAGAGTAAACAAAACGGTATCTCCTAAGGTCCTGCGCAATATGCGTCCCCGTTCCCCATTCCCGCACCTCTCCCCCGTTCTCGCCTTGCCTCAGGGCGAGAGCGGGCGAACACACACGCATTGACGTGTGCACGGCGGCACAAGAACGGGGGAGAGGTGCGGGGACGGGGAACGGGGACGCATATTGCGCAGGACCTTAGGAGATTCCGTTCTGTATGTAATACTTATACTGTCATCTGTGCCAAGGATTTCCAAAACGGCCGAATGTAAGCGGCAATGCGGCATGCATCCAACTTTTCCTGTTACCTTGTATGGGCGCGTCTAGTGATACAAGCCTGCAATATCCTAACCAGACTGGAAACAACTTTTCACAAAGCATGCCTCCCAGTGGAATTGGAACCCACTACCTCCAGAGTATGCAACCGGGTACGCACTAAGATGAAGATGGAGATATACCTCACCGACTATACTGTCATTACTCTGGGTATAAAATATAGTCATAATACCAGCAATCATATCTCGGAGGAGTTTCTCCCAAGAGTACTCCGGCAGCCATATTGTAACAGGCACACGTCTCTTCCAAGAGTCGACACCGCAGAGCCTGTTCGCAGTACGGCGAAAACGGTTGCGAGCTGGTTGTCCTGTAACATAAGGCGAGTACAAAAGTGATGGGAAACTTGATCTTGAGCTCCGTCTTGTTTCAAATGGAACGTCAAATCGTAGGTCTTGGTTCTTGGTCCTACGCTTCGCTTGCCAGTACATAGTCGCCATTCGAGAACCTTGCTGTCCCATAGGCCATCGGTTCGTCACGCTATGTGTCCCGCCCAATGCCACTTAAACGAGCTTATCCGCTGGGCTAAGTCAGTGACTTTTGTTCTATATACAAAATTCCTGATTTCTGATTCGATCACGTAGAGAAACACTGAGCCCACTCCATAGCGTGTTGAGCGACCAAGAGCCTTCTTATGAGACCCACCGTTAAGGGACTATATTATACATACTATGTATCTTGTGTTTATCCCTTAAAGGGATAGATAGACCTCTGTGTTCTGGCATTTATTTCTTTCTTTCGGGTTTAGCTATCCTATTAGCACTGTAAGGGTAGCGAAACCCAAAGCTTCAAGGAGTAGGTGAGCGTTTCGTCCCAATCGCAATGGGACGAAACACACACAAAAAAGTATTTAGAATTCTGTGTGCGATACGTCCCATTGATTTTCTGAAAGTAATGTCAGCAAAAAAAATCTAACGAATTATATATTATTAATATTAGGCTTACTAGGTGTTGTCTCAGGGTTTTATAACATTACCAATGATTACCATTTTATATTTTTTTGTCATTTTATTGTTGATTTTCTTTTATTTACAAATCAATATTTTGTCTTTTATTTTTATTTTGATTAAGCTTGTGTTGCTGTCTGTGCAAAATAAATTTAAAAAATATAATAACAAAAATATTGGGACGAATCGCACAACACATAATTTGAACTTTTTGAAAGTAGCTTTTCGTCCCAATGGTACGAAAAATTAATGGGACGAAACCAACGAGATCTATGTACTTACGTACTAGAGAAGACGCCACATACAACAGTAGTGTTCTATTCATCATAGGCTATCACTGTTCACCTCACATTAGTCACTCGCTAGCAATACGCGCATAATACACTCCACGATTCATTAAAGAAAACACTGTCAACTTAGTCAAAAATGCCTTGGTGTGTGTTGAGATACTGCACTAGTAATTCAAAGAATAAAGCAAAATATAAAGGAATAACTTTCCATCGGTAAGTAACTAGATTTCATTGATTGAAAATTAAATACCGACTGCCAAATTTCGGCTGCCATAATGTATGAAGTGAGTGAATGATCTGTCAACCGATTGAATAATTCGTCATAGACTAACAAAACAGAAGTGAAATGTAGACATCATAAATATGCCTACATTTCACTTTCTTCATGGATGCATCGAAAAACTACTTGTTTGCTACTCAGTTATTAATGTTTGTAAAACGTTTAAAAATGTTTATATTTATAATTTTTATCTACATGTGCTATAAATGCTTTACAAAAGTTTCCTAAAATCCTATAAATCCTTTATAAAATTAAATCACATCTCGTAACGTCTCACTAGAACCTCCGAGGGCTCAAAAGTTTTGTATGTGGGGGCTGTACCCCTACATTCTGTTACAAAAACCTACAAAATTTCTGAGCCCTTTGAGGTGCCCCGCGCAACTTGAAACTACTATCAGATTTTGGATCCAAGATGGCTGCTTACACATTTTTGATGTTTTATTATGTTTGTCCCTATAATTATGTTTGTCCCTATAATTCTGTTTCCTCGTAACTACTACACGGCTAAATAGATTTTGATAAATTATATGTGGTTAGATTCATCTTAATCACTTGAGTGTCATAGCACAGAATAAATACCAGTAGTAGTCATAGGCTATATTAAAATTTTTGGAAAGCATAATGGCGGATTTTTGGCGCCCAATTGCGCAGCATACGTGTATGATTATATAATACATTAAATACATAGATAGCTAACAAAGAAAAAAAAACTAAAAGGTACACAAGTACAAGAAATCACTTTCTTCTAGTGCAAAACATTATGTAAAGAATTTAATTAAGAATAATAAAAGGTTACCAATGAAACATATATGTGCAGTTTAACTTTTACCTTTATAAATATAAGAAAAAAAAAACAAAGAAAAAACACATTAAGAATGCAGCCGCCTCCCCTTCCGTGAAGATCGTAAAAGCTAGTCGTGGGTCTACAATCTAAAAATCTATATAACCATACAACCATCCATACACCCATCCGTACATCCAGCCATACTTACCAACATTCGCGTTTGTTAAAATATATGTAGGATTTAATTTGAACCACGTACTCGTAGGTAGGTAAAAATATATTGACCTTTCTGTACTACTCTCGTGTTTAGTCTATGAGAATGAAGAATGAATGAATAATCGAATCTGGGACATGGCCGTGTAGGAAGACGCCGAGTCTATATATTCATGTCGATGGACGAAACGCTCACCTACTCCGCTTCAAGAGCGTCGCCGAGGGGGAGCAGAATTTTTACTAATTCGATGAACTGAAAAATATGGGTCCATTTCTTTGGGATAATCTAACTGATGGAGTAAACAGATTATTAATTTTCTGACCAGTCATCATCCCTATTGATACATTCTCATTAAGGCCCCACCAGTTCAGAGCCAATAAAACTGTGAGTGTTTTTAAAAAAACACTGTAATTAAACTACTACATTTTATTCCTGAAAAATTTTACATTCTCAATAATCTTAAGGCTTTTCTACAGACACCCACAATATCCAAAACACGTTTGAGCATTTTTGGCTTGATAGAAAAAAAATCACAAACATACCTCTAAATTTGCCTTTATAATACATTATTACTATTTTATACAATCACCTTTTTATATGAAAATTATACCAAAAAATGTATTATCTAAATATCTATCCGTTTTGCCTACAAAAAAAAAATATAATACAAAAATAAAACACAGTGAAATATTCGTCGAAAGTGAGACCCGGAGCTCGACGATATTTCGCAGTGTTTTATTGGCGATTGTGGGTGTCTGTAGAAAATCCTTAAGATTTTTATGTAATTTTTTTGAGGAATAAACTGATGTAGTTTAATAACAGTGATTTCTCAAAAACACGCACAGTAGGAATACTGTGCGTGTTTTTGAAAAATTACTTAATAAATTGTGAACCCATCTCGCCTTAAACCTTACTCTTAAATCACTCACTCTATTGAAACTGAAAAAAACGCATTGAAATCCGTTGCGTTTTTTTTATGTTATAGGACGGCAAACGAACAAGCGGGTCACCTGATGGTAAGTGATCACCGCTGCCCATGGACAACTGCAACACCAGGGGTGCAACAAGAGCGTTACCGGCCTTTCGGGAAGATATACACGTTTTTTGAAGGTTTAAATGTCGTATCGGTTCGGGAACGCCGCTGCAGGAAGTTGATTCCACAGTTCGTAGTGTAAAAGATCTAAGCGTACGTGCACATATGTACAGACGGCGATAAGCAAATTTTTTTTTATAACTGATTGATGTAGCATTGTTTTATAGTAACGCAATAATTATGACAGCATACGGGTACCAGTTTGTACCGCTAAAGTGACTGGTAGTAAAGTGTTCAATATTTTTTTTATGTTATAGGGCGGCAAACGAACAAGCGGGTCACCTGATGGTAAGTGATCACCACTGTCCATATGCGCCTCGTGCTTATCTAATACGAGTAGTATGCTAGTTTGCTGATAAAAAAACATAAATTTACACTCAGGTTTCCCAACCGTTGTTTCCCAGGACATGTCTTATTTGTGTAACCAAGACATGTCCTGGGAAAAGATCATTTTCCATCTTAACCTGACCGGGGATCGAACCCGGGACCTCCTGTGTGACAGCCAGGCACGATGACCACTAAGCCATGTCTACTATAAAATGTAAATTGGAAATATGTGATGAAAGCCTGCATCACTACATTTTATAATAGAGGAGAGACTTCCCGCGATTCCTACTTAAATATGAAATACGATATTTCATTTGATACTTATTTGTTTATTAGGTACTAATTAGGTAAATACATACCTATTTATGGTTCTATACCTAATATATTCTCATCATCATTAGTCATAGCCATGGTCCCATTTCATTTGGGGTCGGCGGCTTCCCCACTGAGGAAGCCAGAATGCTGTCACAACACAACTATATTCAGCTGTATTGTGGCGTAGAATATTTTATACATTGTTTGTAGCTTCTTTATTATATGAATACCTAACGGGGGTGACATAGTCACTGCGTTACAAAACCCCTTTCAATAAATTAAGATAAAAAAAAATTGGGGTCGGCTCTTCTTATCTGCTCGCGCCAGTTTTCCCTATTGTGAATCATCTCAGGGGTTACCCCCATCGCCTTCAATTTTTTTTAATGGTACTGGACCAGTCGTGAGGGGGCTTCCTCTGCCTCTCCGTCCTTCGGCCTACCTACCTATATCTACTGCATTCTATCACATATATATTATTATATACATAAATTACGAATTGGTAATTTTGAAAATTAGCAATCAAGATATCGAAAAAAAAAATGAAACGTGTTATGTACCTCTAATATGAGTATTGCAAATAATAGTTCCACTCATTTTCACACGAATAAGCAACTAAAATACTAGCACACACGCAAAATTAAAACGAAAACAGAAAAACCACTCTTACGACAACAGAATAAAGTCACAAATCACCTGCTACCATGGCAATTAATTCTTCAATTAATAGGTAATTTACGACAAGTGGTTCCACGCGTTTTTTTTAATATTTTTTTTTCTAGTTGACGCAATGCGATGCGTTCGGGTCCGTCGGCAAACTGATATGGTGAAGGCTGTTGGAGGAAACAGAAGATCTGGGCGGTGTTCCACTGCAAGCTATGCTATAAGATATATATTTTTATTATGACGCTGCAAATGTGTCGTGTTTAGATCCACGGGGAATAGGTCTTCTACCAGAGGGATTTTGATTTTGTTTTTGACATTATGGAAAAATAGCCATAAAGCCTACCTACGTCCGAAGACGATGAAACCTAAAGAAATGAAACTTAATCTCAAAGTACTTTAATTATCTTTGGGTAGGTACTTCGATCACCTAATAATAGTCAATTTTGTTATTGAGTTGTACAGTAATTGCTGACGTGTAATAATTTACTTACTTACAGCTAAGTTTAGTGCCGCTTACCAGGCGCAAGTGCAGCAGAAACGTGTCGTTCGTGTAAATTTTTATCAAAAAAATTGACACGAAATCTTTATAGACTAGACGAAATCTTTTAAATAGTGAAATAACAGGTGAAGGATGTGACAAAACCACTAAGCAAAACGCCATAGACTAGACGAAACCTTTTAAATAATAAAATAATATATAACAGGTGAAGGATGTGACCAACCCACTAAACAAAACGCTTGCTATGCTAGTAAACGTACTAGCTATAACTCTTTGCAGCTTAACATAACACTTCGTACCTAAATTTAATTTAGTTAAAAAAGAACCATTATAGAACCGGTTTGCTCGAAGTGTACAACAAGCCTTAGTAATTAAGGTACGATATGCATAATTGCTGAGACACTTAGCACGTGTTAATAGACTCCTTACAAAAGTGGTAGAGAATGTTACTAAACCACAAAATAAAATGCGCTAGTAAACGTATCTAGCTATAATTCTTTGCAAAATTCAATTTAGTTAAGAACACACATACACACAAGCACACATTTCGTGCTAACCGGTGCCATAATAGTTACTATACTACCATTATGACACCGGTTAGCTCGAAGTGTACAACAAGCCTTAGTAATTAAGGTACAATACGCATAATTGCTGAGACACTTGGCACGAGTAACTAACAGCAGGTTTTACTTTAAAATGTTTGCTCACGCTAAACTACCTAGATTATATTTATGGCTAAGACGAGTTTATCTCAAGACTAGGTACTTACTTATATTCTCTGGCCATAATAAACTTAGAAAAATAATTCTTAAATGGATCCTACATGGGACAAGTCCGCCTTTGTATATTTGCTCTTTCGTATTATGTTGTCTTTTATACTTTTTTTTCGGTACAATAACAAACGATTATTTTTTTAGTAATAGCTACATTCTTTCCTTTTCATACTACAAACGCGCAACTTGTAACCGAACGGTCCCAGGGTCGATCCACGCCCGGCCCGACTTGAATCTCGCAAGTTTGTAGTAGGTACTATCTCAGTGACGGATCTACTAGCAGGCTGAGTATGCTGGAGCCTAGGGCGGCAGATTTTAGGGGGCGGCAAATTTGAAGCCAATTTGTCCCCTCTCCCCATCAACCTCAAACTTCAAAGTGAATGCAGGGGCATTTTTCACTTGGTTTGATGTCTCGCTTGCATAATCAAACATTTTTAAAGATTATTAACCCTTTCACCGCAAGACAGTTTTATATCAGTTGTCGTGCTCCCAGCGCGAGGAAATGTGAATTCATAGTTTTTGGTCGGATAAATCCGACGCTCGCGAAATGGGCACGGAAATGTTTGTCGGATTAATCCGACGTTCGCGATTTAAGGGTTACTAAGTCTAATACAAATTTTTAGAAAAGTGTTACCATTTCAAACTAGATAATTATATCGTAGATATTTTAGACGTGTTTTTCTATTGTGTAGACATTGACTTCATCGTAAATTAGTTGATCAAAACTTCAAATCTGATCAACTAATTTACGTGACAGCCAACTAAGTGTAAAATGTCTCTTAATTAGCTAATCCGCGAGACTTGTCGGTGACCTTCGTTAATATATTATTTAATTGATGCATTACTTTGATTATGTCAGCAGTGAGTGGTAGACATCGACTATACAAAGGTGGTAGAAGAGCTGGGATGATGATGATGCTTTGCCTTACACATCAGAATAATTGACAGATGTAGAGTATACATTATTTTGACACATTTCAACATGATTACAAGTGATTAAGTAGCATAAATGTAAGTACCTATTGTGTAACAAACAGAGTATCATAACGGATATATCATAATTCATAATACTCTGCAGTTGGATTTATAGTAGGTACTCGTATTTCAACTGATAGTCAATGCCGTATTTGTATTTCATAAGTTTAAAATATTATGTCTTCTTTTACATTTAAGAAAAAACAGCTGAGCCCTTTTTCAGATTTAGGAGTTTTTAAGTTAACATTTTTGTCGCGATGGCGATGGCAACTGAATGTGTCTTATCGTCCAAAATTTGCTTTTAATAGCACCACGTGTAGGCCAGAAAAGGCCTTCGGCCTTAAGTCCGCCTATTGCATATTTGTAATAAAGTTAAATAAATAAATGGTAAGGAGGCAAGGCACTGCCTGAATGGTTGCAGAACGTGTGAGACAAACGTCGAGCGTCCGTCTATGCGATGGGTTTCATAGGTTGACGACATAATCAAAGTCGCGGGTCGCACCTGGATGAGAGCAGCAGAGGACCGACGAACGAAGGCGTCGGACGAAGAGAGGCCTATGCTCGGCAGTGGGCGGAAGGGCTGAGATGATGATGAAGGTGATTATTATTATTATGATGATGATGAATTCAAATTTAGATACACTATCGCATCTTTCAGAGTAAACAGAGTCGTAAGACCCCAAAGGCACGTTAATCGTGATGGTGGGTGTGAAGATAGAAGGGAATCTTATTAGTGATTGACTGCTAGATATAATAAATAATACTAACGTACAGAAGTCTCACTCAGCAAAGAGATTCAAAGAAATATCTACTTAATGTGGTTTAATTTTGCTCACGTCAGAACTCAGCACCTTTTCGTATAGATACCTAGACATCCATTGCAAGCCAACTTCATTCTTATAACTCTGGACAAACGATTCGTATAACTGAATTTACCACCCGGAGGGGCCGCCTGCGCGCATAGTAATAATGTAGGTACATTTTCGATACCTAAACGGAGAGTGACACAGGCCTGCCGCAACGCCTATTAATATGGTTTAAATTCTAGCCTGCCGTGTGGTTCCCGGCAGAGTAGAATAGGAGTCTTCCCGTGGATGTCGTAGAAGGCGACTTAGAAACACATGCTAAACAACGCTTATAAACATCAGTGAGACCTCTCCAACCCCTCTAGCCAGCATGGAAAGTGTAGGTCAAATCTTCTGACTGCTCTGGCTAATATACAGGGTGACTTTTTAACCACCAGCCAAATTTTTGGAGCAAGTTTTATTTTTTTATTTATTTAAGTTTATTGCACACAATCTCATATTTGATTGATTACAATGGGTCAAACTTAACGCTATGCATTATCTACCAATTTGCTTTTGGGACACATCGAGAAGTTGGTAGAAAGGGTGCAAGTTTTAGCACTATTACATTACAACATTCCTACATAATATTACACAATAAATACATATACTTAATATAAATATTATTAATTTCAACATAATTTTATTAAATAATACATGAAAAGATTTATAACAATACATACATACATATATATCCACAGAAACATTAAATAAATACCATACGTATATACTAAACCATATACATACATACACATATTTATATATTATATACAGCAGAGAAAGTTTAATTTGATTCCAGATAATATTTCTTGACCAGCATTTTGAAATAATCACGATTGTGTGATCTCGTAATGCTATCAGGGAGGGCATTCTAGAGCCGAACAGCCGTCACGGCAAATGAATTAGAAAAGAAACCAGTACGGTGAGAAGGAGCAGCAAGTGGCAGTTGTCGTCCACTAACCGCAATAATTGCAAGTTCAGTCCATGATACTGAACTATTTTCTATAAAAAAAGGTATTAAAAATCTATAAAAATTTTTCGTCCTCCCATACCAAATCCTTTTGGCTGACCGCTGATTTGTATGGGAAGGCGAATTTTTATTTAAGTTTTTCACCAATTCTTTTTATGGAAAGTAGTTCAGTATCATGGAATGAACTTGCTCCAATCATTTTGGCTGGTGGTTAAAAAGTCATCCTGTATAGCTCTGGTAGTACAGAGAGGGTCGTGCTCCTGCAGTGGAGACTAAAATAGTTTGGAAAATCCAAAAGTGCACGCCTCATAATTTAATTTTTTACAATTAAATTGATTTTTTATAAATTATAATTAAACGACAGTACTTAGAACGCTAATATTAACTTGGAATCAGCACAGTGTAATACTTTATATATTAAAAACAAAAGTATTCCGGTAAGATGAATTTTTCGACCAATTTCTCTGCCACATTCATGGTCACATAAACACAGACTCACGGACGTCCAAGAATGATTAGTTTTAATGTTATTATTTATTATATTAAACAAATTAATTGTTTATAAAATGTACCATATGTGCTATACAGATTATTTAACTTCATATAAGTGCACTCATATTATCCTGTAAGTGTTATATTAAAAAAAAAACGTCATTTAAGTTTCGAATGACTGGGTTTTTTGACATGTCGAGAGTAGAGCACTACCTCAACGCTCCGCTTATGAGGCGTGCAAAAGATCACTTTTCTTTTTACCTAGACTAGGAAGACACAAATTATTATTCAAACTAAATCCAGAATGTAATCTTTAAGATGAAATTTCCTTATCTTAATAATTCTTAGCAAACATGGTTTGCTCATTAGTGAAACTATTAAAATTATAAATTATAATACAAAGAGCTTATAGAATTGTTATTCATGAATAACAACTTTAAGCTGAATGACAGACAATTTTTATCTTTTACTGCCTTTAAATCTTAAAGAAATTATTATGTACTTTATAGTCGGCAACGGATTTGTACTCCTGAGCGCCCCGGGCTGTGTGTAACTGCCGCCCCCTTTATATAATACTTTTCCTTAAGTTGACTAGAAGTTATAAACTATTTAATCGAACACTCCCATGGGCACAGAATACAGTAAGAGTAAACAGAACGGAATCTTCTAAGGTACGCGCAATATGCGTCCCCGTTCCCCGTCCCCGCACCTCTCCTCCGTTTTCGCCTTAATGACACAAGTTGGCCCACAAGAACCGGGGGAAAGGTGCGGGTGTGGGGAACGGGGACGCTTATTGCGCGTACCTTAGGAGATACCGTTCTGTTTACTCTTACTGTATTCTGTGCCCATGGCCTAGTCACAAATGAACTGAAGCCTTGAAAAAAAATATTGTGATTTGTCTCGCTTAGGGATTGCATGGCCTCTAGCAGCTGCATACTCTGCCTTATCAATAATCAGGCACTGTTGATAATTATAATCATTCATATCAACAGTGCCTGATTGTACGTACTGACGTATGTACGTACGTGACGTATTACTTGTTAAGAGAATTAATCTAAATCCCTAATTAGATTAATGAATAACAATTGTTGATGGTAGTTTTAGGATGTTAAGTACTTAGGGGATATGGAGGGCTATGCTAGGTGCTTTTCTATGTGATTAAATCAGAAATGAGGAGATTCATATTATTCGTAGATTTGTATATTCCCCAGAGGTCCAATAGCCGATGGGGTAGAAAGGTTCTAGAATGGCGGCCACGTACCGGCAAGCGCAGCGTAGGACACTCACCTGCTAGGTGGTCGGATGACCTGAGCAAGGTTGCAGGAAAACGCTGGATGCAGGCCACTTCCGATCAGACATTTTGGAAATCCTTGGGGAAGGCCTTTGTCCAGCAGTGCACTTCCTGTGGCTGATATGAAGTACTTAGGGACTGTACCCATACTATTTGATCATTTCAAGGAGGGAGGGGTCTTCAAAATACGGTGCTTGGTAACAGAGAGGGGAGAGGGGGCTTAGGTCCGTAATCAATATCCTCTAGGAAAAAATCTCAACACTTTTAGAGCTATATTCAAATTATAGCATGCAGCGTTCAGCGTTTTTGAAACAGTAGCGGTAATCCGCTGTTTGACGAAACCGTTAAACAATCCAACTGCGACACATGCATGATAAGATTTTTTTGACATCGAATTTCATTACCCAGAAAACTATTCACGATTTTTATTGCTATAGGTTTGCCCTAACCTAGTAAAATGGATAGACCATTAGAATGTTGAAATTCTAAATTGTATATAATTTCTTTAGATAGAATGTTCAACAACTTCTCTAGCCGCATGGATGAATGCAAGTCGTTCATTCCATTCCGCGAATTAGGATTCGCTGTTTTACAGAACCGAGCTGTAATGCCAAACAGCTAGAGGTTTAGTTAATTAGCAGATTATACCATTCAACTGCGACATATATATTGTGTTAATGAAAAAATGCAAAACCTCAATTTATATGAAAATCCGAATTTTTTTTTTGGAATTTCGTGAAAGTTGTTGAACAAAAGTTTTTCAGTTACATGTGCTGAGGTACCATTTGAGAGGTTTTGCGTTCTTTCATTAACACGATGTATAACACATACAGTGTAAACTCTATATTCGACGCTTCATAAAGTGTGTCATTGTATGGAAAACAATGCAAACCAACCAGAGCCAAGGAATTTCGATGTTATAAGGAATTGATTGAAAAATCTTAATTTCTGAAATGGTTTACATAGTGTAATATCCGGAAACAATTTATTAAAAGTTATAATTTTTTATAAATTGGTTCTCCAAAACCTTTCCCTAACAAAGGGCAAAATATTGATTTATATTTTATCACACAATATGCTAATGAATGAGTAATCACGTGCATGTCCAGACTGTTATTATCAGAATGGTCCAATTAATTAGATTATTATAGGTTCAATAAATAAAATAACATTCGCTTTCATATTACACCTTGATTTTTAGCTGGAATATTGACTAAAATCGTGCAGAAATCACGTATTTAGTTGTTAAGTGATTGGTTTGTAGTAAAAAAACTAGCAAAATACTAGTAAAGGTCATTAATATTCATTAATTTCAGCAAGTTATGAACATGTTATAATCGCTTACCTATAAGCGGTGTTCTGGGATCATCTGTGTCCATAATTTGAGCTAGCTTCTGTCGTCTGTCACAAGAAATAAATATATTTTGCATTCGCCATTGGACTATCTTATCTAATTGTTGATAAACTTTGTTATTTTTTTACGAAACTTCTAATTCATTTTACGAGCTACGATGTGACGTTTCCTATTTTCGCGCTTTGACATCATTCAAAGGCTCAAATGACAGTGACAGTTGTCAATATTTTTATTCGGATACACGTTCGAAAAATACAACAGAATTCACCGTAAAATTACCGATTTACGTCTACGATTACAAGTTCACACACACAACAGATTTAATTATGAAAATAATAAATTGCATTCCTTGCGCAATAAACGAATTGGGTATTGGGTACTATTGGGTGGGCAATCCACATCAATTTGGATTGGAATAATTTGAAACACAACAATTTATTGAGGTGCTTGCGAAATAGTTTACTTTGATTATATGTAAGTACCTACATAATTATAACCTGCTGCCTGGTATTTGTTGTTAGGTGATTTTAGGAAAGTTCTTTAACACAGCCTGTGGCTACGAATAATAATCCCTAGAAGCGTAACTAATCCCGAAAAATCATTCCACGTGATATGTACCGCGGCGGGCGGGGCTTAAAATATGAACCGCGCGGCACGACAGTTCGCTGTGGCACTCGAGTCGTGCGGTTGCGTCGCAAAAAGTTTCCTTTGAGAATATTGCTGTGTTTTTGCGATAATTGATTCATTACAAATGCCGTCATGTGCCGTGAAGTAGTGTAGAAGCCATACAGACATAAAAAACACAGGAATCACCTTTCATAAAAATTTTAATAATCCATACTTGGTATCTGTGGAAAGTGTTACGCAAAATGTACCTAAGCCACGCGTTGTACCTCACCGTTCGTTGCGGTGACCGCCCCACCCGACGACGAAGCGTGACCTTTACGACGCAACCATACGCATGCATATTTGTCTATGTGTGTGTTTGAGTGTTTCGTTGTTATTACTGTTAGTTTGTTTGCGTACATGGAATCAGAATCAAAGCGGTGAATGTAGGAGCCTTACATTTTTAGAGAATTTATTATTCGTAGGCCTGTGGTAAATGCAGGCCTGTGTCACTCCCCGTGTAGGTAACAAAAATATACCTACGCGCGGCGGCCTTCTCGGGTGGCTAATTCAGTCGGGGCTCACGTGCGAGCAGTGACGCACGCACGAGCTTTGTTCGTCGCCTAGGTTCTTCACCGATCCGGCCGCTTTAAAAATGGAAAAACATAAAAAGAAGGCTAAAAAATACTGCGCAGTTTTTAACTGTTTAAACAAGGTTTGCGATCCAAATTTAACTTTTTTTAGACTTCCTAAGGACGCTGAAAGGTAAGATCTACTTTAAAGTGGTTATTATTATTATGTTGTCATTCATGATAGGTACACTAAGTAGGTTTAATACGTAGGACCTAGGTATCTACTTAGGTTACGAAAATAAGTAGGAACGTAGGTATAAGTATACATATTATTCTTTCGAATTTCTGATGTTTGGTTTGAGATTGACGATCTGTTTCGTTATAAGTAGGTACCTAACCCACCTACTTAGGAACTTTTCTGTTCGCTAGCAAAATAATTATGAAAGTTACAGAAATGGTATGTACTCGTACCTACTAAGTACATCCTATAGAATTCTGTATCTACTTTAAAGACTTTTTTTTAGCTGGTATCTAACCAGCTAAAACAAAGTCTTTAATTTCGCTCATGTACCTAATATTATATTTCATTCATTATAGTTTACTACCAAACGATGATACATACATACATACTATCACGTCTTTATCCCTAATGGGGCAGACAGAGCATTTTAAGTGTTGCGGCTCTAAGCAATCAGAGCCCAGGGCCGCAATACCCAAAGGCAACTTTTAGCGTGATGGTGGGCGAGAAGGTGGAAAAGGGAATCAAAATAGTGATGGGTTGCTAGCCGCATCGCCTATTAACATGATTTGCATTTTCGCCCATTTCTTCGATCGGCTTCTACGATATGCGCGGGGAGAGAAGCAGCTATGACCTTCGTGGTGTAATGGTCAACACGCTAGTCCGCCAATTTGGAGGTTCAGGGTTCGATCCCCAGCAAGGGCAAGTTCGAAAATGACCTTTTTCAAATTGTCTTGGGTCTTGGATGTTTATCTATATATGTATTTATTATAAAATATTATCGTTGAGTTAGTATCCCATAACACAAGTTTAAACATACTTTGGGGCTAGCTCAATCGGTGTCATTTGTCCTTACATATTTATATTTATTTATATTTATATTCAAGTTTTATTCTTGTCTCCCAGACCAGCATGGAAGACCGATAATACGGTGCGCTAAATGGCGATAGTAGCTTCTTGTAGTAGTCAACCCTTGCGCGTCGCTCGCTGAGTCTATTTTAGTCGGTTTTGTGTGTATTATGAATCGTTTGTCTAGAGTCATAAGGATAAAATTGGCTTGCAATGGATTTCTGTAGGTGTCTTAACAAAAAAGTGCTGGGTTTTGACGCGAGCTAAATTACACCATATTGCTAACCACTGTGAGTAGATATTTCTTTGAAAACGTTTGCGGAGAGAGACTTCTGTACTACTGGTATTTATTCTGTGGTAAAAGTTGACGTCACATAAACATATGTACTAAAATTTTGTTTAAAGGTAAAATACAGATTAAGCACAGATGTTTTTACAGATTTATGAATAGGTGAAAACACTGCGTGGGCCCGTCGTGAACTCGTCACTATTTATAATGTGGTGTTAACCAGCAGTTCAGCACTGAAATAGCATAATTTTTCGAAAGTGTATCCGAATGCAAAATTCTCTTACCGCCAAAAGAAAAAATATTTGATTGAATTTTAACTTGTCCTTAAATATCCCGAAAATTACCCACAGGCACAGATGAACCAGGTTTTGGTTTTACCACATTTCCATAAAATGTTACAGGACTAGTCTTATCTATTTTTTATAACCCCTTTCCTACAACGTCGTATAAGTATGTGTTATAATTATGTCATCTTCAACATATATATCAGCCGCAGGAAGTCCAGTTTACTAGTGGCTACAGACCTCCCCAAGATTTTCCAAATAGACCGATCGGAAGCGGCCTACATTCAGCGTTTTTCTACAACCTTGGTCAGGTCGTCCGACCACCTAGTAGGTGGGTGTCCTACGCTGCGCTTGCCGGTACGTGGCCGCCATTCAAGTCGGCCATCGGTTCTTCGAGCTATGTGCTCCGCCCACTGCCACTTCAACGAGGTAATCCGCATGGCTATGTCATGTCAGTGACCTTCGTGCTCCTACGAATCTCCTCATTTCTAATTCGATCGCGTAGAGTAACACCGACCACAGCCTTCTCCAAAGCCCGCTGAGCGACTTTGAGCCTTCTTATGAGACCCATAGTAAGGCACCACGTTTCAGAGCCATTTAATCACTGGTATGGTAACATAGGTACTTACATATGTCTTTTCTCTTCTGTGGTACCTACATTGATAGAATACTTACGTCACGGTAATGATATACCTATATGTTATACTGTACTTACGTTATAGAACTTTTGTTTATATTTAACAATACAAATTAATTGTAAGTAAATTAAATTTCATTTGGTTGAAAATACACTTTACAAATTAATATCTTTACACATTACAAATTAATTATGTAATTTATAATTTATAAAATAATTTGTAATTTGCAAACGTATTGATTTGTAAAGTGTATATTTTAATATAAACCGGCAAAGTGCAAGTTAAACTCGCGTGGAAAGGGTTCCGTACAATCATTTTGTAAATTCAATTTTTTTTTTCAAATTTTAGGCTCAGTAGTTTCGGAGATCAGGGGAATGGTCAATTTTCGTCTTCTTTCATAAATAAAAACAAAACTATTCATTTTACAATAATAACAAAATTATATTTGTGATCCTTATAACGAGCCTTTTCATTTGATATATGACACAGTAAGTTTTGCAAAACTTTTTTTTTTATTTCCTATTTTGACCCCCAAAAAGGACCCTTATTTAAAAAAAAATATTTATTTACTTTGCACATATGTGTTTGGGTCATAGGATTACAACATTCTACCAAATTTCACCTGATTCGGTCCAGTAGATTCGGAGCAAATTGGCTGTGACAGACGGAAGGACAGATAGACGCACGAGTGATCCTATTGGGGTTCCGTTTTTTCATTTTTTTGTACGGAACCCTAAAAAAGACATGTCAAGATTGTTTACATTTATTTAAATGTATACTTTAACCAAATGGAGTACAAGTACCTAATTCAGATACGCACATGTTATTTTGATTAATTAGCAGTTTAGTATCTAAAATGAGTTTTTATTACACAAGCATTAGTCGAGCGAATGATCTGTAATTGGGTCGAGCTCGAACCTAGGACTGTAATGTAACTGGTGATAACCTCGCCCCGGTGCCGCTCGCCCGTTGCAGTCTGAACCAGTTGATTTGGGTTGAAAAGTACCGACTTGGGTCCTGTGATTTCACTACTATTTACTTACAACTAAATTGTAAGCACTACTAACAATGATTTAGTAATATACAACGTGTAAAAAAAGGGGGCATCAACCCGAGAGGGAGTAAACGTACTAATCAATGTGAACAACTTTTACTATGGAACCAACCCTGAAATCGCAAAAAAAATCTGCAACTCCATACAAAATTAAATACCCTAATGTGCCAAAATGTATGGAGTTGCAGATTTTTTTTCGCGATTTCACGGATGGTCCCATAGTAGAAGTTGTTCACCGGGTTCGGGTTGATACCCCCTTTTTGTTAAACGTTGTATAAATCAATGTTAGCACTACAATGTTACTTTTAGGCTGGTCTGGTAACAAAGATAAAACAGAATGTACTAGCTGCTTTTCCTCCCGCGACCGTAAAAGCCGATTGAGGGAATGGGTGAGAAATCATTATCAGGTCTTTTTTAGTCTCCACTACAGGAGCACGACCCTCTCTTTACTACCAGAGCCATACATTAGCCAGAGCAGTCAGAGGATTTGGCCTACATTCTCCACGCTGGCCAGACGGGTTGGAGAGGTCTCATTGATGTTTTGAGTTTTGTTTATCTTGGTGAGAAATGATTAATGCCAATAGACGAAGCGGCTACAGCCCATCATCTTTTTCCCTTCACGTCCACCATCAGTACCATCACGGTACACGAGGTAACAGCTCTAGGCGCTGCCTACCCCATTAGAGATAAAGACGTGATAGTGTACGATATATGTATTTTACCTACTACGATAACTCAAAACCTCTCAGAATATGGTATCTCAGTCCATGAAACTGAACAACTTTTGTTCTACAACATTCCCAAAATGCCAACATTTTTTTTTGGGTTTCGTGAAAGTTGTAGAAGAAAAGTTGTTCAGTTTCATGGTCTGAGGTACCATCTGAGAGGTTTTGCGTTAGTTCATTAACACGATGTATTGTACAGAGTTACTTTTAAAACACCTGCAACATTTAAGAGCAAGTTCAGTCCGTGGTACTGAACCACTTTCCATAAAAATTCGGCTTCCATACAAATCGGCGCTCGGCCAAATGGATTTTGTATAGGATGACGAATTTTTTTTATCGATTTTCGATACCTAATTGTTTTTATGAAAAGTGGTTCAGTATAAGTTATAACGGACTGAACTTGCTCCACGTTGTATAACGCTAACAAAATATACTGAAACTATTTTAAGGGTGGATTCAGTCCATGATACTGTTTTAAGGGTGGATTCAGTTCATGAAACAGAACAACTTTCCCCAATGAACATATGTCGAAATATGAAAAATAATTTTTGACCTCCCATACAAGTTGACCGATCAACTGATCCGAGCTTGTCCCTACAAGCTCGGATCAGTTGATCGGTCAACTTGTATGGGAGGTCAAAAATTATTTTTCATATTTCGACATATGTTCATTGGGGAAAGTTGTTCTGTTTCATGAACTGAATCCACCCTTAAAATAGTTTCAGTATATTTTGTTAGACCCTGTATACGAGGTTAGGTATAGAAATATGTTTTTTTTTTTGTTTTCCACAGAAACTTGGATCAGCTAATCGGTCAACTTGTATAAAGGCCAAAAATATTTTTTCTTAAATCTTACCTAAATAAAAAGATAGGGACAAATCACACTGATTAAGCTAACCACAAAGTAAGTTTTAAACTTATGTTATGGGATACTAACTCAACGATACTATATTTTATGATAAATAAATATATTGATAAACACCCAAGACCCAGAACAATTCGAAAATGGCCATTTTCCAACTTGCCCTGGCTGGGGATCGAACCCAGAACCTCCAGATTAGAGGTCTAGCGTGTTAACCATTACGCCACGGAGGTCGTCATTATTCTCACGGAGGTCATCTTATTTCGATTCGATACATTAAGGTGAAGATATAGGCAAATGGCCTTGAAGTGTGAAATAAATTATTAACTCGTAAATATGGTGATAATTTCCATATTGCTCTTCGTCATGCACTAGATAGCCCTTTAAATTATTTTATGAACTGCCGTTGAAACTATTATTGGTGATCCGTCTAGCTTTAAAACTTGCCGTGGCCACTTTTGGCGAAGGCAAGTTTTAAAGCTAGACGGACTAATGTAAATACTCTCAACGGTGGTTCATAAAATAATTTAAAGGGCTATCTAGTGCATGACGAAGTGCAATATGAAAATGATCTCCATATTTACGAGTAAACAATTTATTTCAAATGAGGGCGCCACTTCAATGCCATTTGCCTATAACTTCACCTTAAGCCATGTGGTTCCCGGCAGAGTAGAATAGGACCACTCCAATCTTTCCATGGATGTTGTAGAAGGCGAGTTAGGAAACACAAGCTAAACAAAGCTTATAATCATCAGTGAGAGCTTCCAATTCCAAACCGACTGGCCAGCGTGGATAGTGTTGGAAAAATCCTCTGGCTACTCTAGCTAAGTATGGCTCTGTAGTATAGAGGGTCGTGCTCCTAGTAGAGACTAAAAAAGACCTGGATGATAATATTTTGATGACATGTTCCATGGGGAAAGTTGTTCAGTATCATGGACTGAATACCGCCTTATATAGTTTTAGCATATTTTGTTAGTTAGACCCTGTATACCACAGTAAATGCACCAAAACAACATATCTATGTAGGTATAGTAGATATATACTATCGTTAATCGTAAACTTTAACCCGATGCACTGATAAATTAATTGTCCTATTTTTTATAAAAAAAACAGCCGAGTCGGACTTGCAGATTGAGGGGTTACGTAACATAAAGAATTACAAACTTCCATTTGCAGTCAAGTGCACTACAGGTATGGTACCTACTAGGACAAGCTTTCGCCTTAGTCCCACAGGTATGGTACTAGGAAATTAAATTATAAAAAAAATATTTTTGGGATTCCTACAACAAACCCTTTTATTTACTCTGTCATGTCACACAATGTAGTTTGCAAAACTTATTCTGACGCCATTTTTAAAATTAATTAATTTACGATACACGTCCATCTTTGGGTCACCGATATATGTATATCGGTGACTCAAAGTTTCCTGGGCTGAGGTACCATCTGAGAGGTTTTGCGTTCTTTCATTAACACGATGTATAGGTTCCGTTTTTTCCTTTTTTGGTACGGAACCCTAAAAACCAATGTTAGTTGACTGCTTGAACTTTTAATTACGACATGCCATAAAATGGGTCACAGGGTGGTCAGAGGTCACAATCACACCCATATTTATTATCTTACAGAATGTCATCATTATATTTGTTTAAAAACATCATACCTAACCTACATACAAAGATACCTCATCCACCCATCCATGTAAATATACATATTTATTAAATTACGATATTAAAAAATTTATTTCTAAATAGCTGGTGTCCGCGACTTCATCCGCGTGAACACATTGTTTGACAAATTGAAAAAACATTAATGTCAGCTTTACAGTCAAAATTTTTTATTGCGATGCGGCTCAAATTGGTATATTTATAGACGACCACAAAATTAAAACGACATAATAATCTTATTTTTAGTGGCTCAAATACTCAACGGGCCATACACCTGGCGCAAGACCGTGCACTGTGGCAAACCATAGCGAGGAGAGCTGCTCAAGATGGTCACGACCCACAGACATGAGGATACGATTGTGAAGAAGATTTTTAGTTGGTCTAATATATAGGTTACAGCACGTACGTACTTACGTACAACTGCCCGTAGGTGCTCGTACAACGCATAGATCGACACCACCAGCTTTTAGGGTCCCCTGTCCCCTGGGACAGGGACATTTTACGGTTGACCCGAAGTATATTTTCTGACGAAACGGCTTTGCCAAGTGTTTCCGGAAGAGTTGCTTGACCGTTGACCGTTTTCTTTAGGGAAGAAGCCTGTTCTAATTTTCAGGTGAAACATCGGACAAACCAATAGTACAGTCCAAGGTCGAGAAACCAAGCGTTGCACTGCAGTTCACGAATTACATAGTAAATTAAGAGGACACACCACAAAACAAAAATATTTTTTGGCTTATAAATAATAGATTATTAAAAAAACTGGTCAAGTGCGAGTTAAACTTGCTTGAAGCGGGTTCCGTACTTCTCATAGGTTTTTCTAAAATCATCTTTTGGCAAAGAACACAAACATTTAT
The DNA here is from genome assembly GCA_963576875.1 of Acrobasis repandana. Lineage (NCBI taxonomy): Eukaryota > Metazoa > Arthropoda > Insecta > Lepidoptera > Pyralidae > Acrobasis > Acrobasis repandana. Next base: position 20,427,870 of record OY756222.1, read on the forward strand.
ATTAGGCATATGTATGTTATAGATGAAAATGATTAAAGAGATGGGGTTCACAGTGCTACAGTTACCCCCGGATCACTGTGAACTTAACCCAATAGAATTAAATATAATAGTCTCAAGTAAAAACATAATTATTTGTGCCAGAAGCGTTTTTGAAAATTACAGCAAGTAATTGAATGTCCTGTATTGAACGCGTAAAAAATTGGAGAAGAACAAAACATGCTCCATTTAGATACAACAATAGATAATACTATCGAAACATTTGATAAAAACGTAGGGGATTCGTCCGATTCTTCGGATTCTTCTGATGATGAATAAATATTCAAATAAATTCTATTTTGTTTCATTACTATCCTAACTGATATTATAAATGCAAAAGGGAATTTATTTCTTACGGTTTTAGGCTCATTTGCACATAATGTGGTGTTGGTTGACCCCTTACGTCATTACAGTGTAATACAGGTTTTAATGCCTAAGGCATCATTCTAACTTCTCACTTGGTCGTGACGTGGCTTAAACCGTAAAAGGGTTTTTATCATAATTTTTGTTTGTACAAAAATGTTTACTACCACTGCTCTGACTGCACTGACGACCTCTGTGGTTTAATAGTCAACAAGCTAGTCCGCCAATCCGGAGGTTGTTTGGTTCGATCCCCAGCCAGGGCAAGTTGGGTTGGAAGATGGCATTTTTCAAATTGTCCTGGGTCTTGGCTGTTTATCTATACAAAGTAGAAGGGACATACCCGTAATAAATTGAACCACTGGCTATATTAGATCACTACAGTATAATGAAATTAAAATAACAGTCAAAGAAACCAAAAATTCGACATTACCATAGAAATCGCCCGGGCGGCCGCACACTTTTGTATGGAAATGCCGAAATTTATTTCTGTTTTTTGGCTGTTATTTTAATTTCATATACTAAAATGATCTAGTATAGCCCGTGGTTCGATTTATTACGGGTATGTCCCTTCAACGTTGTATATGTATTTATTATAAGACTAGCTTTTGCCCGCGGCTTCGCCCGCGTAGATTAGGGGTATGAAAAATAGATGTTGGCCGATTCTCAGACCTACTCAATATGCTCACAAAATTTCATGAGAATCGGTCAATCCGTTTCGGAGGAGTACGGGAACGAACATTGTGACACGAGAATTTTATATCTACACTAATATTATAAAGAGGAAAAATTTGTACCTATTTTTGTATGTTTGTATGTTTGTAATGAATAGGCTCAAAAAGTACTGGGCCGATTTAAAAATTCTTTCACCGTTGGATAGCTACACTATCCCCGAGTGACATAGGCTATGTGTGTACCACGGGCGAAGCCGGGGTGGACTGCTAGTATAAGATATAGTAGCGCAATCAGTGATATTTGTCCTTATCTATTTATTTATTTACTGCTTCTGCTTCTGTTTACACAATTTCTAATGCTAAAAAAACGACGTATAGGTGGATGCCCCTCGATCGTTGTTTAATTAAACGCAATAAGATAAATAGGGACCTTGCGGGTCAGATATGCATGGAAAAAAATTAAATTAGACAAAACAACAGTCCAGATATAATCCGCTATTAGTTGCCAACAAATCAGATACTTTTTAGGGTTCCGTACCCAAAGGGTACCAACGGGACCCTTATGGCTCAATTTACATTGTGGCAGAGTTGCAGAGATCGTACATAGGCATAATGAACCTTATGTCAATCGTATAATATTCAAATGGCGTCTTCTCACGCGGCTTCGTGAGAATTCGCCGCTTGACGCACGCACGACTAATTTTTGAGCTCAAATTTAGTTTGAACATTATACTTACGATAAGTATTACTGCCACAATGAAAATTGAGCCTATATTACCGAGATTCCGCTGTATATCCGTCTGTGGGATTTTTCAATATTTTCTGTAGGAATTTAGCAGTAGGATTTTTTTATGAAACATAATAAGTTGTTTTCAAAAATGGTATTTATCAGAAAACTAATAAATTATCTTCATGAGTCATGTGTACGGAATGTTCGGTAGATATGTGGGTAATCGTGGACCATTTTTTTTTTTAAATTCAACACATATCTAGTGGGTTTTCAAAAATATAAGGGTTTTATAAAAGGATTAAAAAAAAATGCCTAAAATTTTACAATTCTTTTTGGGTTGAACTATATTTTTATCGGCATATTTGCGACCAGGCTACGATAACCTTGATCCTTGGTCTGAGCTACCTACTGTACGATTGAGTCAAGACCCTAAACATTTTTGACTTAGAAATGAAAATAAAGTATATTCCCAAGCAGGCGTCTAAGGTAGGGAAAGATTTTTCCCGGTTTAAAACCCCGGGAATTCTCAAAAAACTCACTAAACATTTCATGTGGAATATAAGTAGGTACTAAAATAGACCAACAAAACAAAAAAGACAATAATTAGTTGACAATAGTTATATAACTCAGTACAGTACGGGGAAGGGTGCAACTTTGTCGGCCCTCTGGATCGAGGACCGCCCCCCCCCCCCTAAATCCGGGGCTGATGTAACAAATGCAATGGCAAAGAGCGATTTCATCAGCACCGAGCCCCACCTAACTTCCTGTCACAGCATTTTTATCAATGGCGTCTATCCACCAAACCTTGAAATTAACCGACATAATCAAGAAGTTTACATTTGCACACACTTTTATTTTGAAAATTAACAATTAATTTTTGGCTGCATTAAATAATTATGTTGTAACTTTTTGAGAATGATTTTTAGATAGGACTTTACATATATTTTTTATTTTTAATCCAGCAAGGAATAGGTACCTTCTATAAATATAATTACTAATTAATGTTTTGAATTTTTATACAATGTATGTAAAAAACGGTACAAGCAAGAAGAGCGGAACAGCAGTATTGTTTATATTGCCATCTTGCTTCAACGGAAGGCGTCTAATGCAAGTCGCTTGTCAAATTTCGTCAGCACCAATGCTATAATACATTACCAGCCTAGTGAGACCTCCCATGTCTCAAAAATTACACAAAATACGCAAGAAATTACTACATGAAGAGTTCTATTATATTTGGATACTAGGCAAGCAGCAATTATAAGTAGCATATCTAGGACAGCCGGCTTGAAGAGCAAGTCAGCTGACGCTCTGTGGTTTTTGCGAAATATAGGTAGGTACGTACCTACCTACACTACCTACCTACATAGATATTATAAGTTCTTTCTATACAGGCTGTTTTTATCCACCTGCTTTTTTGGAGCAAGTTCAGTCCATGATACTGAACTTCTTTCTTTAAAAAATGTTATTAATACTTAATGGATAAAAATGTTTCCTCCTCCAAAACAAAATCCGTTTGGCTGAGCTCTGATTTGTATGGGAGGACAAAAATTTTTTATCGATTTTAATAACTTTTTTTATAGTTTTTTTTTTTTAATCTTTATTGTCCATCAAATACAAATTGTACAGAACAACAATAGGCGAACTAATTACAGAAAGTCTAAATGTGGGTTGCAAGATAAAGAAAAGTTATATACGAGTATTTTTAAGATATTTCTATTTATTTATTTAATTATTTTTAAACTATTTCTCAAACATAGAACCCGTTGCATCCTCAGTTGTGCATCTTCGGAGCCCGGGGTGCGCTTTCCCGCTTTTTCTTCTCCAAATATAAACATGCATGTCAATGGTCACCCAAGGATGCCAAAGACCTTGCAAATTGGAGGTAATTCACGTTTGTCTAGTAAGGAATCTTCCATGTGGAATGTCGCAAACATGATTTGTATATATTATAGATTGGCGTTCTACGTCATCAAACGAGAACAAAATATTTTGGAAAAACTATGACGATATTATATTTAAGTTGCGGGGTTGATTGAGGGACCATGGAGATAAGGCGAAGGTGACATCACCTCATTACATACGTAAACCATACGTAAACAATAACAATTGGTCATAAATTTATAAATATACAATTTAAGTTAAGGCCGTACCTGAATTTTCCGAGGTCCAGTGCTGCCCCCATTTAAAATAAATCATATTAAAGAAAACGGAGACATCATTAAAAATTTTGCTTCTACCAAGTCCTAGATAACCCTTCAAAGTATTTTATGAACTACTGTTTACAGTTTAAAGTGAAATGATTTATTTAAAATGGGGGCAGCACTGGACCCCGGAAAATGCAAGTATGCTCTTAAGTATATTTTCAATGGTTACTGAGAAGCTTGTGAATAAGCTATTTCTTTTTATTTATTTTCAGCCGCATGACGTCCGCCCACTGCTGGACATAGGCCTCTCCCAAGGATTTCAAAATATGAATAAGATTTTAAGGTGAAGGGTTAGGCAAATGACCTTGAAGTGGCGCCCTCATTTGAAATAAATTGTTAACTCGTAAATATGGAGATAATTTCCATATTACTCTTCGTCATGCACTAGATAGCCCTTTAAATTATTTTATGAACCACCGTTGAAAGTATTTACATTAGTCCGTCTAACTTTAAAACTTGCCTCCGCTATATCGGATAACCAATAATAGTTTCACCGGCAGTTCATAAAATAATTTAAAAGGATATCTAGTGCATGACGAAGAGCAATATGGAAATTATCACCATATTTACGAGTTAACAATTTATTTCACACTTCAAGGCCATTTGCCTATATCTTCACCTTAAGAGCCATAAAATACTTAAAAAGGTTTGAGGTATACGATATTTTAACTGATACCAAAGATAATAGAATTAGAATTTTTTTCATTAAAAATATATTAGTAAAAAATATAATTATTCTGGTACTGGTTGATAAACATTAAAAAAATATTTATTAGGTAGATATTTGAAAAATATTTTTTTAATTTTTGAAAAGTGCTTAGTCGTGTATTCTTATTTTGAATTCAAATTGTTCGGACGCCAAACGCATTTGAGCCGGCTTTATAAACGCGCCTGCGTAATCTGCCTCGCATTTTACGTCAAACCCTCAACTAGTCAAGTTCTACATAAACTGCCCACCAATTTTAAAAAAGTGACAAATTAAACTAAGTGATAGTGTTGTGACTCTATTTTATTAAATACTTTTTTGGGAATTTATTTAAAAACAGGTCAGTTTTTTTTATCTTTAATATTTTTAAGTACCTAATAAAGTAAACCGACCCCAAATAGGGATAAAGCGAGGAAGATGATAATTATGAAAGTAAACCTTAACGCAATATTTGAATGCCGTTATTATTAATTTATAGAGATCGAATATGTAATGAACTGGGATTCTATTTATAGATTAGTTGAATTTAAAGTTACTAATTTTATTCAATGAGTTTAATAACTTTCCAGATTTTGTGGGTAGTTTTATTGTTTTATTATCCTGTATTTAACTGCGAAAGTTCTATGTAGCGTGTTTCAGAACCAGCTTGCTCGTATCTTGCTAATTTAGACTTTCACTAGTATGTATATAGTATGCCTTAGGTCTAAACAAGTACAGAACCTAAATCACATAGTCTATACTTAGGTATTGTTCATATATTATATCGCTATTTTCCAGTCCGCCACACTGGAGCTCCCGGGTTCGATCCCCGGTCAGATCAAGATGGAAAATGATCTTTTTCATATTGACCTGGCTCTTGGATGTTTATCTATATATGTATTTGTTATAAAATATAGAATCGTTGAGCTAGGCTATATCTATATAGCTATATAATCGCTCGGCTAGCTCAATCTGTGTCATTTGTTTATTTTATATTTTATTTTCTGTAAAAAGATAGATATGATTTTTAGGATTGATTATATGACATACTCTACAGTATACCTACCATATAGGTACGTTTAGTCTTGTGACGTTTTTGTAAACAACTGCAAACCTAATTTAATATTTATTATGTTTAGCTAAGATTGATCCATAATTCCTATTATTTCAACCTGATACCTACCTACCTAGACGACCTCCGTGACGTACTTAATGGTTAATCGGTTCATTTGTTACTCGGAGGTTCTGGGTTCGATCCCCGGCCACGGCAGCGTCAGTAGGGAAAATCAGGCACTGCTGATATCATCATCATTTCAGCGGCATAACGTCCACTGCTGGGCATAGGTAGGCCTCTCCTAAAGATTTCCAAAATGCTGATATGAATGATTATAATTATCAACAGTCCCTGATTATCGTTAAGGCAGAGTATAAAGCTGATAGGGCCCTGCAATCCCCTGACCGAGGCAAACCACAATTTTGTCGTCAACAACCAACGTCACATATTCCAATCTCTGCATTTTAATGGATCTAAAATCTTGATTGAGTATACAACCTCTGGCGTAGTAGTTCACACGCCAATTCGCCACTCTGGAGGTTCTGGGTTCTATCCCCAGGCCTTGGCCTTTTTCAAATTGTCCTGAGTCTTGGTCTAGTATCAGTAGCATTTGCACTAAAAATAATGACCTTCAATAAGTGATATATTTATCCTACATTGAATTTTAAAATCTGACTTTGACTTTGGGTACCTATTTACTTACATATGTACCTATTACTATTATCGTTGAGTTAGTATCCCATAATACAAGTTTAAACTTACTTTGGGGCTAGTCCAATCAGTATAATTTGTCCCTTTATGTATATTTATATATCTGATACGTTCTTATACTAGGATGTACTTACTTATTTATCTCCAAGCAGTGGAAAGTTGTCTGGTTTGAACTGGATTGTCTACTATCGGAGCAGCAAAGTACTTCTACTTACTCGTAAATATGTCCCGCCGTCAATATTATGAATTGTGTTTATTTACAAGTACAGCTCATCTTATGACTTCTTACGTCACCAGTGCATGTATCTGCATAATGTACTCGTAAACTGCACTTACCATTCAAACACATTGATATTTTATCATAATAATTACAACATTTACGTAGAACTAGTAGGTATCTTGTAAGAACGATACCTCCTCGTAACTATGTAAGTTTAACGGTCGCTTATCAAAGTTCATACCAAATGATTAATTAAAAATGTTTACAGACACGTTTTTGACACGTCTGTCGTGTAGTCTACGTTAACTATATCGGTGAACTGTGACATATCATAGTACGCAATAGTACTCGTACTTACAAAGTAGGTATTTGTGTATTTTATAAGCAGGTCTATGAATGTATAAGAAAAATGTCTTTGAATATGTGTAAGTTAAATGTATAGTTGATTTTAATGTGCTAATCGTCCAAAATTTTCTTTTATCAGCACCACCTGTAGGTTGACTGGTAGAAAAGGGTCCATCTGTAACATTTTTGTAATAAAGTTAAACATAAAAAAAAGTTGCAAGTTGCGGCCATGTGTCCTTTGGCTTAGAATATGACCACTCTATCTCTTTCTGTGGAAGTCGTAAGAGGCGAATAAAGGACTAAGCACAAACATCTCTACCCTAAGGGTTTTGGGTACGGAATCCTAAAAAATAAACGCATATCTTGCTAAAGTGCAGTGTAAACTAATTTTGACGGTACAATGATAGAAATAAATAAGTAGGTAAGTAAAAATTTATACTCGTAAAGACCAGGAATATTAATTGACACAAAAAATTTTTAGTTCTACAAGACTACCAACTAGTTGGATTAACCAAAAATCGAAAATGCATAATTTTAAACTCTGAAACTCAAAAAAGGACTAGGACTTCATAGCACAATAAGAGACGTAAAATCAAAACGTGTAGGTAAATTTACATATTTTGAGAGTGCGTGTGAACGTCAAACATCGGAGTTAATCTTAAATTATGTGATCTATTCATGTTATTGTATCATATTCATAATTTGCAAATATTTGTTTCGGTTTTAACATTTCAATTTTTTAGGCTCAAGATCTCTCATTTTGAAAGCCTTTTGATTTTGTAATAAAGCTTTTTTCTAATCTTCTCAAGTAACACATAAAACTTATCAATTCTTCAAATATTGTGGTATCTTCATTTACAGAACTCCTAACTTAGTAATTTATGGAAATATAACACATGAACTATAGGTAGTCAAAAATTTATACTCGCAAAAAAAATACCTATTAACTTTCGTAAAAAAATTCCAACGAAACAAATACCTACCAACGACTTAAGCTAAAAATCAAAAATGCATCATTTTAAACTCTGAAAACTCAAAAAAGGACTAGGACTTCATAACACACTAAGACATTTAAAATAAAAAAATGCTAATTTATATATTTTGAGAGTGCGAGGGAAGGCCAAACATAGGAGTTAATTTTGGAACAAAGCTTTTTCTAATCTTCTCAAGTAGGTAAGACATAAAACTTATGATCCCTATCAATTGTTCTAATGTTGTGGTATCATCATTTACAGAACTCATAACTTAGTAATTAATGAAAATATATATAACACATGAACACCAATAAAGAAGTAGGTCTTCTAATCAAAAAATTCTACTCGTAAAGAAAAAGAATAGGTTCCTATTAACTGTCGTAAAAAAATCTTGTTCTATTGGTCAACCCGAAAACAAGAATACCAACGACATAGATTAGCCAAAAATCAAATAAGCATAATTTCAACTGCAAACTCAAAAAAGTACTAGGACTTCATAACACAATAAGAGACTTAAATTCAAAAAGTGTAAATTTACATATTTTGAGAGTGCGTGTGAATTTCAAACATCGAAGCTAATCATGCGTGATCAGTTCATGTTATATTGTATTATATATCTCTTAGCATTAAGTCCGCCATTTGTTAAAAGTATATTTTTACTTTGGACAATAAAGTTTGATAAATAAATAAATATTCATAATTTGCAAATATTTGTTCCGGTTTTAATATTTAAATTTTTTAGGCTCAGCATCTCTCATTTTGAAAGCCTTTTGATTTTGTAACAAAGCTTTTTTCTAATCTTCTCAAGTAGATAAGACATAAAACTTATGATACTTATCAATTGTTCTAATGTTGTGGTATCATCATTTACAGATTTATGGAAATATATACATGAACAGCAATAAAGAAGTAGGTAATCAAAAATTCCTACTCGTAAAGTAAACTGTCGTAAAAAAATCTAGTTCTATTGGTCAACCCGAAAACCAGACTACCAACGACTTAGATTAGCCAAAAATCAAAAATGCTTAATTTTTAACTGAAAACTCAAAAAGTACTAGGACTTCATATCACAATAAGAGACTTAAAATCAAAAAGTGTAAATTTACATATTTTGAGTGCGTGTGAATGTCAAACATCGGAGTTAATCATGCGTGATCAATTCATGTTATAGGGTAAGTAAGCCGGTTAGCGACCAATTAGCTGAGTTACTCACTTCAGATGAGTAAAAGAAAATGTTACCTACACGCGACATTTATTATGTTGCTGTTTATTAGTCCAAAGTATAGTCAAGTTTAGATATAAAACATAAAATACAATACTTTTACCCATTAAATATTATAAAAAGCTGAAAAAGTGAAAAAATTGCCATTTCGCCGGTTGGCTACCACTTTTTTAGTTTACGACCACCAGTAAGCTGGTTTGCGTCCACTATTTTAATATTTAAATATGCCAATAAAAAATTTCTAACTGATTTGAAATATATGTTTTATTTTTACTTTAAATAAAGAATATTTTTTACATACCTAGTTTATGTTAAAAAAATATTGTCTATTTTTTATATATTTTTTACAGGTACAGGTAATTGTGGTCGCACACCCAATAATTTAAATACTTATTTCGGTTTGCGGCCGTTGTTTCTCATACTAAATTACGGTGGCTGTAAACCAACGTCTTTATTTTAAGTGTGTTGGTTAACGGCCGCCTATTGAGCGCCAATGTTTGTAGGTAAATTAAACAAAGTTCCTTTAAAACTGGCGGTCACTTACTAAGGAATTGCATCTTTACACTTTATCAATGCTACACACTAAATTGTTACAGTCCTAGATGAACCATTAGGATCAAAATGAGCAAAACAAAATAATTTCTTCTTCATCGGATTGCGACCATGAGGCCGCAATCCAAAATTTTTGCAAATCTGCACTTGGGTTTTCCGACCACTGTATTTTATTTTAAAATAAAGCATAATAATAGCAAAATACTACTAAATTAATATGAAAACTTAACGATTGTACTAAAAAAATCTTAATTGTGTATACAATATGAAATAACTAATGAATCTTACCATTAAGCGCCAAGCGTCGTACTATTTTTTTTAACTTACTACTCAAAAACACACCGCTGAATCATCACGCAAATTGAGTAATTTTTCTTTGGTGCTAGGGTACACCATTTGTATCAAATCATGTAAATTCATATTAAATAATCATTTGAGAAACGCATAAGGTTTATTTTTTATTTGTGTTATCTTTAGAAATAGAGATTAAACGCACTCAAATCTCTAATAAAAAAATAAAAAAAGTATTATCTTGACTTTAAGACACTAAGTCCGTCAAGTGGTCGCCAACCAAGGGGTGGTCACTAATCGGCTAAGCGACCCTATTGTATCATATTCATAATTTTCAAATATTTGTTTCGGTTTTAACATTCAATTTTTTTAGGCTTACCATCTCTCATTTTGAAAGCCTTTTGATATTGTTATAAAGCTTTTTTCTAATCTTCTCAAGTAACACATAAAACTTATCAATTGTTCAAATATTGTGGTATCATCATTTACAGAACTCTTAACTTAGTAATTTATGGAAATATAACACATGAACAGCAATAAAGAAGTAGGTAGTCAAAAATTTATACTCGCAAAAAAAATTCCTATTAACTTTCGTAAAAAAATTCCAACGAAACAAATACCAACGACTTATTAGCTAAAAATCAAAAATGCATCATTTTAAACTCTGAAAACTCAAAAAAGGACTAGGACTTCATAACACACTAAGACATTTAAAATAAAAAAATGCTAATTTATATATTTTGAGAGTGCGAGGGAAGGCCAAACATAGGAGTTAATTTTGAATTATGTGATCAATTTATGTAATTGTATCATATTCATAACTTGCAAATATTTGTATTTTTATTCCGGTTTTTACATTTAAATTTTTTAGGCACTGAATCTATAATTTTGAAAGCCTTTTGATTTTGTAATATTTTTTTTCTAATCTTCTCTTAAAACATAAAACTTATGATAGGTACTTATTAGTTGTTCTAATGTCGTGGTATCGTCACTTACAGAACTCTTATCTTAGTAATTTATGGAAAAGAAACACATAAAGTTTTGCAATTTCCCGGTATTTTCAGAACCGGGAATTCCCACCGCCTATGCGCCATCCAAATCGTGTCACATCACTAAACAGAACTAGTTCAGAAGATTCTTATGATCGCAGGTACCAACTTTTCAGGTACTTTTCTCAATTTGGAGAAATGTTACAGTTATATCTCAGCCACATATACATATAATTAACCCCCGCGACAGAAGGATTCGAAGCAGCACATCTGTATGGATGCAACCAGGAACGCATACCTAAGATGGGAGACAAACAATTAAAACTTTATCTAACGTGTGTATGCACGAGCCTGTTTCTAGGCACCATCATAACGTCCAAATTAATGAACCGAGCGTGATTATTTTTTTAATTTATTATTGTAAAGGTGTTTGACCCCAATTAAATTGTAAATAGTCGTTAGATAAATGATTACTCTACGAACGATAATTCTCTAGAATCGTAAGTAATCCCGAAAAATCATTCCACGCGATATGTACCGCGGCGGGCGGGGCTTAAATATGAACAGCGCGGCGCGACAGTTCGCCGTGACACTCGAGTCGTGCGGTTGCGTCGCAAGAAGTTTTCTTTGAGAATATTGCTGTTGCGATAATCGATTCATTAAAAATGCCGTCATGTGCCGTGAAGTGGTGTAGAAGCCATACAGACATGAAAATTAGTTATTAAAAAAAATAACTCGTAAACAAGCTTATTTATTTTAGCGTAGCGTATTGCATAATAAGTACCATCCGCGCGTTGTATCTCACCGCTCTTTACGTTGACTGCCCCACCCGACCGACGTTGACGCGTGACCTTGTCGCGACCAATCGCATGCATCTTTGTAATTACTGTTCGTTTGTTTGCGTAAATGGAATTAGAATCGAAGCGGTGAATGCGGTTAGGTTTCTAGATAATTATATTTCGATGTGATTACTCTATTGAAGTTTACTGCCGTTTCTTTGTAATTATTGTGAAATCTTTATCTGTGTCTGTGTATCTGTCTATGATATTGTAGCTCCTAAACGAATAGACCGATTTCGATGCGGTTTTTTTAATCGAAAGCCGATTTCTTTCTCGATTGAAAAAAATCACAAACATGCCTCTAAATTTGCCTAAATTTGCCTTTATAATACGTGTTACTATTTTATACAATCACCTTTTAATATGAAAATTATACCAAAAAATGTATTATCTAAATATCTATCCGTTTTGGCTACAAAAAAAATTATAGATAAAACACAGTGAAATATTCGTCGAAAGACAAGAAAGGCCCGGAGCCGTGCTTGACGATATTTCGCAGTGTTTTTTATTTTTATGTCGGTACGCTTTTCAGCCACGGGTCCATGGGGACCCGGTCCTTTGAGGCGTTCATGGGGCCAAAGCCAACATGAAGAGGCATTTTAGTACCTTTTTATCTAAAAGGTGAGATGGCTGCATCTATGGAGGTCTATCCCTTAATATACCATTAAGATGCACTAACGGACAGTCCACCATAGCTGCTGAACTATTGCCAGGGAGGGATTTACTTGGTTTGGGCTATGTGGATGGGATGTTAGTGGACCGGATAACTGGGTTATGGAGTGAGATACGGACATCTACCTAAAAATCTCTCACAACAATTTAAGCCTGGTAGATGGTGACTTGCTGCTCGTTGACTACACTGCCTGTGGGCACCCTAACTAGCCACGACGATGCGGCCAGGGCGCAACACAATGTGAGCAGCTGAGGGTGTTGAGAGGTGCGGCTCCGGTTTCACCATCACGGGGCTTACCCCCGAGAGCGGGTTTCCCCGTTATTACGCCATTACGTGCAATACACTTCCACCCTGGAGCGTATGTTCTGCTCTTGCGACTCCACTCTGGCCGGCCGGTTAAGGCAAGGCAGAGGCGGGGGGTGTGTAACTGTGTGTATGTGTGTGTGTAAGCGCATGTGTGTATGGTCCCCCTGGAGGTAGGGTCCGTGGTGTTGCCACTCACCATCAGCTCGCCACAAGCTGCCCTGCGTTGACTGACTACACTGGAAATCCAGTGGGCGATGGGGTCGTCACGTCCCGACGCCGTTTTACGTCCCGACGCCGTTTCAATTATTATTATTATTATTATTTGTAGCCAAAACGGATAGATATTTAGATTAATACATTTTTTAGTATAATTTTCATATAAAAAAGTGATTGTATAAAAAGTAATATGTATTATAAAGGCAAATTTAGGCAATTTAGAGGTATGTTTGTGATTTTTTTCTATCGAGCCAAAAATGCTCAATCGTGTTTTGGTAGTTTAATAACAGTGATTTTACAAAAACACGCATGATATTGCAAATTGTGAACCCACGTCGCCTTAAGGCTTTTTTTTCTACAGACACCTACAATATCCAAAACACGATTGAGCATTTTTGGCTTGATAGAAAAAAATCACAAACATACCTCTAATTTGCCTAAATTTGCCTTTATAATACATATTACTATTTTATACAATCACCTTTTTATATGAAAATTATACCACAAAATGTAGAAAAATGTTTTGGCTACAAAAAAAATATAAATATAATACAAAAAGATAATAAATACAACACAGTGAAATATCATAGAGAGAGAAGAAAGGCCCGGAGCCGTGCTCGACGATATTTCGCAGTGTTTTTTTTTGTATTATATTTATATTTTTTTGGAGCCAAAACGGATAGATTTAGATAATACATTTTTTGATATAATTTTCATATAAAAAGGCGATTGTATAAAAAGTAATATGTATAATAAAGGCAAAAGGCCAATTAGAGGTATGTTTGTGATTTTTTTCTATCGAGCCAAAAATGCTCTCGTGTTTTGGCTATTGTGGGGTGTCTGTGAAAAATCCATAAGACTTTTATGTAAATTTTTTGAGGAATAAACTTTAGTAGTTTATTAACAATGATTTTTCAAAAACACGCACAGTATTGCAAATTGTGAACCCATGTCGCCTTAAGTCTGGTTTTTCGCTGTGACTTTGTCTTATTTTTCAGAAATGGCCCGCGTATGTGTAATCGGCGCTGGGGCAGCGGGTCTGTGCGCGGCGCGACACCTCCTCATCCAAGAGTCAGTCAGCGAAGTAGATGTTCTGGAACAAGCGGCCCAGTTGGGTGGCACTTGGGTGTACACCGAGAAGGTCGGCTACGATGACTTTGGACTACCTATCCATACCAGCATGTACAAGAGTTTAAGGTAATAAGAGTCGGATGTCGTAGAAAAATTTACTTACCGTTGTCTAGAATTACTAGGATATCATAAAATAAAGGTAGGTCTTCTCTCGTCTGTCCAGCATGGTGATTATGTTCATTTGTTGAAATTGCGTGCATGCCGTTGGCGCCCCACAAAGGTCACAAACTCACAAAGGTCGCGTCTTAAAAAAGCCGACGCCGCCGCTTTCTCGGCACGTTCGACGGCATGACAACCAATTGAACAAATGGACTATACGAGTACCATACCACCTCCTCGGCAAAAAGTGAAGGAATCAGCGAAGTGGAAGTCTTCGAAAGAGATAGATTATTGAAGGTCCAATTTTTCAAAGCTACAAACTACCAGCTACATGATTTTTTGGTGTTGCCTCGTATAAATTAGGTATTACCACAGAATAAATAATACTAACGTTCAGAAGTCTCACTCAGCAAAGAAACTCAAAGAAATATCTACTCAATGTGGCTAGCGATATGGTTTAATTTAGCTCACGTCAGAACTCAGCACCGTTTCGTAAAGATACCTAAACATCCATTGCAAGCCAATTTCATTCTTATTGCTCTGGACAAACGATTCGTATAACTGAATTTACCAACCGGAGGCGCCGCCTGCGCACATAGTAATAATGTAGGTACATTTTCGATACCTAAACGGGAAGTGGCACAGGCCTGGTATTAATGAACTAAAACAGAATTTCATTCAGCTTTCGAAATTTTTCAACAACTGTTTAGTGAGATATACCAAATATTTATTTGATTTTCGTGATGTGCTCAGTTACACATACATATAGTCTCTCACATAGCGCGACGAACCGAGTGCCGATGGGGAAAAAAGGTTCTCGTATGGCGATCGCGTACTGGCAAGCGGAGCATAGGACACCCACCCACAAGGTGGTCAGACGACCTTACAAAGGTCGCTGGAATGCACTGGATGTAGGCCGGTCTAGATCGGTCATTTTAAAAATCCTTGGGAGAGGCCTATGTCCAGCAGTGGGCGTTATGCGGCTGAAATAATGATATAGTCTCTAATATTACTACTGGTAGTATTCACTGAATACTACCAGTAGATCCAGGAATATTAGATACAAGTTTATACCTCTGAATACTAGGTATTCAGAGATATAAACTTGTATTGTTTGTACGACTAGCTGTAGGTAGGTACTATAGTCAGTTAGTAGTACTAGTGACCCGCAGCGGATTTTTTTTTTTTTTAAATTATAGGAAACGACAAGCTACAATTCCCATGTGGTAAATACTTGTCTTATTTTATTTAGTAAACTCATTGACTTATATATTAGTAAACTTCATTCATATTTCGGAAGTCCCGGCAAAGTTTATCATCAATCGGCGATTGTTTTGCAATGTTTTTGATTTGTTATGGCAACATTACTTTAAAACTGATACCGAATGGGAAAGGTCCGGAGGGTATCAGGGAAGCATCACTCTATTGACAATTTCATAAGTTCTAGAATGTTAAATTGTTCGCTCGTTATATGATACCCTAGTAACATCACGAGTCAATAGGCCATATTTGAATTCGTCTATAGCTAAATAAATATAGAGACAAATATGGCACTCCGGGAGTGGTTTCAGAAGTGAAAACTATAGAAGTGTCGTCGGTGACAGTGTCGCGAGTTCAATGGTTTTTGCCATCTCAAAAAATGCCCAACGGGCCTAAAAAAATTTTCACTTAAAAAAATTAAGCAAATACATATATTTATTTATATATTTTTGTGTAGGTTTATACAGGCTGACTTTTAAACCACCAGCCAAATTTTTGGAGCAAGTTCAGTCCATGATACTGAACTACTTTCTATAAAAAAAGTTATTAAAAATCGATGAAAATTTTTTGTCCTCCCATAGAAAATCCGTTTGACTGAGCGCTGATTTGTATGAAAAGGCTAATTTTTATTTTAGTTTTTCGTTAATTGTTTTTATGGAAAGTAGTTCAGTATCATGGACTGAACTTACTCCAGAAATTTGGCTGGTGGTTTAAAAGTCAGCCTGTATATGCGATATATATGTATCAGTATGTATATGTATGCAATATATACGATCTATACTACGTTGTAAAACATCATTATTTTTTTTTCTTTGTACATACCTCAAAAGGTTGCTTTCTCAGCATTATCTGTTGGTTGACTGGTAGCAAAGGCCCCTGGCCTTAAGTCCGCCATTTACATGTATTGTTATAAAGTTAAATAAATAAAAAAAAATATATAAATAAACTACTGTAAGTACAGAAGTGCAAGAAGCAGACAGGTTCAAGGCGAGCTCGTTGGGGAACTTCCTGTTGTTACCTTGGTTTTGCAAATAAATATAGATATCAATTGTTTTTCAGAGATAACGGGCAAGGGTCACGTCACATGTGATCTAAAAGTTTCCACTTTACATGAATGATGAAAACTATACAAAGTGGAAGGTACATACCCGTTATAAATCGAACTACGGTCTATACTAGATCACTAATGTATTATGAAATTCAAGTAACGGCCAAAAAACCAAAAAAAATATGACATTCCCATACAAATCGCCCGAGCGGCTGCACACTTTTGTATGGAAAAGCCATTTTTTTTTTGTTTTTAGGCTGTTATTTTAATTTCATAATACTTTAGGTGGTTCGATTTATTATGGGTATGTCCCTTCCACGTTACAGGCTGACTTTTTAACCACCAGCCAAATTTATGGAGCAAGTTCAGTCCATGATACAGACCTACTTTCCATTAAAACAATTATCGAAAAACTAAAGTAAAAATGCACCTTCCCATTACATACAAATCAGCGCTGAGCCAAACGGATTTTGTACGGGAGGACGAAACATTTTTATCGATTTGAAATAACTTTTTTTATAGAAAGTAGTTTAGTATCATGGACTGAACTTGCTCCAAAAATTTGGCTGGTGTTTAAAACATTTATTTATTTATAAAACTTTATTGTTTAAAAAGTAGAAATATACTTTTAACAAATAGCGGACTTAATGCTAAGAGCATTTTCTCCCAGTCAACCATAGGGATAAACAGAAAAATTATGCGGCGCAAAAAAGTAATACAATATACATAATTAAATATTACTATATAATATACAATACATATCTACAACATAATATCAAAATGAATATCTACTTACACACTACATACATACCATTATAAATATAAATATACATACATATAACTAGCTTATGAAGAGTAGAACTGAATGATGACGTCTTTATGAAGAAAGGGAGTTCAAAAGGTGGGCATGAACTTTCCTTTTAAAAGAGAATTTGGTCGAAATTTCTCTAATGTCAACGGATAAAGCATTCCAGAGCCGTGATGCTTGAAGGGAAAATGAATTAGACGTAAAATTTGTCCGGAAAAGTGGGATAAAGATAACATCACCCTGTATAAATATTTTTAGTACCTTAAATTTTGCGCAGCAACACGATCTCTGTTTATTCTAATTGACTGGGAGAGAACGCTTTTAGCGTCATGTCAGATTTCACCAGTATTTTGCAAAATTAAACAAATTGCATATATCTAGCATATAGAACTAGTTTTCGACAGTTGTAATATGAACTTTATAGAAAATATAAGGGTCTATTAGTTATCCATACTGACGGTCAAATATGATATGATACACTATATTCCCTTTAAAATTCATATTATGACTGTAAAAAATTGTTTTATGCCTAGACATGTGCAATTTCTTTGAAATTACAATATACTGCGAAATCTGACATGTCACTTCAAAATAAAAGCTAGACGTCGTTTGTTTGGAAAAGTTTAGAGTGGATCAATAAAGTTTTCATGAATAAATAAATTATTAAATATATGTATAAGTATTTTAATGTATACTGAACAGTTTTACACCGAACACTGTGACACCGAATGGAAAATTACGTTCATATGTCGACGATTGCCTTGGCGTAGTGAATACGTCATTGGATTTATATCCGAGAGGTCTCGAGTTCTAATCTCCCGTTATAACATGTTTGGATGTATTTTATAGGTTGTTGATAAGTATTTCCAGGGTCAATGCCTTTCTTTTTTTATTAGTTTATTATTGCTGAAGACAATAATAAACAAATTAATTAAAATATAAACCGGTCAAGTGCGAATTGGACTCGTACATACAGGGTTCCGTACCTTCGTACAAACTACTACGCAAAACTAAAACGCTGAAAAGAAACACGTTTCTTGTATGACGAAAATTTAATTTTTTATTATTTTTTTATTGTTGTTAGAGAGGCCATAGTTATTCTACCTATAAACATCCAAGACCCAGGTCAATCTTAAAAATATCATTTTCGGTCTTGTTCTGACCGGGGGACCCGGGACCTCCGTGTGACACTAGGTTTTTGTGCTGTTTTAAATTTTACTTTTTACAAATGTGCTATTAATACTAACCTTATAATAATAACCTAAGAAGTTATAAATCAATAAAGTGAAAAATACTCATAATTAACTCCGCCTATAAATTAATTATTCTTCTTTTCAGTCGCCAAACAGTTATAAAAGGCAAATCTAAAAAAACTTTCGATATTGTTAAGCTTCTATTATTGTTTGTCTCCAGAACGAATCTACCCAAAGAAGTTATGGGATTCCCGGATTTCCCAGTGCCCGAGAGTGAGAAGTCTTACCTTCCTGCGAAGGAGATGCTGGCTTTCTTGCAGCTGTACTCCGACAAACATGGTGTCACCCCGCACATTAAGGTACGCCTAGTCCCCGACCTAGTGTAGGACCACTTGTCTTATCCTGTGATTCATCATCATTAGGTATTTATTAGTCTCCACTGCAAAAACACGGCCCTCTATATACTACCTGAGCTATACTTAGTCAGGGTTATGGAGGTCTCATTGATGTTTTTCCAGAGGATTTGGCCTACAGGCTGGCCAGACGGATTGGAGAGGTCTCAATGATGTTTATAAGCTTTATTTAGCTTGTATTTCCTAAGTCGCCTTCAACGACATCAACGAGAAGACTTGGAGCCCTATTCTACTCTGCCGGGAACCACACGGCAATTCCTGATTCCTGTGATTGTGGGACTTTTTCTTTTCTACTTCGAACGGGTTTCGGTATAATTGAAGTGACTAGACAACATCTTTATGTCGTGGCGAAATTTTTTATATTTTTTTAGAAACTTATATATTACTAGCAGTCCACCCCGGCTTCGCCCGTGGTACACACATAGCCTATGTCACTCGGGAATAGTGTAGCTTTCCAACGGTGAAAGAATTTTTTAAATCGGCCCAGTACTTTTTGAGCCTATTCATTACAAACATACAAACATACAAAAATAGGTACAAATCTTTCCTCTTTATAATATTAGTGTAGATAGTGTAGATAATAACAAAGACATTTATTTACTACACTTCCTATTAATAATAGTTTCCTATACACTGCTTTCATAAAATTATTTTTCTGATCTAACTGGTTTCGTAAAGTTATTCCATTTCCTTCCTAAATGGCAGTATTATGTTGCCTTATTAGGGTGAATGTTAATAGATCAGGATACTCAGTATTGATCGTTATGGCGAAGGTATTTTGCCTAGTTATTTTCCATGATGATTTATCAACGAAGCTGATACCAAGTACAATGATTTTAAAAAACGATTTGTTTAGTATAAACATTATAATTTACTTGATTTATTGTTGTTCTGTTTTACAAAACTGAACAGACGTGTTTATGTTTCTTGATACATTAAAAAACATAAAAGTGATGTAATGATTTATCAATTTTACTCTTCGATCAAGTTAATCAGTTTTTACAACATTCACTTCATTACTTACTTCGAGAGGAAACTCGGACGCTGCTTTTCCTTTTTCTTATAACACTAATCGACTAGCTTTTGAGTTTTTCAACTCTCTTAAAATAATGTTTTTTTTATTATTGTCTATAGGTAAAGATCTGTGCTCATGTGCCTCGGAGATTGACAAGTTTGACTCTCCATTACATTGCATCTTCATCAAATCATAAATTAGATGATTAAATTCAGAACCCTTTTATAACCCCAACCAACAACCCTTTGACTGTTTGTCAAAGGGTTGCTGTTCAAACATATATTTTTTTTCTAATTCTAATGTCACCAATTTCTGATCAAAAATAATCATGTTACCATCAAAAATCAATCTGGCTTGTCCAAGTAGACTCAGAAAATTTCAATCGCTATTTTCTCTCTCATTCAAAAAACTAAATTCTTCGTACTTTTGCTTACAGTTCAAACACCACGTGCAACTCGTAATACCCAAGAAGGGCCCATCAGGCGAGCTCTGGGACGTCTCGTTCAAAGATATAAGCACTGGCGTCTCGCAGACCAAGGAATACGATTACGTCTTCGTCTGCAACGGCCATTACAACACGCCTTTCATACCGAGCATACCAGGATTGAAGGAATATGAAGGTAGGTATTCTTTCTTCTCTAATATGTTACGGTCGACATTTGGTTTTCAATCTGTCTCAAGCTAAATGTCATCTCGTAATAATAACCGGAAATACCGCTTTTTAAAGCCTTCCTACACACGAATCAAGCTGTCATTACACAGCTTCAAAACTCTTAAAATGTCAGATGTCTTTAGACAGCTTCAAAACTCTAAAATCAGTATATTATATTAAAAGACAAAACTGATCAAAATCTTACTCTAAGACCAAAACGGTCGGTTTGGATATCTTTGAGACAGACTATCTAGCAGTGGTCTTCCTATTGCTTAAATGATGATGCTGACGATGAAAGACTAAAACAATTTGAATCCACTGACATACCTACTATTTGGAGTCGATAGGATACAATCTAAAATACGAAACCGTTCCTTTCTCATTTCAGACACAGTACCTAACTCAGAACATAAAATAAGCATCTTTTATATACCTACCTATCTAATATTTAATGTAATCATTGCAGGAGACATCATGCACAGCCACGACTACAGAGTCCCCGAGATATTCACCGGCAAACGTGTCCTGGTCGTCGGAGCCGGTCCCTCTGGCATGGACATCGCCCTGGAGATCACCAGCGTGACGGAACAAGTGTTCTTGAGTCACCACCTGAAGGAGCACCCTAAGACTGTTTTTCCAGAAAACTTGATGCAGAAACCTGATGTGGTGAAACTAGATGGAACAAAGGCGTATTTCCAAGATGGGACTGTGGAAGATGTTGATGTTGTCTTCCTGTGCACCGGTGAGTTTGTTATTTTAACAAAAGCAAAGCAGCAAGCTCAGCAACTCGACTAAAAGCATATACACTCAAACGATTGCCAGCATAACACAAAAGGTCTTGGAACAGTCAGCAGAAGCTCGTCTTATCTGAAAATCTTTAGATTCGATACTGTGAAACTGGTAATTAAAAAAACCTAGTCTCTTCAAAATTTGTTGTTTCCTTAGCTGTTTGAGACAAACTGATGAGGCAGGATTGCGTAGAACTGATATTTTTATTGTTTTTAATTTTAATAATGCCATCCTATTGATCCTTATATTATTGAAGTACTATAGTGAATTTCTCAGGATTAGATTACTTACCGCAAATTCTGTTATTTTCCAGGCTATCTTTACAACTTCCCGTTTCTCCACGAATCCTGCGGCATCGTAGTGGAAGACAACTGCGTGGAGCCCCTCTACAAGCACCTCGTCAACATCTACCACCCCACCATGTGCTTCATCGGTGTACCTTACTATGTTTGCGCCTTCTCCATGTTTGACTTACAGGTAATTATTGGTTTCACTATTATTTAAGTTATTTACACTATACAAATTTTGATTAATTGACTACTAAGTTAGTAGACCATTTCTTTGTAGACTTAGGTTAATCGCGACATCCTTCCAATAGCAATTCTTTTTTTATTTTTAAAGAGTACTTTTAGTTTATTTATCAGTTTTTTGTTCCATATTATAATACTGAGACTACTTTTATTCTCTCCGATGTTGACATAGGTCGACAAGGAGAAAATGTTCTGAAACATTTTGGCTTGCATTTTGTGTCAAGTTAGTAAAATATTAGCTAACTAAATGACTTAGATAATGGGTCTTTCATGAATGATTGTAAGTAAGTATGTCTGGTCTCTTTAAGAAAGTTTAAGAAGTACCTACGTAGTGCTTCAAGGTCTGGTACTAGGACTCTTATAGATCTATGGAATCTATCTGCAGAAAATTTACACTGATGTGTATCAGTGGAGATTTGCTGCGGTGATGTGTATCAACACTTCTCCAGAATATCAGTGCTTTGCTTATATTTCATAAGAGTAAATGATACACCTGAGCCACATCCCATTTTATCTGCTGATCTGCAAACTAATCATTTGCTTCCATCACCAGGTTCGCTACTACGTCCGCTCAATGAACGGGACCTTCAGCCTCCCAACTTCAGAACAGATGGCGGAGCACTGGGAGGAGGAGAAGAAGGAACGCGCGGCCAGGGGATACACGAAACGGCAGGCGCACATGATGGGGCCAGATCAGGTAACTTGATTATATTTTATTAAGTACAGAAAATTTAAAATAAATTGAGGCAAAATATGATAGAGGCACATGATGATCACAGGCACATGGAACAGGTAATTGTCTACCGTCTTTGTAAGCGTAATAGTATGAATATGTGTAGAATTCAGTCTAAATTCCAGTCTGTATATGTACTTGTATCCGATGATTGTATTCAAGAGGTTTTTTCTCTACTACCTAGTTCTGCACCTGTTAGTTAGCGATTAACTAAAATTGTGGCTTTCATATTTGCTATTGGCATGAAAATATCTTATATACTAGTGGCTCTGTTAGCTCAACCTCGCAAGCAAATTCAGACTCGCGAGGTCTACCCAGACCTCGCGAGTCTGAATTTGCTTAGCTTAAAACTGAATAAATTTTCACCGTGCTTCTTAAAACTCCCAAGGCTCCAACATTTATAAAATATAAATATAAAATTTTCCAAAAAATAAATCACAAAAAATTCCATAATATAATTTTTAAATCAGCTCACAAAATTTTATGAGAATCGGTTGAGAACGAAGACGGTTCGCTCAGTTATTAGCACAAACAAGTCTGCTAGAATCGCTCTTTTTAACATTACCAAATTCCTGTTTCCACATTACAAGATCTTAATGAAAGGCAAGCAACGTAGCGATTGAGTCCAGTTGATTGATACTGAATAAATGCCCCAAGAAACATTTTCTAAATTTACTAAGATTATTCAAAATTCACGCAAGGAATAATGAAATCTATACCTATGTATAATTTAATAAACTATTGTGAGTCGGCATAAATAAATAGGTGTGTAAACAGTTAGGTACGTGTAATTATAATTATGAACACGCTAAGCGATTGTTATTATTTTATTTAACTTTTCAACATAATGAGTACTTGCCAACTATTAAAAAAATTGATTAAACTCGCGTCCAGGCTGACTACTACGTGTCTCTTTCCTCGGAGTCGGGCACTCAACCCCTCCCTCCAGTCTTCACCAAGGTCCACAACCACAGCAGTGAACGCTTCCTCGACAATCTCACTGACTATAGAAACGACGTCTACAAACTCATCGACGAAGAGAATTACATCTTCTATAGGATTTCTTAGTCTTAGGATTTCCACGTTTCTTGTTTGATTTTCTTAAGGATTATACTAACTTTGCATTTGAATGGTACAACCAGATAAGCTCTTTAATGTCTCTTTATCGGTAGTTATTGACTTGGTACAAGTATCATCTAGAATATTGTATTTACTGCCGTATAATCTGTTATTTATATGACTTTAGTATGTTATTATTAGTTATTGGTAAATCATATTTCTTGCCGATATCTTTTATTTAAAATGTATTCAGAACAATAAACTTCTATTGTTATCCTGACTTTAAATAACTCCTTTTAAATTCATGTTAAAGTTTAACTAACAATTTTTTTCCATCCTGCCCTGGGATACTGATACACTATCACATCTTTATCCCTAACGGGGCAGACAGAGTCTAGAGCGGCAAGGCCCAGGCCACTTTTAGCGTGATGGTGGGCACGAAGGTGGAAAAAGGAAATCATAATAGTAATGGGTTGCTAACCGCATTGCTTCCCTGGGAGAAAAGAAAAAACTTAGAATGTACCAGCTGCTTCTCTTTCCGCGCAGATCGTAGAAGCCGATCGAAAGAATGAGCGAAATGAGAATCATGTTAATAGGCGATGCGGCCATCCAACCCATCACTATTTTGATTTCTTTATCCACTTTCTTGCCAACCATCATGCTAAAAGTAGCCTTTGGATCTCACGGCCCTGGGCTTTGTCTGCTTAGAGCCGCAAGACCCAAAAAGCAATATCTGCCCCATAGGGATTAAGACGGGATAGTGTTGAGTACATTAATAAACAACATAAGTTTAACCCCTCCTTTCAAGTTAATCATTTGTTATGTGACTCCCGATTTCAAAAATAGCACTCCTGACCAAATAAAGACAGACAACCAACTGACGTATTTGTTTGACATATGCTCGGAATGTAGCGCCATCTATTGGCATCATAAAAAACCGTTTTTTTTCTCGAAAAAGCCCTCATTATCGACACACTTGTCGTAAGATTCTAAGTGCACTTTGAGAGACATGCATAACATCCACCTTTACGATTTTTATTGCTGTGCTGACAGTTTTGTGTCCCTTTTTACTCACTAGTGGTTCTGTGAGAACCGTAGGCCTCGTGAGCTCGTTAACCATGCAATAACCGACACATTATCCTTTCCCCTGGCTTAGCAAAGCCATTTCAGTAAATCCGTCCATTTATAACGCTACAGCAAACTTCCCCCTTTTTCCCATCCACGCCCCTCTTGGATTATTTTTTATGCAACATCTTGTCTAAAATTTAGTCCTTAGTGTGCCTCTCGAAGATTGAAATCCGTCAATAAATAACTCCATTCCCCTCCATTCTTTGTAACTGCTGGCTGGGCGGACTCAGAACAGAACAGAACAGAATTTAACGGTCTTGGGCTTTCCATATCCTGAGGGGTTACTCCATAAAATAGTCGTACGATCGATAGTGACGTCCTATTTATATGTCAAACCAAATTGGACTTTATCATCATGCACTCAATGTTGCTTGACACCGACACGCGGATACGCAGTAACGTACGTCTTGCGTACCGCTTTTGGAGTAACGCTACAGTCTAGACGGTATCATTCGTTGACCCATTTTATCGCCGGCGGTACTCTGGATCTGTAGACACGAAGTCTCTGTACTAGATAGTGTTGCAGCAATAGTATTGACTAGGTATCGATAGTATTATCAGTAGTATTGTGTCTTTGAAAAATAGTCACAATATTGATAGGCCTATCGACACTATCGATACTATCGATAGCCTATAGTGCTATACTATTGATGACAACCAAAACTATCGATACTATGGAAAAGCAATACTATATACTATTGATAGTTTCGTTTGTCATCAATAGTATCGCAAACTATTGGCTGTCAATATTATCTATATTTATCGATAGGCCCATCGATATTGTAACTATTTTTCAAGGTCAACTTTCGATAGTCCTGCAACGCTTCTGTCCTATAGCCGTCTCGTCCATCCCTCGAGGCGCATTCTAGTAATGTGGCCCGCTCACCTCCACTTACGTTCTGTTATAACTACAACCACATCTTTTAGATTAGTTCTAAAAGCGTATCCAGAGGTTTAGTTTCTGGTCCTACCTTCCTAAACTAAGAAGCACATACTAGGATGTCTACTCGTAAATCGTGCTTAAGGCGAAGATATAGGCAAATGGCCTTGAAGTGTGAAATAAATTATTAACTCGTAAATATGGTGATAATTTCCATATTACTCTACGTCATGCACTAGATAGCCCTTTAAATTATTTTATGAACTGCCGTTAAAACTATTATTGGTGATCCGTCTAGCTTTAAAACTTGCCGTGGCCACTTTTGGCGGAGGCAAGTTTTAAAACTAGACGGACTAATGTAAATACTTTCAACGGTGGTTTATTAAATAATTTAAAGGGCTATCTAGTGCATGACAAAGAGTAATATGGAAATTATCTCCATATTTACGAGTTAACAATTTATTTCAAATGAGGGCGCCACTTCAAGGTCATTTGCCTATATCTTCACCTTAAAATATAATATTGTCATCTCATGTGGTGTCTTCGTAATATTTGAACTTATCAAACTGGGTTCATCCCCAAGTAGTAATGACAAATTTCTTATCTCAAAGACATGAATTTGTCTACATTAGGAGGCCTATCGTCTCTGTTACTAAATGAAACTAAATTTAAAATAAAATCAGTTCAATGGTAATCGAAAATTAGATAGGCGTTTCTATTGGGGACGAAGGTAGAGGTGATTAAAGTCCCATCTGCTACCATTCGTGAAAATAAGAACTTTGTAACCAAAAACAGAAAATTTTCCTTATAATTTGGTTTAAATTTTATTTTATGAAATTATGGTGTAAAAACTTCGATGTAAAAATATATACATTGCTATTGCTTCAATTCAATCTTGCACTGTGTAAATGAGACTTTAGTTTTAATTTCAAAGGTACTAATACTAAGCTAAAAAAGCAATCATACCTACTATATTATCGATAAAGGTTTGATAATAAAACAACAATATCAAAATAATTTATTATCTACTCAACAATAATTAATTAAACTAATTAACCATCTTATTAATTAATATCGAATTACCAGGCGTCCATAAGTGGCGAAGAGTCGTATACCGCGCGCGCACCGTCTTGATGTTATCACGGCCGGTGAAGTACTAAAGTAACCTAGAATTTTAACGATCCTGTGGTGCAGTCGACTGGTGGGTTATCGTTGTTTGCCTTGAAGTACCCAGTACTAACTGTCAATATCCGATATATCCAATTTCTGCAATAACAACTTAGCTATATATGTTTACATATCTGATTCCGGTCATATGTCACATGACCGCAGTTACTAATAAATCTTGTTGCAATATGAAAAGCGAGTCTTCAAATACCTTATTAAAATGTTAAAATATATGTTAAACCAATACTTCAGAAGAATTAACTTTTGATATTTTACATGATACTTAAATACCTACTTACTTTTAGAATTTATTTTTTATTTTGACTTATTGTTCTGAAGTCCCTGGATTTTATTAAAATGCCTAAGTACCTTTTCCATTGAACTCACCAAGTATACTTATCACTATCCATTTTAGGGTACCTAGTAGATACAGTCAAAAATGTTAATAGCTGGCCACGCTTTGAGAGCTTAAAAAACAGGAATCACAAATAATAAGAAATTAAGGCTTATCAGGATAGGGCTCAGCTCAGGGATCTCGTAGTTAGTGCCAATTTCTTGGACCAGTTTCTACCCTCTATTTAGTTAGTATTTGACAATGCTACTCATATATAGATAGCCTCACAAGTTTTACGGGATAACAAGTAATTATTAAAAAATCAAAAAACCCAACTACTAACATTAAGTTGTATATATTTTTGTAATCCTTGTACAAAATCCTTTTACTTGATACCCCAATCGATAGGTGTGGAATAAAAAAAAAAATTGAAGACGCATAATTTGGCGAAAATCCGCCAAATTGTATTATTTAAATTTTTAATATACCCAGTGTCACTCTCAGAGTCAGGACAAATCTAACGATACCTCTCATGCTAAAATCCATCAAGCCGTTTAGGCAGTAGAGCGTGCCAAAGAAATTTACATACAAACATAAATACATACTTACATACATACATACTCGAAAAACATAACCCTCCTTCTGGCGCAGTCGGGTAAAAAGTATGCTACTCGCCAAAGTTCATTCGATTGAGTTCACCAGTTACGGTGTGAAAACGAAACAAACATCCATACATCCATATAAACTCTTGCATTTATTTATAATATCTATTTATATTATATTAGGATACACAACACGTCTGTGCTCTCAAAATTGATTTTTTCCTCTAAAGTTGGTGATTTTGTTCTTTACAGGAACGATATTACGCTTCCCTAGCCTCCGAAGCAGGCACTAAATGCCTACCTTCAGTCCTCACGAAGATCCGAGAAGAGAGCTCGAATCGTTTCCTCCACAACCTCAAGAACTATCGCCAGGACATCTACAAGATCATCGACGACAACACATACGAGGTCATAAGTAATGGAAAACGGGAAATTCTTTGTTGACCCTACACGGAGAAACAAAGATTAATTAAGGTAGTTTAAGTTAGCTGTAGTCTTTTCTATTCTATATTTTGATGTAATGTATTTTTAATGAAGACTTCGTTTAGCCACTGGTGATTTGATATGAATTTCCTAAAAATGGACTTATTCCTTTTGAATTTTAAATATGCTTCTTACTGTAACATGTATAAATCTTTTTTTTAAAGTGATTTTATTATTGTCAATCAATGCCTAGAATATAGTGAATTATACGTTATAATTAAAAGTGCATAATTTTTATAACTTCATAACATAAAAGTACCTGTTTTCTAATATATTTCATTAATTTATTACATATTGTGTTCATTTTCATCAATAAATCATCTAAATAAGAACGATATAATAAAATAAATGATACTACTTAATTCTTTATTTTTAAATCCTATTTAGTTGTTCCCTATAAAGATTTTTTTTTATTGGGGTTACTTAATTTAAATACTATATCTATACTAATATTATAAAGCGGAAGAGTTTGTTTGTTTGTTTGTTTGTTTGTTTGTTTGTTTGTTTGTTTGTTTGTTTGTTTGTTTGTTTGTTTAAACGCGCTAATCTCAGGAACTAATGGTCCGATTTGAAAAATTCTTTTTTTGTTGGGTAGTCCATTTATAGAGGAAGGCTATAGGGTATATAACATTACGTTCCGACAACCACGCGAACGAAGTCGCGGGCACAGCTAGTTAAATATATACATTTAAATAGACGAATAAAATAAAACACCAAATTCAGCCAAAAATATTTTATTTAAGCGTATTTATAATCTTTATATTATCAATGCTGATATATTATTAATCTTTAAATCTAATATTTTTATGGCTTTCCCGTTACACGCTATGATTATTGAGGGTAATTCATAAAATTTACAACAGTCTTCGATGGAGCAAAGCAAACACGAGGTGCCTAAGGCTGTTTTAAAGTTTACTGAATTAAGCCTATGTTAGTATACATTAACTGGGCCGAGCCAATATCGTTCATCAACAAGTTTGTACTTATTTATAATAACTTTCTCAGATACCTTTATTTTTAAAATAAAAAGTTACTTTACGATAATATAAAAATACTATTATTTTTCAATATTGTTTTCAAATTCGCACTTTTGTTTTTTTTTTCTCAATACATATTATATTTGTCTTTGATTCCATGATGCGATATACATATATCATATTGTATGATAAAAAAAAGAAAAACAATATTCTAAAATTACAACTTATAAAAAGTAACTACCCTAAATCGTGTTATTAACGTAAAGTACGACGCACGCGAAAATATCAAGTACAAGTCAGTATATTACTACCGAAGAGAATAAAAATTATAGTAATACTCCGGAAGCCACTTAAAATGTTATTTGGCCACTTAAAATATAAACCGAACTAATCGAGCTTAAAAAAATTACAACGCTAAAGTCTGCCATCTAACTGCAACACATTAAGGCTGAATAATTTCCAAAATTTTCTTACAAACTCATTGGCCACTTCGTACAAAACCTACCTAGTCCTACCTTGGTCGACCTAGCTACATCCCTGTCTTTTCAGTCCCTTTATATACTTCAGATATGAATGAAAAAGGATAAAAAGCAGGGCTTCGATCTTACCCTGTAGAAATAATACGTATAAAATATAAGGATTAATAATTTTAATAGTAAATGGCAACGTTTAGATCAAGCAATTTAGACGAATGTATATTATTGCGAATACAATATATACGAGCATAAACTTACATACTGACTACTTTCGGAACTTATTTATATACAGTCTTAACTACGCCGAAAATAAACCGTAGTATGAAGCGTCTAGCACCATTTCGATAATATAAAAGTATACTTTAATTAACATAAAATTACCAAACAAAAATATAAAAATCAGTGAAAAACAATATTATATAACAAACAGTTCATAGAACCACATCGGACATTATTTAAGTATGCCAAAATTTTTCCAAAATTATCCAAAACACGACTAAGAAAAATCACTGGTTAATTTTGAATAAAATAAGGGACTAGCTGAAACAGTATTGCATATTAATGATAATAGACATTTATAAGATGAAAAACTACGTATACATAAAAATCTAATAGAATAATATACATAGAAAATACAACTACCTGTACACTGAGATTACAGCGTTACACGTATAAAAAATAAATCACATTCATCACCAATTCGGTCGCCCGATTTCAAACTTTAACCTCTTGTCATAAAGTATATTGTCTGTCATAACCACCATTGCTCACGAACTCGGCCCATGCAAAACTGCAGGAAACGTCAACATTCCAAATGGGATACCGCTACAATAACGTAACAAGGGTAACTTTAACATGTTGATTCGTAGTCGATATAAATCGTCTCTAGAACGGTAAGGTGAAAAATTGTCACAAATTGAGCCTCAAAAAATCTACATTGTACTTTAAGACCTTGTAAAGTGATCCAAGCTACGTGGAACATTCCCACTGCAAAAGAATCTACGAAACACACTCTAAACATCGAGATAGGTAAAAATCTGTACTTTCAATAAAACACTAATGACAAAATCTACGATCAAAATCGTTTGATTGCACTGTAAAATAAAGTCCGGCTTAAAAATGTGGATTCACCGATGGAAAGTACTAGGCAGTCAGCGCTGCTTAGGAGGTTGATGCGGCGAAAGGAATGTCTGGTTCCATTCGAAGACTCTGTTGAGTTGGGTCGTAGTTGCCGGCTAAGTAATAAACGTCGTTGTTGTCGTATACGGTGCTGTATTTGACCGGGTCGTCGCCCATACGCTCTTTGTACTGCGTCAGCGGTAACACTTCGCATTTATGAGATATTGTTTGGACGTCGTTCTCGTCCGTGTGTGGAGATTCGAACAGGCCTCCCTGGAACAGAATTAATCAATGAACTAACACATGAAATACAGCACAAGAAACACTTGACCCGCTCTTCCATGTGACACGATGTTCTCGAATCTTGGAGTAAGAACGGTCAATCAGTAGCTATGTAAACGCCAAATCTTTCATGACTACCTGGTACTTTCTCCTGCCACAATCATGGTCGTTCGTGCAAATAAAGAATTTCTGAGTCTAGATGGATTGTTACCAAAAGAGCACCTATTATACTAACCATAGGTGTACAGAGGGTCTAGAGGATCTAAAGGATCTAGAGGTCCAAACCCCCCTAAGCCAAAGAAAATAAATATTTACCGGATAGTGCAGCGGACCCGACAGTCCAGTAGTTTCCTCTGGGTGGTAGAACCACTTGACCCGGACCGCCATGGCCCCGCGGGCCTCCCACAGCGACACGATGCGCCCGATGTACGGCCGGTCCGGGCGACCAGTCGACAGGAACACAGCTGCGTCTCCCACCTGGAAATAACCAATTGGGACTACGTTAAAGCAGCCGTGTGGTTCCCGGCAGAGTAGAATAGGATCACTCCAAGTCTTCCCGTGGATGTCGTAGAAGGCGACTCTGACTGACGACTGAAGGTCGTAGGAGGAGGAAACACAAGCTAAACAAAGCTAATGAACATCAATGAGACCTCTCCAACCCATCTGGCCAGCGTGGAGCGTATAAACTCTGACTGCTCTGGCTAATATATGGCTCTAGTAGTACAGAGAGGGTCATGCTCCTGCAGTGGAGACTAAAAAAGACCTGATGATGATTACGTTAAAGAAATATCACACGTAAAGGCCCTTTAGAGAAGTTGATGTAATGTGGCGCTCCCGCTAAAACCCACTCTTGGATATACCAATGAAAGGAGTACCCTTGAATAGGGTTCGGTAGGACAAGGATCTATTGCAAGAAAAAGGAAAGGTTTATGGGTTATGGAATGAGGTTGTGATTACCTGATGTTGAGCTATTGCAATAGAAACAACGGCATTTTATTTATTAACCCCTTAACCGCGAACGTCGGATTAATCCGACAAACATTTTCGTGCCCATTTCGCGAGCGTCGGATTTATCCGACCAAAACTATGGATATTTACGATTCCTAGCGCTGGGAGCACGAAAACTGATATAAAGTCTCGCGGTGCAAGGGTTAATATTACATACAAAAGTCCCAACCCTCAGACCCCTGGTGACGTAAAGAACAAAAATACTGACAACAGAGAAGATAATGGAAGGGCAGAAACAAACTTATAGTCGTCCCTCATCTTCTTCTACACTTACGCGACGAATTCAGCTCATCTCAGGCTCCTCCGTCTTACTAAAGTTAAACTGGTTTCTTATAAACACGTCTATAGACGCTGCAATTTACAGTACAACACTTATACGTTTACACACATTACAATCTGCAGTATAACACGAGATTGTTACTATAGATTGTATGCCAAGTTATGTCGTGTGTAGCCACTTTTAGCCGTGTCGTAAAAAAATCTAGATCTATAGTCGGGCCACGTATTGGTATTGTATACCTATACAGAGAGTGTCTGAATCAAAATAATAGAGCAAAATACATACGAGTCCAGACGTCCATACTTTCCAGCGTCTGGTGTAGTATGTAATATGGCACCGATAATTTAGAACAAAATACATGCGAGTGCAAACATGCCGCGCGGCGCGCCGCCCGTCATGCCCGCCTTGTCTTCTTAAACTTGCGTCGCTTGCGACCTTGACTCTTTTGTTTCGCCAGTGGCCGTGACTTCATTAGCAATACTTAATGATACTCAGAAAATTAAACAAAGTTTTAGGTGATATTTAAAACCTCGGAACAAGCCAAAAACTTCGTTGCACAAAAAAATTAATTTTGTAGATCTAAAAAATTGGTGTTCAGCCAACAACGTCTGTTGCAAGGAGAAAAGACAGAGGAATAACTAAAGGAAAAGGACGTATACAAAATGGCAGAGACGTAACTTTTTTCTTTTAAAAACGAAAACAATTTAATCAGAAAATATTAATAAAAATCAGCCGAATGCAAAGAAACATTGAGAAAGATTGAGAGATGTGGTAGTTGATTAATGATTACACTTATACAGGCTGACTTTTTATCCACCTGCAAAATTTTTGGAGCAAGTTCAGTCCATGATGCTGAACTATTTTCTATAAAAAAAAGTTATTAAAATCGAAAAAAAAAAATCATTTCCAAAAAAAAGCTTGTAAAATACACTTTATGTATTTGCTAATTACACGGAGAGGAAAAAATTACGGGAAATTATGTAACATGTTGTATAGTTAGTTACAGATATTCGCGTGATACAGTTTTCTTTACATACAAGCGAGCAAAATGCATACCTTCTCAGATTGCTCTGAACTCGTATGTACTTTGCTCCAATTTGTTTGTGATTTCAATGAGCACGACATAGTAGTTCAGTACAGACTATGGGTGTCTGGGTCAGTAATCAGTATACAGTTTGGCAATACGCAGCCGGGCCACCATGGAAGATAGCTGCCATTTTGCTTTTATTGCCAACTTACATGCAACATCTCTTCCCCACGTTGAATGGCTTTATAAAACAGCTTGCGATGCCTGGGGCGGGCCGTCCGTCGGTACGCCGGGCCGTGCCAGCGCCACAGCGCCCCCCCGGGGAGGAAGGCGGCCATCTTGCTGACGCCCGCGCTGCCCCCGCAGGCCGCAGCCCCTTCGGATGATGTCAAAGATACGGTGCGTTTCTTCGTCTTCTGGAACAGAGTGAAGTCACAGATATGAAACTTCATAGAAACGGAGTATCATTTATGCCTACACTACTACAAACGAAACCACAGGCCGGAAACTCCTAAGGTACGCGCAATATGCGTCACCCAGGCGTCCCCGTTCCCCGTCGCCGCACCTCTCCCCCGTTTTCGCCTCGATTTCTCACGTTGGCCGTCAAGAACCGGGGGAAAGGTGCGGGTGCGGGGAACGGGGACGTATATTGCGCGTACCTTAGAAGAGTCCCTTCTGTTTACTCTTACTGTATTCTGTGACGAAACTATACATCCGTGCACAAGTCAATGCATGTGTGTTCGCCCGCTCTCGCCCCGCGATAAAGCGAAAACGGGGGAGAGGTGCAGGGACGGGGAACGGGAACGCATATTACAAAAGGGACCTTAGAAGATTCCATTCTGTATGAAATATTCTTATTAATTTTTGTGGTTAAGTATAAGATTTCAGACAACATATTTTAGTATTCTTGGTGACCTAAACATAATTATAAAAAGCATAAAACTGTTAATTTCATCCTTTCAGCCGCATAACGTCCACTGCTGGACATAGGCCTCTCATAAGGATTTCCAAAATAACCGATCTAGAGCGGCCTGTGTCCAGCGCTTTCCAGCGGCCTTGGTAACCTTGTAGAAGGTGTCCTACGCTTCGCTTGCCAGTACGGTTCGTCGTTCATACATTGGTTCGTCGCGCTATGTGTCTCACACACTGCCACTTCAACGACCTAATCCGCATAAAACTATTACCAGTTTAATAGATCTATGCTAGGATTTCTATGGTATTGTTTATAGTTATAGTAACTTCATTCAGTTCAATTGTAACATCACATAAATCCAGCGAACCTTGCCAATATCCTTGGTAATTTATAATCTTAACTTGGGGTTTGGCAACGGTAACTCTGTTAAGAAGTAACAAAGGCAATGTTCTTCTGGTTAAATTAGAAACTAATCTTTTGGAATAATATAGACAAATCAATTAAATAATGAAATAGTAAATTTACCTTTTTAACGCCTTCACTCGTAGAAGCTGTGGTTTCGTCTTCCAACCCAATGCCACTGTCTTTCAAATTGTCTTTAGGCTCCTCATCTTTCTTCAAAGTTATCTTGCCCAGATTACTAAAGTCCAAAACAGCGTTCTTGACTAACGCTTTCTTAGACAATACAGCCTTTTTGATCACAGTCTTCATTTTCTCCTCTGGAGACTTCTCAACAGCTATTAGAGTTGAAAGTCTATCATTAGAATCGACTGAATCTTCATTCGATTTGTTAGAATCGATATAATCAGATGAGGACTTATGTCTTTGATTATCGTCGCCTGAAGAACTTGATTGTTCTTTGCAGCTCGAGTGATGTCTCTTTCTATGTTTTCTGTGATGTTTCTTGTGATGTTTTCTGTGCTTGCAATGTTCTTCGCAGCACTTGTGCTTCTTTTTCTTCTTTTTGACGTAATCAACAGCTGCCGGATCGTCTTCACTGGACTGGCGTTTGATCTTTTCTTTTCTATGCTTCTTTAATTTTTTTCTATCTCTGTGCCTCTCTTCTTCATCTTGTTCTTTCTGTGTGGTTTCTGGATTCGATTTCACTTCAGCAGTTATAACAGCAATGGCTTTCTTTTCCTCTGTTACACTGGTATTTCTTCTTCGCTTTCCTAACGTGAACAGTGGGTTTTCATATTCTGAAAAGTAACAAGCTTATTATAAGTTATACTCGTACATTGCTTAGGTAGCCATATCATCAAGCCACTATTATACGCAAGAGCTGCATTACTTACCAACAACTGGATAGTTCGGTTCCAAAAATCTGATATCCTCAATAGCTATCCTGCCAGAGTCCCCATCGTCGAACTCCACGGCTACGAACTTGTCATCGTGAGGATCAGGGGAGGAGACCGCCACTGTGCCGGGGTACAGGCAACGGTACTGCTGCGACCAGTATGCGCAGACTCGCGTCCCCGATGGAAGTTCTGATACTGATGTGGGGCTGACTTCTAAGATCTGGAATAGGAAACGTCAAAATTTAAGTACAACAATCTGTATTCATCAATTTGGAAAGTTAATGATAATTTTTAAAAGATTTTATCACAATAAATCTTCACCATTCTTGATCCTAAATTTAACAACTAAATATATTTATTTTATTAAAAAGAAGACTTCGAGTGTGATAAGTACAAGTAGGTATATGCCCGTGGATAATTTTAATAAATTTGAAACTAGAAGACTCGCTTCTTTTTAAATAAAATTCCAAAAAAATTTACTTACAGCATCTCTCAAAGTTTCTTCTCTTGACAATATGTGCGGTTTGTTTCCCCGCTCTCCATCTATTGTAATAGCGTATACATCAGGAGCTGTGACTGCACTCAGTTTGCCGGCGTAGAATAAACCACCCATGGCAGTAAGTACTCGAGGAGACAAATCTAGCTTATCCTCTGTGAGAGTACATCTTGACACTGCTTGAACTACTGGTTCAGAAGGACCTGCCTCTGCCTGT
Organism: Acrobasis repandana; assembly: GCA_963576875.1. Classification (NCBI taxonomy): domain Eukaryota; kingdom Metazoa; phylum Arthropoda; class Insecta; order Lepidoptera; family Pyralidae; genus Acrobasis; species Acrobasis repandana. The sequence goes on from OY756222.1 coordinate 20,464,368, forward strand.
GTCACCTCATCACTTGTTTCCTTAGATTTGACACTCTTCCGTCTCTTTTTAGCACGACGCCTTTCTTTATCTCTATCACTAGACCCACTTCCTCGACGCATTGCAAACTCTAATTCGGGAAGATCATCTCTCGAATGCTTTCGAGCTAAACGATCCACCTTTTCCCTATTCTTTTGACGCACTTCATTCAAACTCTCCATGGAAGAACTTGCTGATCTATTAAGGCCCCATTCGTTTTCTTCTTCCTCGGAATGCACTTTCAAAATTGGCTCCGCTTTTAATTTCGGGCGGACTTTGCTCGTCCTATTACCATCTTCTCTTGAAGGCTCGCCTCTAGTACATAATATACCTCCCTTCAGTTTACCTTTTGCTAAAAGGTAACCAACAATACTGCTCTTAGATTTTGGCTTCTTAGCTACAATCGTTTCCGTAGAATCTGGACTTGACACCTTTCGAGGTCTTCCGACTTTCCGTTTTTTAGAAGAGCCTCTGTCGGAATTTGGAGATAAGGCTGGTGTAGACGGCGTTGAAGGAGTAGATAAAGCAGGTAAAGGAGGTGTTAATGCAATTAACTGTGCTCTCTTTTCGTCACACTGTCGTTGCAAATCTTGTAGTCTTTCTCGCATGTCTTTTTCCATCGCATTGACCAGATCTTGAGCAGTAGACACAGCCGGAGTGTGTGCGCAAGTCAATAAACCACAAGGACAAGCAGTTACACGACGTAAACTCGCTTCCAACTCTCCTCCACTGCCTCTGCCTTCGTCTTGTTCTCTTTCGCGTTTGTGACGACGCATCTTTTCTAACTTATGCCTTAGTCTCTCTTCTCTGTCTCGGCTTCTTTTTCTCTTTCTCTCACTTGAAGAGTCGCCATCTCTATGCCTATGTTTTTCCTTTTTTTCAACTGATCTATCCCTGTCAGTAGGACTTAGTAAGGGTTCGCTTTTTATAAAAGGACGGGAAGACATGGATGTAGGACTTTCAACTACTTCCTCCATAAACCTTTGTTCAGCTAATGCACAAAGTAAACCTAAACCATCAAGAGAAGGCTTGGCCCGATCACTTGTGCTAGGTTCTGCTGATGGAAACTCGAATCTTCTCGTGGGCTCTGGTTCTGAAGTACGTGGTGGCGATTTTGGCGATGTTTTTATCAATATATTCAATTTAGAAGACGTTCTTGTGTCAATTGTTAGAGGCCCTGGCTCTAATACAGGCATACTTGTTCCAGGAGTAGTTCGCTCAAACTGCTCAATGCTATTAGACAATAACTCTAATCCACTAACATCTACCATCGGTCTTGAAGAAGATTGTGCTGACAAGGGTTGCGAAACTGGGGACGTACTACCTGTATCTATAACTAAGTCGTTGGAGCCACCACTACTTGAATTATCTAAAGATTCATCTCTTTCTATTGCATCTATAGCTTTTTCTACCGCTCCTACAACAGCTGAATTTGCCAGCGCTTCAGATGACGATTCCTCCGCACTATCTATAGATGCAGAAGGTACGCTGGGTGGTAATATTGACGTCTGTGTTTGTATCGAAGATTCTTCAGGAAAATGTGCAACGCCAATGCAAGCGACATCTCTTTCATCTTCATCGGCTTGGTTCGGTGAATCATCTTCATCGTCGATATGATCGGTCTGGTTTGAAGCATCTCTATGTGCTGGGACTTCAGGTGCTTCAGGAGGTGGCGTAGGCGGTGCAGCTGGTGACGTCGCTCGACTCCTACACGCTTGTTCGGTAAAATCTGGCTGGTAATACAAATGCGTCGTCATCACTGGCTGTTGCATGGGCTCTGGAGCAAACTGTTGCGGTGGTTTCTCCTGCGGTGGTTCCGGTTCAATTTTTATAAGGGCATGAGGAGTTAAAAGAGGTTGCATTATGGATTTTCGTTTGTCTGCGTGTGACGTATGTGGTTGGGGCGGTGGGGCTGGGGCTAGAGTGACTAATCTTGTTGAATGCGTGTGCGTGTGTTGCAGGGTAGCAGTAGAGGCAAGGAGGTCGCCTGGCAGAAGTTGTAGATGGGAAGGATGTGGTGCCGGGGGGATTAATAACGGTGCGGAGGGGTATGGGACTCCTCCCCAAACGACGGTGTGTGGTAGGTCTGGCGGCGCGGGCAGCAGAAGTAACGCGCCAGTAGTGGGCTCCCGGACCAGCTGGTAGCCCCCCACTGACGAGACGCCACCGCCGACAGACCCCACGCCTCCGACGCCAACACCTCCGACCATCATGCTCTCCATTGAAACTTGAGCTGAAAAAAACGAACAAATAATGTAAATTGATTGTATTAATGTAGATAGTTAATCATATTTAGGTATTTCGCTTTTTAAGGTGACTGGGAGAAATATCTTGTAGCATTTTATGTCAAAAATCTACCTTTATCTGTCTGATGTTTTCGGGAGAATGTAAGTAGTTATCTACAATATGCGTTACTGCTGTATAGAATCATGTTCCTCGCATTTATCATTTTGGGGTCGATTTTCTCTCCCACTACACTGTTAAAAATTATGTAATTTTCCATGCAAAAAAATTATGTAATTTTATATAAACCTGTAAAATTACATAAACCTGTAAAATTTCCGAAAAATCTGGGAAATTTACGGTAAAATATGAAATTTTACATAATTTTTGTCATTTTTACATATTTTTCCGTAAATTTCCAGATTTTTCGGGAATTTTACAGTTTTATGTAATTTTTTGCATGTAAAATTACATATTTTTAACAGTGTAGGTAAAAATATACCTACCTATTCGTTTACTTTCAAGTCGACCATTCTATTTCCTAAAAGTTCCGTAGGTATCCTCATTACGTGGCCATACAAGATCAGGCGATTGGAGGTATAAGCGTGTACTTTCTACGAAAAAGCAAAGCCATCTCTGATTTTTCGAGGATACCGTCATCCTAAGTAGGTATCCAGCATCCTTTGTATCATATGTATAGCTAGCGGGCGAGATAGTAGCGATACAGGATTTTGCATTTTTAGCAGAGTAGGTACCTATATAGGTACGATTTTTTGTATGGGGATATCAGTCCTCTTGTATTTTTTGTCAATGGCATTTAGCTGTAAGGGTTAGATCTCATATAGATGAGATATAAGCGGATAAGGATAAGGATGGAAGGATCTATCCTATCGATGGTAATAAAAATAAAATTGAAATAATTTGGGTATTACCTATATTTAACGATTATGTCCATTTAGGGTTGGATCTCATCTATTAATTAGCACGGAACAGCACTTTCCTACGTTGCTATCCTTTTCTGTCACTCAGAACAGTAATTTGCTAGAGCGAGAGAAAAGGATAGCAGCATAGGAAAATGCTGTTCCGTGCTAATAGTAGCACGGAACAGCATTTTCCTTCGATCGTCTACCATCATCTACCATCGATAGGATAGATCCTTCCATATTACCAATGCATACACGTCGCCGCCATAAAATGAATGATACTATAAATCTACACTGTCCAACGTGCTATACATACCTATACACATATTTATACGAATCTGCATCTATTCATATGCTCGTAACGTATTCATAGTGCGTGTTTCCGAAACGTAAGTAGAATTATTTCTTCGTTACATTCTTGCTTTGGGCACAGAATACATAAGAGTCAAACAGAATGGAATCTCACAAGGTCTCCCGCAAATTGGCGTCCCCGCACTTTCTGCGCCTTTCTGTGCTCTACACTAGGGTTTAGTTACTAGCCGCACGCAATACACGACGTGTCTTGGTTTGAGAACTGTCAATCAATAGCAACCATCATGGTGAGAAGATACGCATATAATAATTGTTTATCCACCGATTACAACAAAGAACACATATTTCATAGATTTCCAAATGATGTAAACAGGTAGCAAAGCATCAATATAATTTCACGTTATTACCCAGGAACCATCTTGATATATATACCCTTCTCGTTCTCTCGCATTGGCGGGAGATACGCAAGAGCGAGAGGGGTATTATGTCAGGGTATTATCAATCGGCAACAGTATAATCTGGTAATGTTACATAGGCTCCTCGCTCACAGGTAATCACATACACGCAGATGCCAACTAGATTTCCGCGGGTTATAGTGCTATAATGCCATTGTTGACAATGACATCTTGACAAGCCGTGCGTGGAAGCGTGATAAGATAAACTTTTGTTTATTTTTATTGAATTTATTCAAATAATTACCGTATAGTTTTGCGCCTAATATGCAAATTACTATATTACAATAGTGAATTAATGAATTTAGTGCGTTACATTATAAATGACTCAATAATAATCAGTAAAGTGAACTAATGGTGAAATGGACAATGGACATAATGAAAAATATTTGTAAAGTGATATTATCTAGCTGTTTCCGACTTTTCTGTAACATTTAATACATATAAAACAGAATATTTTTTACGTCATAGTGTTCGCAAATCTCCCGGTATGGAAAGATATAATCGTAAATATGTCGAACTCGTTAGTAGGTAAGTATTAAATTAATTCTGCGGTGCGACCCTAAGTATAAAACTCACACATCGACGTGTGTACAGATAAATTGTTTCGTTTGTAGTAGTAGTAGGTAAAAATGTTACTCTGAATCAATGAAGAGTCATACCAGTGCTTTGGGCACAGTATTGGGTGTTTTTCTATAGGTACACTGTTAAAAATTATGTAATTTTACATAAACTTATGTAGTTTTACATGCAAAAAATTACATAAACCTGTAAAAATCCCGAAAAATCTAGGAAATTTACGGAAAAATATGTAAAAATTATGTAAAATTTCATATGTTTCCGTAAATTTCCCAGATTTTTTGGGAATTTCACAGGTTTATGTAAAATTACATAATTTTTTGCATATAAAATTACATTATTTTTATCAGTGTACAACGTGGAAAAGACAGAGTAATAAATGAAAGCACATAGGTACCTAGATACTTGTAGATACTTATATTTGACGACGGATCAACCCAGTAGTTTTCGGGGAAATCATTTTTGAAACAGCTACTCTAACATAATCAAAATAGATGATTTATTTTGTTTGAAGATTAGCTTTATTTTTATTTTTCCTAATTTATTTTTTTGTAGGTACTTACCTACTTATCGTGGTCTAGTAAGCCACTTGTGCCATCATATCAATGATCGTTAAATAAGACGTAGGTACCTTTTCAGTGAGAAGTACACAATTTCGTTATTTTCATAATACTTACCCAATTTAAAAATCTTTAAAACACGAATCGCTTAAAATTATGCAATTAAGTTTGCTTGTTGAAATGAGAGCTCATACATAAATGTAAATATAATAAGTACTTACAACAATTACACACAGAGCACACACGAAATCTGCCGGAACGCCCCGAAAATTATTAGTGCAGAACAAAACGAGAAGTCAATAATTTGTCGATAAGGCTCCTAAAATTGTTTTCACGCACCTTTTGGGATTTAGAATTCGATTGCGGAGTTTTATGGTAATTATTCTCACTAAGTAGGTAGCTATTATTATTATTTTAGAGCTTATACCTACATAAATATACCTAAGTGGGTAAGGTAAACGTACGTAATTCCGACAGTGTCCTAGTCCCCGTCACTTTTCAAAAAAACCTCGATATCTTATATTTACCAACATCTAAATTACTAGATATTTTGGCAACACATTCTTAGTAATGTTAAGCATAATTAAAATGGCAACACATAGTTGCAGACGAATTGGCGTCGGAGGTGTGTGTGTCTAAAGTTGGGAAAGTAAGATTTTATGTGTTTTTTGCAAATTCAGTGACTGAATTTGACGACTGTCGAAGTTTACTTCCTGCCGTGTGATGAAGGTTCAGTTGCCATTAAGGTAAGTGAGATTATTTCTTGTTATAGTTGAGTAAATTGTCAAGCGATATAACCTATAATCTAAGCAGATTTTTATGTCTAATAATTTTTTTTTGGGGGTGACATCTATCGGTTCAAAAAAATACGTTCTTGTCCCGATACTCGTCAAATTTTATAAAAATCTGACGGTGAATGGGACATGCCTGAAACCTTGAACGTAAACTCGTCATAATATAAAATAAGACTTAATACTATGTCATAAGAACTAAATTTGTTCGTACATCTGACGGAAACGGGGACAGGTATTGAAATTTGAATCTATAATCGTCATCATAGAAATATCAACTCTATATTGCATGTAATAAGAATTACTAAACGGCTTCGTATTAAAGAGTAAAAACAATTAACTCGAACAATGTACCTAATGTTGTCTGAATAATGGACATTATTAAAAACTAAATACTTAATAGTAATTAAAGATTTTTTTTTCACGTCCATTATTCTAAAAATGTATAAGTACTTCGTTTTCATAATTTTTTATTTCAATGTTTTGGTAAGAATTAAATAAGCAATAAAGGGTTCAAGATTTACTGTCTTATACAAGTTGTAAATGAGTATACTGAAAACCTTGCAGGGGCTGACCCAGACCATCAATATGAATAACTTTTTCTACGAGACCAATTTTGGCAACTCGAAAACAAAATTGCGATTAAAAAAATTTTTTTTTTGAGTTGCCAATATTGGTCTCAACAATAAAGTTATTCATATTGATGGTCTGGGTCAGCCCCTGCAAGGTTTTCAGTATAGGTACTCAATTACACCTTGTATAATGAACCTTAATACAAAGACACAGAGTGCAAGTAAACCCAAAACCGTGACGACTTCTGGGTCGTTCTTGACGTTTATTCGGACAAAACTGTCGAATTCAGGTGCAAATCGCTTTTTTTTACAAAAAAAATAATTTTAAAATATACAAATTGTTAAATAACTAACAAAAAGTATTTAAATCAAAACTAGAATAAATTTTCTTCTTATTCGCACACTATTTCTTCCTATGCAACCAATACTTTTTGGACAACATCACTGCAAAGTCAGAAAAATTCAAAATATGTCGAGTATTGGGACGTTTACCTTAATAAAAAAGTTCCTTCCATACTGGGATAAAAGAAAAAAAGATCGAGGGATAATGGGTGAAAATGCTAATCATGTTAATAGGCGATGTGGTTAGCAACCCATCACTATTTTGATTCCTTTTTCCATGGAAAAAGGAATCAAAATAGTGAGCCTTCCTTCTCGCCTACCATCACGCTAAATGTGGCCTTTAGGTAAGTCTTGCGGCTCTGGGCCACAGATTAATAAATAGTTATTACGTAACAGATACATCACTCCCATACAAAAGCTAAAATACCTACGCTATAATAGCCTACAAAATCTTAATAATTATCTGCTTCTCAGAACGAGAAGTAATGTAGGTACTTGCGAGTCACGTGCCAACGCGACATCGTAAGGGTCAGTTCATACAGAGAGGAAAAATGCTCGCGGAATTTACTAGTTCCATTAAAATTACAACCGCATTACTATTGCTTAAAGTATAACATTGTATTAATATCGGCGGAGACTTCAAGCGTCGTCTATTCATACAATTGTATACTTTAAGCAATGGTAATACGGTTGTAATTTTAATGGAACTAGGTAGTAAATTCCGCGAGCATTTTTCCTCTTTGTCTGAATTGACCCTAAGAATGCGCTAGGGTTGCAGGTACCTATGATGATTATTGTAATAAAACGAATGTTGCGAATCAAACATATTTTTTATTAGTCAATCAAATATGTTTTAGTTTTATATAATGATTTATAATTTTATGCTAGCCTGCTTCGGAGCCCGGGGTGCGCTTCCCGCTTTTTACTTTCCAAATATAATATTCATAATTATCAATGATCATTGATCGATCACCCAAGTAGCCAAAAATCTAGCGAATTGGAGAAGAAATATGAGCATGAATGTGGAAAAAATAAACCAAATTATATTTGAGGATACTACAACTAAAACTACCTATGTAGGTACTAGATAATTAAAAATATTGAACATACCTATAGGTATCAATGTTGTTTAATAATTGTGGAAAATAGTGTTTGTGTTTGAATTTAGAGTATTTAATTTGACAGCACTTTAAAAAAGATAAGAAAAGGAAAAAGCTGAAAGCTGCGCTCTTCTTTATTTAGAACCTAGTGGTACCTAGTGAACCTAACTCGTACCTCAGTAGATTGTAACTATGTATAATTAGCCAGTTATATTAATATCAGGTAATTACGAGTAAGTGTTACTTAAATGCAAATAAGTATGTCAAAACAAAAACAAACTCCGCAAATAATTAACTGAGACTCATAACATTTTCTAACAATTATTATCTATGAAAATCGTTTAAAAAGCAACACGTCCTAAGGAATGCAAAACGTAACGGCATGCATCCAAATCACCATTAACGGCATAACGCAAACAAGAAAAACAAAAACACAAAAAAGCACTAAATGCACATCACTACAACACTTGAGGCGGCAAAGTTAAAAGCCCGCCTTTGAATGCGCGCCTTTCTCTGATTGGCCGAGAATACGAAGTAGGCGGGGCTTAGAAGGTGGAGCGGCAGTAATAGGGCTGGCCGCGTGTCGACTCCGGTTATCGATATTTTTTACGATAGCTTTTTTAAATGACAGCTTGTGGGATCGTTTTGGTGGGTTATTTTTTGTTAGCAAATGAAGTGTGTTAGTTTGTCGGATGAACGCCTTGTGATGTTTTGAAACTGAATAATGTCAGTCTGATTTAAGAAATTTATATTAGAAGTTATAAATTGTTTTGTTAAAATAATTGCTTCCACACAGATCGTTATTCATCCATGAACAAAAGTCATTAACAATCCATTTTATTGATAAGCAATGGAAAACAATTTCCATCATTTATTCATTAGATACACTATTTTATATTAACACATGTGAATTACCTATCAAGCCGAGTAAATTTTTTTTTTACTTTATTGTTGCCCAGCAGTGGGCCATTGACAGCTAAAGATGATGCCTTCGGAGACTTAGACCACCATTTGCATTTGAATAGTTTATAATCTGCTAATTAACTAATGCGCTTTGTGCCCAAATTGGATTTTAGTAATCAAAAACAAAGAACTGCTTTCTTGCTGTCTTGCTTTCTTGCTATCTTCCATGCTGGTCTGAGAGGAAAGAAACAACTAAGAATGTATATACCAGCTTCTCATCCAGCGTTGATCGTAAAAGCCGATCGAGAGAATAGGCGAAAATGCGAAAAAATAAACGATGCGGCTAGCAACCCATCACAATTTTGATTCGTATTTCCATCTTTACGGCCAGCATCATGCTGAAAATGCCCTTTGAGACTTGTGGCCCTGGGTTCTGCTTAGAGCAGAAAGACTCTTAATTCTCTGTCTGTCTGTCATACTATGAATAAAGACTTGATAGTGAATGTACGATGTTTATCTCAACTTTACAACACCTAAACGGAATTTGGTGACTAAAATCAGGTTTTGAATGAGTGTCTTTGCCCTGGAGGTTAGTTATTTTTTTTATCTTATTATTAACAGAGTAGGAAACCTTCTAGGTATTATAAAACTTTTTGAACCTTACATATAGTGTTTAAGCGTAATAAGCTTTTATTTTGAGACCTTAGAGTACACTCTAAATTATGTAATTTTACATAAAATTATGTAATTTTACATGCAAAAAATTACATAAACCTGTAAAATTCCCGAAAAATCTGGGAAATTTACGTAAAAATATTTAAAAATGACAAAAATTATGTAAAATTTCATATTTTTCCGTAAATTTCCCAGATTTTTCTGGAATTTTACAGGGTTATGTAAAATTACATAATGTTTAACAGTGTAGATACTGATCAAGACAAATGTAATACCTAAGCCCAAACTCGATGGGGTTGCGTTGTTTTATTACAGGGTTCCTATCCACCTTCCGGCTTCATCATCAGATCAGCTTCTTGTTATTGCATTGTCATCTGATTTACTAAGCATACCGGGTAGTAACTCAAATTCAACTTGCAAGATTTGACCCAAAAAAATAAACAACAAAGAGGGCAAGCTAAATAAAAGCATAGGTATGTAAAAAGGGCATTACATAGTTACTATGAAAATTGTTTATAAGCATCCGAAAAAAAAAGACTAAGAAAATTACAAACAAACCAACATTCTTTCGACAAAAAACTATAGGTAAAATAGCTCTGTGCTTCAAAAAATAGTAGGTAAAATCGAACACATAACCCAAAGTTTAATGAAAAACAAACAGGCATATTTATCAATTACCTATACCTTACGAAGTTTAAAAAATTAATTTACCAACAATAAGTGCAAAAATCGCGCTTTAGCAATTAAAGACAAAGACCTTATTAGTGAGCAAGACAAGGACGCAATTATGAGGAAGGTGGGGCCGCAATAAAACGGGTTCTGGTTACACGAAGGGTTGAATTGGAATGTTTTGCCTTTCAAACCGAATTCAGGTAGTTAAAGTGTTATAGGTTTGATGCTGTCTTACAATCGTATAATTAGGTTTAAGTGAGACAATGGGTCAATACGGGCGAGATAGTAGCGACATCTAGAAATAATACAGGATTTTCGCTTTCTAGCAGAGCACGCTTTTTGTATGGGTATGTCAGTACAAATTAAAATTAGAGCTTTGTCAACGTGTACCTTAAATAAATGGGAGGCATTTGCCCAGTTATGGGACACAACACCTACAGGGTAGTAAAAAAAAAAAGTGTACCTAACTGAAGCAAGAAATCGATTTTATTCCCATCACACCTAAAGTGAAAGGTGACATCATGCGATACAAACTATTGCATCTGTAGTTTGCATCGTGTTTCTTAGCTACGGTGCACAAGTTTATTTACCAGACAAATTAAATACACAATTAAATTTTTAACAAAAAAAAAAAAAATATTTTTTTTTGGAGCTTCGTCCATATCTCTAAAATTCTTCATCATATCTTCACACCAAATTAAAATGGGACCAACTTTCGTAAAGGCTTTCAAATAAAAAAAAAGAATCATCAAAATCGGTTCACAATTGCCGAAGTTATCGCGTAACAATTGTTTCTATTGAGTAGGTATCATGGACTGAACTTACTCCACAAAATTGGCTGGTTGTTAAAGTCACTCTGTATGACTATTTAGATTTTTCAACCCAAAATACGCCTAGATATCGATTTTCATCCTGATCGGAAGCAGTCGACATTTGGCAGCCAACTTGGATTTCCAAAAATTAAAAAAAAAGCAGCACTATGTGTAGATGGCTCCACTGGAGGTAGGTTCTACTGGAAAAACCTATCGGTCAATTAGAACTACTTATCGATAGCTTAAAATTATCGATGGCTTCACTTCCTTCTTTACCTATCTCGAAAATTTCATTATCGATGTAGGTGCGTAAAGCCAAGCACGTAAGGTAGGTACGTAAGTGCGTTAGTCAGTCGTACTCGTATTGTACAAATAACTACTTACTTACCTACTTTGTGTAGAGATAGCTTATTTAAATCACGTAATCGATGAACTAAACTCTTCGAAAACGAAATCAACCAAAAGACTCATTCGTTTCTTCACTCCTAACACCTTACCAAAACTAATTTAACATTGTCTGTAGCTGGACAAAAACAACTAACAGCAAGAAAGCTATATTGTACTACTTACGTACTACGCGACTAATAACAATAAAATCAAAACAAATAAAAATAAAAAACAGTCACACACACGAAGAAGGCGCCATAGTAGCTACGCGCAAACGCGGCACCGCCAACCCACCCAAATTTCGAAGTCGAGTCATGCAACCACTTGTTGTACAAAACAAGCATCAACCCAACTCCGTCGTCTAATAAAAACCAGTCAGGACTATTGACCGGACAAGTACAGTTGCAATGCCGCTACCAAAGCAGCATGACCCAAGAGGTGTTGTTTCCAAATAGGCGGGATAACTCATAGTTGCTGAAACGGCGGTCTCGCAATGCAGTTGGCGCGTAGCTACCAGGCGAGCATGAGTTAGTAGGAGGTGTGTCTTACCGGTCGGGTACTGCCAGAGCGGCGCGGGTGGTGCGGCGGGGGGTGGGGCAGGCCAGGCGAGTGGGGCGGGGCGATCGTCGCAGAGTACGTTGGCCACGCCCACCGTCATGGCCGCTTGCGCTGCGTCTACAGAATGACAACAGAATGACGCGGCGCCTGCAAAGAGCGGACGTCGCGGCGCATCAAGCGATATGAAAAAAAAACATAATTCTAGCAAATAAAATATAAATATGATACACAGTGAAATATGAAAATTAAATAAGCTAAATGAGGCAAATACAGAATTCAATTACAGTTCACTCCACTCTTTCAATGAGTTTCGTAATACTGGTATTACTTGCGCTTGTATAAACATGATTTATACCTAATTTCGACACATGACGCTCTCAGCGAAGTATAAAATAAATAACCTTTTTACGGAAATAAATGGCACCTTCCTAATTTGAAACGAATAAAAAAGGTACTACCTATAACCCTACGTAATTAAATATTATGAATACCTTGAACCTTTTTTGAAATTATCAGAAGAGGTATCATCATAAAATAAACCATCATAGGTGAGGTGTTTTGTATTTTTTAGATTAGCTCGCTCGTTTTATTAAAGCAAAAAAATATAACAAGCGTTTGCTGCGATAACTTCATGATACTCTATAAGGATACCTACTTGAGATATTTAAAATTAGCCGCAGATATCCCAGATTTTTGAGAGCAATCATAGAACGTGTATGGCCTATACACGTTCTGGCGTACGTAGCATAAATAAATAAAAAACATGAAACGTCTAAGCCTCTCACACATACGTACCTATGTCGTGGAAAAAGTGGGATGAATAAATATAGACGTTATAGGCAAACATGTTCTAACTCAACTATTTAATAAGATAATGGATAAAGATAAAATATCTGATGAATGGAAAGACAGTTACTTAATTCCGATATTTAAAGATAAAGGGAAAGCTTCAGGACAAACTTTAAGAATGGCAGAAAGCGATTCGGCACTGTGTTTGTCTAAAACATAAACATACATCAACTGTAATTGTTACATAATGACTGTTTGTGCCAAAAAAATAAATAAAAAAAGCGCTGGAAGATGCCGGTTTGAAAATCAGCCGATCGAAGACTGAATATATATTCTGCGATTTTGGAGGAACTTCCAGCGCTGCAGCCCTGAACATCGCCGAGCTACCGCTGCCAGTTTTTACTGACTTCAAGTAACTGGGATCACTCTTGCAGAGCAACGGAGACGTGGATCGGGACGTCACAAAGAGAATTAATACCGGGTGGCTTAAGTGGAGACAAGTTACAGGCATGACGTGAGACAAGCGATTTCCTTTCCAGTTAAAAGGAAATATATTATAGGTATATAAGAGCATCGTGAGACCTGCCCTATTAGGTATATGGAGCAGAGTGCTGGGCAACGAAAAAGACAGAACAGCAAAAGATGCATCTGGCTAAGATGCGTATGCTAAGATGGATGTCGGGGGTTACTAGAATGGATAAAATCCGGAATGATTATATAAGAGGGAGTCTAAAAGTGGCGCCAATAGTCGACAAGATAAAAAGTCATCGCCTGACCTGGTATGGCCACGTAATGAGAAGGGACGCTGAACATCTGGCAAAAAAGATGGTCGACTTGAAAGTAAACGGGTATAGAGGAAAAGGTGACCGAGAAAGACGTGGGAAGAATGCGTGAGCTCAGATATAGGAGAACGGGGTGTTAGTACGGAGATGGTGAAGGACAGAAAATTATGGAGGAAGTTGACATACAGAGCCGACCCCAAATAGGGAAAAGGTGAGGAAAGAAGAAGTTATAAGCAAACATGTAGGTGATTACATGAAATATACAATCCTATTTTTATCCCGAAGATAATATCAATACTACATAGCAAGGAAGATTCAGCCTGATCTTACAAAATCTACTACTCCTAATAAAAATACGTTTCTAGATTTATAATCCAGACCCTCTCTAAATTTGCCTGCAATGCATCCTAAAGCACTGTATATGTATATGTAATTTGCATGTAATTTTAAGGAGCAATAAAGTATTAAGTATTGAACATTGTTTCTACGGGCGAGAGAATCGCGACGATAAAAGAGGTATAATCGTCGTCGTGCTATTGCAGCGATTTGAATCAAGAATCAATCAATCAAATTTTTAGTCAGTAATTCGACATTGTCTTTTGTCAACTCATCGCGATTCCCTCGCCCGTGGAGGCAACACCTTAGCTGTGCTGATATGGAGGATTATGCCCACCGTGATTTTTTTTTAAAGATGCAATGCATCTGGCGAAGACCACGCAAAGTGGGTAAAATGGCCGAAACCATGAAAAGTACTTTGGCTGTAGAGCTGACGTATTTCAAGTTGCCTTTTTTTAAATTGTCCTGCCTGGGTCTTGGGTATTTATCTTTATACATATATATGTATATGCATTTATCATAAAATATAGTATCGTTAAGTTAGTATCCCATAACACAAGTTTAATTGTAGTATGATTTGTAGGGACAAATCAAATGACCGAGCCTATAACTTATGTAATAATAAGTTACGACCGGCCACCTCTAAATAAAAGCCTTAACATATTAGCCGGACTGTATGTTAGGAAATATACATAGGTATTATATGTACATAGTAATATGGAAAACAATAGGTACAGCAATACATATTACAAATGGTCCCCCATTCATAATATGGTAGATATTGCCATCTCTGCCCCACAGTTAATTGGATATATGCTAAACAGCATATTTATCATGTTTTGCAACACAGTAATGTGTAGTCATATTGAGAAATGTCTGTGTTAGAATTTTACAATGTTGCTATTCAAAAGGCGGCGAAACCCGTGTTTTTGTACGGGCAGCTGATGCTTTCTTGCCCATTAGCGATTATTTTTTGCGGCATTATGAGTAGATACGTACTCTAAAATAGGTCTGATACAGAATAGTTTTTTTTTATAATTAGCTGGGTGAATTGCATATGCATGCTTGTTTAACGATAATGTAAGCACTATCCCGGTATTAGGTATATTTGTTCGGCTAATATACATGATGATTTTTAACCCTCGGAGCTATATTCAAGGAAAAGGCTCTATGCGCTAAATGAAATATACATATTCTCTTACAATTATATTGTTTCATAATAAAAACCAAAGATAAAAGCCCTCAAAGTTGTATGGCAAATTCCCAATCGCAGTGATACCGACCGCCATATGATCGCTCGCCCCGCGCGCCGCCGGCGGGAAGGGCGCTGGGCGGTTATACGGAGGAATCGAGCGACAGCGAGATCATTGACACTAATAATAATACGTTAGCCATGGATTGCAAATGTAGGGATTTTTCTTAATGAAAAATAGTATTCTTTTTCTTGCTATTTTGTGTTCTATTAGTGATTCTGATTCCAAGATTTCAATATAGCTCAGTGTTTCAAAATCAACCTGTAGGTATGTAACAAAAATAATGTTTAAACAAGATTCAAGTCGGTCAAAGTGAGGTCGAGGTATGAGTATGATTGTAAGCGAGGCCCGGAGTTCATAAGGCAATCTACTAACTACTCAGAATCATGCAATAGTCAAGGTAGAAAACATTAGAGTTGTTGTTCAAGAAGGAACGATTCTGATATCAATCAGTATTTGTGGAGTCTATGGACCTATGATGATGATCAGGTCTTTTTTAGTCTCCACTGCAGGAGCACCGACCCTCTCTGTACTGCCCGAGTTATATATTATTATATGGACCTATGATTTACTCCTTTTAGTAAAGTACTTAAAAAAGCAACGATATAATTTGGCTGTGTTATTTGCATCAGCATCATAAGCCAAGACACCTAATAGTTGTACCTGCCTAATAAGAAGTTTTAAATTGGGTAGATGACTAGGTCAAAAATAAATTATTTGGTAATGTTAAAAGAATAAAACGTTTTGCAAGATCCTTGGCATCCTTTGGTGACCATTGACATGCATGTTATATTTGGAGAAGAATAAGCGGGAAAGCGCATCCCGGGCTCCGACGCAGCACAGCTGAGGATGCAACCGGGAACGCGCTTAGACGAAGAAGTTAAAAGAAAAAAAAGTTTTTGTTTTTCATCATCATGTCATCTTGAAAATCATGTTGAAAATGTATATGATCAACGGATCATATACATTTTCAACATGATTTTAGATTTTTTTATTCAGAAAAACTGATATTAAGAGCGCTACTTGATTCCAAATATCGATGACGTCACGGTTTTGTATTTCTTACAAATCCAATAGAATTTTTTTGTTTTGACATTTTTAAAAAAAGTGTCTTATTTGACTTATTGACATCTAGCGAATTTCCAAACCTTTAAATTTATTTAGCCATACATACCTCTTTACAGATCCATTTTACACATAATTATGCTCACGCAGCTAAAAATAGACCACATCTATCGATTTTGGAAGGCAGGATTCAGACGTAAAAACTGTTTGTAATCAGTCCACGGATTTACCCATAATCTGTTGGGCAATCAGGTTGGTGAGAATGAAACCTAATATAATAAGCCTTGAACAAACTAACAGTTTGCCTCGAACTTTGAACTCGAGACCCTCTTTCAAACTCGTATCTCAGCCATCTCTTGACCTGAAGGTCCAATCAAAGGCATTTAAGTTATCGTTAAACAGAGGTACATTTAAATGCCGCATTGTCCAAGGTTCGGAGAACTTCGCGTGTTCATTCGATCTAGCGCTGACACAAGCGAAGTTCTCCGAACGTTATCGCTGCGCTGAGCTATTTAGGTAGAGTCAATACCTATATCAGGTTGCCATGCTTATAACCAGTCTCATTAATTCCGTCCGTAGGCAAATGCTATGGCATGCCTACCTATGGGTAGGCACTGCAACATGACCTTCTACCTATTCTCAAAACTATCCGTCATATCTGATCCCCGATTCTGAGAATCAGACTGTTGTCTAGCGCATTCTGTAGTTCAACTTACGCTGGTTTGTTTACAGCTGATCGTTCAACCGGTTTATCTGTCTAAATGGTTTATGGCCCGTATAGCCGTATGGTGACAGCAGAGTAGAATATACCTATCTTATCGCCATCCCTTTCCTCTTCTACGAGTGTCGTAAGACTAAAAGAGAACGGGCACCAGAGCGTCCTCTGTGCTCTGTGCAACGACTTTATCTGTCTTGTTATAAAACCCAGACTAACTTTGTTACTAGGTTTAAACCATTATCCGCCCAAATCAAATTAACAACTAGTAATATCACACTATCTCACTTATCAATGTCAATTTGATTTGGGCACAGAATAAATAATACTAACGTACACAAGTCTCACTCGGCAAATAAATTCAAAGAAATATCTACTCAATGTGGCTAGCGATATGGTTTAATTTAGCTCACGTCAGAACTCAGCACCTTTTCGTATAGATACCTAGACATCAGTTGCAAGCCAATTTCATTCTTATTACTCTGAACTAACGATTCGTATAACTGAATTTACCACCCGGAGGGGCCGCCTGCGCGCATTGTAATAATGTAGGTACATTTTAGATACATAAACGGGGAGTGACACAGGCCTGATTTGGGTGGATAATGGTTTAAACTTAGTAACAAAGTTAGTCCTGTTTTTATAATAAGACGGTATGCAGTTACCTGCGATCACCAACCAGCCTGAGCAGCGTGGTAATTATGGGTCAGTTCTCCTTTCATTGGGTAAATCCTTTAGTTCATCAGTGGTCTGATATATGCTGTTCAAGTTTTGAGCAGCAATAGTGATTGAAACCGGTTAATAACTTTAGATCTGATGATTATTGACGTAGCTAAAGGTAAAACAACACTGACAGAATCAGACGATAAGATATCTTTAAATTCTTTAAACAATACATACATACTAATCACGTGTGATTAAATACACAATAGTAAACGTATTTAGAAGAGTAGGAGAACAAAGGTCACTGATATAGCCCAGCAGATTAGCTCGTTGAAGTAGCAGTGGGTGGGACTCATATACCTATAGCGCGACGAACCGATGGCCAATGGAGCAGAAAGGTTCTCGAATGGCGACCACGTACTGGCATCCGAAGCGTTGGACACCCACCCACGAGGTGGTCAGACGATCTGACCAAGATCGCTGGAAAGCGCTGGACGCAGGTCACGCAGGCCACTCTAGATCGGTAATTTCGGAAATCCTTGGGGAGGCCTATGTCTAGCAGTGGACGTTATGCAAATGATGCTGATAAAACGTATTTACTAATTAGGTACGTTGGTTTGATCTCTCGTATAATAAATAGTATAAGGTAGTACCTATACCTAAACCTATACTACCAAACTTTAATGGACCATGTAGCTATGATCATGAATGATCATGAAAAAGACCTGACCATGAGATCGGGATCATGAGATCAGGTCTTTTTTAGTCCACTACAGGAGCACGACCATCTCTGTACTGCCAGAGTAATTAGAGGATTTGGCCTACACTTTCCTTGCTGGCCAGACGGGTTGGAAAGGTCTCACTGATGTTTTAGCTTGTGTTTCCTAAGTCGCCTTCTACCACATCCACGGGAAGACTTGGAGTGATCCTATTCTACTTTGCCGCGCTGGAACCACACAGCTTAGGCAATTCACCAACGGAATCTGCCGCGTTTTTAGTGGCTTGGACTAGGCGTGTTTTCTATACAAGCTGAGATACTTGCATACAATGTTAAAATCTGCGGTGCAGTGCGATCACCGCCTTAGCTATACTTAATTTAATATGTTCTAACAAATCCAGCTAAATTACTATAGATATAGGTACATAGAAAGTAGGTAAGTACTATGTAAATTATGTAGTAGGTAACGTTTTTACAGTAAGGTACCTACTTAATTTGATTTCGTAGGGTTTATCTACAATGATAACAACCCGAAATTGGTTGCGATTCAAGATAGTAAAGGTAGGTAGATAATACTAGTTCATGATAATAATGATTCCACCAAACACTCTTATAAACTGATCTTCGATACTT
This sequence comes from Acrobasis repandana, assembly GCA_963576875.1. Classification (NCBI taxonomy): domain Eukaryota; kingdom Metazoa; phylum Arthropoda; class Insecta; order Lepidoptera; family Pyralidae; genus Acrobasis; species Acrobasis repandana. Next base: position 20,483,201 of record OY756222.1, read on the forward strand.
CAAAATCTCAATAACTTCAAACACAAATTAACAAAAATCGACAGAAAAAAAGTGTCATTTCCATTTACAAATAAAATAAAGTCAGCCATTTCTCACGAAATAACTTCCCGCAATAAGACGTAAATATTGGAGCCACAGCGGCGCGAGGAGGCAACAAGAAGATTATGAAAGGAAGCACGTGCTGGTCCGTTTGTCTCGTTCTATCGCGGCGCGCTGTCTCTATCTAACGACTGGGCCATATAGAGTACGTGAAGACAGATCAAACCGTAAAATGTGATAGAATAGATTGTAAACCTACTAAATAAAATCACCGAGGTACCTCAGCAAAATGAAAATGTACATAAATATTTTTTGTTTTAATTGTTGTTTTTCGTGTGTGTAAGTGGCTACTGCTGCAATGATGACAGCCGGAACCATCGGCTCAACGTGACTTCCGAAGCACTTATGAATAAGTATTGATATATTGACGCCAAGGTAGTCCGTAGTGTTAAATCAATTTTTTCCCATGTTTCAATTGCAGTTTCTTTTTCCACTTTTCCATCGTGCTAAATTTTCAACACTTATTCATTAAAATAGTAAATAATTTTTCATTATTTACTGTCAGTTGGATCTGCAGCACGATTACTCTGTATACCATATCAGTTGACCTTCACCGCTGAGTCTCGCTCTAACGCCAACATTCCAACCGTAAGTCTGTCTCGCTCACTCCCGCGACTAGACACTACGCGGCGCTCCGATACACCTCCTGGTAACCGCTGTTCGCCTAGTATCACGCGCGCTGAAGAAAAGGGTTTATCCGACGCCGAATGACCCGATGCACCTAGGATTTTCCGACCAACAACTAGTTTTCCGTGAAAAGCTTTACTTTTGATCAGTTTTACGTGATTATTCAAGTACATTTATTGTGAAAAATTGCAGTTGACGAAGCGACAAATTTTGCAATTTTTTTGTTTTGTTTAATAATACGTTGCTGTTATTTTGCGAGTATTGTTTGTTTAATAGATTTTGTTTAGTTGTTTTCGCATTGCGCAGGGAAATCTAGGCCAGTTAAAGCGTCCCTATTTCATTCTAGTGTTAAAATAGCCACGTCGCGTTGCGTGGCCAAGCGTATCGTAAATAGACCGCCGTAGCTATTGGCGGATAGGTGCAAGTGCTGCAAGGCTGCAACTGGTTAACTAATAAAAACTGCGGTTACTTCGTGCGTGCTACGGACGATAATACAATGTTGCAGATTAGACCAAATTACAAACTGTAGTAGGTTCTTTGCATATTAAAAAAATCCAAAGCACAAAAATTCAGGAGTCTCCGACCAAACACAATGAATGAATGAACTCAGATTTATCGGCAATTTCGGTAGCCTCGGTAGGCAAAGTATGTACTATTTCGTTTCAAATAGTTTCAATTTTCGATCTAAAATAAATAAATAATAAGTACCTATCTAGTATTAGCTCTAAGGTCATGATTGTGTTGTTTCCCCAAAACTAAAATATAAAGAAAATAATAAATATTGTATCACAATATACACAATCTTACTACTCGTACATCATGTAGGTAGGTGCCTACTTACAAAAAGATAAGAACAAATTCCGGCAAGTAGTAGGTACTAAGTATTGTTACTCGTATTGTATTGAGTTTTTTTATATAGTTATGAATTGGCAATGTTTCGCAATCACAAACCGTTTCGTAATCGAAAATTTACGCACAAAAGTACTAGGACTTCATTAATTGAAAGGAGTTGTATTTTTTTAAAAACAAGGCGTCATACAATATACATACAGTTGCCTACATAGGTAAAGCTACAGCTAATTTTATTCGCGATATAACAAACTAAAGAAATACATTTTTTTTATATTATGTTTTAATGGGTGGTGTGGTGAAGGGGTCGACAATTTCGATATTTTGTAAAGAAGGCCTGGGTATAGTTAGTAATTTGTATTGGAACGACATAACTTATTGGTAAAACATTTTAACAAAAATGAAAAAATATGAAAGGTAGACAAATGTGCTTTGAATAGGCTAACGCACCTGCTTCGCACGTTTTTTACACGCGAAAACGATCCTTGCTGAAGCACCCACCGTACAGGGCGGTTTTATAGAGGTATTTTGTCATTTAATAGTACCTATAACACCTTATAATGTATTTTATGTAAAAGATGACTGAAATTATGAATAACGACTTATATATTATATATTATAATAATAAATATTTGTTTAACTTTGGAAGAAATCCAGTGCGGTGTGAGGTTTAATTTAGCTCACGTCAGAACTCAGCACCTTTTCGCATAGATACCTAGGTAGACATCCATTGCAAGCCAATTTCATTATTATTACTCTGGACAAACGATTCGTATCACTGAATTTACCACCCGGAGGGGCCGCCTGCGCGCATAGTAATAATGTAGGTACATTTTCGATACATAAACAGAAAAATTATGCGGCGCAAAAAAGTAATACAATATACATACTAAAATATTACTATATAATATACCTGCAATACATATCTACTCTTGTCTCGTAATATCAAAATGAATATCTACTTGCACACTACATACATACCATTATAAATATACATACATATAACTAGCTTAATAAGAAGAGTAGAACTGAATGATGATAACTTTATGAAGAAAGGGAGTTCAAAGGGTGGGCATGGACATGTCAACGGATAAAGCATTCCAGAGCCGTGACGCTTGAAGGGAAAATAAATTAGTAATAAAAAAGTTGGATAAAGAGCTGACGTGTCTTATTAGAACGAAGTTGTCGATCATGGGTGTCTGAAAGGTAATTCAATTATCATTTTAAATATTAAGGATAGTCAGGATTTGAAAGAATAGAAAAGAGAGTACACAGTAACCGAAGTTCCCTGCGTTGACGGATAGGAAGCCAGGTACTAATAATTTGTCTACAAGTTTTTGCTATTTATTTAAGGGCTCTCCAATAGTTTAAAAGACGATGGGAGCCAATGGCCATGACCAACATGATTTAACAGTTAAAACCGCAGTAGAAAACTAAAGAGTTCCAATTAATTCAACGAGCAATGCTTGCGGCAACAAAATTATAATTGTAATGCAAATAAATGTCAACATGCAGCCAGTAATAGCTAAGTCAACAATATTTTTTATCCAAACAACATCGGCGGGATGGAGATAGCGCACCCTTGTTAGACAACCCCTCAATTTAAACAAAACAAACGAAATCACACTTTACATTTATAAACTAAAGCTCAAAATTGAATGGCAGTGGCTGAGAGAGGGTAGTTTTATTTTATTTCAAATTTTAGGCATGCATTTGCGAAATTGAAAAGTTTGTGTCTGAATTTCGAACACTAAAATTGGAGACATACTTTGGGCTGTATGATCATCACCCGTCGAATTTGTGTCAAAGCCAAAGCATCCAACTGTATTCTGAAAAAGTGGAAGTAGCGGAGAAGTTCACGTCTATTGATCAGCCTCTACAGCATACTAATGCGCAAGTTTGCGACATGCAAATCAGATTTTTTTCTTAACGTCAAAATGGATGGGTTGATTGCAGATGGTTATAGGAAGATCGTGGTAGGGCAGGCCTAGAAAACGTTGGAGTGATGATATCAGATCTTTTGAGAGGAATTGGTCGCAGGCTGCGCGAAATCGGGATGAGCAAAAACATAAATATGTATATACCTACGGACAAATCATACAGATTGAGCTAGCCCCAAAGTAAGTTCGAGACTTGTATTATGGGATACTAACTCAACAATTCTATATTTTATAATAAAAACATATATAGATAAACATCCAAGACCCAGGTGATGTGGGGAGACCTTTACTAGCAGTGGGACGGTTAAGGGTTATTAAAAAACGTGAGAACAAACAAAAGTAGTAGAATTACCAAATCGTGACATCAGTTTCTTGGAGTAAATTATAGCTTTATTATCAGTTTTTTGCACTATCATATCGTAGCAAGTGGAGGTCCATAGTCTCTGCCTACCCCTGTGGGAAACAGGCGTGATAGTATGTATGTATGTATTTCTGCACTAATAAATCTAAAATCAGTCAAAATGGATATGATCAATGACAAGTGACAATATTTTGTAACGTTTTATATGTAGAGGTAATTTATTTTCGACCCAGAATACTAACTAACCTATTACCACAGAAGACAGTAAGGGTTGGATCTCATCTATCAGTGCGGAACAGCACTTTCCTTTGCTGCTATCCTTTTCTATAATAATAGGTAACATTATTTACATTACTATAATCATCATCATCATCATTTTAGCTGCATAACGTCCACTGCTGGACATAGGCCTCTCCCAAGGATTTTCAAAATGACCGATCTAGAGCGGCCTGCATAATACTATATCCGTCGACATAACTCGAGATACTAAGTTTAGTAAGTTATCATTCTACATTGGTTGGTTGGCGTCTCGAAACTGTCGGGGCGAACGGTCGGATAGAAACGTCACGGCAAGTACCAGGGGAGCAGCGGCCGGCAGGAGGTACGCGCTCGACCCCAACGAGGGTCGGCTCACGGGGAGACTGTCTTGCTTGTATTGGTCTTACACATAGAGTAGGGTTGAACGTCGCGTATATTTTAATTAATAATATACATTACATACCTACATAATATACGTATTTATAAAAATAATATACGTATTTATAAAAATGTACACACTCAAATTGGTCATATAGTGAGTATGCTACTGATTTAAAGAGCGCATTTCCTTTTTGACGTGACAACGTCTTAAATTAGGTTGCGGCTGGGAGTCACTTATGAAAAAGTGTAACGCTCGGTAACGTTACGATGAGTCACCGAACGAGAGAGAGGCCCGCCGAATGCCTTGCGTCTCTCTCCCACTCAACTATGATCGGTCTGCCGCCGTTGTCACGTAAAATCTTCGCCCGTAAAACCGACTTTACAGGCAACCATTTTTGAATACTGTATAATGTAAATCGGGAGTTTTCTGGTAGGCAGCTGGTACATGCAATATTTTTATAAGGGCGTTATATTATAGTCCACTTATTTTAACCCACATTCAAATAAAATTTTGGAAAAACGTTTCAGGCCTTAATGAGAGGAATTTGATTTATGGAAGGCATATACCAATTTATAATAATAATTCTATCTAATATACTTTTGAAGTAAACTACTAGGTATATTTATTACCAAGAAAATGAGTATACGAAGATTAGGTTTCAAAAATTTAAGATCAGATCTACTTATTAACTGAGGTTAACTACACGAGTGATCATCATTGTCATGTTCCTACCACTTCATCGAATTTTATTAGGGTTTAACTAAGTAGTCTTTTTAATGAAATAATTAGAACTTTAAATTTAATTTATTTAACAAGACTCCTACAAAAATTATTCGTAAAAATAAAATAAAAAAACAATATAATACTAACAAAGAATGGTCATCCCTAGCGACCCACGGAGCGTGCCAAATGCTTGTGACGGGCGGGCTCGAATTGCCGGGACGTGATTAGAAATATTTCGTTTGCCGCACCGGGCGCCGCGGGCAGGTACCAGGCTACCAGAAGAGGACTGTTTGCTCTCTTCTAGTTTGCCAGAGGATCCCGTTTCACGGTGGTATTATACAGCGTGTTAAAATATTTCTAGTGTGGTTTTAGTTTAGTTGTATTTTATAGTTGTAATTTGTAATTGACTACACTAGTAATTCGCGGCGAACTTAGTCCTCACGATTATAGTTCCCTAAGTAACACCTAGATGGCACTATCCAAAGTTAGAACGCGCTATGATTTCGTTTGCTACATAATCGCGGACATTTTTATTAATATTTCAAAAACTACTGAACCGACTTTGATGCCCAAGGAACTTGAAAATTCTATTGATATTTCCTACATGCCTACCAAATTTGGATCGGTCCATCGGTTCGGCAGTTATTGCGGTACAAACAAACATACAGACATACATACAAATAATGTGTTTTCGCCCCCAACTCGATTTAGAGACCTCGCTCGCTTCGCTCGCTTGGTCAATAAAATTATATTCCCTTTATTCCACCTCCACACTCACCATCATGCAGAAAATATGTATTTAAGACTGCGGTCTTCGACCGTGGGAAATATTGATTAAACACCAGAATCTATATTTTCTGTCTACTCTACACATACGCAATGCGCTGTGTTATACATGCACCCTCGAGAAGAATTAAGACGAATTCAGAAGCGCAGCGAGCGGTCTGCCTTATCAGCGTTTTCCTTCCCATATTTATTTAGGAAATTTCGGAGAACTTTAAATTTTTCTATCTTTTTACAAAAGACAAATTATTTTTATTTGTTTATTGTACGTGTATAAGCATGAATCAATCTTCATATATATGTATTTTTTATTTTATAACTTATAACTTACTCGTATGCGCAAGAAATCCGATTACGTATATTCGCTTATATTTTCTTCAAATTTTAACCTTTTTAACTAAGTTTTTGAATGAATTGAAAACAAAAGTTACTAAAATCTTCTCATTCACTTCTTAGGATTTTCCTTTGTCTTTATTTCTTAATTTAAATTTACACAACTTCATGTTTTAAATTCCGTGTAAACAACAAAGACATGAACGTCGCGCACCGCAAAAAATTGAAACACGTCTCAGGTTATTTGGAATTAAACAAACTATTACAATGAAAATCAATAAATTGTCTCATTCACTTTTTTAATACTTAAATAAACTTCAATTAAACATATCTTAACATATTGTTACTGAGTTAGTTTGTCTCCAATCAGCTCCGAAAAGTCAAAATCACTAAAAATAAGGACCGGGCCCTGAATTTACGGCATTTCTTTTTCAAATTAATATGTATGTATAGTATAAAACTAAGTGGCATTCCGCCGCCGCGTCGTCTATCCTTCTGTACTATGTAGGTAGGTATATACGCTTAGTTCTTACTTTACTTTACTTCTTACACCACGGATTTTAATACAGTTTTCATCAACAGATAGAGTGATTCAAAAGAAAGGTCATATGTATAATACATACCAAGCCGTGCGAAGCCGAGACGGGTCGCTAGTATGTTAAAATAACTATCGTAAGATTGTTCCGTATCCATCTCTCAAAATGTTATCCCAATTTCTTTTAAATTATTAAAAGTACATACTTCCCTAAATTACAAACACAGTTTAGTTTAACTTTTGTGCTTTGTCTAAAAAATACCAGTAAAGATTGCCATGTCTCAGAGGTGTGTATGACACTTACCATCGCTTTTACATCTTTGTGCAATAAATTGATTTTTACATATGTATTTTAAAAAAATATAATATAATAAAATAAAACAAATTTGCAACTAAATATAATTCGTTTTTTGGTAGAAGTGTGGACATTAACTAGAGTTACATTGACATTGCAGATAATTTTGTATGAAAGCAATAAATTGAACGCGCATATGATAAAGTTTGACATGCGTGATGTTCTAATAACTCATATATCCCTAGTACAATATAAATCATACATTTTATACATATTTCGTCAGAGCCCACATGTTTTGGACCACTTGCTGTGGGCTTTATTGCCCACTCTTCAACATTATTTGCTTTTGTATCATTTTTCGTCATATTTCCATACAAAACTACACCTTATGTTTATAACAATAGAGCTTACATTTTTATGTGTGATAGGTAGGCGCGTCACGTTATAATTATTACGAAACTTTAGTGCTTCGCACGCTCGTAAATCCTTGTTATGACAAATAGTACTTTAGTAGTGTGAAAATAAGGATTAATATTGCAAATGCCCTCTTTAATTATGTGTTTATTGCATGGAGTACCCCCAGGCTTGGGGTGCTATGACGTTGATTTTTGTAAGTGTTGACAAAGAAGCATTCTAAATCGTATTCTAAGAGATTTTTGGTGAATGTAATGAGATTACATTTCTAACAACGAGCATTGTTACTTAGAAAATTACATATTAATATTGCATAATTCTAACAATTATTTATTTATTCATTTATTATTTACATATAACTATGTAGATATACTAATAAACGACATAATATACTAATGTTGATGATGAATTGACGATAATACCTAATACTGTATATACCTAATACGGCTATACCTAATACTGCTAGATTAATATTTTAAGAATTAAATTTTTGTTTCATTTAATATTTTATATACCTAATTAATGGTTAATGTATCTAATTAAATGTTATTTGTGTGTTACAGTGAATAAATATTTTTTTTATCTATATATCTACTGTTAAGGGCATGAACAATTTGAACTGATAAACTGGACGAGATGGATGGTTTGGCATGCCAATTCTAATATTTCTAAAACATACTCAAAAGAACCAGGTCAGCTACGAGTTACCGAACTAGTCTGAATTTCAGAAGATAAATTATGTTTGGAAAGGCAGATTTCTTCAACCCGTTAGATCTAGTTCAAGTATTCCAAATTCCAGATTTCTCTAGAAATGCCATGGTTAATACGAGCATTTCCATTCCATATTGGCACAAAATCGATTGAAAATTGGATCTTTAATTAAGATAGCTACGTACGTTAATTAACGTACGAATAGCTCATAAAAAATGTGAATTGTTAGGTACTACTTACTTACCTAAAATATAGTTCAATATATTTTAGTACTAGGAATCCAGAAAGATACATTAACCTCTTATTTTAAAACACGCTTTTGCCTGACCAACTGTCATCAACATACAGCATGCTCCTAAAAACGCGACAATATTTCTTGAAAATTCATGAACTCGTAAAAAGCTGCACGCACAATTTAATTCATTGTAATTGCAAGCTCTGATTAGCATGTAATTGGCACGACCGGTGTTTTTTTCTGTAAATAATAAAGTTGATAATATCTGATGCTATCAGTTCGCCATTAATGGTAGTACGCTTCGCGCGTTTTTTAATTGCCTGTCCAAATTGAGTAACGATTGAAATAGGGTAATAGTATAATGGAAATGGTGCTAAATAAACAGCTCTTTGTGTTAGGCTAGTTAATAAAACATGAGTGAAAAAAAAACTACCTGCAATTTGACATAGACTTTTGATTTCATTACCATACAAGTAAAATTCCCTGTATAATTAATTTATCACATTATGCAGACTACTTATAGCTTAGTTTTTGAAATAAAACAGAAGAGTGTTTAACTTTTATAACAATGAAAGTATTCTTAACATTTCAGCATTTTATTTTCGCTTTTAATTTTTATAGCCTTTTTAGGTTATTGTTTGTCCAGTTTATGCACGGAATGGGTTTAATGCAGATATCATTTCATAGAGATTTTAACTGAAAATTACTGAGGTTTTGCCTTTTATTTTATAGACATGCTACAAAAAGTAATTTTTTCTCACGATGACACAGGAAGATTTTATCCACAGGCATTCTATAACGTATTATTTGACATATGTACTTACATACGTACGTATGTACGTATATGCAACAAAAACAGGGCCAAGCTTTAATCAATTTAAGTTGTTGATGAGTTTTAGCAATATTAAATAAATGTTATCTCCAATATGAATTTACAACTGGGTTTATAATGAAGTTACATCATTTCCCAGTATAAACTCACGCCTCATAGTCGTAATTGTCAACATGTGGGCCACGTCGCTTTTATATGACGTGCTTAATATTTTGCACAGAATAAGTAGAACAAACACAGCCAGATGTTTGTTCCTTAATGGTTCTCTCTGGATAAATAACAAAATATTGGCAGTCATCTCGTAGCGTAGCTATATAGCATGGCAATAATACTTATTATGAGAGCCAGCTAAAGTATATGTATATGCAATACCTATACCTACGTGTATATTGACTATCACGTCATTATTCTAAATGGGGTAGACAGAGCATTTTTAGACCCAAATAGGCCACTTTTAGCGTGTATGGGCAAGAAAATAGAATAATAAATTTTTTAACAAATAAAAACAACATTCTTCATTTTTTTAGGAGTTTCTTCCATATCTCCAAAGTTCATAATCATAACTTCACCTAATTAAAATAGGACTTACTTGGTACTAAAGGCTTTCAAATGAAAAAATAATTATCAAAATCGGTTCACAATTGGCGAAGATATCGCTTAACAAACATACATAAAAAAACATAGTCGAATTGATCCTCCTTTTTTGAAGTCGGTTAAAAAGGAATCAAAATAGTAACGGGTTACAAGCCACAACGCATATTAACATGATTCGCATTTTTGCCCTTTCCTCGAAAAGGGACGAGACGTCAATTTAGGCGAAGACTGCCTAGTGACTCGCGGATATTATTTGCTAGATTGCAAACTTCAATTTTGTAAAACAATTTTCATCTTTTTCAGCCACATCTCACCAAGTAAAAACTTTCTGCTCCGTTGTAAAAACTAAATACCAGCTATCGCGATGCAAGCATTCATGTGTTCTTCTAGTCTAAGCTTAGATCTGAATAATAATGCCCAAGCATAATAGATACTTTACATAAAACCACAACGGCTATGCATTCCAAGATTTCTCAACCCGATAACTCAATATAATAATCAAGAGTAATAAAATTCTTAGAAAAAGTGCTTTATTATTTTATGGTCACTCATATATTCATAAGTTTCGCTTAACCCTTTAGTTATTCAAGACACGATACAATCGATGCAGTAATTAGAGGTAAATATTGAAAACAGCTTGTTCCTCATTCGCTACAGTTTCTATTTTCTACCCTAAAATAGAAAACATACACAAAACTAAAAGAGTAAATACTTAATAAACACTTAAAAGTAAATTAAATACTTTTTGGGGCCCTATTTTTAAACATTTATCAACACCTCCCTACATTAAGAGAGAGTTAAATTCAGAAAGTTGGATGGACGACGATGAAAGTAACCGAAATTTATTTGAGACAACATAAAATAAAATAAATCTTATCAATGCAACATGACGGCGAAATTAAATAAGTTGTTGCAGAATCTCGTAAGTAATCTGAACAAATGACAGACAGTATCAAATATCAACCATGTATTCAGAAAGTAAAACTTCACAGGCAGTAGATATTATAACTAATATTTAAAAAAAGCTGCAACTATAAACTAGCTTTGTTATATCACTTTCTTTATTCTTTACTCACATCAATATATTAATGACACTTATCTTGCATTGGGGTCCACAATAGAAAGCACGTCAAACCTTTGGGTTATATTGTACTTACTCCCAAAATTAATGATACTTAGTAAATTTCTTTCTATTTATGTAATTGTAAAACAAATAAAAAGTAAAGCAATGAAGACAGTAGAGTATTTAATAGTTTGCATGGAGAATAAAAACCGTAGCGAATTAACACACTTGCTTTAACGCAGGTAATTGCATTTACCTGGTAGATAGCTTCCACCTGCCTTATTGTAGCAATATTTTTGTAAGTTTTTAATCATTTAACGACGTTTTTCCGCGGCTGTCGCGTTGTCGGAAATGGGCGATTGTTTTATCGTTAATGATAGAGTGGCATGGCGAATGGGTAATAAATCATCATTATCAGACACAGAACCATTGGACGCACCTCGACTGTCATTGTACGTACCAACACGGGATTGGAGACTATTCCAGTGCAGTAAGACTTGTTTATTTGTGTAATGTTTACAATTGATCTGTTGTTCACTGTACACTGTAAGTTTGTGGGTGTAAGATACATTTGCTGCCATTACTAATTCTAGATCCATTTTTAGTCATCACGTATAATATATTTTAAGAGGTGATTCAGTCCATCACTGTAAATAACTTTTCCTAGTAAATGTCATTGTCAAAATACGAGAAAAGTTAATTCACTTTCCATAGTAACTAGACCACGTGAATACTTAGATTTGTATGAGAAGCCCATTTGTTAGTAAGTACTTCGTAAGTATTTATATGGAAAAAAATATATTTTTACAAAAAATCACCTTTTGTATATTAATACAAGATGATTTTTAATTAAGTAAAAACTACAGTATTAATATACTGTAGTAATTGTACCCTGATATTAGACTTTTTCGTTCATCGTCTTACTAACACGATGTATGATCAAGCCAAATGTGGAAAAAATAGATGCATCACTGTCTAATTGTCTATGTCAAAACTTATGAATAACTATATTTTGTTGTATGAAGACGACAACAATTTGTTGCTATTACTAAAAATATAAGTTCTGTTTCAGACGTATTATTATACCATTCTAGTCTAGCAAGTCCATAAATTCTAGGCACTACGTCCATATAACTTAACGATACTGCGCGAGGCCGCTACATCTACATCTGATTAGCATATAATTGTTGGATACAAAAGCGCTTTTATGCCATTAATTTCATTACAAAGGCTCCACACAAACACATAATTAATATACTTATGTTGTAAATTAAATGACTTGAGTTGAGCTGGTGTAAAATTAGTAAAGGAAAACCGCAAGTAACGGGTAAGTTCATACAGGTGCTACAAACTAAGCGAGTAAAATATCAAGCTATGTGTGTATTTGTATGAGAGTTCCGACAACATTTTCAATTAAAACTTCAAAAATGTTCTATTTTAAAGACACAGATTAATCTAATTATCATACAAAATATTTTAGATCTGCACAATTAAACGTTTGGCTTAAAATTTAAAATATGCCTATATCTACTTATATAATAAATTTATCGAAATTTGAAAGTCATGGGGACGATAGCCTATCAAATAATCGAAAGGTCATCTTTCAAAAATAATCGATAGAACTACTGAATGAATATAAACAAAAAATAATTTAAAAACCAGAAGGTAGTTTAAAAAATCAGTGTAAATATTTATAATTCTAAGAATTAATGATGCCAATGACATTAGCTGTCAAACTACTCGCTTCGCCAACTCGGATAATGTGAAATTCGTCTAAGCATTGGTCACGGTCCGATGGCTATTGTTAATGGTAATGGAGAAGGAAAATACAGTGTAACGGAAAACCTGTCAGAAAATATATACCCAAATGATATAGCGATAGTGGGGGCGTATATTGCGAGTCCTAGGGACGTCGGCGCACGCTTGGATAAACATACTCCCCTGCTAGCAATAAAGGTCTAAAGCCTTAAGAAAATAAACTTCTCGGTCCTGATCAATGCATGCTCAATTCTCATACACATACCACATGTATTTTTTTAAAGAAACAAACATATAAAAGACTAGACTTGCACTTGAATTATGTAGTAGTTATTTGTGTCATTATAGAATATTTATTTACTTACGAGTAATTCCAAGGCCTTGAGCGTGGCTAATCTCTATGCGATTGTAAACAAAATAAAGTGAATAAACTAGTGAAATAATGATCATATCACTATTCATATTGCCTATATCACCGTTTATGTGTTCTTTCCTTGTTTTTTCAATGGCGTCATAGGTACGAATGAGTAGCTACAATGTAAAATTGTGCGTAAAAAAATTACGTACTTTCAGTATCGCGGAATTTCATGTTGGTAAAAAAGTACTTATCTGCAATTGACTCAGCAATCAGTGTAGTTAATTTTTGACAGTTTTTCATTAATATTTGACATACACAATTTACTTCTACACCTGACCATAAAATTGAATAATTATGCGTACACGTTGCAAATGCACCTTGTACCCCAACCATAATTATACATTTTTATGACAAAATTACCGAGAGCAAAAAAGTATTCTAGAAAATTGAACATTGCAAAAACTCTCACTTATATTGGGTTGTGAGGTTTGAGGTGATCCAGCCAGATCGTAGTTTGGGGATCACACCGAAATTCAATGCCCATTACCTCAGTTTTGGGATTTAGTAGACTAATAATGTCATTTGAAAAGTCCAATCACCTAAATGAGTAACTATTTACACAGTAGGTGCATATAACTACTCTTACGATGCTGGCGTGGTGGTAGGTAGGTACCTAGCAAAATCCTCAGTCTAATATTTTTTAAATTATCATTAGTGTACTCATACATCTCCATACACACAGTGTATTAGCCAAAAACGTGTTATTGCAACAGATAGGACGTAATTAATTTGTGGTAATTATCTTATATCTTCATTAAACTAGTTGATTTATTTGAAATTGAGTTATAGCTGACATACGTAAAATGCGTAGTAGACTTAACCAAAACAACATTAACGTTTATTTACTATTTGGTAAATTTCTATCACTCACTTGTACGTTACTTGTCTAAGATATTACATGATTTAACAATGGAGGTAGGTAAGATGTAATCAATACAAATAAATAAAATGTAAGTGTCCATTTGTTATGTCAATGTCAAAAAATTTTTTTCTAAGTGAATATGAAAGTTTATTTACTTAATATTAAGTTAATTTCTATTATTTACTACTAAGTTTTTTATCTCTCAGATATTATCCAATTTATCTATCCTACTCCTACATACAATTGCCATAATTTATTACAAACAATTTCCATGATCAAACGAACGTTTTCCAAGAAATCATACCTATACATATATTATCTACCTACCTACCACTATGAAGTTTAACCCAAACTATGTAAATACTAACTTAATGTATTATTCAGTCAATCCGTTGGGCTCAAGGTGATGTCAAGTCGAGCGAGAACAATACTTAAACTTGCGTGATCGCTATGTTTTGTTTACGTGGTAAGGCGCCTAAATACATGATTCAAATTCTAACGCAACGCAAATTAACAGTTCCAATAACTCATTCAAGCTAACCGTAACTGGCAAAATTAACTATGTTTATGATAACAAAAAACACGTTTCTTAAAATCGCAATAACAAAAATTGGAGCAACCTGTAATTGATTCTAAACTAACACTTAAAATTAAACTTTAAACGTAACGTCATAAGGTCTATGACGTTTATCAGTACCATTCACTGGCCTTCGAAAAATTTTAATTTACTTTTTTTCATTACCAAGCGCATCACAGTAAATACATAGTAGTACCAGGCAAACAGAGGTAGCAAAGAGATTCGAGTCGAGTGTCAGTCGATGGCGTAAGCACTATCGATGTCGACTGTCAATAAGCGAGATAAAGTCCGTTCCTAAACATTATCACACCCAAGTGCGAGCGAGTCGCAAATAGTTTGTGACTAGTCGGAAAGAGAAGGGAGATGATATGAAATTACGTTGAGATGTTATCAAAACATATTGGAAGGCTTACCGATATCGTGCATTCGTTGTTGGTTGTCTTTTGAGAGAGCAGCAAGGAGGCCAGCATCGCCAACTCTCTGCCGCGCGACGGCGATCCCGACGGGAATCGAACCTGAAATATTCAAATCACTTAGTTTTTTGCTGTTCTGTGTCTGAAGTTCTGAACTAATATAAGCATATCAGCTTGGCATGGCTAATCAAACTGGCAACGAAACATTTCCTTTCATCAATGGCAAACTTGTCGTCTCAAATTTAAAAACAAATGACAAAATAGGGTTACAAGTTTAATGCTGTTCTGTGTCTCTGAACATAAACATATACAGTAACTGGCCGTTTTTATTTTTACATTAGCTAATCTGTAACTATTTACATCTTTCACAAAAATAATCAGGTTATTGCTTATCCCATTGCATATGTACTTAGTAGAATACCTAAGTAAAATACATAATATACCTACATACATGGTTGTACACAGTACACACGGTAAAAACTTCATGAATAGAACTATTAGAACGAAAGTCAATTCATTTATTAAAAGGTCAAATATGTACGTAAAAAGGTTACTTATACGAGTACCCTTATATTGTATTTAAATGAAACGATCCGTTTTATTTTTAACCCCAGACGCAAAGAGGGTGTTATTTTACGTGCGTTTCTGTGCTTGCTTGTAATTACGATAATCTTGAACGAATCCAGAGTGTAAGTTAGGTTTGATTCAAGAACATTTTTATTAGGTTAATTTTTAATTTAAGTTCTTACATCATGTTTATATTTATGAATAAAATTTATTAAAGTATGAATGAAAGGTAGCACATTAGATCCCTATTGTTTCTTATTCTTTCTCATCTCCCATAGCGCTCTGTCATGCCGTCGCGCACAACGTCTAACCAAAATGACCAGGCTTGCAGGAATGAAAAGGGGCCAATTACTGTTGTCTTGTCTTGATGGATTTCCTCGACTTTTTTCCTATGCTATTAAATAACGGGTCTCATAATTAAGTTCAGAAATCTAGGAGGTTTACTCGGTATAGAAGGCATAATTATGCCTCAAGTTCAGTGGCATGGGATAATCATGGGATTAGCAACTTAAATGAAGTAGTTTTCACAGCCAAAACTCGTGCCAAAACACAGCTGAAGCAACATTTGTTGCTCTATGGCTATAGAAGCCAGAGTGGTGCTATGGCTCCTTTGCCAGACTGATCAAAAATACCAGGCTCGCATACCGCCAGTACAGTTCTTACCATTGTTCAAGGAGGCAGGTATCGATGGCGGATGATCCGGCTTGTTCCCGGGCGAAGCTTGCTCCAGTTTGACGGCTACGAGCTCAGAAACGTGGACATGTTGTGGCTCCCTCTTCACTTGTACTTGAACGTTCTGGCCGGCGACGCCGAGCCACGTCACTGGATTTGTCCGGCTGCATCCACCGTCCGTGTGGACAACCTGTTTGAGATTTAAGAATTTTAGTACTCGTATTCATCGAACACATTTTTTATAAGAGAATCATCAGTTTGCCATCATACTTGGGAATTTCTCATTGATCGCACACCGTAGATTAGTACATCGTAGTACAAGAACCTTTTCCGTATTGGGTGGGATTTTCAGACTACAATTATAATGACCCGTGTGGTTTCGGGTTAGAATAGACCACTCCATCTCTTCCTGTAGAAATCGTGAGAGGCGACTACAGGACTAAGCACAAACATCTGGTGCTACAATTGCATTCCCAAGGAGGGTTGACGTCAGGCAGGCGGCCGGTCGTAAAACTATAGTCAAATCAAAACTAAACTGTTAACAAAATTTAAACTGTTCCGGCTATTTCTTCTCCATTTTGCAAGGTCTTTGGCAACCTTGGGTGACCATTGACATGCATGCTGTTCATGTATATTTGGAGAAGAAAAAGCGGGAAAGCGCACCCCGGGCTCCGAAGCAGCACAGCTGAGGATGCAACCGGGAACGCGCTTAGACGAAGAAGAAGAAGAATTAGAATGACTTGCAAATAGGGAATAGTTTTGCTGAAATTCAGCTGCTGATTATTGAGTATGTACAGCGAGATCTATGTACTTATGGTCGATGAGTACGAGTATGCATAACATATTAGAAAATGCTATTAGAATGTTACATAGGTATTTAGAGTGTAATTCTGTAGGTACTTGTAATCATTCATCATTTCAGTTTAGCAGCATCATAACGTCAACTGCTGGACATAGGCCTCTCCCAACGATAGCCAAAATGACCAATTTAAACCAGCGTTTTCCAGCGACTTCGATCAGGTCGTCTGACCACCTTGAGCACTAAGCCTAGGTGACCCTAGGTCACAAACCTACCACTACTAGACTTGCAACGATATTGCTAGAAAGAGACTGTCAAATACAGTACAACGTGAGTGTGAAAGAAACGCTGATATGATTTTTGTCTCTATCGGCGTGGCTGCTATAAGCTGGCCTACTGTCAAAATCTGGGTCATACAAACCACAAAACAATCGAAGAAAGTTATTAATTTTAGGGATTTTATCATTTAAAAGGTGATTTAGGGTTTTAAGTTAGTAACCATAGTGTGTTCTGTGACGTTGCAAAATATGGGTGGAGGCAACAATCAAAGATAGAAAGAGATGCACTGAAGTAGCCACGCACTATGCAAGTCCAGTAGTGTTAGGTCTGTGCCCTAGGTGGATGTCCTATGCTTCGCTTGCATACGTGTTTGCCATTCGAGAACCTTTTTGCCCCATCGGCTATCGGTTCGTCGCGCTATATGTCCAGTCCAATCCAATACGACTTTAACGAGCTAATCCTTTTGGCTTAGTCATTGACTTCTGTTCTGCGAATTACCTCAGTTCTCATTCGATCCCGTAAAGAAATGTCAATAGTGTAGTAGGTATAGAATACAAAAGGTAAACTTAACTAACTTTTTTGGGCGAGTTAGTGAGAGTCGTGTTGCAGGAGCGCTTTGCCTGCTCCGTCTTGATCGTGAGCGGCTGCATCACGCCGAGGCCGTCGATGAGTTGCCGGTCACCAGGGCAGCAGAGAGAATCAGGAAGGCACCCTTTGCCAAGTTTAGACTCTTCCATTTTACTGTGGTCCCTGTGAAATAAAGGAGCGAATTCATTGATGGCATCAAAATATCAATGACATCGTTAAAGACGCATCAAAATATCAATGGCATCGTTAGCGACATCTTTGGTGGAGCCTTAGATATCCAAGGACGTGCGTGTAGCCGTGTGGTTCCCGGCAAAGTCAAAGGCGACTTAGGAAACATAAGCTAAACAAAGCTTGGGCCTCTCCAACCCGTCTGGCCAGCGTGGAGAGATCTATGGTGGAGAGTGTCGGCCAAATCCTTGGCTAATATATGGCTTTGGTAGTACAGAGAGGGTCGTGGTCCTGCAGTGGAGACTAAAAAAAGACCTGATGATGATGGTATAGAGACGTGCATAGGACTTTGTGTCAAAGAAGGCAAACTACAGTAAATCTGTCTAGGCTACAACTTACTAAAATTATGGCTTAACGAACTTAACAGAAGCCATTTGTGATGTTAGCAACATGGGCTATCGTAGATCGACACATATTTTACCTGCCTGTCTCATGCTGTCTGTCATTATATTATGTCAGTTGCCAAGCTGTTTTCGATTCACGCCGCTGCAGTACTCTCTTGTACTTAAAAGAAAAGCTACCCCGGTCGTGGTCTGCAGTTAGATGGTGGCAAACATTTCTCGACCTCCTCCGCGCTTTGGAAGCCGTTGATCCCGACTGTCGTCATTGCATGGCAGTCGTCATGCTATGGTGATAGGCAGCTTGAAAAATCGGACACTAGTTTTGGCCATGTACTGCACATACGAAAAACACCAGCAACTCACTTGTCGTGGAGAAACACCCGCTGGTCGTTCAACAACTCCAGCTGCAGCGGCGAGTAGGGCGAGTTCGGCGGCGGCGTCGGCACACCGAACGTCGACAGCGACGTCGAGAACAGGCTCTCTGTTACTGCGGACAAAGGAATTAGATTTAATTTGTGTTTGCAGCAAGACTAAAGTAGGATTGGGCCAGTCACGTCTTACGCATGCATCCGGAAAGGTGGACTATAATATACACCTACTTTATACTGCTACTTACTGTAGCAATATATAGGTTTAAACAAACGCTAGATGGCATTCGGGACCCACAGATTTACGTGCCTTCCAAAGCACGGAATCATCTTTCTTTTCTGATAATCAGGTGCTTCTAGCCAGCAATACCCTAACCAGATTGCAGAAAACAACTTTTCACAAAGTACTTATGCTTCCCAGTGGGATTTGAACTCACGACCTTCGGGTCACAAGGCAAACGCCTTGGCTACTGGACCACGGAGGCTGTCATAACAAAAAGTTTAAACTAAATAACCATACATAGCTAAATACAAACGTCACTGGGGGCAGATAAAACATTGTGGTAATAGACATATTATAGCCTAGACAATAAAAAGAATGTTGAAGGAAATCGTAAAATGTTTAATGAGGAATATTCTCCGTTTGATTACTCGGTAGGAACACGAGTAATAAAAGTTTACGGCGCCGGCCATTATGTGTTTCCTCAAAACTAATGTTCGTATGTCGGAAACCTCTGATAGTGTTAGAGAACCTTTCTTTTATCCTCTTTGCTAAAATCATTAATACATTCACTATCACGTCTTTATCCCTAATGGGGCAGTCAGAGCATTTTGGTTCTTGCAGCTCTAAACAGACAGAGTGTCCGTCTGTCCGTCCGTCTGTCACATCTCTTGAACTGCAATAGCGAGACACTTGAAATGTTTACAGATTATGAATTACTGTAGCCGCTATAACATCAAATACTAAAAATAAGATAAAGTAAAAAATTAAAGGAGGTCATCATACATAAAACGTGTTTTTTTTCGGCGTTTTAAAACAATGTACGGTGGTATGGGTTCTGTACCTTCATGTACGAGTCCGACTCGCTCTTGCTAGGTTTATTTGAATTAATTGTGGCACAAACAGATACAATTTTACTTCTATTATTCGTCTGGAAAGCATCAATTCGAATTGAAATTGATTATCCCCGTCGTGATCGTGGTGATATGAAATTATAATAAATAATTTTATATTATGGCGTTGCTCTCACGTACACCGCCGCACGAGAATCACATGTGCAGCGGCTGCGCTGGCGACGGACATGTCATTAAGGTCTGTTCCCTTGGGCACGACCAAAATAGACACAGAACTTACTGAACATACTGTTACTCGATCAGATGATCCTGCTAAACTGGACCTTTGTGATCTTAAACTGTTGGAATTCAGTTTCGCTTCAGTTTTAGTTCCATGTGCAATCACATGGATGGAACTTACACTAAGAACACGTAGATTTATCATTATTTCGCAATAGAAGTGATAATAAATCTACGTCTCTCCTTTTTTTTGATCAAGAATCAAGAGTTTGCAGAACATCCTTGAAATCTTTAAGACATTGAAAGAAACCGTTTTAATCTGCCGTGTCCTGTATTCGTGTAGGGAATGTTCTACATAGGGAGTAGATATAAAAGACAGAAACAGATACATGTGCAAAGAGTTTCCGAGTAAATCGTCAGACGACCAATCCCGCTTATTACGATCTTCCAAATCTTGAAGACCGTAATAAGTACATCATTGTAATCCTATTTTGGAGGCCTATCGGACAAGTATCCTCATGAAACTTTAGTGTTTAATTTTTGGTACATTTCTTGAACAAGGACAAGGTCTGATAAGAGAATAGACCAATACAGAATTTTCCGAACATTTTGTGCGGAAAAAAATATCAGAACTTAATATGACAAAAGTATCTTCACACGTATTATTACCATAATAGTTACACATGTGCGCGTGCGCTGGAGAGTGACACGTAATTAAGGTCTGCTCCCTTGGCTTGGGCGCGACAGAAATAGACGCTGACACAAAGATGGGAAACGGGAATCGTGACAAGTTGTAAGCCCATCGCTTATTTAAAAGGGCCGAGGATTACGCCCATCAATGTTCTGCTTGTACTTAACTGTCTTCTTAGGAGAAGTTAGCGCTACATTCTAGGTATTTCCTTGCTCCTAGACCGGCCCCCATAGCATGGCACCGTTGATAAACCCAGATAAAGTTTATATCGCGCGACAGACTAGTGTTCGGCCGACGTCATCTGTCTGAGAAAGTGACAGATAAATGCTGTCGCCGCTGCCATGATTATTCGACAGCCCCGGTAGTTTATTAGACGGTGACAGCCTTTACTGAGCGCTATCATCAATTACTATCTCGCTCTAAGTAATAATAATAAAATTTTGGATTTTATTAATCTAAGTAATAATAATAAAATGGGACCAACTTGGTAGTAAAGGCTTTCAAATAAAAAAAGAATTATCAAAATCAGTTCACAATTGGCGAAGATATCGCGTAACAAACATACATAAAAAAAAATAAAAAATCATACAGTCGAATTGATAGCCTCCTCCTTTTTTGAAGTCGGTTAAAAACAAGCGGGATGGTGTTAATCCGTTGCGCAATAAAAACTTTATCTGCTTTTACCTACGTTGCCAAGCTATTCAAGTTTGGCAAATAGAGAAACGGTCCAGTGTGTACGGGATAGCATATAGACAGGGCCGGATTTAGGGGAGGGCAACCGGGGCTACTGTCCCGGGCCTCAACAAAAGAGGGTACCACAATAGTTGTGGGATTGTGGGAACCACAATAGTTACTTAAAATCTTTATTGCACCAAAACATAATGATACAGAGTACAGGTCGTGCCAAACTTTTAGATCGCTCTGAAGTTGCCTCACTCAGGTTACAAACAGGGACAGAATATTTACCACAAAAATATTTTTTTCAGAATGATTGCAAGAATGTAGATATGATATATATAAGTACACAATAAATAAAAATAAAGCAAATTCTATCTGCTATGGGTATTTTACTACTGCGACGCGAATCGCCTCAACTTCAGAGCGAACTAGAGGTTTGGCGGGACCTGTGATAGATCAAAGAAAACAGATGATAAAAGGCCTTCAGAAGAAGAAAGAATCAGACTAGTAAAAAACTTTTCTTTTAATATAGCCACGTTATGCATAATGCATTGCCCAGGGGCCCCCACAATGGCTAATCCGGCCCTGAATATAGATGGATTTGGAAATCAAGGATTTCTGTTACGTTTTTTTCTATAATCAGATAATTCGTATACTAGTATTAAAGTACAATAAATATTCTTTATTATTGTATTTGTATAAAGAGATTTGACTGATATTATTTACTAAAAAGATTAAATTGATTGATTTGGCTCTTGGGACAACGAACATGTTTTACAATATTGAATGAGATTGCTAATAGGTACGTACGTACTCAGTATATTATTACTCTGTGCTAATACCATAATATTAAACTTACCTACTCCCTTTGGGAGAAATTAAACTGCTTATAGGTAATTGCTACCCTGATATGTAGTTCAATATAATTTAATTAGTAGGTAGAATATCGGGGGCGGCGGAACGGGTAGCAGCGTCCTCTGCCCGCGTCTATTTTTAACTCTCTAGGAAAAAGAGGGGTGTTATAAGTTTGACGTGTCTATGTATCTATGTGTCTGTCTGTTTCATCTTAGCCTGTAAATGAATGGACCGAATTCGATGCTGTTTTTTTAATCGAAAGCCTTGTTTGATGAAAATGGGTTTAATTTTTCTGGTAAATAAACCATATGGCGTTATATGGATGGAATTCACTGAAATGGCTTTGCTAGGCCAAAGGTTGGGGGAAGTGTCGGATATTGTATGGTTATAGGAGCTCTAGAGGTTACCCGTGTGGTTCCGGGTAAAAATAGGACCACTACATCTCTTCCTGTGGATGTCGTAAGAGGCGACTAAAGGACTTAGCACAAACATCTCGTGCTACAAATACATTCCCAAAGTGGGTTGACGTCAGGCAGGCGGCTGGTCGTAAAAACTATAGCCAAATCATTTAATCTGTTCCGGCTATTTCTTCTCCATTTTGCAAGGTCTTTGGCATCCTTGGGTGACCATTGACATGCATGTTATATTTGGAGAAGAAAAAGCAGGAAAGCGCACCCCGGGCTCCGAAGCAGCACAGCTGAGGATGCAACCGGAAACGCGCTTAGACCAAGAAGAAGAGGAGCTCGAAAGGTCTATTGTTCTCACTGAAACAAAACCACTACCTATTTTATAAAGGCACCTTTACCCAGCAGTGGCAACACCAGGCTAAAAAAAAGTCACGGTAGTCACGACCTTATTTTAATCATATTTAAAAATAAAAGAACAATCAAAGTGGGTTACCATAAGTCGGTCGGCTGCCGTGAGCGACATGCGTGAAGATGCAACTGACATTTGACAGATGGTACCTACGGAGAAGCATCAGGCTACTAAAAAATCATACCCTAGTATTTATAAACGAGTAATTATTTAAAAACTTTTTTTGAATAAAACCGGCCAAGTGCGAGTTAAACTCGCATGGAGAGGGTTCCGTACAATTGATTGAATTGTTATAGGTTTTCCTGTAATCTGCAAGCAATGAGATATATTTTGTATTTTTTTCAAAATTTAGGCTCAGTAGTTTCAGAGATCAGGGGGGGGGGGAATGGTCAATTTTCGTCTTCTTCCATGAATAAATCAAAACTATTCATTTTACAATAATATCAAAAATATATTTGACATCCTCATAACGAGCCCTTTCATTTGATATTATGACACAGTACTCGTAAGCTTTGCAAAACTTTTTTTTTTCATTTCCTAATTTGTCCCCCGAAAACGACCCTTATTTTAAAAAAATATTTATTTACTTTGCACATATGTGTTTAGTTCATAGGATTACACCATCCTACTAAATTTCACTTGATTCGGTCCAGTAGATTCGGAGCAAATTGGCTGTGACAGGCGAACGAACAGACAGACGCACGAGTGATCCTATAAGGGTTCCGTTTTTTATTTTTTGTACGGAGCCCTAAAAATAAACCTTATAAAATACCCTTTGTACAACTTTTTGTTTATGTATTCTCTGTATATATTGTCCATGTACATAAATTGGTAAATAAATAAAATAAACTAAAAAAGTTTAGTGCTGCTCAAGACGAATAAATTGCGCCCAAACTCGGTGGGGTTATGTTGTATTATCACAGAGATGCGGTGGCCACCTTCCAACTTCACAAATTCAGGTCATTGGTACCTTAATATTGCATTGTCACCGAGCTTACATAAGTATGTGAAGTTTCAGCTCTATCAATTAATGGGAAGTGGGTCTAATTTAGCTTGCAAGATTTGATTACGGACACACAATCAACGGGACATTTTTTTAGTGCATTTTTTCGAAAAACGGCCACTTTTGGCAAAAACGCAAACTAAAGCTTAACCACAGAATACAGTAAGAGTAAACAGAAGGGACTCTTCTAAGGTACGCGCAATATACGTCCCCGTTCCCCGCACCCGCAACTCTCCCCCGGTTCTTGACGGCCAACGTGAGAAATCGAGGCGAAAACGGGGGAGAGGTGCGGGGACGGGGAACGGGGACGCCTGGGTGACGCAGGCGTCCCCGTTCCCCGTCGTATTGCGCGTACCTTAGGAGTGTCCGGCCTGTGGCTTAACGTTCTCACTTTAAACTGTAAACAGTGGCTCATCAAATAGTTTGAAGGGTTATCTAGGTTTTAGTAGCTTAGAATTTTAAATGATATCCCCGTTTCCTTACAAAAAAAATATTTCAAATGGGGGCAGCACTGGACTCCGTGTATCGTCTTAACATGCCATCGACATGATGATAGAATCACGGGCTATACTAGATCATTTTACAACGTGTAAGAAAAAGGGAGTATCAACCCGAAAGGGAGTTAGCGTACTAACCAATGTGAACAACTTTTACTATGGAAGCATCCCTGAAATCGCAAAAAAAATCTGCAGCTCCATACAAAATTTAATATCTACCGTGCCAAAATGTATGGAGCTGCAGATTTTAATTTGCATAAGTACATTATCGATGATGATTATAACTGTAAACGTAACTCACCTTTGTGTAAAGTGGGGCGATTGCTTCCCGGCGTCGGAAATAGTGAGTAGAGCGGAAAGCGGGCCACACCTACACAAAACAATACTTATATTATTTATTACACATTAATTAATATCTCCAATAATCTACATTAATAACACAAATCCTAAGTACATATGCGATAGTAATTTTGAGTTATATTCGTATGTAAAATTTACAAAAATGTTGTAGGTATAAATAGAAAAAAATTACTAGCTTTTTTTTAATATTCGGTAAATACTTATATAATTTTTTTTGCATACAAAATGTAATCTAAGATGTAATCTATGTAGCACTCAGACGATAATGATGAATCGATTGACATGTAAATAAAAAAATATTTCATTAAAATACCCTTATGAGGTAACTTTTTTGTCTGAATAACTTTTTTATCCGAAAAATTTAAAGAGATCGGGTTCGGCGGGTGTGAAGGACTATGCAAACACCGACTTTCGAGGTCTATAGCTTATAGATTAAATCAAATTCTAATAAAAAAAAAAACTCCTTAAAGTGTCGTTGGTCCTGGCATCAAAATGGTAGTCATCAAGTTACATTAAATGCCTTTTAGACAGCATGAAACATTTAACACTTTGCTATGCTGGCCACTTATACTCGCGAGAAACAAAAAAACAACTTACTTAGCCAGGATTCGTAAAATTTTATGAGAAAAGCTTATTTTTAGCAATTTTATTAAAAAACGCAGCGTACAATTAAAAATAAGTACCAGGATCGCATACCTTGGTGCAGGTCAGAGGGCGGGCGGGAGCGGGCGCCCCCCGCCGCCCCGCCCAACATCGCCTCTCGGGCAGGACCACCTCACCACCTGCGCAAAGCAAAAAGATTGATAAGGTCACAAGTGCATACATGGATATATTTAAATCAAAAATTACAAAAAAAAACAGAAAACTCGACTGCGTGCTACATTTTCTATTATGACTTGAGAAGAAGAAGTAGAAACAAAATGGCGGATTTTATCATTTCTGTTCATAGATAGATTTTTTTTACGCAATCGAGTTTTGACATTGGAAATGTGTTTTCGTCCGCTCCAGTGTAGGCAGAGAGTGTAGGCTCCGAATTCTCGGAGAGTTGTGTTGTGAAGATATTATATTCAATGTCAAAAACGAAAAAAGTTATGGCCGAAATATTGAAAAAAATACGACGGGTTGCACTCCGGGAGTGCCGGCAGAACTGAAAACTTGAATATTAACGTTGTGCATTTTTGATATTTTGGAATGGTTAGGGAATAATTTTGCACGAATTGCTTTAATTATCAGTATTAAAGTACTATCATTTATGTGGTAGAATACAATATTTATTTATTGCGCTATCGTACACAAACATGACAATTTATATTACATTAAAAAGTTTATCTCTCAGCTAAACGAAACAGCAGGCGCAGGCATACATTTTCGCCGCGCCGTAGAAAGAGATGGGGATACTTCCTCTCCTACGCCGCGCCGGCTGTCTACTCTCCATCCGTCTTACGAATTTTCGATCAGGACACGTGTCCTGACGCGAGTTTAACATTTTTTACCCATTACAAAAAAGTGCACAACGCCGCTAAAGAAGTTTTCACTCTCCCTCCGTCTTACGAATTTTCGATCAGGACACGTGTCCTGACGCGAGTTTAAAATTTTTAACCATTACAAAAAAGTGCACAACGCCGCTAAAGAAGTTTTCACTTCAAAAAAATTACAATACGATCAGGTTTAGTGTTTGCCATGTAATGTAGCCTAACCTTTTTGAAAAAGTCAAAAACTCAGAACGATATTTTTTCGAATTCCGTAGATTCATTTCAAATGTTCTCGATAGTCGTGTCACGTGTGAGGCACGAAATCCTTTTTTAAAGTGTTTCCGTATTTATATTACGTCTCAATGTTACGTCTTTGCCATGTATGGAAGAAATTGCTTAGCAATAAGGCCGCCTTTTGCGCATTTCCTAGTTTTCAAGATAATTATGTCCTGTATTTTTTTTTGTGCAATCAGTGCAATAAAGGGTATTGTATTCTAAGTCTCTTCATTTCATCAACGTCGGCAGCTGGAGATAAAACAGTTGGCAAAGTTAGATATAACTATTTTATTTATTTTACTCAAATCTCTAATAAAAAAAATAAAAAGAAACATGAGTCAGTCAGAAAGAAGCAACGTCTTCATTAGCGCATTAGCGCTGACGTTGCCAAGCCACGCACGTATGCTGCGAAGCATCATTAACCCTCCTTTTAGCACAATCGAGTAAAAATGAGGAGCTGAGATAACAGGTGGAAGCAGGGCATCGACTACTAGGCTGATAAAAATAAACAGAAGATACTAAAGTGCAAAGTAATTATTTATATATATTATATGTATGCGTATATATATATCTTTATTATGAGTATGCATGTATGTGTATTATTTGGTGTGTTGTAAGTATGTAATTATTTAATTATTTTGCGCCGCAACGAATTATCTGTTTATCCCTATGGTTGACTGGGAGAGAACGCTTTTAGCGTTTAGTCCGTCAATTGTAAGACAATTTCATTATTAAACAATAAAGTTTAAAAATAAATAAAATAAATAAAGTGTAAAGTAAGGTAAGGAGTTGCGCTTTCGCAAGTTGGATGGGAAACCACAAGAGACAGGATATTTTCGATCTCCGTGTTGTTAAGTTATCAAAGGCGTCAAGCTGTCTTAAGGCATCTAACATAGCATCACAACTCATCTTTGGGACCAACGGCTTAACGTGCCTTTAGAAGCACAGAGGAGCTCGAGATATTTCATGTCACTATTCACCAATCCAATTAGCGACTACGCTTGGTATTGCTTAACAAGTCAAAGCGCTGGTAATGCGTACTCCCGCTCCGGGCCAACATGCTCTGCAACTTTGGTGGTGGTACGAGATGAGTCGAGGAAGAACGGATACAACAGATGGAAGCAGGGCATCGACTACTAGGCTGGCAGCAAGCAGTAGAAGGTTGCACTAAAGTGAACCGTGTTCATGCAAAATGGTGGGTTGGGTGACTGTGCAACTTGTTGGTACAACGGTCGATAGTCAAAACGGAGGAGCGGAGACTAAAGGTAGAAGCAAGGCATCCACTACCAGGCTTTCAACAAGAAGCAGAAGATTGTACTAACGTGAACAGTGTATATGCGAAATGGTGGGTTGGGCGAATGTGCAACTTGTTAGTACAACGGTCGGTCGATAGTCGAAAAGGAGGAGCGGAGACTATTAGGCTGTCAACAAGAAGCAGAAGATTGTACTAATGTGAACAGTGTATATGCGAAATGGTGGGTTGGGCGACTGTGCAACTTGTTAGTACAACAGTCGATAGTCAAAAAGGAGGAGCGGAGACTACAAGTGGAAGCAGGACATTGACTTCCAGGCTATCAGTAAGAAACAGAAGTTTTAGGCGCGATATGTTTGGGTTAGGCAAAGCAAAGTCTGCCTACTTAAATATATATAAAACTAGCGTAACCCTGCCCGGGGGTCCCCTATTCCCGGATTGTACTATTACGTATTCTGTAAAAATCGCAAGATGTTAGCATTGCCTAGCGATCACGCGCACGGCACAGACATAAGTAGAGGCACCATGGAAGAGAGTTTAAGCAGTACTGTGGATTGGTTAGCGTTATGTGCTACACAAGCAACCATGCAACTTGTAAAAGGAACGGTCGATGAGTAGAAGAGGAGGAGCGGATACGACAGGTGTAGAAGCAGGCCAGCAGCAAAAGACCTTCTATCTAATCAGTATTTGCTACACAAGCTACCGTAGGTGTAACGATCGATGATAGTAGGAGGGAGGAAACAACAGGTACCAGGCAGTCAGCATGAAGCAGAAGATAAAATAGAACTAAAGTGGTGTATGTAGAGTCTGTGTACACTGGTGTACACAGAATATGCAACTTGTTGGTAAAACGGTCGATTTCAAAAGAAGACCGAAGACAACTGGTGGAAGCAGGGCATCGACTAATAGGCTATCAGCAAACAGGAGAAGTAGTTTTAGTTTAGCATACATCGCAATACAACGTACAACTTTCGGTCGATAAGTTATGTGAAGGATGAAGCAACAGGTAGCGCTACCTACCAAGCAGTCAGGAAGATGCAGAAGATTTGACGACGACACCCACACTTTTCATAGGTTCACCCAGTATACGTGGGACGCTGTGTACCATGTTAAAAGTCGATAAATTTAGTAGGAGGGACGAGACAACAGGTATTAGCAGGCGATAGCTACCAGGCAGACAGCTACACGCAGAAGACCTAAATGCTAATAATAGACACGTGAAAATGTGTGGGTGACTGGGCGTATCGTAAACGAACGTGAAGTCCCCGAAATATCCGTACAAATGAGATTTTTACGAACGACGACGTGAAATGAATGACCATCTCGTTGCTTTAATGAATTCTTGATGGTAGGTAGATGATAGTCAGATAGGAGTGCAATGTGTTTAGAAGTTCGATATTGCATATTTGCGTTATTCGATTGAGTTTGAGTGACTTTCTATGATTGATAGCCCCAACTGAAATACCTATGTATGTTTATATTTATGAATTCTGTCGTTGTGATAAAAGATGTTTAATAAATAAAATAGACATCAATCAGCAGCGGCCCGGTCTAAGGAAAAAATAACATATAGGTACTCGTGCAACGAGGGAGGCTGATTTCGAGCCACCAGGCTGCAGGCTATATTTAAAAAATCGCACAATGCATTTCCAAGGAGAGTTATAAGTACCTAAATATGTCTAATGAATATTTAGAAATGCTTAGCATCGTAGAGTCAGAAACATGTTTTATTTTCGTCACTATTACTGGTTAATGGTAAATAAAGATGCGTGAAGGGAAGGGTAACTTCCTCTGCATTCGAGTGTACAAAATAAGACTGGCGCTCTGACGCCCGACGTCATCTCCACTACTAAGCATTATTTTTAACATCTCCTCAAAAAGCTGCCGCCCTGGTATTACGGATCGCCACTCACTTTCAAATCGTCGAGAAAAACTCGTCTCGCTCGGTTCGCACACTTTTTGCCAGCGATAACTTTGTCGTAATCGCGTCGAGAAGTTTTTATGTAACTTCGTTTTGTTTGTCTCGGATCGTTGATCACTTTATTTCGTAAGATTTCATTCAGATGCTTTTGGCGGGTAAACAGAATCGGATCTTTATATTCTTAAACGTATGCAATAATAATTTCCGAAATGAGTAGAGTGATTTCTTTGGCATTATTATTTTTCACCAATATGGGTAAAACTTGGTAAAAATATAAACTAACATTTTTTGTAGTTTAGATTAGTTAGTTCAAGATGTAAATATTTTTACGGGGTTTGGTTAAATAAATTAACTCCTCATGGTTGTTCAGTCACTTCACTAAGTTAACATTGTTCCGTTCAGTTATTGCTGAAATCAAAATAACAGTTTATTAATAACATATCTTGTTATTTTTAAACTACATGTTACCGTGGTTTACACAACACCAGAGGCACAGAATTAATATAACCACAATTATGGCACTTTATACAAGATGAGGGATATTTATGCCTACTACTACAAGCGAAACTTTATATCCGTGCACACGTCAATGTGTGAGTTTCAGTGTTAAAAGCCATCAAACGCGCCCGGGAACGGGGAAGGGGCCGGGACGCCAAATTGCAGGGGACGCTGCGTTCTGTACGTTAACTGTGGCTACACTATCACTATACAGATATAAGACCGGGCACAGTCATACAATAACACACAAGAAATGATGTAATTAAAAACATGATGCCGTCTATGGCGTTAACCCTTCTGCTCGTTTCCCTAGTCTGGTCATAACAGTTTTCGCTGCTCCAATTAAGTTATCATTCATAATTGCTGCTCAGTTTACGAGAGTACACGTACAAAGGACACACAATAAAGATGGTGCAGAGGGATATCTTTCTACTCGTAGAAAAGTACGAGTGAAAACAACGTAATCTCTGCTGACTTGGGTCTTCAATTTTGTAGTGTCAACTACAAAATTGAAGACCCAAGTCAGCAGAGATTACGTTGTTTTCGCGAAACTTAAAGCTATTGAGCAACTTTACTCTTAAAAAGAGATGACTGTGGCAATGGCAAGACTTTGCTGTAATGACTAAACATAGACGTGGGAAAAGTCGCATCAGTGAGGCCCCTTTTCTTTCGCTCCCAAGATCATCATTTCGTTGCAAATATTAGTCAAAGTTCTGGCGTGGCCCTTTGGCTAGTAGAAATGGCGCTTTCAGAGGCAAGGTCTTAAAAAAAGCAGACCCTATTATTAGCAGTATAATGCACTAATGAAACATGCAATTACGTCACAGGTAGTTAACATAATAACACGTCTTATCCGAAAGCTATGCCAAGGGGCTCTGGCTCGATCTCAGGCTGCAGGCTTTGCAGGCGCCGCGTCCTTGAGACTCCTATGACGTCATCACCGCTGATAACACTATAGACCGTGAGGCCGGCCGCGCTTAGCTCTGTTTGATAAAAAATTGGTTGCCTGTAAAGTCGGTATACGGGCGAAAGTTTTACGTGACAAGTCTTTTTATGTCTGTCTCTCTCGCTCTTAGGCGGGCTAACCATGCCCGACTGGAAGGGACGCGTGCCTCTCACTCGCTCTCATTGTGAGCGCATAACGTGAGCGGAGCGTAACGCAGTTTCTTGAAGTGTCACCCGGCTAACCAATTTATAAGACGTTGTCACGTCAAAATCTGTTCAGCCGTTCAAAAGGTGTGAACGCTTGAAAGTAGAGGATTTTTTAATTTGTTCGGTAAAAAAACTTGTTGACAACTAGTTGCCAGACGTCTAGATGCTCAGAGGGTCTAAATTTAAGTAACTTACCGCTACGCGTAGTTATGCACTTACCAATAACAAAGTTTATAATTTCCATTCCATACTCTCATTATTTATGGCGAGTGTGGCGGACTAGCGGAACAAACCGGGAGGTGCGGTAGTTTCACGATGTTGTTAAACATTGTTCTACATAATTAACGCGCCACATAAGATGGATTGTGCGTACGTTAACTGTTTAGTAGCTTTCCAATTGCGTTAGTATGTTTTTGTAATTTTAAGGGGTAAATTATTGAGTTTCATTATCTTCCATTCTGGTCTGGGAGAATAGAAAAAACTTGAATGCTGCTTCTCTTCTCGCGCAGATGGCGAGCTACCCATCACTAGTTTTCACTTGATTCCCTTAGTATGATAGTGTTAAACCTTATTAAACTAGAGAGAGCATAAGAATGTGGCGTATCGGACCTGCCGTACGCCAACCTTCTTTGTAAATAATCTCATAGAGATGACGACATCGTCGAGCGCACGTCTAACAGTGCGCGCGCATGGATGGCCCCTTATATCGAACCTGTCAAATCGGCCGTCACGGAAAATTCCCTTGCATATATTTTATTAATTATTTTATATCAAAACAGTGCAATAACTCATTGTTAATATATAAATAAATTCATAGCAGCATACCAAATACTTTCACTGCTATATTGGTGACCCCGACGTGATACCGCAACCGTACTTCGCGAAGATGGAAAAGGATGAAAATTTTGGAATCCCAACGGCCGAACCAACTCAAGGTACATTTCAACAAACATTTAAAGTCGGCGTCAAAATTCCGCCATTCTGGCCTGACCGCCCAAACCTATGGTTCGCACAATTAGAAGGTCAATTCATATTAGCCGGTATAACAGCCGATACTACCAAATTTTATACTGCGTGTAGTTACTTAGAACATCAGTATGCCATTGAAGTCGCAGATGTCATTGAGAACCCGCCCAAAGAGAATAAATACGAAACGCTCAAGAGAGAGTTGGTGAAGCGTATGTCAGCCCCAAGAGAGGAAAAAATCTTACAGTTCCTGAATAAAGAAGAAATGGGCAATCGTAAACCTTCGCAGTTCTTAAGGCACTCTGGCGGGCCCTCAAATCTCAGACGAATTTATACGCACGGTATGGTGTAATGGCTTACCTTCGCAAATACAGCCAATTATTGCGTCGCAGACCGACTCACCACTAGAGAAATTAGCTGATTTGGCTGATAAAGTAATCGCTATCGCCTCGCCCGCTTCCCAGGTATGTGACGTCAGACCAACAACTTCTTCAGCTGACCCGTATTTAGGTATAATGGAGAGTATGGCCAAGCAAATAGAGGAGCTGCGCAGTCAAGTACAGCAGTTAGCCACGCGAGAGAGTCGGCCCAACTTCAGACGATATCGGTCTAGTTCGCGATCCCGGTCACGTGGTAATGGCCTATGTTTTTACCACCGCAAGTTTGGTGCTGCGGCCTTCAAATGCACAACGCCCTGCGCATATAAAAAGCCGGTAAACTCCAGCGGCAGCCACTAGTGGCGGCAAATGACTGCCCGCAAGGAAACGGCCGCCTCTTCGTCGTCGACAGGAAGACCCGGGTAGAGTACCTCATTGATACAGGATCTGACCTCTGCGTATTCCCCAAATCGATGGCCAAAGGGTTCCGTCCTCGTACTACGTATGAGCTGTATGCAGCGAACAACACCCGTATTAATACGTACGGATTTCTGGATTTGTGCCTTGATCTTGGCCTGCGTAGAGACTTTCGCTGGCGCTTCATCGTGGCTGAGGTATCCAGGCCCATCATAGGAGTTGACTTCTTACAGCACTACAATCTTCTGGTAGACTGCCGACAACATCGACTGGTTGACGGACTCACAACGCTTTGGATCACAGTCCCATGTCGTCACAGCACTTCGCCAGAGACCGAAGCAGTCAAGACCATCAGCGGTGACTCCAAATACCTGGACTTGCTGAAGCAGTACCCAACCCTCACCACGCCAGCAGGTAGGCCCACAGAACCCAAGCACAATACTAAACATCACATCCGCACGACTCCAGGACCTCCAGTGGCAGTTCGTCCTCGCAGATTGGCCCCTGATCGCCTAAAAATCGCAAAGCAGCAGTTTGATGCTATGTTGCAGAATGGAACAGCACGACGTTCGGAAAGCTCATGGTCGTCCCCACTCCATCTCGCTCGTAAGAAAGACGATGGCTGGCGCCCATGCGGTGATTACCGTGCTCTCAATGCGAGAACAATTGCAGACCGCTACCCAATTAGGCACATCAACGACTTCACTTACCAGCTGTCAGGTGCCAAGATCTTCTCGAAAATTGACATGATCAAGGCGAATAATCAGATCCCAGTCGAAGAAGCTGATATTTCGAAAAATGCCATCACAACACCGTTCGGGCTCTTCGAATTTCCGTACATGACATTTGGTCTACGAAACGCAGCTCAAACCTTTCAAAGGTTCATCGATGAAGTACTGCAAGGCTTGGATTTCGCGTACGGATATTAAAAACAAATTTGGACGACACCTTGATCTTTAGCAGGTCTGAAGAGGAACACCTCCGACACCTGGAAATCTTGTTCGAGCGTTTCAAGGACTACAGCTTACTGATTAACGTGTCCAAGTGCGTTTTTGGCGTTGAGGAAATACAGTTCCTAGGATATTCTGTTTCCACAGATGGTATCAAGCCCTTAACAGAAAAGGTAGAAAGTATACAAGCCTATCCTCCTCCGTCAACAGCTAAACAACTTCGACGTTTCTTGGGCATGTTCAATTACTATCGCAGATTCGTACCAAAAGCTGCTGAACTTCAAGCACCGCTCGACAAAGCCCTCACTGGCAATATCAAAGGAGCTACTCCCATTAACATGACGGAAGAAATGTTATCAGCTTTCAACGCTTGCAAAAACTGCCTATTTCAAGCTGCACTTCTTGCACATCCAGATGTCAACAAAGAACTGGCATTGTTCACTGATGCATCCGACGGAGCCATTGGTGCAGTTTTGCAGCAGAACAACAACGGCAGCTGGGAGCCTCTCGGTTTCTTTTCCCGCAAACTTTCGTCATCACAAAAGAAGTATAGCCCATATGATCGAGAGTTGTTGGCTATTTACGAAGGCATCCGATACTTCAAGTACATGCTGGAAGCTAGAGTGTTCACGGTTTACACAGATCATAAACCCATCACATTCGCTTTCACCACCAAAAGAGACGGATGCTCACCCAGACAGTTCAGATACCTCGATTACATTTCACAATTCACCACTGACATCAAATTCATATCCGGTTCTGACAATGTCGTCGCTGACGCTATGTCCCGCATTGAACAAATTTCATCTTTCATCAACTTCGCAGATCTTGCAAGAGATCAGGAGCAAGACCCTGACCTGCAAGACCTGTTAAGGCAGAAATCATCCCTCATCCTCAAGAAACTGCTTGAGAACAATTTATACTGCGACATCTCATTAAATCACCCACGTCCATACCTAACCCCTTCCTACCGCAGGAAAGTCTTCGAGAAGATGCACGGTTTGAGCCACCCCGGAACCAAGGCAACCGCTCAACTCATCGCCGAACGCTTCATTTGGCCTGGGTTGCGCAAGGACTGCACCCGCTGGACTCAGCAATGCACAGATTGCCAACGAAGCAAGATCTCCCGTCATCTCTCTTCCCCTTTTCAAACTTTTCCTGTACCTTCAGAACGTTTTTCCCACGTTCATCTTGATCTCATTGGTCCTTTATCCTTTTCCAAAGGGTATAAATATTGCCTCACCGTCGTCGACCGTTTTTCCCGCTGGCCTGACGCCTATCCCCTGGCGGACATCACTGCAGAAACTTGTGCCAGTGCCTTTTTATCCAACTGGATATCGCGCCATGGTTGTCCTTCCACCATCACTACCGACAGAGGACAGCAGTTCCAGTCACACCTATTTCAAGCCATTTCGCGACTGATTGGTGCAGAACATCGCCCCACCACTGCCTACCATGCGCAGTGCAATGGACTGGTGGAGCGTCTCCATCGCCAGCTGAAGGCAGCCATCATGTGCCACAACAACCCGCAGTGGACAGAAACCCTCCCTCTTGTGCTGTTGGGCATACGAGCAGCTTGGAAGGAGGACCTCGGCGCGTCGGCTGCTGAGATGGTCTACGGCGAGCCTCTGAGACTACCTGGACAATTCTTTACTCCATCTTCAGCCAGTCATCTGGATCCTGTGGACTACGTGTCACGCCTAAGGAAACACATGGCTGGATTGTCTCCTGCGCCTACATCAAATCACGGCAACAAAACTTTCTACGTGCCAAATGACATACATACGTCGGATTACGTATTTCTACGCAGGGGCCCTGAAAGACGAGTCCTTGAATCGCCATACGTCGGCCCATATAAGGTACTGCACAGAGGAGCCAAAGCCTACAAAATTGAAGTCCAGGGTAAAGAAATTACTGTCACTGTAGACAGACTGAAGCCAGCGTATCTTACTTTAGATGATAATAAAACTTCAAACAAGACAACCGTCCATCCTTCTTCAGCACCTGAAGAAAAGGATCCTCCACGGACAAGGAGCGGACGTGTAGTCAGATTCCCCGCTCATCTTCAGCACTATCGACCGTGAACCGGTCTCAGCGGGGGAGTAATGTGGCGTATCGGACCTGCCGTACGCCAACCTTCTTTGTAAATAATCTCATAGAGATGACGACATCGTCGAGCGCACGTCTAACAGTGCGCGCGCATGGATGGCCCCTTATATCGAACCTGTCAAATCGGCCGTCACGGAAAATTCCCTTGCATATATTTTATTAATTATTTTATATCAAAACAGTGCAATAACTCATTGTTAATATATAAATAAATACATAGCAGCATACCAAATACTTTCACTGCTATAAGAAAATTATTTACGCTAGCAGCTTTCCAACTGCTTTAGCTTTTTGTAATTAAAAGGGATAAAATATCGAGTTTCACTCGTCAAAACATTTTGTGTAAGTAGCAATTTTACTAAGAAAATAAAAAATATAAAGGTTACAGAGTACAGAATGAAAGGAAGTCCAAAGAAAGAGATGTGGATAAGCAGAATGTGACAAGTAAAATGACAAAAGATTTTGGTAAATGACAAAGCCCCAAATACAGTCCCGATTCCACATTCAGATAATTTTATACTTATATTGACTAATATTGAAGTTACCTAAGTAATATTTATGGATTTGATGGGATGCGTGGAATTAACTCCGCTATTCAAAATCAAATCATAAAAAGAGTTAACATAAACTAAGAAAGACAGTTACAACTAATAAATAACACATATTAGACACTTTAATTGACCAGTTTAGAAATAACCTCATACGTTTTAGAAAATAAATAAAAAATAACATTTAACGTTAACAATCAGTTCGTTAAAAAAGCAGTTTAATTGCGAACAACGATAAAAACATTGAAGTGACTTGTAAAAAACTAATAATCAAAATTTGAGACAAAAAAAAACAATACAAAGGAACGGCGCTCCAGCAGCGTTCGAAACGGACAGACAAAAAGTATATTGTTCCTATTAAACAGTGAGAGACGACCCGATCCCGAATAAATTATGTTAACCCATTTCAAAGTTTAAGGGGAAGTTATAAATGGGTCAGATTAGGCCCTTCTGAGAAACGCGGCGGAGTTAGCAGGGTTGGCAGATAGATAGGTAGAACTATCTAGTCGAAGAGGTTTTGATTTCTTTGTTCTACAGTCGTCGTCTGTACGTCTTTTGACTTTAAGAAGACGCAGCCTAGGGCTCAAGACTCAAAGACCGCTTTTAGCGTAATGATGGGCGAGAAGGTGGAAAAAGGAGTTTAAATAGTAATGGGTGGCTAACCTCATCGCCTATTAACATGATGGACATTTATGCCTATTCCCCCTTTTGAGTTGAGTTTTGACCACAAATAATCACTGCTTAAGGAACTTGAAACTGTAAAACCAGTCACGACGAGCTACCAGGTAGAGGGCCACTAAAGAAAAATACATATTTCATAAAAATGCGTTTTTCTCATTGTTTTGCCGTTATAATCTACAATTACTATACGCACTAGTAGGTACAATCAACGACTTGTTTTAACAGTTAAATTTTGGTTAAATTCCTTTAGCTCAATGTCCGGCCTTGACACCCAAATGTTCAACTAAACTGGCGAGTTCAACCGGTTCTCCATTCCGGCTTGGCAAGTGGCAACCCTAGTAAACTCGCGCCGATGCGAGTGTTGAAAAAAATTAAAATTCAATTTATTGTAGTGTTCGAAATTTAAATGAAGTGTGCATTCGTTCGTTGTGGAATTTTTCGAGTTGGTGTCAACCATTAAACTTGTCAAGTGTGTGACTTGATGTTTTGTGGTACTTATGCTAATAGTCTTGTGACTTTTACTTTAGTAAATGTTAATTCAGGTGGCCTCTGCAGTTTCATAGTTTACTGTGTTCATTTATAAAAAAAAAAATGTATATTCGTGTGTGGCATGCCGCCAGGACGTAATGTCATCCCAGACCTCCATAAAAGGTAATAGCTTTAATTCATGGCATTTTAGCACGATAGGTGTGTGCTGTAAGCTTTACTTTAGGTGTTGCAGCAATACATAGTAAGTAGGTAATCATCATCAAGCATGGCACAAGGTAATGTTTTTAATATTTTTCATACATATATACTCGTATGTAAAGTCAAAAGGACCAATGGACCAAGAGCCACAGAAGTTCCAGACCTTCCTTATTTTCTCACTAATCATTTGTATGTGATTAAGTAGTGTTGCTGGTTTAAATAAACCGGCTAAGTGCGAGTTTAACTCGCGTGGAGAGGGTTCCGTACAATTGATTGAATTCTTATAGGTTTTCCTGTAATCTTGTAGATTGCAATGAACTATATTTTGTATTTTTTTCAAAGATTTAGGCTTAGTAGTTTCGGAGATCAGGGGGGGGGGGAATGGTCAATTTTCGTCTTCTTTCATGAATAAAATCAAAACTATTCATTTTACAATGGTAACAAAAATATATTGGAAATCCTCATAACGAGCCCTTTCATTTGATATATAACACAGTAAGGTTGGCAAAACTTTTTTTTTTAATTTCCTAATTTGTCCATCAAAAATAACCCTTATTTTTAAAAAAATATTTATTTTCTTTCCACATATGTGTTTGGGTCATAGGATTACAACATTCTACCAAATTTCACCTGATTCGGTCGAGTAGATTCGGAGCAAATTGGCTGTGACAGACGGACGGACAGACAGACGCACGAGTGATTCTATAAGGGTTCCGTTTTTTAATTTTTTGTACGGAACCCTAAAAAATTACAAATGTCCTCCACATTTATATTTTTCTTCCTAAATAGAGTAAGAAACAAAAAGTGCATTCTAGATATATACCTAATAGAGAATAGATGAGGAAAGATGTTAGGTCATCTGCTACGATACGACGATTTCATGAAGACTATCATTGAAGGAAAGATAGAAGGGAAAAGAGGACCAGGAAGACCTAGGCATAGCTACATGAAACAGATAAAGGAGAGGGTGAATGTCATTTCATAGGTACAGCGAAGGAAAGTAGCTGGCGGATGAGAAAGACATATGGAAAAGAATTCATTCTCCACCGACGAGAGCAAAGCTCTTTAGTAGATATGTAGATATACTCGTAGAGATAGTGTGTACTTTGAAACTTACGCATACTTGCTAGTTTGAAAACAGGACCGATTTACTGGTGCAAATATTTTCAAATCTCAGGGCTGATTTTTGATGTATAACTAATTACTATGGCATTTATTTCAATATTTTTTGTAAGCAGCCTGACCTATCGGACTTGCCAAACAACCAGCCAGATTGACATTCTGACAAACAGTTGTACACGTGTCTGGGAGGATGTTAAGCGACCAGGCAGCGACAACTGCCTGGATATCAACAATTGCGTAACGAGCTGTCCCATTAATTGAGTAGGATTCTTGAAAAGTGATGATTGAACGATCCAATAACATTTCTCGAGACACAACCGTAAAAACTCACAGCGTAACTGACATGCCGAGCATAACTTTAACCAATCTCAATTTAAATTGTTGTTTCGAAGTTAGTGTGAGGTAGTGTGAGTACATTTATGTGGAATCTAAATAAACATTGTCAGTTTAGCAGCCATAAACAAAATACTTTTATTTGTATGTAACTGCCTGGATAACAGCGATTGCGTAATAAACTGTTACAATAATTGAGTAGGAATAACATTTCTCAAGTCCTAACAACTCATAGCGTAATTAACAAACGTTAGTCTGCATGTGTAAATGTCATGATCCTCATTTTAGTCATCATCTCCTACTAAGTCTGTACCTCCTATACGCATTGTTTTTTGAAGACGGTTAGGTTCACGCTCAGGGTTCACGTTACTGATTTAGGCTCAATTTACATTGCCGCAGAATCGAGGTAAATTTTAAGAAACAACAACAAACAGAATAACGACTTCTATAATCTTGGATAAATACAGTACAAATTAACATGAAGAAAAAAACTTCGCTGGAATTCCCACGTATTCCACAATATTATACATTATCACATTGACATAGGTTTCAACATGCTTTGTAGTTTTAATGTTTTGATGTAAACACAGTCGTCTGCATGACCTGCATTGCATGATACCGCCGGCTGCACTTCGCCAGCAGTTGTAATAAAAAGATAAACCTTATCTTAACTTCGTGACGCCTGGTAAACTGGTAGTGCATACGGCTCGGAATTAAAAATAACTAGTAGTTAAAAATACCCCTAATCTTAGCAACCCCTTGACAAATTTGGCCTGATTGATTTTTATCATCATCATCCAAACATATTGCCTGTTTTATCCTCAGTGGTAACACTTCAGATCCCAGGGGTCCGCTACCTAACCTTGGTGATTTGACGAGGTTACTGGTTTTTACACAGAGCGACTAATGCGGTCTGACCTCCGCAACCCAAAGGGTACCAGAACCAATCCTAGCCTAGGATAGGTTATTTTTAGACTATGGATCTAGCCGCATTGTCTAATGAATGATATACATAATGATTCAGATTCTTCTCTATCGTATGAATTCTCTTCCATTTGTCTCTCTCATCTGCAAGTTGTTTTACTTCGCTGTACGACACGACGTTCACCTTCTCGTTTATCTGTTTCATGTAGCTATGCCTCTGTCTTCCTGGTCCTATTTTCTCTTCTATCTTTCCTTCCATGATGGTCTTTAAGAAGTTGTCATGTCGTAGCAACTTTTCTCTCTCCTACTTTTTTCAGGACCTCCTCATTTCTTCTTCTTCTTCTTCGTCACCTTATCCTACTTTACGTGGGGTCAGAGTGTGAGTCTTTTCCATTTTCCTCTATCTTTTGTCAAGGCACTTGTTACATTCTTTTTATCCATATCGTCCTTAACGCACTCCATCCACCATTTCTTAGGCCTTCCTCTGCTCCTATTTCCTGTAACCTTCAAATTCAGCACCTTTCTGGTAACGTGGCTCTCCTCTCTCCTTATTAGATGTCCATACCATCTTAGTATATTGCTTCTTAACTTTTCCATTATTGGGGCTACCTTTATACTTCCTCTTACATACTCGTTTTTAATTATATCATTTCTTGTCACTCCACTCATCCATCTTAACATTCCCATCCGCTGCATGCAGACGTCTTTTATCCGTCACCTTGGTAGCCCAGCATTCTGAACCGTATCCTCATTTGTACTGTCATATATGCTTAATTATTACGTCTAACTAAATATGCTGAAACTATTTTAAAGGTAAATTCAGTCCATGATACTGAAAAACTTTCCCAAGGAATATACAATAAGTGTATCGAAATATGAAAAATATTTTTGTGCGTTCCATACAAACTCGGATCAGCTGGTGGCTAAACTTGTATGGGAGGCCAAAAATAAGTTTTCATATTTCGATATAATATTTTTTGGAAAATGTTCTTCAGTATTATGGACTGAATTTACCCTTAAAAAAGTTTCAGTGGGTACCTATATTTGTAAGGCCCTGTATATGCCTTTAGGTAGGTCAAAAAATCTGACGTATTTAGATTTAGATAATAATCTATTAACTCACTCGATTAGAGACGGTTTTCCATTAGCTCAGACTAACATGGTACCAGCTTACGTATTAAGTAAGCTTAATCCATTATCCCATATGATGATAAAATATTAACATTATTGTTATTGGATAATGGATTAACGTTAAGTCCTCAGCTGAGAAAGGAAGGCGAAGGAGACCAGTGCTGCCCCCATTTGAAAAAAAAATATTTGAAAGAAAACGGATATATCATTTAAAGTTTCGTATTAGTAAACCCTAGATAACCCTTCAAACTATTTTATGAACTACTGTTTACAGTTTAAAGTGAGAACGTGAAGCTTTTCTTCGCGCATTTGCGAAAAACGGCCACTTTTGGCAAATGTGCGAAGAAAAGCTCCACGTCTGCCCCATTAGAGATTCACCTTCCGTAAACACAGTAGATAAGACCATAACGAATTTCTGTATGATGTTTTACAAACCCTTTTATTAAATTAGTGACCTAGTGACCAGAGTTTGTAGAATAAAATACTTTTGGGCGATATGACAAACCAGTTTTCTAAAACCTAATCTGTTATATGTAGTGCTAGTTTTTATTTCTGTAAACTCCTATATTGTTAATTTCATCGAAACTGTTATTGCAATTTTATGAAGGGATTACGTACAAATAGCTCATTAACTGCTTCATAGTTATTAGAAATAACTTAAACGTTAATAACGATTTAATAAAGTTTCTGCAGCCATCTGGGGGTTAAGCCGTATCCAAGCAACGCCCCAACTAATCTCCTTGCTTTGGTTGGTCTCCTGGTATCCCGAGGTAGATAAGACGGCAACTTTCACTGACTTTTTATTTTATTATTTTTCCTTTCTTGGTTGCTAAGCGCCTTACGGATATCTTCCTGACGAGTATGGACCCCTGGTACGGCGCAAAGTTTATTTCCCGAGGTGTTTCTTTTATTTCCTTTATACAAAGGAAAAGTTTCGATTGTTTGTGTTTTATTGTTCTTTCATAAAAATCAAGTTTAAAGGAAAGAGTGGACAAAGACAGATAAAGGAGCTCAATGGCTCAGTTCTGGGAGAAAAGCAAAAATTTAGGAAGTACCTACTAGCTGCTTTTCTTCCCGTGTAGATCGTATCGTAGGTATAGGCTAATCGAGGGGATGGGCGATAATTTCGTGACACCACGTCTCTAAGAGGCGATGTAGCTAGAATCCGTCACATACCTACATGCCCACCATTACGCTGAAAGTGGTCTATGGGTCTCATATTTATAAAAAAAACTGTCCTCCTAAATCAGTTATATAGTGGGTATTAGTGAGTATTATACCAATTTGTAAGTGCATACTTTTTATGCAATTGACAGAAAAAACATTAGCGTTAAATCAGTAGCGTTAAGTATACACCTAACGCTACTGATTTAGGAAGCATTGTTTTTTAACTAGTTGTATAACCAGTCGTTCTGTGAGAACAGTAGGTAGACCTCGCGAGCTCTACAACGTGTTAATGAAAGAACGCAAAACCTCTCAGATAGTACCTCAGCCCATGTAACTGAACAACTTTTTTTCAACATCTTTCAAAAATCCTGAAATCCAACATTCGGATTTTCATACGATTTGACTCAATCAGCTGATCAGTTTGTATGAAAATTCAAATTTTTTTTTAGTATCGTGAAGTTGATGAACAAAAGTTGTTCAGTTACATGGGCTGAGGTACCATCTGAGAGGTTTTGCGTTCTTTCATTAACACAATCTATTTATAACGATGATTGGAATACAACTTCTGGTTGGACTCTTGCCTGCTCGCAAGATATTATGTTTGTTAGCAAATAAAAGATCTTAAAACAAAAAGATCTAATTGGCAGAAAGCAATACCATTAGACATTGGTAATGGCTGACGGCGAGGGTCAAACCCCTGTACCCTGTACTTGTACGTCGTTATATTTGTCGTCGGTCTATATCGCTATCCACTGTTTGTCTGGAAGAGATCGCTTTAAGAGCCCGTATGACCCTGATAGTACTTAGAGCGATCTTATATTATCAACTAGCTGTGCCCGCGACTTCGTTCGCGTGGTTGTCGGAACGTAATGTTATATAGCCTAAAGCCTTTCTCTATAAATGAACTACCCAACAAAAAAAGAATTTTTCAAATCGGACCATTAGTTCCTGAGAATAGCGCGTTTAAACAAACAAACTCTTCCGCTTTATAATATTAGTATAGATATGAACGAAATACTGACTTTGAAATAAAACACAGCAAAGTTCAGGACTAACTGTATACATTATATGTTTCGAAAACACGATTGCTTAAAATTTTCCCGATTAAAATAAATTGCGAAGTTGCCTCCAAATCACCTCAGAGTTATACTAAAACGGAAAGTATTCAAGAAATACAATAAATTAGCCTTTTAACTTTGGATTATAATTGTTGCAAACATAAAGGACCATTATGTCTTATTTTTTAAATTACTCTTAAATATTCTTTGTTAAACGAAAAAAAACTCAAAAACCAGAAACGCGTAAACCAGCCTCATCGACTCCCGTGATGTTTTCACACCACATGGCTCGCTGTCTCGCTTCGGCTAGAGTAAATTTGAATGCGTGGAAGCGGGAGCAAAATTTAGATTACTGACATCAGGCGCCCTCTTAAGTGATAAGACCGCCCATTGTACTCTTCTCTTCTTCTTATATTTAAGAGCTGGGCTCTTGTCGGTGGAGTGCTTGCCATGTGTCTATTTTTTCCGCCAAGTTCTTAACCTCCATAAGGAGGTTAAGAACTTGTTTGTACGTATGTTTTCACGTTTATTTTTTCCTTTATTTGATCGTAAAATTTTCTTCCGGATTTTCCTACTTCTCTTTTTCCTTCTTTTGACGTCAACCCTCTTTGGCAATGCAATTGTAGCACGTGATTGTGCTTAGTCCTTTAGTCGCCTCTGACGACATCCACAGGAGGAGATGGAGTGGT
This sequence comes from Acrobasis repandana, assembly GCA_963576875.1. Classification (NCBI taxonomy): domain Eukaryota; kingdom Metazoa; phylum Arthropoda; class Insecta; order Lepidoptera; family Pyralidae; genus Acrobasis; species Acrobasis repandana. The sequence continues at coordinate 20,528,028 of OY756222.1, forward strand.
CCTATTCTAACCCGGAACCACACGGGTAACTGGTGGAAGAATGTAGAAACGTGAAAAGAATGTATGTATACTACCAACAGGAAATAGTTTAAGTACCTATAAAGGTAGAAGAGGTCCAGGACGACCAAGAAAGAGCTATGTAGACCAACTGAAAGAAAAAGCAGGGGTCATGTCGTATCAAGCACTAAAAAGTAAGGCAGAGAACCGAGAAGTTTGGCGCATACTCCACCGACAAGAGCCACTAAGCTCTTAAATAAGAAGAAGAAGAAGACCTATAAAAGTTAAGTTTAAGCTGAGTATTATTAAAAAGCTATAAACGGGTAACTCACGTAAAAACCCCCTAACCCTTTTCCATACAAACTTCATACAGTGAAAGAAAATATACTTACTAATATGTAGTGTAAAATAAAAAATAATACAAATACTTATGCAATTTCTTTAAAATTACAAAATTTTGGCGAAGTCTGACATGTCGTTCCGAAATAAAAGCTAGATTATGATTGTATGGAAATGTCTACATTAGGGCACAGAACGGAATCTCCTAAGGTACGCGCAATATGCGTCCCCGTTCCCCGTCCCCGCACTTCTCCCCTGTTTTCGCCTTGATGACTCACGTTGGCCGTCAAGAACCGGGGGAGAGGTGCGGGTGCGGGGAACGGGGACGCATATTGCGCGTACCTTAGGAGATTCCCTTCTGTTTACTCTTACTGTATTCTGTGCTTGGGGCACAGAAGACAGAGTTACATACTTAGTGTAAGGGCGTCATTAATCGATATAATTATCTGTGTTTGATCGAAATCGATTTAGCTTTAAACAAGGGGAAAGACTTGGAATTTTCAATGTTTAGGGTACCGTACAAAAAAATGAAAAAACGGAACCCTTATAGGATAACTCGTGATTTCTCCGAATCTACTAGACCGAATCAGGTAAAATTTGGTGGGATAGTGTAATCCTATGACCCAAGCACATATGTGCAAAATAAATAAAAATTTTTTTAAAATAAGGGTCATTTTGGGGGGATAAATAAGGAAATTGAAAAAAAAGTTTTGCAAACCTTACTGTGTCATATATCAAATGACAGGGCTTGTTATGACGATCTCAAATATATTTTTGTTATAATTATAAAATAAATAGTTTTGATTTTATTCATGAAAGGAGACGAAAATTGACCATTCCCCCCCCCCCCTCAGGTCTCCGTAACTACTGAGCCTAAAATTTTGAAAAAATTACGAAATATAGTTCATTGCTTTTAGATTACAGTAAAACTAGAAGATTTCAATTTATTACTGTGTTGTGATGTACAATTTAAATCGTAATAGATCTTGATTTCGTTTCACTATAATATACATTATATTTAAATTAAGTAGGTAGGTACTTCGTAGTTCACTTATCGAGTATTTTCATGTATAAACGGAACTATAGTTATTTGTTATCTCGAGTTATCTTATCAATGACAGCGTGCCCACTCGATATTGTTTTTGTTTTATTGGCTACCGATGAGAACTGACTACATATAAAGGCGTCTATGTTAACAATAACCACGACAAATGGGACCGGAACATTTTTAGGGTTCCGTTCCGTACCCAAAGGTTGCCAACGGGACCCTATTACTGAGCGTCTGTCACAGGGCTCTGTCTCAACCGTAATAGCGAGACACTTAAATTTTGTACCAATTATGTACCTATTACTATGGCCGCTATAACAACAAATACTAAAAATAACATAAGATAAAAAGCGTAAAAAATTATGGGTAATACAAGAAACGTGTTTTGTTCACCATTTTAAAACATTGTAACGGAGGTACGGAACCCTTTATGTACGAGTTCGACTCGCACTGACCGGTTTTTTATTAAATCTTGAACATACCATACCCCACGGTAGTCCGCTACTTCGGAGGTGCCAGGTTAATTTGGAAAATATCATCAAATTGTCTTGGGTCTTGGGTGTTTATCTGTTGTGTATCATCACTACATAGTATAAAACAAAGTCGCTTCCCGCTGTCTGTCCCTATGTATGCTTAGATCTTTAAAACTCCGCAACGGATTTTGATGCGGTTTTTTTAATAGATAAAGTGATTCATTAGAAAGGTTTATATGTATAATACATACCCGTGCGAAGCCGGGGCGGGCCGCTAGTTTATCATAAAATATATATCTTTGAGATGAGAATTTTTAGATATGTCCCTATAAAATATACTAATTTATATTTATTTATACTCCGCTCCATCAAAACATCATTGAACATTCAAAATAAAATTACTTAGCAATTCTACAACAACATAATTATGTATTCTTACACATTATGCAAGAAAAGTTATAATACTTACAATACAATAAAAATATATATTGCAACATAAACAAAAGGAATTATAAAATAGAAACATAGAAAAGTATGTTAAGGCGAAGATATAGGCAAATGGCCTTGAAGTGTGAAATAAATTGTTAACTCGTAAATATGGTGATAATTTCCATATTGCTCAACGTCATGCACTAGATAGCCCTTTAAATTATTTTATGAACTGCCGTTAAAACTATTATTGATGATCCGTCTAGCTTTAAAACTTGCCGTGGCCACTTTTGGCGGAGGCAAGTTTTAAAGCTAGACGGACTAATGTAAATACTTTCAACGGTGGTTTATAAAATAATTTAAAGGGCTATCTAGTGCATGACGAAGAGCAATATGGAAATTATCTCCATATTTACGAGTTAACAATTTATTTCAAATGAGGGCGCCACTTCAAGGTCATTTGCCTATATCTTCGCCTTAAGAAACATGGTGCAGTGGCATTGTTAACTATTTTAATTTTAATGGTATTGGTTTTTTGTGTTTTTGATCTTGAAACGGTGGAAAAAGTGCAATTTTGTAAGACTGGCATTTTGAAGGGATATAATGTCTTCTGAGGAAGGTCAATCATTTTCGTTTCTTTCATAATTTATCAATAACTCGGGTCAATAATCAATTATAGGTAAATTAAATCACGCATGATTTCGCACAATTGGGTAGATGAATGGGTCAAAATAATTACTTAGTAAGGTTAAGAGACTAAAACGTTACCCGTGTGGTTCCGGGTTAGAATAGGACCACTCCATCTCTTCCTGTGGATGTCGTAAGAGGCGACTAAAGGACTGAGCACAAACATCTCGTGCTACAATTGCAGTCCCAAGGCGGGTTAACGTCGGGCGGCGGCCGGTTGTAAAACTTTTCGCACAAATACATTCCCAAAGAGGGTTGACGTCAGGCAGGCGGCCGGTTGTAAAACTATAGCCAAATCATTTAAAGTGTTCCGGCTATTTCTTCTCCATTTTGCAAGGTCTTTGGCATCCTTAAGTGACCATTGACATGCATGTTATATTTGGAGAAGAAAAAACGGAAAAGCGCACCCCGGGCTCCGAAGCAGCACAGCTGAGGATTCAACCGGAAATGCGCTTAGACGAAGAAGAAGAAGAAGAGTTAAGAGACTAAAACCTCACAAAATAATGTCACTTGTCATTAATCATATCCATTTTCAACATGATTTTATATTTACTAATGCTGAAAAGCGCTATTTGATTCGAAAGAATTATGACGTCACGGTTTTGTATTTCATACAAATCCCATAGAAAATGTTTGTTTTGACGTTTAGAAAAAAGTGTCTGATTTGACTTTTAGTCATGTAGCGGATTTCGAATGTCTTTTGGATTCAGGTTCAGGTACCAAAGCTCTTCCTGAAAATATTAGGTGATCTTATTTATTTTTATTTATTTAAACTTTATTGAGCCAAAAGCTATAATAGGTAGTCTCTCCCTGTCAACCTTTAGGAGAAGAGAAACATATGGAATAGTCGACGTCTAAAATAGATAGAAACAATCCATAAATAATAAGAACTTTTAAATGATCATACATAAATATCGTATAAAATAAATACTATATTTATACATACAACATATTATATATATACATATATATATTTGAAGATCAGAAAGAAACAATAAATTTTATTCCACGACTACTATTATCACCAAAGGCCAGGAAGGCCAGGTGCTATTCAAACCGCCCTAAGTGGAATTCCTCACCAAAACGAAGTGGTAGGTTATCAAATGACTTTACAAATACGTGTGATGTCACAGACACTTAATAGAAGTCTGTTCATTCATACACGACCTGATAACCTTGCGTTTTCTAGTGATAAGAACGACTAAGGCTCAGTTCACACCGAGACGCGACGCGACGTAGCGTAGCGCACTTGAAAGAAATATGGAACTTGTTTCTAGACAAAAAGAGTCAGAGCCCGCTGCGCCTCTCTATGCAGCGCTACGCAGCGCGGCAAAGCAGGCTTTCGCTGAAACTAGTATCTTTTTACCTAGTACTCGTAAACAAGTTCTATATTTCTTCCAAAGTGCGCGCTACGTCGCGTCGCGCATCGGTGTGAACTGACCCTAACTTGGTTTAGAATGCGTGGTAATCTTCCATGACTGACTTTACTATACGCGCGGCCGTTGCCCCCCCCCCCCCCCGCTCAGACATTCAGATTTTCGGCTGATTTATTTTGTTTTTATTATGAAACAAGTTACATATTACAGAATAAGTATGTATTTTTGATTTCTTATACAACGTGGAAGGGACATACCCGTAATAAATGGAACCATAGTCTATACTAGATAGATTATGTTATAATGAAATTAAAAGAACAACCAAACAACAACAAAAAATCGGCATTTCCATACAAATGTGTGCAGCCGCCCGGGCGATTTGTATGGGAATGTCGATTTCTTTTTGTTTTTTGACTGTTATTTTAATTTCATTATACTTTAGTGATCTAGTATAGCCCGTGGTTCGATTTATAACGGGTATGTCCCTTACACGTTGTATAAAACACTTTTCTTGAATATAACGAGGTTATAGGTTCAAAATTACCCTGTATTTAAAAAAAATAATACTTAAGTTAATAATTGTCGAATGGAAGTAAAACATTGTCACATTGATATAAATGTTTAACTTCAAGCTTCCCGCCGGATGTCCGTTGATAGACATTGGCTTTTACCGCGGCTGTTTTTTTTTTCGTGTGTCACTCACACATTTAGGATATGTAAGTAGTAAGTAATGAATTCTATTTCCCATTGGCTTTCCTTTAGAAAAACTTTACAGAATTGAATACCGTTGGAAATTAATCTCTAAGTTAATTATTCATGAAGTCACGCAATTGTTAATCAAAAAAATTTTCTCGTACTTTTGTCTTCATTGTAAACTATAAAAAAACGTTTAAATAATTGGCGTAAAAATATTTCACTCCGTGGAATCCTTCTTTTATACGTATTTAACAAGATCACGTCATAAAAGTTAAAAATAAAACATTGCATCTAATATTTTTTTCAAGTTGACTAAAAATGAAAAATCTATTATTTTTTGTCTACTTCAAACAAAATTTATAAGCAAAGTTTAATTTTTTTTTAATTTGTATGACGTGATCTTGTCAAATATGTATAAGAAAAGGGCTCCACGAAGTGAAATATTTTTACGCTTATTATTAAAAAAAAATTTCAAATTTACAATGAGGACAAAAATTCGAGAAAATTTTGTTGATTAAGAATTTCCTAACTGACAAAATAATTTTTTTTTAGATTTATTTCTAACGGGCTTAATTTTTTTTAAGGGTTTAGAATACATAATATATTTTTTTATAGTTTCGATTTTATTTTTTTAATTATGAATGTTTTTTTTTCAATCAGCCTGTCAGCAATATATTCTTTTTTATTATTTTAAATACAAACAGAATAATAGAGCTCTATCAAATTTTTTTTTTTTCAAATGTTTCAATTTGTGTATTTTATACATTTTTTTTTTTTAATTAAGCAAATATTTGTTTTTATTTTTTTTTTATTTTACATACCATACCATCGGAATCGTAAAAATATGAATCTAAATATGTATTTGGCATCCTTAAGTCATTTGAAAATAATACCAAACTTGGCATAGTAGCTTAACCTATCAAGATTGAGCTGGTGTCCCAGAACCTCAAAAAACTTACATCAAAAATCTTGGTGGCTGTACTTCTTAAATCGATCTTTGGACCCTAAGGACCAATCCTGCCAAAGGAAATCTTTGGTTCCCGAAACGACGTATAATATGTCGTAAAGACGCAACTAATATGTAGTATCTAATATAAATGACCTAGCGAGCGAAGCGAGCGAGGGCTATAATTCAAGTTGGGGCGAACAATGTTGGGGCCACATTGTTTGTATGTATGTATGTATGTTTGTTCCGCGATAACTGCCGAACCGATGGTCCGATTTTGATGAAATTTGGTAGGCATGTAGGAAATGTCAATAGAATTTTCATGTTCGTTGGGCATCAAAATCGGTTGAATAGTTTTTGAAATATTAATAAAAAATCGCGAGGTCTAAGTTCGCGGCGAACTACTAGTATGATTACAAACGGTAACAGATACCCAACCAAACTTTTGGAGGGCACGTAAATAGCAGAAACTTGGTAACAAATTATTAGTACCAACTGCTCACAGAGATGGCAGCACTTAAATTATAAGCAAACCTGCGAAAGGTAGGTAACATAGATCCTACTTGGTAAGTAAGTATTAAAATTTTGATTTTGTTTATTTTTGCTCCTACTTTGGCCCCACTTGTCTCTACACCACCTTTCGGTTGACAAAGTAGAATCAAAAATAATACGCAGAAAAACGCTACCTATAGCGTTTTTCTGCAACCTTGGTTAGGTCGTCTGGCCACTTAGTATGAAATAGAATTATGAAGACGCCAGTCGCTTTACTTTAATATTCTCTTTAATAATACTAACTCAAATAAAATGAGTACCTACATAGGTGGTCATAAAGTGACCTATGTGTGCAACTCAAAGAGCTGAATATAATTACATCAGCGAGTACCAGGGCCGCATAGCCGCGCAATAGGTAAGAGCGTCTGGCGTAGGAAGCCCTAAATAAACACACAATTATGTATAATCCCACTCCACTCTCACTGCGCGCTGAAAAACTACGGGGAGGCGGTAGCGTCGGCAAAAAAAGTATGGAACATATTTTAAAACTTCGTGTTTAGATTTTTTTTTGTAAGTGAAAACTTCTTTAGGCTTGTCGCGTTGGGCATTTTTTGAGATGGGAAAAAAACATTGAACTCGCGACACTGTTACCGACACCACGTTGTTCAAGTTTTCACTTCTGTCGGCACTCCTGGAGTTCTACTGTTTTTTTTTTCATTTGAGAATGAAATGAGCAAAAAGAAACCTCAACTGTACTACTGTATACTACAAATTAATAGCAATGCCCAATTGCCCATATTATAAGACATTTCGTGCTTTGAATTCAAGATTCACATTACATGACGTAATAAAGGGACTTTGCACTAACCTTTTTACTTTTTCACTCTTTTCTCACACTATCTACCCAAAGGTTGGCTGGAAGAAATCCATTTGATAAGCCAGCCTTTGTACCTACTTACTTATAGTTGGTGCAATGCAAAGTTTTATTATATCTTTTCAAATGTAGTCTAAAAAAATAGATAAAACGGTTCATAATTAAGTAACTTCTTGTAATTTAAGAGCTTGCTCTTGTCGGTGGAGTTAAGTGGAGATGCCTCCATTTCTCTCTTCTCTCTGCCATCTGGTCTTCCTGGGTGGTTATCCTTTCACCATTAGCAATCATAAAATAGAAATAGAATAAATAGAAATATTGGCACTGATATTGAATGATATAATAATTAAAACATTAGCATATTTCACATATTAAATTATCATAAAATCGAGTTATCAGTGACTCATCAAATGCAGTAAATTATGTCAATGAGCAAACAAGCAATCCGACTGGCATAAATTAATTCTACTTTTAAATGGCATAGATCGTTACTAAATTATAGAATAAAATGTAGATAGAGGAAAGTTCATGATGACTTGTCTTCTAAAAATAAAAAATAAAAACTTTTTATTCTATTTCTGTCATGCGGTGTCTTTTAAGTGTTGACATAGTCATGCCATTATCAGGTTAGACAACAATCAGCATGACAAATCCTTATAGATTACTTTAAAAACTGTTAACTAAAACACTAGATTAATTTCATAACTAAACTGCAGACCGTACGTCTAGTATTCGAGTAAAGTACGAATTACGGCGTCGTAAGGGACTTTCGCCGCCGCCTTTCATACTATGTAACTTAGTACATAGAGTAGGTACATAAGGTATGACTGTTTATGGTGAAGTCAGCGACGGGAATAACTGAACATTTGTGATTTGTTAGGGTGATTTTAAACGGTTCTCCAGCACGATAGCGAAAGCCATTCAACTTAGAATATTTTTTAAAAGAAGTGAGCGAAATTGGTAAGACCTATATCTTTAACAATAAACTGAATTACAGTCGACAGCATACATAGATACATACTTTAAAAATACATTATCTACAGAGTTTGATTCTAGCTGAATTCATCAATCGATATACAGGGTGACTTTTTATTAACCGGCAAAATTTTTGGAGCAAGAGCAAGACCATGACACTCAAATAATTCCTATTAAAAATCGTTAAAAGTTTACGTCCTTTCATACAAAATCCGTTTGGGTGAGCGCTGATTTGTATGGGAGGACGAAAAATTTTTATCGATTTTTAATACTTTTTTTATTGAAAGTAGTTTAGTATCATGGACTGAATTTGCTCCAAAAATTTTGCCAGATAATTAAAAGTCACCAAGTGTATAGGTCAATGTCGATTGAGAAGAGAAGCAGCTGGTAGTCTTGTACGTCAAACTCTTTTTCTTTTCTCCCAGACCATTATGAAAGCTACTTCGAAATAATGGTAATAATTAATAAACTAAGTAAGTAAATTTATTTATAAGGAAAAAAACAACGTACCTACAATACAAGATACGAATATAAAGCAGTCATTATAAACGAGCCTCACGTAACATTGTACATTTGATTCATTCATAATTCGCACGATTGTATAGGTTAAAATTAATATTCTGCACGTAACACCTAAATTATGGCCATTCAAGAGTCAGGCCCAAGTACCGTGCCCTGAGGTGCTCCGCTCAGTTTCATACAAAGTTGGCCAACTTTCGTCGTGATTACAACTTAGTTTGAGAACTCTATAGAAACTACAAAAGTCTGGATATACGTGTGTTACGGACAGGTCGTATTTTGTAAATTATAGTTTTAAAATACATAGTATTCTTTATCAAAAGCTAATGCACGATCTAATAAATTTTATGAAATGTGAGAACGGTTATTAAAGGTTTAAAACCCTATAGAGTAATTCTTTTGTAAAGGTTGCACAAAAACTAAGGACAGGTAATATTCTAATGGCGATTTTATTTTAATCGGATTATCGTTGACGCAATGAATCGATCCATCTTTCCTGTCTGTATTTTAATGTATTGTGCAACAGTCGCGGGCTCCCACGCAAAATGTAGGGAGTATTCGTCATTCATTGTGGCCATATATTTTGTTTATTTGTGTTTAACCGTTACTTTGTTTATCATATCGATAATGGTGGCACCTACATCAATCATATGAAATAACCCTCTTATCCAAGTTCAACAGTTTCTGATTTCATCTGTCAATACAGAACAAAGTTAGAAATTAACAAAATTATAAACAAATGCATACTTCATATCTCCATATTAGGAACGTCAAACAGGGTGACAACATATTTTTCGCTCAAAAAGACTGTTAAGCTTTTTTTCTAGACTTTGCATGTAGTAACATGAAAGAAAATAAGAAAAAATATTTTAAAAACACCAAGCGGCAGTTGATCAACCTACCTAACTAAAGTATTAAATATAAATAGGCTAAAAAAATACCTTTTATTAATGTACTTCAAGACATTATTATATGCAACTATGCTATATAGGCCGACAGCGAATTTAGGAGACCTGAAATAACAACGTCAACGAACATTTTTAAATTGTGGTTTCGGCGAATTTAGTTCCAGATTCACAATACGGTAAAGCTTAGGTATATAAGCTTAGTTTTAAACTTTTAATTGCTCAATTTATCAAGTGTGATTGCTGTGTAAAGCAGTTAATGCTTTCACGACTGGCGCGTGTGAAAGCAACTGGCACATTCTAAGTTTTTTACCTGGACTGTATGAACTTTGGATTCAATGTAAAAATCGCATGTTTAGCTGAAAGTGCTTCAATAATTCAAAGCTATGCCGACAAGAACCCAGCCTTGTGACTGGCTTTAAATACGATGCAGTAGATTTACGACTCACCGGTTTGGTAAATCACGCGGACTTCATAAATTTCTAAATTACTTACAAGAAAAACTACAATTTTGGTAAGTAATAATTACGCAGTATTAAAAACGCACCCTTATTTGGGTTAGAAAAATAAATTTGTAAAGGTCTGGCGTATTTCTGTTTATTATATACCTACAATAAGGGCCAAGCCAAACAAGCTTAAATTTTTGAGCAATTTTAGTTGCGTAATTTCATAAAGATCGAGGCTAGGAAAGGAAAATAAGAACCCGCCAAGAAAGACGATAAAGTAAAGGAAAAGGCAGAAGTCGTGTCGTATAGGGAAGTGAAACATTTGGACGAAGATCGGGACGGGAGACATGGCAAATACTCCACCAATCAGAACATAGTTAATGATGATGAATTTATTATGCATTATGCATGCATTATGCATCTTATGCATCTTGTGTAAGATTTTATAGATACCTAAGCAATTTTTTGTGCCACACGGTGACAGAAAATGAATTGTGAATTTCAATAGAACAGAAATTGTGGATCTCATTTTCTGCGACAAACAACTCTAAAAAATACTCTCATTTGGCTGGGCCCTAAAGCAATAACAAAATCGTTAATAAAATAAACCTGGCATTTCTAAAAACCTCAAAGACATCTCAAATCATAAACTTTTAAATTACGTAAACATACTCATTAAATGAACAGATTTAAAGAGAATGAAAATATTCTTAACAAAATAAAATTATCGGTTCAAAGAAAACTTGAATATGTTAAATCTAATCAATCCACTAAAACCGTATATGGTAGAATTTACATTGGCCTACGATAACGCGACCTTCAGTGTTAAAAAAAATACAATACTGTGGACGTGGGATACAAAAAACGGTAAAAAATAGCGGTCGAGCTGGGAGGAGCGATAGTGTTAGGCGATTGTACAATTATAAACATTTATCGATGATTTAAAATGCAACACGTGCACTACCTATTGCACGTATATAAAATTGGTGTTGTTGTAATTTAGTACCGCAAAATGCAGTTGCAGTACCTATATTTAATATTTTATTATAAATAGATAGATAATTCAATTCATTCTTATTATAGTCACTTACTTATATTTAATGGGTACAACTTAATTGATATTGACATTTCCTGTATTACCATTTCTCTATTAAAAGTATATGCTCAATTAATTAACGACTGATAACTTTTGATAATGGAAAATTTATAAATGATGAATTGATGATAAACAAAAGGAATAAAAAGGGAGAGAATGCCATATGGCATTAGGTCCGCCACTTGTACGTTTATTTTATTGTGCAATAAAGATTAAATAAATAAAAGTAGGTAAAAATAAAGACAATAAAAACAAATATTAGTTTTTCTCCTAACATTTCTACTCGATATCGATGTATAAGTTATACATAGATATCGAGTAGAAGTGTTATGTCGGCGGCCATCTCTACAGTTTTTTCATCATCCGGGGCGCTACCTGGCCGTAGGTAGGCGGTTCTAGGAACTGCGTCACTTGATAACGAAACGTATCGCGTTCCATACCACACGGAATCCCATAGCCACAACATAATGCCATATATAAGATAAGGAGTGGAAAACTGATTCAGATATAGAGTTAGATTATGTGGTTTATTAATATTGCTAATCTTCACTTCGCTCTTTCTTGTGTGTAAGTGGCCAAGACTGGTGTCAGACAAAAATAAAAGTAGTAGGGACCTGGACTGGACGTCGCTGGAATGTGTCAAGTAATACTAAAAATAATTTCAACACTATCTAAGTTTTCACAAACATTTGAGTTTCATAAATATTCTTAATGATGCTTTTTTGCACACCTTACCCGTGCGTCGCAGTGACGTAATCGATGCTAAGTAAAAAGTTATATAGTAAGTAAACGGATTATACTGTTCGTTATAAACATGCGTACTTACCATATGAAAATTTGGATGAAAACCTAGCGTGCCAATTTTCAATACAATATTTAATAAGAAATTCACTTACAAACGGAAGGAATCTTTTTTATTACTTCCTCCAACGTTTTCGACGAGTTTCTACGGCTCAAAACGGCAGATTTAGGTATTTTACGGTAGAGACCTCAATATCCGATCTAATGAATTGACATACACGGACTAAAAGTGACGATACTAAAGGAAGTCAATTTGACGTCAGATTGACACGCAAATTCATACAGTGACTGTCTATCTTGATCCATGGTATGTGATATGAAAGCATTGAACACCCGGGCGCGCGTCACTTTGCATGAACCGGCGAAATCAGCATAAAAAATGCAATGGCCATCGATTTGCATCCGAGCTCACGTGTCGATACTATACTATAGGTACAAATCCATATTGCACAGAACTGTACTGTATTTGCTGTTGTATTTTGTCGATGAATCAATACATAAGATTGCTGTAAAATGACGGATTTCACCTCCGAGTGGCAGACTAGCGTGGTTACCACTACGCCATGAAAGTTGACAATTTATCAAAATAAATAATTTTTATGAATGTTATTTAACTATTTTCGCATTTTCGCCTAGTAAAGAAAGCTTACAATAAGTACTTACTAAACATAAAAAAACTTAAAATTTCTTTCCCCCGTAATCCCGTTCAAGAGAAATGAATACATTCATGAGTTTGAATCCTTGGGGATCGCCGGGCTGGCTAAAGTTGGGAACTAGCTTGTGTTAGGAAGGAGTTAGGCTCAAGTCTTGAAAACGGTAAGTTATGTACCACAAATATACAATACATATACTTTATTACACTACAAACAAAGGGAAATAGTCGACAAATTAACAAGCCATCGGCTATGGCCACGTAATGAAGAGGGATGCCAAACATCTGGCAAAAAAAATAGTTGATTTGAAAGTAGACGAGTATAGAGGAAAAAGAAGACCGAGAAAGACGTGGGAAGAATTCGTGAGATCGGATATCGTACGCTTTGAATAACAAAGATCAAAGAAATACACAAGTCTAGAAATAAACATTGCTTACGTTGCCAACACTACAAGACCCAGTCTGCGTCCATTCTGTAACATGATAGAAAGTACTAGGCGATCATAGTCTAAAAGGAAGTTGTTATACATTAAGGAGGTTAGATTTTAAATTTTAAACATTTTGTAGGGGTATTCAACGAGACATTAAATAGTAATGTTTTAACATGTATGGACGTTAATCCCGAAAAGGGTTGAATTATGTGAAAGGACAAGGCAATACGCGCGATGTATAATTTGTAAGAATACAAATGTAAACCAGTAAAACCGTTGTTTGAAATTTAAAAATTGAAATTAGTAGAAGGGAAATAACAAAATAATTGAAGGAAAGATGGGAAAAGAGGAGTAGGAAAACCTAGAAGAAGATTGTTTGATCAAACAAAAGAAAAAGCAGTGGGACAACATTACAGGTTTAAAAGTTATACGGTAAGTACATCTCTATGTACGAAAAAAAATAGAGACATGGAAAACACTCCATTGACAAGAGCGTTACTCTTAATTAATGTAACAATAAGGGAAAATCTCTGTAGATTTGCTATAATACATATAATCTTTTTGGTACAGAAGCGACCCTTAAGCAAACTTCTTTGACATAAAGTTCCAAACGAATCAAAATTTTATGCAATGCCTGGTATGAAGGTGAACTTACTCATGCGACTAGAAGTGAAGACAAGTTCGATGTTTACCTGCAAAAAGAGAAGAAAATTAAGTGTTTGCTTATAAAGTTTGAAGTTTTACAATCGTGTTTACCATTTTTAATGAATAAATTAATAACTTTGTCAAAGTTAATTGTTTATTTAACAATCATGGTCCAAAATTTATCACATCGGTTTCATGTAATACAACAAAGTTGGCAAACAGGAGTACGGCCCACCTGACGGTAGGTGATTACCGTAGCCTTTGACACCTGCTTTGCTTAAGCGGCAACTCGTCATCATCATCCGAGCGTATTCCCGGTTGCATCCTCAGCGGAAACGCTTCAGAGCCCGGGGTCTGCTACCTAACCTTAGTGATTTGACGAGGTTATATATATACTCGTAAGGTCCAAAGAGGTCTGCCGTGTGGTTCTCGGCAGAATAGAATAGGATCACTCTAAGTCTTCCCGTGGATGTCGTAGAAGGCGACTTAGGTAACACAAGCTAAACAAAGCCTATAAACATCAATGAGACCTCTCCAACACGTCTGGCCAGCGTGGAGAGTGTAGGCCAAATCCTTTAATTGCTCTGACCAAGTATGGCTCTGGTAGTACAGAGAGGGTCGTGCTCCTGCAGTGGAGACTAAAAAAGACCTTAAGATGATGATATAAGGTCCGCCCCCTCATTTATGGAACAACAATCGACAACAAGGCCGCAAGTTCCACAAATTATGTGTCCAAAAAAAGAATATATTTTCCTTATAGCGCCGGCGTTTCAATGTTATGATTATCTCTTATCTTATCACTTATCACGGCGCTAATTCCTCTTATCACTCGGAAGCGGGACACACTTCACGTGGGATCTGAAGAGACTTTTTCTTATATCTACTAAACACTTCCGTACACGTTAGTTTTAGTCTACTTCCTCGTACAGGTCTCTCGTACCTCGATTTTGACATTTGTACCTAGTTATATTCAAGGGAAGTAAAGATTGTAACTGGTTTTATTATAAAAACCAAGAGATATCAGACGGCAAACGCATATCAAAAAACTCGGATAGATCTAAGGATGTCAATGAGCTCATGAACGAAGATGTAGCCTATGTCACAGAACTTCTGAAGTGTCTGTCTAACCCGCTAGGAATAAAGACGAGATGTTTTCCCATGACGATGGCGGGAACAGTCAGTAAAATAGCGCACATGTGGCGAATTGAATTAGCCGCGCTGAACTGTTTTTTTTTTAAACGAGGCGCCTCTCAGGGTTGTCTCTCAAGGACACTTTTTAAAAAAGACATTGTATTAGTTAGATAGTGCGACATTCACAGTCTTAAGACTAATAATTTATTTGTTTTTATTTTATTTTATTTGGGAAACAAACAGTTACATAAACAATATTAATAAAACATAAATAAAATACCTATAACACCTAAAACATAATAATCCCTTAATATGAACGAAAGGGGATTGATTTGGGTCCTTTGATTGCTTCAACGGAGCTTCTGACGACAAATCTATATACGAATCCACTGGTTTTCATAGCTGATTGAGTGGCGGACGACGCCGGTTAAGACGTCCACCACAGTCCGCTTAACAAATATCACTACAGCTGTACAATGACTGTCCACTTAATCACATATTTTTTTTACGGACAAATCACACAGATATTTCATGAGTATGAGCATTTATAAAACCAAAATACACCAATTTCATATTATAAGGTACACTAAAATCAATTTTCAAAATAATTTCAAGCAAAACCCAACTGAAACCTTGACTTATCGACAAAAATCAGAAAACGATGTTACATTTTTTTTAAATTATTACCACAAAGTATTAACCGCAACCCGCGTTTCAATAAAAATAGGGCTTCTGCTCTGCTCGCGTACATATGTAACTCAGACTTCATCCAAAGAGCTATTATGTACAGCTAGAGGAGACATACATACTTGTATCACTGTTGTAGCGATCTCCTTAAACTTAGTCGCTTGCTAGCTCTTATACGCCTTTACGTCTTTACTTTAGTACTTTCGACAGTTTAAAAGCGAAAACCATACGAAAACATGGTAAATAATAATAATAATAATAATCCGTTTATTTCAGGCAACTAAGTTTACAAACATGGTTTACAAACAAGGCCCATATAATATAATATATAACTTAAAAACTACATATAAATTGTAAAAACTAAAAACTATTTATTGCTTTTGTGTAAACCCGCGGTATCCCCGGAACACGACACCCTTCAGCCAGAAATCTTCCTTGGTGAAGATAATTAAAAATACCTTAGTGTATGTCAAAAACAGTAAGAATTATTCAAGGAACACGGCAAACTGTCAAGAAATAACTTTTCGGTACGTATCCAGATTTCAATGTTTGAAAATTAAATACATATGATAAAATTCACGTCGTCACATATTCAAAAGTAGAACAGGGGGCAATGTTAGGTCTACACATTCTATGTCAATAACTTCATACTAGATATTAAAATTTTGTGTTCATGTTCAACCCTACTTGCTGCACTATCCTACCAGCTGCTGTGCGCGTGTTTTGTACTTTTTCTTTTTTATTGGAACTGTAATAACCATCATGCTGGTCATAATGTGGACACGTTTTGCTGTAATCATACGATAACAATTCATATGCATGTAACTTGTGTTTTTTACAGTTCCATCATGATATTGTTAAAGAAAGACAAAATAATAGTATCATCATGACTTCTATAAGTCTTTTATCCTGACCTCAGTTTGTTTTTCTTTCCTTCTCATTTGCTCTACAAGATGTCTCTGAGTCCTAAGCTCAGTGTGCCTCCTGGTAAAGGCCTCCTCTAACCACTTCCACTGTTCTCTATCTCTTGCGACTCTTCTCCAGTTTGGACCCACTGACTTAAAGAAAGACAATGAATAATATTTTCTTTTTTTGATGATTGCGCTTATGGCTTTACTCATTCTCTTTATTTATTTATTTATTTTCGTACAATAATAATTACAATATTTTACTCTATACAATGTTACATAAACAAGATATGGTTTTTTCGAACATCGGATACCGTTATCGGTAGCTTAAATTTATCTATTTAATAAGCTAGAACTTTTAACTAATACAAGTCACAAAACATAGTTTTAATTGTTATTTGTGTTTATATTGTTTTTGTCAGTTTTCTTTAGAGACTTTGCCATTGGGTTCTTTGGTTTATCTCTTCCAGCAGACCCAGGAGAGGATAGGTAGGTGTGTACAAAATAATGTACAGCTAGTTTAAACGGAGCCAAGGTAATATTAGTTAAATTCTTCGTAGAAAATTAGCATTTTCCATTCCTGGCCTAAGCTTCGCAAACGGTCTTCTATAGGTTCATAAAAAAACGTTTCGCTTATTGATAGGCATCAATATGACTACGACTAGGCAGTCGTTTATTTAATTACTACTGCTTCATTATTAGAAACCCAGTCTACTGCATATTATGGTCTATGATCTATATTAATAACTTTTTAATGAACTGTAAAAGTATCTTAGTAAATTTTAAAATTTGACTTTGTATAATTTTTGGAAATTCTAGACAGCTAAAACTGCTGTAAAGACTTAGTCAGGCTATAAAAGGACTTTTCAATCTTTATTTTTAGTTTATTATTATAAAGCTATTACTTTTCACTGAGTCAAGAATTCGTTGCCCAGTGTACTCTTGCCGAGAAATACCCCTAATCTCTATCATATCTTGTCCCATTCCTAAGGTAAAGAATATTAGTAAGCTATAATATTCTAAGAAGAAACGTAATATTTGGAATTTTAGCTGGGTTTAAAACGTTCTCTTAGTCACTAAAAATTTAGGCTTCTACATGCACACATTCATACTACCACGCCTGTTTCCCACAGGGATAGGTAGAGACTATGGACCTCCACTTGCTAGGCTTTAAAAATGCAGGTTTCTAGAAGCCTAAATTTTCAATAAATTAAATTAAAGTGTGAAAGACCACAAGATGGTTACAGCAGGGGTCTCAAAAGTACCTTTTGCAAGACTGATGGAGTGAGGGACGCAACGGATTGGCAGAAGAGCCTTACGCAGTTGCCTTTCGGCCTACGGGAGAGTTCATCGCAATGATTTGATGTATTGTTCTATATCAACTCGTCACGATAGCACATAATTAATATAAGTGCTATCGTAACGATAGTTTCGCTTGTGGAGGCAACGCACACACAATTCCACACTGAAGAATTAACACAGCACTATAATCCAGACAACCCTACCGACAAGGGTGCTCTCCCAGAGGCGCATTTGACCGATGAGTAACGTCGGTGCGGGACCGCCGACGACCGGCCAGGGAGCGAAGCGCTTATGGCCCAAGTTATGAACTTCATCACACATCTTAGCTTAGCACGAGTAATTCGTGCCCATTAAGTAACGTTATGGCAGATCGCTTACTTCCCGCTAAGGCCGAAGTTACAAACTTCTTGACAAATCATATCAATATAATTATCCTCTGACTGCTCTGGCTGATATATAGCTCTTGTAGTGCAGAGAGGGTCGAGCTACTGCAGTGGAGACTTAAAAAGACTTTATGATGATGACAAATCATAAAATGATGAAACCCTTACAAAAAATGTGTGTAGATCGAGGCGTGAATTGTAAGGAGGTACAACACCAATTCGTTAAATTCAAATCTATGGGTAATTCATGTCGCTTAAATATTCGCTTTCTCTATACAGAGGCTCATTTAACGTCGGGGAGTATGTAGTAGTCGGTGAGTGGGTATGAGTAACATCAGCGGGAAACCGCCCACGAATGGTCAAGGACCTAAGCACTTGTGTTCTAAGTTGCATGTACTGTAGAACAATAATTTGTAAAGAAACAAATCATGGTCACTAAGGTATCCTCCACGGACATCCATGTAAAATATCTGTGGAGGTTCGAGATATGATAAAGCTCATTTAATATTAGGTATAGTGCCTTGGGCAACCGAGCAAACCGAGGTTTTTCAAAAATGAAACCTAGCTGTATACAATTTTTCAACTCCAAAACGTGCTAAATTTCATCTCATCACATCAATTTCATTTCATCTCCGTTTCCGAGATCAAGAGTGAGAGTAATTGAGTAGATGACTGGGTCAAAAGTTAATTATTTGGTACTGTTAAGTGAATAAAACTTCAGAAAATAGTGTCACTTGTCATTGATCATATCCATTTTCAACATGATTTTAGATTTATTAATGCAGAAAAACTGATATTAAGAGCGCTATTTGACTCCACAAAATTATGACGTCACGGTTTTGATTTTTGTACAAAACAAAAAAGAAAATATTTGTTTTGTGTGTGTCTGATTTAACTTGTTTTCATCTGAGCCAATTGCTCGTTAAAGTACTAAGGTATAAGATTTTTCTCGCTCACTTTTGTTATTTGTACCACAAACGTTAGAGAGGGAAAAAATGCGAGAAATGATTGCGGCGCTCGAGATGTGACGTTTTCTGGTCTGCGAAATAAATAAAATGAGAAGTGTCGACGAAGTGAGGCTTCTTGCTTTTAAAAATATATTTACAAAGAATTTTGGAGAAATATCTAACACCATTACTCATTTAATACGTATCATATGTAGTATAGATGAGTACAAATGTGTTGTTACCACGTAAGAAGAGAAGTAAGAAGTAATAATGTGTAGATTTGTTTTATGAAAAAAGGATAAAGGTGGAATAAGAGTAAGTCGACAACGATGCAAAGACGTTTCATTTTAATAATATACTAAGTTTACGGATTTTGGCTATCAGATTTTAGATGTTTTTAAAAGTTTGTAAACTAACCCAGCAGCAGGAACAATGCGTAGAAAGGTACGTCTAAAAGTCACCCGGTTTCCATTGTGTACGCAATGCTTAACTTTTAAAATCCCAATGCAGTCACTAAGGTAGGTGAATAAAATTGATAAAATATAATATAATATTATATTAAATTATTTGACCATTCGTAGGGTTGCTTGGTCTAGATACGCAATTTTTTGAAATAACAAATTACTGACGAAATCTGACTTCATTTCAAAATAAAAGCTAGACTACGTTTGTATGGGAAATTGGAAAAGTCTAGAGTAACGGACAAAGCTACGACCTTGTCACCAACCAATTATTGCAATGGTATAATTACTGTTCTTTCAGACATCCACAGCTTTACATAGGCCACTCCGAAGGCGCCCTCATTTGAAATAAATTGTTAACCCGTAAATATGGAGATAATTTCCATATTGCTCTTCGTCATGCACTAGATAGCCCTTTAAATTATATTATGAACCACCGTTGAAAGTATTTACATTAGTCCGTCTAGCTTTTAAACTTGCCTCCGCCAAAAGTGGCCACGGCAAGTTTTAAAGCTAGACGGATCACCAATAATAGTTTCAACGGCAGTTCATAAAATAATTTAAAGGGCTATCTAGTGCATGACGAAGAGCAATATGGAAATTATCACCATATTTACGAGTTAACAATTTATTTCACACTTCAAGGCCATTTCCCTATATCTTCACCTTAAAGCGAGCTGCATCAAAGGTTTGCAAGCGAGATTGGTCAGATCATTGGACCAACTTGTAGGTATGTCCTACGTTGCGTTTGCCATTACATGTTCTATTGTACCTAAGTTTCAAGTTTAATATGTATGGTTATGAGTATTCTAAAAGGTCGTTGTACTAAGAGGGCGCATCCCCACAAGTTCAGCCGATTGAAGCATAAGCAATGAGCGTGTGCAACGAGCGAGAGGAATTCGCACTAATATCCTTACAACCACCGCTTTGACCCGTCTACCTGTTATAATCGGATGACTACGATCTAGAATTTATAATTATATAGGATGAAAACGTACGGTGCCATGGGGCGTCCGGCTTAGAATAGAAAATAACCACGCCATAATCTCTTCGTTTGTTTTTTTTTGTAAGTGTAAGCCTAATGGCATTTGACATAGCTTGACGACTGCCATAAAATTATGACAGCCGGGACCAACGGTTAAACGTGCTTTCCGAAGCTGAAGAGCTCAAGAAAATTCTTTGCGACCTGTGATCACCGATCCAAGTACGGACCACGACCTGAGTTGCCTAACTTGCGTACTAGCAATGCGTACTCCCAACTCTCAACTGAGCTCCTGTGGTCCTTTCCTCAGGAGCTACCAAGGCACAGGTATCAGTTCTTAATCGCCCCAAAACTAGTTTTTACCTACGTTCCTATTTCAAAACTTCAACATTCAATTCCACTCTGGATTAAATGTGACATGCGTAATACCCATCGCCTGAATCTAGGTTAAGCTTGACTGTCAGGCAGTTATAACCACAGGATAAAAGCATTCGTATTAAATACCATTTTTATATAACAGACGTGTGATCCCTTGGAAGTCTGAAAAGCTACTGCCGATGCCGGCACCACCGGCGGTAACACCCGGTGTTTTTCAGAGTTCACCACGCATGCGTAGTAGACCCCTAAACCTAAATAAACCTACCAACGTATATATGCTATCCTAGTAAGTTATTTAGAACTCAACTCAGTGGTGTTAGAGGTTATATCTGATGAATTCCCAAAACATTGCCCTGTGGCATGCAAAATTGGGTATTTTGAACTCGTATCGTGTCGTATTAAGGTTTTGTTGTTTACGCCAATTTACAGTTTGGATCCGAAGTGGGTCAGAGTTTCGAAGTTGAAATAAGCTGATCAGTTAAGTTAGTGATATAGCTTCTGAAGCTCCAAAACTAATGTAAAAAGTTTTAAGGCAGTTCATCGTTAGTTATACAAATTATCGCTATTTTTGGAGTTTTTGAATTTTATTATCACTCCAAGGCATTTTACGGTAAACACTATACAAAGTCGTTAACCAAAAGCAAATCGGTACATACAGTAAGATATAACTGATTAGCATAATGAAAAAAGTTAGCGAGAAGACGTTTCAATCATCCAAGTTAATGATCTGGGTTGGTGTTCCCCAAGGCAGTGTATTAGTTCCACTGTTACTCTGCAATGGCAAGTCACGAGGTTGTACCTGAGTTAGAAATAGAACGTGTTTTAGTTAACTTAGTATTCAAGACATGTACCTCGCAGGATGTTTGGAGGAAAATATTCATTCGTAAAACACGGCGAGGAAACGAGCGAAACACTATGTATTACAAATGGGGAATAAAAATTGGGATGAGAGTTATTTGAAGTGTCAAAAGTGTTTGCGAAATAATGGCAAAGCTTGGGTTAAAATGTTAAATCATTTTTAAATTCTATGTACATAAAATTCTTTCATATTTGCAATCATAAGTATTTCATTTGGTGTAATATTTTTTTAAATATCAATCTTGTCTTTTTAGGCAACGAATTTTATCGCACATTTCATCAACGCAACATCGATTGGAAGATAATAAAAAACTATATCTTAATAATAAGTTTGGATATCGGATAAAATTCTAATTTCAGATAATCTGTATCTAGTCTATCTACTGAAGAAGCCAATAAACGAATATTTATTTAGAAGTTGGGCATTGCAGACTTATTTTACAATATACATTCTGTATAATAATATCGTATATTTGGATTATTTATTAATCATCATCATCAACAGCTTTTCAGGTACCCACTGTTGGGCATAAGCCTCCTTTCGTCTGCGCCATCTTGCTTTTTTATTGGCCATCGCAATCCAGTTCTTCCCAGCAACTTGCTTGATGTCATCAACTCACCTACCTGCCGCACGTCCTACACTACGTTTCACATTTCTGAGATACCATTCTGTGACGGCCTTACTCCACCTACCAAGAAAAAAGCTAACTAATCTAGCGTTTCTAACTGATCACAGTTTCTAGGGTTCCATACAAAAAATGAAAAAACGGAACCCTTAGGATCACTCGTGCGTCTGTCTGTCACAGCCAATTTGCTCCGAATCTACTGGACCGAATCAGGTGAAATTTGGTAGAATGTTGTAATCTTATGACCCAAACACATGTGCAAAGTAAATAATGATTTTTTTAAAATAAGGGTCATTTTTGGGGGACAAATTAGGAAATTAAAAAAAGGTTTTGCAAACCTTACTGTGTTATATATCAAATGAAAGGGCTCGTTATGAGAATCTCAAATATATTTTTGTTATTATTGTAAAATTAATAGTTTTGATTTTATTTATGAAAGAAGACGAAAATTGACCACCCCCCCCCCCCCCCACTGATTTTCGAAACGGCTCAGCCTAAAATTTTGAAATAAATACGGAATGTAGTTAATTGCTTGTAGATTACACGACAACCTATAAGAATTCAATCAATTGTACGGAACCCTCTCCACGTGAGTTTAACTCGCACTTGGCCGGTTTATTCACATTACGATTGACCGCGTTTTAATTATACTTTGGTATCTAACGATATGTGAGAAACCCCTTTAGTTTTCATTAACGAAATTAAACACAAAGCCGCAGGCAAGACCAAATACATAGCATACCTCGATCAATAAATCAGACTTAGCAATTTGAGTCTCGTTGGCATCCTAACGGATTGGCTTTACTGCCAATAAATATCGGGCATCAGCGTTCAGGTGATAAAATCTATGCTGACAGTTCTAATGGCAGTGTCTGTTTGGTAGGTTTTAAGAGCAAAAATTCTATTCAATTCAATACAGTTGTTTTATTTCAGTTTTAATCCAAGATTTGTTAGTATAACAGAAACTTAAAACTAGTGTAAGTACTTATAGCTATACAGTACAGTATATTGGTACACACAGTATAAATTATTGTTGTTGGTGGAATATTTTGTTACCTTATGGTCATAAAAAATCTGCCCTGACAAATCAGTCAGCCAGCAAGTATACTACCAATTATAGCAGCGCAGACTTTTGAAGCAATTAACAGGAGAAACAGGGTAGCGTTACAGTATATCACTGATTAAGTCTTTCATCTTATTAGCTGTTGATGTTTATAAAGATTTCAATTAATAGGATAACAAAACAACAAAAAATGTATTGTTGGCAAAGGAATAGGTCAGATCAGATTGTGTCAATAAAACATACATATTCTATCAATGTACCTTGTTACATAATAAAAACCAAAGATATCAGTCCACAAACGCATACCAAAAATCTCCCTGTTCACGTGAACATGTGACCTCCAGGGCGTTCATCCAAGAATTAGCAAGCAAGAAGAAAGATCGCAACGCAAACTAATTGAACGCCTACAAATATTGTAATTATACACAAACATGTAGATATTTTTTGTATATATATAGTTACTGTTAATTTTAATAAATCCTCTTTGGCTGCCTACGCTTGGACATCATACTGCTGGTTTTATTTCTTCTCACTGTGGCCAAGACACCCTGTGACGGTCTTGTGAGTCTGCTTGACCGGCAGTGAGAAAATCTACCTAATACCTTAAATCCTTCCCACTTTCCGTCTGTTACTATAGGTCGCAAGTAACAGACATCCTGTTTCTATTTATTTATGTATTTATTCTTAGTGTATGGTTAGGACTAGGCTGTGTAGGTAGGGTAATAGACAATATGCATGTGATTCAGAAATGAACAAAAAAAAATGTGTAAACTTTATTGCAAAAGAAAAATACCCATATATATATTTTTTTCAATTTAACATGTTTCCATTGAGAAATTAATGATTTAAAAGTTGTCTTTTTCAAATTCCCGCGCTAATTTCCGAAACGCAACGCTATTGGCGGAATGAAACGTGACGACACCAAACACTGTCAAACTTAATTTTCAAAATAGTCTGTACTGTCAACCACAAATTAGAAAGAAGGAGAATCTGTCACTGTCAATAAGTTGTTTGTAATTTGTATGATTGTTGGAGGTTATTTTCATTGTTTTGCTAAATTATTAGTGTTCTTTGAGAATTATTAGCTGAAAGTCTGACTCCTGGTGAAAGAAGACTTGCTACAATGATTGAAAGCGGTTTTGTTGTGGCAGATACAGTCAGATAACCTACTTAAAATTGATGTGTTTATAATGACTACGTACTTCGCAAGTTATTCCAATTTTACATCCTTTGAACTCAGAGGAGTAAAAGCCGCGAGGTAAATAATTTATAGATATTTGGTAAATTTCCATTTTTCTCAGTTTTGTACTTATGAGACAAGTCAATCAATTAAATATAACCTAAAATATGGTACGACTATTTTTTGATTTTTTATTTCCATTGACTCTGACATTGACAGTGAGCGGCGACGTCACAGAATAAAAGCGCAAAATGGCAACGCGTTTAAGTCGTCCGAAAATAATAGTAGTTTTAATTATTTTTTTTAAGCTTATTTAATAATATTCTGTGAGTGTGATATTTTTTTCCGTTTATATAATAACTTATAGAATCATTTTAAAAAAGACATGAATATACCCTATACTATAGGGTTGATTGTAGGTTACAGTCTCTCTCTTTCCATACTTCATGTACAGGTGACAAGCTATTACAGCACAAACAGGACTACACACTTACACCCTCAGCTAGTTATCTGTACACTCCCATTTGAATGTCACCGCCCGCTACTGGGCTCGTGGCGGCTGGCGGCTGGCGAGCGGGGAGGGCAACGGCCCAGCGTATAGTAGACAGTTTGAGAAAAATAAATAGGTCTCATTTCCTACGGTTTTGTATTCTATTAGTGATTCGGATTCCAAGATTTCAATTATAGGAAAGGGATACAAAATCAGCCTGTATAAAGCTGTTGTAACAATTGCTCCGAAACAATCTTGAATCCAGAAGTGATCATTAATTAGAGACTGCGTGTTGTTCACTTTCACAATGGGAGACCTTTCGGCGAGTTAAAATGCAAATAGAGAATCATGAAACGGCAATATTATTGTAAAAAATCAAAAAACATACAAAAATTAAAATGTAATTGAACCTTGGCATGTATTTTTACACTTCAATAAGTTTAGTATAAATTACGTGTAATGTATTTCATTATTAAAATGAAAGCTACCGATACCGTTTCGTAACGACCACTGCCGACAAGAAACGCCGAATTTTTCGGGGTCCGGGTCGGGGGGGGGGGGGGGGATATTTTTAATGAACTACTGTTTACAGTTTAAAGTGAGAACGTGAAGCTTTTTTTAGCACATTTGCGAAAAACCTCCACTTTTGGCAAATGTGCGAAAAAGTGCGAGTACCGCGCCACTAAGTTTCAAAATAGGTTACACTTTTGCATCGCAGAATCTGGGTGACTTTTTATTAACTGGCAACATTTTTGGAGCAAGTTCAGTCCATGAAACTGAACTACTTTCTAAAAAAAAAGTTATTGAAAAACGATAAAAATTTTTCGTCCTCCCATACAAATCAGCGCTCAGCCAAACGGATTTAGTATGGAAGGACTAAAATTTTTTATCGATTGATGAACTTGCTCCAAATTGTTGCCAGTTAATAAAAAGTCATCCTGTATTCTGGATTCAGAGACCCGACCCACGACGACACCTCTACCATGCAACAACTCTCCTAGCTAGCTACCTACTCGCCCATCCTATCAATGTGAACATTGCTTGCTATGGTATAGTTTTAAGATTCCTACATCTCTTCCGGAGTATTACCACTAACGAGGTAGGCGTGGGGTAAGACCCATTCATTTCCACGGTTAATGGCCGACTGATCCCTTATATACTAGTTTATGAATTGAGCGTTGACTTATGTTGGGACTTTTAATTTGAAACTTGTACAAAAAAACAAACATGTTTTGTACAAGTTTTTATTGTATAAGGCCTAAGTTATCAAGACAAATATAATAAGCCAAAACTAGATGGTGTTATGTAGTTTTATTACAGGGTTCCTATAGCCACCTTCCAGCTCCATCACCAGGTCAGCTTCTTGTCATCATAATATTGCAGTCATCTGACTTACATTAGCATACAAAATTTCATCTTAATCGGAAACCGTCCCGTATTGGTCAGATTGCATTGTTAGATCGATCTACCCACGTTCACTCTTCCGGGAACTTTAACTTTAGCTTGCAAAATTTCACCCAAAAACAAATCAACATACAAACAGAGCAAGCGAAATAAAAGCTTGTAAAAAATATTTGCGTTTTTAAATGTTTTATCTATCAATAACAATTTAAATGTACTTACAGTTAAGTTAGTGTGGTCAAAGATACTATAATTACTAACGTAAGTGTGGTGATAATTTTACAAACGTTTATTAAATTTGCAATGTATGTTTGTTCGGGTCAATAACTGCAATTTAAATTTGACCCACGGCCCGGATTCCGATCAAAATAAAAAATTAATAAAATGTAAATCAGATGATAATGCAATATTATTTTGACTTAAACTATAGTGTAACTAAAACTATGGCATAGTTTATCCTAACTTGCAGTAAGAACTTCGATGTTTTAAACGGATCATATGTCTCAAACAAAGTCCTTACTTTGAACAAAATGTATGTATGTATGTACCTACCTACAGGAACATTTTCTTTTTCATATTTTTAAGTTATTCCAAATGATGGCCTAAATCACACAAATTTGGGTACTAAATTAAAAATAAGGGTGTACATATAAAACAGGCAGAAACGGCTACTTTGTTCCATAAGCAACACCACAGAATAAATACCAGGCAACACGCCCCAGACGAACTTACCATCTGAAATTATCATAAGTATATAGTCCAACTTTCAAGTAGTTCCCAACTTACAGGTTCTCAGCGCAAGTTGGCAAGTTTGTTAAGTTGTGGTTCTTCCTAACTTTAATTAAAAGTGAAGTGAAAATGTAAATATACTTACTTTTAAAGTCCAACCCAAGTTATGTTATAAAAGTTAACAAGTGCATAACAATCAAGGATTAAAAAAAAAACTACTTTTTCTAAACTTTTAATATTACACTGGTGTTACTGGTGTACGGGCACAGAGAATTTAAGTAAACATACAGAACGGAAACTCGCAGAGTCCCCTGCAACATGGCGTGGCACCCCGTTCTCGTGTGCGTTTGATGGCTTTGAACACTGAAACTCACACATTGACGTGTGCATGGATGTATATTTTCGTTCGAAGTAATATTAGGCATTAATGTTACTCCACTTGTATGAAGCGCCATGCCTGTGCTACGGAGGCAGCTGTACATACATAATACTTATACAGTATTTTTCCTAAAACTCTATAGGAACTGTTATTCACTTGCAACAAATTACACGCTTGATAACAATAATAAAAAGGTCAACAAACAGTGTTTACGTAACTCCTTATCAATGCAAAACCACTTCCTCGCGCGACCAATTTGTGGCCACGCTACTTTAATTAAATACGCCTAATTACAACTTGCAAGTTCTTTGAAATGTTATTTTTGTTAGTCATTTTTAACCTCCGACGAAAAAGAGGGATGCGGATTTTCTTTATCGAAAGCCTTGTCTGTCGAGATGGTTAGTTTGATGAAAAATGGTTTAGCCATTCAAAACTTATTGGGAGTGAACGCTTGAAAGTCAGGGTTTTTTAATTTGTCTATTAGTACTTGTGTATGGTAATCTTGGGATTTTTTTTATGTAGGTATAGTTAAGTTCTTTTTTTATATGTACTGTAGTAGTAGTAAATATGACACTGGTGATAGATTTTTCGAGATGTTAAAAGCCATCTGACGTAGCTCTAAATATTTTCATCGTAACAACAGACACGTTAGTGGAGAGCTAGGAAAAGAAAAGCCAAGAAGACTGGGATCCACCTACTGCGATCCGTTTAGTAGCCATCCTGCCCCACCTACCTTCTCGCATACGGCAGACATGCCCCGCACTTTAACTGTGCTGACTTAGGATTGGGGCACATCTTTCAGCACGGAACAGCACTTTTCTATGCTGCGATCTTTTTCTGTCGCTCAGAACAGTTTTCTAGAGCGAGATAGAACGACGGGACTGACGGTGCTGAAGCGTTCTGTCGCTCTCTCTTGCTTCAACAAATGACTGTTCTGAGCGACAGAAAAGGATAGCAGCATAGGAAATTGCTGTTCCGTGCTGACAGATGTATCCCAACCCTTAAGCCTACATCCTTTATTTGAGTTTGGGAGTGCAGTGTGGTGTCCGAATGCGATCTATGTGGCGTACGCCGAGGATGCTATGCTTAATCACTCATTGTCAATCCTTGAGCTTGAACTTTTGATCTTCGATAAGTGACCAGGTCTGTACAGTTTAAGTATGGGCAAAATACACATATCGAGGAGGTTAAATTTAATAGGAAGGTTGCCCTTCATCAAGTTCTTCAAGGACCAGAAGCTCTTCCAGGCGTTATCGATACGGCGATCAATTTCTCCATCCTGCCTGTTTTCGAAGGGTGCTATCTGGCTTACGTATAGATACTCCTCGATATAATGTATTACTTACCTATCTACCTCAATCTTGCGCTTGTTGCTGTTGGTGATCACCTTGATCTTAAGCTAGTCCAACACTCAAGGCTTGCCACGCATGGTCTTCAAGCATTTTTTGTAGCTCTGACGCTGAATGGGAGAAAAGGACAATGTCATCGGCATAACGAAGGTTGGTTTACCTTTTGCCGCCGATGTCAATGCCCAGTTTCTCCCACTGTGGCTCCAGCTAGCGGAACTCCTCTTCCAGGCAGCTTGTGAAGAGCTGGCAGGTGTTAAGAGTTGACAGGCAGGTAAAATAAAAAATCTATCATCGCCTATATTGGCTGTAAGAAGTTTATTTAGCGCTTAGTTCGGCTTTTGTATTTTGTATTGGGTGCAAATAGGATTCATAGTCCTAGCGAGGCGCTTTGACTATATAGTAGAAAAAGCGCTTTCAGACGCGAGGAGTCCTAAAAAAACCGCCCTATACCTATATCTAGTGTCAATTTTCACGTAGGATGATAAGAAGATAGAAGGCGTTAAAGAAATTAAGTCTGGCTTCCCCTTTTCACATATTATTTTTTTAATGAACAAGCCATGAAATGTCCCGAAAACTCCTCAACGACATCAGTAGACATCGCCGTCAAATAAAATAGAAAAAATATGGCTTTTTCCATGATTACTGGTTTCCCTTCGTATTTTGCGCAAAATTTAATGGAATATTTTTAGAAATACGCTGTTTATCCTCATTAAGTTTCTAATGTAGCACAAAGTGGAGTAGGAAATAAATTTCCTGGCTTTAATAAGTCGCGATATTATTAAATATCTACTTTGAGTTATAAGGTTTAAAGAACTTTATTCTCATAAGATTACATTACATTTTTCGTTCGCAACCTTTACATATTATGTTGTGATAACATTGTATTAGGCATAATATCTTTGTAAACTGACAAAGCCCTTCCGGCGCGTAGGCGACCAATACTGTGTAAATGAGTTTCTTTCGGCGTTTCTTCTCAGCAGTGGTCGTTGCGAAACGCTAGCTATCGGTAGCTTTAGAACAAAAAAAAATAATTTAAATAGAAATGAACATTACACGTAATGAACACTATAATTATTGACGTGTAAAAGTGCCTGCAAAGGCCTAATTACTGATTAAATATATGATTTTGATTTAAAATGAGATACTACATTACATTACATACTAGCGTGAGTAATATTTACAAAATAAACATTAAGTACTGGTCGCGACGCATGTTTTTTTTTTTAAGTATATTTATGCTCTTACACGTTTGTTTGTTTGTTTTTAATAACTTTATTGTACTTAGAAAACACATAATTAAACACGTTCTTAGTTCATTTGGCAATTTGTTATACAGCTGTGCCCCTCAAAGTGTGTGCAAAAGAATTGTATTTTTCCCGGATCCCGGATTATTATAAGCATTATAATTATGTTTCAAGTGTTCATCGAAATGTTTCAGTTTCAGTAGGATCGCGCTACACTGAATTGGGTAGATGACTGGGTCAAAAATATTTTTTTTTGGTTCTGTTATGAGAATAAAATGTCACAAAATAGTGTCACTTGTCATTGATCAATCCAATTTCCACATACGTAAGTGACGAACAAACTGGTAAATTAATTCCCAAAATCAGTTTTTTTTTAGCCATTTATGTCCCATAGTTGGGCAGATAAAAATCAGAATAAATACCTAAATATATATATGGACAGATATTATTCGTGTGGTTCCGGGTTAGAATAGGACCACTCCATCTCTTCCTGTGGATGTCGTAAGAGGCGACTCAAGGACTAAGGACAAAAATCTCGTGCTACAATTGTATTCCCAAAGAGGGTTGACGTCAGGCACGCGGCCGGTCGTAAAACTATAGCCAAATCATTTAAACTGTTTCGGCTATTTCTTCTCCATTTTGCAAGGTCTTTGGCATCCTTGGGTGACCATTGACATGCATGTTAAATTTGGAGAAGAAAAAGCGGGAAAGCGCACCCCGGGCTCCGAAGCAGCACAGCTGAGGATGCAACAGGGAACGCGCATAGATGAAGGAGAAGATATATGGACAGATCACACAGATTGAGCTAGCCCTAAAGTAAGTTCGAGACTTGTGTTATGGGATACTAACTCAACGATACTATATTTTATAACAAATACTCATATAGATAAACATCCAAGGCCCAGGTCTATCTGAAAAATATCATTTTCCACCTTGAACTGACCAGGATTGAACTCAGGACCTCCGGTGTGACAGCCTGGCATGATGACCACAAGGACACAGAGGTCGTCAAGAATAACCTGCTATTAAATTATGAGGGTGAATTCAGTCCATGATACTGAACAACTTTCCACAGAGAACATATATCGAAATATAATATAATAAATACCTATATGAAAAATAATTTTTGACCTTTCTTACAAGTTGAGCGATCAGCTGATCCGAGTTTGTATGGAAAGCAAAAAAATAATTTTCGTACTTCGATATACATATGTTCCTTGGGAAAAGTGGTTTTGTATTATAGATTATGGACTGAATTCACCCTTGAAATAGTTTCAGTATATTTTGTTAGAGTTTAAAACATATACCTAAAGACCCAGGACAGTTTGAAAAAGGCAATTTTTCATCTTGCCCTGGCTGGGGATCGAACCCAGAACCTCCAGATTTGCGTGTTGACCATTACACCACGAAGGTAAAAAAAGAAAAAAGTATCCAATGTTTATCAAAGATCTAGCTAAACAGCAAATAATTCAAAGAAGATATATACCTAACCTAATCAGAAATGGTTGAAATACGAAGTTAGTACAGGAAATGATAATACAGTAAAGAATGTCGAGGTGGTGTCACAAAATACAGCACACACAGAGGGAGAACTCATGTACCTATTTACCACAGATACGTAAATATGGCGCATACTCCACCGACAAGAGCCACTAAGCTCTTAAATAAGAAGAAGAAGACGTAAATATTGACTAGAGTGTACTTTGTTTGTTCCACCATAGCACGGCAATAGCATCCAAACTACTTATTCAATTTTCACAAAAGTTTCAATCAAATCGTCATTATCTTTTTGTATGCAAAAAAATTGTATAATGAAACTGTTACATAAAAAAATTGCAAGTATTTTTTTTTTTTAATAATTCTATATACAGGGTTATTTTTAATAAACCGGCAACCTTTATGGAGCAAGTTCAGTCCGTGATACTGAACCACTTTCCATAAAAACAATTATCGAAAAACGAAGGAACAAAATTTCATCCTCCCATACAAAATCCATTTGGTTGAGCGCCGATTTGTATGGAAAGTCGTTTTTTTTTCCGTTTTTCAATAATTGTTATTATGGAAAGTGGTCCCAGTATCACGGACTGAACTTGCTCCAAAAAGGTTGCCAGTTAATTAAAATAACCCTGTATATTATATATAGGGTGTCAAATGAAAGAAGAGTTATTTAAGTAAACACTTAGTGCAAAACAAATAAAAAAAATCCCCTAGAAATCATTACCGTTTAGCGTTCTAAATCAACCTGAAGAGGTGTTAAGGCGTTTAGGTATGCAAGACATGGAAAATTAAGGGGACGGAGTGCCAGCTATTCTTCTATACCTGTCGTTACTTTCCGTCCGTGGCATGCGGCGATAAACGCTGTAATGGCCGTCGATTTGCGCGACGTGTTCGAGGAAAACTTCCTGAGGAAAACGGCTGACTTTTAAAATGCTGGAAATTGTACGGTAGGTTTTCTAGCGTTTAATCAAACTAGTGGTTTGCCTTGGTGTTATAAGGGTTTACTTTTTAGGGTTCCGTACCCAACGGGTGCAAACGGGACCCTATTACTGAGACTCCGCTGTCTGTCCGTCTGTCACAGGCCTGTATCTCTTGAACCGTAATAGCTAGACACTTGACATTTTCACCGATTATGTATTACTGTAGCCGCTATAACAACAAATACTAAAAATAAAAAAAAGTTAAAAATTAAAGGGGGTCGCCATACCAAAAACGTGTTTTTTCTGCATTTTTAAATAGGTAGATCTTTATAATGACATTAACTAGATACTTGAAATTTTCACCAGTTATGTATTACTATGACCACTATAACAACAAATACTAAAAATAAGATAAAGTTAAAAATAAACGGGCAAGTGCGAGTCGGACTCGTACATGAAGGGTTCCGTACCACCGTACAATGTTTTAAAACGCTGAAGAAACACGTTTCTTGTATGACGACCCCCTTTAATTTTTAACTTTATTTAATTTTTAGTATTTGTTGTTATTGTGATCATAGTAATACATAATTGGTGAAAATTTGAAGTATCTAGTTAATGCCATTATGAAGATCAAGTTAAAAACGCTGAAAAAAACACGTTTCTTGTATGATGACCCCCTTTAATTTTTAACTATTTTTTATTTTTAGTATTTGTTGTTATATCCGCCAAAGTAATACATAATCGGTGAAAATTTCAAGTGTCTAGCTATTACGGTTCAAGAGATAGAGCCCTGTGACTGACGGACAGACAGACGGACAGACAGACAGACGGACAGACGGACAGACGGACAGACGGACAGACGGACAGACGGACAGACGGACAGATAGCGGAGTCTCAGTAATAGGGTCCCGTTTGCACCCTTCGGGTACGGAACCCTAATTAAAGGGGGTCGTCATACAAGAAACGTGTTTCTTCAGCGTTTTAAAACATTGTACGGTGGTACGGAACCCTTCATGTACGAGTCCGACTCGCACTTGCCCGTTTATTGTGATTTAAATGTAGAAGGAATAAGAATGACTGAAAATCACAGACAAACAATTCAAGAGGACTGACAACCTTCATACGTAGAAGTGTTATTCGATAAATGTTGCAGCTAGATGGAGCTACAAGTTTGTAATTCGGAAGAAGAAAGTTTCGTAGTGATGCCGCTTAATTTCGGAAATATTGCGGTATAAAGGTCATAGCCCACTTACAACGACTTTGCTCCCACCCAACAAATAAAATATTATTGAAATATGGGCTTCAGGTAGTGCTCTTCAGATATATTTTACATTGGCAACATAAATTAGCAGACAGCTCACTGTCAGCGAGCTTACCGCCATCATACTGCTCGGTGGCTGGCTGGCCGCGAATTGGAAACAAGCGGTCTACGCACGCTGACTGCTAGCTAACATTCGCCGCGGTGACGAGCCTCCCTCCCCTAGATTAGCTGTCAAACAGGACGAAGACCGCTGGGTGCCTGATAGCTGTCGGTGCGTGGAGCGCTGGGCGCCTGCTAGCTGTCGGTGCGTGAACCACGAGCAGTCGTGTTAGTTTAGGGCGGTGTTGGGTAGGAACGGTGTTGGAGCCGAGTCGTGTAAGTGTGCTATGACCTTAAGCGGTCATTTTCTACAAACAAACAAGCGCCATCTCTGATTTTTCGTAGATACCGTCAGCCTAAGTACCCAACGTTCTTGTAGGGCTAGCAGATGAGATAGTAGCGACTTCTAGAAATAATACTGGATTTAGCCTTTCTGACAGAGTACACTTTTTTGTATGGGATTGTCACTCCTCTTTTATTTTTCGCCCATGCTAAGAAAAGAGATTCATGTTCGATGTACGTATTCGCTACGTACAAAAAATTTTCTTGGGTACCTCCAGTGTCGCCAGTCCTTCAAACATCTTTACCAGGCAAGAAAAAAGGAATGGCACCTCGTTGAAAGTATTTTATGATAAACTGGAGGACGCACGCTGGGACGCAGCTGGAGGCGGTCAGACGTCCAAGGAAGACAGAAACTATAGGTCTACATACAGATACATTATTTTTTCACACGTTTTTATCCCTTACGGAGAGGACTTAGCCCGGGCTGTAAGGCCCAAAGACCACATTTAGCGTGATGGTGGGCGTGAAGATAGAAAAGAGAATCAAAATAGTGATGGATTGCTTGCTGCATTGCCTATGTATGTAAGGAAAAATATTTCCATGTTCAATAAAGTAAGTGATTTTACAGATAGAAATTTACGTAATAAGAATGACTTAGTTAGCCCGTATTACAGGCTGAATACAGTTATTAAGTCTTTTATGGGGAAGTGTATAATTTTTTATAATAAATTGTCAGAATCGGTCCTTGATATGCCAGACAGAAAATTCAAAGCTTATGTAAAGAAAGTACTTTGTGAGAAGGCTTATTATAGGACCGATGACTATCTTAAAGACAAAAAGGTCTGGCTTGAGCTTGGCGCGGGTCCCTCTTGAAGGTTTGTATACTTAGACATGTCATAATTTAGGTACATTGGTACATACTAAATTTACAAATTGACATTATTTTAAATTTCGTAATTCTTATAATTAATATTAATTCAATTTAATTATGACATAATAAACAATGTAATCTCTGTCCATCTATATAACTAATTTTAAGTTTTTAGTTTGTTAGTTGACGTCTTTGGAAAAAACGTGCAGTGCAGTTTGTTGCCGCTTCTTCTGCACTTGCGCCTAGGAAGCGGCGTAAACTTAACTTTAAGTAACGTTTTGACGTCAAAATTTGTGCAAAACAAAACAAAGTGACTATTATTAAGAGATATTATAAATATCCTATGATAATAAAGATATTTTGAATGAATGAATATTTATGATTCAAATCCTCGTTCAGCTTTTATGATCTGATCGGGACGAGAAGAAGCTGGAAATTTCTACTTTTTTTCTTTTTTCCCAGACCAGCATTGAAGGATATTGGTAGATATAAGAATAAAATCCAGCTCCGTACGTAGCCCCACCGGTTTTTTCGTAACATGGTTACGTTACTAGCCTAACATTCGGTATCCGGTCAAACCACTACTAAGAAGTCTCACTCAGCAAAGAAATTCAAAGAAATATCTACTCAATGTGACTAGCGATGTGGTTTAATTTAGCTCACGTCAGAACTCAGCACCTTTTCGTATAGATACCTAGACATCCATTGCAAGCCAATTTCATTCTTATTACTCTGGACGAACGATTCGTATAACTGAATTTACCACCCGGAGGGGCCGCCTGAGCGCATACACTTTCGATATACATTTTCGATACCTAAACGGGGAGTGACACAGGCCTGTCTCAAGTAAAAAGTTCTGAGTAATAAAACCTTACTGCCCCAATTTCCAGCCTTGCTCTAAATCCAGCATCCGATTTCAGACCTGCCGCCACTTCTATACGTACAGCTGAGTCCTACAGACTGAAATATGTATAGTGCCCCCTGTCAGGGTCTGAGATCGATACTGCAGTACCTACCTAGGCAGGCATTGGTAAAAGCTTCGGTGACATTTGATCTCGTGCCCAAAACGGTTTTCCGACAAATCTTTACTTCGAAATTTTTAAGAAAATCTAGCGAAATAAGTAACTAAGTAACTATATACCTAGTGAATATAAAAGGTCGGGGGCCCGGTGGAAGTACTCATTTATAGCGTTTTCAAAAGTTAGACGACTCCGGGCGTGGTCATTAAATAATAATAAACGGGCAAGTGCGAGTCGGACTCGTACATGAAGGGTTCCGTTCCTCCGTGCAATGTTTTAAAACGCAAATAAACACGTTTTTTGTATGACGACCCCTTTTAATTTTTAACTTTTTTTTACTTTTAGTATTTGTTGTCATAGCGGCCATAGTAATACATAATCTGTGAAAATTTCAAGTATCTAGTTAATGCCATTATAAAGATCTAGTTAAAAACGCTGAAAAAACACGTTTTTGGTATGGCGACCCCCTTTAATTTTTAAATTTTTTTTATTTTCAGTATTTGTTGTTATAGCGGCCATAGTAATACATAATCGGTGAAAATTCCACCAATTTCACAGGGCTCTATCTCTTGAACCGTAGTTCAAGAGATAGAGCCCTGTGACAGACGGACAGAAAGACAGACGGACAGACAGACAGACGGACAGACAGCGGAGTCTCAGTAATAGGGTCCCGTTTGCACCCTTTGGATACGGAACCCTAAAAATCTGCGTGTTGGTCACAGCTGTCATCGGTGTACGGCAGTCGTCAAGCTATGTCAAGCCTTTAGGTAGCTTGAAAAACCTGACACCAGTGTCGGCCACTTGCACACACGAAAATCAAACAGTAAAGATAAGAGTGTTAATAAAAGGGGAGACCTTCGCGGTTTATCGTCTTTAGCTAGGAATTTCGTATTTAAAATAATTTTTGTATAAAATTTTTAAATGTTAAAAGTAAACATAAAACATGTACTTAATCGTTCCATTTATGAATACAAATTACTAGCCTTCCTTTTTTATTCGGTAAAAAGACCACTATCAGTATTAAAAGTACCTAGCTAGCCAAGAATTCCTATGACTGACTCTTGCAGATGGTCATCATCAGTCAGTCTATGTCCAAGCGCGGCAGTGACGTCATCGGTCGTTGGTGCGAAGGCGGCCTTTATCGCGCGCATATCTTTTGAAGTTCTATAGCAGTACAATGTGCCACAGAATAACTGTGACGATCACAGAATAACGGTGAATTAATTGCCTACAGGAAAGAGTACGCAGGGAAGAAATTATTTTCTTAAATATTTAAGCCATACCACAGAATACATAAGAGTACAAAGCCATACTTTATAGGAATTTGAGAATATCACAAACTTATTTCGAATTGCTTAGTGAACAATGATGTAACACGAAACGCTACAATGTAGAAAGCTAAACGTTTGAAAAGTACAATGTTTCACAGAAGGTTACGATCATACATTAATGGTGAAATAAATGTGAAAGTGAATATATGTAATAAGTCTCTGACACAGTGAGTGAGTGATTTTTTTCTCGCACGGGCACCACCACCAGCCGTCAATGATGAAAAATGAGAGGCTTTTGTCCAACTGTGGGATCTAAATAACTAAAAAAACTGACGTCACGGTCTCGTACGATTATTTTTCAATAATCTAACTCGTCAGATTGAAGAACTAGGTCTATTTATTTATTACTAGCTGTTGCCCGCGTAGACTACACAAATGAGGTTGTATTTTTTTAAACTGGGGTTGCAATTCATTAAAATCCAATTAATGGATTATTATTTTTTACTAACCACTAATTCAAAAATTTCATGTCACGCTTCAAAAATAACGAAGATTCATACAAAGTTGCAACCCCCTATTTCACCCCTATAGGGATGTAATTTTCAAAATCTAATAAATGCATTATTATTTTCTACTAACTACTAAAATACATTAAAAATTTCATGTGTCTCACTTTAAAAATAAGTTTCATATAAACTGCCAACCCCTATTTCACCCCCATAGAGATGGAATTTCCAAAAATCCTTTCGTAGCGGACGTCTCCTTGTCACAATCTACCTTCCTGCCAAATTTCATCTTCGTTGGCTAAGTAGTTTTCGAGATTTCGTGATGAGTGACGATTTTCGCTTTTATATATATAGATTAAATTATTATTATACTATATATTTAATCTGTTCATAAACAGAATAATATTTTTTTTACCTAGAGATCCCTATTTATAAATTTGTTTGACCGTTTATATAGAAATGACCACTCTACCAACAACAACATAGTCTATACTAATCTCCATACAATAGCCGGTTGAGCAAAGCTGCGCCTGACTGCCGATGCGAGCTTTTACGAATTATCACTATCAAGGTATTGTAAAGACCCTCTCCATGAGCTTTAAGCACTTTTACGAATCATTATGTTTTACTTCAAACATATATATACAACGTGTAACAAAAAGGGGGTATCAACCCGAAAGGGAGTTAACGTACTAACCAATGTGAACAACTTTTACTATGGGACCATCCTTGAAATCGCAAAAAATAAATCTGTAGCTCCACACAAAATTTAATAGGTACCTACCGTGCCAAAATGTATGGAGCTGCAGTAAAAAGCTGCGCGGGTAAAAAGAGTTTGTTACCCGCGCATTACAAAGTAAAGCAAATAAGTAAGGCGACTTTGAAACAATGTAAGTAGTTTGACCAAAATGAAATCAAGAATAACTGTAGAAGTATACAAGAATAGCTAAGTTATCTGTTTATTTCCTTGCGTACTTAAAAAATCTAAAGCAGATACTGGTATAGGCC
Source organism: Acrobasis repandana (assembly GCA_963576875.1). NCBI lineage: Eukaryota > Metazoa > Arthropoda > Insecta > Lepidoptera > Pyralidae > Acrobasis > Acrobasis repandana. Next base: position 20,567,084 of record OY756222.1, read on the forward strand.
AAAAAGTACCCGAGGCTGCACTTTATACATTTGGCAAAGAATTGCGCCACATTTCATAAACAATTCAAAATGTTGGAATCAAGGACACTAATATTTTAAAACATATCATTCCATACATGCCAATTCTTCGGATTCAGATTCCAATCATCGCAATACATATTGCAAACGAGGGTTTTTATAAATTTAAAAATGTTGAACCCTGCATACGTGTCTATAATTCCCTTAACAAATAAGAAAGTAGGTAATTTCCATTTTGACTAAGTATAAGAAAGTTTATAACGAATCAACAATTACGTGTAATTAATTAGTAGAGAACGGTTTATGAGCGATCGCCTTTATCGCCGCGCCTCATGCACGCCACTCTTTTTGTGCGCCGAGCTTAAACTATGTGGAAGAAGGATGTATAGGCTCGTCACATGCTGCAGTTTTTGTTATATACGCATGCTATAGGCAGCACTTATACGCATATAGACAAACAATATTTTTATAGGGTATTAAGTCAAGTGCAATACTTGAGGTACTCAATGATGGAGGAATTGGTCGTGCGGTCGCCGCCGAACTCGTCGAATTGGTTGTACATATAAAGACTAGGTCGCTGGTTCAAGTACGCAAGTGGGTCGCGTATAACGTATCGCGTATATAGACAAACTCAGACTGACAAAAACATTAGATGAACACCAACCACGAGAGCAAGCTGGATTCAGTAAACAATTTTCGGCTACAGATCACATTCAGGTTGTATTACAAGTAATAGAGAAGTCACAGGAGTTTAATAAACCAGTATACATTTGTTTTATCGATTACACCAAGGCATTCGACTCACAAGATCATGATTCGATCTGGGAAGCATTAAATTTCAACAAGGCGGAGATTCGGAGTACATAGACATACTACGCGAAATTTACTCAAAATGTAGAGCAAACATAAAGCTAGAGACAAAAGGTACCGATTTTATTGCACATGAAAATCTTAAGTCCAAATTAATATCACAATAAATAGTTTGAAGGGTTATCTAAGGCTTACTAGAACAACATTTTAAATGATATCTCAGTTTCCTTTCAAATACTTATTTAAAATGGGTGGTCCTTTTGCACTGGACCACAGATTAATAAATAGTTTGACTGGACCCCGAAAAATTCACCCCTAAAGGGAAAGAAAAAAGGAGTGACAATGGCGTTTGTTCGATAAGCACTAACTAAGCACAAACATCTCGTGCTACAATAGCATTCCCAAGGAGGGTAGACGTCAGGCAGGCGGCCGGTCGTAAAGCAATAGCCAAATCATTTAAACTGTTCCGGCTATTTCTTCTCCATTTTGCGAGGTCTTTGGCATCCTTGGGTAACCATTGACATGCATGTTATATTTGTGGAGAAGAAAAAGCGGAATAGCGCACCTCGGGCTCCGAAGCAGCACAGCTGAAGATGCAACCGGGAACGCGCTTAGACGAAGAAGAAAGGGAGTTTGTTTAAAAAAGTAAAAATTCTGCGTGACTTTATATGAACGGTCACTTACAGGCTTTAACTTAGGTAAATTGTTTATACGTAAGCAATAGATGCTTCTATACTAAAATATTGTAATAAATTATAAAATAAGTTTTACATTCAATATAATATGGTATAATTTGTTGAGCCGATCAATGACGAACAATTTTATGTTTAACAGTTCGGACAAAGATAATTCGAATAAATGTGATGAGCTCGGTAGTTTTCATTATGAAAGTCAGCATTTCTGCAACACATTCATAGTCATTCTAGGAAAGAAAACCTAGAACTTGATCAGAATTAAAAATACTGCATTCTCAATGGCATTGCTGCAAAATAAAAGACCAGTCCAACAGGTTCCGGATGATAAATGAAAGCTATGAAACTAATCGCTTCTCGGAAGTTTGTGGAAGCGCGACATGTGTTGGTTGCTTTGGAGATGACGTGACGTGAACGTGACGCATGACGGGCCGAACCTTGTTGTATTCCTCAAACCAAACATTGAGCTATATTATAATCTCATCAACATTTTCTCAAAGTTATTAGTTAGTTAAAATCTTTATTGCACCAAAACATAGTAATACAGATTATTAGATTATAGAAAATAGATGACAAAAGGCGGCCTTATCGCAACTGCAATCTCTTCCAGGCAACCGAGGTACTTGGAGATGTTTAACGAAAACAGGTGAGGCGCGAAGTTATAAGCAAGAAAGAATACATAAATAAATACATACATACAAATATAATATATATACATAAATACATACATATATCAATATGTACACAAAAAAGATAATCCGAACAAGATAAGTGAGGAAATAAAGAAAGTCAAATTATAATAGGGAATTTATAATAGGTTATAATTTAGCGAACGGAGGTCTCCGTTTCAACTTTGACAGAAATTATTTCGTGTCTGAATTCCAGTTTTCCGCTTGTACTCGCCTACAGGTCATATTTCCCACCTTATTCTAGTGGTTTTTTTTGAGGTTTGATAATTAGGTATGTAGATTATTTTTTCTAGCTAGTTTCTAGAAAATTTGTCAAAATGGCGGTAATGAGGAGGTTGAAAACGTAAAAATTTTCATATTTCAGCCATTTTAAGTTCTTTACCTTTAGCACAGAAGTAAGAGCAGTAGCGGCGTTAGGGTAGGGCGCGGTTGGGCGACGGCCTAGGGCGCCAGATATAATGGGGCGCCATTTACTGCCACAATAAGGGCAGCTGGTTAAAAGTGGCAAATTTAAAGAATCTTATTTAAAAAAATCCTATGATATTTAAAGTAACAGGTAAAATTGTACATCAAATTGTAGTTAGGGGGGAGGCGCGCCGTAAAATCTCGTCCGGGGCGCTGGTAGGGCTAAAACCGGCACTGAGTAATAGTAATTTAAACCTTTAGGTAACAGAATAACCTATTTAAAGTAACATATAATTTTTTTTTTAAACACATTCATATCAATTCATGCTTATATGAATGGTATGGAACTCTCGGTGAGCGAGTTTGACACGCAGTTGTCCGGTTTTTTTCTAAACCGTTTTTTATTCTAAGATATTTGATACGAAAGAAACCACCAACGTTAAAATTGTGGAATGTATATAAAATCCTTTTAAAGCCCTTCAATAACAAAAAAATTTACTTACTGGCAAAAAAATTGGACCGAATCCGGAATAATCCGGATCGCAGTTGCCGGGCGGTGTTCCCAGGGGATAGCTCAAGTTAATGATACGCTATGCTGCCAGATGGGGACGTTCTATACCCCTTTCTACTCGTATATTCAAGGAATTCCTATTAAATTCTTCACGTCTTTATTCCGAACGGTCTCGGACTCTCGGTAAAAAACGAATGCTCTAGCTATACAGACGGACTCCAAGGCAAATTGCCAAATCGCAGTTGAGATGCAGTTTGATTTTAGGGGGGTTACTCCATAAAATAATGCGATAGTCGTACGATAGAGGCGTCCTATTTCTATGTCAAATCAAATTAGACTTTGTTATTATGTATTAACGCTCAATGTTGCTTGACACTGAAACGCGGGTAAGTCTTGCGTACCGCTTTTGGAGTAACTACTGTTGACAAGACGACTACAATCAAACTGGACACTGACTGCGCAGTGCGCGGTCAATTTGCACTTGCAGCCCGCGCGTGCAGTTCTACCGACTGCGCCTACTGCAGTGCAGTAGGAGGGCGCAGTCGGTAGGACTGCAAATCAACTTTTTTTAGTTTTTTATTTTTAATCTTGTGTATACTAGTCAGCTTGCTTATTGGTCACAAACCACATAAATAAGAAATTTAGATGCTTAAGTACAGAAAACACAAGCTAAACAAAGCTTATAAACATCAATGAGACCTCTCCAACCCGTCTGGCCAGCGTTGAGAGTGTAGGCCAAATCCTCTGACTGCTCTGGCTAATATATGGCTTTGGTAGTACAGAGAGGGTCGTGCTCAGTGGAGACTAATAATTAAATTTTTACCAAAAAAAACAACCGACTTCAATTTTTTTAAGGAGTTTCTTCCATTTCTCCAAAGTTCTTCATCATATCTTCACCAACTTAAAATGGGACTAACTTGGTAGTAAAGCCTTTCAAATAAAAAAAGAATCATCAAAATCGGTTCACAATTGGCGAAGATATCGCGTAATAAACATACATAAAAAAAAATTAAAAAAAACATACTGTCGAATTGATAACCTCCTTCTTTTTTGAAGTCGGTTAAAAAGACTTGATGATGAAGTACATAATTGTACCTCTACTCGTCCCTATTTCAATGTTTTTTTTTTTATTGATGTCTTGACGCTTCTTCGTATTTAGCCAGGAACAAGTTAATAAAACGTGGAAAATTCTTTTTTCCTAACAAATTACAATCAAAGGTTGGTGTAGGCCTTTGATTGCTTTAAGGGAGCTTCTGGCGACAAATCTATACGAGTCCACTGGTTTTCATAGCCGATCTATAATATTTCACATGTTGTTCATGAGCATGAGCATTTATAACACCAAACAACACCAATTTCATATAAAGTCCAATAAATCCGATTTGTAAAATAATTTAAAGAAAACCCCAACCGAACCCCTTGACTTCCCGCCAAAAAAACTTCAAAAATATTACTTACCTACTTTTCCAAAGTGCATAGAGTAGGGACGATGTTATCGTAAAATGACATTACCGATAAATTTCGGTATTTAGACTCTGTGTGTATGTATGACTATATTATACCGGTTTTATTTTAATACCAAAATTAATTACTACAGTATTTTTTATTTAAACATATATTGTCGAAGTGGTTATCCAAAGGCTGGCGGTGCAAAAAAGGCAGACCGAGGGCAAGGTGGAGTGACGATATTCGAAAATATAAGTAACAAACGATGGAAATGGCTAATCGGAGAGACTTTGAAAGAGATGGGGGAGATGTTTGCCCAGCAGTGAACAATACAGTAAAATAATAATACAAATTATTTCAATTTCCGTTTGTAATAAGTAATTAAATAGTATAACAAAAAAGTCAAACAAAAGCTATTCCAAAACGCTTAGTCAACGCATATAAATCTTCAACTGTGCATACAAAAATAGGTCCTCTTTATACTATGTTTCGATATTCGTACATAATATATTTAAGCATGCAAAATACGGCGGCAGCTGCAATGAGCGACGTAAAGCGGCGAATGGACGTTTTTACAGCGCGTTTTTAGTGCCGCCAGAGCCGCGCCGGGGCTCTAAAGTTATTTACTGGTGATTATGTGGCGCAAGGCATAGCAGGGAGCGTGGATAATTTTTTTTTATAAGTAATTATTAATTAACATTTTTAAAATTAAAATAAAGTATATTAGAATGCCTACAGGTGATAACAGGTGGAACGTTTTTAGTTAAAAACACACGTCTTCTAAGCCACACCATACTCGCCTAGCCACGCCGCGTTCAATTTTTCATTTACAAACATAAGGCTCGCGCCTGATGCTCGCGTATTTTTTTATATGCTTTTAGTTTTTTTATTTCTGCTTTAATTTAAAAAAAAATGCTTATGTAATATACATACAATCTTATACACAAAATATTTTTACGTTTTATGTCGAAAATAGCTCATTTATATATCTCATTTTTTCTTACATTTCTCCAGATCAAAGTCACTGAACGACTAAACTAAACTGAACGACAATAACTTATTTTTTAACTTTTACACAGTTTTATTATTATATATTACAGTGACAGTTTTATTACAGGGTTTCTATAGCCAACTTCCGGCTCTATCATCAGATCAGGTTCTTGTTATAATAATATTGTATTGTCATCTGATTTACATAAGCATACAAAATTTCATTTTAATCAGAAACTGGGAAGGGGCTCAAATGAAACTTGCAAGATTTGACCCCAACAAATAAAGAACGCAAACTAAATAAAAGCTTCTAGTTAAAAAGAATATTCGCTTGCCACTTATGACTTACGACTAAGACCCGGCTCGGTCGCCCGCATTGAGTCAAGCATATGCTATTATTATTAAGTTCATCTGACGTAAGAAATTGGAGGATTCCAATACGGTATAACATGTTCAACCGTTATTTTATATAGGACGTTACTTATGGGCCATCAACACTAAAGTAATGCATATTGATAAGGGTGAAGATAAGTTTAATTGGATGAATAAAACGTTTAATATACTGTGGAGAGTGCTCTGACCCAGAAAGAGCCGGGTGGAGTTTTTTTCTCAAATAAGTAGATAAAATAGGGAGAAAGAGATATAGCCAAATGATGGAAGATAGTCGCATAGATGACCTCCGTGGTGTAATGGTCAACGCGCTAGTCCGCCAATCTGGAGGTTCTGGGTTCGATCCCCAGTCAGGGCAAGTTGGAAAATGGCCTCTTTCAAATTGTCTTGGGTCTTGGGTGTTTATCTATATATATGTATGTATTTTTTATTAACTATAGTATCGTTGAGTTAGTATCCCATAACACAAGTTTAAAACTTACTTTGGGGCTAGCTCAATCAGTGTGTGTGTGTGAAATACGGAAATAATATAATATATAGTGTTTTATTATTATTATTATTTTATTATTCTTATAATATAGTGACAGAAAAATAGAGCAGAGTAAGATAAAAAGACTGAAGAAACTAAAATGTAAGTAAATGTACAATAATCTAAATTAAAAAATATGTAAAGAAATACGCATGTTTTACATGCGTAAGTAAAATAATAATATGAGATGACGGAATTCGTCAGGGTGATTCGAAGTCATGGTAGCACAATCGGAAGTACACTCACAGTACAGATATGAGGGACGTGGGATTGAATCACACTCATGGAGAATTTTTTTATCACATATTTTTTATTTAGACACTGGTAGGACTCTCCATTGATTCAGAGTAACATATATACCTACTACTACTACAAACGAAACAATTTATCTGTACACACGTCGATGTGTGAGTTTTATACTTAGGGTCGCACCGCAGAATTAATTTAATACAACTTACCTACTAACGAGTTCGACATATTTACGATTATATCTTTCCATACCGGAAGATTTGCGAACACTATGACGTAAAAAATATTCTGTTTTATATGTATTAAATGTTACAGAAAAGCCGGAAACAGCTACATAATATCACTTCACAAATATTTTTCATTATGTCCATTGTCCACTTCACCATTAGTTCATTTAACTGATTATTACTGAGTCATTTATAATGTAACGCACTAATTTCACTTATTCACTATTGTAATATAGTAATTTGCATATTCGGCGCAAAACTATACGATAATGATATGAATAAATTCAATGGTTACTATTGGTTGACAGTTCTCAAGACAACACACGTCGCGTATTGCGTACGGCTAGTAACTAAACCCTGGTTTGGAGCTGTCAAAGCTCACAAAGTGCGGGGGAGAGGTGCGGGGACGCCAATTTGCGGGAGACGCTGTGAGTTACTGTTTGACTCTTATGTATTCTGTGATTTAGATCCGAGCATTGAAATGCTGTAAAGATAATTCAATAAATAAAAATAAAACGTGTGGCACTCGGGGACTGCCGCGGTAAAACTATCGCGTAGAATTTTTTATCAACTTATGCAATTATAAGTCTAGTCATACGCACACAAACACCGTGCCGAAGTCTGCCGAACTGAAACGACATTAGACGATGCACGGCTTTCAACGCCGCGCCGCTGTGCCGGTCGCCGGTTGCCGAGTAGGCGGAGTGTTAGGTTTTATTTTCGTTACGGAATTTCTTGATTCAATCGCCGCGCTCAAAGCCCGCGATAATAGCTATGCAATCGCTTAAAAATCTATATTGCAACTAGCTTTTGCCCGCGGCCTCGCTCGCGTCCTTTCTTAGCGGATGCCTACGTCATAACATCTACCTGCATGCCAAATTTCAGCCCGATCCGTCCAGTGGTTTGGGCTGTGCGTTGATAGATCACTATGTCAGTCAGTCAGTCACCTTTGAGTTATATATTTATTTAGATTTTAGGTACTTACATATTAAACATATAGGTAAGACAGTTAAATCTTAATGATAAAAGCACCTAAGAAAGACCGAGGTAACACTGCTTTTTAGGCACCCCTTCTCCTTGGGATCAAATGCGGGAGATTATCGTGTACTAGAGGTCTAAAGATTTATAATTTTTAGGGTTCCGTACCCAAAGGGTGCAAACGGGACCCTATTACTGAGACTCCGCTGTCTGTCCGTCTGTCCGTCTGGCTCCATCTCTTGAACCGTAATAGCGAGACACTTGAAATTTTCACCGATTATGTATTACTGTAGCCGCTATAATAACAAAAACTAAAAATAAAAAAAAGTTTAAAATTAAAGGGGGTCGTCATACAAAAAACGTGTTTTTTCAGCGTTTTAAACTAGATCTTTATAATGGCATTAACTAGATACTTGAAATTTACACAGATTATGTATTACTATGGCTACTATAACAACAAGTACTAAAAATAAAATAAAGTTAAAAATTAAAGGGGGTTTCATACAAGAAACGTGTTTCTTCAGCGTTTTAACATTGTACGGTGCTACAGAACCCTTCATGTACGACCCCGACTCGCACTTGCCCGTTTATTATTAATATCAGAGTAAAATTAAACCATTAATAAACTTTACATTTAGATCTTCATCAGAAATTTAAATCGGAAACATTGATAAACTTCTTACATAGATCTCTATGTAACAATTTCATCAGAAATATAAATCTGACCACGCATAAGAGTAAGAAAGAGTGAACAAAGTAAAGCAGTAGGTGCATAAACCTGTAAAATTCCCAAAAAATCTGGGAAATTTACGGAATAATATATAAAAATTACAAAAATTATGTAAAATTTTTATATTTTCCGTAAATTTTCCAGATTTTTCGGGAATTTTACAGGTTTATGTAAACTTAAATAATTCTTTTGCATGTAAAATTACATAATTTTCAACAGTGAAGGTAGTTCTCGTGTTACTACTGCCATAAAATATTGTTTATCTTATCCAGCGGGTGGTATCTTCGATAGATCCAATATATTTTTACTTTTGTTGAATTTTCTTTCTGTTCTGTCATGCTTTTTCATATTTCAGTACACTTAATTAGAAGGGTTATTTTTTACCATTAACATAAGGAAATCTAGATATTCATGACCAATTGTTTGTTTGAAATGAGAGCATGGTTCACTTATGTATGTGCACAATTCAAAAGAAAAAAGCAAGACTGTGCCAGTCTTGTCAAATAATCATTCGCTTTTTAAAAGTTTTAGGTACTTTAAGTACTAAAAGTAACTGTCAGATCAGGCTAATGGAAAATGTAAGCAATAAAAAATAATCTTAGGGATTACTTCGTACGAAGAAGGATTTGTTAAGAAGGCATTTAAGGCTTGAAGGAAGGGTGAATTTTGCTTGTTTTGCTTAGGGTGCAGTAAATCATTTCTTAACTTGTCCCCAATGCTCATAAATTGGGGACAAGTTTAGAAATGACTACGTACTGCACCCATACGTACCGACTAGCTGGCTGACTGCAGCGTTGTATAACCTTCTCATTAAGCTTCTTATTTCCCGCTTTGTCTTCTTCTTCGTTAATACAGGGCACACAGACTAATCGAAGATGGAAAAATAAATAAAATGATCATGTATAAATCTATTTGATGATATAGCATCAAATATGTGGCGTTCCAAGCAAAAGGGTACCACTGGTACCCGTGCCAGTGGTACCCTTTTACTTGGAACGCCACATATAAACTGTTAAAAAAATAAAAGACTAGTAGTCGAGTGCCTCTCGTAAAATAAGTACTTAATCATATTATAACGTCTAACAAAATATAATTAGTATAAATTAGTCCATGATCAACAAGGATACCAAGGAACATAATTATATCAAAACATAAAAAATATTTTTTTACTTTCCAGACAAACTCGGATCAAATCATTATAATTTTAATAACGGTCCACATTTATTTATTAACGCATCCCAAAAACCGGATTACCAATAAAGAAAAAAAATAAATCGATTCTCGATTTCTCGCGCTCCGAGTGAACTTGGCAAATGTATAGCGTTTCCAAATTACCAGCAAAGCTAGGTCTGCCTTTCCAAAAACTTTGAACAGTTGTAGGGTTCAGAATTTCTGGTCGAGTTCTAATCCGGTGGAAGTGATCCATCAGACCTTATCTCGCAGGAAACATGGGTCGGTGTTTTTTTTTATTTTGTTCGGCCTTGCATCCACAACCGTTGCTACTTAATTGGAATCAGTGCGTATTCATAACCTTTAAAATATGGACGTTAGAAATAGTTAAGTTTTTAGAAAATACCTACTCAATATATGTATATTATAAGACTATCACGTCTTTATCCCAAATGGGGCAGACTGAGTATTTTGGGTTTGGGTAAAAAGAAGTGTTATGGTTAGTGTAGTGTTTGTACTTACAGTTTTTTTTCGGTAGCACAACCGTAATACCGACTTTTTGGTAATATATTTTCGATTTACAAGTACAAAACATTTTCGCATAAAAATATGTATGCATGAGCATTACGCGACATGTTAATACGCTGCTACTATTTTCATCATGTTTGTGTAATATAAATAATTACTTTATTTGTTTTATCCTAACTAGACACAACAAAATAAAGACATTCAGACCGCAGGAAACCTATAAAGTCGGACTAAAATACTAATTCAGGGCATCTACAAATAAATTGGTTGGACAAGTTACTTATAGCCCAGACTTAGTTCTGGCGGGCAGGTGGATTAAAATAATGGCCAATGAAGCTGGACTGACGATATATTGATCTAATTTAAATTTAAATCATCCGCCTTTGGTTTTACAAAGCCTCTATGCGGCTTTAGGTTACAATTATTTATGGTGAGGGTGTAGAAGTGCATTGCAAACTCAAAACTGCATTCAATTCCTAAAATGCACACACTATCACGTCTTCACGTATCACGCAGACAGAGCATATTGGGTTCTGCGGCTTAAGTTGATAGAGTCTAGGGTCGCAAAACCCAAAAGCCACTTTTGATTCACGTATTTTGGCCATTCCCTCTATCGACTTTTACGATCTGTGCGGGAAGAGAAGAGCTGGTACATTTTCAAAAGAAAAATCTTAGGATGTACCAGCTACTTCTCTTTCTGCATGATAGTATGCATGATTCTTCTTAGAAGGCAGTTTCTTATTTCTATAAATTCGCAGTGTATTGGGTAGGTACTTTGCCTCGATGTGATGTGGTGCGTTAGAAGAAATAATTTATATATAACCCTGTAATATTGTAATTGTAATTTGGTTTTGTTTTGAATAAAAAAAGAGATTCTCGGGCTACACTTAAATTGACGGAAAGTCATACTCTGATATCATATGCATTGTGATACATGTATGAATGTGGATGTATGACGTCTTATGATCGTCCAGATCGCAGTATTGATCATTTCATGATATGACCGACCATTTTCATGACATGGTTGAATTTCATGATGTGGCGAGCTAAAACTGACCATATCGTTAACTCGTCAACGTTTCAACGTTTGGTCATATCATTAACGTAGGACTTCTGACTGCCTCCGCGGTCCAGTGGTCAAGGCGTTTGCCTTGTGATCCGGAGGTCATGGGTTCAAATCCCACTGGGAAGCATACTTTGTTAGAGTTGTTTTCAGTCTGTTTAGGATATTGCAGGCTTGAATCACCTGATTATCCGAAAAGAAAGATGATTCCGTGCTTCGGAAGGCACGTAAAGCCGTTGGTCTCGAACGCCATCTAGCGTTTGTACCTATCCTAGGATTGGTTCTGGTCTACCCTTTGGGTTGCGGAGGACAGACGGCAGTCGCTCTGTGTAAAAAAACCAGTAACCTCGTCAAATCGCCTAGGTAAGGTAGCGGACCCCGGGCTCTGAAGCGTAACCGCTGACGATGCAACCAGGAACACGCTCGGATGATGATGATAAACTTCTTCGACTTCCATGACATCAAAGGTTTACCTAAGAAAAATTTCAAATAAACAAGGAACTTTATAAATGTTTCTTGTAAGTAGAATTTTATGGAGATATCACTGAATAACATCTGACCACGACATATATGTATGTGTATAAAAAATCGTGAATTAAATGTCTGCAAAGGTAAGCTAAAAGTTTATTTAAGAATTTGTTTCCGAAACTCACAAAAACTTTCCCTTTAAAAGTGTTGAGTCCAATTCCACGGATTTGACAGTAAATTGCATAAAGTGTTCTAGATTGCGACAAGTTCCTCCCTCGTCTGCTAGTGTAAGATTAAGCGACGACTGAGGTTGCTTCCCTCGGGAGCCCTTGGCACATAATGTATGGTCTTAGTAGTGAACGGCACACACCGGTGGGATTCAACTGATATTATATCAAACTAACCGTTATATCCATAAAAAAATACTGATTTGCTTGTAATTTATGTACTGGTATTTTTTCTAGGTTAAACAGACCTAATTCCATTCTAAAACCATTATTTTTCGGTAGTAAATCCGGAATACCGATTTTTGGATAAGCGGAAATGTAGACATTTTGCATAAGAAACATCGATATGCATGTACATATAATAGAGATGATGACTGGGTCCGTTAGATTATCCAAAAATAATGTACCCTTATTTTTCAGTTTTTCAAATAAGTAAAAATTCACAAAGATACTAAGTATCTAAGTTCCAGAGTGGCTTGTGACGTCACCGCTGTGTAAAAATCGTACGAAAAGAAAGCGTGACGTTATACGAAATGAAAATGTGCTGTATCTTCGTTATTTATTGTTTCTCAGAGAAAAGAAAAAATATGTGTGCAATAATTTTTAATAATCTAACCGATGGGCTAAAACTATTTTTTCAGTCATCATGCCTATTGTAGCGAGCCTGCTACCTTTCTGAGAAACTTCTCTATACATTAACGTTGGCCAGCCACTTTATTTGCAAAAAAGGAAAGTTTTCCTTCGTTACTGCAAAGCTACGAAACTGATTTATCTCTGACCTGCTGGTAAACAAAGTTAGTGAGAAGCTAACTTCAGTAGTGACTTACGAAGATAATTCGTTAGACTTATGATAAGATGGAAATAGAATCAACCAAGATGGAACCAAATTTCAGAAAAAAGTACTTTATCCTAGCTTAGATAAAATTGGTTTTCTCTATTATATCGCTATCCACACATAAACGGGATCCCGTCCGGGACGAAGCCCGACCGGGACGGAGAAAAATCGGTTACATACGAGTACGATTTGTATGAACACGTTCACACAGTTCAGGGCCGGGCCGTCAGTGTCCCGTTGGCCGCCCGGACGCCCGTTCGCCCCTGACGGTGCCATCCGATTTTTACCTACCGGGATGACATTTTACCGATGTTCTTCTTGGTTATGTGCTTCTTCTTCTTCTTCATCGAGGGCTATTGCTATCATTGCCAATTCCTCAGTGTCAAATAAAGTTGTGTGCGTATCAGTCACCAACACAATTTCCCGGACACCGATTTCCCTGATATGTGTAAACACAGAACCCGGACGGCACGGCCCTAACGGGAAAACGGGCACGGACGGCTCGTCCCGTCCGGGACGGAAACCCGTTAATGTGTGGATAGCGCTTTATTCTACGATATAAATTACAATACTAAAATAGCTTTTGATTTTAGCCATCGTAGCATGGCACTATTGATAAACCCAGATAAAGTTTATATCGCGCGGCGTACTAGTGCCATCCCGCTCGTTATTATTACGTAGAGCGAGTGAGTGATGAGATGATAGCGCTCGTTCAACATTGTCGCCGGTGCCATGCTAAGTTTGCTGCGAGTTGTGACTCTTGGTTTTGTTTACCCTGTGGTAGTGACAAATGACTTTATATGTATTTATATTTAAGCCGTGTGGTTCCCAGCAGAGTAGAATAGGATCACCTCGAATCTTCCCGTGGATGTCGTAAGGTGACTTAGGAAACACAAGCTGAACAAAGCTTATAAACATCAATGAGACCTCTCACACCCGTCTGGCCAGCGTGGAGAGTGTAGGCCAAATCCTCTGGCTACTCTGGGTAATGTAGGCTCTGGTAGAACAGAGGGTCGTGCTCCTGCAGTGGAGACTAAAAAGGACCTGATGACGATGATGATATTTATGTAAATATATATATCTGTATCATTATGTTTTGGTGCAATAAAGATCTTAACTAACTAAATAGTTTTGAAATGTAAAGGTCGATGAAACAAATGGTATTTTTTTATTGACAAATAACTTACGAACCTGACAACAATTTGATCATTTCAAAGTACTTATTATTTCTGGATTGTTTCTATCTATTTTAGACGCCAACTATTCTCTCTGTTTCTCTTCTCCTAAAGGTGGACAGGGAGAGAATGCTTTAGCATTAAGTCTACCTATTGTAGCTTCTGGCTCAACAAAGTTTAAATAAAAAAAATAACAACAACCTTACAAAGAAATGTAAGATAAATAGGCACTAAAACAAATTACTAGTGGGTAAATACACCTAAGTATGAACGCAATACGCAAGTTCTCAAACTATATTAATCTAAGCGTTTAATGAGGGAGTTCGGAAAAAGTCGGTAAAATCGGTAATTTACCGATAATTACGATTTCCTCAAAATTTTATCGTGAAACTGCAATTTGTAATGAACAAAAGAGTAGGACCTACTACGGTATGGTATTTAAATACGCGATAAATATGGATATACCAGCATGGCGAGGAGTGGATATTACGGTATTTCGACCGCGAAATATTGACAGCACATGCGAGTGACGTCACGATCACGAAGGGCAATATATTTTGGGGGCTGTCAGTGACAAACGGGGGGTCAGGGAGTCAGGGGTCTGTGACGGCCTGTCATATTCTCATAGGCCACTTAATCACTTCGGTTTTGAGTAGAATATGTACTTCTGCATATTGTCGAGTAGAAATGTTTCTAATATGGGTCTAACAAAATATACAGAAACTATTTTAAGGATGAATTTAGTCCATGATACTGAAATTGGCTCACGGTACGCGCATACAGGCTGACTTTTTATCCACCTGCAAAATTTTTGGAGCAAGTTCAGTCCACGATACTGAACAACTTTCTATAAAAAATGTTTTTTTATGGAAAGTTGTTTAGTATCATGGACTGAACTTGCTTCAAAAATTTTGCAGGTGGATAAAAAGTCAGCTTGTATACAACGTGTTAATGAAATAACGCAAAACCACTCAGATGGTAGGTACCTCAGCCCACGAAACTGAACAACTTTTGTTCTACAACACTCACGAAGCCCAAAACAAAAATTTTTTTCATACAAACTGATCAACTGATCGAGTCAATTGAAAATCCAAATATTTTTTTTTGGATTTCGTGAAAGTTGTTGAACAAAAGTTGTTCAGTTACATGGGCTGAGGTACCATCTGAGAGGTTTTGCGTTCTTTCATTAACACGATGTATAGATACATACTCGTACCTATACGAAACAACACAACCATGTTTATATCAGTGCAGTGCAAATGAATGGGTTGGTTTACAATTGTCCTGTCCATTTGATCATTGATAAATCATTATGAGATTTTATAAACATGGTAGATACGAGTATACTGATTATTGCACTAGGTATGTTTTCTGATGATTGTCTTAAGAATAATTATCTCTATTACAAATTAGGGTGGCTACACAATTTGGCATACAATCTGCAGTAACAATCTGTACACACAACAAGTTTACACACATTACAATAGTGCAGCACCAAATTATTACAGCAGATTGTATGTTAAATTGTGTCGTGTGTCGTGAAGCCTTTAAAATTATAATTAATCAAAAGTACCCCTACGACACAGCCTACGATAGATAATGAATCTAAGACCTAGGTCATATATCAGTAAAATAAGTCTTGTTACTTTGTTATTAACACAAATTTTAGATTGAGTAGATAAGTACTCGTACCAGCCTATCTATTAATCATTTATGTTCGAAATGGTTTCAAATCATAAACATTATTCTTGTTAATTTACTCTATATGTTGTTTTTTCTTTAATTATGTGTTTTCTTAGTACAATAAAGTTATTACAAACAAACAAAAAAATTATTCTTCTGTCTGTAATTTAAATAAATAAATAAAATAAATATATAAGGACAAATCACACTGATTAAGCTAGCCCCAAAGTAAGTTTAAACTTGTGTTATGGGATACTAACTCAACGATACTATATTTTATGATAAATACATATATAGATAAACATCATTAGATACAAAGTATAGACATTTCCTTTCTATTAGGCGTTCTGTGATTCAGCTTGCTTTCAAACTTATACATATTTACTTACTAGGTTCTTATAACTTAACTGGAGTCAGAGGAGCCTGTCTTGTAGTTGTAGGTACTTACCAACTTTGTGGTTTTCAAATTTCAACCTACCTAACTAACTACATATTACCTACCATAGGTACTACCTACCTGCTACAATAGTTTATTTTTTCACCTTTTTGTATAAAATCATTTACAAAATTTATTACAAATTAAGATAAATAAATAAATAAATATATAGGTACAAATCACACTGATTAAGCTAACCTCAAAGTAAGTTTTAAACTTGTGTTATGGGATACTAACTCAACGATACTATATTTTATGATAAATACATACAAAGATAAACACCCAAGACCCAGGACAATTTGAAAAAAGCCATTTTCCGACTTGCCCTGGCTGGGGATCGAACCCAGAACCACCGGATTAGCGGTCTAGCGCGTTAGCCATTACGCCACGGAGGTCGTCGATGTCGTCAGATGTTTTAAATGTTTCGTTTTTCATGTGTGTAAGTGACTAACACAGGTGTCTGAATTTTCAAGCTGCCTAAAGGCATCTGACATAGCTTGACGACTTCCATACAGTGATGAAAGCCGGGACCAACGATTTTTCGTGCCCTCCGAAGCACAGAGCTTAAAATTTTATTTATGCCACTTGTTGTCATCCTCACCTATCCAAGTGCGGACCACGCCTAATGTCACTTAACTTGCGTACTCCCACCGGGCTACTGATTTCCTCATGTAAGTGCTTTAAATATGTGATACCTATTCTAAATGCGTATAGAAGCATTAATTACACGACCGCCATATTGGAAGCAACTAAAATGAGCGGAGATTTTAGCAAAATTTAATAGAATTTTCTAGCCCTCGCCGGGACCGAGGCTGACATCATCTGCTCCCAGGGGGCCGAATGCGCGTGCCGAAACAGCTGATTGCCCAGCGACCACCATAAAAAACCTAATAACCCACCATTCATTCCAAAACCGGTCTTCTACCCTAAAATTTACAGTCCTAAATCCCAAAACTATCCAACACGACCCTTTTTGAAACCAGAACGTTCCAATTCTGGTTCTATCCTCGAAATTTTAACGTTTGAAATCGCTTGCGTGGCATTTGCCACAGACACGTCATCCACAGAATAATTTCTGAGCTCCACCATATTTTGCACTTTAGGCCAAACAGCTAAGGTTCTTTTTAAAGCTTCGTTCTTTAACGAGATAAAACTCGAATGTATTTTGTGCATTTCACTTGGTTGGAGGCCAATGCGTGCTTCGGGCTATGGCGACTTGAAATGCAACGAATATTCCTATGGCTTCGGTTGGAGATATGTGCTTAATTGTTTCAGTGGGTTAGCTACCTACCGGGCATAAACCATTTCACGCGTCGTGATTAGCTAACGTAAACATGTAAATTTGGATTCGTTACGGTAGTTTGAGACTGCGTCAGAGGAATGTTAAACTGGGCAAAGAAAGAGTTAGGATCTCATAATTAAAGTGCCTGTTTAGTTCAATTCCAGTTATCGATGTTGTATGAGGGACGAATACGAAACAAGAACGACCCATAGGTGCCTACAACAATATTGCTTGATACTGATATTTGACACTAGCGGTTCTATGAGAAAAGACAGAAAAGAACGAGAAGCTCTTATAACCATTGACATGAGTAAGTACATAGATCTCGTTGCTTATAACCGACTGTTTTCTTGTGCCGCTGGCTTAGCAAAGCCATTTCAGTGAAATTCGTCCGTATTCGTCCGTACAGCAAACTTGTTTCTCCACTCCCCCTAATATCCACGAATATTCTCGTAAACATTCCGGCAATGTTCCTAAAATTTAAAATTTTGGAGAATATTTTCCTAAATATTGAAAAAAATTCCGTAAATTTCTAATATTTTCAGCGGCACATCAATATCTAATCTAAAGATATGAAATGACATTAAAATTCAATAGTTACAACAATGCAACAACTGCAGTAACAATATTATATTCTTTCTATCAAGTAATAAATCATTCTGTGATTCTGAAAGAAGCGAGACGGATAGATTTAAAACATGCAGGAGAGAAAGGGAGGGACAGTTGTTCCCGAAAGTTCTCTCTTAATGCAAGTTATCTGTTTCCCCACTGACAGCTGTCAAAAGAGGCTTCTTGATTTAAAAGAGTTTAGGTAACACATGCATTGGGTTTATAACGTAGATGCTTTTGTTTTTAAAGTAACATGAGTTATTAATGCTATTAGGTACGTATATCTACTATGTGAGTGTTTTTTGAAATCAGTCCCTTTTTTAACCCAGAAAATTAAAGCCATTTGACTTCAATAGGTGATATGAATTAAATTACTTTATATGTATTTATGAAACCATAACATATACATTCTCGTACATATATGTATATTAAAATAAATAATATAAGAATGTAATGTATCTCTAAAAATGAGATCTTGCGATAAACAACCTCACTGGAGTTGATCCACAGCACACCTAGTGATGTTCTTTAAGACGCATCAAATATCGGATTTCATCGCAAAGTTCCGAAATAAGCAATTTTACTCGTAATTTACACACCAACATCTCGGCATCACTTTTACAATTTTAGGCAAATCTTTACTTAGTACCTACTTCTAGTCAATTTTGTGCTATGGTTCTATAAGTAGGTAATTAAAAATTTATTATTTTTTGTAAATTTGTACCTTAGCACATTATTATGTCGATGTTTGTACCTTTTTAATGTATACTTCTGACTGACGTGAAAAAGTGCAAAGGCCTATCAGTTGCCAAATGAAGTGTATTTAATTCTTAATTGGAGCTCTTGCCTTTACAATCATCTTTCGGTTTACATCGCGAAGTTTCAAAATAACTCATTTTTAATTTACATACGTATCGCCACCAGTTTTACAGCCGACTATTCCTGGAAGGCTGAAGAAGTAAACAGTCGGGACTCGGCTGGCCGGTCGTAAACCTTGTATGGCGAGTCCAGAACTGATGACCAAACTTAAATGAGTATCTTTCAGCGTATCTTAGCAGTAAAAGTTCTGAAATGCTAGTACATGTAGATTTTGCACTAAAAATAAACCTACAACTTATTTAAAAGATAAATTTATGCTAGATATTTGTAGTTGACTTGATTGAGTACGAGAGTATATGGTGCGAAACATGGAAGGTTACATGAAGAGATCACGCAGCCTATCCTGGTATTCTGAAGATCCGAAGATCTCCAACGTACACCTGTGGCAGGCGTGCCGGGAAATGCCAATTGACAAGTAGATCATGCGTCGTAAAAGGATATGGGTAGGCCATATACGTAGCCCAGATACATCCCGAGGCAAGCCCTGGAGTGAACTCCCCAGGGCAAGCGATAAGTTGGCCGTCCTAAGCTGACCTGGCGGCGCACAGTTACGGCGGAGTTGAAGATAATCCGGCCAACCTGGTTTGAAGTAAAGCGGGTAGCCAAACTTTCAAACAGACTGATCGCGATGGAGAAAGACTGTTGAAGCCCCTTAAGTAGGTCAGGTATTGCCAATGACCTTTCATACACAAATGAGTAAAACAAGCTGTTTTTAACTTGACTGTGACTTGCAGAAATTGAAGTGGAACCACTCTGAAGTCAAATTAAATAGGTTTTACCGTAGTAGTAGTCTTTTTAGAAATCGTTTTAGTAAATTTTTTTGTTAAGTTTTATATAGGTCAACAACTGAGTAGATCTGAAACCACGGAATGTTTTGTAATCAGTGAAATCGGCAGTGCTATGTTCAATTAACTTCCAATTCTTTTTCGTCATGTTTCAGCCATTTTGAATTTTTTTTTAAATATGCCATAAAACATTTCTGTTACCTACCCTTATTAAGACGTTACTTTTTACAGGACAGCGAAACGGCCATTTTGGATGGAAGAATCATGTCGAGATTTTTCATCATATTTTAGCATTATAAGGTTAAGTATTCTCTATCAGTCTCACGTAACTTATTCAAGTAAAGGTAACATAACAGCACCCACGGTGGGTTGGAGTGTAAGGTCGACTTGGAATAATATTAACATGCATTTGTATAATTAAATATCCATTGAGATAAAACAGACGCACAACTAAGATTTTACCTATTGAAAAATAGAAATTCACATTCACATAATATCAAAAAATAATAATTAATAAAAAATATGTACATAAAAGCGGCGAAATTACAATGAGTTTGAATAGTTAAAGGTGCTGTTGACTGTAACTGTTATAGAAAGCTTCTGATAAAAAGCCTAGTCTTAAGGTAAATAGTGATGTTGCAGTAGCATTTTTACGAAATACCGTTTTTTTCTTTTTTGGATTACACATAGCTTTAATACAAATAAAATCACCAAATGCTCATTTTTTAAAAGCTTTTGATAGTTAAAATAGCAATATAAGAATTGATTTATAGTAATTTTTTCTAAATACCGTTTTTTTTGATCCCTTATTATCTTAGCTTAAATACTAGTTTCATAAGTAAACAAATACAATCAGCAGAGGCATTTGTACTGATAGTAGAATATTTTATTTGGCATTAGGTCTAATTTTATTTGGAAGGAAAGTTATTCACTTCAGTATTTTGGAACTTACTCCATAAATTCTGTAAAAAGCCTTCTTGTAATTATTTTGATATTTTACTCAGTTAGTTTATGCATTAACTTATACAAAGTCGATAACAAGTTAACAACTAAACAAGAAACAAAATACCCTATACAGGTATAGCTTATTATAAATACACATAATATATATTTATCATAATCATCATATCAGCCACAGGAAGTCCACTGCTGGACATAGGCCTCCCCCAAGGATTTCCAAAACGACCGATCGGAAGCGGCCTGCATCCAGCGTTTTCCTGCAACCTTGCTCAGGTCGTCTGACCACCTAGCAGGTGGGTGTCCTACGCTGCGCCTGCCAGTACGTGGCCGCCATTCGAGAACCTTTCTGCTCCATCGGCCATCGGTTCTTCGCGCTGTGCCCCGCACACTGCCACTTCAATGAGCTAATCCGCTGGGCTATGTCTGTGACCTTAGTTCTTCTACGAATCTCCTCATTTCTGATTCGATAACGTAAAGAAACACCTAGCATAGCCCTCTCCATAGCCCGTTGAGCGACCTGGAGCCTTCTTATGAGACCCATAGTAAGGGACCACGTTTCAGAGCCATAAATATATATTTATCTTGACATATTTCTTTCTGTGAAGATCTACGTGTTTTGCGTACATATTTTAATATTGATAAATTTTAAAATTAATGAGTTTACTATGATCATTTTGTACTTTGAACTTTCAATAGATCATACTATCTTAGTTTTTAATAATTCTTTGTTTGTTTGATTATGAGGTATTCAAATTTTTAGAAGAAATAAGAAACAATACAATTGCTGGACATAGGTAATTCATTTTTGTAATAAAGATTTATTTTTTTGCCCACTGATTAATAGGTAAAGACGACCCTACCGTATCGTATATCCCCATTATTGCTCAGAAACTTTATAATTGTGTGAAAAAATGAAATAATCACGCAGCAAGTTTGGGTATTGATTTTCAACTTTTACATTTAATTGGAATTAAATAGTGATTTCTAATAGAATAATTTCTCATATGTCCACATTCCACCAACTCTACTTACACCATTTGTTTCACTCATATGCAAAAGTTGATGTTAAATTACTCACTGAATTTAAGACTGTGCTGTCCAGCTAAAGAATACAGGCGTTTCTAAAGAATGTCTTGCTATAAAAACTCAAGACTTGTGTTGTGAGTCTTTGAGTTGTGACTAACGTTCCTATAACGTCTACTGAATAAAACAAAGAATAAGTTGTGTATTATGCCTAGCTGGCCAAGTCAAAACAGTTCTGGGAATTGATGTAGACATCCACATGTTTTCTTTTTACGTCTCGTGAAAGAATTAGCTGAGCGAGCGAGCGAAGCGTCTCAGTTTCTAGCTAGGTACAGATACAGATACACTATCACGTCTTTATCCCTAACGGGGTAGACAGAGCCAAGGGCGGTAAAGCCCAGGCCACTTTTAGCGTAATGGTAGGCATGAAGGTGAAAAAGGGAAATCATAATAGTGATGGGTTGCTAACCGCATCGCCTATTCATATGATTCAGATTCTCGCCCATTCCCTCGATCGGCTTTTACGATCTGCACGGAAGAGAAGCAGCTGGTACATTCTATGTTTTTTATTTTCTCCCAGACCAGCAAAGAAGAAATTCTAGCTAGATTGGCCATAAATGATTTTGTCCGTCAGTTTGTTAGTTTGTCTGTCGGTGTGATTCGCATTTCTCAACCGATTCTCGTAAATTTCTTTGGGTATTTCTTGAAACGTACCTTCTCGTATCAATTGATAATTGCCATTTTTTAGGGTTCCATACCCAAAGGGTGCAAACTGGACCCTATTACTGAGACACCGCTGTCTGTCCGTCTGTCTGTATCTCTATTCTCTGAGGGAGTCTCTCGATCCTAAGCCGTAAATGAGGCGAATTGCTCTTTTTTGTAAAATAAAAATAGACTATATCAGCTACACTCCCCTATAGAAGTATCCCGTAGGACATTAGACTATGAAAGTAACTAGTCTAGCAGTTGCTACATCTGTCAATTGTGTTATCCTCCTAATAGCGTAACGTGTAGCGTAGGTAAGCCTATATTTACGCTAAACAAAGGCTGTTTCTAAAGTAATGTAAAATTTCTAACACGGTTTAATTGGGTAATTAACTTAGTTAGGCATTGGTACTACTGCTACACAGTTAATTTTGGAATAAAATTTTACATCAGTATACCTACCTATAGGTACCTTTTTGAAATTTAATTCGAAATATGTACATAGGTATATTCTAGTTGTTATTTGCTAAGTTATCGGTGTGACTTAGAACTTGCTTGTTCTGAATAATGCTACCTTGTGTTACACAACTAACGTGACTCACAAGGATTACAGAAACAAGTATGTTTAAACATTAAACTTAGTAGGTACTCAATAGATATATTATTTTAATAAAATATTTTTACGCTTTTTATCTTTAACTAGCTGTGCCCGCGACTTCGTTCGCGTGGTTGTCGGAATGTTATATAGCCTAAAGCCTTCCTCTATAAATGGACTATCCAACAAAAAAAGAATTTTTCAAATCGGACCATTAGTTCCTGAGATTAGCGCGTTTAAACAAACAAACAAACAAACAAACTCCTTCGCTTTATAATATTAGTATAGATCAATCGATCGATCGATATGCTGAACATAGAACGAGCCCTTAAAAGTAATTTAGAAGTAATTACCTACTTACCTATTTTTTGTTAGTTTTTTCAACATTAAGAGATTTTTATGCCTTCATCGTAAATGCCAATTCTACTCATTATAAGTTCATAGATTAGCTGATGAGCCCTTCAAATAGTTGCAGTATATTTTATTCAACCTTATAACTGTGATTTAACTTACCGTCTTATTAGGAAAGGCAGACTAACTATAGGACTTGGTTAAAACTTGAGGCGGGAAGAGTAACTACATTTACCAAGTAACCGAATACCGAGTATTACTCAGTTTTGCCTTCATCAAATCGAGTACCTACTCGGCCGAATAACACGGTTTAGTAATAGCGCAAAAACGAGTTAAAATATTAATATAAAACATTGTTTTTTTGAGGGATAGTTGTATTGTGTTACACTGGTTCTTTACGTGACTGGTGTTGCAATGAGTGGACGTAAAAGATCAAGAATTTGGACTTATAAATAAAATACTCAGCACCAATACTCGGTTAGAGTTATATGGCCGAGTACAAGTACTGAAAAAGGTGCCGAGTATGCCAAGTACCGAGTAACAAACAACCGAGTACTCGGCCCATCGCTAGTTAAAACCATAGTGCACAAAGATTTTTTGAATAATAGTGTAACTATTATACTGGTATAGTTAGGTATAGGTATAGATGTAAACTGGTATTTTTGATTCTTGTTTAGGTAGGTAGGTACCTTGCGTCAACGCGATAGACAGTTAAGTACATCTGCACTTAAAAAAGAAATACCCTAGTAATTATACCTACCTACTTATTAAGTGTCTACTATAACTACCTACCTACTTTTTTAAACGCATTTTGTAAGTTCCAAGTATCCTTTTTAGGGTTCCGTACCCGAAGGGTGCAAACGGGACCCTATTACTGAGACTCCGCTGTCTGTCCGTCTGTCTGTCTGTCCGTCAGTCACAGGGCTCTATTTCTTGAACAGTAATAGCTAGACACTTGAAATTTTCACCGATTATGTATAACTGTGGCAGATATAACAACAAATACTAAAAATAAAAAATAGTTAAAAATTAAAGGAGATCGTCATACAAGAAACGTGTTTTTTTCAGCGTTTTTAACTTGATCTTCATAATGGCATTAACTAGATACTTAAAATTTTCACCAATTAATTATTACTGTGACCACAATAACAACAAATACTAAAAATAAAATAAAGTTAAAAATTAAAGCGGGTCGTCATACAAGAAACGTGTTTCTTCAGCGTTTTAAAACATTGTACGGTGGTACGGAACTCTTAATGTACGAGTCCGACTCGCACTTGCCCGTTTATTTAATTATTTATTATACTTCTGATCTAAAAGCCTTATGCAATTCAACCTTGAGAAAAACTACTTTTGTTTTATTTGACGAGTTACTTATTTCATGGTGATAAAGTATAAATAAAAAGTAATTAAATCTAACATGTCTTGTTGATACCTACATTAGAAATCATAAACAGGGTTAGTAAAGTACTCGAAATGCATCTGTAAAGGGAGTTCGGCGGTGTACGATTAGGCCTACACCAAAACCGGAGAACGCACGCTCGCACGCAGGGCGCCCAAACATACAACCAACGCCTATTTACACACCAAATATCAAATAAAAAGCAATTAAAAACTATATTTTACCTTATTTTCACGCTTTAATCCACAACAACAATGTAAATCCAATGCGGAGTGCACAATTTTCCACCCAATTTTGAACACTGACACTGATTTCTTTTACCTTGAATGTATTTATTACACTGTTAGATTATCATTTATTTTCCGATAAAACACCGGATTTCACCGTTTTGTAATCACTTCACTACACTGCAATTCTCATGACTAATTCCGGAATTTATTCCTTAGTGTTTTTTTTATTTGTCTATAACTATATAAACGTTTGTAATTTTATTAGTTATCGCTATTCACTAGTTATTTGTTGAAAAGGTACGAATTATTTGCGTTAATAAAAACTAAAATAAGTGCAAGTGATCTGCTTCCGCATCCCCAAAACAGCTGTTCGGGAGTAGTGACGGCGAAAAATCGATAACAACCGGGATAGAACAACCGAGTTTGTACACCACACAACTTTTCACAACACAGATTACCGGTTTCACTATCCTTTAATGCATCTCCTGATTATGTCAATGCAAACAAATTGTAAAATTCGTAACTTGAAAATTTTAATTAATTTTATAGTGACTAAAGGTAGTTTACATTATAAGGGTAATTCTAAGGTATTTAGCCACTGATCCTGTTTTGTTTATGGTGTTGGTTTTATAGTGAGCGCATTGTGAATTTGTGAGTATAGGCAAACGCACGCGGTCGCGCTCGGTCGCGGACTGGCGGCAGGCGAGGGGCGCGCGGGTAGAACGGGGGGCGGAGCGCGGGCGGGCCCGAGCGAGCGCGGAATGCTATTGTAGGCGAACTTGCCCGCCACTTTTTTTCTCAATTCTGGTCAAACAAGTTTTGTATACAACCTGCATTGTAAGGATTCCGCCATTCTTCGAAGCAAGCAACGGTCTTTCTAAACTAAGTGTAAGGTTTCACGAGTTTCAATATTTTTATTTTTAACTTAATTTGGAGTCTTAAGTTCTTAAAAGAACTTTAGAAGCCAATAAGTTTAAAGTGTGGGATACAGCAGGAACTCTGTTTTTTTTTTCATTAGCATCTTTTACGATGTCTTTCTCGGTATTCTGTCTATCTCGGTATGTTCAAAGCCAATTTCTTTATACTTAAATCATTCCCTATGCTATAGGTACCTATGTTATTTAAATTAATAATATGTGATGAAAAAATTACATATTTTTAATTAAGAAATTGTTCCGAGCATTGTAATGCTGTTTCAAACAAATGAATAGATATTTTATTATTCACTTATGTACTAAAAAAATACCTATTAATGCACATTTTTTTTGTTTCGGCTTATAACATTTTTCCTCTTTTATTCCTTATCATAATTTCATAAAATACTTCATAACTATGGAATCATAAGACGACCGTGCTTAATCACAAAGAAAAAGTACTTCAATTGGGATATCCGAAATAAAAACGTTGTAAATAGTAGACCATCAATATACATTGTGAAACATTGTTTCTGTGTTTGTAAGAACAATGACAAATTTTAAAGTTGAAAGACTGACAGCAAGAAAACTCATCTGAAGTATTACGAGCTTAGCAATATGTGTTTCCATATTTGCAACAAACTTGCATTTATCGGTATAGAACAACATACCCATTTGCCAACTAAATTCAAGGAAGAATTTTAATTCTATAATCCATATATATCTCCAAGTAACTGACCCAACCCAATGGAACGCCTTATGTTAAACGAGCAACTCTCAAAATCGTTATCTAAAACCAACACATATTTTTAGTATTGTCTTAAGTAAACAAAAACTATACAATACATAATAACAATGTCATAGACATTTTATCTAGTCAATGAAATATCTTTCAGAGTCAGTTTATTGTTTGCTATTCGAATATTTAAAGGGAATCGTATCATATCATAAGCCCGTAAATTGTGATAAGCTTGCTAAAAACATTATAAGCTCTATTCTATGTCGGTGACATCAGCAACCTTGCGCGTATTGTTTATTTATACTATCATGGTTATTACTATTCTAAATTATCTATTTCTATATTATCTATTTACCATAATGTTAATGTGCTTCACATTGTGAATATAGAACTATAATCACGATCATTTTTCACAATGACTTTTTAGTTATGACTTGCCTGCCATACAAACGTGGGATCAGCTGATAAAGTTAGGTATAATATAGGTATATGATTGGATTGTTGACATTTTTTATCGTATATTTCTTGAAGTATAAAGAAAGTATATTTTGGACTGAATTTACTTTAAATCATTTGTTCAATAAATAAAAATATACCTTTCTTACTTTCTAACTTCCTTTTCTAATCGCACTGACCAAAACAATCTCGGCATTCTAAACCATCACATCATTGAAAATCTTCAATAACAAAATTATGCAGATGAGAATCGTATTTTATTTTTTTGCATAGGATTTGAAAGTTTTGATGAAGTTTTTAGGATGCATATCAAAAGTTTTGATCAATTCTGTGTTCTCAGTCGCAACCTTAGTGTAATTCAACATTCAAGGTTAGAAGGGAACTTCTAAAGTATTCGGACAGCGATAAACGACGACGTTTCACGAGGTCGGATAGACTCGGATCAGAAAGAGAAACCCTTACCCCTTATGGCATAGTTTGAAAGAGACGGTTGAATATATTTTATTTACTGCCATATCAAGTAACGCTGCGGGTTTTGTATCCCGGTCGTGTGAGGGAGATGAAAGTAGATTCCAGTGGTTCTTTATAATCCTATTAATGAGAGGTGCCTGATGAGATGAGATTTAAAAAATAAGTCACCTAATTTCAGTAAAATTATATTATTTATTGAAATTGAGTATCAATCAGAAGTTATTAATGGAATGGAAAATGATACCTACTAGATATTGTTTGCTCAGAAGCTCGTGTCGGCAAAAACTTGAGGACGAATATGATACTATAGGTATCTCCCGATTTCAGTTATACAAATAAGTTCATATCTTCTACAATTTCTAATATAACTATTAAAATAATCAACTGGAATGTTCGGTGTACCTTGCCTTATGGTGCCACCCATACAATTTGGTGTTACTAGAATTATCATTAGGTTAGTCCAGTGCTCTTTTTTACTACACATTTATTTTTAAGTTCAGATAAAATTATTATACAAACAATTAACTACAATTATTAAGTAAATTTAAGCAACTATAAACTAAAAACCTTAATTTACTTAAACAAATGATAAATCTTAACCGAAAGTGTAATTGAAATCGGTAGGCATTTATTATTGTAAAAACTTAATCACATAACACACTCAAATTAGTATCCAAGCTGTAACTTTGTCAATGCGTCGCCATTAAAATCTTGTCGTTAGTTTATAGAACATTCAGCGAAAGAGGAAACGTCTGTTCACAAACAAACAATAATAGTTATCCTAAATGTATTTCAATATATTAAAGTGTCCGCGAGGCACGTAATTCTACAGTTTACAGCCGATTCCAAACAGGTTACTTAGTTTCGAAGAATGGTTCGTCAACAGGTTGTTCTTAGAATTCTTGTCGGACAGCCGTTAGAAAAATGACGTATGCAAATATAAATACGCTGGATGTTTCGTAAACAATGCCTACGGGTAAATTGCGTTGAAATGTGAGATTTCAACATTTTCAAATAGGCATATAACTTGTTAGGTACCTATTTATAATATTGCTAAAACACGTCGCTGCTGTCACAATATTTTTTATATTTACCGAAACATTGGTACACCAAAACTGGTTATTTTTTAAAATATGCATTGTGGAGTTTCATAAGAGCTTCTTGGACGCCACCCACAAGGTGGTCAGACGATCTGACTAAGGTCGCTGGAAAGCGATGGACGCAGGCCGCTCTAGATCGGTCATTTTGGAAATCCCTGGGAGAGGCCTATGTCCAGCAGTGGACGTTATGCAGCTGAAATGAAGATGATGATGATAAGAGCTTCTCAACAAAACTTAGCTCATATAACTTCTGGTTGGTTGGTGATAATTTATTTTAAAACATGTACGATTAAAAGATATTAAAATGATAGGTAGTAGGTAGATCGACAATTGATTACTGATTTTCATTGAACTTTATTATTTACTTTGTCTTGTCAATCCCGAGTCAACAATCTGGTGCAATTTCTTGCTTGCAAATAGACACATAGGATAGGAACAAAATTTCAGTGTTTACTGAAAAACCGTACAATACTCCTAAATACCATTGTATTTTGCTTAATCCTTTTCTGACAATTGTACATTCATTACTCATAATTAATAATGTTATTGCCGTTTTGTGGTAAAGTACAATAGATGACTCAAGTCTCAAGCCAAACAGAAAGCACGGAAGTAGACCGCTGTAGAGCACAATGGGTGACGGATTGATGGCCATTGAAGGCGACAAAGAGACAAATCAAAGAATCGTTCACAAAGGGATGAGAAGGGTCGGGATTTGCCACGGGTGTCTCGGGGTATTCCCTCTTGCTAGTAAAGAATTTAATTATAAGAATTATTTCTTGGCTATAAAGTGAGGCAACTAGACTATTACGATGTTTCGTCATTTTATATTAAATGTAAGGAGCGTTGTGTAGTGAGGCAACAGAAATATTACGATGTTTCTAGTTCTAGCTGTATACTTTATAATGTGAAGATAATCTTATAAGGTATTAAATTTTTAACTGATAATTATATAGTGTTACTTCATAGATCTAAGTTTATCATTTTAACAACCATGTAAAATGAAGAAGAAAATAGTACCTAGTTAAAATCCTGAAAAGACAATATTCAGACAGTTCCACGGGAACCTCACATTTCTCTAGGATAAAACGGGTGATAAAAAGTACATATAACTTGTGTTTTAATTCAGCTAGCTGTTTCGGCGTGAAAGCGGAACTAACAGACCATTAAAACTTTCGCATTTATAATATTAGTAGGATTATAGAGTAGAAAATATTTATAGAGCACGTTTATATGAAATGTGAGGATTTTTATACTTAGGTAGTTATAATTAATTGATAAATAAATAACCCAAACGAAACAGTAGTTTAAACTAATTACCTATCAGTACCTACATATCAGTGTGTATTAAATACACACTGATATTAATGAAGCTTTACAGCGTGACGCAGGCAGGTATACATAGATATTATTAGCTTTATCATAATCATAGAGTTGTTTTTTGCAGTCATCATAATAAGCAGTTTTGAATGCAAACTCGTCCCTTTTATACTTTTGCATTAGTATTATAAAATGTCATCAACAATCATCACTATAACTTACATCATTAAAATTCTATATATAATAATTATACTGAGGTCTCAGACTAAAGAAAGGTCACTGAGGTATTTTAATGGGTTATTCTGTACGTATCAGTATAAACTAAAAGTAATATCGAAACCTCAGATCGAAACGTGAAAAAATAAGCATACCGTTTCACGGACTGAATCTTCAATCAAAATAGTTTAAGAAAGTATAGACTTATAGGTATAAAGACAGTAATTTAAAATTAATTATCTATCTCCTATTATCAATAGATAGAGACCGATGGCGGACTAGAGCTGCGGTCTTAGCCCAGCTGTGGGACATTACAGACAAGAAAACACCTATCTCCTATCTTTAATTTACACACGGCTGCTAATGATAATTATAAAATTTACAGCGCGCCAACTTCGTAGACCTTATAAACTTTTACGTAGGTTAATTTTTGCAGTCTCCTTGTGCAGTCACAAGTAATCGAAACTCTTCCCTTTACACTTCAACAAAAAAGTAATATTGGTAAAATCTAAAATCGTCATAAAAATATATATAAGCGAAATAATCGGTATTTCTCGGTAATTAAAATAAGCTTCACTATCGCGGAACCTGTCGGGAGGGAGGGATCGATTCAGACGCGCGACGTTGCCGCGCCGCACGTGTTTGGGCTGTGTTTGGGTGCACGGGGCGGCAACGGTGCGGCGCGGGACGTCACTAAGTTTTTGGTTGTTCCCGTCTAGGATGGGAACGGGACGGGATCACGGGATACATTGGGATGCTCGTCCTTCAAAATCTCATCCTACGTTTTTTATTTCTATTTTTTTTCTATAATCAACCTATTTCTTCCTTCACCTTACTTGTCCCACTCATTTATTTAATAAAATCATTTCCATTTTGATTCCTACTTTCATGCTCTATGAGAAAAGAAAAACGTAGAATGTAGTTACCAGCTGCTTTTCTTTCCACTAAAGCCGATCGAGGGAATGGACGAAAATATCATCATCATATCAGCCACAGGAAGTCCACTGCTGGACATAGGCCTCCCCCAAGGATTTCCAAAACGACCGAACGGAAGCAGCCTGCATCAAGCGTTTTCCTGCAACCTTGCTCAGGTCGTCTGACCACCTAGCAGGCATCCTATCCTAGGCTGCGCCTGCAGGTATGTGGCCGCCATTCGAGAACCTTTCTGCCCCATCGGCCATCGGTTCTTCGCGCTATGTGCCCCACCCACTGCCACTTCAATGAGCTAATCCGCTGGGCTATGTCTGTGACCTTAGTTCTTTTACCAATCTCCTCATTTCTGATTCCCATTTGATAAAGGGACCACGTTTCGGAGCCATAAGTCATCACTGGTAACACACATTGATTAAGCACTTTCATCTTGAGGCACTGGGGTATTTTAGACGAGAAGACACTGCGTAACTTCCCGAACGCTGCCCAGCCGAGTCTGATTTGTCGAAAGACTCTTCCTCGAAGCTTCTTGCCGAAAATCTGAATCATGTCAACAGTCGATGCGGCTAGCAACCCCTACTATTTTAGTTTTTTTTTTAGGGTTCCGTACCCAAAGTATGCCAACGGGACCCTAAGGTATGGACGGGAACCCTTAATGTACGAGTCCCACTCGCACTTGACCGGTTTTCCATATTTACGCCCCTGTGAGCGGTTTCCAATTCCATATTTGATTAGAATAAGATTTATCATTACCCCTTCCTCCTCCCACGGGTGACGTAAGAGGCGACTAAAGCACAGTGTACTTTAGGAGGTATATGTAACAAGTGCAGGACGGGGAGCAGGGTCCTCTGCATGGTGATTACGCGCAAATCCTCCGGTTCGTTCAAGTATTACGTAAGCAGAATTTAAGCCACTTTTAACGCTGGAGTGATACACCTACGTTGCAGGCTAATCTGCGGGAGATTAAAGCTGTCAGCTGGCAAGATATCGATCAAGTCAGCATAAAAAAATGGCTCCCTCGGTAGGTACCTATATAAAAATAGGGAATAGATAAAAAATATTGAAGACGCTTGAATATTTTCTGGTGTTTGGAATAACATTCCACTTTACCGTAAAAAACTGATTTTTCTGTTCAGCCGACCTCAGCCAATTCAATGTAAAAAATACCTACCTTATTCATTACACGTAATATTAACTCCCACACAGCTGTCGTCGCCATTGCTTTTGCCCTGACTGTCTGACGTACTCGTATTATAAAAAATAATGTCATATTATAATGGCAGTTGACTTAACTGCCATATTATGACAACTATGACAGTTTGGACGTCGCGTCGCGACGTCGCGACATTCGCCCTGAGGAAGGCCTCCGGATGAGGTCAAAATTTGTCGGCCAGTACCTGGCTTTGACGTGAGATACCCGTTTATTGATTTATTTTTGAGCCTGGATACTACCTTAATCTCTTAAGCAAGAGGTTCCAAGAATATGGTGTTGAAATAAAGTTGTAGTTCAGTTCTAGGCGAAATACATAGGTACTTGTTATTTTAGAGAACTTATTTTATCTTGCTGGGTTTTGAAGTCTAAGAAATAACTCGGTAGGTTACGTAATGTTTTGTTTTTATTAGAAATACACAAATAATTCCTAAAATTACGATTAGGTACACGCAGCGCGGCACATAGCCACTAATACAATACATAGCCAAATAATTTTGATAGTTTTAGGTTTTTACAATACAAATATGGATGACATGGTTGTCAATAGTCACCCAAGACTAGAGAAAAAATACTACGTACAAACAGGGCATGCATATATCGCAGTTGAATGGTATAATCCGCTAATTCAGTAAACCTCTAGCTGTTTGGCATTACAGCTTGGTTTTGTAAAACAGCGAACCCTAATACGCGGAATGGAATGAACGACTTGTATTCATCCATGCGGCTAGAGAAGTTGTTGAACATTCTATCTAAAGAAATTATATACAATTTAGAATTTAGAATTTTAGAATGTTATATTCATTTTACTAGGTTAGGGCAAACCTATAGGTTAGGTTAGAACTGCGACCAACACACGCACGAGCCGAGCGAGCAAAGCGAGCGTGCCGCGGTAGCGGCCGGCGAGTGCCAGAAAAGTTCTATCCATTTTACTAGGTTAGGGCAAACCTATAGCAATAAAAATCGTGAATAGTTTTCTGGGAAATGAAATTCGATGTCAAAAAAATCTTATCATGCATGTGTCGCAGTTGGATTGTTTAACGGTTTCGTTAAACAGCGAATTACCGCTACTGTTTCACAAAACCGCTAGCCGTTTGGAAACGTGGTTAGCGGTTTCAATGAACGTAACACGTTGCGCAATCTTAGACAATCCAGCTGAACGATATTCGGCTGTTTAACAAAACCGAGCTGGAATGCCAAACAACTAGAGGTTTCGTGTATTAGCGGTTTATACCATCCAACTGCGACATATAGATTTGTAAACTAGGTTTCTAGCTTTGCACCTTTTTATGGTCCCATACCCAGAGGGTGCCAAACGGGACCTTTTCAAAAACTCTTTTCAAAAATCTGAGGTGGCTCCTCAATTCACGTTTAAGGTGAGGAGGACCATAAAAAAACAACTCCAACAAGTAATTAGGTAATAATTAAAAATAAAACAAAAAACCCGACTGCGTGAAAAATACTTTAACTTAAAATGGGCTGTACCTAAAGATACAACAGCAGTATTTTTGGACAAGGATGCAACCGGGAACACGCTCGAAAGAGCGAGGCTATATGTTGTTTTTTTATCAATTCTCATTCCAAATTACATGAAAACATTTAAGTTGTATTATTTTTGTGATCCTTTTATAAAATCCTTTATTTGGATACCGGATACCCTACTCTAGGTATTGAATATAAAAAATTAAGACAACTTGGCACCAAAAATCCGCCATTTTTAGGGTTCCGTAGCCAAATGGCAAAAAACGGAACCCTTAGATTCGTCATGTCTGTCTGCCGTATGTCACAGCCACTTTTTCCGAAACAATAAAAACTATACTGTTGAAACTTGGTAAGTAGATGTATTCTGTGATAAGATTTTCACACAAAAATAGAAAAAAAAAACAAAAAATTTTGAGGGTTCTCCATACTTAACATTGAAACTAAAAATTTTTTTTTTCATAAAACCCATACGAGTGGGATACAATACAATACCCTTTATTGCACAAAAGTATAGATGATATAATGATACATGGGTCTTCAAAAATGATATTAAGGTTTCTCATATAATTTTTTTCTAAACTGAATAGTTTGCGCGAGAGACACTTCCAAAGTGGTAAAATATTGGTAAAATAAGTGGTAATATTTATTTTTGCGCCGCAAATGAGTTTATCTGTTTATCCCTATGGTTGACTGGGAGAGAACGCTATTAGCGTTAAGTCCGCCAATTGTAAACAATTATTATTGTGGATCAATAAAGTTATAACAAATAAATAAAATGATGGTCCCCCCCTGTAACTTCTAAAATAAGAGAATGATAAAACTAAAAAAAATATATGATGTACATTACCATGCAAACTTCCACCGAAAATTGGTTTAAACGAGATCTAGTAACTAGTTTTTTTTAATACGTCATTAATCGTAAAATGTTACTTGCTGCTACGGAACCCTTCATGGGCGAGTACGACTTACACTTGGCCGCTTTTTTTAAATAAATTATTTATACCTATAACTAGCGTCACTCTAACAAATAAGTTGAATTTAAGGACACATCTCAAGCTCAAATCTACCAGGCCGTTTGGGCTGCAGAGCGTGCCACATAAATACATATACATATGTACATACACCAGAAAACATAGCCCTCCTTCTGGCACAGTGGGGTTAAAATTATATTATATTACATAGTATATGTCTAGTCCAAGAATACTGCTGTTGTATCTTTTCAGTCCATTTTAAGTTAGAGATTTTTATTTAATTGGATCTAATGGGCAATAGGATCAAGGGTACTCTGAGACAGTTCCTCCACCACCGCTGCCTGGATCTTACTCCGCACCATCAGCTTCCTAATCGGATCTAACCTCCTTAAAAACGGCAGCAGCGACACCAAAAACTGTTCATCAAACCTCTCTTCATCACCATCTATTCTGGAAACCTCATTACTCTGTTGATATGTACTGGTTTCATGGGTGCCAGTATCTCTTTTCCTTTTTCTGTTAAAATAAGTTGCATCCTGGTCGGACTGGTTAGATTGTTCAGAAGAAGATTCGTCTAAATGCATTTCCTCTACGGTGTCTGTGTCATTTTTATCTTTATCATTAGGATCAATGGTGTCCCTTAGAAAGTCCATGTTTTCGAAGTACAGCCATGTTCCATGGTATTCATTGTCAACTACGTTCTTTTTTACCTCTTTTCTATACGAGTCTTTGAGATTTTTCCATTTTGATCGGAGGACTGGTACTGTAACAAGGAATAAATGTCATCATCAACATCATCAGGTAATTTTTTGTCTCCACTGCAGGAGCACGACGACCATCTCTGTACTACCAGAGCCATATATTAGCCAGGGCAGTCAGAGGATTTGGCCTACACTCTCCACGCTGGCCAGATGGGTTGGAGAGGTCTTATTGAAGTGAAGCTTTGGTAGGGTAATTATACCTACATATGACGTTATCAAAATATACTGTACTGAAACTAAATTATAAGGGTGAATTCAGACCGTGATACCACATAATAATAACCAGATCATAGATACTAAATTGAAATATGAAAATATTTGTTGCTTCCCATACCTATATAAACCCGGAACAGCTCAATTCGTTTGGAAGGACAAAATTTCTATAAGAATGAATGAATGAGTCTGTGCTGGGAGTCTGGGAGAGAAGAAAAAACTTAGAATGTAGGTACCTACCTAACCTACCAGCTGCTTCTCTTCCTGCGCAGATCGTAGAATTTAAAAATGCGGCCGTTTGGAAACACTCGCGCAAATCATTCGTAATGTGACTCGCTGAATGAAAAATAGCACTCCAGAATACCTCCAATATCTTTATATTATTATCTTTATATTACCTTCATTATCCATTTTGGCAGCCAAATCCAACCAAGCACGTTTGATCAGAAACTTGTTGTGGTATTCCTTATGCCCAACATTCCACATACAATTATGTTTCTTGAACTCTTCAATGAATCTCAAAATATACGGATCGTGCTTTCTTTTAGACACAGTATTATTCGTTGACATTTTTGTAAGTATTATATGTACCTACTATAATATTATTTGTAGAATATGCTCCATGAACCACTGCAAGCAAGATTCGACTGGCAGGCTTATGGCAGAGTAGGTATGTATGCCGCTCTAGGATCAGTCTATACCTACGGGTACCAATAACATTACACTATCACTTCAAGGTAAATGATGATTACATATACAATTAATGACTAAGTCATATGTACCTACTACACTTATAAACTTAAGCTAAATAATAATTACCCTAATTACACTTAAATAAACGAAAAATGTACTTATAAATTTTGACGCTAAATTGACAAAATACAAAGCAGCGGGCGAAACGGCGAACTTCGCGGTCGCTACTGCAGGCGAGAGCGAATGAATAAGACGTATCGGCCGGCGAGCGAAACAGCGAATCGCGCGTGACGCGCGTCGCAGCAGAAACGCGCGGCGTTGCCGCGCAGTGCAATGCAAGCGATGACGCGAAACAAACAAATGGCGGTTTCGAGAAACACACTGTAGCCACAAGCTACAACACTATTGTTTGTCAAGTACGATCAATATAATTTTTACACAATTTGTTTTATGCAGGTACAAATAGTTTAAACCAGAAAAATATTTTTAAAATCTCGCTATTTATGACAAACATTATGCCCTACTACTAATATGATGATGAACCCGTATCGAGACTACTGCTACCATCTATACTTTAATCCGTAAATTAAAATGAAAATGAGAACCAACAAACAGTTAAGTTTCTCTACACTTCTGTAGATGGCGCTATATTTTTATATCAATATATTAAAATAGCATAGTGAATTATTCACACTTTGAAATATGTATAATATAGTTCACAGAACTAGGGGTTTTTTAATAATTTATGTGTTTTGTGTTACTTACAAATTTCATGACTGGCACCCCCGGATCGTTCGACAGGAGAGAAAAATTTCAGGGTTCGCACGTCATCTTGGTTGGACAAATACTCTCGGTGTGTGATGTTTGTTGCTAATATCGTATTCCACTGTAAATAGGTTATATTAGTAATATATTTACAGTGGAATACGATGTTTTGATGGTATTGTCTCCACTTAACGTACAAATACCTACACGTTTAAAGTAAAAAGACCTCAATTGCTTGTTGCCGTCATTGCCCAAATAATCTCCGTTACTGCAAGCAACTGAGCTTAGTTGTATTGGAAGTCAGTACTTATTCACTCGTATTCTTTCAGGTACCTTGGGAATATTTTTAGGAAAATTCAAATTAAAGAGATACATTTGGATGGTAAATAAATATAATTATTTTTATAAACACTGCTTATACTGGGTGGCGCAAAAGTACTGGCACTAAAGAAAATACTTTTATTTTTTTTATATGACATTTTCTGTCATTCTGTTGTTGAAAATTGTGTAGTGAACAAATGAAAATACACTGAAAATAAACATGGACCGTTTTACTCCCCAAGAACGTGGAATAATTGTGTCAATGTTCTTACGGAATAATTCATCAGTGATAAGAACACAACGTGAATTTCGTCGACGATTTCACCACCGTCCGGCACCGATTGGTCGCACAATTCGACGCTTTGCCACACGCCTTGAAGCAACTGGCTCAACATTGGATAGACCTAAGTCTGGGAGACCAAGAACAGGCCGTTCAGCTGAAAATATCGATGCTGTGCGCGAAGATGTGGAAGAGTGTCCAGAAACATCAACGAGGCGACGTGCCACGCAATTGGGCATTTCCAGACGGACCCTGCAGCGTATTTTGGTGAAAGACTTAAAGATGTTCCCGTATAAAACTCAAATGACTCATCAGCTGCTGCCTGCTGACCACCGAGCTCGTCTAGATTACTGCCAGCGCGTCATAAACCTCAACCTTGAAGAGGATGATTTTCCTTCAAAATTGGTTATGAGTGACGAAGCGCATTTCCATCTCTCAGGGCATGTCAATAAGCAGAATACTCGGTTCTGGGGCACTGATAATCCGCGCATTATTCAAGAAACACCTCTACACCCACTAAAAGTTACTGTATGGTGTGGCATCTGTGTTGACAGAGTGATCGGACCCTATTTTTTCGAAGACGCTGGAGGCAATGCGATAACTGTCACTGGAGAACGCTACAGAACCATGTTACGAGAGTTTTTGATACCCAGTTTGGACGAATTGGGGCTGGAGCACATCTGGTTTCAACAAGACGGCGCTACGGCACACACAGCGCGCGACACTATGGACTTAGTGAGGGACGCTTTTCCAGGCCGAGTTATCTCTCGTTTTGGCGATTTGCCTTGGCCTGCAAGATCACCCGATCTGACCAGTCCAGACTTCTTTCTTTGGGGTTTTTTGAAATCTCGGGTGTATGTGAACAAGCCACAGACTCTCGCAGCTCTAAAAGAAAACATTCGTCAAGAAATAACGAACATATCGCAGGAAGTGTTACGGCAAGTTATGCAAAATGTCATAAATAGGGCTCAAATGTGTATCAACTCTGGAGGTCACCATTTAAAAGACATCATCTTTAAATCCTAATGGTACGAAATTTAATGGCACAAATATACATTTAAAAAAACCTAAATCTAGTTTTCTAATTTAGAAAAAATGTTATA
The DNA here is from genome assembly GCA_963576875.1 of Acrobasis repandana. NCBI lineage: Eukaryota > Metazoa > Arthropoda > Insecta > Lepidoptera > Pyralidae > Acrobasis > Acrobasis repandana. Next base: position 20,606,096 of record OY756222.1, read on the forward strand.
GCTGAACCAAATAGGGTCTTTACTTTTGCGCCACCCAGTACCTAAGTATTATATGGTATTTACATAAAAAATAGAACGCTGGTCAAGAAATGCAGTTTCATTACAAATATTTACAAATCTATATTGATGATGATTGATAAAAAATCTGTTAATTTAAGGCATATACCTACAACAAATCACAATCGTATGTTATTGTATTAAAAATGCATGCTTTTGCATTTGCATCTGTTTTTCGTGTTGTAATTTCGTGGCTACGTAACACTTACTTAATAAGGTCATGTCGTGATTTGTCGACACAAAGTTTATACGAATTTTGTACAAATTTCTTGGAATGTCCTTCTAAACACCATCTGGTAGTAATTATAAAATGCCAAGACTGTTTCAAATGAGTACTATGATGACGAGGCTAACTCATTCATAACCATATCTTGAATCTTACTTCTCAAAACAAGTTTCCTGACAGGGTCCAGGCCTCTAAAAAATGGCACTAAAGATTTAAGGTACATAAGGTCATATTCATCATCCTCAATCCTTGGCCTTTTCTCTGCTATTGGATCTATTTCTAGGTAAGTTTCATTTAAGTAATCTAAATTATCTACTGCTTCCACTTCTACCTTAATCTGGTTTCCTATTTCAGATTCGAATTGTGCGTCAGGCATTTCTGGATCACTCTGCTCACCTTCTGATGGCATTTCGTCGTTGTTGTCATTAATTTCGTCGAAATCGACTTTGACGAAGTTCATCATATTAAAGTTTTGCCATGTACCCTTGTATTCGCCATTGACATAATTATGCATTACTTCCTTTTTGTATGTGTACCTCAAATTCTTCCATTTTTGACGAAGTTGTGGTACTGAAATAAGAGAAAGCATCCAAAATTATTTATCTGTGAGAGTAGATTTTAAGACTAGGAAGCTGGAACATAGGAACTATGACCGGTAGGGCGAGGGAGCTAGCTAATGTGTTGTGTAAAGGAGGATATGGGTAGGAAGGGAGTGACGGACAAATTGACTGGAGGTAGAGTAAGATGGAAAAATAATATTCGATTTTGCCGCCCCTCTGTCCTTGCCTCCAGGGGCGTGGACTTAGGCTTGAAGATTATGCAGTCTTTAGAAATCCCCATGCGAAGCACTTTGAACCTTTGGATTATTTTGTACGTACCCAAAGGTTCGACGTGCTCACAATGTGAACCCCACAATTGGAGTTGCGACCCAGAGGGTCGTAACGAACTCGCGACCCACGTGTCGATAGATCACCATCTACCCAGTGCGGTGATTTTGGGCAAATTATTCTTTATAGGGGGAAATTATTATTTTCAATAAAATAATAACCATTTCTTCAACGGCCTATATTAATTAGTTCAATGTTGGATTTATAATTTCCCCCTATAAAGAATAATTTGCCAAAATCAACGCGCTGGGTAGTTGGGTTGTTGATCGCAGTACATCAGTGTCTATCGACACGTGGGACCCGAGTTCGTTACGACCTTCTGGGTCGCATCGCTCGTGGGTCGCGAAGCCTCTATAAAGGGGCTGCGGGGGTCGCGAAGGCTCAATAGAAAAAAAAAAGAATTTAATCGTTTTCTAAATTCAGCCGATTTCTGAGTTTGCTTTTTATTTGGGCCATTGATGAGAATGTCAACTCACACAAGTAGATGCAATCAAACCAATTAGGTAAATGGTAAGGTAAACTTTATCGTTGTGAAAATGTCTGTTGTATTACGTTTTGTATTTAGCAGATACCTTATTACGAAAATAAAATAAAAATGTTGTACGGATTTGAAATTTTTGAAGACTCTGTACTACCTAGTTCCTATTCTGTGGTCTTACGACGGGTACGGGCGTCATGAAAATGGTTGAAAAACACTGCAGTAGACAGTCGTATAGTTTTTTAACAGAAGAGGGCGCTGCCCGCTCTCTATTAGTATTATATTTTTTAGTATTATGAGAGTGTCAACTCACACAAGTAGATGTTTATATACACACCTTTATATTATGTTACTTGCTGCTACGGAACCCTTCATGGGCGAGTCCGACTCGCACTTGGCCGCTTTATTAGTATTTGTTGTTATAGCGGCTATAGTAATACATAATCGGTAAAAAAATATCTAGTTAATGCCATTATACAGGGACTAACAAAATATACTGAAACTATTTTAAGGGTGGATTCAGTCCATGATACTGAACAACTTTCCCCAAGGAACATATACTGAAATTTGAAAAATAATTTTTGACCTTCCATACAAGTTGACCGATCAGCTGATCCGAGTTTGTAGGGAAATCAAAAAATTATTTTTCATATTTCGACATATGTTCCTTGGGGAATGTTGTTCAGTATCATGGACTGAGCCACCCTTAAAATAGTCTCAGTATATTTTGTTAGACGTTATATAGATCTAGTTAAAAAGGCTGAAAAAACATGTTTTTTGTATGACGACCCCCTTTAATTTTTAACTTTTTTTTTTTTTAGTATTTGTTGTTATAGCGGCCACAGTAATACATAACCGGTAATTTTTTTAAGTGTCTAGCTATTACGATTCAAAAGATAGAGCCCTGTGACAGACGGACAGACAGCGGAGTCTCAGTAATAGGTCCTGTTTGCATCCTTTGGGTACGGAACCCTACAAATAATAATGGAAAGTACAAACCTGGTTTTCCCAGTTTCTCCGATATCTCGTTCCACGCTCGGTAACGGGCGATTGAATTGGGAGAGTGGCTCTTTTTCCACAAACATTCATGCTTCTTGATTTCCGCTATTAATTTAATGCTACTAAAGTCTGTCTTACGCTTGAATGACGAGTCTCCCCGAATAACCTCTTGGACTTTTTCATTGATTTCATTATCTGAAAGTGAAAACTCAAAATAAAGCTACTCATTTTACAAATTCACAATAGGGTCAGAAAAGTATTATTCTAATTACGAGTAGTCCGTTAGTTAGATCGTCCAAAAATAATGTACCCATATTTTTCAGTTTATCAAAAAAGTAAAAATTCACAAAGATACAGAGTATCTAAGTTCCAGAGTGGGGGCTTGTGACGTCACCGATGTGTAAAAATCGTACGAAAGCGTGACGTCATGCGAAATTTAAATGCGCTGTACCTTCGTCATTTATTGTTGCTCAGAGAAAAGAAAAAATATGTGTACAATATTTTTTAATAATCTAACCGATGGGCCAAACATATTTTTTCAGTCATGCCTATTGAAATAGGGAGGTGAGCTTTCTTCAAAATCGGCAACACATGTATGGACTTGTTTTAGGTAGGTATTTTGCAGGTATCCATAAGTTATAATAACGCTTAGGTACTATCAAGTAGGACGTAGGTACGTCTGTTCTACTCAGTCGCACAAAAACCTCTAAACATTCCTCTGCCAGCATTAATATCGCACGGCAGTAATTGTCGTAATATTGTGAAATTTGTAAGACACGTTCAGAATAGACCAGACAGGCCGTTGGTCATTGTTGGACTGTTGGCACCAGTGTTGGCCCCATATACGAAAAAAGCAGTGTGCGGATGGAAGGCTTGGACGATGATGATATAAGTTAACCTGAAAAAGTCTCCTCAACCATTTCCGTTAGATCCGTAATGATGGTGTGTTTTAGGAAGTCCAGCTCCTCGAAATACTGCCAAATGCCCTTGTATTCGCCATCGACGTAGTTCTTCTTCAGCTCTTTTCTGTATGCGTCTTTGAGGTTCTTCCATTTTGCACGAAGATCGGTCGCTGTAAAAAAAACATAATTTTTAATGTCAATTGATTAATTATAGCTAAGATTTGCATAATATACCTACCTATTATACTATCAGAGTTAGTAGGGGCCTACATTTTAAAAAATATTGGTAAGTAGGTAGGTACCTATAATAATCCAAGATCCGAGAGCGAGCAGACATAACTTATTTTCACACGGACGAAACCTCAGGTTCTCAGTAGCGTCTCGTGTGCTTGAGAACCTGAGGTTTCGTCCGTGTGAAAATAAGTTGTCTGCTCGATCTGGGATCTTGGACTATAAGTTATTAAGTTTATTGAGAACGAAATGGTGTCCAGCAAGATAGATACCTAGGTAGGTATGTCAATTAGATATTTACCTACGAGATAAAATTTATCAATAATCAGCTTTTTCATAATATGCTAATCAAATAAATTTATTATTGCTATTCCCACATAAAATCCACGTTTCTTTAGCCATTTAAAAATACCACAAATATGCCATTGACTCCTATAGGGTAGCGCCATCTATTTATTGATTCTAGTAAATAAACATTTTAACAGCACGTCGTTTACACCAAGCACCGGCAATGAGTGTAGTAGCGTCAAACTTACAAACTTATATCTTTCGGTGGTGAAAACATGAAACTAAAATACTTCATACTAATTGTAAGTACAGTAGCGCCACACCAAACATAAAAAATAAAATGGTACCAACCTTCTTTTCCCACCTTCTCAGCTACATCCATCCATGCTCGAACCGTCACCGCTCCTCGTTTGTTGAAGTTTTTATTATCCGCATTCCATAAACAGTCATGTTTTTTAACTGCTGAAATCAGTTTTAACACATCTACGTCTATTTTCCGTTTTGTACTAAATGATCCGGACATTTTGCGTAGCGGCAGGTACGCCCTTGAGCGAAGCGGTGTGATGGGCGAATGAGTGGAGTGAGGAGGCGAGGCAACGAGCGGCACAGCGTGACGTGACGCTCGCTTGACGCTCGACCTCGCGGCGTTGCCGTACAGTGCAGTCACCGAGCGGGCGGGGATAGCGCGAGGGCGCGAGGCAACTTGCGTTGCGGTTTTGTAATTTTATGTCGTGTCGGATGACGTCGTCAAGCCGCTGACTAGGGAAGGTATGAAGTTATTAAAAATTCCTGAAACTGATTTAGGACATTCCAATTTAATATTAAAAAATCTGTTCTTTCAATTCATTTATAATAAAATTTGGCAAAATTAACTTTTGTGAACCCGTATGGCATAAGTGTCCTGTGACTTCCTGTGGTGCGTTTTAAGACTAGTGCTACCATCTTTATATTAATCCGTAAACTACTTAGAATGAAAATGAGAACAGATGGCCGGAGGGCAACTTGAATAAGTCCTCATTAGTTTATTTGCACTTTTAAAGATGGCCCTATAATTTGTTTTATAGAAAAACATATTAGCACAGAGCAGAGGCGGATTATCCTAACCTTATGGCTAACTAGGCACGTGCCTACGGGCGCGAGGTAACAAAGGGGCGCATGGAATAAAACTACCAGCCATGCAAAGTGACAAATCAAAACCTCTACCATACCACACATGTAGTAACGCACACTATAGTCATCAATGTTTACCATTACCACTATATTACCAGTAGGTAGGTACAACTTAGTTAAAATTTATAACAGTATACTCGTAGTTTTGTATTTGTATTTACACACTAGCAGTCCACCTTGGCTTCGCTCGTGGTACACACAATAGCCTATGTCGCTCGGGGAAAGTGTAGCTTTCCAACGGTAAAATAATTTTAAATCGGTCCAGTAGTTTCGGAGCCTATTCAATGCAAACAAACAAACAATCAAATCTTTCCTCTTTATAATATTAGTATAGATAACAGTGGCCGTCATTTATTTGACAGTCCTAGATTTTTTTTTTACTACCTAATTTATTTGGTGTCATTTAGTAATTTTCGTTACTTCAAGCAACTGAGCTTTGGTTGTATGTAAGTACTTGTTTTCTCTCAGGTACCTACCTGGGAATGTTTATTGGGAAAATTTAAATAAAACACATACTTAAAGATAGTACATGAATATGTATTTACATAAACGTATAATATGGAATTTACATTCAAATTTTAGACAGCTTGGCAACTTTTCATGGTATTCACAAAACTACTCGTAAGTTGATGATGGACCTAGATAAAAAAAACTGTTAATTAAACAAACAAGTAGTAATAAAAGGAGTAGAAATAACACTTAGGTAATAATGGCAGTCTTCTCAACCGAATGTTTATAAGCATTCTGTATTATGATGACGAGGCTAACTCATTCATAACCATATCTTGAATCTTACTTCTCAAAACAAGTTTCCTAACAGGGTCCAGGCCTCTAAAAAATGGCACTAAAGATTTAAGGTACATGAGATCATATTCATCATCCTCAATCCTTGGCCTTTTCTCTGCTATTGGATCTTCTTCTAGGTTAGTTTCATTTAAGTCCTCTAAATTATCTATTGCTTCCACTTCAACCTTAATCTGGTTTTCTATTTCGAATTCAAATTGTGCCTCATTCATTTCCGGATTACTCTGCTCACCCTCTGATGGCATTTCGTCGTTGTTGTCATTAATTTCGTAGACATCGACCTTGACGAAGTTTAACATATTAAAGTATTGCCATGTGCCCTTGTATTCGCCATCGAAATAATTGTTCAATACTTCCTTTTTGTATGTGTACGTCAAATTCCTCCATTTTTGACGAAGTTTTGGTACTGAAATAAGAGAAAGCATTTAAAATTATTTGCCTGTTAATATATTTTTTTTTTGTGTGGTGGCTCACGCTCGTGTCAGATTGCGTCAAAAGCGCACAACTTTGACATTCTGCGCTTTTGACAATTTGCGATCGTTTGTCATTTTGCGCTTTTGACGAAATCTGACATGCTCCTAAATGATTTTCCAAGCTTCCTAAAGGCATCTGACATAGTTTGACGACTACCATTCAATTATGACAGCGGGACCAACGGCTTAACGCGCCTTCTGAAACTCGGAGTTTGCTTCTGATAAACGTCACTACTTGCAGGGATGAATGAACACTGTTCGATGTCTGTACTTGTAGGTGAGCAAAGTAGGTAAGGTAAATAGAGAAGGGGTGAAAATTTTGAAAACGCTTGAATATTTATCTACTGTTAGGAATAACATTCCTCTTTACCATAAAAAATATCAGATTTTTCTGTTTAGTCAATTCAATGTTAAATATTCTTTTTAGATCATAATAAAATAAACTCCAATATACGGCTGCCGTCGCCATTTCTTTTGTCCTTGACCGTCTGACGTATGTCATTGTCAATGATAGTCGACCGACATCTTAATTTGGACCCCGGCTTACCCCGACATGTGGGTTCACAAACAATTGCTCTTCTATTGTGAATGTGTTAAGCCACACATAAACCATAAAATAATAATGAAGAGTACAAACTTGGTTTGTTCAGTTTCTCCGATATCTCTTTCCACGCTCGGTAATGGGCGATCGTATTGAGAGAGCGGCTCTTTTGATACAAACATTCATGCTTCTTGATTTCGGCTATTAATTTTACGCAACCATAGTCAGTCTTACGCTTGTAAGCCTGGCCTGTCCGGATGATCTCTTGGAGTTCTTCATTAATTTCATCATCTGAAAGTCAGAACTCAAATTAAAGCGCCTATTTTATCTCATACTCATCTGAAAGCATACCCGGTTGCATCCTCAGCTATGCTACTTCGGAGCCCGGGTTGCGCTTTCCCGCTTTTTCTTTTTCAAATATAATATGTATTTTAATGGTTACCCAAGAATGCTAAAAATCTAGTAAATTGGAGAAGAAATAGCCGGAACAATTTAAACGATTTGGCTATAGTTTTACGACCGGCCACCTGCCTGACGTCAACCCTTTTTGGGAATGCTATTGTAGCACGAGCTTTAAGTGCTATTTTTCCATTAGTCGCCTCATACGACGTCCACTGGAAGAGATGGAGTGGTCCTATTCTGACCCGATACCACACGGGCTGCAGCGTAAGGGTCAGTTCACACTGAGACGCGACGCGACGCGACGTAGCACGCACATGAAAGAAATATAGAACTTGTTTACTAGACAAAAAGAGTGAGACCCCGCTGCAAAGCGGGCTGTCGCTGACATTAGTATCTTCATGCCTAGTGAACAAGTTCTATATTTCTTCCAAAGTGGGCGCTACGTCGCGTCGCGTCGCGTCTCGTTGTGAACTGACCCTAAAGCGACTATACATCATTCTGTCTTATGTCAAATTTTGTTCATGTCTTTTTCATATTAAAGTGTAGACATGGATGGAGGTTGTTTCCAACCAGTCTGTGTCTGCTTTGATGATGTAAAAGAGTTCAGCCGACGGTGATTTGTTGAAAACAGTCGGTTCGGCAATATTTGTCCAACAACAAAGCCGACCCGAAGCAATTATATCATCGTTTTCCTTGAACATTCATCTACATATATTCGTTTCTACCGCCCGGCTGTGCCGATTAATGCCGGTCCGAATAAGTGTGTAGCAACACCTAGTATAAAAATTACCTGAAAAAGTCTCCTCCTCTACTCTTTCGGGATTCAGAGTGACGTAGTTTCTAAGGAAGTCTAGCGCCTCGAAATACGGCCAAAGTCCCTGGTATTCGCCATTGACAAAGTTGTTCAATATCTCCTTCTTATACGTATACTTCAAATTTTTCCATTTCTTACCAAGTTGTGGTACTGAAATTAGAGAAAGGATTTTGGAGTAAACGAACACTGGTGATGGCTGCGGATGAGTCTATGGGTCTCATAAGAAGGCTCAAGGTCGCTCAACGGGCTATGGAGAGGGCTATGCTAGGTGTTTCTTTACGTGATCGAATCAGAAATGAGGAGATTCGTAGAAGAACAAAGGTCACAGACATAGCCCAGCGGATTAGCTCATTGAAGTGGCAGTGGGCGGGGCACATAGCGCGAAGAACCGATGGCCGATGGGGCAGAAAGGTTCTCGAATGGCGGCTACGTACCGGCAAGCGCAGCGTAGGACACCCACCAGCTAGGTGGTCAGATGACCTGAGCAAGGTTGCAGGAAAACGCTGGATGCATGGCCGCTTCCGATCGGTCGTTTTGGAAATCCTTGGGAGAGGCCTATGTCCAGCAGTGGACTTCCTGTGGCTGATATGATGACCCGGGCCCTGTTTGACCCTGACTATACGACTCAGTCTATAATGGCACCAGGGGTTGCAAATAGAAATAATACAGTTCACATGCTATTACATGTAGGTTTCTGGTCAAAGACATTTATTCTCATAAAAGTATCTACAAAATTCACTTATAATGAGAACTTACAAATTTACATTTAGTGGACGCGTACAAAATGTTGGTAGATAATTAATAAATGAATTGGTTCCGTGCTGGCTTTGCATGTGTGTGTGTGTCTGATTTTGGTACTTTTGACTTTGCCGTAATCAGGTTAAAATACATACCTGATATCCCCATTTTCTCAGATACCTCTGCCCAGGCACAGGCCCTCATCGCATCAGGACAGCGTCTCTTTTTCCACAAACATTCATGCTTCTTGATTTCCGCTATTAATTTCAAGCCACTATCTATGTAGTCAGCCTTACTCTTGATCCCTAATGTACTTGTACGTTGTTCTTGGACTTCTTCCTGTGCTTCTTCATTGAATTCATCATCTGAAAGTCAGAACTCAAATTAAAGCGACTTTTCATTATTCTTTCTTATCTAATATGCACTACACAGCGTAGCGCGTGAATGCGTGTTCTAACGTTGCTTGTAAGTACTTCCGTTTGTATAGAAAACACGCACAGTCCAACACACAGAAAATGCATCCAGAAAACGCAACATGCAGCGTGATGCGTGGCAGTGTGATAAGGTGAATATAAAAGCAAATGGCCTTGAAGTGTGAAATAAATTGTTAACTCGTAAATATGGTGATAATTTCCATATTGCTAATCGTCAGGCACTAGATGGCCCTTTAAATTATTTAATTCCGTTGAAACTACCTTTGAAACTATTATTGGTGATCCGTCTAGCTTTGAAACTTGCCGTGGCCACTTTGGGCGGAGGCAAGTTTTAAAGCTAGACGGACTAATGTAAATACTTTCAACGGTGGTTCATAAAATAATTTAAAGGGCTTCTAGTGCCTGACGATTAGCAATATGGAAATTATCTCCATATTTACGAGTTAGCAATTTATTTTAAATGAGGGCGCCATATCAAGGCTTCGCCATTTGCTTCTATATTCAGCTTAAAGCGACTTTTCATTATTCTTTCTTATCTAGTATGCTAATAGAATACTCTTACTATCTTCTGTGCTTATAGCTAACGCTGATGTCAGATTTGTGAACCATTTTTAACCCCCAATAAAAAAGATGTTATTTTTCAAGATACAACAGCAATATTATGCCTTCGATGCTACCTGGAACACTCGGATGAACGAGGTAATATTTTTTTGCATTTTTCATTCCAAATTAAAGTTGTATATATTTTTGTACTCCTTACATTAAATCCTTTATTTTGTTACTCCATTCGATAGGTTTTAAATAAAAAAAGAATTTAAAGACGTATGTTTTGGCGCCAAAAATCCGCATTTTTTTATTTTTGTTATACCCAATGTCACTCATAATTGAGACGAATCTAATGACACCTTTCAAGCATAAATGCATCAAACTGATTAGGCTGTTTAGCGTGCCAAAGAGATATACATGTACATATACATACACTCGAAAAACATAACCCTCTTTGCGCAGTCGGGTAAAAATACCATGCGAGCACGATTTGAACCCGCAGAGTTGTTTTTTTTTTTCCTATTATTTTGAGTACTGAAGGACTCAAGGACCCTAGCTAGGATCTCGAAGAAGTACCTAGTTGATTTAATCTAAATAATCTAAATAATAAAAGCAGCTGGTACATTTTACGTTTTCTCTTTTCTCCCATACCAGCATGGAAGAATATATTGACCTGAAAAAGACTCCTCGTCAACTCTTTCCGTTAGATCCTCCGTCAGATCCGTGAAGGTGTTTCTAAGGAAGTCCATCTGTTCGAAATACTGCCAAATCCCCTTGTATTCGCCATTGATATAGTGCTTTTTCAGTTCTTTCCTGTATGCGTCTTTGAGGTTCTTCCATTTGGCACGGAGAACATTAGTAGTAGTATCTGTAAAAAAACAGTGGCACTCCGGGAGTGCCGACAAAAGTAAAAACTTGAACAAAGTCGCGAGTTCAATAATTTTTTCTCATCTCAAAAATTCCCAACGCGCCTAAAAAAGGTTTCACTTCATAAAATGTCTTTATTAAAAAAAAGCTTTGCTCCTCTCAATAGGTAAGTGGAGTTTTTGGCGGGAAGTTATGGGGTTCGGTTGGGATTTGCTTTAAATTATTATACAAATTGATTTTAGTGGGCTTTATAATATGAAATTGGTGTTGTTTGGTGTTATAAATGCTAATGACATGAACAATGTGTGAAATAGTTAATGTGGACAGGCATAGTATGGCTGTAGTGATATTTATTATGCGGACTGTGTGGGCGTCTTCAGACGTCGTCCGCCACTTAATCGTCTGTGTAAACCAGAGGACTCGTATAGATTTGTCGCTAGAAGCTCCCTTGCAGCAGTCAAAGGCCTACACCACCCTTTGATTGTCTTGTTAGGATTAGGAATAAAGAACAAAATTAAAGATAAAGGAAGCTCTAAAGGACTTGTATCCAGAGCCGTAAAATTATTTAATAAAAAAAAATCAATAGGTAAGTGATCTTACTAGAATGGGTCAGCAGCAACAGTGAAAAAGTCTATGATTAAGGGAATAAAATTTAGAAATAAATTTAATTAAATAAATTTTGAGTCTTAGTTAATTAATTATTGAGAACGAAATTGAGTGTGCGATGCTTTCAAACAAGTGTCTGATAATATTTATTCGTTTTATTATAGTTTTAATTATAATGACTAAATAAGTTCATAAGCTTTTTTTATTACCATTACCACCTTCTGAGAGAACTTTTATCCATTGGGATGCCACAAGGGATCAACTCACTTCTATCTAATAGCGCCATCTATTATTGTTTCTGGTAACTAAACTTATTTAGACAGCATGCAATTTACATCAAACACTCGAGTAAGACAGTATTATGCTTTTTACAAAGTAATATTTTCCTGTGGCAAAAACACAACTAAATTGCTGCATACTAATTTAACAGTAATATCAACAAGTACCTACTTAATATAAACAGTAACATAAATAAAGTGATACCAACCTTCCTTTCCCAATTTCTCAGCTACATCCATCCACGCTCGAATCGTCATGAATCCTCGTTTGTAGTTTATATTCTCCGGGTTCCATATACAGTCATGTTTTTTAATTGCCGAAATCAATTTGAGCACTTCTTTTATTTTACGTTTACGCATTTTATCGCGCAGACAGTCAGACACGCCCTTGGGCCTAGCGGTGCGATGGGCGACTGAGCGAGGTGACAATGAAATGAGCGGCACGGCGTGAGTCGACGCTTGACGCTCAGCCACGCGGCGTTGCCGTATAGTGCAGTCGTCGAGCCCCGCCCGCTCGACGAGGCGACTTGCGGTTTTGTAGTTGGTTGAGTTGGTTCACAGACGTAAGTACATAGATCTCGTTGGTTTACTCACAGCCTGTGTTCACTCACACACAGCACAGATTACTTACAGAAGTCAGAACTACGTTCAGCGCTAGCTCGTCATTGAATCGTAGTGAAAATGTCAATCAAAATGAATCGACTTTACTTTTTTTTTAAATTCTATTTTATTATTATGGTGCGGGATTGCTGTTAAAAATGTTTACAAACATTAGTAAACCTTTTTAAAATTCAAATAAGTACATATAAACACTTATTATTGTAATATTTGTTACGATATAAGTATTTACTAATTATAATTATATAATTACAGTATTTTATTTTCATTTTATTATGCATTTTTATTTAGTTAGAAAATGTTTGTAAACATTTTTAACAGTAGTGTGGGAGCATCAAATACAACGAGCTTGGACCTCAACAAGCAATAATGTACCTTATGTAGGTACCTTCCCCAATATCTTTGTTGGACCTTCTCCCCAACTTCTCCCTAATATGTCAGTTGGGGCACTGAAATAAAACACCAAACAGACATCACAGTCATTGATTAATTGAACAAATTAGCAATGATAAATATATGTGGAAATACAATATTATCATTGGTAACCCGTGTGGTTCCAGGTTAGAATAGGACCTCTCCATCTCTTCATGTGGATGTCGTAAAGGGCGACTACTGGCCTAAGGACTTAGCACAAACATCTCGTGCTACTATTGCATTCCCAAGGAGAGTTAACGACGGGTGGCGGTCGGTTGTAAAACTATAGCCAAATTATTTAAACTATTCCGGCTGTTTCTTCTCCACTTCGCTAGGTCTGGCATCCTTGGGTGATCATTGACATGCATGTTATGTTTGGAGAAGAAAAAGCGGAAAAATGCACCCCGGGCTCCAAAGCAGCACAGCTGAGGATGCAACCGGGAATCCGCTTAGGCGGTGAAGAATATATGTGGAATTAGTTACTTAACAAGAAGGTACCTATAATACCTCTGAAGAATCTGATTTCTGAACATTTGACTTGGCTTATAATAAAAGTAGTAGTAACTACCTACTTCCCTCTTTTCGGCCTCACCGTATTTGGGTTAATAGGAAATAAGATACGATTGTAACAAATTCTACATTTTATTTACCTTTCCCATTACATTCTTCTTGTTCCGACAATTCGTTCAAAAGTATATCCTGAAGCCTACTCCTCAATACCAGCTTCCTCATTGGATTTATGTATCTAAAATATGGAACTAAAGACTTCAGGAACATAAGATCATAATCATTTTCAACTTTCTGTCTTTTACGTACGTCTTTAGGCGTACATTCTTCCCTTGGATTAGTAAAAAAATCTTTAGGCACTATTTCTTGATCCTGGAATTCAAGTTTTATTTCACTTAGCGCATCACGGTTTTCAAGCTGGCTATCTCCATTTTCATCTTTGCAACTATATTCTAGGTATTGTTCACTTGATTCAGTATCTTCATTGTGGTCAACTGAATTTTCAGCGTGAATGAAGAACGCGGCTTTGAAGAATTGCCATTTACCGAGGTAGTGATCGACGGAGGTACACGGGTATTTTTTTATTTCCTTTTTGAATGTGTCCCGGACGATTTTCCATTTTAAGCGCATCACCTCTTCTGTAAAGAATAAATAATATATATATATATTAACCCGTACGTGGCACGCCGGGGTGATGGCCGGTGGAAAAAAACTTAGAATGTACCAACTGTTTCTTTTCCCGCGCTGATCGTAAAAGCTAATTGGGGGAGTGGGCAAAAATGCGAATCATGTTAATAGGTGACGCGGGTAGCAACCCATCACTATTTTGATTCCATTTTCTACCTTCTCCCCATTTTTAAACAGTGTAATATTACACTTTGGTTTGGGAAAAAGACGTGATAGTGTCGAAACAAGGATTCAGTCATCACACTCATTGATTAATTGAACAAATTACCTATGATAATATATGTGGAAATACAATATTATCATTGGTAACCCGTGTGGTTCCGGGTTAGAATAGGCCCACTCCATCTCTTCCTGTGGATGTCGTAAGAGGCGACTAAAGGATTAAGCACTAACATCTCGTGCTACCCATTCCCAAGGAGGGTTAACGTCGGGCGGCGCCCGCATGTAAAACTTTTCGCACAAATACATTTCCAAAGAGGGTTGACGTCAGGCAGGCGGCCGGTCGTAAAACTATATCCAAATCATTTAAACTGTTCCGGCTTTTTTTGTTCTCCATTTTGCAAGGTCTTTGGCATCCGAGGTGACCATTAACATGTTGCATGTTATATTTGGAGAAAAAAAAGCGGGAAAACGCACTCCGGGCTCCGAAGCAGCACAGCTGAGGATGCAACTGGGAACGCGCTTAGACGAAGAAGAAGAGTGTCAAAACGTGGTGGATTAATTCCTTTTGTAGGTAAGTTTCCGCGCAATATTTACTTTCTATCAATTTATTTATTTAACTTCATACACAAATACAAGTGTAATGGTGGACTTAAAGCCTAAGGCCTTATCTACCAGACAACCAATAATTCTAAGTTAATTAATTTATAAAAAAAAAAAAAATTAATAAAAAAATCTTCAAGGTGTTTCTTTTCTTCTTTTTTTATAGAACTTATAGAAAGGTAGGTACCTACCTATGTATTTTATATTAGAACCAACTTAGTAGCTTTCAAATAAAAAAAACATCAAAATCGACGTAACATACAGAAAAATACCATAGTCGAATTGATAACCTCCTACTTTTTTGAAGTCGGTTAAAATATGAGCCGGATTATTGTTACTTACCTTAACTTAGATATATGCAAGTTTCCTGAAAACGCCATCTATGTCACAGTCACAGAATTATCAAGCACTTACCAGCCTCGCCAAGTTCCTCCCCAATCTCTTGCCAGCCAGTCGAGACAAGAAACCGATCGTTATACTTTTCGTGATTCGGATTCCAAATAAATGGCCGCACTTTAACTAGTTCTATCAACTTGAATACTACAGAAGCTGGAAAATAGGACCTCATTTTAGAAAGGTGAAGGTCCGTGCAGCTGTATTATTTCGCGCATTGGCGCTGACTGATTGCCGTTGCCGGTTGCCGCTTCGCTTCGGCTAGCGTAGCGGTGAACGATCAATGTGGGAGTGGCGTATGAAATCGCGACGTTGCCGCTTCGTTAAAGAAAACGCGTCTCGCTCCGACTTCCGATGTGTTGCATGAAGTCGCATCGCAGTTCATCGCACGCATCATCCCATCATATTCGAATCCAATGTTCCAGTCCAGAGGGACTATAGGCTATTAGTCTTTTTTCTTAATTAAGGGGCTTGACAGGCTAAAAGCCTGTAAAGGCTTTTAATCCTTTAGGCTAAGCCTGTTGAATAGGCCAAGACCAAGTGTTATTTTTTGCGATACTTACTTAAGTAAAATATAATATAATTATATTAATTTTCTTTTCTTTTTTCAAAATAAATGCAACACAATATACCTTAATGCTTTATTCATAACTAGCAGCCCGTCCCGGCTTCGCACGGGGTAGACAATTATTTTACCAAGGATCCCTAATTTTGTAGCCTATGTCAAATTGGAAGATTGTAGCATTCTATTGGTGAAAGAATTTTTTAAATCGGCCCAGTACTTTTTGAGCCTATTCATTACAAACATACAAACATACAAAAATAGGTACAAATCTTTCCTCTTTATAATATTAGTGTAGATTAGTGTAGATGAGAATCCGTCACGTTTTTAGGGTTCCGCACCCAAAGGGTGCAAACGGGACCCTAATATTGAGACTCCGCTGTCTGTCCGTCTGTCCGTTTGTCTGTCTGTCTGTCCGTCTGTCTGTCCGTCTGTCTGTCCGTCTGTCTTTCCGTCTGTCACAGGGCTCTATCTCTTGAACCGTAATAACTAGATACTTGAAATTTTCGTTGATTATGTATTACTGTGGCCGCTATAATAACAAATACTAAAAAAAATTAAAGGGATCGTCATACAAAAAACGTGTTATTTTCAACGTTTTTAACTAGATCTTTATAATGGCATTAACTAGATACTTGCAATTTTCACAGATTATGTATTACTATGGCCGCTATAACAACAAATACTAAAAATAAGATAAAGTTAAAAATTAAAGGGGGTCGTCATTTGGTCGTCATACAAGAAACGTGTTTCTTCTGCGCTTTAAAACAAATACACAGTATGGAGGCACGGAACCATTCATGTACGAGGGACTCGCACTTGCCCGTTTATTTGTTAAGTATGTAGATTAATAACAGGAAGAAAACCAGAACATACAGGGAAAAAAATCTACAAATCCGACCAAAAATGACGAGGATACAGCGATTATACTGCAGCAGTTAAAAAAACGCCCGCGAGTACGAACGAGTCTCGACCGCGGTGACGTCATTAAACCGAACTGCCGGCCGCGCGTGGACGCCTGTTTTGTAGGTATTCGGTACCAATCCGCAATTTTTGGGCTGTGTTTGAACTGTTATGTTTTCTTGAGGACTTATTATTAAGTAGTGGTATATATGTCGCAGTTGGATGGTATAAACCGCTAATTTACGAAACCTCTAGTTGTTTGGCATTACAGCTCGGTTTTGTTAAACAGCCGAATATCGTTCAACTGGATTGTCTAATATTGCGCAACGTGTTACGTTCATTAAAACCGCTAACCACGTTTCCAAACGGCTAGCGGTTTTGTGAAACAGTAGCGGTAATCCGCTGTTTGACGAAACCGTTATACAATCCAACTGCGACACATGCATGATAAGGATTTGGTGTAGGGTTACCATAATGAAATATAACTGGGTGTCTATTAGAATACAGATTTTTTCGACATCGAATTTTATTTCCCAGAACACTATTCAACGATTTTTATTGCTATAGGTTTGCCCTAACCTAGTAAAATGGTTATTATTATTATTATTATTATTTTATTATTTTACTCTTTATTGCACACAATTTAACAAATTATACATAAAAAATAGAGATAAATGTTAGCATACAAAAGGCGGCCTTATCGCACAGCAATCTCTTCCAGGCAACCTTAGGGTAGTATGGATAGGTTAGAACTTTTCTAGCACTCGCCGGCCGCTTCCGCGGCACGCTCGCTCCGCTCGCTCAACTCGTGTTTGTGTTGATCGCAGTTCTAACCTAACCTAACCTATTTAAATGGATAGAACACTCGCTCGCCACATTGCCACTTCGTAGGCATTCTAAATTGTATATAATTTCTTCAGATAGAATTGTTCAACAACTTCTCTAGCCGCATGGATGAATACAAGTCGTTCATTCCATTCCGCGTATTAGGGTTCGCTGTTTTACAAAACCGAGCTGTAATGCCAAACAGCTAGAGGTTTCGTGAATTAGCGGATTATACCATTCAACTGCGACATATATACAGCGTAAAATATGTCATATAAATATTGCATCGTGCCTAAGTGCAAGAGTACAACAAGAAGTACTCCAAACAAACTATGATTTCAAGTTCCGAAGGACCCAAAAACTAGAAAAAAGTGGTGCAGTGTCATGAACAGAAATCCGCTATCAAGCAAGACTACTCGTTACTGTTACGAAGATCATTTTGACGTAAGTTTTATATACCTCTATTATACTGAGTATTAAGTAGGTACCTAGGTATTAAACAATCGATGAAAGTAGATTATATAATAGGTAAGTACCTATCTCTTTTTCTCATTGTTGCTTGATTTACTTAATTCAACCTGGTATCTAATCCTTTTAAGCAATCGCTCAAAATCATAAAATAAACTTGGGGTTTCCTAAACACAACCTACGTACATGAATAGTTCAGGAGAAAACTGTATTTTAACTTGCGATTAACATTTCGAATAACTAATGTTTTTACACGTATTCTGTTTCCAATTCCTGTCTACTCATACAGCCAGAACTTTGCTGAAAAGATATATACATAATATTATAACATTTTAGTTAAGTGGCTCTAGTAACAATCAATATAATTTTTTAAACTTTTTTTTATAGGTGGAAAATGACATGGAAAATTATGTAAGATACCGATTGATGGGTGGTCAACTGAGACTAAAAAAAGGAATTCTTACGCACAAATTTGATTGTCAAAGAAAGAAAAATACTGTTGTGGAACGGGCTGGATATAAAAAGCGACAGCGGATTGAGTACTTTGAACGACTACTTAATCCGGAAATCGGTCATGAAAGCCTGATAACACAAGAAGAGTTCATTGTATGTGAATCTTATGATATTGATGCAAATGATACAGAAATAATAGACCTTATTGCAGAAGATAATGTGACTACTGAACATAATTATCCTAATCATAGATCACACGCAGTGCAAGTTAATATAAAACCAAAAGTTCGAAGCAAAGGTACCAATCAATACTGATGGCAATGAGAACCCTAAATTAAAAAGGGTGAAAATAACAAACAACGTCAGGAACCATTGCATGATAGCTCCACATCTTACTCTAGTACCTCATCTGTTTCTGCTATCCTAAGTGAACTCAGTGTAAATACTAACGATTCTGAAATAAAACGAAAAGTAGAAACTGAGTCATATAAGAAACACATGCAAGTAGGAACTTTATTGTCTATATCTAGAGAACCTAAACTTTTTCTCAGATTACCATCGCAAGTGTATTTCTGTTTAGAATATTTAAGTGAAAATGTTGAGAGGCCTCTTGTTGATGTATTATTCATCTTAAAAAAATAGAGATGGCGTGAACCGAATTCTATGCTGGCTGTTCACTTTGGAGTTTCGGAATCTACTATAGCCAAACATTTCAAAGAGACTATACCTAAAGTTGCGCAATGCATGCAAAAGCTGGTTTTCATTCCTCCTCGCGAAAATATTCGCTCGAATCTTCCGATACCTAGGAGGCGTTATTCAAAAGTCACCAGCATCATAGATTGTTTGGAAATACAGATTGAGAAACCCAGCTCAGCTGTACATCAAGCGCTCACATGGTCGCAGTATAAAAATGCGAACACAATAAAATATCTCATGTCTGTAACACCTGATGGACTTATTAGCTTCATATCCGATGGTTATGGAGGAAGGACGTCGGACGCTCTTATCTTTGAAGAATGTGGTTTCCTTCAGATGTTATCACCCGGTGACGTTGTGATGGCTGTTAGGGGATTCAAAAATATAGCTCATTTACTTGAACGTCAACGTTGCAAATTTCTACGGCCTCCTAATGTTGTCTCAGGCTCAAAACTTAGTAAAGAAGAAGTTTTAGAAACAAAAAGAATAGCAGCCCTTCGAGTGCACGTCGAGAGAAGTATAGGGCGGTTTAGGGAATTTGAAATGATTGCACCTTATGCATGTGTTGATATTGAATATGTTATAATGTTAGACTATCTTGTTACATCTGCTTGTGGAGTAGTGAATCTTCAAGATTGTTTATTTAGAAACCAAGTTTAAAATAAAATTACGTATTTTCTTAAGCCAGCTGTTTAATTTCAAAATCAAATATTATACCCACTTAAGTTATAGCCAATTTAGGAAAGACTGATTACTTCAAAAACATGTCGACTTTTGTAAAAGATCTGTACAGTAAATTTTATCAAATTCCGCTTCAAATATTTCTACTTGTCTGTTAGCTTCAAAATTTGTATCAGCCACACAAAAAAGACCTTTTGTTGCAGAAAAACATTTGCAGCTGGATTTGACATTTTGATTTTTTTGGGAGACGATTATTTTTAACGAAGCTTTCTTTGCCTTGTGTGGTCATGGGACATTTTATTTCTATAACATATTCTATAACTATATATATAGTCCTCCTTATCCCTTTCGATAAGGCGACCTCGGGCAAGAAAAATCAAAGGTTGGTGGTAACTTTGTTTCTAGCGTGAGCCCTAATATGGCTCGCTAGACCGAATTTTGTTAACGGCAGTTGATAAAATAATTTAAAGGGCTATCTAGTGCATGACGAAGAGCAAATGGAAATTATCACCATATTTACGAGTTAACAATTTATTTCACACTTCAAGGCCATTTGCCTATATCTTCATCTTAATGAAAAAATAAATTAAATCGGTTAAGTTTTGGAGAAGAAATCAAGAGACTATGAAACGTTGATTTTGTGTACGTTTCATAGGTATTTTCGGTCCAAGCTGCAGTTGTGTGTATCGCACTCGGTTGGTTATTCTTCGGGCACAGTGCGATAGCAATAGATTTTACAAATATCTATTTTTCAATTCTCTCGTTTCCATTTAATGAAAATCGATTCAGCCGTTCAAAGTTATTGGTGGTAGGTGGTAGGTGAACGCTTTTAGTCACTGTATTTAAATTACTACAGTTTATTCCTCAAAAAATTTACATAAAAATCTTAAGGCTTTTCTACAGACACCCAAAATATCCAAAATACGATCGAGCATTTTTGGCTCGATAGAAAAAATCGCAAACATACCTCTAAATTTGCCTTTATAATACATATTACTATTTTAAACAATCACATTTTTATATGAAAATTATACCAAAAAATGTATTATCTAAATATCTATCCGTTTTGGCTACAAAAAAATTATAAATATAATACAAAAAAAAAAAACAGTGAAATATTCGTTAAGAGCGAAGAAAGGCCTGGAGCCGTGCTCGACGATATTTCGCAGTTTTTTTTTTGGTATAATTTTCATATAAAAAGGTGATTGTATAAAATAGTAATATGTATTATAAAGGCAAATTTAGGCAAATTTAGAGGTATGTTTGTGATATTTTTTCTATCGAGCCAAAAATGCTCAATCGTGTTTTGGCTATTTGTGGGTGTCTGTAGAATATCCTTAAGATTTTTATGTAAATTTTTGAGGAATAAACTGTAGTAGTTTAATAACAGTGATTTTTCAAAAACAAGCACAGTATTGCAAATTGTGAACCCATCTCGCCTTAAGCGTCAGGGGTTTTTTATTATGCCTGGCAAATAAACTTGTACAATAAGAATGATTCAGTCTATGATATTCAGACACAGTATGGCAGGGAAGTAATAAAAGTCCAGTTTTCTGTCCACATTTTATTCAGAGACATCGGTATAAAATATATGAGATATAAAACAGCACAGTCGTACATAAATTAAAATATATCAATATAAAATACGTCAATATAATGTTAAATTAATTGTAACTGCATGGTGGTGGGCCCACCTAATGTGAGTATTAACATTTACTTACATGAGAATTTTTAAACGGCCCGAATTAAAGAAATATAATAATAGCTTAAAAATAAGTGGGGTAATTACGAATATTCACTGTGATATGAAGCCGTGTGTTTCCGGCAGAGTAGAATAGGACCACTCCAAGTCTTCCCGTGGATGTCGTAGAAGGCGACTTAGGAAACACAAGCTAAACAAAGCTTGTAAACATCATTGAGACCTCTCCAGTCTGGCAAGCGTGGAGAGTGTAGGCCAAATCTTCTAGCTGCTCTGGCCAAATATGACTTTGGTAGTACAGGGTGGGTCGTGCTCCTGCAGTGGAGACTAAAAAAGACCTTGATGATGATGACGACTGTGTGTGAACTAAAAGCAAAGTCGTTATTTTATTATTAACTACCAGGGCCTTATATAATCATATAATGACACATCAGTTGACGTCAGTCGTCCGCTAGTTTCCTCCTACAACTATTTATTGTTCTCATATGTTGATAGAGTGTACAAAAACTGCATTAAGCTAAATACGAAGAATAAGTGGCGCCCTCATTTGAAAAAAATTGTTAACCCGTAAATATGGTGAAAATTTCCATATTGTTAAATGTTAGGCACTAGATAGCCCTTTAAATTATTTTATGAACTGCCGTTGAAACTATTATTCGTGATCCATCTAGCTTTTAAACCCGTTTCCGGGTTAACATAGTTTCAACGGCAGTTCATAAAATAACTTAAAGGGCAATCTAGTGCCTAACATTTAGCAATATGAAATTTTTTACCATATTACCATATTAACATTTTTTTTTCAAATGAGGACGCCACTTCTGCTTGCTATTCACCTCGCTTTATCACAAGAAGAAAGGACCGTTTGGTTTGACAGCTAAATGACATTGAAATAAAACGACATTATCGAACGGGTGTCGTGTCATTATGGAGTAACGGCCCTTCTTCTGATAAAGGATACAAAATCTTAATACAGTTTTCCTACGCTCTATCAAAATAAGTGGAAATTTAATAGATGTATACCATATGTCCAAACTTAGCGAATAGAGATACGGGTAAAATATGGATATTTATGTGGTGGTGATTTTTGTGTAACATACAATAAATGATAAAATGTTGGGTAATGAAATCTATACTATGACAGAATGTCTGCTCTTATTTTTATAATATTTTATCACAGTGAATAGAGCTTTTTGGGATCCGTAGTATACTAAAAGTTATCTCATGCTGACGCTAAAATTTTTAAAATTGAGATCAAAACGGATAAATTTGGTAGCAACTATATACTCGGATATAATATTATTATTTAGTATTTCGCACTTATTTATTAGAAATCATCCAAGTTTACAAGCAGAAAAATAGAAGTCCTCAATTTGTTCTTGCTCTAAATTAATCAAAACCACAGAATCCATAACAGTACAAGTTAAAACTTAAAACGTAGCGTGGCTGTGCAAATTTTTAATAACGAAATTGCTCGCAAACTTGGAAATATCCAAATTTTTTTTTTTTTTTGCGTCAGCATAGAAGACCGTGGACAAGAGTGGTGGTAGGTACACTGTTTACTTTTTAACATAGATATTTGTATGTTAATCATACGATACATGATCTACCCTAAATTAATCCACAACGGCGACATACAATACAAGCAGCGGAATGTCTGTTAACATACAACAAATATATTCACTACAAATAGTATTTGGAAGAAAGAAATTTGCAAAAAGTTACTTTTTAAAGTTATATAAATAAAATGTGGGAAAGACTCATCAGTCAGTCATGTGTATCAGTCATTTTAAAGCCGGAGAAACCGTGCTGAGAGCCAGCCAAAAGAGCGTAAATAATTATAAGTTGCGATTCCCGTTCTTTCGCTGTTTGACACAAATAGAACTTTTGTATGAAACCGAATGGAGCAGAAATTGAGCGACTGACAACTTAAAAATAATGCTTGTTTGGCTGAATCCGGCTTTAAAATAATTAACCTTCTTACAGACGAACGACAATGTCGCGAACTGTCGCGCCTGTTGTCGCCGACCATGGTCGCGAGCTGTCGCTGCCACGCTGTCCCTCTAAGGGTTGGGACACATCTGTCAGCACGGAACAGCATTTTTCTTCGCTCAGAACCGTCATTGGCTAAAGCAAGAGGGAACGACGGAACGCCGCGGAATCGGCGATGCTGCCGCATTCCGTGTTGCAAGATCTGTTCCAACCAACCCTAAAGTATTAACTCCTTTCTTCCAAATCCCCACCATAACTAAAACGTGACGTACACTAACGACTGGAAGAGACTAGCAAACGTAAGAAGTTGTTTTAACCCCAGTTAACCTTAATCTCAATTCCTTAACGAGCTATGTCTTGATATCAATTCATAAGTCTCAGTGTTTGTATATTCATCTTGATTTATTGGAAAATTAATATGATTAATTTATTAAGTATTTTCTTTTATTTTCTATCTAGCCTGATGGGAAGCTAAGATGAGGTCTAAGGTGTTGGTGGCTTTGTTGTTTTATTTATGTTATAACAAAAAATCCATAATAATATCCAAAACAACAGAACCTTACGATACTGGAAACGTATGTAAAAGTATATTTTTCATCACTATAATGTCAAATTACAGATTTAAATTTGATATGATACCGATTTGTTATCTTGACGTCGAGTTCCGCCACGTCGAGTCGCCGCCACGTCTACTTTGAAAACTCCCGCTTTTATTCCCGCCTAGTCGAATTGTTGAAAAAGTCTCTTTAACACATTGCTAGACACACTACGTCTATACACGTAGATCAATTGTTCTTTCTATTGTGTCTGGCTGAGTGTCCAGCAATGTGTTAATTCCCGCCTTGACAAATCGTTGAATAAGTATCTTTTATTACCGCTTCGTTTCGAAATAGAGATGAAGCGACTCAACGTGGCGGGTCTCGACGTGGCGGGACTCGACGTTGCGGGACTCGACGTGGCGGGACTCGACGTCAAGGAACATATCAGTTACCTACCTAATGTATCAAATTGGGTCTGGGACGTTTACCTACACATATGAATATTATATCGTTATGTTAATATCCTTTACTATAACATATGTTTACGACTTACTTTGACGCTAACACAATCTATGTGAATTATATATTTATGTAAATTTATTCAATTAATCATATTATCTTCTCCAATTCATCATATCCCCATCTCTCATAAATTCGGCTAACACATTTATGTGGTCAAACCACTGTAACATTGGCACAGCAATCCATTGCAAGAAAAGCGAATGTAACAGAATGTATAAAATTTCGATATAAGTAATAACAATTTAAATTCGGCCATGACTGAAAATGCAAAGCATTTCAGTCGTTTTGAAAGTGCAACTAGATTGATGGACAGACATTGTCTAATAAAGTAAGCATAGGCTAAATAGAGGGTTGCCTGTTCTCACTATATACAAAATAAATATATAAAAATTTTATATACGGCTCTGATAATGCGTTTAGAAGCTGTTTATCTGAATAACAGCCAGTAAAGGTGAGTTTAATGAATTTAACAATTATTATGATCGTCAATTCTAGTTGCACTTTATGTGAGTTTTAACAAATATCTGTGCACCTAAATAACCTCAAATTTAATAATTTTAAGAAAGTGTGTTCGAATAATTATTTGCATAATGTGCTTACATTTTATTATGATTCACAGATTTTGCCACAAAATCATAAATTTTGGCATAATTTCAAATAGTGAAATTTTAAGTAAGTACGCGAGTTTCCTTGAAATATGTATTTATCGATATTTTTTTATATAAGTACCACTAATATTTCTTATGCTACCACGCCGACGAACATAAACACATGGAATACTTAAATAAACATTGATATCAGCACAACATCCATTGTCTTCATTAATTAATATTAAATTAAATTAAACGAATATGATTATCACACGTAAAACGTTTCCCATCACTAGTGTCAATGTCAAATGACAAACTATTCATTTGACATTGTCAATCGCGGTTGTGAGTTGTCATAATAATATACGTGTACGAGATTATATACCTACCGATTTAATTATATATACCGGCCGGGTCATTAAAAAAACTGTATAATTTAAAAATACACATAAGATTTATATTTCACTGATACACCATAATTTTCATAATGTTTCTGAGAAGACACGGCTTAAAATACTACAATCAGACCTATAAATTTATATTACGAAAATCGTAAACCAAAACCTCCCAAAAAATATTATTATACTTTCCAGTAAATCTAAAGAGCTGCCGAGAGTTCGCTCCATGGAGAACCCAATAAGAACTGAAATTTTGAATGCGTCTTCTATTAAAAGCTCTGAAATTCACAATTAAAAACTGTTTACTCGTATTTTAATTAATATTTTTTTACTAGTTTTGTGATTATAATTATTCGAATTACATTGAAAAAGTTATCATATCCTTATCCTATAAATCTTAGAATTTAGAGCAGTAGAAAAAGCACTCAAAATTCCAAGACAGTGGACCAATTTGGACCCAAGATGACAAAATGAAATAGAAACACGAACTACAAATTCCAAATTAGTTACAAAGGTAAAGAAACTATCAAAACTGAAGTAATTTCATCGAAATTTACTTTAGAACACGCTTTCTCAGTCTCTTAGGATTAAAATTCCAATATATTTCCAAATTTTAAATACGGCTATCGTGACATATGAAAATTAGAAGTTATACACAAATGTTGTGAAATGAACGCTACGAGAATCGAATTTAATGACTAAATTTTGAAATATAAAAGTGTACACAGAATATCTAGGACTGGTTTAAAGAAACAAGTGACTGATATTGGTTGATAGAAGTTTCTCTACATGATTATATGAAAATGAAGATATGCATTTTCTTTTAAATCGTATTACTAACCCCACTATTGAAATGTACAGCAACCTGCTTTAAACCTGGCTTAAATATGTATATCAAGGGTACCGGCGTTCAAAATGTTACTTTTACGCCCTAAAAGTACCTACCTTTATTCTATACAGAGGTTTAGTTTTTTGATATGCAGCCAGCGAAGAATAATACTATAAAAGCATTATAAAGCGCAAAAAAAGGTCCATGTTAAGTAAAAAACTCTATTCAACGTCTTAAATGGGTTTTTTTTACTTTACATATCATCATAATAACTTCACTGTTATTTAAAAACTACATCTCATTTTCCATCAACCATTACTGACGTTACTACACGCCAATTGCTGGTCCAATCAGTAGCTGCTGTGTGACGTTGCGTAATGGCGGACCGTGGCCCACAGTTGAAGCTGCGTCAAGCAACAGTAATTTTTTTGCGTAAAGATAATGTTTGAAGTTTCTAGTATTATATACTTCTAGTATTATAGTACGCCGTTTGCAGCCCGTCATCCTGTAGTAGGGTAGCACCTTGACATCATTTTTGACGCTAAGTTACACATGTTTTCAGTTAAAATAATGTAGTTGTGAGTAAGTATAATAAAGATAAATTCTAAGAGTACATAATTTGTAAGTTGATATCTATGTATGAGTAGAATTTACAATATTATGTTTTCCTGTATTTTAAAACATCGATCAACAACACCTATATTTATTAACTATTGATACTTAATATATTGTGCTATATTTAAGATTATATTCTGAATACAAAGGTTTTGTCAGAAGCTTTGTTGACAATAGTTTAATGTATTTTTAATTTTGTCAGTGTAAGATAATTGTAAGTACAATTTGTTTAAATGCTTAAGTAGACAGTTTATCTTTTATAATAAAAAAAAATTAAGGCTTGAATTTTAAATAATGTAGAGTCATTAAAATTGATAAAACATTGTTTTCAAAAGGAAACAAGCTCGGTTATAAGACGTAAAAGGTTAATTTTTTTATTTATGAGTTTTTTTTTCTTACTTTACTATTTCCTAGTAAAAAAAAACTTGGAAATACATATACAGGAGTGTACACTTGTACAGGATCTATAATAAATATAATGTCATATTGGGTACATGAAGGATGTAAATTAAGCTAAAATTACTAATTCAATATAAATTCTAGAGATTATAGTACAGTTTAATAAAATACCTTTTGTTCAGACGGACGGTAAGGTTTTAGAATGTTTATTGAGATTTTTAACAACACACCGTTTAATTCATAAAATCTGATTTTGTTTAAGTATATATTTTTTTAACAACTTTTTTTATTGTGGTCCGTATATTTAACTTCTTTCGATAAAGTTTCCAATCGTGTATCCGATTCATCAAAATCATATATAAAGTGGGATATTTTTTGTAAAAATCTCAAAAATATATTAAAATAATTTAAATTTAAATCTTATAATAGGTGATCGATGGCTGTGAATTAGAAAATATAAAGGAGAATTGATGAGGTGTCCACGCTACTGAATTGTTAAGGGTAGGTTCTAGGTAAAATGATATGTTAACGAACTCTGTTTCTTATTATAAATACGTAGAATACATGTTAAATAAAAACTAATTATGACATGAATCTCTATTAAATATGGTAGAAAAAGTAATAACTTGTCTTGCATTTTACAAAAATGTAAATGTCAAAATTTTAATACATGACGATGACAGGGATACGCAAGAATAAATAATTTTTTTTCTTAAGGTACATATTCACGAAATAGGTACATATATCTAATGACCGCGACACCCTCGGTCTTGCGCACTGCCGCGTTCCCTTTTATATTAAAACTTCAAAATACTCACTCAATTGCGTCAGTCCTTACATTATATTTAACAAAATGTGATAGAGCTGTTTTTCATTCAATATGCCAAGATTGTGACATCGTAAGATCAATCAATCATGTCAATGTCAAATGATTGATATGCATCAATAAATTTTTGTGTATCATTTTTATTCAAAGATCTTCATATTTTTTTATCGTATCTATATTCTTAAAGAAATTTTATACATAATAATTTTGTCATCACTTGAGCACAGCTTAATTTTTAAATTATTGTTACATCAACTCTCCTGACTAAACAAAAATAAGTTTGTATATTCTGACTTCTCCACGAATGGATACAAAAACGTGCGTTTTCGCCTGTGATAGGTACCATACCAAATCACACTCTGTTGTATAGTATTAAAGCTTAATTTCGACTGTTTTACAGATCTAATACAAGTCAGAATTCATGTCCGGATTTTCATGAAATACTTTTTTATTCTGATGATCCATAAAAATTATAAACATCGACGACATTACACGCTTAGCAAAATTCTAGCACATGTGTAAATATTCCTAATATACTGAGTTAAATCTGACGTTGTGTTACTATGCACGTAGATAGTGTAAAGTAAACTTTTTCGTATATTTTTAAACCCGATAGCAATACCCATTACCTATATGGGAATAAAACGTCGCCCCTTATCACGGTTTCCCCCAGAATACAACAGAAGATTCTTCAAAAAGGGCGTGAAAAGATTCAGAATCGACGACTTATGGCACTTCTATTGCATATTAGAAATATTTATACATACAATTTCTTGTACGAAGTTCTGACAAATCCAGAGCACACAAGGACCGATCGCCATCCATGCCTTAACCTAACAGCGGCACAACATGAACTTAGCCTAGTTAGCCTACTGGTCGAAGTAGCTTAAGCGTCGCTGGCTGCCGATGGTTGTTTGACCAGGTCGAAGTCCTTGCCAACGCTGGCTTGAGCCTTCAGTTTGGGCTTCTCGTTTTTGTGCTCATGACTTGTCTTCTCTTTGTGGTCTCCTGGAAATTTGCAAAGAAACAAAGATGTAAGTAAATAAACATGTGAAAATACTTACTACTTTATATGCAAAAATGTTCAAAAAGAAGTCGAATCTTAAAATCCAGAGTTAGAATAGGACCTCTCCATGTCTTCCTGTGGATGTCGTAAGAGGCGACGTAAGGACAATGGACTTAGCACAAACATCTCGTGCTTCAATTGCATTCCCAAGGAGGGTTATCGTCGGGCGTCGGCCGGTTGTAAAACTTTTCGCACAAGTACATTCCCTAAAAGGACTAGATAGCCCTTTAATTTATTTTATGAACTGCCGTTGAAACTATTGTTGGTGATATTGTCCGTCTAGCTATAAAACCCGCTTAAGCCAATAGTGGCCCCTTTTGGCGGAAGCAGGTTTTATAGCTAGACAAACTAATGTAAACTTTCAACGGTGGTTCATAAAATAATTTAGAGGGCTATCTATAGGTAAACCGCTTAAATGAGTCCTCGCCTGCGGAATACAGGGGCGCAGGGGTATGACGAAAAACCTTTTTAGGGTTTCGTAGTCCACAAGGAACCCTTATAGTTTCGTCATGTCCGTCCGTCCGTCCGTCCGTCTGTCTGTCCGTCCGGGCTCGTACTCCGCCGCTACTACACCGATTGTCACGAAAATTGGTGGACAGATAGATATTGAAGTTCCAAAAGTTGGTTTTTAAAATTATGAAAAAATGTTTTTTTTTTCAGCCGCCTCCCATACAACGAAAAGTGAATTTAAAAAATTTAATTGGACTAACCCCAACGTGTGGGGTATCGTTGAAAAGGTCTTTTAAAATGCAATGCAAAAACTGCTTTGAAACTATGTAGATCAAACCCCCCAGTCTTGAGATAATCTAATACAAAGTTAAAATTTGAGGTGTGGGGAACCTCAAATTTTAACTTTGTTTAGCAATATTTCAAAAGATACGGTGGAGGGCCACCGTAGCTTTTGAAATATTACTAAAATAATTCTGAAAAAAATGTGGTATATACCTCAAAGTATGTACTTTCAATTAAAACTATAGCGGTCTCGGTATCATAGATAGTTATTTTTTAAATACGTCATAAATCGTAAACTGTTACTTGCTGATACGGAACCCTTAATGGGCGAGTCCGACTCGCACTTGGCCGCTTTTTTTCGTCTATAGTGCCTAACATTTAGCAATATGAAATTTTCACCATATTTACGAATTAACATTTTTTTTCAAATAAGCGCGCCACTTCTGCTTGATGAATTGGTATTCATCAAGCAGAAGTGGCGCGCTTATTATAGCAGAAGAACCTTAAAGAAAATCTACTGCAACGATAACGGGAAGAGGTGAAGATGTGATTGTGTAATAAGTAAATAAATAATTATTAAATAATTAATATAATAAATAAGTAAAGTATAAAATATGTATACCTGGTTTATCATGATTTCCATGGCTTTTGTGGTCGTGGCTCCTATGGTCATTGGCCTTGTGGTCGCCGTGGTGGTGTTTGTCGTGGTGTCCGTGGCCACTCTCGACCACGCTCACGCCGTTCTTGTGTGTGGTGGGCTCAGGGTCCCCTTCTTCTTCTTCACGGAACTTGCGGTTGAACCAGTGGAGGCAAATGTACCTGAAATTCAAATAGATGATTGTTGTTAATTTGTTTTTATGAATATACAGATGGTTACTCAGATACCTGTGTCACCTTACAAAGTGCACGACGCGCGTGGTGGCACAGGCATCCGATTCACCGTCTGTACTAGCTGATGCCTATAGCATTGCCCACATGGTAAATAAAAAAAATATGGAGTTTCATTCATGCAAACTTTCATCCTCTATTTTACCCTTTTAAATATAGATTTGTTAAATAATGATACAATAGACTTTAGTTTCAAACCATGATTTCATATGTTATTTTTAGGGTTCCGTCTGTCCGTCTGTCTGTCCGTCTGTCCGTCTGTCACAGGGCTCTATCTCTTGAACCGTAATAGCTAGACACCTGAAATTTTCACCCATTATCTATTACTGTGGCCGCTATAACAACAAATACTAAAAATAAAAAAAGTTGAAAATTAAAGGGGGTCGTCATACAAAATAAACGGGCAAGTGCAAGTCGGACTCTTTACTCTAATTTTTAACTCCGACTCGCACTTGCCCGTTTAGTTACATTTCAAACTACAAAATTAACCATGTCTTACTAACTTTCAACCCTCATTTTAACCCCTTAGGGGAAAAGTCCCTTCTTAGTGCACTTTTACGTCATTTAAGGAACGCTTGTGCAAAATTTTATGCTTTTAGACCCAGACTATTTGATATGAATTTCAGCTTGATACCTCCACGCGTTTCTGAGAAAAAGGTCTTGACAGACAGACGGACAACAAAGTGATCTTATAAGGGTTTCGTTTTTCCTTTTGAGGTTCGGAACCCTAAAAAGACGTATTTGTCAAGACAAATAAAACAAGCTTTTGCAAAAAAAATCAATCTTGCAAAATTTGGTTACAGACTGACAATAAAAAAATGCAAAAAACATCCATATTGCTTCTCATTCTTTTAAGTTTGAGTATACTTTATTACTGCATCCTGAGTGCCTAAAAATGAACAGACAGACACACATTCGAAACGAAATGTTATCTTGTAAACAGTAATAACGGCTTATAAAGACGTACCTACATCTGGAGTATAGCATTAAATGGTAGTGAAACATGAACCCATTTCAGACATCTTCGTTCCTCTAACAATCTCAGCCTTTCTATACCAGCTCACCAGAGTGGGTTCTTTTCACATTCGTTTATTGTCCAAGCTATAAAGCTCTGGAACGCCTTACCAGTTGATGTTCGGAAGGCTAAAACCCGCTTTTCATTTAAAAAACAGGTGAAAGCACATTTTCTTAAACAACTGTCAGATAGTTCTTAGTGTATGTAGTATATGTGAGTAGTATATCTTAGTATAATAATAGTGTGTATTATTTGTATGTAGTTTATGGTTTATTATTACATATTTATGGTTTATTATTACATATTTAAGTATACCTGGTTCATTTTTCATCATTTCTTTTTGAGTTTTTGCACTACCCGTGTCTTTTTCGACATCACCCGGTTGGTTGACTGGTAGATAAGGCCTTAGGCTTTAAGTCCGCCATTACACTTGTATTTGTGTATAAAGTTAAATAAATAAATAAAAATGAACTTTGGCTAAAAAGGATCGGGAACGTTTAGAGGCATTGGAAATGTGGTGCTGGAGACGTGTGGAAGGTATAAGTTGGATAGAGAAAAAGACAAATGAAGAATTACTTAATTTAGTTAATGGGAATAGGAACTTATTGAAAACAATCGATATTAGAAGAGGAAAGATGTTTGGTCATCTTATACGCCACGATCAATTTATTAAAAACATAATAGAAGGAAAAATAGAAGCAAGAAGAGGAAAGGGAAGACCAAGAAGAGCATTTATAAATCAAGTGAAGGAGAAAGTTGACGCCGTGTCGTATAGGTCAAAAGGATGGCTCAAGAGAGGGAGACACGGAAACTACTCCACCGACAAGAACGTAGTTCTTAAATTATAGATAGATAGATAAACAGTAATAAATCAATTTTCATCTTCAAAAACCATTCACTTTTCGTTAAATATTTCTTCACATCAAATTACAATTTAAAACATAAAATGACAATGTCAAACGTAATGTCAAATGATAAAGTCATAAAACATTTACGAGCGTCAGATGAAGTCCTTAATGGTAATATTTTGATGAAAACGAGGGGGCTGCAATATTAATGGGTTCGATTTCTGGCCGTTACACTTTACTGCTAATTCTCATGGCCCAAGGGTCGCGGGTCGCGAATTCGATAACGACTGGAAAGCTGTCTGGAATTTAATTTTTGCATGATGCGTTGAGCAATATATATTACTATTAATCAGTTTTTAAAAAACTTGATTTGTTTTCAACCGACTTCAAAATAGGAGGAGGTTATCAATTCGACTGCATGTTTTTTTTTTAATGTATGTTTGTTACGCGACATCTTCGCCAATTGTGAATAGATTTTGATAATTCTTTTTTTATTTAAAAGCCTTAACTACCAAGTTGGTCCCATTTTAATTTGGTGAAGATATGATGAAGAACTTTGGAGATATGGAGGAAACTCCTAAAAAAATTAAAGTCGGTTGTTTTTTGTTAAAAATTTAATTATAAAATATTAAAATTATAAAAGCGCGATAGTTTAAAAACCAATATTAAATTTTATTATTTTATTTTATTCCAAGGACCTTGTGCGGTCTTGCTCAGGTCGTCCGACCACCCAGCAGGTGGTCAGATGACCTGAGCAAGGTTGCAGGAAGACGCTGGATGCAGGCCGCTTTTGATCGGTAGCTTTGGAAATCCTTGGGGGATGGCATGGCAACTTATAAAAGGAAATGCACTTGAAAACCTGACTTAAGTACTAAGTTCTTTTTTTATTAAATAATTTTACGGCTCTGGATACAAGTCCTTTAGAGCCTATCTTTAATTTTGATCTTTATTCCTAATCCTAACAAGACAATCAAAGGGTGGTGTAGGCCTTTGATTGCTTTAAGGGAGCTTCTGGCGACAAATCTATACGAGTCCACTGGTTTTATAGCCGATTGAGTGGCGGACGACGCCCGAAGACCCACACAGTCCGCGAAACAAATATCACTACAGCCGTACTATGACTGTCCACTTTAACTATTTCACACATTGTTCATGAGCATGAGCATTTATAACACCAAACAACACCAATTTCATATTATAAAGTCTAATAAAATCAATTTGTAAAATAATTTTAAGCAAACCCCAACCCCTTGACTTCCCGCCAAAAACTCGTACTAAGTTATTGTGTATTTTTTTTTTTTAGAGAAACAAACAGGCTTAAATATTGTACATACGCTGACAATTTATAAACGTATGAAAATGGTTATCCAAACTTCATTCTAGGTCGGCAGTCAGGACCACTCCATTTCTTCCTGTGGATGTCGTAAGAAGCGACTAAAGGACAAAGTACAAACATCTCGTCATACAACTGCATGAATCCAAGGAGGGTTGACGTTGGGCGGCGGCTGGTTGTAAAACTTTTCGCACAAATTCATTCCCATACAGGGTTGAAGTCAGGCAGGCGGCCGGTCGTTATTGCAGCCAAATCGTTTAAACTGTTCCAGCTATTATCGATTCGCATGGTCTTTGGTATCTTGGGGTGATCATTGTCATGCATATTTTAGGAAAATAAAAAGCTGGGGCGCTCCCCAAGCTCCGAAGCAGCACAGCTGAGGATGCAACAGGATGAGATGAACGCGCTAAGATGATGAAAAAAAGACCGTGCGAAAGCTTTGTTTCTGAAAAAATGGTTAGTTCTTTGCTAAATCGACTGTTTATAATAAAAAGAGATGCTTCTAAACAAATATTAGCCAAAGAGACTTTGTGAGTATCAATATTACTTGGACTATATGAGCCAAAGCAAACATAATATAATTTTTAGGCCAAAGGGAAAAATATTAGCCAAAGGGACTTTACGAGTATCTATATTACTTGGACTATATTAGCCAAAGGGACTTTACGAGGACTATAAAGAAAATTATTCGCGTCTTTTACTTGAAAAAAAAACAGTAAAAACTTACACGGTTTTCATAATTATGAAAACCGTGAAGGTTTTTATTGTTTAAACAAGGCCCTTTGCCCTATGCCTCGTTTAAATAGCTTAGTTGCTTATCGTGGTGTTTTTTAAGCTACTTTTGTACTGGTCATGCGAAGTGGTAGTGTCAGAGTCTACGGGTTAAAAAGCGTAACCTATAACGCCCCGCACGGCCCGACTTGTACCTCTGAGTGTGTAGAATTATCAGACTCATGTAATACAATATTTTTCTAAACGTCAAAAACAAACATTTTCTATGGGATTTGTATCAAAATCAGAACCGTGACGTCATAATTTTCTGGAGTCAAATAGCGCTCTTAAAGTTTTTCTGCATTAATAAATCTAAAACCACGTTGAAAATGGATATGATCAATGACAAGTGACACTATTTTGTGACGTTTTATTCTCTTAACAGTACCAAATAAATTATTTTTGACCCAGTCATCTACCCAATCATAGCTAATAACAGACTCGATAAAAAAGAAGAAGTACCTAATGTTTCTTACTAAAATAAAAACGCTGGGGCGATACGGTGCCTGAACGGCGTGAGTTGGTAGCTATCAGCTGGCAAAACATAACGCAGAATAGAAAATTCGGCTCCGAGCTCAAGATTCACTTTAGGTCACTGAGCCAGTGGAGTAAGATTTATTTCAGGTGACAAAACATACAAGAATATACCTTACAGACATAATATAAAAAAACTTAAAAACGAACACTATTTTATACGCGGTGTTCGGTAGCCTCCCGCGATAAGACGGAAAAGGTTGGAACTCGCACAAGCTAAACTATACTAAGCTCATGTAAAGAAGGCTTTGGGCACTTGGGGGTGAAATGGGGAGAGGAAGGTGGGATGAAAACGCACTTAATTATCGCCGAGTGGTTTGTGCGGATTCATTATTTTTAAAGGCATAGAAAGTAGTTTATTGTGTAAAGGTTATGGCTTACATTTAGAAGACTAGAGCCATCCCTGAACCATTTTTACCCGACTACAGTCATTCACAACTACCGTGAAATCGTGTATACATCGTGAGGAAACCAGGCACCAGCACACTAGTTCACTTCATCAATGATTTAGAATTATCGTTAAAACAAAGCATAACAAAAAGAAATATAAAGAAAAAACTTAAGTTGCACTTTTTGAACAACCTGTAGGCTGTTCAAGAAGTCGGGTCGGGACCGGTTTTGTATGCATCATCTATAGATGCATACAAAACCGGTCTTGCATTGAACGACAGGTGTTGTGATGATTTATGTTATTAACTAATACCACTAATACTTAATCACTTTAGATATAAGTACAATGATGAATGTCAGATGAATACTAACCTAATTTTTAAATTGAAAGTAGACAATACGCTCCCGGACAAACCTTTGTGGTTTATGGGTGCATAGAATTTAATTAATGTTATTTTTAGATATAAATAAGTACATGAAAAAAAATTATTCATAAGTATTTCTGTATTGTTCCTCGGGGAAAGATGTTCAGTATTATGGTTATTATACCTTTAAAATAGTATTAGTATATTTTGCTAGATGTCTTATAACATAAATTAATTTGTTTAAATTAATGGGGTATAATAAGTTCGAAGCAATGAATTTATATAAAGTCTAATCCTTTTTGTGACAGTCATTAAAGTGAGATACGATGTAGTAATAGTGGCATATATTCGCTACTAAATGTACACAGCAGAGTTGTAAAACACTGTACGGCTTTTAGACTAATTAGGCTAGCTCTCAGAGGGGTTAAGCTCTAATGGCGTCATTAATATAAAACTAGTTAAAACATTGACTTCTGTTAACGTTTTTATCTTTTACTGAATGGACATAGCTCAAACGCGTAAGAGCCGATGGCCGATGGGGCAGAAAGGTTCTCGAATGGCGGCCACGTACCGGCAAGCGCAGCTAGGACACCCACCTGCTAGGTGGTCGGATGACCTGAGCAAGATTGCAGGAAAACGCTGGATGCAGGCCGCTTCCTTTCGGTCGTTTTGGGAATCCTTGGGGGTGCCTATGTCTAGCAGTGGACTTTCTGTGGCTGATATGATGATGATGATGATGGGGCGCGTAAGACTGCCTCCGCGGTCCAGTGGTCAAGGCGTTTGCCTTGTGATCCGGAGGTCATGGGTTCAAATCCCACTGGGAAGCATACTTTGAGAAAAGTTGTTTCCAGTCTGTTAAGGATATTGCAGGCTTGAATCTACTGATTATCCGAAAAGATGTTTCCGTGCTTCGGAAGGCACGTAAAGCCGTTGGTCCCGAACGTCATCTAGCGTTTGTACCTGTCCTAGGATTGGTTCTGGTCTACCCTTTGGGTTGCGGAGGTCAGACGGCAGTCGCTCTGTGTAAAAACCAGTAACCTCGTCGAATTACCTAGGTTAGGTAGCGGACCCCGGGTTTTGAAGCGTTACCGCTGAGGATGCTACCGGGAATACGCTCGGATGATGGTGAAGATGAGGCTCGTAAGACCCGATGTTTCTTCCAACGTGCAGATGCAAAAAGTAAGCCGGTGATCCCACTGCGATTTTTAACATTGTATGCAAGTAGCTTAGTTTGTATAGAAAACACGCCTACTCCCACTAAAAACGCGGCAGATTTCGTGAAAACGCGGCAGATTTCGTAAAAACACGGCAGATTCCGCGAACCGCGGCGAGGCGCGTTGCCAGTGGGTGAATCGCCTAATGGGTTGCAGCCGCTTCGCCTATTAACATTTTCTCCCATTCCCTCGATCGGCTTTTATTATCTGCACAGGAAGAGTATCATTTCTATTCTTCTAGACTAACGTCGTTTAAAATGTACAAAACGACGACCTCCGTGGCGTAATGGTTAACACGCTAGACCGCTAATCCGGAGGTTCTGGGTTCGATCCCCAGCCAGGGCAAGTTGGAAAATGGCCTTTTTCAATTTGCCCTGGGTCTTGGGTGTTGGTTATCTTTATCATCATCCATCATCCCAGCCCTTCTTCCGCCCACTGCTGAGCATAGGCCTCTCTTCGTCGACGTCACCCATCTCGGTCCTGAACTGCTCTCATCCAGGTGCAACCCGCAACTTCGATTATATCGTCAACCCATCGCATAGGCGGACGCCCGACGCTTCTCTCACCCGTTCTGGGCCACCATTCGGTCAGAGCCTTGCTCCATCTGCCATCACTCCGTCGGGCCAGGTGTCCTGCCCAGTTCCACTTTAAGTTCATGACCGTTATACCAACGTCTTGAACTTTAGTACGTTGTCGGGTTACGGTGTTAGGAACGCGATCCAGCAACCTGATGCCAAGCATAGCATAAAAAATAAAATATAAAAAATATAAAATAAAAAATAGTATCGTTGAGTTAGTATCCCATAACACAAGTTTAAAACTTACTTTGGGGCTAGCTCAATCAGTGTGATTAGTCCATATATATTTATATATTTATTGTATTTATTGACATTGATAGGGAACGCAGGTCGCTGGCTGCCCGGGGCAACATGCTGGCTCGCAGATTTGCACGTTGCGCAGTACCGGTTAAAATAACGCTTTTCAAAGCGTACTGCCAGTCTTTTTACACGTGCAGTCTATGGGCCAGTTATACGGCTCGGGCATACAGCGACTTGCGAGTCCAATACAACAACGCTTTCAGGGCGCTGTTAGGGATGTCGTGGCGGTGTAGTGCGTCTGGATGTTTGCGGAAGCGCACACTGATGGTTTCTCAGCCATTATGAGGAAGAGATGTGCTTCCATAATGACGCGCCTACGCTGCAGCTCTTGAAGGTGTTTATAGACAGATGGGACACTCCGATGTGGGGCAGATGGATACATCTCCATAATCCTTGTTACTAACAATAGTTTTTAAGTAATCAATGTTACTAACCCGATATGGACATGGTCTGAATTAATTTTTACTATTTATAATTATGTCTTGACTTCTCGTACTAACACGCTAATTGTACAAGCGAGCGAAGCGTTTCAGTTTCGAGATTAGCCAAAAATGCTTTTCTCCGTCTGTCTCTGGCCTACAGGTTGCATTTTTCAACCGCTTTTAACAAAAATCGCCACACAAGTTCCTTGACTTATTTTTATTTTTAATCGTTCGCGATTTTTGATTGGAGGAGAAATAAGGGGGAAAATTTGCTTATGAGAGGCAAAATTGAACGAGGTGGTGTCAGTAACAGGTAACGGTAATAATGGTTTTCAAAATGCCCAACGCGCATAAAGAAGTCTTCACTTCAAAAAAATCGAAAATGGACGGGAAAGAGAGGAAATTTGCTGTAGCGTTATACCTATATGGACAGATTTTACTGAAATGGTTTTGCTAAGCCGGGGGAAAGGAAAAAATGTGTTATTTCATGGTTACAAGAGCTCGCGAGGTCTACTGTTCTAACAGGACCACTAGTTATAAATGTAAATAAACGAGTAGGTTTTCGCTTCCTATATGTTCTTCTTTCTTCTTAACATGCACAAACCACACTATTAAGGTGAACACCAAGCAGAAGTGGCGCCCTCATTTGAAATAAATTGTTAGCTCGTAAATAAGGCGAAAATTTCCATATTGCTTAATGTTAGGCAATAGATAGCCCTTTAAATTATTTTATGATCCACCGTTGAACGTATTACATTCGTCTAGCTGTAAAACCCGCTTCCGCCAAAAGTGGCCACTTTTGTTTGTTTCTAGACGGATCACCAAGACTAGTTTTAACGGCAGTTCATAAAATAATTTAAAGGGCTATCTAGTGCCTAAAATTTAGAAATATGGCAATTTTCACCATATTTACGAGTTAACAATTTTTTACAAATGAGGACGCCACTTCTGCTTGGTATTCACCTTAAGTAAATTAAATATCTGTAAAATACAAACGTTCATAAAAATATCATAAAACGTCGTAGACCTCGATCGTAGTAATTGCTACGAGTAACTAGACTTTGTAGCCTTGTGCTACGCGGATCGTAGCATTTCTACGAACATGTATTGAAACGGGATACTCCGCAGTTTAGGCGGTGATCCCACTACACCGCGCACCGTCGCAGAGAGCGGGGAAGCAGATTTTAGCATTGTATGCAAGTATCTCAGTTTGTATAGAAAACACGCCTAGTCCAACCAACCCACTAAAAACGCGGCAGATTCCGTAAAAACGCGGCAGATTCCGCACACCGCAGCGGGGGCGTTGCTAGTGGGTGAATCGCCTTAGGTATGAAGCTACGAGTACATGGCGAGGCGTATTCATAAACATAAGTTTGAAATTGTTGAAAAAAAATCATTTATCTAGGCATATAACTGGTTTTCCCAGTCAAAATATGAACTTGAAAGAGAATATCAGTGTATCATATCATATTTCACCATCAGTATGGAAAATTTCTACTACACCTTTATATTCTTTCTCAAATTCTTATTTTGACTGTAGAAAATTAGTTATACGAGTATGCTAGATATATGTAATTTCATTGAAATTAAAAAATACTGCCCAACTCTGACATGCCGTTTAACAAAATAACAGCTAGAGTAGGTTTGTATGGAAAAAATATTTATTTATTTATTTAACTTTATTACAAACGTTATAGGCGGACTTAGAGCCATAGGCTTTATCTACCAGTCAACCCACTGGTGATGCCGAGAAAAAGAAAAGTTTAGAAGTTTCTAAAAATTCAAATTCTAGGGTAAGGGGACTCTTAACTCAATTGTGCCCCGCCCGCATGCGAGCTAGTTACTGTTTTAATCCATTAACAGTGGGTGAGTTACTCAACTTTATAACCTAGCTTTTAAATGATTATGTTATGGTATGTTGTATACAATTGATTTATATCTTCTTATACTATGATTGCGAAAGTGGATGAACCCATCAAATCATACAGATTTATTTCAATGTGTTTATTTCGTCTTGTTTGACTTTTAGCCTAGTCATATTAGCGTTTTACCTCGGAATGCGATATAAACAGCTGGAAAATGGTATACACCTGCCTTTTGAAGTTCTAAAAGTTATTGGAGGTCTCAAAAATCGTTTTTCACTATTGTAACACCTATAATCGAAATTAAAAAAAATAAAATAAACGCGTAATATTCTGCACGCTCTACGCCCTCTATCTCAAAAACGGTAAAGCGAATGAAAAAATGTTTAGTACATAAATTGTTGCGAATATTACGCTCTACAATTTTGATATCGTTGGAGCTATAGAAGCCGAGATAATCGTGAAAAAGCGATTTTTGTGACCTTTTGACCTTTAATAACTTAGCAGACACGGGATTTCACGAAAATGTTGACTCAACTTTTAAAACACCAAAGGGAAGGTGTATACAATACAAGTTTTCAGCTTAATATCTCTCATTCCAAGGATGACCTTTTTTTTTTGCTAAAGTATTAACCTAATTACTTTATTTATCCCATCCCAACTAATATTATACTCGTAAATGCGAAAATGAGTTTGTATATTTGTTTGTTTGTTTGTTGCCTCTTCACGCTTTATCTACTAAACCAATCTTCTTGAAAATTCGCATACACATAGTTAGGAGTACTGAGAAGGACATAGGGTACCTTTCATTCCGGAAAAAAGGATGTAACCGTGGGATACGCGAGCGAAGCCGCGGGCAAAAGCTTGTTTATTTATAAACGAAAAATAAAATTAAATAAATAAATAAGGTAATTGGGCTATTTAGAAGAAATTAGAAAAATATAGTTTTTGTAGTCATCGTGAACTTGAAGCGGAGGTGGCCAAGTGGTTTAAACACTAGTTATGGGTCTGTGAGGCACGAGTTCGACCCTCGCTAGGCGCGACTTGGACCTCTGAGTTTGTACTCATGTACAGTCATTTTTTACTACCACCACTTGCTTCCGGCGAAAAAAAACATCGTGAGGACTGCACACTAGAGGCTATTTAGTTTACTAGAGTGTGAATTGGAGAGGGCAATGGCAAACTACTCCAACATATCTGCCATAATTCAATTTTTAACAAAAAAAAACAATTCTTCTTTTTTTTTAAGGAGTTTCTTCTATATCTCCAAAGTTCTTCATCATATCTTCACCAAATTAACATGGGACCAACTTAGTAGTAAAGGCTTTCAAATAAAAAAAGTATCATACAAATCGGTTCACAATTGGTGAAGATATCGTGTAACAAACATACATAAAAAAAACATACAGTCGAATTGATAACCTCTTCCGTTTTTGAAGTCGTTAAAAAATCGTCATTGTTTGCGATTTTTATAGACAACTAGCTTTTGCTCGCGGCTTCGCCCGCGTAGATTCGGGGTATGAAAAATAGATGTTGTACGATTCTCAGACCTACTCAATATGCTCACAAAATTTCATGAGAATCGGTCAAGCCGTTTCGGAGGAGTACGGGAACGAACATTGTGACACGAGAATTTTATATATAAGATAACACCGACAAGAGCGTGACTCTTAAATGTAGAAGATTGTACTAGGGATATATCAGTTCAGATTTGACAGTACAGTGTTTCGCGCAAAAAAACCTTTCGAACAAAATCCATTCGGACTTGGATATCGAACCTATGTCAGATGATACTAAAATGAGCGCAAAAATATCTCTGACTTTCATTAAGGGAATTTTTTCGAAAACACGATTTTTATTATATCTTTTACAAATATATAAAAGAAATGCCCAAGAAAAATGTCAACACAGGGTGTATTGAAGCAACGCACTTGTCATTTGCATAATTCATTTCATCGGATTCCATTCCATTACGGAGCATATCGCAGGGAGAATAAATATATTTATTGGAGGGGCGGACTTTATGGTAATGAAATAGGGGCCTGGAAGAGCGCCAGCGGCGGATTAATGGGTCGTTACTCCTGTAATGAATCCTGTTTGGCTCTAGGTTAGTGTACCTATCGATAACAGTGAAGAGAATGATGGTTTCGCGGTCTATGCATTATTAATCTTCATCTAAGCGCGTTCCCGGTTGCATCTTCAGCTTACATACTCAGCTGTGCTGCTTCTGAACCCGAGTTGTGCTTTCCCGCTTTTCTTCTCCAAAGCATGTTAATGGTCATCTAAGGATGCCAAAGATCTTGCGAAGTGGAGAAGAAATTGCCGGAACAGTTCAAAACGATTTGGCTATAGTTTTACGACCGGCTGCCTGACGTCAACCCTCTTTGGGAAAAATTTGTGTAAAATGTTTTACAATCGGCTGCCGCACGACGTTAACACTCCTTGAGAATGCAAAGCGATATGTTTGTGCTTAGTTCTTTAGTCGCCTCTTACATACATCCACAGGAAGAGATGGAGTGGTCCTATTCTAACCCCGAACCACACGGGGATTAATAGTATTTATGTAAATTTGAAGAGAATTCATACTCTACTGACGAGAGCATAGCTCATATAGGTATACGTATTTATAATTGTCGAACGAAAGCTCATGAAGTAATCTCCAAAGCTGCGAACCTAAACTGGAACCGGGCAGGACACCTGGTTAGAAAGATGGAAGGTGGATTAAGGCTGTCACCGGGTAGTATCGTAGGAATGAAAAATGGAGTCTGGCACATGGAACAGTGGGTCGATGATATGATATCAAATGAATTGCTGGAAAGGAATGGAAGGCCAAGGCTAGGGATTGGATTTAAAATGCTTACATACCTTAGGACACCTCCCAAGATCCCAGCTCCCACGAGAGCCGCTCCAGCACCCATCAGATAGTAACGGTGCTGTGCGGCTTCTGCTCCAGGGGACAACTGCACCAGTCCCACCACCAACACCACGATGCCAAGGAGGATAGACCCCACCACCGCGTGTAAAGCTGCTACCTGAAATCGAATGTATAACAATATGTATAATCGAATGTATATTGTATCACATTTTAAGCAAAAATGTATAAATATTATGCACTTGTTAAACAAATAGTCGTATTTATATAGAAATCTGTTCTTCTATTGGCATAACCAGGAATGGGTTGTGGCGAGTATCATAGTTTCAACATGTCTAAAGGGCCTTTGCGTATTGGATTTGTATCCCCATGCAAGCCTCCAAAAGATCGGAGTGAAAAGACTATAAATGTAAAGCTTTAGCATTCTTGGTTTACCATTGAGCTGGTTTTTATCTTAAGAAAAGAAAAAGTCGGAAAGCGTAGTACCGGCAAACCAAACATATGGCTCATTATTCGGCTAGTGCTGGCCGAAAGAAAGCGTGGCGTCAGCACCAGAAACTCTGCGCAGCTGCCCCCTATATTTTCCACCTGCCGCCACTTATACGGTAATTCCCTCGTAATGCAGCTCGTTTCGCAGCCGGTGCTGGTAGCTTCACGGGGAACTCAACGCAGTTGCAACGGCAGTTGCGATGGTATCCGTCAGCCTCCACCACCACTCTCCTCCGCCAGCCGCCGCTCAGGCAGTCATTCATCCATAAGTTTTTATTATAATGATTTAATGAATTTAATACCTTATACTACCCTATATCATTATAATAAGCCGTGTGGTTCCCGGCAGAGTAGAATAAGACCACTCCAAGTCTTCCTATGTATATCGTAGAAGACGACTTGGGAACCACAAGCTAAACAAAACCTAGCTTAAAAACATCAATGAGACCTCTCCAACCCGTCTGGCCAGCGTGGAGAGTGTAGGCCAAATCTTGTGACAGCACTGGCCAAAATATGGCTCTGGCAGTACAGAGAAGATCGTGCTCCTGCAGTGAAGACTAAAAGAGACCTGATCATGATCATGATATCATTATAATAGGTTTTAAACATTAAATAACAGTTTCTCACCTTTCCACAAACGTAAAGCTCATTCCTCAACCGGTGCTGGTCTGGAGAAGGCGTGGCGTCGGCATGAGGAAGTCCTCCCAGCTGCAACGGCAGCTGCGAGGGTCTCCGTCCGCCCCCACATCTCTTCTCCGCACGCCGCCTCTCATGCCGGACGGCCAC
Organism: Acrobasis repandana; assembly: GCA_963576875.1. Taxonomy (NCBI): domain Eukaryota; kingdom Metazoa; phylum Arthropoda; class Insecta; order Lepidoptera; family Pyralidae; genus Acrobasis; species Acrobasis repandana. Next base: position 20,650,677 of record OY756222.1, read on the forward strand.
TGCAGGCATCGCGCCGATCATTTTGGCTGAAGATGTTAGACTGTATTTGATATACAAGTCGTTCGGGATGGGGATGGCTTTGTATTCATGGGATCAAAGAGAGGAAGTAGATGAGAAAGGCTGGTTTCCAGCGAAAATATACTGTTAAAGAGGAATTGCTTAGGGTTAATCAACGGTCTAACATCTTGTTTATTGGAAGTTCAATATTGGTCAAGGTTGTCTGCACAAAATTTATGTAAAACACTGGAGTGATTGGATCACAGATCAGTATATCTTGATCCTCGAGGTTTGCATAACTTGGTGAAAAACAAGCTTGACATTTAACTTCAAAGTGAAGATTTAGTTATAAAATTAGCAGCTTATTTCAATAAAGGTATTCAGATTTGGAAGGTTTTGGATGTTTGAGGGTTTAATCAGAACGAGCAAATAAATGTATCTAGTCATCATCGGCATATTGAAAGATGGCGACTTAAGAAGCTCAGTATATTGAAATTCATTGTTCATGTTCAAAAATGGACTTAAACTACAAAAATGACAAAGCGAGGAACTCGTATCAAAGTAAAATGGCGAGAGAACGAAACGAAACATAGTTAACCATCATTTGTGGAGATTGGAAAAAGTAGATATATTTAGAAAGATTTATTTTTTCTGAAGTAATATTAATTTGTTCCAATCAATCGAGGAAGCCAACTCAATAAGCACCGCAGTCATGCTTTGTCTGCAATTTGTTGGATTTAGCAGGCTTCAGGCTGTTGTACTCTGATTGCACGGCAATTGCAATTTGTATTAACTATACAGCGAACTGCAGTACTATGGAACCTTACGTAAGCGCAAAAATAGGTCAAGTGCGAGTCGGACTCGTACGTAAAGGCTCCCATACCTTCTTTGTACAGTGTAGGCTAGGTGTTCGAGGTAGTGTTTGTAGATGTTCGAAATACGCTGAAAAAGACACGTTTGTTGACAACCCCCTTTAGCGAATTCGGTCTTTGAGCGTAACATACATATACCTACATTATTAACCGTTGCTCCCTGCTGTTTCAGTTTCAATTTATTTATTGCTTTTCATATTGTACATATATTACACTACACTACATAGTCAATTCATTAGTTAGTAGATACAACATGAACCCTAATAGGGCATTGCAAAAGAAAACAATGGAACGGCTTGCAGATTTTTATATATAGTATTTTTCAATGCTCAAATCTGAGGCCGTACCTAAATTTTCCGGGGTCCAGTGCTGCCCCCATTTAAAATAAATCATTTAAAAGTAAACGGAGACATTATTTAAAAGTTTTGCTACTACCAAGTCCTAGATAATCAAAGTATTTTATGAACTACTGTTTACAGTTTAAAGTGAGAACGTTAAGCTTTACTACGCACATTTGCGAAAAACGGCCATTTTTGGCTAATGTGCTTAGTAAAGCTTAACGTTCTCATTATAAACTGTAAACAGTAGTTAATAAAATACTTTGAAGGATTATCTAGGACTCGGTAGTAACAAAATTTTTAATGATGTCTCCGTTTTCTTTGAAATGATTTATTTTAAATGGGGGCAGCACTGAACCCCGGAAAATTCAGGTACGGCCTTAACCGGATAAATTTACTTTTCAGCAAGAATTTTTCCGTGTCATGTTTAGTTTTTGTTACGATATCTCGTCCTTTTTTAGAACTCTATTAATAAGAGATATCATAGGGCACGTAGTATTCCAAAAATAAGATAAATGTTTGTTTTCACTATGTCGTTCACAAGGCGCTGGAGCTACCGGAGCAAAAGCGTGGTAAAGGGCGCCCCCCTGACACGTGGTGGACGAGCATGGCCCGAGCAATGAAAAAGGAAAATCTTGATGCACTGACAACCCAGAATAGAAAAACCTGGCGAAGAAGAATTAGGAGAACTGACCCCACCTAAAGTGGGAAAAGGGAAAGACGAAGAAGAAGAAGATAAATGTTTGTTTTCATTTTAAGTCGTAGGTCGTAGTCCATTTAAGAAATATTTTACGAGTCGTTCAGTAGGCACAATAAACGAGAAACACAGAAGCGTGCCAGCACGCTATCCTGCAGGATTTATTTTGAATAAGGAACAATGTGGTCGAGGAAATGGATGGCGGGCGTGCCAAAGTCATTGTTAATGGCAGACAGCGTGAGATCGTGAATATGCGTGATAAGGAAAGAGTAAGAAAAATGTACAGCCCCTTTTTGTTAAAGGCTTCGATGGAAAGTGAACTTAAGGACTTGCCCTAGTTTTTTCATACAAACGTAATTAAGCTTTTATTTGAAACGACATGTCAAATTTCGGAACAATTTTGTATATTTGAAGAAATAAGGATGTGGACTAAACATATTTGTAGCTTATCAAGTACATTATTAAAAACTATTGCATATTTATTTTTACTTTTTTCTGATTAGCAAATAATGACAAAGATACAGCGCATTTAAATTCCGCATGACGTCACGATCAAGTATGATTTTCACATAACGGTGACGTCAATCACCCCCACTTCGAAACTTCGACGCGCTGTATCTTTGTGAATTTTCACTACTTTGATAAAAACAAGGGTTCATTATTTTTCGATAATCTAACTGACGGACTAAATAAAATACTTTATTTTGGACCCAGTCTACAACCCTAATGCATATTTCTATAGTCATATAACTGGATTTTCCGTAGTCGAAATATGAACGTTAAGCTTTATTGCATTTTTGCGAAAAACGGCCACTTTTGGCAAAAATGCAAACTAAACCTTAACGTTCTCACTTTAAACTGTAAACAGTGGTTCATAAAATAGTTTGAAGGGTTATCTAGGTTTTACTAGCTCAAAATTTTAAATGATATTCCATTTCCTTACAAATCATTTATTTCAAATGGGGGCAGCACTGGACTCCGTGTATCGTCTTAAAAGAACATATGGTTGTCATTAATTTTTGAATACGAAAAACTTTTACACACATATAATTATCTTTGTCTCATGTCGATTTGAATTAATGCTAGATTATGTTTGTAAGGAAAAGTCTAGGGTAAGAGATTCCTTAAGAGAATACATATTCCTGTAATAAGAGATTATTAGACTTTTCATACAAACGTAGTCTAGCTTTTTTTAAATGAAATTTCAGATTTCGGCATGTATTGGAAATTTGAAATGACAAAATATGACATGTTGTTTCAAAATAAAAGGTAGACTACTTTTGAATGGGATAGTCTGATTCTAAGGGGACTTTTATAAGGCTGTGCACGAACGCCAGTACCATTACACTCTAAAGGGTACTAATTCACTAAATGATTATTTTGGTTAATATTTTCGTATTCTTAATATTATAGTATTGGCGTCCGTGTAGTTTTAATTTAGTGTTTCAAGTCTTAAATACAGGGGCCTTAGTCTCGCATGCCCGCAAATTCCCAATCAATAGGTTTATATTATAGTCAAAACATCAGGACGTTTATATTTGCGGCACAAAACTGGAATAAACAATTTGTAATTCGATTTTTTGCGACAAAAAAGTTTATTGTGGGCGCGTCAATGGACACAAAAGTAAGTGGCAACAAGCCTAAGGACTTAGACTCATTTTTGAAACGCGAAGTCATTAAACGAATGGTTTTTGTATGAAAATATCATTAGGTGACTAAACGAATGGTTTTTAGTGATTTAGGGCTTCAAAAATGGCGCTCCCTGAATTAGTGGGATTGGGTGGGTTAATGAGTGGTCCTACTGTATAGTTATTTGTTGATACTTACACCGCTGAGTCCCGTCCCTTGGTTGTAGTAACGACTGGAGCATATCTGGAACAAAATGAAACTTATAAGTTTTATTTAAAGCTTTTATTCAGCTTGCTCTGTTTGTTGTTATTTATTTTGGTCAAATCTTGCAATATTTTTGAAGTGAAAGCTTCTTTAGCGGCGTTGTGCACTTTTTTTGTAATGGGTAAAAAATGTTAAACTCGCGTCAGGACACGTGTCCTGATCGAAAATTCATAAGACGAAATGACAGCCGGCGCGGCGTAGGAGAGGAAGTATTTATACTATAATTTCGACTAGGCTGTCAGCCGGCTCGTTGGTTTAGGGGTATGATCTTCGCCTAAGGTGCGAGAGGTCCCGGTTTCAAATGCCGGACCAGCCCAAACCTTTTTGAAGTGAAAACTTCTTTAGCGGCGTTGTGCACTTTTTTTGTAATGGGTAAAAAATGTTAAACTCGCGTCAGGACACTTTTTAATGTAATATAAATTGTCATGTTTGTGTACGATAGCGCAATAAATAAATATTGTATTCTACCACATAAATGATAGTACTTTTATACTGATAATTAAAGCAATTCGTGCAAATTATTCCCTAACCATTCCAAAATATCAAAAATGCACAACGTTAATATTATATTCAAGTTTTCACTTCTGCCGGCACTCCCGGTGTGCAACCCGCCGTTTTTTTTCTCATCTCAGCATATTCCCAATTGCATCCTCAGCTGTAACGTTGCGAAGCCCGGGGTCCGCTTTCCGGCTTTTCCTTCTCCACTTCGCACCGTCTTGAGCATCCTTGGTTGTAAGACCATTGGAGAGATTTTTTAAGCTTATGTAAATCAAATGACAATGCTCATTATTATAACAAGGAGCTGATCTGATGATGAAGCCGGAAGGTGTAAGAACCAACGCAACCCCATCATGTTTGAGCTTACTGCATTTGCCTTGATTAATATTTAGGCCTTACAATAAAAGTCAAACTACATACCTACGAATAGTTTTTACACAATTTTACGTATTCCTCTCTCTCTCTTCCTCCGGCCTTATCCCATTTGTATTTGGGGTTGGCTCTCCTAATCTTTCTTCTCCAAAGAGATCTCGTTTAGGTCGTCGCTGATTCTGTGTTCGTTTTCTTTAGATCCTTATTTACGACAGACATCCATGTTAATCGAGGCCTGCCGGGGCGTCTTTTATTTATTTATTTAATAAATCTTTATTGACCACAATGGTACAAAAGGTGGACTCAATGCTAATGCATTGTCTACCAGTCAGCCTTTAGGAAAAACAAAAAAAATAAGTTAGCGATAATAAGCATCTTGTCAATTTTACGTATTCCCTTGGTTATATAAGTAAAGTGGCTTTCTTCGCATGCGTACAAACACTATAACTTTTTTCCCCTAATGGCAGATAGACCGTTTTGAGTCCTACGGCTCTTAGGAGACAGAGCCCTGGGTAACAAGACCCAAAAAGGTAAAAAAAGGAATCAAAATAGTTACAGGTTATTATTAGCCGCTTCACCAATCATGACTCTACTTTTCGCCCATTCTCTCAATGGACTTTTACGATTTAGGCAGGAATAGAAGCAGCTGGTACATTCTAAGGATTTTCTTTTCTCCCAGACCTGCAGTATGAAAGATGAGTGCGTTGCTAGTGTAAAGTAAAGGTGTCTGGCAACCTGAACAAAAGTAGCAAACCTTCTTTGCCGACGTTTTACCTGTAAAATCAGCTCATCCACTGCTGGACATAGGCCTCTCCCAAGGATTTCCAAAATGACCGATCTAGAGCGGCCTGTATCCAGCGCTTTCCTAATCTTGGTCAAATCGTCTGACCACCTTACCAGGGTGTCCAATGCTTCGCTTGCCAGTACGTGGTCGTCATTCGGTAAAATCAGTGTATTAATTCAAATAAAGATTAGTTTATTCTATCAGTTTGTAGCGGGAGCGAGGTGATATACTCGACCGCCACAAAGGAAAGACTTTCCCGGCAGGCACGGTGTATTGTCGGAGATTGTATATAGGTATGGTTAGTTGCAACCAGAACTCTGAGATCGAGAACTCTTCTTGTGAACTATGTTGTCGCTTCGTTGTTGTGGTTAGTTCCTCGTAGAGGTCGCCACAAGTTCTTTAAATATGAATGTCCACAAATATTTTCCCTCGGACATGAAAGCGTTTTGAAATTCAGATTGAGCAAACATCAAACAAGCCGCTCGATTCAAAGCCTCACATTTGCGCCGACACGAGCACCGCCCGACACTTTTTGTGCCTAATCCCCTTTTTTCCTGTTTTTTTATTTGGACTTTTTTAAAATACAGAGCTTCGAAGTACAAGATATTCGAAGTAACTTATTTTTGAAAAGCCTACACAAATCACCTACATTCATAATTACTTATTTAATAGTTTTTATTATTCATATAAAAAACTGGCCAAGTGCGAGTTGGACTCGCGCACCGAGTGTTCCGTACAAACCTGTAGGTAACTATATAAGTAAATTTATGTACGAATGGCAGAAGATCGCTGAAGACATGGACGTGTGGAAGGAAAAGGGAAAGGCCTTTGCCTAGCAGTGGGATACTATACGTATATGCTAAAAAAAAGATATTTTACATTGGCGTGTGGTAACAAATGTGGTGGCAGAGTAGAACACAATTTGTCACCACCCCTTTCCTGTCCCACGGGTGTCGTAAGAGGCGACTAAAGAAGGTTTTGATAACATGGAACGGGAAGTAGCGTCCTTTGTGCAACGACTTTATACCACATCTACAACCAACCCGCCGAACATTTTCAGGAGTTTTTTCTATATCCAAAGTTTTTCATCATATCTTTACAATTAAATAATTTAATAAAGGCTTTTTTATCAAAATTGGTTCACAATTGGCGAGGATATCGTGTAACATACGTACAAAAAACATACATTTGAATTAAAAACCTCCTCCTATTTTGAAGTTTGTTAAAAAGTGACATTTTCACGACTTCAAAGTTGGTCTCATATAATGCTTTCGACTAGGAAATTCTGGACGTGGAAATAGAAAATAGAATGACAACGAAATGCACTGAGACTGTGAATGAGTGAAGTCGTTAGTGTTGTGACACACGTTCCGCTTCGGAAACATCCCATTCCGCACGTCTGCTTGCCAGTGCTTCTCAATATGTCCTTTAGCAAGGATCGTAAAAAAACGTATAGGCACCTAAAGGTTCAACAAAATATATTGACTGAAGCTCTATTAAGACGATACACGGAGTCCAGTGCTGCCCCCATTTGAAATAAATTATTTGTAAGGAAACGGAGATATCATTTAAAATTTTGAGCTAGTAAAACCTAGATAACCCTTCAAACTATTTAATGAACCACTGTTTACAGTTTAAAGTGAGAACGTTAAGCTTTAGTTTGCATTTTTGCGAAAAACGGCCAAATTCGATTATATAAGGATAATAGAAGGAATCTGGTCGTTCTATCTATACCCCATACAAAAAAAAATATCGACATAAACTATAATTTATTACTATTCTCGAAAATCTAGATAGAAATAAAGTTTGAGAAACACAGTCCCATAAATGGGGAGCAAGGAAAACTCTTCCCAAATAGGTCACGTCACTTGCGCTCCCTCACTTACATTACGACATAAAATGAAAAGAGCATAGAAGAGAAACGTGTTCGAATTTATGGAACTTTTACTGTATTGTATTTATTTCTCAAACAATTGTCTTTACACGCCTCCCAACCCAATGCGACATGCTCGCGTACAACTATTACAAATTATCCTCAAAGATATCCTTGTGAACTCACTCAGAGTGCAACAAAATAGGTCGCTCTCATTCGCTACTTGGTTCAGTGTGTGCAACGCCCGCGTCAGCGGAGCGTATTATCACGTCTTTAACTCTAGACAGAGCCTGGACTAAGCTCCCTTAGACCTAAAGACCATGTTTGCGACAACATGGTGGGCGTGTAGATGGAAAAAATGAATTAGTATAGTGATGAATTGCTAGCCGCGTCGCTTATTGTCATGATTCAGATATTCGACCATTCCCTTGATCGGCTTCTACGATCTGTACAGGAAGAGAAGCAGCTGGTACATTCTACGTTTTTCTTTTCTTCCTTACCAGCATGGAAGTCTTAGAAGGAGCTTTTATTTCTTTTATGAGCTCTTATTTCTAAAAACAGAAATCGTTAATATCTGTAAAATGTAATATTAAAAGTATATAACCCTAAACGTGTTAATTTTAGCGTATGTACGACAAAACGCATTTTATGAATAAGTGTGGTAAGAAAAGTGGGTAAATGTAGCAGAAGTGAATCTAGTTGCGCTAACTTCATGAAATTTACTTGACAACCAGTTTTAGTTGTTTGACCAATTTGGTTTGGTTGAAACATTAAAAAAACTAAAAATGTTTGTTTTCTGTTTGAAAATTACCGTCGTTTAAATTTACCCCTTTGATTAATTACCCTATGTAGGTAGAGATTGCTGTGCGATAAGGTTGCCTTTTGTATACTTACATTTATCTCCTAACATATGTCTCATTTGTAGAAAAACAAAGCAAAATCCAGTAACCTCGTCAAATCACGTACGTTAGGTAGCGGACCCCGCGGGCTCTAAAGCTTTACCGCTAAGGAAGCTACCTGGAATACGCTCGGATGATGATGATATGTGTCTCATTTGTGTTATCACGTTGACTGTTAGAAGTTTCACATCGAAATATAATTATCTAGAAATCTAACGCTCCTACATTCACCGCTTCGATTCTGATTCCATTTACGCAAAAAAACGAACAGTAATTACAACGAAACACTCGAACGCACACATAGACAAAGATGCATGCGATTGGTCGCGACAAGGTCACGCGTCGTCGTCGGTCGGGTGGGGCAGTCAACGCAACGAGCGGTGCGGTGAGGTATAACGCGCGGATGGTGGTCTATTATGCAGTACGCTACGCTAAAATAAATAACCTTGTTTACGTGTTACTTTTTTTTAATAACTACTTTTCATGTCTGTATGGCTTCTACACTACTTCACGGCACATGGCGGCATTTTTAATGAATCGATTATCGCAAAAACACAGCAATATACTCAAAGGATACTTCTTTCGACGCAACCGCACGACTCGAGTGTCACGGCAAACTGTCGCGCCGCGCTGTTCATATTTTACAATACAATACAATACAATACCCTTTATTGCACAAAAGTAAAAAACAGAACATAATTATCTTAAAAATTAGGAAATGCGCAAAAGGTGGCCTTATCGTTAAGCAATTTCTTCCAGGCAACCTCGTTTATATAGAAAAAAATTATGGGAAATTAGGTAGTGCGGGGTGGTCAATATAATAAACATACTTATATACAATAATTATAATAAACATACATACACCTAATACATAAATACATACATACAACATACACAAAGAAAACATAACAGGACAAAATGAACAAACTAAGTGGAAACAAGGGAAGGAAATTACTTTTCATAAGGATAGAAAATGCGATTTTACTTGGGATTTAAAGCTGGCTAGCGTTTGGGCGCGTCGGATAGTAAGTGGTAGTGAGTTCCATAGACGTACGGCTCGAACAGACAAAGACCGCGAGTAAAAGTCGGTGGAGTGAGCAGGAATTCTTAAAAGAAGGTTTTCAGCCCTGCGTAGTGGACGCCATTTTAAGCCCCGCCCGCCGCGGTACATATCGCGTGGAATGATTTTTCGGGATTAGTTACGATTCTAGAGAATTATTGTTCGTAGAATTTTCATTTCTGTATCAGCCTATTTTGTTCCAACATGTAGTGACATTTCTGCTTTATTTTCATTTCCACAGCGTAGGCCTCAAATCACGTCTGACACAAAATAAAAACAAATAGACACACCATAACCCAGATTAACTTTGGAACCCTACATGGTACGAGATGTGACATCATGTTAGCCCAAATTCTTTTGTGATAACTTAATTCTAACTAGGGAATGACCCTAAACAGATATTCATACATAATGTCTTCTTCGTCTTAGTGTATTCCCAGTTGTATTCTTCGGAGCCAGGGGTGTGCTTTGCCGCTTTTTCTTCTCCAGATATAGTATGCAAGTCAATGGTCACACTAAAATGCAAAGTCCTTGCGAACTGGAAAAGAAATAGCCGGAACCGTTCAAACTAGATTTGGCTATAGTTTTACGACAAGTGTAGCACAAGATGCATGTGCTTAGTCCTTTAGTCGCCTCTTACGATATCCACAGGAAGAGATGGAGTGGACCTATTTTTTTCTTAGCCATTCAGGTCCCATAGTGGGGCAAAGGCCTCTCCTTGTTGTTTCCAGCTACTTCTTTCCATTCCTTGTCAAAAGCAGATAGGTTGTCCCTCCATCTCTTCTTAGGCTTTTTCCTGGAGGATGACAACGACGACGACGACGACGACGACGACGACGACGACGACGACGACGACGACGACGACGACGACGACGACGACGATGACGACGACCAATAGGCATGACGACTGGAAGAATATTTTTGGCCCTTCGGCACAGGCCGGAAACTCCTAAGGTACGCGCAATTTGCGTCACCCAGGCGTCCCCGTTCACCGTCCCCGCACCTCTCCCCCGTTTTCGCCTCGATTCTCACGTTGGCCGTCAAGAACCGGGGGAGAGATGCGGGTGCGGGGAACGGGGACGTATATTGCGCGTACCTTAGAAGAGTCCCTTCTGTTTACTCTTACTGTATTCTGTGCCTTCGGTTAGAGTTTAAAAAAATATTGTACACGTATGTTTTCTTTTCTCTGAGAAACAGAAATTGACAAAGATTCTGCGCATTTAAATTTCGCATGACGTCACGACTAGGTACGATTTTTACTTAGCGGTGACGTCACAAGCCCCGACTCTGGACCTTAGATGCTCTGTATCTTTGAGAATTTTTACTTCTTTAACAAACTGAAAAATATGGTTCCATTCCAACATCTACTACAAGACGAACTAATTTGAATAATATTTTTCTGACCCTATCGTTACCTTTATTAGCCTCAAATCCGCCGCCCTCTAATATCTGTTGCCCAAGGCTCCAGCCTACTCTGCCAGCTGGTAAATCCACCACTGTAGAAAAAGTCCTTTAACAAGATTTGGAGACAAGTAGCTAAAGGTCCACAGATCTGCATATCCTTGAACTGAGTAAGGGTCGAAGTTGTAGCAGGAGTTTCCCAGGCGCACGCAACCCTATGCCTGGCGGGAAGATCTTCTATTCGTGGCGGTGAAGCATACCTCGCTCCCGCTACAAAGTAATTATATTTTTTTATGTAAGACGGCAAACGAGTCCCCTGATGGTAAGTGATCACCGCTGCCCATGGACAACTGCAACACCAAGGTGTAACAAGAGCATTACCGCCCTTTAGGAAGATTTAGACTCGTTTTTTGAAGGTTTAATGTCGTCGGTTCGAGAACACCGCTGCAGGAAGTTCCTTTAAAAACGTACGGCGTTTCATTGACTATTATCCAAGTGGTTTTGACGAAATTGGAAGCTTTTGCCTAACTAAGGGATATGGGAACGAAATAGCTATAAAAGATAGAAGGAATGTACGTAACTCAGCCCTACAGACGTCCTTCATGGCGTAATTCTGAAACTTTAGTAGCATATTTTGTTTTTCTTTTATATTCAATGTCATTTGTTGTATTTTTATATTCCAAGTAGGGTTCACATGTATCATACATATCCTTGCAAACCCAGGGCGTATTACAAGCTTTGCAATATACTAATGTAGTTTCAAAGATTGCCCTTGATTTGGCCCCGGATCTTCAATATAAAATTGGCGCAGTAAGTTTGATTGCTCACCACAAAGGGAAATAAAAAAGGTTCGGTAAGTAGGTCGGGTACTATCGGGAAAGGGTTTGGGGGCATGGGGTCTGCATAGGAATCCAAGGGTGTGAACATTGAGCCGAACTGTTTCGCTTTTATCCATTTTTTGTGTTTATTTTTCCTGCCGCGAAAGATCGCAGTAATCGATCAATTCTCTAATATTTTTATACTTTGTTACCAATCTTACCTATTATCTTATATACCTTCTATCCTACATTCTCTGAAATTTTAACATTTATCTTATTCCTAAGAAGTCTTATATTATTATTCTTGCGTTCAAATGAAACACGGTAAAATATATTATTACTTTAATTAATAAGTGTAATAAATTGAGTGAAATAATAAAATATTATGCTAATGTGGAATGACGTGATTCAATACAAAACTGAGGTCATACGAGAGATGATAATAGCTTTACCTTTTTAGTACAAGCTTTTGAAAGCTGTAGCAATTTAATGACTTTTTACCATGGACAAACAATTTTGAAGCGTAATTCGATTTTTAGTTTAAATGTTGAACCTAGATGGAGCTACTACTAGTTCGAAAGAAGGTAATTTCGTAGTGGTGCCCTTTAATTTTGGAAAGATGGAACAAATAAGCGCCATCTCTCAATTTTCGTGGACACCGCAGCCTCAGCCTGAGTATCCAGCATCCTTTGTATGGCTAGCGGGCGAGATAGTAGTGACATCTAGAAATTATACAGGATTTTGGCTTTCTAGCAGAGTACGTTTTTTTTTTGTATAGGGCTGTGTTGATGAAAAATTATTTAGGTACTTACAGTCAAATGATATTCTATGGTCCTTTTAATAACTTTTATAACTAGAGACCCGCCATGTTCATAAAAAATCTTTACTCCTTTAATCAATTAGGTATATACTTTGTGCAATGCCACCTGAGCGCTGGTTTTTTGTATCAAATTTATTAAACAAAAAATTGGTTGCCTGTAAAGTCGGTATACAGGCGAAAGTTTTACGTGACAACGACTTCACTCCACTTCACTCCAAACTTGACTTCCACTCGGGCATGGTTAGCCCGCCTAAGAGCGAGAGAGACAGACATAAAAAGTGAAAGGCACGCGTGCCTCTCACTCGCTCTCATTGTGAGCGCATAACGTGAGCGGAGCGTAACGCAGTTTCTTGAAGTGTCACCCGGCTAACCAATTTATAAGACGTTGTCACGTCAAAAGTCTTCATTCGCTAAATTGGTAACTTACTTACTATATGACTGATTTAAAAACGCAGATTTTTTTTTAGAATATGGCGGAACTCTAGTTATAAACGTTATCCAAAGGACCATAGAATCTCACCTGATTGTAAGTACCTAAATCATTTGACTTCAACAATTGTTGCAAAATCAATACTAAATTATGTAGCCGATAAAGTACTCGAGGCAAAAAAAATTAAAACTTGAATTGATATTTAAAGATATAATAATAATAAACTTTTGAGTACCTATGTCAGTTGTAAGTAGTAACATACAATTGATAGTTTTTGTTTGTTTAATATCTTTATTGCACAAGAAGTACATTGATGTACATTATTTAATACAGAAGGAGTGGAGTGCAAATATAATACATAGAAATTTTTAAAATCCTAAGACTAATTAAAATCATAAAATCAAAAATACTAAGAAAACATAAAAATAAATAAAAAAGATATGACCAGGCCTGTGTCGCTCCCCGTTTAGGTATCGAAAATGTACCTACATTATTACCATGCGCGCAGGCGGCCCCTCCGGGTGGTAAATTCAGTTATACGAGTACGAAACGTTTGTCCAGAGTAATAAGAATGAAATTGGCTTGCAATGGATGTCTAGGTATCTATGCGAAAAGGTGCTGAGTTCTGACGTGAGCTAAATTAAACCATATCGAGTAGATATTTCTTTGAATTTCTTTGCTGAGTGAGACTTCTGTACGTTAGTATTATTTGGGTAGTATTTAAACGCAAATCAAAATTACTGATTGCACAGCAAAATACTCAACTGAAAATATTACTAAACAAACTGCAATTTATATTTGTGGCGCAGTAAAATGGATAGAACTTTCCTAGCACTCGCCGGCCGCTGCCGCGGCACGCTCGCTTCGCTCGCTCGGCTCGTGCGTGTGTTGGTCGCAGTTCTAACATAACCTAACCTATAGGTTTGCCCTAACCTAATAAATTTGATGTGCAGTCAGTATTTATTTGCTGTGCAATCAGTACTTATGATAAGATTGTTGATTTATTTGATGTAAAAAAGTATATAAATGATGAGATTAAATTGATGGGTGATTATTTATTAGATGTGCAATTAATAATATCCCGTATTATTTATTCTGTAATATGACTTATTTATAAAGTTTTTTTGATGTCGTTAAGAACTTTTATGACATTTTTTTGATAAAATTGTCAGAAATTGTTGGCTCATTTAGTTTTGCTAAAAATGCATTCATCATGTTATTTTGACCTCATAACAAAGTAGGTAGATACTACTTTTTTTTCGCTTTTTATCATCTCTCGTAAAACATCTGGTTAAAATCTTAATAATTATAAAATGGTTATCATACACCAGAATATTAGAATATTGTAAATTTAGAAATTTCGCTGAATTAGGAATTATTTATTTTTAATTTCTCTTTTTTGTGAGTTGAAATGTACCATTATACTTTTTTATTTGTATAATTTCTATTTGTGAAAGTTTTTAATGTAAATTAACGATATAATTCCTAATGATGTTAATGAAGTGACAAAAATATTTTTAATTAATAGAGATTCATAAAATAACCAATTTATACAATGTTCATCCAATGATGACTTTGGACTTTTGACACAATGTACAAATAAAAAACAAATACTTATATGTTGCGGCACTCAGAGATATCATTAATTCTATGAGAAATAATAGAATAACTAATGCATATAGAATGTTATTCAATGTATTGTTTTGATTAGAAAAATTACAAAATGACACCTCTGGTTGCAGCATTTTGGAGCATGTATGTAAGTATACTTTCGTTAAGGGCGTACTGGTAAATCTTAAATTAAATTTAAGTACTTAGATTTAATTTGGATTAATTCTTTGCCTGTGTGTTCATGTGCTTTTCTGACCTCTTAGATATTATCTTTATAGGTACCTAATTTCCTGGCTGTTTGTACTCTTCTAACTTCTTTAATTGTAAAATTTTAATTTTATCCATCTAAAAGTACATTTCTGACCTTTGAGATTTAATTATTTAATGAAAAATTACATATTGACCAGTTAGATGTTATTCAAATATTTTTTCAAATACTTCTCCTATTTTCTACAATATGCTTGATAGATTTAGGCGTTACTTTGCAGAAGTCAAAGTTACATGCTATTTGATGTAAATTTGGTGTTTCGTGATTTGGAAGTCGTGGCGGCTACAATCAAAGTAATCTACATCAAATAGCATGTTACAGGGTAAGGTTGGCAGGAATATCCCAGCAGCTTTAAAGATCTATTGCAAGATCCTGCTGCGAAGATATAGGTACACAGACTACTTAGGTATATGTTCCACTTCACTCTTGCTCAATCTTGTCCATTATCGGTGGCATTCGTAATGTCACTATCTGTTTCTTGTATACGAAACAAATAGCGACGTTAATAAATGGATTGACAGCCTTCGATTCCTCCCCAAATTAATTAGATTTTTTTCTCTGTGCCTGGGAAACCTTAAGTTATGTGTGTGATTTCCCTAACCAAGCTTTGAATTTACTAAGCGCTGGCATCGGCCGAGCCACCTTAACGGCAGTATACAAGCAACATTTCCGAAAATAACATGACACATAAATACACTTAAATTATCATTATCGCACAAATTTACAACAACGTGCATTGCATTAGAGTGTATAATATTAAAATGCGCAAAAGCGTTCACAAAAATGTTCTCACGACACCGAAACTCCACAAAAAAGACACTAAAACCTTAGCACATCGTAAGACATTTTCTCGTATCTAGCTATAATTTTTGTAAGATATAAGATATCCATGTGAGACACTCCATCTGTTATTTCTACGTCAATACTGACACTAGAAATTGCAATTAACACAACAACCAACAGCCCATCAAATTATCTTCATTGGAGCACTTATGCGCCAGATTGTCCTATCAAGTGAACCAAAATTAATTGCAATTTCGCCATTCACTGTACAATATTTTCGTACCTGATTTCATGCCATAATATGGAACATCTGCTGTAAGCCATCTTATGCCATAAAAGGCAAAAGATATTTCACAATCTTGAGATTATTGGCACTCATTGTTTCAAATTTCTCGATTTCCTTTTGATGTACATATGCGAAATTATTCGTAAATTTTTCTGTAGAAAATAAGCATTTTTAATTTATATTAATTTATCCCTTCAAATGCCACGTCACGACGTTGTGTTTTCAATCGTTTCACATAGAAAGTCATGACAAGATTTTCTTGTCTTTCCCAGACGAATTGCTTATCTACTCAAGACAATGTCTTACATTGTGCAGCCGGTCTACAAGTTGAGCTCACAACACCAAAACCTTAATGAAATATCCCATAGACAAAATAATATACTACACAAAATGATGTTTGTAGAATCACAGGAGTTTTCAAATCGAGTCTGAAGCTTTGCGCAAGCGATGATGCCTTCGACTTGAATGTTGGCAACTTTTATTCATTCCTACCAAAGAAATTGTGACTGTAAATTAATTTTTTTTGGCATTAAATGTTTCGTTATCAAGTAATCTACTCTATGATGAGATGATAATATGATAAAATACGGTACCTACGAGTACATGTCAAGCGGCCACTTTATATTGTCGACAGTGTTATGACACTACTAAATAAAGATAATAATGATGGTGATACAAAACGGCCCTTTGACTCTTTACTCCCGTATTTGTATGGTTTAATATATGTATTATTTTTCCTTCAGTCACAATTTCTTAGATGCTAGCGCGCACAGATTTATCTTATATTATGAATATAATATACATATAATTAGACTTGATAGTTAAAACACCTTATTAATGTTAGTAAAGTACTTCAACATCAAATAAAGTGTCGTTACTAAACATATTAATATATGTCATGTTTATACGCCATTAAATATTAGTACGTAGCCCATCTGTGCGCACTTTACAATAATGCTCATAGCCCAAAGGTGGAATTAAAATCGCTGGATGATTATATATATACAGATGGCACTTACAGCGACAATTTTATCCTAAAACTATGTATAAAAAGTAGTAGGCACGAGAAATTTCATAATTAAAGTGTGCATACACTATAATTTGCGCTATATTGGTGTGCAATTAAACAAGATATTTTATCATAAACATTTTTTTACCTTTTTTCGATAACAAAGAACAATTCTTAATTGGTGTATAAATATTTGATCAGTCGGGCGGCTAATGGCTCTAACCCCTTTAGGGATAAAAATGTGATAGTGTATCAGTGTATATTTTGTCTATATAAGAAATACCAGAAACAAAAAATATTTTATGTGATATTTAAACTATCATAAATTTTAAAATTTTGTTTACAATTAAATTAAAAAACAAAACATGTAGACAATTATTAATGAAAATAAAAATTGTTTACATATTTAATGATCGTTGAGTTAATGATTATAATAAAATATCTTGTGACATGTAGATAATAAATTCAATTCCTTCAAAATTTTTATACATTTATGTTAATGAAATACGTAATACTATATTGACGGTTCGAAAATTCGAGTAAAATGAGGAAGAATACTGAAATATTATACATATACATGTATAACTTATCATTATTATATAAATTATTTTTATTAAGTTTTATTTTTGTATTAAGTTTTATATAACGAAAAGTCTATGCTTCGTAAAGTCGGTGCTAGCCTGTAAACCATTATGTTTGACTTTTTGACTTATTTTACAAATACAATTAGTTTTTTATTTTTTATTTCACCACATCATGATAATGTATCAGAAAATATGTTTTTAATTATTACATAATAATATATAACTAAACATTTGTATGAAATATTTATGAAAGTATATAACGTCTACCAAAATATACTTAAACTATTTTAAGGGTAAATTGATACTGAACAACTTTTCCAAAGGAACATATATAAAAAATATTTTTGACTTTCCATACAAACTCGGATCAGCTGATCGGTGAACTTGTATAAATAATATTGGCCAAAAATATTTTTCATATATAGCTTTTATTATTTTATTTTTCATATATGTTCCTTGGAGAAAGTTGTTCAGTATCATCGACTGAATCTATCCTTAAAATAGTTTTAGTATATTTTGTCAGACCCTGTATATTAAATATTGAAAAGACAAATGGGGATATTTTTTACCTAAAATAGATTTAGCTAACGTTTGTAAATTTTCCTACCCTAGTATTCATAAACAATACCACAAGCCGGAATCTCCTAAGGTACGCGCAACATGCGTCCCCGCACCTCTCCCCCGTTTTCGCCTCGATGACTCACGTTGGCCGTCAAGAACCGGGGGAGAGGTGCGGGTGCGGGGAACGGGGACGCATATTGCGCGTACCTTAGGAGATTCCGTTCTGCTTACTCATACTGTATTCTGTGACAATACTATACCATATATACAACGTGGAAGGGACATACCCGTAATAAATCGAACCACAGGCTATACTAGATCATTAAAGTATAATAAAATTAAAATAACAGTCAAGAATCCAAAAAAAATTTCGACATTCCCATACAAATCGCCCGGGCGGCATCATACTTAAGTATAGAAATGCCATTTTTTGTTTGTCTTTTGGCTGTTATTTTTAATTCATCATGCTATAATGATCTAGTATAGACCGTGGTTCGATTTATTTCGGGTATGTCCCTTCCACGTTGTATAATAATATACTACCTATGAATACTAATTCATGACAATTTGTGCTACATTTTGTCATGTTACGTGTAATGTTACGTACAGTGCCCGAAAATCTGGCAGCATTATATAATTACCAATTTTTTTTTTAATTCATTATTTGATACATTATCACTCCTTGGAAAAACTTTATTTTTTTTACATTTACATTTTTTCTTACAATAAGGCCAACACAATGATTTTAGGCTGTCTTATCTTAACACTCACAAGCTAGCAAGTTCTATACACCAAAACGCTGTGTTAGGAAAATATCACCAAAACATTATCACCTTTTAGACCGGCGAGTTCATATGAAGCGTCTAAGCCACACATATTCATCAAAAATCTGCTCCTTCGATCTTATAGTGAATATGCTACCAATTTCAAGAATCTGACAGAAAAATCTGCGTCTCCTAAAATCGTTAGCATTTTATTATATAATAGACTTAAGGAGTGCTGGTTTTTTATGAATACAAGTGTGAAGGTATAATTTAGACTATTTAAATTCGCGCTCGTAGCTTTGCCAAATTGAAATTCAATCTAAATATTATATAACATTTGTGTAAAAGAATGGAAATGAAATATTTCATATTAAAATATACATAATTATGAACAAGAAAAATATTATTATTATTGTAAATTTCAAGTGGAGATAATATATATTATTTAAAGTAACTTTTAGTTACTTTCTGTTTGTTTTTGCAATTGGAAATTCAAATATTTATGAATCAACAATAAATAAATATATTAACCCGTTATTATCTATATTTCAATATATATATGAACATAAAAATATTTAATATTGTTTCAAAACGGATATCAAAATTTAAAACTTGTATACGTGTTAATGAACAAAAAAAAAACCTCTCATATGGTACCTCAGCCCATGAAACTGAACAACAAAAGTTGATCAGTTTCATGGGCTGGGGTACCATCTTAGAGGTTTTGCGTTAGCTCATTAAACGTATAAGTTAATCAATATTTAAAGTTGATTGCATAAATTTGTATTCAATTTGACAAAGCCCGAACGAGGCTGTAGATTCCTTAAATACGTCTCTACTAAAATAGAAAAATCCAATATTTTCCTAACATTTACTTATTTATCGACAAAAATTGTGCCTTTAATATAATACAAGTCGTGAAATAGTTTAATAAGGCAATGTTTATAGACAGCACGTAGGCTGAGACTCTATTAGAGACTAACGAGGATGTGCAGTATTTTGGCAACCAATAGGATTCCGATGTCACGAACAGACAGTCATATAAAACGCAGACTAACTTTAGGACAGGGACAAAAGAGGTGACAAATTGCAGGTGTGCTTTTTGTTTTAAGCAGATAATGATTTAAATAGACCTGCCATCACCTAAACTACGGACTTCAGACAAAAATTTAAAAAACCCCAGACATTTCAGAAAAATAAAGAATTTTGCCGGAGCTGGGCCGGGGGAAGGGGCAGAATGATGCAAGTAGGGGGGAGGTGTTAAATGTTATGTGTCCGGGTTCCCGGACGCCCTTCAAACTAGGACAAATTCGGAGAAACCCGGACAGTTAGTAGGTCTAGGTTTAAACCAAGTAGTAAAACAAAGAAAAAACCCTAGAAGTTACTTTTAGACCGACGAGAATTAAAATTTAAAAAAAAACTAGAATCTTTTTAAATCTGGTGCTGGCGTAGGATGAAAAGGACAAGTTGGGTAAAAAAAATTACTAATGTGAAGGTCCTGAAAATATTAGGAGAGAATAGGTGTATTCTAGACATAATAGAGAATAGACGAGGAAAGATGTTTGGCCATGTGATACGACATGAACATTTCAAAAAGACTATCATTAAAGGAAAGATGGTTGGAAAAGAGAACCAGGAAAACCGAGGCATAGCTACATGAAACAGATAAAAGAGACGGTGAATGTTGTGTCGTACAGCGAAGTAAAACAGCTGGCGGATGAGAGATAAATGGAAGAGAATTCATACTCCACCGACAAGAGCATAGCTCTTAAATATAGATTAGACTAAAGTTAGTTTATTATTTTCAATTTCATAGGAGCATTTTATAATAAAAAAGACTATCACTAGCTCTTTCGATGTGTGAAAAAATACGGCACATCATCTCTTATCTCGAATGGAGTCCAAGCACTTATCCTTATCTAGAGGGAAGAGAGAGAAAATTTTACGCAAATGTGGAAGGCTCCCATATATGTAGTTTTTTGATATTTACAGCCAAAGTACAGATAGTTACCTGTATTCTTTTGAAAATAGCCACATAAATACCTACTACCATACTTTTTTATTTAGTCAGGTGTTCAGTTTATTTTCTTATGTGTATTTTATATATCTCTTACTATTTTGTAATATAATTATATATACCTAATATTTATATGATAGTTTAATATATATATTGATTATTGTATGTTATTTATATATATTTATGTATATTGAAATACTATGATTTATATATTATATATTTAATTTATTTAAAAATTTATATTTCTTTATATATTAAGTTGAGTTAACACCTGATGAATTTACAGTTTCGAAAATCAGTGTTTAAAGTTTAGTTATAAACTATGAATCCTTAAAATGGTCTACTGTCAAATTTTACTGGAAGATTTTCCACATTTGCTGCAAAGTTAAGAAGATTTTGAAATACAAAACACTAGGACAGGGTAGGAAAGATGAAACAATAAATAAGATATATTTTGAGCATTATGAAGCTAAGCTCGTGATGTGTAAGCTTATACTAATATCAATAATGTATACATATAATTTGAAATCCTGTCCGACTGTCAGTTACGGGAACTGGTGTTCACAGCCACAAAACAAACTGGTAACAATAAATAGTAGGTACTTAAGAATTAAGAAGTACCCAGATAAAACAATCTATACTATTACAACCTTTGTTACATAAAGTACTTATTTCAAAATTAAAATGTACTTAATTTTTTTGTGCTGAAACATTGCAATGCTCAAAAATCTATTGAAGTGTAAAATTTTCATTCAGTTGATTTAAATCTTATTATTAATTTCGTGTAATGTATAATGAAACTTAAGATGTGTTTCTATTTGTTTTTCATACATCGATAGTAATGTAATTAAAGTGAAATATGCATAAAAATCCAGTTTCATTATATAATTTACTAAAAATGCATCTGTATGTAGGAGTAAAAATGTTATTGCCATTTACATTTTGGCACGATTCAATATACTTTTTGATAAAATAAATCCATCAAACTTTGGATCTAATTTTTTTCTAGAAAGGTGAACAAACAAAATTATTAGTAAACTAATTATAATACAAGTCAAGGACAAAAAAACATCAATATTGTATAAAATGTACAGATATAAGAACAGTATATAACAATCAGTCTCAAGCCAATACATGCGGAATGACAATTTGTAACTAATCAAATATACACAACTATGCCCCACTTACAACTGCAACCTATAAACTTAACGCGTACTTTATAATAAATAATGCCAAGGTTATAATTATAAATGGGGCAGAACTTACTGCTAAAATCTACCAAAGAGTTGGTCCATCTGTTAAAATATAAGATACAGAAGCGTTGGAAAATGAGGAAATCCATTGACACACAGCCGCTGAAGCCCCGAAGCCTGTTCTTATAGATAACAAAGTGGCAGAACACTGAGACGACACGCTTGAAGGCTTTAAAGCAGCTGCCGTTTATTCTAAAGAACAATAGGAGTTCGGTTCAGTTCCGTTAATCCTCCGATAAAGTAACTTGTTCTCGGCAATTCACTGGCTGGCTTTTGAGTTGAGATTTAATTTATGTACGGAAATTAAATTTTGCAATTTCTTGCAAATAGCTTTAGTAACATATTACACTGAAAGTTTTGTAGAATAGACACTGTTCACATCCTAGACATGATCATATACCGTCCGTCAGATAGCAACTCTCTGGTGTCAGAAGGAGATCCCGGACTTAAACTTGGAGCCACTGATGGCGTAGAATACGTGTCCTTGTTGAATCGTCCGAGTCGCCTGTCATTCTCTGACGCTACTGATATTTCTTCCTCAACAATCTGTTCTAGTGGAGAATCTCTTAACGCATCGTTGTTTATGGCCAGAGCATTAACAAATCCATGAGCTCTTTCTGGAGATGGTTCAGTGTACGTCTCCGTAATGGTTTCCGGTAAGACCTCCGCCGCCCTTGCTCGTCTTGCGTGCTTCGTATGCATGCCGCCGGTCTCTGCATCTCGTTCTAGTCTATGTCCTGAACGGGACCTTGTCAGTTGCCTTTGGACATAATCTTCCAAGGCATCCTCCTCGCTCTTTATCAAATATTTGTGAAGGACTATTAAGAAGATGCCAATGGTCAGCGCAAATAATCCAGAACAAACTAGCTCATTGAACCAGCTGACAGAGCCGATGCTGCTCCAGGACGTAACGTCATCCGGCAGCCAGCCTGACGCGATAAGGAATAGTCCAAGAACAAGGAATACGACTCCAAGATGGAGCATGCCAACGGACGAAACGACTTCATTGTCTGAGGTTCTTGTGTTCTTGAAGCGTCGTCTTTCCAAGCTGCCCGTGGAGCAGTGTGGGGAAGTGACCCCAGACTCTGAAGACTGAAGGGAGTAGCGTCGTTCCTTCGCTCGTTGTTGCTCGGCGCGGCGCTTGCGCTCGCGGCGGATGGCGAGCGCGGAGTGCAGGCCCACCGCATGCATCCTGCAAGCACGGGCACGGGTTAGTGAGGGTCCCACGTCGCAAACGCGGCGGTTTTAAGCCGCAGCGTTTGCGACGCGCGGCGGTTGGCCGCAGGCGCGGGTACGCACGCCTGACATGACCGTCGGACCCGTGCCCGTGCCGAGCCGCAGTTTACATTCATCCAGCAGAAATAAGTATCTAGGATTATGATATTAGACACTGCATTGAATCCTAAACTGACAAGATTAATTAAGGGTTGGGACACATCTGTCAGCACGGAACAGCACTTTCCTATGCTGCTATCCTTTTCTATAGCTCAGAATAGTAATTTTCTAGAGCGAGAGCTTCATGCTTTAGCACCGGATATGGCTGAAGCGTTCCGTCGCTCTCTCTCGCTCTAGCAAATGACGTTTTTGAGCGACAGAAAAGGATGTCATATGAACATAGGAAAGTGCTGTCCCGTGCCTAAGACACCACAGGAAGAAAAATAACCCATAAGTCGAAGATGTAATATTGGATCATAATTAAACTTTTCAAGTACCTAAATATTACTTGATGACACAATCCTGGTTCTTAGTGGTCCTTATAACAAGAAATACAATAAGGAAAAATAAATGATTTATTAGTTATAAATTTATATTATATAATTATATGTATGCTAGTTTTTAAGGTATTTATTCTATGGGCCTTTAATATTGTAGCTACTATTACGTAGCCTGGAATAAATGATTTGACGATTTGATTTGATTAAAAAGAGAACTGAGAAATTCAACAATGGACAGACAAGTAGTGAAAAAGTTTTAATAAAGTGCAAAGAACCCTGTCTTTAAAATAACATTTAATTAAATATTTATAAAAAGACTTCTTTCTTCCTTTGGCTTATGAATTAAAATCTTACTTCTAGGCTGAGCCCAGCAAAAGATGAAAAATATGTCTGAAAGTTACAAAACTAATTAATAATCTGGGTTAAGAAACACGGACATATCAGCCTCGAAAAATAGCAACAGCTAGATAAATGTAGTTAAAATTTAAAACTAACATATAACATTAATCATCTGTGTTTATGAACGCTCCATCTTTAGTTCTAAGAGTCTTTTGTCAATGATCTGTTGATGTTCCATATATTTATTATGCGTTGATTAAATGTTTTGCCACAAAACTCTCAGATTTTTAAATAGGTCAAAATCACATTTTAAGTAAACAGAATACGACCCAAAACGTGAAATGTGGGGTAATATAATTTAATAGTTTATAATCGTTTGCTTTTGTAAGATTAGGTAAGCTAGTAGGTAAACTAGGATAAGGTACTAGGTCATCTGATAAAATATCCTGCATTGATAAAATGATGCCAAAGATTATAATAATTTCAGGCGGAAATGGGATAAATGAGGATCTAAGCGTCGAGGAAAACTCTGGGGGAAAAGAAAATAACATAGATTGTATCAGCTGCTTCTTTTCCCCCGCAGGTCGTAAATGCAGATCGAGGGAATGGGCGAGAGTCTGCGGCTAGCAACCCATCACTGTTGTGATACCCTCTTTCAATCTTCTCAGTCACAATCACCCTAACCTTTTGGTTTTACTCTTGTTCTTGGACTTTATCTGCTTAGAGCCGCAAGATCCAAAATTGTCTGTCTGCCCCATTGGGCATAAATACGTGATAGTATGTGAAGGAATTCTGAATGCTAAAGACATGATTGACGATTACTATGCTGATATTAAATTTCACACTTTGCCCAATTTTCTTAGACCAAAAGAAGGGTTGCCGCCTTGACGGGATTTGCCCTGGCCTGCTTGGAAGTCGCTTAACAGACTGCGAACCCAAGTAGGTCGTTGTGGGGAGCATTTGGCCAGGTGGAATGTAATCGATAGCTTACGAAACGTGTGCGAGTGTGGTTTCTCCCCACAGACTAAAGCGCACCTGCTTTCCTGTCCCGGGTGCCCTACCACCCGCACCCTGGAAGATTTACTTGCGGCTAATAATAACGCTGTCGAAGTAGCTCTCTACTGGGCTGACAAAATATAGACAAAAAAAGACCATCGACACGTAAAAAAGAAGAAATTTCACATTGTGAAAGACAATTGTATACCCGTCAATGTTATACTTGGAAATCCTATACTTAACGATTTTGAAGTTTATTTTACTGCAGATGGTATTTTTGAGTAGATTACTTACCTGACTTTACTAGTTGAAGAGGGTGATACTGTTTGTGATGACACTATCACATCTATCCCTGATGGGGTAGACACAGAATTTTGGGGTAATAAGACATATCTTGAATAAAAAATATAGTGACAGGCTGGCAGCCTTCGAGATGTGGTGCTGAAGGAGAATGGAAAAGATCAGTTGGACGGCAAGGAAAACTAATGAGGAAGTATTAGAAATAGTAGGAGAGAAAAGAAGACTGCTGGCGAAATACAAAATAGAAGAGGGAAAATGATTGATCATTTAATACGACATGACTCCTTCAAAACACACTAGAAGAAAAGATAAATGGTAGAAGAGGTCCAGGACGACCAAGAAAGAGCTATGTAGACCAACTGAAAAAAAAAGCAGGGGTCATGTCGTATCAAGCACTAAAGAGTAAGGCAGAGAACCGAGAAGTTTGGCGCATACTCCACCGACATGAGCTACTAAGCTCTAAGAAGGAGAAGACATATCTTATAATGCAACCTTAAGTACCTAATGCCGCAACTGTAAACTAAATATAGGTACCTACACTAATGACTAACGGCATGGATGGATCTATCTAACCCGCCGTCCATTTTCAGATAAATTATGCACATCCCTTCAATTTCCGGCCTGAGGGAAAAAGTAAATACATTACTGACCTCAATACGGAAAGGTCAAAGTAACTCGGGGTAAAAAGAGTCAAAGAGATATTTTTGATGAATGCCGAATAAAAAATGGTGTGTGCTTTTAGCTTCATATTTGAATAATTGATTGATGACAATGACAGGTAAATCTCGACCCTTTTTAGGGTTCCGTACCCAAAGAGTGCAAACGGGACCCTATTACTGTGAC
Source organism: Acrobasis repandana (assembly GCA_963576875.1). NCBI lineage: Eukaryota > Metazoa > Arthropoda > Insecta > Lepidoptera > Pyralidae > Acrobasis > Acrobasis repandana. Next base: position 20,676,758 of record OY756222.1, read on the forward strand.
TCCGCTGTCTGTCCGTCTGTCTGTTCGTCTGTCTGTCCGTCTGTCACAGGGCTCTATCTCTTGAACCGTAATAGCTAGACACTTTAAATTTTCACCGATTATGTATTACTGTGGCCGCTATAACAACAAATACTAAAAATAAAAAAAAGTTAAAAATTAAAGGGGGTCGTCATACAAGAAACGTGTTTATTCAGCCTTTTTAACTAGATCTTTATAATGGCATTAACTAGATACTTGAAATTTTCACGAATTATGTATTACTATGACCAAAATAACAACAAATACTAAAAATAAAATAAAGTTAAAAATTAAAGGGGGTCGTCATACAAAAAACGAGTTTTTTTGCGTTTTAAAACATTGTACGGTGGTACGGAACCCTTCATGTACGAGTCCGACTCGCACTTGTCCGTTTATTTATATTTATGTTACGCGATATTTCCACCAATTGTGAACTGATTTTGATAATTATTTTTTTGTTTGAAAGCCTTTTTATACAGGTAACTTTTTAACCAGCAACAAAATTTTTGAAGAAGGTTCAGTTCAGAACTACTTTCTATAAAAAAAAAAATTGAAAATCAATAAAATTATTTCGTCTTAAATAAATAAAGGGTGGTAGTTGACAATGACCGTACATGAGTACAAACTCAGATGTACAGTAGGGTTACTCCAGAAGCGGTACGCAAGACGTACGTTACTGCGGTATCCGCGTTTCAGTGTCAAGCAACATTGAGCGTTAATACTTAATAATAAAATCTTATTTGGTTTGACATATAAATAAGACGTCACTTCGAACGACTATCGTATTATTTTATGGAGAAACCCCCCAGGTCGCGCCTAGTGAGGATGAGCTAACAAGCAATAAAATATTAAAAATAACTAACCCGGATGCAACAGGGATGATGACTGGGTCAGAAAAGTATTATTCTAATTAGTCCGTTAGTTAGATTATCCAGAAATAATGTACCCATATTTTTCAGTTTACCAAAAAAGTAAAAATTCACAAAGTTACAGTCTAAGTTCCAGAGTGGGGGCTTGTGACGTCACCGATGTGTAAAAATCGTACGAAAGCGTGATGTCATGCGAAATTTAAATGCGCTGTATCTTCCTTATTTATTGTTTCTCAGAGAAAAGGAAAAATAAGTGTACAATATTTTTTAATAATCTAACCGATGGACCAAAATTATTTTCTCAGTCATCATGCGTACTGTAGCTATCTCATAACAGCTTTCAAACAAAACAAACCGCATCATAATCGGTCCATTCGTATACCTATAGGAGCTACGATGCCACAGACAGTCGCGTTAAACTTAGTAACACTCCTCTTTTGCGTCGGGGGTTAAAAATACTTGAGGTAAATCAAAAAGACCCTAAAAACTTATTTTTAACCCTTAAAATCCCTAATACTAAAGAAATGAAATACGATAAAAGTTTAACCCTCAAATGGGCTTAGAGCCGTATCTTTTTAAAGCGCTTCACTCGAGTGTGCAGATAAGGGAGAGTTATTGAAGACGCTAATGACGTCATATCTGATGACAACGTCCATACTGCGAAAGTAGAAGGAAAAATTTATAAATGTTTTTTTATGTATGTTTTTTTATGTAAATTATCCGTTTTTTAACCGATTTCTTTTTATTTCAAAGCATATACAAATGCAAGTTGGTCCCATTGTCACAACTTCACGAGGTAAAGATCTAATGATCCTCAAGAAATCAAGAGAACTCTTCATACATTCTACGCACATTCCCAGATGGTACTCAGCCCATGGAACTGAACAACTTTTGTCCTACGACTTTCACGAAACCACGATAAATAAATTTTTTCATACAAACTGATCAGATGATTGAGTCAATTTGTATGAAAATCTGAATTTTATTTTTGGCATTTTGGGAATGTATGTAGAACAAAAGTTGTTCAGTTTCATGGGCGGAGGTACCATCTGAGAGGTTTTGCGTCATTTTAATAACACGATGTAGTGATTTTTATTTACAAAACTTTATTGTACATCAGCGATAATTACATATAATAAATAATAAATATACAGGAACATGATTTGTCCCACTGATTAAGTAGCCCCAAAGTAAGTTATAAACTTGTGTTATGGGATACTAACTCAACGATACCATATTTTATGATAAATACATATATAGATAAACACCCAAGACCCAGGACAATTTGAAAAAGGCCATTTTCCAACTTGCCCTGGCTGGGGATCGAACCCAGAACCACCGGATTAGCGGTCTAGCGTGTTAACCATTACGCCACGGAGGTCGCCGTAACAAAGATAAAATTGTACAAATGGTGGACTTATCCCAGAAGGGATCTATTCCAGTCGACCAGTAGGGCAGAGGACAGTTACATATTTAATAGGAAGACAGTTTTGTCTATAAATATATTTTTTTCTATGAATGCAAATGCTTTGCATTAAGAAAGTGAGTTATGGTGAAGTGAATCATGAAGGAGACCAGAAGTTGAAGTGGCTTTTATTTGTTTAAAATTATTTGTTGCAATTTCTTTCTTCTTCTTCTTCATCCAAGCGCGTCCCCAGTTGCATCCTCAGCTGTGCTGCTTCGGAACCCGGGGTGCGCTTTCCTGTTTTTCTCTCCCCAAATATAACATGCATGTCAATGGTCACCCAAGGATTCCAAAGACCTTGCGAAGTGAAAAAGAAGTATCCGGTTTAAATGATTTGGCTGTAACTATACGACCGGCCGCCGCCTGTCTGACGTCAACCCTCTTTGCGAATGTATCTGTGCGAATTTTTTTACAACCAGCCGCCGCCTGACGTTAACCTTTTTGGGAAATTGTAGTACGAGATGTTTGTGCACAGCTCTTTAGTCACCTCTTACGACATCCACAGGCAGAGATGAAATGGTCCTTTTCTAACTCGGAACTACACGGGTAAGTTTATTGTAATTTATTTCATAACACAAAATACCAACAGGTACCAATAGAACAAAATTGTCAGGCATGTTTTGGCAGCCCGCAGCAGTCAGAATTCATGAACGATTGGCGCAAGGCCAGACAACCTGTTGAGGACCACCTGCCTGACGTCACCTGCAATGTGACGTGCACTACCTATTTGCCTAAGGATAATCTGAGAAAACTTTTGAATAGTTCATTCATGTCAGTGTAGTCGGGTTTTAGTTTTTGAAACTACATACATATATCTTGTTACCGTAAGTAAAAAGTAATAATAAAGAAATAAACACGTTTACATCCGAGTGCCCTTAATAGCTCATTTTAATTTCCATTGCGTGCAGTTTACACGAATATTATTTTAGTGTTAAATGGCGCTGGACACGCATACTAGTATTGTTAACAAGAGGAAATACCAATAATGAAAGGCAAGCACAATTTGCTGCCAAAAACGCGTCTTAAGGCCGTACCTGAATTTTCCGGGGTCCAATTTTTCTACTATGTTTGTCTGTTTTTTGTATGTGTGTTATAGCAACAAATAAATGTCTTTCAATTCAATTCAATTCAATTCAGTGCTGCCCCCATTTAAAATAAAACGAAAAAGTGCCAAAAGTGGCCGTATTTAAGGTGAGAACGTGAAGCTTTTCTTCGCAAATGTGCGAAGAAAAGCGTTCACGTCCTCACTTAAAACTGTAAACAGTAGTTAATAAAATAATTTGAAGGGTTATCTAGGGTTTACTGATACGAAATTTTAAATGATATCTCCGATTCCTTTCAAATATTTTTTTTTAAATGGGGGTAGCGCTTGACTCCATGCATCATCTTAAGCGGGAAAGCGTAAGCGGAAACCGAACTGTATTTATACACCTAAAATTATACGTGTACATTGAGTAAAAGAAGTGATCATCCGTTTCCAACAAGTCTATGAAACGATGGCCAGTCATCAGCTCTCAGTCAGAGCTCATCCAAGTTCGAGACAGCTTCATAATTCATATGTCCCGGAGCATTTTTGTTTTTGAAGCAACATGAGTAACTTCCAAAATGTGTATTAATCGAGATGTTTGATCAATATTAGTTGGGAAATATAACAAAGTCGGTGATCTCTAGAGATCTCTATAATACAAGTAAGGAAAGTGGAATGGAGGCATCTCCACTTAACTCTACCGACAAGAGCAAGCCTCTAAATTAAAGAAGAAGAAGAACACAAGTAACTTTGGGGCTAGCTAAATTTTTGTAAATTGTCCTTATTTATTTATTTATTACATCACGAATCTAAATTATATTTTTTATTAGAATTATCACAATTAACCTCTATCAACTATTATAACCATTGAGATATACCAATATATGCCTAAACTATCTCCGAATCGAGCGGAAGAGATTGTAGTACGACTGGATTATCCCTTGCCGCTAATTTATCATTAATGAGGGTAGGAGATATCTGATGAATAAACAAGCAAAAACACTCGTTAGCAACTAATATAATACGCTTATTGACAAAACCTCTAGCTGTTTGGCATTGCAGCAAGGTTTCGTAAAACAAATATGGCCTCCGATAAGGTAAATTCTTCACCGCGTTTCGAGAGTAAGCTTTTTTTTATGTCATAGGACGGCAAATGAACAAGCGGGTCACCCGATGGTAAGTGATCACCGCTGCCCATGGACAACTGCAATACCAGGGGTGTGACAAGAGCATTACTGGCTTTTCAGGGGGGTCTCCGGAGGGGGGAGGAAGAGGGGGGCTCTGGCCTTCTCACTCACCGAACGAAGCATAGAAGCTGTTTTCATCGAGAGATATCGGAGACATCGTTTATGGATTTGGACTGCAAATGGTTGAGAAGAATAAAGCAGGCCTTCAGCTTGGTTCTCATATGTTATTATTGGGTTTCTACTGAACGAGTCTGGGTTTCTTTCGGCGTAATCTTCCCAGCAGTGGTCGTTCCGAAACGCTAGTAGTTTGTAGCTTTTGCACTAAAATTATTTGTCTTTGTGAAGCCCTATATAATCCTTCAAACTATTTTATGAACTACTGTTTACAGTTTAAAGTGAAAACGTTAAGCTTTTCTTCGCATTTTTGCCAAAAGTGACCCTTTCCTGCAAAATTGCGTTATCTTATCTAGGGGCTTGGTAGAGACAAAATTTTAAATGATGTCCCCGTTTCCTTTCAAATAATTTATTTAAATGGGGGCAGCACTGGACCCCGGAAAATTCAAGTATGGCCTTAAGTATAAACACGCAACGTCACAAACTTTCACATTTCAACCTTTTTAGTAGTTTTCTCAAAATTTAAATTTCCTACTGCCTTTTAAACGTTAATGAAAAGCTAGTTAATTTTTATTCGCAAGTTTAAATTTAAACTTACACACTACGTCACGATAGTAACATATTTAAATATTATTACAAAATAAATCCAATCGTTAAACAACGTCATTTAAAAGTTGAAATTCAAATAAAACGTACCTGAATCTGGCTAGTCAATATACTGCGTGTTTATTTGGCATATCAAAGGTAAGAAATGCGAATGATTTGAAACAAAAACAGATTATGGACTATTATCCCAGTTCGGTGTAGCCAGGAGTAGCTACTAGATTGGTCAATCTAGTGCTGAATGTGGAACGAGTAGGGCGACCACACGTTATTTCAATGGAATAAACTATGCAGGAAGTTAATCAAAAAAACAGTGGCACTTCGGAGGTGCTGACAGGAGTGGAAACTACAGAGGTGTCGGTAACAGTGTCGCGAGTTCAATGGTACTTATTTCCCATCTCAAAAAATGCCCAACGAGCCTAAAAAAGATTGCACTTCAAAAAAGAATTAAAGAATATATATTTAAAATCCTCATAAAGCTCTTTCACTTGATGTCACACGTCTATTTCAACCCCATAAGTAGCCTCTATATTTGAAATACATTTATTTATAAAAAAAATAAATAAATATGAACCAAAATGAAGTTGACAGTGACAAATGAGAGGTGATATTGCAGAACGTCTTTTTTAAACTAAAACTATGTTTATTACTAATAGTAGGTACTTATTTTAATTAACCTTATATATAAATAAAAATGCATTTGGAGACAGTATTTCGGAAACAATTGTTATTTTTATAATCCAGCTAGAGATCTATTTTCAACGCCGGTGTCAGCGAATCACTAAACGTAAATATATTTTTTTTACTAGCCTATTTCCGTGTCCCACTGCTTGGCAAAGGCCTCCCCTTTCTGTTTCCAATCATTTCTGTCGAGGGCAGTAGTTTGCCACTCGCCCATGGGCGAGGGGCAAACTTAAATAAATAAAAAATAAAATTGTTTTGTTTTGGGCGGTGGTTTGAACCGAATACTAAACTTAGTCCGTAGGTATTAAAATAGATTTAATACCAATATCTTATTCGTCTTATTATTGGTCGGGCGAGCGAATCGAACGAAGTTCTCCGTCTCAGCTTTCGCAAAAATTCTTTCGTGTTTGAATTCCAGTTTTCAGGCTGTTCTCGCCTACAAGTCGCATTGCTCAACCGATTCTCGTGAAATTTTTTTAATCAGGTTCGATAATTATGTAGAATTTATTTATCGAGCCAGTTTTTCGAAATTTATCATGATGGTAGAAATATGGGGTTTAAAAACGTATTTCATCCATTTCAAAAATATTTAAAAATATCTTTAACTTTTCTGTTGCATAGCGCGTTGCAAGTTGAGTCTTAATAAGGGTTATTAAGACTCAACTTGCAACTCGCTATTCAAAGACAGACTCGCGAGGTCTACAGTTTACAGAGCCTCTAGTTTATAATATATGTAGGTCAGTTTGGGACGGTATTTTTCAGTCATAGGTCATCATACAAATCAACTCTCAGGACTATTTAATCCCAACATTTTGCAGGCCAATTGGTCACTTTTAACGTACGTGGTGAGTCACCGGCCGCAGGTCGGATGATGGATGGGCGCTTGTTGATGTATGTATTTGTGTATGGTTTACGTGTGCTCCATTTTGGTTGGTGCACTATTTCATTTTAAACGTTAAGTTTGATCAATATTATTGAAGCATGAAAGCAATTACAAACAGTATGCTCACAGAGTAGATAGAGACTTAACATGGCGACAGGCCGCTTCCGATCGGTCGTTTTGGCGAATTATTCTGTTTCTGTTCCCACGACGCCAAAAAATAAAGCCACGCCATGCATTGCCCAGGGCCCCCCGACATGGTTAATCTGACCCTGAATGTAAGACAAGTTTTGCCCACTAACACAAACGATAAACCATTGGAATGTAATCTACCAGGCCAGCATAAACATTGAGTCCATGTCTATTTCGAACCTCTCTTTAGGAACAATGAAAGTGAGATTTACTGTGTTTTGATGACATTGCTGGATTGAATTCATGCCAGTTGCCTCGATAAAACCAGGGAAGACGAACAACAGAAGTACTGTCGGAGATTCCATAGATTGAATTAATTTATAGGTACTTGTCAGTGTTAGGTACCTACTTCTATACAACGAGTTAATGAAATAACGCAAAACCTCTCAGGTTGTAACTCAGTCTATGAAACTGAACAACTTTTGGTCGACAACATTCCCAAAATGCAAAAAAAAAAATCGGATTTTCATACAAATTGATTCATAAAAATTCAATGTTTTTGTGGGTTTCCTGAAAGTTGTAGAACAAAACTTGTTCAGTTTTATGGGCTGAGGTACCATCTGAGAGGTTTTGCGTTATTTCATTAACACGTTGTATATCTATGCACTGGCATCAATATGGTATAGCTATACTAAGTTAAATTAAAATGAAACAGTTGATTGATGAACAGATACGCAATGATCAAATAAATAAATCTAATTTTGAATGGATTTGGTCTTGGTTTTTTTCGTGTATGTAAACGGAGGCAAAAGCACGGAGGAGCACAAGCAATTTTATTGCCAATTGTGGTTACCCATCCAAGTTCAGACCACGGCCGGTGGCGCTTAACTTGCGAAAGCGCAAGTAATGCGTGCACTCATGATTTGTTCACTGCATTAACAGATTCAGATTTGATTAATCCAAAAGGGATCTAGGCGTAGGGAGTGGTCTAGGCGTTTGCCATATGATCCGGAGGTCGTGGGTTCAAATCCCGCTGGAAAGCATACTTTATAAAAAGTTGTTTCCTGTCTGGTTAGCATATTGCAGGCTTGAATCACCTGATTATCAGAAAATAAAGATAATTCCGTGCTACGGAAGCCACGTAAAACTGTGGGTCCCGAAACCATCTAGCATCAGCGGCAGTCGCTCTGTGTAAAAACCAGTAACCTCGTCAAATCCCCTAGGTAAGGTAGCAGACCCCGGGCTCTGAAGCGTTACCGCTGAGGATGCAACCGGGAATACGCTCGGATGATGATGGCTTTTTCAACTGAGCTATTGCGTGCTGGATTGGACAAGCGGTAGCTTAGTTGTGAGAGCATGGTCGTATAAAGACCAACCGCTGACCACTGGTTCAATAACCGCTCGCGTGGTGTTTATTACTTATTCGTTTAAGTATTCTATCTTATCTTGAGGTCTAAAACCCCTATATAATAGAAATAGACAATGAATTTAAAAAAAATACGTAAAATCCGCATTGGATTGGCAGAATGTTTTTTAAACGAAAATTTTCGTCTATATTCGGTACTTGCTACTAAAGAATCCTTTTAATGTTTATAGCTTAATGCTCTGTCTACCTCGTCAGATACAAAGACATATCGTCCGAGAACTGGAACGTCTCCCGGCCTAGTTCCATTGTTTACGACTCGGAAATAGACTACAGTCGTATTGACTGCGGCCATCAAATCGATGCTAAGCCATTCTGTTGTAAGAACCATCTGGTTTTTGAACTGACAATGATTAAGATTTCCGCCAGTAGAATCTCTTTTTTATCCGATTGCGCCAGAAGGAGGGTTATGTTCTTCGAGTGTATGTAAATGTATGTTTATTTTTTTAGCACACTGCAGCCTACACAACTTCATGGATTTTGGCTTGAGAGGTGTCGTTAGATTCGTCTTAATTCTCAAAGTGACAAAGTGATTTTTTTAATGTTAAACTTTGACGAAACTGCCAGCTATAAAAATAATATGATTTAAGCGGCCCTGCTGGTGTTGTTGATATCTGGATGATTATGACCAGTATCTAATGAATCGTGTTGTTTGTGATCTAAATGTATAACAGTGGAAAAAAACCTATGCTTACATAAGAAAAATTCACTGCTTATCTGAAAGTACCAGGGGATCAGACGCGAGCAGGAGTATAAAAGGCTGCAAATCCCGCAGCACTGTTTTTAAATCGCCAATTGGAGCGTGGCGAAGATCTGTCACGTACCGGGCAACCATGAGTTGGAGTTGGAGCAGATAAATCTGTCTTTGTACGTTATTTATACTTTTGAATGTGGAAATCCCGTAATAGATAATTTGTTAAATATTTACACTACTTTAAATTATGGTTTCCTTGTCTTTCTGTGTAAATAAATGGTTAAAAAATACGTCAGTTCGGAGGATGATACAATTATTGTACAAATATAAACCTGATAGAAACCTAATTTCAACGCCCGAAAAGCTAGTTGTACTTATATTTTTAAAACTAACATGGTTGACTTGTGTAAGTCTAAACCTACATAAGTAAAGATTGCTTAGAGTTTAGGCGACCCTAAATAGTGACGGGTTGCTAGCCTAGCCGCATTGCCTATAGGTATGATTCCAGATTTTTGCCCATACCCTTGCAATCAGTTGAGTATGAATTTGTATCTACAAAAAATGTTATTTGTTCAAAAAAGAAAGCAGAAATGTGTAACGTGAAACATGTCCGTCACATGTCCGACACATCAAGGTCCGGCCTTAGCCGATAACACAATGAAAAGGGCAGTTCAATGTCAAATTAAGTCGGGATGATGTAACCTCGACCTTAACTAAAGCGAAACATTTTGCAAACTACGCAAAAGATTGGGATGAAAATATAGACTTATAAACACAACAGACCAGTCCATTCCAAAATTTCAAATTATACGAGTATCATAAGTGCTTCAAGTGTGAGAGGCAATAGATATTTTTTTTTCTGTTTATCCTTATGGTTAGCTGGAAGAAAATGCTTGCATTTATTAAAAGTATGTTTTTACTTTGGACAATAAAGTGTATTAAATAAATAGAGCTGCAAACTATTATATATACTTATAGGTACATATAGAATAAAATTTCTGTATGTACCTATAAGTATTATTATAAATGACGTCATACTTAGAAGATGTAAATTTTTTAATCCTAGTCGTGGAAAGAAAACAGTTTTGCAAACCAGTAGGTAGATAAAGATTTAGAGAAGCAGTCCATATTTAGAAAACTGAGAGGCAACATCTGACTAACCAATATGTTATCAAGCTAATTTTTCATATTTCATAGTAGGTACTTACATATATATTTCGAGCTTATGGTATTTGTACCAGTAGGACCACCATTCCTAATAGAGTGTTTTTTATCGTTTACATTACGGTCATTAGAAGCAATTTGTATTCACTAAACTAGGTCAAGCTGGTCTGGGAGGAAAGATAAAACTTAGGATATACCAGCAACTTTCTCCTCCTACGTAGATTGTAAAGGCTGATCAAGGGAATGGGCAAAAATATGAATCATGTTAGGTAATAGGCAATGCGGCTAGCGACCCTTCAATATTTTGTTTCCTTTTACCCACTTTCTTGCTCATCATTAGGCCGCAAGACCCATATGGCTCTGTCTGCCTATTCTCTTTCATTTTAACGCGTTCTCAGTTGCATCCTCAGCTGTCCAGCTTTGGAGCCCAAGGTACGCTTTCCCGCTTTTTCTTCTCCAAATATAATATTTTTAGGAGTGACGAATACATTTTAATTAAAAAAATACAAAACAACAAGATTTAACGTGTTTATTACACTTAGAAAAATAGGAACAAATCAGCTATTGAATTCACTACACAAAAATCAGGAAAATCAAATAGAAAAATTACAAAAACAAGTACGTCACCACAATATCTCTTTTCAACTCGAGCGCCGCCGTGCAAATGAGGCCCGTTCAGGGTGACGGCGCTCTTATATAGGCACCCGCAACGATATTTTTAAAAAAAATTAAAGCTCCTCTTCTAATAATATGTAACAATGGTCACCCATGGATGCCAAAGACCTTGCGAAGTGGAGAAGGAAAAACCGGAACAGTTTAATGATTTGACTTTGTTTTACGTTAGGGTTTTGTCTGCCTCATCAGGAATAAAGACGTGATCACTACATAGTATAAAACAAAGTCGCTTCCCGCTGTCTGTCTGCCCTTATGTATGCTTAGATCTTTAAAACTACGCAACGGATTTTGATGCGGTTTTTAAAAGATAGAGTGATTCATAAGGAAGGTTTATACGAGTATGTATAATACTTCCCCGTGCGAAGCCGGGGCGGGCCGCTAGTAGTGTATAACTAGTTCAACACCAAATAGATTCCAAGGATACAACTGAATGAGTAGTAGGCAAATAAGCAGTAAAGTTGGTAAAGACGCACATTCCATTCCTTTAACGGAATTTGATAAACGCTTTGCCATGTCTGTTGTTTCGGAAGTCTGCACATGAAAATATTTCAGGATTTCGGTTAATGGGCTGTGGATTTTTACATTATTTACCCGCTAATCGCTTTGGATTAATCTTATCCGTTTTCAGTTTTAGCTGACGTAGGGCAGAAATTAAATAATGAAATGAAATAGTAAAAAATACCACGTGAGCAGGATTTGAACCTGCGACCTTGATTCAAGTCCTTCTCACGTGGCTATTTTCACCATTTCTTATTTAATTTGAGTACTTTAGTACTGCATCTTGAATGCCTAAAAACCCTATAAAAATATAGTAGGGACGGAAAGTTTTTGTAGTTGTCCAAATGTTATATACTTATACATAGAGGTATATACTTATATAAGCGTGTGGTTCCCGGCAGAGTAGAATAGGACCACTCCAAGTCTTCCCGTGGATGTCGTAGGAGGCGACTTAGGAAACACAAGCTAAACAAAGCTTATAAACATCAATAACACCTCTCCCGTTTGGCCAGCGTGGAAAGTGTAGACCAAATCCTCTGGCTGCTCTGGCCAAGTAGGGCTCTGGTAGTTAGTATAGAGAGGGTCGTGCTCCTGCAGTAGAGACTAAAAAGGACCTGTTGATGTGACCTGTGATATACTTATTATGTGTCACTCCCCGTTTAGGTATCGAAAATTCAGTTATACGAATCGTTTGTCCAGAGCAATAAGAATGAAATTGGCTTGCAATGGATGTCTAGGTATCTTTATGAAAAGGTGCTGATCTCTGACGTAAGCTAAATTAAACCATGTCGCTAGCCACATTGAGTAGATATTTCTTTGAATTTCTTTGCTGAGTGAGACTTCTGTACGTTAGTATTATTTATTTTATGATATTATCACGCCTGTTTCCCATGAACTATGGATCTCCACTAGCTACGATCCTTGCAAACATCTATCGCTTCATCAACACTCATTCATGATTTATTTCCTGCATGCTCTCCGGTTTTGGGTACTCCTTATTTCATCTATCTTTCACATTTTATGCTTTTTGTTATCGCACTTGACAAATGTTTCCCTTTTTAGGCAGACTTTAGTGCTCAAAATACTAAGCAAATAGGCAAAGTTTTGTTTGGTGTAATCAATTAAAAATCTCCTTCCTATCTTTACAATAAATTAAAATGGAGGAATCCAAGAGGAAGTGGTAGACTGCGGGCGTGCGTGCCTTCCCTTAACGTGCCTAGACATAGAACTGCTGCATTTCGTAGCAGCTTTAAGTATAATGCTGCCAAAATTTGGAATAATATTCCACCTCCAATACGCAATCTTAAATCAACCTATTCATTTAAACGTAAATATAAAGAATACCTTTATTCCAACGCAGTTTTGGTAGCAAACATCTGACCCTTAGTTGCATTCAACATATATCTCACTCAAAACTTTATGTATTTTTATTCTTACTTATCACATACTTAAATAATTATCATTCTATCTATCCATATATCTATCTATCTGTATCATGTCATATTATATCAATAAAAACTCATAGTCCATCATCTCATATGCAGTAGTAAGCAAAAGTATAAACATAATTATATACTGTTCATATAAAATGTATATCATACTACATACTATTTTTGGTAGAGATGAGGTATTGAAATAAGTACCTAATACTTACAACTTGTACAGAAATATAATTAACTCATCTTCGTATCGCTTTACCGACCTCACCCTTGGTTCTGGCAGAATTATCAGCGTTGCAGCTCGACCAGTTCGTCTGTGACATCATGCTGAGTCAGGACCTTTTCACTATCTAGGTCACTTCTCACGGTGCAATCACAATTGCATATTACTACATTCCTACTATTACTTCTATACTAGATCTTTGATAAACATTATGTGACTTATTCATGTACCTGTGGCCTTTTAGTGAATAAAGATTTTATCTATCTATCTATCAAAGGTTTGTAGCGTACAAATGTCAAAGAAATTTTTTATAGAGAATTCGTTCCAGTTTAAGCTGCTTTATATTACTTATTGAATTTTTTTTTTAAACTTTTGAAAAAATTTCATAGTTTTCTGCGTAAAACAATATTATTTATAGCTGACGCGACTGTTTAAAAAAGAAGATGGGTCTAAAACGTGAGCGGTGAGTTGGAAAACTAGACACACACACGTTATCACGTCTTTATCCCTAACGGGGCAGACAGAGCCCAAGGCTGTAAGACCCAAAGGCCACCCTTAGAGTGATAGAGTGGAAAACTAGACGTTTTGCATTCCTCTGACTCCCTCAATGGAAGTAATGTACGAGTAACAAGCGGCATTCCAGAACGTTTGTAACGATGCTGCATTCCATATGCATGCTGCATGTTTCAAACCTCCTTTCTTCATCTAATCCTGTCCGTTTTTTCATTCTTCATTACATTTCAAATTTGAAATGTAATTTGAAAGGAAATTTCCTTTCATTTCAAATCATTGACTGATCCCTTTTCATTCATTTCACCATCATCTCTGAAGCTGATCGCTCACCTCTCTCTATCTGTTGTACCTTATTAAATATTATTCTTTTATAACAGTCTCTTATACTCCGTATGTAACAGTCTATATCAGATAATAAATTAGAATAATCTGTGTTGTTATCGAGTTTATTCTCCACTCCTACTACCTATCTTCTATGTAGGAACTCGCCCAGAGCACCGGGACAGGTCGAGGTCCCACACGTTTAAAGTCACCGACTCTTTATGAGCAGTACTGACGACGGTCTGGCTGCTGTATGATGTAGGCACAGGATGTAGGTATCATCTCAATTCAATTCAATTCAACTAAGTATCAACTATGGACTATTGGGGAGCTGATGCTAAGCGCTTAACCTACGAAGGGGACCGCATGGCGGAAAACAATGGAAACTTCCGCTTTGGCACGTTTTTGGTGCAAAGCATAACCATTGCATTTCAGCAGTAAGGTATCTGATTTAACCCATATTACAATGAAAAAACAATTAGAGTGTAGGAAAGCCATACAATATTTTTGTGCTCACGTGGTATTTTTTCACCATTTCTTATTTCATAATTTAATTTGAGGCTTTTTATTTATTTAAGTATTTATGTAATAATATTATTTATTATTATGCTATATATATATAAGTATGTATATATATATACATATATATATATTCATTTATTTATATACCTTTATCAATTTTTTTATAATGTTATATATTTTGTATAAGTATTTTAATATCTATTGGTTATTTATAATTTATATTTTAATTTTAACTGCGCCACCTGTTATCTTACTCTTATACTTCGCACTCCTTCTCTTTATGGTTGCCTGTAAGAGATTGGTTCGGCGATAAGGCCGCCTCTTGTACCTTATTTATTTATAAGTTCCGTAAACTTTGTAATTTTTATTGTTTTTTATTTGGTGCAATAAAGATATTGTATTGTATGTTTTTGTTCACCGGAATCACTTGTTTCCGGTGAACAAAAAAATACAATACAATACCACCACTTAGCTGTAGTAAACTCAGAGGTACAAGTCACGTCTAGCGAGGATCGAACTCCTGCCTCACAGACGCACAGCCAGGGCCTGAACCGTTTGGCCACTACCGCAACAACAAACCTACACACTAGTTTTACCACAGAATAAATAATACTAACGTAAAGAAGTCTCACTCAGCAAAGAAATTCAAAGAAATATTTACTCAATGTGGTTAGCGATATGGTTTAATTTAGCTCACGTCAGAACTCAGTACCTTTTCGTATAGATACCTAGACATCCATTGCAAGCCAATTTCATTCTTATTACTCTGTAATAATGTAGGTACATTTTCGATACCTAAACGGGGAGAGACACAGGCCTGGTTTTACTAGTTTGCAACTACTAGTGTGGAACTTAAAAAGTCACGTTGATACTGATTTTATAAAAAAAATCTTTATTCAATAACGTCGTTTCTTATATACAGGCTGACATTTTAACCACCAGCCAAATTTTTGGAGCAAGTTCAGTCCATGATACTGAACTACTTTCCATAAAAAACAATTAACGAAAACTAAATTAAAAATTCGCCTTCCCATACAAATCAGCGCTCAGCCAAACGGATTTTGTATGGAAGGACAAAAATTTTTTTATCGATTTTTAATAACTTTTTTTATAGAAAGTAGTTCAGTATCATGGACTGAACTTGTTCCAAAAATTTGGCTGGTGTTTAAAAAGTAACCCTGTATTTGTCCGCCAATTTTCTCTATATCTAGAATTTCATTACAAAGCGAAGCCCCGTAACTCGTTACGCCGGCTCACAGCGGTGAGATTACACTGACATACAGACTATCCGAAGGCCGGTTCAATCCGACCGCTTCTTATCTGTTCATTTGGATGCCTAGCTGAAACATTGTTTGAAGTATATTTCTTGGGCATGTCTTCGACATTTCTTATCTCCTGGTACTTTCGATGTCTGGCTGAAATATTATTCACTTTTGAGAGAACTATCTTTTGTAAGATTACTCATCATCATCATTATTCCACCCACTGCTGAGCATAGGATAGGCCTCTCTCCGTCGACGCCACCCATCTCGGTCCTGTGCTGCTCTTATCCAGGTGCGACCCGCGACTACAAACAAATGGTTCGTTATTACCATAGTCAAAATCAATTTCATTTCATTTAATTACACCAAAAATTCTGCATTTGCAGGAAGTTTTACAACGCTGCCACGCAACTTCCTTTTTGGGAATGCAGTCGTTGCTCGAGATGTTCTTACTTGGTTTGGTTTCCATCATTCTTAGGGTTCCGTACAAAAAATGAAAAAACGGAACCCTTATAGGATCACTCGTGCGTCTGTCTGTCCTTTCGTCTGTCACAGCCAATTTGCTACGAATTTACTGGACCCAATCATGTGAAATTTGCTAGTATGGTGTTTGCTATTATGACCCAAACACATATATGCAAAGTAAATAATTTTTTTTTTTAAATAAGGGTCATTTTCGGGGTACAACTTAGGAAATTGAAAAAAAAGTTTTGCAAACCTTACTGTGTCATATATCAAATGAAAGGGCTCGTTATGAGGATCTCAAATATATATTTGTTATAATTGTAAAATGAATAGTTTTGATTTTATTCATGAAAGAAGACGAAAATTGACCATTCTGAAAAAAATACAAAATATAGTTTATTGTTTATAGATTATAGGAAAACCTATAAGAATTCAATCAATTGTACGTAACCATCTCGACGCGAGTTTAACTCGCACTTGGCCGTTTTTTTTTTATATCAATACATTTTCGGTGTCACCTTCATTCAACGGCTTCGCTTTTATGTTGAAAATATGATGTTGTTGATTAGCTGCAGAATGTACGAGTATATATGTACATTGCATGTACTCGGTTTTCTCACGGCTGATCTTTAACCGGCAGTGTCCAGGGCGGTGAGTGTGGGTTTATGTGGGATGAAGATTATGATGATGAATGATGACATAGGAAACTGGTGTAAAGAGGATCAAGAGAAAGAGTTTGTTTAGAGAGGTGCTTGGGATGTATGTTTACAAGAGATGGCAAGCACGAGGGCGATAAAGGTAGAAGATAGACTGCGGGAAAACAAGTGAATAGAGAATCCTTTCCTTTATGAACAACAGTTTCCTGTGGGAAATAGGCGTGATAATATGTATATACAACGAGTTAATGAAATAACGCAAATTAACCTCTCAGTTTGTAACTCAGTCCATGAAACTGAACAACTTTTGTTCTACAACTTTCCCAAAATGCCAAAAATAAAATTCGGATTTCATGATCAGCTGATCAGTTTGTAATAGTTTTCAATACTCAATAATTTATTGCTTCCTTAAATGACAAATGAATACATGCAAACTAATAATAATACATACATGATTCCACAATCACTTATGGACCCTGTTGTTATTTTTTGACGTGACAACGTCTTATAAATTGGTTAGCCGGGTGACACTTCAAGAAACTGCGTTACGCTCCGCTCACGTTATGCGCTTACAATGAGAGCGAGTGAGAGGCACGCGTCCCTTCCACTCGGGCATGGTTAGCCCGCCTAAGAGCGAGAGAGACAGACATAAAAAGACTTGTCACGTAAAACTTTCGCCCGTATACCGACTTTACAGGCAACCAATTTATTTTTTTATTGTGGTGTTATTTTTTTGGGTTTCGTGAAAGTAGTAGAACAAAAGTTGGTCAGTTTCATGGGCTGAGGTACCATCTGAGAGGTTTTGCGTTATTTCATTGACACGTTGTATAGTAGTCTAATGACACTGTACTGTACTAATTTAAATTTTTCGTTGAACATTGTACTAAACGTTATCTAGCGCTGTATACACTTTGGTAGTTGGTAAAATAATTACAAACTTTCATCCAAAGCACATAAACAAACCACATACACTATTCCAAGTGCAAAAATGTAAAAACTGCAAGGAGTTACCAACGTAATCCAATCTAGCTGTCGGACTTGGATATGTTGGAGTAAAAGAACTGCCATGAATATTGTATCTGTGCTCAGCGGTCGGTGACCCGAACACTTTGTAAGTGTTTCATACTACGGTGATATCATGAAAATCTCGAGACCTTGACGCTAATATTCGTGTAGTTTACACTAGCTAACACATTTACTTCAATCAAATGTTTATTCAGTATCTAATTAGGCCTTCGCAGGCAATTTTACACGTCAATTAGTTTGATATATACGATTAAAGACCTACAATTTTTTTACTGTTTAAAAAGAGTGCGACAAATAATACGATACCTGTCACCCTCACAGGAGTAAAAGAGATAGCGACCAAAGTGACAATGTGACAAGTTTTGGTGCAAGATATAGAGTCTAGAGGGCTTATTGAGGGCCTTGGCGGCCCCGCATGAACATCGTAACACGAAAATTGGATTTTTCATCATTAGGTCTTTTTTAGTCTCAATTGCAGGAGCACGACCCTCTCTGTACTACCAGAGCCATAGTTAGTCAGAACAGCCAGAGGATTTGGCGTACACTCTCCACGCTGGCCAAACAGGTTGAAGAGGTATAATTGATGTTTATTAGCTTTGTTTAGGTTGTATTTATTAAGTCGCCTTCTACGGCATCCACGGGGAGACTTGGCGTCCTATTATACTCCGGGAACCACACGGCAAATCTCATATTGTAAACTGTGTATCTTACCTCTGAGAAATGATCGTGCCACATTACTGATTATTCGGCCTATTAACCATTAATTTCTATTAATACAAAAACATTTAATTTCTGGGCGAATTTTTCATTATGTTATGTGTGTATTATGTGATCAATCCTGGCATGAGCTGGTTCTCAGTTTCTTTAGGCGTAGTGGTCGTTGTGAAATGCTAGAATCGGTAGGTTTTCTTTAAAATATAAATTAAAATTACACGTAATGTGTAAAAGAGTCTGCAAAGGCCTGATTACTGAATAAATATTTGATTCTTCGATTTGATTTTTTAATGACTAAGATCGTCTTTTATTATTTATTTATATACAATTTATTTATTTAAATCTTTTTCCCCCATTTTTAACCGACTATAAAAAAAGGAGGGGCATTAATTCGTCCGAATCTTCTTTTGATGTGTGTTCCCCGATTACTGGAAGACGCCTGGACCGACTTGGTAAGTTATTTTTTTGTTTGAAAGAGTATACTTTCCATGGTCCCATATAAAAATTTTATTTAAGTCAGTTGCGTGGTTTCTTTTCAAACGAAAATAATAAGAAAAAATATGTCATCTAAGTATATTTTTTTTCTAGCCATCTATGTCCCACTGCCGGGCAAAGGCCTCCCCTCTTGCCTTCCACATTTCTCTATCCTTGGTCTTTACTTTCCAGTCTTTGTCGAATGCACGCAAATCGTCTGCCCATCTCGTATACAAATCATCTAAGTATACAATTGTGTAGGTTTTTTGTTTTGAAATATATTAATATTATTAACAGCCCGCTGCACTGCTCTACTTTGCAGATCTGCAGCACAGTTCATGGCAGTTCAAGCTGGTTTCTTATCACTGAGTTACTAGTTCATAACTTGTCTGCAACTTGGCAAGATTGCGCCGGCTCATCCTTCTGCTGCGTTTGTAAATAACCATGTTTTATTTACATCTGGCAGCTCACCCCGGCTTTTCACGGGTATATGTTATAAATGTAAACTTTCCTCTTGAATCATTAATGAAAAGCGCATTTAAATCCGTTGCTTAGTAGTTTCAAATATCTTAGTTTCCTAAGTCACCTTCTACGACATCCACGGAAAGACTTAGCCGGGACCACACGGACGTGAATTATAATGTCTTTATTCAAATGGAGTCAAACAATAGCAGTAAAATGGACCATATAAATAGGTATTTATATGGTCCATAGACATGACAATCTATTCAGAATAATAGTAGAAGGAAAAATAAAAGGGAGAAGAGGAAGGGGAAGACCAAGGACGAAGTTTTTCCAACAAATTAAGGTAGGGTTAGGAGTAAGGTCCTACCAAAACATTAAAAAGATGGCAGAGAGAAGAGAGGAATGGAGGCATCTCCACTTAACTCCACGGAAAAGAGCAAGCTCTTAAATTGAAGAATAAATAGGTATTTAACTTCTTTAAGTAGTTATTTCTTACCTCTTACGTCACTTCTTTGTCCCAACATTAGCAGGTTTCTATTTACAAACGCAAACAAAGCGACGACATTCACTGTTATGAAGCCCTACACCCCGAAACCCGACGACAGACACCGTAGTTGCCCCAAATAAAGAGGAAATCCGAGATTTTCAACTAAATTACAGACAGAATTGCAGACAAATTACGCCATTGGAGAAGACGATTATGGGAATTAGGCAATCAGGTCTACCGTGGAAATAAAGACGCAACTCGATTGTTGAGTTGAGATACGTCGCAGTTGGATTTTATAATTCGCTGTTTGACATAATCGCTAGCAGTTTAGCAATTCAGCTTGATTTTGTCTGTCACAGGGCTCTATTTTTTGAACCGTAATAGCAAGACACTTTAAATTTACACCAATCCGCTACATGACAATAAGTCAAATTAGACACTTTTTTCTACAGGTCAAAACAAACATTTTTCTATGGGATTTGTATGAAGAACAAAACCGTGACGTCATAGATATTTGGAGTCAAAATGCCCCTTACCCAAGACGGAATTAGAGTTTCCCATACAAACGTAGTTTACGTTTTATTTTGAAACGACATGTCAGATTTCGGTAAAAAATTGTAACTTTAAAGAAATTGCACATAACTAGGGTTATAATTGGTTTTCACAGTCAAAATATGACCTTGAAAGAAAATATAGTGCATTATATCATTTTTGACCATTAATATGGAAAGCTTTTATACCCTTATATTTTCTTTCAAGTTCATATTTTGACTGTGAAAACCAAATATAACCCTAGATATATGCAATTTCATTAAAGTTACATTTTTTTACGAAAATCGGACATGTTGATTCGAAATAAAACGTAGACTACGTTTACATGGGAAAGTCTAGGGTAAGGGGATTCTTAATATCAGTTTTTCTGCATTAAAAAATCGTAAATCATGTTGAAAAAGGATACGATCAATGAAAGGTGACACTATTTTGTGACGTTTTATTCTCTTAACAGTACCAAATAATTTATTTTTGACCCTGTCATCTACCCAATTATGTATTGTAGTACCGCTATAACAACAAATACTAAAAATAAGAAAAGTAAAAAATTAAAGGGTTATCATACAAGAAACGTGTTTTTTTTCAGCATTTTATAAACATTGTACGGAGGTACGGACCCCTTCATCTACGAATCCGACTCGCACTTGACCGGTTTTTAGGTTTCCGTAGTCCACAAGGAACCCTTATAGCTTCGTTATGTCCGTCCGTCCGTCCGTCCGTCTGTCTGTCCGTCCGGGCTCGTACTCCGCCGCTACTGCACCGATTGTCACGAAAATTGGTGGAGAGATATATATTGAAGTTCCAAAAGTTGGTTTTTAAAATTATTGAATTTTTATTTTAAAAATGTTTTTTTTTTCAGCCCCCCTCCCATACAACTTCTTCCTCCGGCCTTATCCCATTTCTATTTGGGGTCGGCTCTCCTAATCGTTCTTCTCCAAAGAGATCTCTTTTGGGTCGTCGCTGATTCTGTGTTCGCTTTCTTTAGATCCTTATTTACGACAGACATCCATGTTAATCTAGGCCTGCCGGGGCGTCTTGGAAACGACTTGAAGTCCATCACCTTCCTGTTCATGTGATCATTTTGCCTCCTCATGACATGGCCGTACCATCGAAGGCGTGCCTCTTCTAACTTTTCAGGCATGGGTCTCACTTTAAAAGTTCCTTGGATAAGACGGACCCCTCCCATACAACGAAAAGTAAATTTAATAAATTAAATGGACTAAACCCAACGTGTGGGGAATCGTTGGAAAGGTCTTTTAAAATGCAACAAAAACTGCTTTGAAACTATGTAGATAATCATAATCACATAACCCAGTCTTGATATAATCTAATACAAAGTTAAAATTTGAGGTGTCCCCCCACCGTAACTTTTGAAATATTACTAAAATAATTTCAATAAATGAAAAAAGGTACGTTTCGCGTTAATTCCCGTATGCATTAATTTAATAATAATGCAAAAATTTGGTATAAATACTTTTAAACTATCGCTTAAAAGTATTTATACCAAATTTTTTTGTTAGGCTTGATTGCAGATCGTTTGAGAAGACGCGCCATTGACGAGAGAAATTCTTGAAGAGAGGAAAATCTAAGCGCACTAAGTTCATTCCACTCTGGAATCCGCGCTTCAATATAATTTGCATTTAAATCGACTGGGAGTTCGTCTCAAGAAGACTTCACTTTGATAGATAAGTACACGAACAACACGTCACAGTGACAGCCATTTGTGAATGTTAAACTAATAATAATAATAATTCCTGCTGTCAACACATCCTTTGCACAACGTTTCAGTAAATTCCTGCTCCCTTATGTGTATAATAGGGCTGATAAAATTGTGCTCAGTTTTCGAAGCTAAAAAACGAATATTCAATTTGTTAATATCTTGGTCTTATGAAGATGCAGAAAATGTAATGTTAATTAAGTGATATAGTGCTGGTATTTCTGCTGTTCAGCTTAAATTGTAAGACACACTTGTTTTTTTTTTTTTTAGTAGATTTAACTATTGTAATGCCGCAATAGCCGTGTAATAGTTGTGTATTTTAATATGAACTAATTGTTTGATTTTGATACCCACGATACAGGCCTCGCCTAGTGTGGGATTGCAGTGTTTACTTTTGCATGTTACCTTTTATGATCAATAAAGATTTATTATTATTATTATTATAATAAAGGACATTATTGATTTATACAGCATTCAATCGAACAATATCTAAATTTAAAAAATGTGAAGAAAAATTTCGCCCCGAGTGATATTCGAACTCACGCCCCTCACATGTGTACTGCGAGTACACTTCCAATTGTGCTACCGTGACTTTGAATCACCCTGACGAATTTCCTCATCTCATATTACTTACGCATTTCTAATTTTATTATGAAACAAGATAAGTAACAATAACAACTATTAATTATTTAATCTAAATTATAACTAGATAAAAATCATTAAAACTAACTAAAAACTAGAGCTTAAAAACTAAACATACAAAATAAAAATGTATTTACAAATAAAAAATATCGTGCAGTTTAATGCCCTAATTTTTAATTAAAATTAATTAATTAATTTAAATAATTGATTAATTAATGAAATAATTAATTTTTAATTTAGAAATCAAGGACAGTTTTAGCGCAATAAAAAAGATTAATGTAAGTAGGTACGTATACTTACATGTATATGTTACAGTTAAAACCAGTTTTTAGATAAAACGTGTTTCTCTTAGTTAGAACTAGTTTTTACTATCATCATCATCGCATAACGTCCACTGCTGGACATAGGCCTCTCCCAGGGATTTCCAAAATGACCGATCTAGAGCGGCCTGCGTCCAGCGCCTTCCAGCAACCGTAATCAGATCATCTGACCACCTAGTTACTATATGCCTTTGTTAATACTAGAATTAACTAATGCTCAAAATTGAATATCAGTTAAAACTAGTTATTACTAGGCAAAACGCGTTTGTCCGAATCATCTTTTTTTTTATGGTCAATTTATTTTTATTTATTTATTTAACTTCATACACAAATACAAGAGTAATGGCGGACTTAAAGCCTAAGGCCTTATCTACCAGTCAACCAACCGGGTGATGTTGAGAAAGACAATGGTAGTGCAAAAACTCAAAAAGAAATGTGGTGAAAATGAACCAAGTATATATGTATGTATCTTAAATATGTTATAATAAACCATAAACTACATACAAATAATACACACTATTATTATACTAACATATACTATTCACATATACTACATACACTAAGAACTATCTGACAGTTGTTTAAGAAAATGAGCTTTCACCTGTTTTTAAATGAAAAGCGGGATTTAGCCTTCCGAACATCAACTGGTAAGGCGTTCCAGAGCTTTATAGCTTGGACAATAAACGAATGTGAAAAGAACCCACTCGGGTGAACTGGTATAGAAAGGCTGATATTGTTAGAGGAACGAATATATCTGACATGGGTGTCATGGTTGAGTTCTGTTGACTTATTTGATAATTTTATTTACTTTAAATTAATATTGTCACCTGTGCAACTACTTAATGTCGATGTTCCCTAAAATTTTCCTTTAGTGTAAGATTATTATTTGGTCCTCGGTGTCTTAGATCTTTTTAATAATTAATTTTAAAACTATGTCTAGTTTTCAATCTCAAATTAGTTTCTCTAGTACTAGTTTCAACTAAAGCTCGATGTGACAACTAGTTTTATCTGAAAATCAAATATATCAGTGGTTAATTCTAGTTTTAACTAGGTATTTCTAGTTATAACGTAAAATCTAGTTTAACTAAGGAAAACGCGTTCTATCTAAAAACTGGTTTTAACTGTAACATATACATATAAATCATTTCAAAATAATGTCGTAAAATCAAAAAAAAGTTTCTTTAAAATTGAGAAGCAATCGATCGACGCTCATCAATTTCAGCTTGTTTTGTTTTTCGTGTGTGTAAGCGGCCAACACTGGTGTGTGTAATTTTAGCTATACAGGGTCTTACAAAATATACTAAAACTATTTTAAGGGTAGATTCAGTTCATGATACTGAACAACTTTGCCAATCCCAATAAATACACCTACGTGTAAACATTTCATTTCTGGTCACATTTTACATTACACTATGTGTACATCTTGTGCTTTTATATATATGCTTTGAAGCGCCTTAACGAGTCAAACTTACATGCCCCTAGCAACAAGGCAAACGAATTACAAACTTTCCTCCGCATTTCCTATTTTCCAAGAGTTCCGGGAAATCATCAAACTTTTGAAGAATCAAATTATGTTTGCTGCAAACAAATTCGCAACAACAATTACCAAACGTGTGTCAAGAAATGTGACCTTTTAAGTTGTTCATTTCCCTGTTAAGCTCAATTAATTTCGTCTTTTACAGAATAAATACTGACGTCAGTACTTAATTTGTTTAAACCTACACCCAAGTTAACGACGTGATGAAGTGAAATGCAAAAGTAACAACCAATAGGTTGATGTCACTGTCATTGGTTGAATAGTGGTTTAAATGCAATAGTGACAGGTTGCTAGCTTTTTGCCTATTTAGAAAAAATCCTCAGGTGTTACGGCATTCCCTTTCTCGACTTTTACAACTTGCTCGTATGTATAGTAAATATAGTATATATAAAAGGACACACGAGACAATTTGATCTATTTAACGATCTATGTCTAGGCGATATCGAGGATAAAGCCAAACCGTTGCCAAAAAATAAATTGTATTACATTTTTTCAACATTTTTATTTTATCTGTGCCAAAGACACTTCCCGTTATACTCCAAAACCTCGAATAGTTCACTCCCAACTACTCTTAATATTAGGATTTTAGGTTATTCGGCGTTCCTGACATAGTCTGACGACTGCTATACAATAATGACAAAAATCTTATCTAAGATAATATCTTATTCTTGTTATTATTGTAAAATGTCAGTTGGGTAAAATTGCCGATCTACGATAGCCCTATGTTTCACCCACACACAGACGCGTGTAGGGTTGCCAGGTTGCCAAACCTAATAGCCGGACAAACTAGCTAGTTTGGCCGGACATTTGGGTAAAAAGGTATTTATAGGTACGACAAAAAAAAATATTTAAAACAAGCTTTTTGAATATTACCATAAATCTTGTTAAATTCTAATGAAATATAACAAAATCGAATGCCAGATCAGTCTAAGAGTCGACTCGCCTGCGCTCGGCCACGCTCGGCGCTCGCTCCTTTGCGAAATGTAAAAAGTCAAACAAAAGCCGGACAAGCCGGACACCGTTTATTTTGGCCGGATACACAATCAAAAAGCCTATCTATGTCCGGCTTTATCCGGACGCCTGGCAACGTTAGAAGCGTGTGTACGAATGTTGTAACTGTGGTTGTTTCCCAATTTGCTCAAAATTTCACAGCTGTGCCGACGAAAAATTTTTCGAACTGTACTATTTTTCTGAATTCTAAACTCAAGTATCTACTTCTATTAATTACAGTCTAAAAAGTGTTAATATCTCATCGATTTTTGGTGTTCCATACCCACAGGGTGCCAACACGACCCTATTACAGAGACTCCGCTGTCTGTCCGTCTCATCACAGGGCTCTATCTCTTGAACCGTAATAGCTAGACACTTAAACTTTTCACCGATTTATTTATTACTGTGGCCGCTATAACAATAAATACTAAAAATAAGAAGTTTTAAGAATTACAGAGGTCGTCGTACAAAAAACGTGTTTTCTTCAGCGTTTGAAAACATTGTACGGAGGTACGGAAACCTAGATGACTCGCACTTGACCGTATTTTTTTTACTGAAACACTCCTCACTCGCTCTCCGTATTTAGCGAAGTGGATATTTAATTTTGTTTCAATTATTATTATTTTTATTTAATCTGACTTTGGGGCTAGCTCAATCAGTGTAATTTGTCCCTATATATTTATTTATTTATATTCAACCATTGTTTGCTTTCAATGCAATAAAATTCTTCAAGCTAAGAAATAATGATTATTTCAATATCTATTGTAAACCCATACAATATTATTTGTATGTGTTTTGGTGTAGTATAAAGTGTTACGTTTGTTATTTATTTACTTATCCCAAGGCTGGAAGTTTTACTAAAGCTATGGATTTTTTTATGAATGTTAAAAAGATTAAAAAAGATTTGATTCAAAATGATAGCCTATTAAGAAAGCTCTTTAAATCTCATGATGGGGATATAATCGTAAAATCATGCGTTTGGCAAAAGTGTAAACTGTTTACACTTTGCTTTTATAATGGTTCTACGCGCTTTGATGTTCAATAACATCATTTGGTCGGTGGTGATTGATCAATTATATGTTGTGAAAAATACACAAATGTAAGCAGACGATTCTATTTAAATTATCTCTAAGGAGTTACGTCCTATTAGAAATTATTTTCAACTTCTTTTTCTTACTTGATTTGATCTACATATATTTTATTTTATTTAAACTTTATTGTACAAAATACAATTTGTATAGCACAATAGGCGGACTTAATGCTAAAAGCATTATCTGACAGCCAACCTTTGGGTTGTTTGAAAACATTAAATGGGTACAAAAGATATATTGATAAGCATTCAGATATATATATTTACTTTCTACATAAACTACTTTATTAATACTTACTGTACTTCAACAATGTAAATATCTACACAAATATACATACATTCATATAATTCTATCCTTTTCCATATTTTCTTTTTTTATATATCTTATCTTATCTTGCAATGGGGTCCACGATGGGAAGCACGTCGAACCTTTGGGTTATATTGTACTTACCCCCTTGCCTTACTCACCCGCCTCGGGATTTCTGAAGAAGGACTGCATATGCTTCAGAATATCACCTGGTGCGTAGTGCCTGTAGTCCTCTAGCTTAGGATATGTTGATCCGAAGAGGTCCATGCGCTTACCAGCCATCGAGTCGCAGCTACACATGATGTGTCTCATTGTCTCCTCTGAATCCTCACATGCCCGACATTTTGGGCTATCAACAAGTCTCATTTTAAAGAGATGACTGCGATTGTGGTAGTGTCCAGTCAATGCTCCCAATAGAGTTCTTGCCTGTTTTCTGTTAAATTTATTTAACCGTTTGTACCACTTGGCAAAATCCTCGCCGAGTGTCTCTTTGGAGTGGGTGTGTCCACTTATATCACTCCATTCAGCCTTGTGTCTCATGCTGACATAGGCGTTTATGGCATTAGTAACCATTCCATATGATAGTCCTAAGAAGGGTTTTTTTATATATACTCGTACATAACATAAACTTTCTTTTTTCTCATGAGAAGTTTCTGTTTGCGATTTTTCTCGGAGTGAGAATGCTCGAGCAATTTGCCCATGTGTCACTTTCCACAAAAGAAATCCAATTTCAAAACCGAGATCATCATGAGGGGGGCCTCATGATGGGTATAGATAGCCACATTTTAATTATAAGATATAATAATTAAAATGTGGCTATTTGACAATTATTATTAAGTGAACAAAGTCTCAAAGTTTTAAGTTCAGAAAAATATTCACTTAAAGTTAATAATAAAATATACTCCTACGCCAACTCGTGAACGGGTCCCGCCTGTAGGGATTGGTCAGCTCGGCTCCGTTTTTTAAGACTACTTAGTGTAACTTATTTCTGTAAATTGGATTTGGCACTCGTTCGCAAGCTTTACATATTATGTTGTGATAACATTGTATTAGGCATAATATCTTTGTAAGCTCTTCTGGCGCGTAGGTGACCAATACTGTGTAAATGAGTTTCTTTCGGCGTTTCTTCTCAGCAGTGGTCGGTAGCTGTAGCTTTTGAATAAAGAAAAAATAATTAAGATATAAATAAACATTACACGTAATGTACACTATAATTATTGACGCGTAAAAGTGCCTGCAAAGGCCTAATTACTGAATAAATATTTGATTTTGATTTTATGGGTAACTAGCTTTTGCCCGCGGCTTCGCTCGCGTATCCCACGGGAACATTACTTTTTTCCGGGATGAAAGGTACTCCATGTCCTTCTCAGTACTCCTAACTATGTGTATGCGAATTTTAAAGAAGATTGGTTCAAAAGATAAAGCGTGAAGAGGTAACAAACAAACTAACAAATATACGAGTACAAACTCACTTTCGCATTTATAATATTAGTGGGGATTACTAAGTAAAATCGTAGTCTTTTTACATTCAAACTAGTCTGGGCACGCCTATGGTACCCAACACAATCACATTACAGTAGCTATAAATATCGCAAATGATCCAGACACGCAGACTCCGCGTTACGTTGCGCACATCACTTATCTCCAAATATAATGTTGGCAGCCATTATAAATCAAATAATAATACTTGAGTCTAATGGAGGTTATTTTGCGCATTGATATATGTTTTTGTTTCTTATTAGGTTGTGATGTGGTGACCATGTAGGTTTAGTTGTGGTAGAGCCACGCTACCGGCAACACTCAGTTTTGCTAGTAGCATGAATCGGCCGGCTCGTCCGGGGAAATACCACACTGTCGCAGAAAATCGCCGTCTGAGTAGTAGCTTCACCGCTTCTATGTTTTGTTCGGTGAGAGAGTCGGGGACCCCCCCACTCTCTGGGAGGGCCTCAAAGGCCAGTAACGCTCTTGTTACACCCCTGGTGTTGCAGTTGTCCATGAACAGCGCTGATCAGTTACCATTATCATGACCCGCTTGTTCGTTTGCTGTCCTAACATAAAAGAAGGTCCCATTGTTGGGGAAAAAGTCTCCACGCTCTGCTTTCATCTTTCTTGATCCCTAGACGTGATCTGCCATTCTTTTTCAAACTGAGTAAGGTTGTTCACCCATCTCTTCCTTGGCCTTCCTCTCTTTCTTCGACCGTCCAGAGTCCAGTTTGTGTGTTATTATTTTTTTAATTTAAATATTCCGGACAACTTTTAATAAAAAAGAAGTGTCTTAAATTAGGTAATAAATAAGTAAACCTTCCAACTGCTGATTGGTTACGACTACCTCTGAATTCTTCTTATTTAAGAGCTTAGTGGCTCTTGTCGGTGGAGTATGCGCCTCTAAATATTCCCCTATAAACTAAGTTCTAAACTCGCCATTTCCCAGCCTCAATCTAGCTCAGTTATTAAGACCTAGCCTGGAAGTAGGGCAATAACTTTGTAATTCCTGGCTTTATTGATGAGGTTGGATGAAGGCAATCTTCCTTTAATGAAAAGTTAAACTAACGTTAAGGGAGACTGCATACTAAATTCGCCTGCATTACACGTCAATCTCATGAAATCTTATCTATAAATGGATTTTTTCTACTTTTACATGGGCAGCCCTTTGGGTTGCGGAGGTCAGATGGCAGTTGTTCTGTGTAAAAACCAGTAACCACGTCAAATCACCTAAGTTTAGGTAGTGGATCCCGGGTTCTGAAGCATAACCGCTGAAAATGCAACCAGGAATACGCTCGGATGATGATGAGACTATATTACAAGTAGTTAAACATGTTATTCAAGAATGAACCAGAGCTGATCTGTTATTTAGTCTTGCGGATAATCCAGTATAAAAAAAATATTTGTTCATTTGCAAGGATGATCTAAGAGCTGATCTGTTATTTCGACTTTCGGATAATCCAGTACAGAAAAATATTGTACATTGTCAAAGAAAGTACCAGGTGCACATAATACTATTAGAGGTAAGCTCAAATAAACGGCATGACGTTCGTAACAAGATACACAGAGGCGCGGCTACTTGTGTCAACAATGATTGACGTAAAGGGCGAGGATTCCACGGTTATTGATCTTTGGCAGCCTGCCAAGGGAACAATAGGTCTTCACAGGCCTTTGTTAACAAGGGCAGGGAAAAATGCAATTAAAATTTAATGGATACGTTTGAAGTTATCAACTGAAAAGCTTAAAAGTTACAAACAAAAATTTTGTTTTCCGACGCAACTTTTCTTCACATGTAACATCCTCGACACGAAATTGCCAATGATTTCAACAGTAAGTCAATGTGCGCTGGCAGTTTGTGTTTCACTGCAAGTTTGTCACTGTCAATTAATTCGTTTTTGAAAAAAATATTTTTCGTACTACCTAGCTTTTATTGTAAGGCCTTATCGTGACAAATGTAATACGTCCAACCTCTAAGTAGTTGCATCGTTTTAATACAGGGTTCCTATAGCCACGTTCCAGCTCCATCATCAGATCAGCTTCTTGTTATAATATTTTGCATTGCATTAGCATTCAAAATGTCATCTCAATCAGAAAACGGGAAGTGGCTCAAATTTAACTTGCAAGATTTGACCTCAACAAATGAACAACAAACAGGGCTAAGTAAAAGCTTGTGAAAACTAATACCTATGGATCCATGAGGTAACATCCACTCTTATTATATCCAGTAAAGGATAAAGTCAATTCACCTAATTGTGAAGTATGTGGCGTTATCGATGATATGTCTCACCTATTGATGAAATGTGGACAGAACCGATATCAGAGAAATATATTTACAAGCAAATTTAATATTAATAAATTGGACATGGGGTATGTTCAGAGTATTCTGAGCTGCCCGGCACTTGTGTAGTTTAGTGGAGGATCGCCAGTAGAGTACACAGATTTTAGATTTCTAACTTATAGTATGGTATTTATAGGTAAATGTAACGTGTAAGTTGATGACATGTCTTAAAACAAAAGCTTCTAAATGAATAAAGATTTAAAAAAAAACAAACAAAAAAAATCAATGGGTCCATGGGGTAATATCCACTCTTACTAAATCCCGTAAAGGATAAAGACACGAAAGTGTCTCTTTATCTTTCAATATGAACATCGAATAAGTACGAGACAACAATTTGATGCTCGCCACTCAAAGGAAATAAAAATGACTTGAGACCACAATTTCTTTTCCTTCAGAAATGTCTTTACTCAACTTGATAAAAGGATAAATACCCATGACGAGACTCTAAGGCTCCTTCAGAGAAATTCAGTGAAGCGTTCGGAGATTACTATCGGTGCTATTACGGCTCGCATTAGCCGTACGATAATGCACTAGACGGCTTACTATATAAGATTATTAGATCTCTATGGAGCCCGGTGGATTGATCCTTATTACGAGTATATTGCTGATGTCCCATCTACTAAGTAGGTTGAAGGTACGAAAAAGGATGGTGGTCGAATGTCCTCGTCGCGCCCTTATACGTTTCTGTTAGGAACTCCACCCTCAAAGTTGTAGACCAATATCTACCTGGGTCAATTGATCCAGGCAGAAAGTTCCAGCTTCGAGAAAGAGGTCTTTCGACGAATCCAACTCGGCTGGGCAGCGTTTGGAAGCTACGCAGTGTCTTGTTTAAAATACGTCAGTGCCTCAAGACAAAAGTGTATAATCAATGTGTGTTACCAGTGATGACATGCTCTGAAACGTGGTATCTTACTATGGGTCTCATAAGAAGGCTTAAGATCGCTCAACGCGCTATGGAGATGGCTATGCTCGGTGTTTCTCTAAGTGATGGAATCAGAAATTACGAAATTCGTAGGAAAACAAAAGTCACTGACATAGCCCAGCGGATTAGTTCAGGATTAGATCATTAAAATGGCAGTGGCGGGACCAATGGCTGATGGGGTAAAAAGGTTTTTTCATGGCGACCACGTATTGGCAAGCGATGCGTAGGACACCCACACACAAAGTGGTGAGACGACTTGACCAAGGTCGCTGGAAAGCGCTGAATGCAGACTTGTTATTTTGGAAATCCTTGGGAGAGGCCTATGTTCAGCAGTTGACGTTATGTGGCTAAAATGATAAGGAATAAGGAGTGGACCTCTAGGTCGAGGTAATTTTTCCCTTACCGTTCTATTATGAAACGCAGCCTAAAGTTTGTAATAATTACCTAAAATGGTATCTATTAATATTTCACTTTTTCTCTATCATCGTCAATTTATTTTAAGTGGATAATATAACTTGATTTAAACTACCACATGATTGCGATGACAACGATACACAATTTTTTTATTTATTTAAGGATCAGAGATGAATAAGTCTTTATATACTCATGTACAAAGACTTAGGTCCATAAGAGGTCAATTTATATTTAGTTTTTATCTATTACACACAATTTTTGGGGAAAGTTATTCTGTATATCATGATATAAATCTGCCCATAATACAATAATTAGCCAGGGGAAAGAGTCGGTTATTGCATGGTTCTCGAGGTTCTGGGGTTCTCGAGGTCTACTGTTCTCACAGAACCACTAGATAGTAATATATTTTATTAGGCTTTATGTAAATTCTTATGTTAGTGTGTATTGGTGTTAACGAGAACAGACCTAGTCCCTACCATACTCTGGACAGGCGTGTGTTTAGTTGCGCGTGTGATGCGGTTATAATGCTTGATAACCGAACAAATTTAATACGCTGGATATTTAGCTCCAGAGGCTATTTACGGCAAAAGTTGATTAAAATCCATCCTCGAGGAAAAATTAAGTATAGAATGTAATGTTATTTTTGAAATCGGGAATCACAAGGCGAGTATGCGAAGGATTTGCACGAGTAGTCTTGAACACTCGTAATTTTGACATTTGTTGCGTACAAATGTCAAAGAAACCTTTCAAGGAGAATCCATTCGGTTTCACGCTGCTTTTTATTTATGTTGAAAACATATTTAACTACTAAATTCAAATTGGAGATATAAGATATTAATTTTTGTTGCAAATGGGGAACCTACTTGTTAATTTTCAGTAATTTTATTTTAAGCTGTAGTTAGGTAATTACATGGAATAAAGGCATACACCTATGTTACGTTGTTTTCACGATATTAGGTAGTATTTGTCATTTTTAACTTACAGATGTTAGTTACGAACTGAGAGTGGTAATTCTTCTTAAGTAACCATACCTTTTTAAGACATTCTTAGTTGGTAACTAGGTGTGTATCAAGAATCGACATACGTCTATGGCAACTAGTTGAGTAACAAGAATATCCAATACTTTTTAGCAACTGGTTGCCAAACTCAGTTGCCATCACGGCCGGAGGAGAAATGATAACAAAGCATGGACAAACGTATGATATTTTCTGCGTAAAACAATATTAATTATCGCTGATATGACGGTTTCACAAATACGATGCAATGCGTCGGAATCGGAATGCCAGCGGTGAGTTGGAAAACTACACGTTCTGTGATTCACTGACTCCCTCGTTGAAAAATAACTCTCCTGGCTTCTTTTTGTGGCGCAATAGGCTAGAGAGATGGTTTAAAACAGAGGCGTAGCATGGACTAATATAGATGTGGGCGAATACGCATGAGCGAGGCCCTTTTCTTTCCTTCTAACCTAGAAGATGGCGAATGGCGAAATTATGGCCCTTTGGCTAGTAGAAAAAGCGATGTCAAACGCGAGGCTTCCTAAAAACAACAGTGGCATATGAGCCTAAAGAAGTTTTCACTTCAAAAAGATGCTCATCCGCTTCGGAAAGCAAAGTATTTTATGTGAGGCTAGTTTTGCGAAGCCCCTCTGGTTTAATATTATTACTAGTAGTTCTGTAAGAACAGTAGACCTCGCGAGCCTTTATAACTTTACACCCATGGAATAACCGATATTTATTCCATGGGTGTAAAGTTATAAAGCTCGTTTTCCTGGCTTAGCAAAATCCACTTGAGGGTTTTGAAACTATACTGTTGGGAAGAAAGTAGACAGGCCTACCGCCTATCCTTTATGCATAAGCCCCATCTAAACGCTATACTAGAACACTAAAGTACAATGCAATTACATTAACAGTCAAAAAACAAAAACAAAAATTCTACATTCCCATACAAATCGCCCGGGCGGCTGCACGGGAAAGCCTAATTTTTTTATGTTTTTTTGGCTTTTTTTTAATTTCGTTATACTATAATGTAATAGCCCGTGGTTCAATTTATTACGGGTATGTCCCTTCCACGTTGTATATTAGTGTAATGTATTCAGCCACGAGATCTACAAAAAAAAACTCATTCACTTCCCGCGCTAGGCCCTACAGATCGCGAGGCCGTGGGCGAGGGTCCACGGCTAGCTACGCCTCTGTTTATAAATAATGATTGGTGTTAGTAGTCAGGATTTTTTTGTTGTAACTTTTAAAAAGAAAGCTTAAAAAGTCTAGAAAAATATATTAAAGCTTTTCATATTAATACAGCTATCACCTCTGTATGAGAAAATTGGCAAACCAGTGGCTTCTCAGTTTTCTTATCCATAACTTTGGGAATTAGAATACCTAACTGGAAAATCACAGCGACCTACGAGTATCTAAAAGTTTGTAATGATGAAAAAAATATTTTAAAAATATTTCTTTTCAAAACTACGTTTAAAGGGATCGAGAGTTACTGCAAAACTTAACAATCCAAACCCCGACAAGACTGCTTTAAAACCTGAACAAATTGCACGAGCGAAACTGATTTGTGTAATACTTGGGCCCATCCAGTAAAAGTACTCGTGTTTTACAATAAAATACAATACCCTTTAGGTATTGCACAAAAGTAAAAAACAGTTTTCCAAATACTACAGTTTTTAAACATTCCGGTCAGGGTGATTATATACTCGTACTCATACGTACTAAGTTGTTTTGGTCTGCGGCTTTACAGTATCACGGGATCGTATTACCTGAAAAAAAAGTAAATTGTGTTAATCCAGGAACTAAGTTTACTTGGTATATGTAGAAGAAAATTAAGATAAAATAGACATCAGTACAGTATAGGTACACCCGTCACCCGGACCAGGTCGGGTTTTAGTTTTTAAACTATATCTTGTTATTTTTTTCGTCTTAACCACTAGAGTTTTATTAGGAAAATTATAGAACAACTAAAATGCAAATTAACTAAAACTTATTAATTAAAGGTAAATTATTCTAATTGAAACTAAAAAATAACTTAATAAAATATAAAAAGACATACTATCCTAATCCTAACTAATTTTATAAATGCGAAAGTCAGTTTGTATATTTGTTTGTTACCTCTTCACGCTTTATCTACTGAACCGATCTTCTTGAAAATTCGCATAGACATAGTTAGGAGTACAGAGAAGGACATAGGGTACCTTTCATCCCGGAAAAATGAAATATTCTCGTGGGATACGCGAGCGATGGCGCGGGCGAAAGCTAGTACTATATAAAACTTAAATAACTATTTAAAAAATTAAATTAAATTAAAAACTTACAAATAAAAAACGTCGCGCAGATCATTGCCCTGCGGTCAAGCCTGCGGTAGGGTGCCCATCTTGTTATATAGAGGAAATATATAGTAATATTGGCATTCCATCATCCACAAATTGTTAGTTCTACAGAAGTGAGGAAATCTACAAAGTAAGAAGGCTACCATCAACAAATACGAGTAGATCTGTCCATTCATACGTATTCATCGGAAGTTTAAACCAATATTAGAATACCAATTATGGATATCAAGTGCCAATATTGTTATACACTTGACCCATTCCAGTTTGTATCTGGTCAGGAGTGCGTGGGGGTAACCCAGTATACTGTACAATAATAGCAGCGTCCATATAAAGAATAAATATAGACCAGTGCAAAGAGGAAAAATTACCAGAGGAAATTATGTGCTTGGATGAGAATCTTCGAGTTTATTATTCCTGTATAGCGGGAATAAACTACTATCTACCTATTAGAAAAAAGATAAATAAAGATATAGTATTATGTGTGTGTGCCAAAAGATATAAAAAAAACAGGCGACATAATTCTGTGTTTAAAATTACCTTTTCATCCCTAAAATGGATTCATGAGATCATTTTAGTAACTAACAAATCATTTACTAACGGTAAATAGGACGAAATCTTTTAAGTAAACTGAATATTTTCACATAATTACACATAAAAATTACCCACTTTTCACCTTACATAACCCACAATTACGTAATAACTCGTCCGGAAACACCTGCACGGTGTCTTCGACTTACGGCAACCGGACGGCGACCGGACGGGCCACAACGACCGGCGCGGATGTGAAAAATCGCGCGATAACGTTTCCGGAGGGGTGACTTTTGTTGGCTACAACTTGTGAGGTTGGCGGCAGGTGGCATTCTTTGGGTTAAAAGAGGAACAAGATAAGTAAATTTTTTTTAAAGTCTTATTCTTATTAATAATAAAAGAAATTTTTAGGAACCAACTGTACATACAGATTATACATCCTACCCAAGTAGGGTAGGATAGGCTGAACTTTTTTGGCTTTTCAAATTTTACTTTTCTTAATTTCTTTTATATAAAATGCATGAAGTATAATCAGTCTTTATATGCATTTTATAGACAACACAATACATACACTCAAAACGAGGAAGTTTACGGAATTAGACGTTGTACCTACTAACGGCCGACTATTTATAAGGTAGTAAAGGAATAAAGATAAAATAAGTATTTAAAGTCTAGAGAATAACAGTGGTGCCACTGTCGATACCATTTCAAAAGTTATAATTGTTATGATTTTTGATGTTTGTAAGGAAATAACAAATTACGAGTTTTTGGAAGGTCAAGGGGTTCAGTTGGGGTTTGCTTTAAATTATTTTGCTAATTGATTTTAGTGGACTTTAAAATGTGAAGTTAGTGTAGTTTAGTGTTATAAATGCTCATACTTATGAACAATATGTGAAATAGTTAAAGTGGACAGTCATGGTACGGCTGTCTAAAGTGATATTTGTTTAGCGGATTGTGGTGCGCCTTTAGTCACTGTCCGCTACTCAATGAAACGCTATGAAACCAGTGGACTCATATAGATTTGTCGCCAGAAGCTCCGTTGAAGCAATCAAAGGCCTACACCAACCTTTGAGTAAAAATTGTTGGAAACAAAAACTAAAGATTGGCTAAAAATGTATTTATCTATCTGCATACATATATTATTAGTTCTTTATGTATTATATTTACATAATTATATATTTTGTAAATTTATTTTATCTATAGTTATTGTATTTGTATATATTTCTTTAAAATTAATATTTATGTATATTCTTGATTTATTCTTGTAGGTATTTATAGATACTTTTAAATTTTGTTTACACACTCTGTCGCACCACCCAAATTATTTCTCTACTTGGTCCAATGGTTGACTGGCAGAGAACGCCATAAGGCGTTAAGTCCGCCATTTGTACACTTTTTTTATATGCAATAAAGTTTAAATAAATAAATAAAAAGACTCGAATCCAGGGCCGTAAAATAATTCTTAAAACTAACCAAATTGTTTGAAATAGACAAATCAAGACAAACGGAATGTAGTACATATTCCGTTTGTTCTTCTTTTCGTGTCGATGGTACTTTACCATATTTTGTCACTCCAGTATCGGGCCACTTCAATAGCTGTATCATTTGCGGCCATCAGGTCATCCCAGGCGTCGGTTCTTGGGCACCTGGGACACGTAAGTAGGTGCTCCATAGTTTGTGGAGAGAAACCACACTGTCTAGACAACAAACAAAATTCCGTTTGTTGTCTCGATTTGGAAAATGTTTGGTCACTTAATACGACATGACTCCTTATTTAAAAACATACTAGAAGGAAAGATAAAAGGTAGAAGAGGTCCAGGACGACCAAGAAAGAGCTATGTAGACCAATTGAAAGAAAAAGCAGGGGTCATGTCGTATCAAGCACTAAAAAGTAAGGCAGAGAACCGAGAAGTTTGGCGCATACTCCACCGACAAGAGCCACTAAGCTCTTAAATAAGAAGAAGAAGAAGTCTTGATTTGTTAGCTGTAGTTGCTAAAGAATAACAAAAACATCTTTTATCGGATTAACTTCACAAGCATCTTAGTTTGACAACCAAAACATGCGTTTCTCACACTGTTTAAAATTGGCCCATTATCAGGCTTCCGTTTAGTTTATTAGAAACTATTGACAGCCACATCCGCTCCCGATTTTATCTGTCAGTGCGTCTGTTTGTAGAACAATCTGTTATAATTTCTGCATAGTTCTGGACAGGCCGCGAATGGACTGTTCCGACGTTATTAATGGTGTAAATGCGTGTTTACTTTTCAACAGTTGGTTCATTTGTGACAACCTTATTTACGATTACAATCATAGCTGTAATGCAGCGAGATCTATTTACTAATAAATATGTCGATGCTGTAATGTGTATCATATAAGGGCAAAAATTGTTTTAGGCAAATTATTCGCCTCACCTAATTTGGTCGTCGTGGGTGTATGCAGTGTAGTTTACGGCATGCGGCATACAATAGGACTACTCAATCTCTTTTTTAGCCGTGTGGTTTCTGGCAGAGAAGATAAGGAAACACAAGCTAACCAAAGCTTATAAACATCAGTGAGACATCTCCAACCCGTCTGGCCAGCGTGGAGAGTGTAGGCCAAATCCTCCGGCTGCTCTGGCCAAGTATGGCTCTGGTAGTACAGAGTCGGTCGTGCTACTGCAGTGGAGACTAAAAAGGACCCGATGATGATAGTAAATCTCTTCCTGTGGACGACGTAAGATGTGACTAAAAGTCTAAGAACAAACCTCTCGTGCTACAACAGCATTTATGTAGGAGGATTAAAGTACGGCGAAGAAATATGGACCTTATAAAAAAGATTGACCACTAACTCCGGATGGCCCACGCAATATGGAGAAGTCTATGCTTGAATTACACTGTCGTAAAGAGTGAGAACCACAAGATTCGCAGGCGTACTAAATTTCCGGGCATAGTCCATATCTTCGCTCAGAGAAAGTAGAAGAGGGCGGGCCACTTAAGCCTGAGAGAATATGGAGTAGGAGAGTAGTAAAATGGGCCACAGGAGCGTAGGATGACCAGCATTTAGATAGGCCGATGACATACATTACCCTTGTGGGAAAACCTTGTGAGACAGCGGTTTGAGACCGAAGAGGGCCTGCATATGAGGAGATTTACACTTAAGAGTGGGTGGAGAAAGATTGAAAAGGATTATCATTCTTAAAGAAGAGATGCTGAAGAGGGCACCCCATGCTCTGAAGCAAAACAGAATTTATTTGTATTTATATTGACACTCCCCCCATTCCAATAATATGTAACCTTTTGAAGACTGGGTTGACTGGAAGAGATCCCTTCTTGGGATAAGTCCGCCTTTGTACAAGTTATTTATTTTCCCTTTGTATTAAATAATGTACATTTAAATGTAATTTTTGTGCAATTAAGAAATTAAACAAACAAACAAACAGATAAGGATGCAATCAGCGATGCAAAGAGTACAGAATATAATGTAGACCTCTTTCATAACAAGTCGCCTCAGCCTACTAAAACTTACAAGGAGTCTACTTTACTCAACATTTATGTTTCCATATTGTTTTGTACGGCAGTTTTACAACACAGTGTTGCATGTTGGAGCCATGCCAACTAGAC
Source organism: Acrobasis repandana (assembly GCA_963576875.1). Classification (NCBI taxonomy): domain Eukaryota; kingdom Metazoa; phylum Arthropoda; class Insecta; order Lepidoptera; family Pyralidae; genus Acrobasis; species Acrobasis repandana. The sequence goes on from OY756222.1 coordinate 20,716,528, forward strand.
GGCCACAAAGGAAAACTAAAAACAAATAGTTTCTGCAGGCAATTTCCACAACAATGGAGCCTGTTTTAGGACGATATTCGGGAGAGAGAAAATAGTTCTAATTGTCTTCAAAATACATGTAAAATAATACTTTGTTGGATGCAACCGGGGATGCAAAGAGTACAGTATGTTACAGAAAAAAGTCTTTAAAATACAATATGTAAAAACAGTTGCTTTGTTGTAAGAAATCGCTTGTGATATACCCGTAACGGTTCCTACTATCATGTTTCAAACGCATGCCAAAAGCTGACCATAGTAGCCAGGTCTTCTTTCTTTTCTGTTCAACCTTTCCTTAGGCCGCAGCCCGGTTTCTAGGCCTCCTCCAGACAATGCCATCGTTCTCGATCTTGAGCAACTTCTATCCACAACGATCCAGCTATATTTTTGATGTCATTATAGCAACTCATCTGTGGTATATCTTGTGGTTGTTTTTCTCCCCATGGTCGCCACTCTACCAACGCTTTGCACCATAAACCTTGTTTTCTGGCAACATGGCGAGCCGCTGCTTATCGCCATTTTAACCTTACAACTTTTGATGACGTCTACAGTATGTGAATCTTCACTATCCAGTTCTCATTTGTGGCAACTCTTTTCAACACTAATTTTTAATTTGATAAAAAAAAAACGTGAAATTAGACATTTAATTAAAACTTCTAATCCCAGAGAAATTATCGAGTTTTCATTTCTTAACCACAACCAAACCCTAAGTAATTACAGGCTTTAATAGATGCAGTCAAGGCAGATTATCGTTTGCATTAGCGGCTGCAATAAAATGTAGGTTAAGTAGCGTTTTACAGCGTTTGACTGCTTCTGACGTGACTAACGACCCGTTTTCCTGACTTTTAAAATATTATATTCAGTTCCATGCTTGTGCAGGAAAAAATGCGATTCTTTCCAAGAGATCCTTTAGGGCAATTCTTCCTGTCTCTATTTTTACTTCCATTTCCACGTAATACTTACACATCCACCATAACGATAAATATTGCTTTTGGGTCTTACGGCACGGAGCTCTATCTACCCCGTATTTTGTAAGGATCTATATTAACCTAGAATAGTAATGGGTTGTTTGCTAGCCGCATCGCTTATTAACATGATTTTGTTTTTTCGCCCTATCCCTCTATCGGCTTTTACAATCTGCGCGAGAAGACAAACAGCTGTTCATTCAAACATTCAAAGTTTTTTCTTTTCTCCCAGACCAGCATGGAAAAACCTTTAAGTTTGAGACTAGCTTTTTTTTTCATTTATCTATATCCAAAAATAACAATAATTACAATTATATGCACCCATAAACCACGAAGGTTGACCCGGAAGCATATTGTCTACATTCAATCTTAAAATTAGGTTAATATTCATCTGACATTATATAAGTACTTATATCTATGGTTAAGTATTAGTTAATAAATAAAAACATAAATCATCACAACACCTGTCGTTCAATGCAAGACCGGTTTTGTATGCATCTATAGATGATGCATACAAAACCGGTCCCGACCCGACTTCTTGAACAGCCTACAGGTTGTTCAAAAAGTGAAACATAAGTTTTTTCTTTATATTTTTTTTGTTATGCTTTGTTTTAACGATAATTCTAAATTAAATAGGATGTTGTTCTTTCGCCATATGAATCGCGTGCAGCAGTAGTTAAAAGTTTTTTATTTGTTTTTTGTCGCGTATTGATCTTATGTGTTATGTTTTATTGTATATTAAAAAAAATTGTTCTTTCAACAAGCTGTATCTTACCTTTATATGTATAGGAAGGATTTTACAGTATTTAAATAGACCTAATTTGTAATTTAGATATTTTTGTGTAATACTTGTAGGTACAATAATTTTTAATATTTTAACCTGCAGTTTGTATATACAATTAAGATAACTTTTAAAAGTTCTGCCATAACTTGTCAGTCCATATCCTACTATTGATTCAGCAAGCGCATTGTACAGCATTAATTAAGTCTGAAAAGAAATCCTTTTATTAATTACATACATGTTGGCTAAGAACGGTCGTAGTTCCTCGCATACAAGGTTTATGTGTGGAAACCAGTTAAATTTGTTGTCAATAATTAATCCCAGATAAGTATGTTTATAAACACTTTAAAAAGCTGGACATTTACATGACAGGCTTTTGGAATGAGGCACAAATGATCGTGAGCAAACAATTTATTACTTATATCAGCTTGGTTTCTAGCATACGGTGATCGAATATGAACTAATTTAGTTTTGATACCGTTGAGAACTAGTTTGTTGTCATGACACCATTTATTTAGTTTATCGAAATCGGCTTAAAATGGTTTGTCAGGTAGTTAATACTTTGCTTCCACACTATATTTCCACAAAATTTTCCTTCAAGAGAAGAGTACACTGTCATCTTCTACGAGTAAATTAGTCTTATTTTCTTATCTACATCATCATTCATTGTAGTTATGTGTGTATTTGTATTTATTTAATTATGTATATGTATATATATTTATATTTTATATGTATGCGTATATATATCTTTATTATGAGTATATTTCCATGTATGTGATTATTATTTGGTATAAGTATGTAATTATTTAATTATTTTGCGCCGCAACGAATTATCTGTTTATCCCTATGGTTGACTGGGAGAGAACGCTTTTAGCGTTTAGTCCGCCAATTGTAACACAATTTCATTGTTAAACAATAAAGTTTAAAAATAAAATAAATAAATAAATATAAGCTGGGAATCCACTATGCTGAATTTAAGATACTTACTTTCAATACATTGTCTGTTTTATAAGGATCTGTCAAAATTGTATCATTAACAAAACCAGCAATGTATACAAAGTCAGCGTCTGAATTTCAATAAATGGATTCCCGTCCTAACACAGATATATCAAACAAAATTGGCACAACCCAAGTTCAAGGCGACAGATTCCTGAATGAAAATTTGGAAGCGCTTCAAACAACCGCCGTTCCATTCACCGCTGCGGTTCTTATAATTTTTATTATGTAAACAGATGAACTATTACGGATACTGCGACGAGCTGACGATATTTTTATAGCTTGATATATAAATATATTCCTAGGGATCGTTCAAGTATTACGCGAGTAGAATTTGTGCCATGTTTACCCTTGGGCTTAATGCTGAGAGCATTTTCTCCCAGTCTACCAAAGGAAAAAAAGAAATTCCTGAATACTGATATATTTTTTAGGGTTCCGTACAAAAAATGAAAAAACTGAACCCTTATAGGATCACTCGTGCGTCTGTCTGTCCGTCCGTCTGTCACAGCCAATTTGCTCCGAATCTACTGGACCGAATTAGGTGAAATTTAGTAGAATGGTGTAATTCTTTGTCCCAAACACATATATGCAAAGTAAATAAATATTTTTATAAAATAAGGGTCATTTTCGGGGGATAGATTAGGAAATTGAAAAAAAAAGTTTTGCAAACCTTACTGTGTCATATATCAAATGAAAGGGCTTGTTAAGTTAAGAGGATCTCAAATATATTTTTAATAGTTAAATATAAAATAAATAGTTTTGATTTTATTTAAAAAAGTAGACGGTTATTGACTCCCAGGGGGGGCCCTGATCTCAGAAACTACTGAGCCTAAAATTTTGAAAAAAATACGAAATATAGTTTATTGCTTGTAGATAATAAGAATTCAATCAATTGTACGGAACCCTCACAACGCGAGTTTAACTCGCACTTGGCCGGTTTCTTTAAGGACAAATCACACTGATTGAGCTATCCCCAAAATAAATACATATATAGCTAAACACCCAAGGCTCAGGACAGTTTGAAAAAGACCATTATCAATCTTGCCCTGGCTGGGGATCGAACCCAGTAGCCACGGAGGTCGTCAAAATAAATACAACTTCAAATGACATATAAATAAAAATAAATAAAAAACATACCTATTATGAACATATTCACATACATCATAATTGTATTCTCGTGGTATTTACCGCATAGAGACCTCGAGTGCACTGCCGGTGCAGTAAATACCGATGCATGCCACGGAACATTGACCCACTTCAGCCGAACGCTGAATATGTGTAGGGTTTTCAAACTACGATTTGACAAAAAAAGTAACTTGTCTTTTAAAAGCACTATTTCACCTCAGTATGTATACTTATAACGTATTATGAGAATTTCTTCTGCTTCTCTTCCCGCGTAGATCGGAAAGGCCAATCAAGGGAATGGTCGAGAATTTGAATCATATCAATGGGCGATGTTAGCCACATTGCTCATTGATATGATTGATATGATTCAGATTCTAAACCTATTTTGATTACTATTTTGATTTCCTTTTTCCATCTTCACACCTAAAAATAAGCTTAACGTGGCCCTTTAAATCTACGGCCCTGGGCCTTGTCTCCATGTTAGCACAGAAGATAGTAAGAGTATACAGAACGGAATCTCCTAACGGGGAAGAGGTGCGGGGACGAGGAATGGAGACGCATATTGCGCGGGACCTTAGGAGATTCCGTTCTGTATACTCTTACTGTCTTCTGTGCCGTTAGTATCCTGTTAGGGATAAAAGCGTGGTAGTGATAGATAGCAGTATGCTCAGGATAGAAATGAATTGGTCACTTAATACGTTATGACTCATTATTTAAAAACATACTAGAAGGAAAGATAAAAGGTAGAAGAGGTCCAGGACGACCAAGAAAGAGCTATGTAGACCAACTGAAAGAAAAAGCAGGGGTCATGTATCAAGCACTAAAAAGTAAGGCAGAGAACCGAGAAGTTTGGCGCATACTCCACCGACAAGAGCCACTAAGCTCTTAAATAAGAAGAAGAAATTAATTACAAGTCTTGCCTAATGAGAATCGAACTTGTGTTACAGCCAGTGCCAAAATTGCTTGGCCATCGCCTGTCAAATTTAGCCAACTGCCAACCCTACCAGCCGCGCTAAAGCCCGTTGTCAGAACACAGGCTAGCTCAGACGCCAATAACCATTATAGTTTACAACCGCAAACTATAGTTAACTTGTATTCATGAAATTACATTTTCGTGAGTTTAAATTATACTGGTCTTATTACGCAGACTAACTTTAGTACTTGGTTTAAACAATTCATCCAAAAAAAGTTATTAGTAATACTGCACTTTGTTAGCTGTCAGTGTCAACTTTCTTTGTATGGATATGTCGCAGCCACAGACCATGTCGCAGCCATCTGATTAAATTAGCCAGGTAACTGAATGCCTAGGCAATTCCTTGGCAAAGCAAGGGCCTCATCATCATCATCAACTTCCTCGCCTTCTCCCTATTTGAGTTCGATATCGGCTCTGTATGTTATCGTTTTCTATGATTATTTATCTATAACTGTAGTAACGACAGGGGGTTTCCTTCAAGTCCCGCTTTACACATTCCCCCCACGTTCTAGGCCGCCCTCTATATCTGTGGCCATCTACCTTCAAGATAACCATTTTATTATCGAGGGCCTATGGGTAAAAATTAACGCCTAATTAAATCCGGTTTATAGGCCCATAGGAGCGTATATGTTACTTTTACGGAAACGGCTAAGTCACACATTTTGACTAAGGTCAATGTATTCTGTGCTAAGGTGTAGGATATGTAGAGAACTTAAGAGTCTTATTGGCCTAGACTTCCCCGTACTACGTTTGTATGGGAAAATTTGAAACTTTTTAGGATACGGGGACTCTTAAGACTAGGATTCACGGAAAACTTTTTACGTTATGATAAGAGTTAAAGTGTTAGGTTAGGGCGTGTAGACTTACGAGCTTGGCTCTCCATGAGATCTGATAACTTTCTTAAAGTGTAAGCAATATGTATATGTACCTACAATACCCGGCACATAAGTTGACCAAAAATGGCGGTTCTGCGCAGGTATTTTTAGAGGAAAAAGTGTGCGCAGTGACCGCCATTTTTGGTCAGCTTATGTGCCGGTACCTATACTCGTCTTGCTATTACTTTACATGAAAATCTTTTTGGATGGATGTTTATATATCTCTTCAGCAAGGTAAGTTTAAAAATGGCCGGAGTCTTCGACTATTTCCATAATAATTCGCGATCTAAAATAGCACAGTGTTTAATCAATCGACTGCAACAACAAACGGATCGTAATCAAAAACAACAGTGGCTGAACGAACGGTATATTTAGAAATTAGGCTGGACATGCACGAACGACTTATCGTATACAATTTGCGTTTTTGGGAGCACAAATCGTTGTTTTGCACATTCATGTCAATGTATATAACCCGTAAACCCAGAATGCTGCGCTCCATGGCTCGTTGACAAACCTTGAGTTGGACTTTGAGGTCAATGACCATATCTGTGCACCGTAGGTCAGAATAGGCAGAATGCAGAGGTCGAGAAGCTTTCGCTTGAGTGTAAGTAGAAGGGAACCCCTCATTACCTTCTCATGGACCAGTAGCTCTTCCAGGCTTTATTTATTCGGTGATCATAACACAAGTTTTAAACTTACTTTGGGGCTAGCGTAATTAGTGTGATTTGTCCTTATATATTTATATTTATTTATTTATCTTCTTATTTCTCGCTATTGCCTGTTTTCTAAGGAATAATATTCATTCTTTAATTCGTAAATTATTAACCGAGCAAGCAGCAAAGCGTCGCCGTTTCGAGATTGTCCAAACAATGATATAGACTTTTGTGTCGATACACTTTTTCATCAAGTAAGTCAGTATTTTAATGTCAAATCAGAGGAAATATGGAAATATTATTTTTTTACTACCCGGTGGCTGTTACGTCCCATAATTTGGCAAAGGCCTCCCTTCTTATTCTTCCACTCGTCTCTCTGTCGCTACTTCCTGCCATTATAATTTATTGAACAACTTTGTTTACGATTTGTCAGTGAATTTACGGTAGTTATACTAATGTTTGTTTTTATATTTTATTTGATTTAACATATCTTTTAAATTATAAATACTCTTTTCTTCATCTCTTCATAGAAAAAGTATGCACAATTTTTTTAAATATTGTCCTTACCTTATATTAAGGTCGTACCTGAATTTTCCGGGGTCCAGTGCTGCCCCCATTTGCGAAAAACGGCCACTTTTGGCAAATGTGCGTAGTAAAGCTTAACGTTCTCACTTTAAACTGTAAACAGTAGTTCATAAAATACTTTGAAGGGTTATCTAGGACTTCGAGGGACATATACCGCTTACTTCAATGTACTTTTAATGAGTATATTTTTGCGCTTGATAATACAGATTTCCATAGTAGGTATTATAATTCGCTGACTGCCCCCGTGGTCCAGTGGTCAAGGCGTTCGCTCGTTCGTCGTGAGTACAAATCCCACTGAGAAGCATACTTCGCAAAAATTTGTTTCCAGTCTGGTTAGGATATTGCAGGCTTGAAAAGAAAGATGATTCCGTGCTTCGGAAGGCACGTGAAGCTGTAGTCCCGAACGCCATCAAGCGTTTGTTTAAACCTATCCTAGGATTGGTACTGGCCTTCCCTTTGGGTAGCGGAGGTCAGACAGACGGCAGTCGCTCTGTATAAATACCAGTGACCTCGTCAAATCACCTAGGGTAGGTAGCAGACCTCGGGATTAAAGCGCGTTACTACTGAGGATACAACCGGGTATACGCTCGGATGATGACGAGTATTATATTTCGCTGCCTTCCAATCTGTTAATGAAAGCTTCGCTTTAAACTGGCACAATGGCAAGTAGTCGTTTTCCTGTTATATTGCAATCGCTTTGTTCAACTCGATTGCGACTCGCTATAATCGAATGAGAATTATTCAAGTCGATTAACAATCGGGTCACTTTCAAAGCTTTCGATAAAGCTTCGCAGGCTCAAAGCTCAAAAGAATTCGTTTGACTAGATTTGTTGTTTTTTTTTTAAGCTTTGAATACATTTGGAAAGAAGAGTAAAAGTGTGTTAATAACTAACACTGGTGTCTGACTTTACAAGCTGCCTAAACGCATCTGACGCTCAAAGCACTGTTAAAAATTAGTAATTTGACATGCAAAAAAATCATGTAATTTTACATAAACCTGTAAAATTCCCGATAACTCTAAGAAATTTACGGGAAATATGAAATTTCACATAATTTTTGGCATTTTTACGTATTTTTCCGTAAATTTCCCAGATTTTTCGGGAATTTTACAGGTTTATGTGATTTTTTGCATGTAAAATTACATAACTTTTAACAGTGTGAATGTCATCTAGCGACTACAGACATTATTACACACTAGTGAACTAGTGTGCTGGTTTCCTCACCATGTTTTCCTTCGGAAGCAGGTGGTGGTAGCTGAAAGTGAACATTAACGAGTACGCACACAGAGCCATCCAGTTAGATGGCTGCGACAGATATATATCATGTTTTTCTTTTTTTTAATAATTTAATAATTAAAAGGGATATAAACCTTCATAAACCTGAAAAATTGGTAAGATTTTCTACTCTGTTCAAACATTTAGCAAACAAAGACAAGATTATATTATAAAAAGAAAACTGGAACACAGCCCCTGACACAACCATAGCTTTTCTTCAAATTTAAATGAAAAAAGAAATTAAATCGGAGGAGAAATGAGGGGAGTACGAAACGTAGGTATATTGTGTGTACTTTTCATAAGTATTTTCGATCCGAGCTGCAGTTGTCTCTATCGCACAGCGGAAAGGTTGTTTGGGCACAGCGCGACAGCAATAGATTTTACCTACCTATTTTTTAATTCTCTCAACCTTAGTGTTTCCTCTATGGAACCAGGCCTGTGTCACTCCCCGTTTAGGTATCGAAAATGTACCTACATTATTACTATGCGCGCAGCGGCCCCTCCAAGTGGTAAATTTAGTTATACGAATCGTTTATCCAGAGTAATAAGAATGAAATTGGCTTGCAATGGATGTCTAGGTATCTAAACGAAAGGGTGCTGAGTTCTGAAGTAAGCTAAAATAAACCATATCGCTAACAACATTCAGTAGATATTTCTTTGAATTTCTTTGCTGAGTGAGACTTCTGTACGTGAGTACTGGTTCTTATTATGTGATAGAAACCCTAGTTGCATTCTTATCGCATGAATCACATCTCCAGGCATTCCACACCTCGGGATAGTAAACACCTAACACACACCTCGTTAGACGACGGAACAATGTTGCTATAATTAACCGCTGCCCACGTTTACACGCGTTCAAATACCCGTGAACTTTTGGGGGTCCCGAACCTCTGTCACAAAATTAGTCCGATATTCAGAAGGCCGAGGCAAGTGGACGGAACTTGTGCACACCGTATTACATATTTATGAGTTAGGTACCTAACTAATGTCTTTACCACTTTTTTCACTTTTACTTTCAGCCTACATCAACCCACTGTTGGGCATATGCCTCACATTTTTTGCGCCATTCTATACGGCCCTGTGCCAGTCTCATCCACTACTTTTCCACTGACCTCAAAACATCGTCTGACCAACGGGCAGGAGGTGTAATGTCATTATAGAACAAGTTTATTTGCTAGGCAAATTAAAAAAAACCCCCGACTGTCAAGAACGCCATCTAATGATGACTAGCGAAACTACCGATAGTTCCACTACTCATCATGCGCGCGGTGCGCGTAATGTACACCACATAGCGCCATCTATATATTTGCTAGAGAAGGCCTTGACTTTCAAGCGTTAATCCCCAATAACTTTAAAACGGCTAAACTGATATTCATCAAACATAGCTAAGAACCACCGCAAGGTAACCTTCTTTCACGTAAAAAAATCGCATCTAAATCGGTCCATCCGTTCAAGTGCTACGACGCCACAGACAGACAGATAAACAGAGAGACAGACCGATACTAGCGTCAAACTTATAACACCCCTCTTTTTTGTCGGAGGTTAAAAATGACGACCCTAATAGGACAAAAAGAAGATTTTGGGTTTTGCGGCTCTAAGCAGAGCCCTAGGCCGCAGACTCAACTGCTACTTCCGTGATGGTGGGCGAGAAGATGAAAAACTTGTAGACAATATTGTCCAAAGGTCCAAATCTTCATCTACGAACAAATATTTTTTTTTATATATATATAAGAGAACGCATTCAAGAGAAAGATAATGGGAGAAGCTTCGTTATGGTAGCATGCTTATCATTGCCGACCTCCAGGCCCTGGTCTTTGGATTTCGCAATTCTTGACACTGCCTACCACGAAAGATGTATTTTCAATATATGTGTAACGTAAATTAGAAGAAGAGATAGGTGTGGACAAGGAATATCATGCAGTGGCGTAGCGTGGGATTTCGCCACCCGGGCGAAATCCCACGCCGGGGTCGACGGGGGGACGGGATGCAAATAGGAGTCTTTAAATTTGCCGCCTTTAACCAGCCGCAGCCGCCCCATTGTAATTTAAATTGAAATTTTGCCGCCCTATTAAAGTGCCGCCAGAAATACGGGCGGAGGAGGGGGGAGGGTGCAAATAGGAGTCTTTAAATTGGCCGCCTTTGTCTTTAACCAGCCAACCAGCTGCCCCATGCGGAGGGCAACCAGCCGTGCGGTGCGGATAGTAGTGTCAAAATTCATGGAATAATATTTAGCCTTGCCGCCGCCCCCCTTTTTTATGCCGCCCGGGGCCATGCAAGCATTTGAAAAAGGCCATTTTTCAACTTGCCCTGCCCCGGGATCGAACCCAGAAACTCCGAGTGACGGACTAGCGTGTTGACGCCTACTACAATACGCCACGGAGATCCTCAAATATGTATGTATGTATTGAACGTCTTACAAAGCTATAGCAGATATATAAATCCGAGAAAAACATTCCTTTTCCCCCGACACAAAGCAAATGGCTGACGCGGCCCAGTCTGTCAGATTTACTGTTATAGTTTCCACGCAGAGAACCATGTAAACAAACTGTTCTATAGGTGCTGCACAATCGGTTAAACAAAAGATGATCAATCCACTTGATACATAAAAATATACACTAACTCTCTCTCTCCTTCATCTCAGCGTATTCCCAGATGCATCCTCAGCGGTAATGCGTGCGACGAAAAAAAATAATGTCATATACATATATACATACATACATATATACATACATAGATACTATCATGCACGCCTGTTTCCCACAGGGGTAGGCAGAGACTATGGACCTCCACTTGCTACGATCATAATTTCATATGACGGTTGATAACTTATATTATAATAGTAGTCAAAATATGGCAGTTAAGTATGACAGTTGACAACTTATACTGTCATTCTGTCATAGTTTTCAAAAATGGCAGTTAAGTTGTTAATTCATATGACTTTTAATTATGTGATAGAAAACTCTGATAATTTATCTTGCCAACCGAACCAAACGAATGGACATTCGTCCTAGTTCAGTTTGAGACTGATGGCTCATTAATCACAATCAAGTATCCAGCATCTATTACTCGTAATGCTGTAGTTTACTACATTCTCTATATACAAGATGGAGTGGAAGGGACATGCCCGTAATAAATCGAACCACGGTCTATACTAGACCATTATAGTATTATGAAATTAAAATAAAAGCCAAAGAACAAAAAAAAATTTCGCCATTTCCATACATAAGTGTGCAGCCGCCCGGGCAACTTGTATGGGAATGTCGAATATTTTTTTTTATTATTTTAATTTCATTATACTATAATGATCTAGTAGCCCGTTGTTCGATTTATTACGGGTATGTCCCTTCTACGTTGTATATAAACATATAGTAACTTCTTGTATTGTTCTTTGTTTTTCGTGTGTGTAAGTGGCCAATATTGTGTCGGATTTTTCAATACACTATCACATCTTTATCCCTAACAGTGTAGACAGAGCCAATGGTTGTCAGACACAAATGCCAATTTTAGCGTGGTCACAAAGCAGTAAGAGTATACAGAACGGAATCTCCATATGCGTCCCCGTTCCCCGTCCTCGCACCTCTCCCCTGTTCTCGCCTTGTCTCAGTGCGAGAGCGGGCGAACACACACTGCACGGCGCATGCGGCCGCATAAGAACGGGGGAGTGGTGCGGGGACGAGGTACGGGGACACGCATTGCGCGTACCTTAGGAGATTCCGTTCTGTATACTCTTACTGTATTCTGTGGCGTGGTGGTGCTCATTCAGCTCAATCTGCTTTTTCGATCTTTCATTCATTCATTTATTTATTTCATAACTAAAAAAATATTGTGTTGAAATGTCTATGCTTAGCCTAATACATATTAATTATACAAATTCAAATAAATCAAGGGATATTACAGACTTAAAGGACACAATATATATAGTCTATACACTTCGTTTATGTCATTTCAGAAACTCTTTGATACTATAGAAACACTTCTCTAGTAAAAATGCTTTTAGCTTTTCTTTGAAATTACTTTTGTAAATTAACAATTTTAACTCCTTAGGCAATTTGTTAAATAGTTTAATGGATTGAACTTGAGAGCTGTGCTGAACAATGTTTAAACGGTGGGTCGACCCCCTATCGATCTAGATAAAAGCGTCATCTTTTATTTAAACGTTGAACTGAACAACCGTGATTCTATTATAAGATTTATTATTTCAAAATCATAACAACAGATCAAAGCTGATCATTGGCTCGACTGTGATATTTATTTACCTGTCTGTCTGTCTGTCCGTGACCCAACCTAGCACATTCATCTCGTAGTGAGTTCATGATTGCCAGATTTGCTTTTGAAAATAAATACCTACTGTTAAAAGAACAACGAGCGATAATATTTCCTATTTATTGTTTACAACGTGGAAGGGACATACCCGTAATAAATCGAACCACGGTCTATACTAGATCATTATAGTATAATGAAATTAAAATAACAGCCAAAGAACAAAAAAAATAATTTGGCATTTCCATACAAAACTGTGCAGCCGCCCGGACGATTTATATGGAAGTGCCAAAAATTTTTTTTGTTCTTTGGCTGTTATTTTAATTTCATTATACTATAGTGATCTAGTATAGCCCGTGGTTTGATTTATTACGGGTATGTCCCTTCCACGTTTTATAGTATCGTTGAGTTAGTATCCCATAACACAAGTTTAAAAAAAACTTACTTTGGGGCTCGCTCAATCAGTGCGATTTGTCCCTATATATTTATTTATTTATTTATATTTATTATTATTTACCTTCTTTACACCTTTGTTCTTTTAACCCACCACTTCTTGCACTCTCTTCTTTTCAGTCTATTGATTATCCTATTCTTTCGAATAACATCAATCTGAGGGCAGACAGAGCCCAAGGCCAAGCTATGGGTTTCAGAGACCCAAAGGCCGCTTTTAGAGTAATTGTGAGCTATATATAACATGGAAAAAGGAACCTAATAAGTGATGGATTGCTACTTGAAAAAAGAAACCTCAATCGGCTTTAAGATCTGCGGAGAAGAGAAGCAGCTGCTACATTCTAAGCTTTTTCTTTTCTCCTAAACCAGAGTTGAAGTTAATAGTATCGACAAATATTATTTTTTTTACTTTTACACTATCACGTCTTTATCGGGCCAACGGGGCAGACAGAGCCTAGGACGGCAAGGCCCAGGCCACTTTTAGCGTGATGGTAGGTCATATTTGTGAGTCTTATGCGGTGGCTAACGAGCTCAGGTATAACGTTGAAAAGTCTCAACTTATGATTTTCAAAGACGGAACGTTGACATACGGTGATATACCCAACATAAGCTTGTGTGGCAGTCCGCTTTGTAGGGTTGATAAGTTTAAGTACCTGGGTCACTGGGTCACCGAGGACTTGAAAGACAATGTCGACATTGATAGGGAACGCAGGTCGCTGGCTGCCCGGGGTAACATGCTGGCTCGCAGATTTGCACGTTGCACAGTACCGGTTAAAATAACGCTTTTCAAAGCGTACTGCCAGTCTTTTTACACGTGCAGTCTATGGGCCAGTTATACGGCTCGGGCATACAGCGACTTGCGAGTCCAATACAACAACGCTTTCAGGGCGCTGTTAGGGATGTCGTGGCGGTGTAGTGCGTCTAGAATGTTTGCGGAAGCGCACACTGATGGTTTCTCAGCCATGAGGAAGAGATGTGCTTCCATAATGACGCGCCTACGCTGCAGCTCTAACAGCCTCTTGAAGGTGTTTATAGATAGATGGAACACTCCGATGTGGGGCAGATGGATACATCTCCATAATCCTTGTTACTAACAATAGTTTTTAAGTAATCAATGTTACTAACCCGATATGGACATGGTCTGAATAAAATTTTATTATTATTATATATTTTTCTTTTCTCAGCTTTTTGCTGGTTCTTTTTTAATATTTACGGGCCAACGCCAAGTAAATATTAAATTGACTTATATTTGTACAAGTGATTGGTTGCTGGTTGTGGCTGTTTGGGGTGGAAAGTCAGTTTCATCTATCTGCATGAACTTTCTTACTCTACGGCATGTGTTGAGGATAGCGGCTTTCTGGAGATCTATGTAAATATTTGGTTTAAATATTTATTATTATTATTATTATAATAGTATCTACCTAGGTATAGTGTATTAGTAGTATCGAATAGAATAGTATCTAGCAATAGTAGTAATAGCATATTGTGAACCGACCCTTTAAAGTGGAATGCCATTATCAGGTCCTTTTAATTCCGAGTGACGTTTCCTCGTCCTCGCCGGACAATGTCACTATATCACTCGCCGCACGCGATGGCCCATTTGTGTAAAGGTGTCTACACACGACACAACTTGCCATGCAATCTGCAGTTGCAGCATGTTGGGGTTGCGGTCGGCTGTACTCTTCTACACAAGTAGCAATTGCGATCACAATTTCTATACACAGAAGACGTCTACACTACATTCAGTACTGCACCAGATTGTATGAAAAATTGTGTCGTGTGTGGCCATCAATGTTGCGTATTTAGCTTTTTAGGCTTGGACCTCATCTATCAGCACGGAACAGCACTTTCCTATGCTGCTATACTTTTTTGTCGTTTAGAAGCGTCATTTGCTAGAGCGAGAGAGCGACAGAACGCTTCAGCACCGGCTGTGCTGCAGCGTTCCGTCGCTCTCTCTCGCTCTAGCAAATTACTGTTCTGAGCGACAGAAAAGGATAGCAGCATAGGAAAGTGCTGTTCCGTGTTGATAGATGAGATCCAACCCTTACGCGACTTAAAAAAAAGGGACTTCAATAGGACATTACACAAAATGGCGGCACTAGCACTATATACAGAAAACAATCTGCTGTCATTCTACACGTTATTATTTTTTCGCAACAAATTAATATGAAAGTGCAAAAGCTACAACTACTAGCGTTTCGGAACGACCACTGCTGGGAAGATTACGCCGAAAGAAACCCAGTTCAGTATAGGTCCCTACCCAGCCTGACAGGCTTAATTGCATTACGATTTTAATAATTTTACCTGTGCTGTGTGCAGTGGCGTAGCGTGCCTTGGCGGGGCCCCGTATAAAAATTTGTTTGGAGGCCCTTATGAAGGGTAAAGATTTCTCACAAAAGGTTTACATAAAATTAAAAGAAATATTTATTCATCATAATTATCTAGGTATCTGTCACTTTTTTCAAAATTTTTACAAACAATTCAAATTAAATATACACTCTCCTTGCTTTCTTTTCGGCAAACTGATTTATTAAATCAATTATAGCTGATGATGACTTCAGTTTTTCTAAAGTTTCTGCCTCTATGGACAATAGTGACAGGTCTGACAGGCGTCCATGTCCCATCGAAGTTCTTAGATAATTTTATATTAGTTTAAATTTGGAAAAAAAATTTTGCTTACGCACGTCTGGAGCCCTCGTGGCCCGGGAGCCCCGTATAATTGATACGGCAAATACGGCGGTAGCTACGCCCTTGGCTGTGTGGTTATGGCTTCCTACGGCCATTTAAATACCTAATACCAATATAATTTTACAAATTTATTGCGACTTTGATGTACTTGTCATTGTCAAATATTTGTTTTAATTACGGTCTGCACTAATGCCACAGAATACAGTATTCTGTATTCTGCACTCTGGCAGAACATTGCAGTAATATTCCTATTTTAATCTAATTTTAATTGCTTAAAAACAACTTATTGATGTCATAGACATAGGAAAAGTTGTTTATATTAACAAGCTGAGTCACCTTTTCAAATGTTTATGGTGAAGTTATTTACAACCGGTATATGAACGCGGAAGTGTGAATAACCTATATATTCTATTCGCGAATGATTGACATGGATCTGTTTGATCCCGAATTGAGGCTAGCAAACTAACATCATTTAACCAGTTATTGGAACGTTAAAAGTTTATTCGAACTTCTTCATACAATAGACTGAAAATCACAAAATTGTTTCGTATCGGTTGAAAAATACGCAAATCGCTTCAAGTAGGCCTATAAAATTTGAATGGCTCCCTCGATGTCTTCAGAATCCCATCATCAGATCCTTACCTGATGATCATGAGGCCACCTGGAAAGTATATCTTTTTCAAACAAAAAAAAGAATTTTCTAAATCGGTTTAGGCATCTACAAGTAATCGGCGAACATATAAAAAAAAGATTCCAACGAATTGAGTAAATCTTCGTTTGTTTATGACGGTGAAAAAAGTTTTTGAATATCAACAAACTTTTTTTTTACCGACAACTTAATCGGTTAAGGGGTTGCCTTTACATGAGATTATTTATAAATTATAAGAGATCTCAATCTTTCGAATCATACGCAAAACCGCAAGCTTGTTAAAAGAAAATATTTGTAAATGTTTATGACAATTCCCAAAATTACACGAACAAATTAAATTTACATAACAAAGGCATCTGCTTCAAAATCAATAAACAATTACATCACTTCGCATAAAATACGAAATAAACCAGACGTGTCAGCCCAAACGCTTTAATGATGTACTCAAGGGTTTATTGTAGTCATTTTATTTCCACACGACGGCGAGATCGTTACGATAAAAAAACAGTTCCGTCGATACTTCAAGGGAAATTGGTCGTTAAGTGATTTATTAATAGGTTAATAGTGATTGATTTCAAGAAACGTTTTCTATTGTAATGAAAATGATGTGATGATTTCACCTCTCTGTTTGTTGTACTCGGAAAAAATCATTTCACAATATTCTATTCAATTCAATTCAAAATACGGCGGCAGCTGGGAAGGCGCTTAAGAAATAGTGGTGCTGACCTTCACGCCGAGTCGTACCTGACGCAACGCGTATCCCGCGCAATACAGCGGGGGAATGCTGCAAGTGTTATGGGCACTTTTGCGTCAGGTACAATTCGGGGCGGACTTTTTGACAAATAATATCGACATGTATTTTTTTAATACTAAATATTGTACTTGATTTATTTGTGTACATGTATGACTTCGGATTTGATTAATAAATTTATTCTTTTTTATTCAAAATATCTTTATTATCATAGGATATTTATAATATCTCTTAATAATAGTCACTTTGTTTTGTTTTGCACAAATGTTGACGTCAAATCGTTACTTACAGCTAAGTTTATGCCGCTTCCTAGGCGCAAGTGCAGAAGAAGCGGCAACAAATTGCACTGCACGTTTTCTCCAAAGACGTCAACTAACAAACTAAAAACTTAAAATTAGTTATATGGATGGACTGAGATTACATTGTTTGTTATGTTATGTCATAATTAAATACCTAAATTATGACATGTCTAAATATACAAACCTTTCGCCCATTCTATCGATCGGCTTTTACGCTTTGCGTGGGTGGGAAAAGACGCAGTCAGGCCACCGAGTATAGTTAATTAACAAATTGTGAAAGTACCGTCGGATGTACGGTTGTAAAACGCTTATACCTAAAAGACCGACAATTCCTGTGAGAATGCGCTGGAAATTCGCTATGCAGCAAGCCACGCGACGCCTGTGCCCGTCCAAATTGGATTGCGCCATTACCCAAAGCGAATCGCAGCGGTAATCGTTACATCTGGCATTTTAATCCGCGAGTCTCCTGGCTCGACGTGTGTCCACGTTATACGTGTTTATTTGAAGAGGATCGTAACAAGGAGGAGGATTACATACTCGATACGAATAAGCCTGAAGTTTGCCGTATGGTTCCCGGCAGAGTAGAATAGCACCACTCCAAGTCTTCCCGTGGATGTCGTAGAAGGCGACTTAGCAAACACAAGCTAAACAAAGCTTATAAACATCAGTAAGACCTCTCCAACCCATCTGGCCATTTGGCCTACACCCTTCAAACTGGCCAGAGCAGAGAATTTCCTCTGCTCTGGCTAATATATGGCTCTGGTAGTACAGAGAGGGTCGTACTCCTGCAGTGGAGACTTAAAAAGACCTGAAGATGTAACAACGAAAATGCATTTTACGCAATCGTTGCTTGTCTTCTATATTTTTTTTCATGCTAGTCTGGGATAAAAACAAAAAAAAATAATGTACTTACCAGCTGCTTCTATTCACATGCAGATCGTAAAAGCCAATCGAGGGAATGGGCGAAAATACAAACCATGTTAAAATAGGCGATGCGGCTAGCAACCGATCACTATTTTGATTCCTTTTTAATCCCCCGACTAAAAAGAGGGGTGCTATAAGGTTGACGTGTCTGTATATCTGTGTGTCTGTCTGTGGCATCGTCATCCTAAACGAAGAGAACGATTTTTTTAGTCGAAAGCCTTATCCGTCGAAATGGTTCTTAGCTATTAATGTTTGATGAACATCGGTTCAGCCGTTCAAAAGTTCCATCGGCATGAACGGCTAAACCGATTTTCACAAAACATAGCTAAGAACCATCTCGACAGACAAGACTTTCGATTAAAACAACAGCATAGAAATCTGTGTATTCGTTTAGGAGCTACGATGCCACAGACAGACACACAAATACACAGTACACAGACACTTCAAACTTATAACACCCCTCTTTTTCGTCGGGGATTAAAAAAATCGTATTTGTTAGAACTTGCTCAAAGTGTGGATAGCAAATTATGGGGGTTTGTTCACAGCGTGCCGTGTTCTCTATTTTGACCTAAATTTATTCTCTTAATAAGGGAAAAGGTCACCAGAATATTTTTCCCCTAAGACTCACAACATGTTCCACAAGTAGAATTGTAAATAATGGACATTTGTTAACGTAGAGTCGTGTATCTCCGTTTTCGGCGCAGATTCTACTCTATAAATGTGTGATGTCGGAAAAAGTCGTCGGTGTGTTGTTAAGGCCGTACCTGAGTTTCCCGGAGTCCAGTGGTGCCCCCATTAAAATAAATCATTTCAAAGTAAACGGAGACATCATTTAAAATCTTAGATTGTACAATACAATACAATACCTCACCCCGTTGTGTCCCCTTTTTTGCACGAATCTGCGTTCAATATCGTAATCCTTAGATTACGAACATAAAAAGGAGCTTCTGAATTCGAATGTATATATTTTTTTAGGGTGCTGTCATCGAAATGGACCTTTTGCTATTACCATCTGTCTGTTATTTCATGTGTTTATCTATCTATGTATTTATTATAAAATATTGTATCGTTGCGTTAGTATTCCATAACACAAGTTTAAACTTACTTCAGGGCTAGGTCAATTAGTGCGATTTGTCCTATAAAAATACTAAAAATTGTAAACAAGTTAAGTACTGGTATTTTAGTGCAACTAAATAACGCACAAGCATTGCCAATCCTCGTGACAATGATGCCAGCCTTTTGGGGACTCTACCGCAGGGCAATGATCTGCACGACGTGTACTATTTAGTTTTTTTTATTATTTAATAGGTACTTATTGAATATGAACGTGAAGTAAACCAAGTTCATGGTAATCTCAAAAGAAGCCAAAAATGTAGCTATTTTTGTAGATAATCAACGACTATAGAGAGTAGACAAATATAAATATTCTTCTTCTTGTCTTTGGTCTTGGCTAACCCAGTCATGGGAAAGTCAATTAGAGATTCGAACCCGCATAGAAATAGCCCGAGCAGCCTTTGAAAAGATGAGAAAAGTGCTGTGTAGTCGAGAACTCTCCATAAAATTGCGAACGAGGTTGCTTTAGTGCTAAGTTTGGCCTCTTGTGTTACATGGTTGCGAAGCGTGGACCTTAAAAGAAGACCTTCGAAAGAATTTAGAAGCGTTAGAGATGTGGTCTATAGCATTTGCCATGGACAAATCGAGATTAAAAGAGCTGACTGCCAATCTTCAGGAATGAAGCGGCACTTAAAGAAGAAGAAGGTACTTAATCCGAAAAAGAATAAACTCAAAAGTCCATAACGAGGTACTTGAGATAGATATCAACAATATTGGAGTGGGCAATTAGCAAACAGCCTTGTTTAAACATGGGGGTAACGACTCGTCGATACAGCACAAAGAGGTTGAGGGCTGGTATTTACGGGTTGAAGTGTTTTGTAAATTGATATGTAATTAAAAGGAAATATGACATTAATTTGTCATGGGGTGATGACGCTCATCGTGACAGTTTAGTTTAAACAGCCTGTAAATATACAATCGACGCACACTTGAATGAGTAAATAAGACCGTCAAAATGAACTACAGTTATTATGGGAACCACAAAATAAAGTAATAAGGGTCGTGGTACACCCGGTGAGGACGAAGTTCTTTACTGCAAAATTAAAAGCTTTATGCAAAATTTAAAAAACTTATTTTCTGCGTGTCGATGTATTTTTGTTTTGTCTCTAGTAAGGTCAGGCCGATGGGGCAGAAGGGTTATCGAATGGCGGCCATGTACCGGCAAGCGCAGAGAAGGACACCCCAGGTGGGTGTCCTAGGTGGTCGGACGACTGAGCAAGGTTGCAGGAAAACGCTGGATGCTAGCCGCTTTTTGTCGGTCGTTTGGAAATTGGCTGATATGATGATGGCTCAGTATGCAACTTAGGACAAACAATCGATGCGTCTGTGAAATTCATTCTACGAATATTTTACACTTAGGCCACAAGCCAATACAGACGACACAATAGCTTCTAGGCATCCCCCGAGACCTGCAAAAGGTTACCCGCCGAATAAAAGGGGTAATAACCTGGTAATAACCGCCTAATTAATACAATAACCAGCTGCGGCACGTACGTTATTAGGTAATGAATTTCTCACCCGAAATATTGGGAAAAATAGGGTTATTGGGGGACATTATGTTCTTAATTGTTTTAGTTTATGTGCAGAATAAATAAAAATTAATTTGAGAATTACTCAGAAGTATAAATGGAAATAAAACGAGCGTAAAGCTTTTGTTGACAATATAAAGCTCACTGGAGTGTGGAAATGAATAATTTATATGACCTACTTGCTTGACAATATGGTGGAGTATTTTTTCTTCTGTACTGGTCTAGAAGAATAGAAAAACTTAGACTGTAACAGCTGCTTCTCGTCCCGAGATCGTTAAAACCGATCGAGGCAATGGGCATAAATGTGGATCATGTTATTAGGCGATGCGGCAAGCACCTCATTACTATTTTGATTCCGACCGATTTTGATGAAATTTTTTGTGCTTATCCGGTATCTATGAGAATCGGCCAACATCTATTTTTCATCCCCCTAAATGTTAGGGGTAGTCTTTATATGGCAAAACAACGTTTGCCGGGTCAGCTAGTATATATATATATATATATATATATATATATATACACGGGCTGTTGCTGAGATTAGTATCTTCGCGTGTAGGCAGCGTTAGGCAGCGGGCTCTCACTGAAATCTCACTATTTTTGTCTAGTAAACAAGTTCTATATTTCTTTCAAAGTGCGCGCTATGTCGCGTCGCGTCGCGTCTTGGTGTGAACTGACTCTTACGAGCATAAAAAATATGCTCATACGCGCGCATCGCCCGTGTATCTATTGTACCGGCCGAGGCCTGATGAAATACGGACGTCTCGCTCTCCCTTACTGTAATGAAATAAAATGACTGAAACAAACGGTTTCAATGTGTGCGAGCATGTCCAGCTTTCATGTAAAGTTTACATGAAAGCTGGAAAACCTACAATTTGAATGTTGCTAAATGTTGCTCCACAAGAGTTACATCAGTGTGGACGGACCTATAGAAATAAAATAAAATTCCATCGCTGTTTACTAGCCTAGACTTGCATCTACATAGGCTTTAATTTTAGTAACCGTTTGAATTAAATCACACCAGAAGTCAGTCGGACACTGTTCCGCCATAATTCAAACATAATAAACCGTTTATTTATTTAACGTTACGTTCACAGCGAGATAAACTAAATATTAAACGAACAGATGTTTTAATTTCGTCGTTCGCAAAATAAATACCTATGAACGAAATACGGCCATTGCGAATGTAAATAAATACTTACATATTAAATTATTGGCTGTTTGTTTCGCTACATCATGGTAATGGTGTTTTGATAACAAACGAACAGACATGATAGTGGTTTTACTAAAATATGAACAATTCAATTTTGATTGTTGTTTATTGTTTTGGTACACTACACTATCACGTCATTATCCCTAACGGGGTAGACAGAGCCAAGGGCGGTAAAGCCCAGGCCACTTTTAGCGTAATGGTGGGCATGAAGGTGGAAAAAGGAAATCATAATAGTGATGGGTTGCTAACCGCATCGCCTATTCATATGATTCAGATTCTCGCCCATTCCCTCGATCGGCTTTTACGATCTGCACGGGAAGAGAAGCAGCTGGTACATTCTATGTTTTTTCTTTTCTCCCAGACCAGCAAAGAAGAATTGAATTGTTTTGGGTTTTGCTCAAAGCCTTTTGATTTTGTCAAACTGAATGCGATAAGTCAACTTTTAGGCTCGCGCTACACTGAATTCGTAGTGACGCCTGTGGTGATGCGACGAGTAATTTAATAACAAGACATTATAAACTTTACATAAGATATAGTAACGCTTCATAGAATTGTCGCCGCGCCGCCGCGCCACGTATTTCACCATACGTCATTGACCATTGTATTTATTAAATTTTTAATATTTTTTAATCACTAGGCTAATTTAATAAATAATTTAATAATATAGTTCTGTTAATGAAACATACTGTCTCGGTGTAACATACATCGCGTTTTTTGTTGAACTATTCTGCTTGAACGCGAGGCGAGCGTAGTCTTTTACGGAAAACACCTGAACTAACAACGTTCTTCTTTTTTAAACAAAGATAATAATTAATCAAAATGGTTTTCTTTTCGCAACATATTTAATTAAAATCTAAATCTCCTAAAAAAGTAAAGTAAACAGAAATATTAAGAACGGCACTGAACTAAAAACCCTTCGTCTTACTATAATATTAGCAACCAAATTCTACAAAATGGCAGCCTCACGCTTTACAAAATGGCGGACGAGTATCATCGATAACCTAAAGACGCTCGAGCGTAATTGATGGCAGATCTAAGATAGATTGAATGGAGTATTTTAGTTTAGATGTAATCTTTAGACGACGGCTAGACATTTCGGGATCTTGAATTTAGTTTATTTAAAAGTGTTTTAATTTTTAATGTTCAGTAAATGTTTTATTTATTTTTAATACTCTATATTGCTCTAAAGTAAAACATACTTTTAATAAATGGCGGACTTATTTTATGGGTAAGCAGTGCGTATAGTTAGTTTAAACTAGCGCTGGCCAACATTGACCAGTGCCAGATTTTTCAAGATTTGTTTCGGTCGGCGGCCGGTTGTAAAACTTTTCGCACAAATACATTCCCAAAGAGGGTTGACGTCAGGCAGGCGGCCGGTCGTAAAACTATAGCCAAATCATTTAAACTATTCTGGCTATTTCTTCTTCATTTTGCAAGGTCTTTGGCATCCTTGGGTGACCATTGACATGCATGTTATATTTGGAGAAGAAAAAGCGGGAAAGCGCACCCCGGGCTCCGAAGCAGCACAGCTGAGGATGACACCGGGAACGCGCTTAGACGAAGATGAGAGAGATTTTTCAAGAATCATTTAAGCACACTAATTGTTTGCTTCCTATTGATCGTTTGGCGCTGGTCTATAGTAGTAACCTTCGTTTGTTTTTGAAAAACACCGAACATTCTCTTTATAAATCCGTATTCGATTCACAAAAAAAAAACGGTCGCTTGACTCAAAACACTGTAATGAGCGATAATAAAACAAGGGCATTACATACAATTAAATTGAAGCAATAGAAAACTTGCATGGTCTAAACAGAACGTCAGCCATACAAATCATTTATTGCTTCAATAAAATTGTATGCAACAGGCACTGCGTAATTGGGCCTTTATTGTGAACCCGAGCTTCGATATTTTAAGACTGTAACAAAACAATGATTATTTAATGACGGGAGAAATGTATTCCAAACAGTCGGGTGGATTTTTTCGCGTTTAGCATAATGCACTCCATAAAACAGGTCAGCATTCAGAGTTACCGGCTCGAGAAATTAAATCCATTACGTCACTATCACAAAAGTTAGAGAGTAAAGAAAAACACTACAACGCACGCTCTAGCAAGACAAGTACAAATACGTATACAGGATATTTTAGACCCCCCATACTTTTAATAAGCTGCTTGACATCTGATATGCTGATGAAACTACAGATGATTTAGATCAGTTTATACTGAGTATAGTTTTTTACCCATTTTTTTAACCGGACATGGAATTTAGTTAACTTCAACAGCTGCACGAAAAACCGAGGGCTGCTCGCAGCCCGCGCAAATTCCGAAAGGATAAATGTGAAAATTTGGATGTATGGATGTTTGTTCTGCTTTCACGCCAACACGCCTGAACGAAATGGAATAAAATTTGGCATGTAGACAGCTTACTACCTGGATATTAACACAAAAGTCATTTTTTATCCCGGGAAAATGTGAGGTTCCATTTGTGATTGTAAAAAATTTGCCCACGCGGGCAACGCTGCATCGGTTAGTATTAAATATACTATAGGAAAATATATTGCCCAGCAAAATATATTTCAAATACTTAATTATAAGCGGAGTTAAGAGGAGCTAAAAACGATAAAAATAAGACTTAACGTCTTCGTTTCAAGATTGGCCAAAACCAAAGAATATATACACTACGCGAAAAGAAACGACACTTAAGCATGTGTGCACGTAAAATCGCTTGCGGCTATGTGTGGGTGGCTGGATGTGCGAGGGGGCCTTGAGAGGCGCGCGGGGCGTGAAACGAGCTATCGCTGACTGCTTTGCCCGAGGGCTGGTACCTAGTTCGCGTTTTCTCACGCACCGCACGATACTTCATTTCGATTCGGTATCAACCCTAGCGTTACGAGCTCCGAGCTCAAGGTCACCGGCGTTCGAACTCTCACGTACAGGGAGTGTCGCTGCTGTGCCAAAACTGCTTTTGTCCGTATATGTGGTCTCGCCTACAGCTCGCATTTTTCAACCGATTTTGTCGAAAATTGACACATAAGTTCCTTGATATTTAAATTTTTCAGTCAACCGCTGTTTTTGGTTGGGGGAGAAATAGGGGTGGAATGGGGATTTTTGCTGAAGCGTTATTTATTGACGGATTTCAATCAAATGTGAGAAAACCTTCATTCTACACAAGATGTTGCAAAAAAAAATCCAAAAGGATGTGGAGGGCGAATCCAGACCAGAAGTGGAGGGGGAATGGGGGAAAGTTTGCTGTAGCATTATGGCTGTGCTAAGCCAGGGGAAAGGAGAAAGTGTCCGTTATTGCATGGTAACAAGAGCTCGCGAGGTCTACTGTTCTCACGGAACCAAGTTTATAAAAGTACAGTATAAAGAAGTCTAGTCTCTGTAGTTTCTTTATTTTCATTCACATTGTAGACTTTTACGATCGCTCAAGTAATTTATCGTTTTTCGCTATAATCTGACGTGATGACATAGTTAATTAATTATGTAACAGCTCTTTTTAGAAGTATCGATAAAATCCGTAGTAAAAAAAGAGGAAGAATGAATGCTGCTCTATTCTGGCCTGGGTGAAAAGAATCAATCAATCAATCATTTATTTGTCACACAAAGGTACAATGATATAGATGTTATAATAATACATAGTAGTTCGCTATGTCTTGCCATATATAACATACTAATATTTAAGTAGGTACATGCACAAAAAGAAAGTTGGTTTATTTTGAATTGGAGCTACAAATAACAATGTCCAAAGTTAGGACAAACTTAGAATGTATCAGCTGCTTCTCTTCCCGCGCAGATCGTTAAAGCTGATCGAGGGAATAGGCGAAAATGCGAATCATGTTAATAGATGATGCGGGTAGCAACCCATCACTATTTTGTTTCTTTTTTACATATTCTCGCCTCGCCCACCATCACGCTAAAAGTGGCTTTTGGGTCTTGCGACTCTAGGCTCTGTTTGCTTAGAGCCGCAAGACCCTTAATGCTCTGTCTACCCCATTAGGGATAAAGACGTGATTGTGTATAGTATAGTATGTATTACAAGCGCTTTAGACGCTCATTAAGCCGTTGGTACCAGCTATGATTGATTATACATATATGATTATACCTATACTATACCTATATTATAAGTATATATGGCAATCGTCAAACTGAAAAGCTCGGGCCCAGTGGGAATACGCTTTTGCAAGTAAAGCAAACCCAGGTGTGGTCCGTACTTCGATGGGTCACCACTAGTGGCAAAAAAATTGTGAATTTACTGTAATAAATAAATATATACGGACAAATCACACGGATTGAGCTAGCCCCAAAGTAAGTTCGAGACTTGTGTTATGGGATACCAACGCAACGATACTATACACTGACTTTTTAAACGCCCATAATATTGAACTACTTTCTATAAAAAAAGTTATTAACAATCGATAAAAATTTTTCGTCCTCCCATACAAAATCCGTTTGGCTGAGCGCTGATTTGTATGAAAAACCGAATTTTTATTTTAGTTTTTCGTTAATTGTTTTTATAGAAATTGTTTGTTTCAAAAATTTGGCCGGTAGTTAAAAAGTCAGCCTGTAGATAAACATCCAAGACCCAGGTCAATCTGTGACGACGATATTGTATACGATTATAAAGCAATATACGCAAAGATATGAAGACAAAAGCTACACAACACGAACACATGGACGCAATACTAATGGAAATTAGAAAGACGCTAAAACATAACTGGGAGGTAATACAGATGAATATACATACCGGCAAAACACGTTAAAGCAGTCATGAGGTGAGCTCCTATTGACCTGCATTGCACCAGACCATTGCCCCCCTCTTATCAATAATGTCGTCTGTCCTATTTGGCTGAGTTATCGTATTGTGATCTACATCGTTCGAGAATGCCAATGCCATTCGTGGTAAAATCGTGTTTGTCCATTTTTGTTTACTGATAAACAAAAACTGTTACCATTTGTTCAGATGTTTTACTCTTGGATAGGCGTTAAATAAATTGGTTAGACAAAATATAGGTTAATTTTGTACCCTTACCTATGTGTATTAAAATCTTCAGCAATCAGAATTATTAATAGCACAAAACCGTAAGAGAAAAGACTGAGCATGATCAGGTCTTTTCTAGTCTCCACTGCAGGAGCACGACCCTCTCTGTACTACCAGAGCCATATATTAACCAGAGCAGCCAGAGGATTTGGCCTACACTCTCCACGCTGGCTAGACGGGTTGGAGAGGTCTCATTGATGTTTATAAGCTTTGTTTTGCTTGTATTTCCTAAGTCGCCTTCTACGACATCCACAGGAAGACTTGGAGTGGTCCTATTCTACTCTGCCGGGAACCACTTTCTTTGTAATTTTTTTTCTCCCAAATTTCTAATATTTGGCTAACCTATTGACTTTAATATATGCGTTGCCCTCCCCGCTCACCGATCGCCGCCCGCCACGATCCCAGTAGCGGGTAGTGACATTAAAATGCGAGATTTTTGGTATACATTTGTTGGCTATATATATAATATCTTTGGTTTTTATTACGAAACAAGGTACATATAACAGAGTATGTACTTTTTATTTCCCTTAAAGACTCATCATCATCCGAGCGTATTCCCGGTTGCATCGTCAGCGGTTACGCTTCAGAGCCCGGGGTCCGCTACCTTTCCTACGTGATTTGACGAGGTTACTGGTTTTTACACGGAGCGACTGCCGTCTGACATCCGCAATCCAAAGAGTAGACCAGAACCAATCCTAGGATAGGTACAAACGCTAGATTGCGTTCGGGACCAACAGCTTTACGCCTTCCGAAGCACGGAATCATCTTTCTTTTCGGATAATCAGGTAATTCAAAGCCAGCAATATCCTAATCAGCCTGGAAACAACTTTTCACAAAGTATGCTTCCCAGTGGGATTTGAACCCACAACCCCGGATCACAAAGGCAAACGCCTTGACTACTGGACCACGGAGGCAGTCAAAAATTTCCCTTAAAGAGTACTTTCCCTTAATGTAGCTAGGAGCAGTACACACTATTACGTCTTATCCCTAATGGGGCTGACATAGCATTTTGGATCTTGCGACTGTAAGCAGACAGAACCAAGCCTAAAGACCTAAAGGCCACATTCAGTGTGATAGTGAGCGAGAATTATAAAAGAGGGTCGTTACAATACTTCTTCAATCCGTTCTGTGTTGAGCAACGCGCTTATTTCAGGCCAAAACAGTCCGATTGCCTACATCTCCGCCGATACGATTGCCACTAAGTTTACTTTGGTCGACCTCACTTCCTACTAAGTCATAAAGTAAGCAAATAAAGCCGTCATAAAATGCAGCCTTCGTTTAAACGTTAACCTTCCATTTAATTGTCCTAAGTATTGATTGTGTGCTTTTCTTTTTATACTGCTATAAGTCGTAGCTTTTTCCTTTTAAATTTTAGTAATTAATGATATCTATTGACCCCCCTCCCCCCCCGACAAAAATTTTAACCTCCGACAAAAAAGAGCTGTGTTATAAGTTTGACGCTAACGTCTGTCTGTCTGAGGCATTGTAGCGATCGAAGAGATGGACCGATTTCGATGCGTTTTTTTACGTGAAAGCAAGTTCCCTTGCGGTGGTTTTTAGCTATGTTTGATGAAAATCAGTTAATGCGTTTCTAAGTTATTGGGGGTTAACGCTTGAAAGTCAGGCCTTTATCTAGCAAATAATAGATGGCGCTATCCGTAGCGCGAATTTATATCCGTATCAAGTCGCATCGGTAGTTCCTCTACTCATCACTAGATGGTGTTCTCGACAGTCGGTGATTTTTTCAATTTGCCTAGCAAATAAACTTCTGTACTGGGAGTGCACTTCCAATTGTGCTACTGTGACTTCGAATCACTCTGACGAATATTAATCACATATATGTGATGAGGAAATTTGTCTTACTTTTAGTATTTGTTGTTATAGCGGCTATAGTAATACATAATTGGTGAACATTTCAAGTATCTAGTTAATGCCATTATAGAGATCGAGATAAAACGCTGAAAAAAACACGTTTCTTGTATGGCGACCCCCTTTAATATTTAACTTTTTTTATTTTTAGTGTTTGTTGTTATAGCAGCCACAGTAATACATCATCGGTGAAAATTTTAAGTGTCTAGCTATTACGGTTCAAGAGATAGAGCCCTGTGACAGACGGACAGACAGCGGAGTCTCAGTAATAGGGTCCCGTTTGCACTCTTTGGGTACGGAACCCTAAAAACGAGCGGGGATTGTTGACCCAGTCGACTAGCAAGCCCTTACGTTGGCACATAATTACTATTGAGGTCAGGCCCCTACGTATCATAGGCAGCTACGGGCCTCTACGGCGTAGTAGACAACTACGCAGCGCAAGACGCGTGACGGTACGTCGTAGATGGCTACAGGCCTCTACAACCTCGTAGATGACTACAGGCCTCTACAAAGTCGTAGAAGGCTACAGGCGTCTACAATATTGTAGACGGCTACAGGCCTCTACAACGTCGTAGATGACTACAGACCTCTACAATGTCGTAGCCGGCTACAGGCCTCTACGATGTCGTAAGTTTTGACCGGCCCCTTTGGAGTATTTCTGACGGAACGTTATTTAGAAACATCTCTTTACCACTATTTAAATAGGGTTTCTTTTAGCCATTCAAGATGCTGTACCAAAGAACTCAAACTAAAGAATGAAATAGGAAATGGTGAAACATACCACGTGGGCGGGACTTGAACCCGCGACCTGGTTTTTATATTCGCATTTATAATATTACAGCAGGGTTATTCTTCTTTTACGAAAAAAACCGGCCAAGTACGAGTCGGATTCGCGCACCGGCTCCGAACAAACCTGTAGGTATGTATTTATGTAAGTTTAAAAATATATAAATATTTTTATTAGATCATGTAACTAAAAATTAATGATTTTCTCGATTTTTCCTTTATCTGTGCTATAAGACGTTGCTTCGTAACAAATTTCAAGATTCTGAGTTCTAGGGAAGTACCTTGTAGGTTTTGCCTTGCGAGTGTCAAAAATTTGTGACATAATCGGCAGTATCTTTTGATTGCGTTGGTTTAGAAGTTTGATTTTTTCACAGCTCTAAGGGACAGTAGGCTGGAGTATTTGATATGAATTTCAACTTGATACCTCCACGCGTTCCTGAGAAAAAGGATTTTGACAGGCAGACGGACAACAAAGTAATCCTATATCCTTTTTTTCCTTTTGAGGTACGCAACCCTAAAAATACTATTCCCATTAGAATTCACTAACCTTTTTGTTCTTAAACAAGAAATCCCGTTCCCTCTTTCTTTGACAAGTATGGACGAGCTGACCAAACTTTCGGGGAAACACTTTCCGATTTTTCGCAGATAAGAGATAACGAGCTTATCGCAATATATATTTAACGATAACAACGATAATTGCGTTATCGCAATTGGTAGTAAGCTTGTGAAAGGCTGAATTAGCCACCAATACTGTATACTTAAATGTCAAATGGTAAGATATAACTTATTCGAAGTTCATGATTTATTATACATTTACTAGCTTTTGCCCGCGGCTTCGCCCGCGTAGATCCGGGGTATGAAAAATAGATGTTGGCCGATTCTCAGACCTACTCAATATGCTCACAAAATTTCATGAGAATCGGTCAAGCCGTTTCGGAGGAGTACGGGAACGAACATTGTGACACGAGAATTTTATATATAAGATAACGGGACTTAGCTCATTAGTGTCGAACAAACAGTCAGATACAGTCAGTGTAGTATGTACCGGGGTTAATACGTAAATATTTAAGACTATGTGGATAGTGCCACTATTAAAAAATCTGCGTTCACCATCAACAAAAAGACAGCGCTGCTCCCCAGTCAGTCAGTCTGCGACCACGAAAGATGTAACTTTTATTCGAAATGTTAGACACAACAATAAAAAAGTTAAGTTATAAGGTTCGTGTTAAGTCCCGCTTTATATATAAATCATGTGTTCAAACCGCGATAGTATAAAAACCAATATTAGTCGAAGTATGTGCGAGTATGTTGCAGTATTATATATTAGAAGTTTGTCAGGTCAGGATAGTAGCAAGAAGAGGACCATAGCCTCTGCCTACCACTGTGGGAAACAGGCGTGATAGTATGTATTTATGTACAAGTACATTATATTATATGTTGTCCTTTGAATTTTGTAAATGTGTCATTTGGTGCAATAAAGTTTTTTGTATTGTATTAAATTTTTTTTATCGTTTAGTATTTTCTTATAACAACCGGAACCAAAGGACTCAGTACCCTTTATACGCATATAAGATGCCTTTGATTGCACGAGAGAGACGCTATATGCCGTAATACTCAACCCACGTTTGGCGTGATGGTAGACGGAAGATGGATATAAAATAAACGGGCAAGTGCGAGTCAGACTCGTACATGAAGGGTTCCGTACCTCCGTACAATGTTTTAAAACGCAAAAAAAAAACACGTTTTTTGTATGACGACCCCCTTTAATTTTTAACTTTTTTTATTTTTAGTATTTGTTGTTATAGAGGCTATAGTAATACATAATCTGTGAAAATTTCAAGTATCTAGTTAATGCCATTATAAAGATCTAGTTAAAAACGCTGAAAAATACGTTTTTTGTATGGCGACCCCCTTTAATTTTTAACTTTTTTTTATTTTCAGTATTTGTTGTTATAGCGGCCACAGTAATACATAATCGGTGAAAATTTCAAGTGTCTAGCTATTACGGTTTAAGAGATAGAGCCCTGTGACAGACGGACAGACGGACAGACAGCGGAGTCTCAGTAATAGGGCAAACGTGACCCTATTACTGAGACTCCGCTGTCTGTCTGTCTGTCACAGGGCTCTATCTCTCTCACCCTTTGGGTACGGAACCCTAAAAAGGGATGCGTCTAGATAAATTAGAATATTTTGAAGTTTTATTTGTAGTACTCAACCCCCGATATTATCATCTTATAGCGACCACTAAGGTACACCATAGTGAGCTAATGAAACCCAATGGATCTGGTTGATCCATCAGCGTCTATAGGCCAGGAGTGGCGACGGGATAATGGATGATTTATATGTGAAATAATAGGTTTTTATATTAAAATATTTACAGTAGATCAACACGTCCGTTTAATACGTGATATGCTAAATTAACAAAATATATCCTCCTAGTTCACATCACGTACGTAAGGATACGACCATACATCTCAATGTCCAAAATATACACTCCCAAATTCAGTATTTAAAGTTCATCATAAGACGACCCTTTCGCGACAGCTAGGGCCACATTTCTGGCGCGCCCCGCCCGCCCCAAATTACAGAGATGCCTCGGTAATGCCCCCCGGAGCTATTCCGTAACCCACTGTCTAATTCAGACTAACTTAGGTAGGAAATAAGTAAATTATGTCCTTTATATTAAGTAGAGGGGATTGCTTGCTCCAGACACCCTACCCTTTAATTGGAAGACGTCCTTTAAGCACTGTTCTCAATGTTCTAAATAATAACTTTACGCATGATGACTGAAAAAGTTTTTTGGCCAATCGGTTAGATTATTAAAAAATATTGTACACATATTTTTTCTTTACTCTGAGAAACAATAAATAAAGAAGATACAGCGCACTTAAATTTCGCATGACGTCACGCTTTCGTACGATTTTTACACAGTGGTGACGTCACAAGCCCCCACTCTGGAACTTTGATACTATTTTTACTTTTTTGATTAACTGCAAAATACGGGTTAATTATTTTTGGAAATTCTAAAAGACGGACTAATTAGAATAGTACTTTTCTGACCCAGTCATCATCCCTAACATTATTACTATGCGCGCAGGCGGCCCCTCCGGGTGGTAAATTCAGTTATATAATACGAATCGTTTGTCCAGAGTAATAAGAATGAAATTGGCTTGCAATAATTGTCTAGGTATCTTTACGAAAAGGTGCTGAGTTCTGACGTGAGCTACATTAAACCATATCGCTAGCCAGCTTGAGTAGATATTTCTTTGAATTTCTTCGCTGAGTGAGACTTCTGTACGTTAGTATTATTTATTCTGTGGTTTTAAAGTTCATCATAAGGCACAAAGTGTGATGGCCAAGCGGTGTATACGCTGGCTATGAGTCTGTGAGGCACGAGTTCGATCCTCGCTAGGCGCGACTTGTACCTCTGAGTTTGCACTCATGTATGGACATTTTCAGCTACCACAACTTGCTTCCAGTGAAGAAAAACATTGTGAGGAAAAAAGGAAACTAGTTCATCAGTGTGAAATAATGACTGTTTTATGTAATATAACTATCTATACATATAATAAATCAGTAAAAATCGCGTGCCTGTACATAAAATAAATTGAGCAAAAAATTGTGTGGACATAAGAAAAGAGTAACTGAATACAAAAAAGATTTAGTTCACTTTGCGTAGTTTCCTGGGTCAAAAATAAATTATTTGGTACTGTTAATAGAATGACACGTCACAAAATAATGTCACTTGATCACATCCACTTTGAACGTGATTTTATATTTATTAATGCAGAAAAACGGATATAAAGAGCGCTATTTGACCAACTATGACGTCACAGTCCGATATTTTATACAAATCTTATAGAAAATCTTTGTTTTGACGTAAAGAAAACGTATCTGATTTGAGTTGTTGGAAACTAGCGGATTATGTCCAATAATTGAACTGCAAAGCTTAAGGCAGCTCAATAAATCTGACATCAGTGTTAGCGTTAACACACTCTATAAGGGCAAGCCTGTCGTTAGCCGTGTGGTTCCCGGCAGAGTAGAATGGGACCACTCCAAGTCTTCCGGTGGATGTCGTAGAAGGCGACTTAGGAAACACAAGCTGAACAAAGCTTATAAACATCAATGAGACCTCTCCAACCCGTCTGACCAGTGTGGAGAGTGAAGGCCAAATCCTCTGGCTGCTCTGGCTGATATATGGCTCTGGTAGTACAGAGAGGGTCGTACTCCTGCAGTGGAGACTAAAAAAGACCTGTTGATGACAATGATGAGACTTGCCTACCAAAATTTGAAAATTCCGGTCAAAAACAGCAACTTGAGTTTACCAAATTTCATGAAGTTTCGCTATTAATACATTTTTAGGGTTCCGTACCCGAAGGGTGCAAACGGGACCCTATTACTGAGACTCCGCTGTCTGTCCATCAGTCTGTCTGCCCGTCTGTCACAGGGCTCTATCTCTTGAACCGTAATAGCTAGACACCTGAAATTTTCACCTACTATGTATTACTATTACTATGGCCGCTATAACAACAAATACTAAAAATAAAAAAAAAGTTGAAAATTAAAGGGGGTCGACATACAAAAAACGTGTTTTTTACAGCGTTTTTAACTCGATCTGTCACAGGGCTCTATATCTTGAACCGTAATAGCTAGTCACCTGAAATTTTCACCGATTATGTATTACTATGACCACTATAACAACATATACTAAAAATAAGATAAAGTTAATAATAATTTAAGGGGGTCATCATACAAGAAACGTGTTTCTACAGCGTTTTAAAACATTGTACGGTAGTACGGAACCCTTCATGTACGAGTCCGACTCCCACTTGCCCGTTTTTTTTCCCTGTCCACTAACTAATTAATGAATGGATATGCATGAAACACACATAACCCCTTTTATTCGTGAGAAATCAATCAAGCTGAATAATTGATACATGGGAATAAGTCAAATGCTTCATTAAGGGCATGGCGGCTGACTAGCATTTATCCTGAATGTCAAGGTCAGGCTTTTGGAGGATTGAAAGAATGGGATTGGATTCGATCGAGTAGATGGGTAAGAATCTGAATCATACCAATTCGCGATGCGCCTAGCAATCCATCACTTTTTACATCTTCGCGCCCAACAATGCGCTAAAGGAAGACCTTTAGGTTTTACGGCCCTGGGCTCTGTCTGCCCCGTTAGAGATAAAGACTGGATCAGTATGCATGGTATTTCTCCAATCTCTCTCTCTCTTGGGCGTAAAATATAGTATCGTTGAGTTAGTATGAGGCAGAAAGGTTCTCGAATGGCGGCCACGTACCGGCAAGCGCAACGTAGGACACCCACCTGCTAGGTGATCGGACGACCTGAGCAAGGGTGCAGGAAAACGCTGGATGCAGGCCGCTTCCGATCGGTCGTTTTGTAAATCCTTGGGGGAGGCCTGTCCAGCAGTGGACATCCTGTGGCTGATATGATGATGATGAGTTAGTATCCCATAACATAAGTTTAAACTTACTTTGGCTCAATCAGTGTGATTTATCCCTATCTATCTACTTCTTTGGCTTCCCCCAATTCTACATCCTTGCGTTCTCAAAACGTTCCTTGTAACGTAACGACCTCCGTGGCGTAATGGTTAACACGCTAGACCGCTAATCCGGAGGTTCTGGGTTCGATCCCCAGCCAGGGCAAGTTGGGAAATGGCCTTTTTCAAATCTTCTTATCTATATATGTCTTTATCATAAAATATAGTATCGTTGAATTAGTATCCCATAACACAAGTTTAAAACTTACTTTGGGGCTAGCTTTTAATCAGTGTGATTTGTCCCTATATATATATATTTATTTATTTATATATGAATTTATTTATTTTAACTTTTCTCCCTGCTTATAGCATATTTGACAAATTAATTTACTATCATTAATTATTCAGTAGCGAACGCCACTTATTACGGCCCTTTATATTTACGTAATTCTCTTGTAGCTTTCTAATAAGTAGGTAAAAGCTTGTACGCCCTGATGATGGTGTGTTAATGAGAGTAAAAGCTGGTTGGACCGAGCTGACTATTAATTTATTTATCATTCTTGTAATGGCTTTGCTAAGTTAGGGGAAAGAGAAGATTGTCATTGTCGGTTATTGCATGGTTAT
Organism: Acrobasis repandana; assembly: GCA_963576875.1. Lineage (NCBI taxonomy): Eukaryota > Metazoa > Arthropoda > Insecta > Lepidoptera > Pyralidae > Acrobasis > Acrobasis repandana. The sequence continues at coordinate 20,752,486 of OY756222.1, forward strand.
AAGAGCTTGTGAGGTCTACTGTTCTCATAGAACTACTTATAATTGTTTATTGTTTAAAGTAAAAGTATTCTTTTAACAAATGGCGGACTTAATACAGATACATTATCACGTCTTTATCTTTAACGGAGGTAGACAGAGCCCAGGGCCGTAAGACCCAAAAGTCACGCTTAACCTATGCTAACGATAGGCGTACTAAGAGCACACATGTACGAGTACCTATGTGGGTTACCCGTAATATATTTTTAAGGCCCTACGAGTATTATTCGCCGAATGATTCTAAAAGGTCAATTTTTAAACTCGATCGAATCGGAATCGTGCACTAAAATCACAAATCCGCTTATTATTATTATCCGTAATAATCCGAGCGGCATGGATTTGATTTTCCTGACAGTCATTTGTTTGCCCGAAAATTATTTTCCGCAAGAGTAAGTGAACAAAATAACCGGATTTTCCCTCACACCCACCGTGGCGTCGGGAAAGTTCAGTTTACCTGTTTACCCACTCGTGGGCGACCCTTGTGGGAGCACAGGACGCGACCGGGCCTAAAACATACCATAAATTCCAAGTTTCAACAAAGAAATCAAGTGTAATATACATGTGATTTCGTACACAATATTAATTCTGTGTTAAAAATTAAACTCGATGTGTTAGGAAACATGTCTTATGCCCCGTTAACATTTTGATTAGTGATTAGTGCGAGCACAGATTAAGTAGTTATGGTGCGAGTTCATACATTTTCTGCGAGTGCGAGTAGAAAATGTATGAACTCGCCCTACTCGTAATCACTAATCAAAATGTAAAGGAGCCTTTAGATTTTGTATCCAGTTGCTAGGCGTGTCCAACCTTTGTTGAGTCTGCAAGATAAACAATAACATTTACCTTGCGCGAATTTTCTACTTTATTTGTGGCAATCCTTACATTGGCACAGAAGGTTAGTACCTATATCGAATACTTCCATAATAATTTCAAATGAAATCCCAAAATGTCTTGAAGATTATGAAACTGCGCACCATCTTAAAGATAGAAATACATATAAAACTTTTATAGCAGATGTCAAACACGAACTCTAATCACGCAATTGAGGGTAGGACGATAACTTTTTGTTGTTTGTTGTTTTTATGAAAGTATGGTGAAATCCATTTTTAGTGTCGAATAAATTTAAGAAAATTGCTTGGCATTTTAATGTTGTTAAATAACAATAAAATCTGTCTGTCTAATTTAGAAAAACGTAGTGCCTACAAAGATGTGCGATTTAGTTGTTCTAAGACGCAAAACATGGACCCTTTATCAATACAAACATAAAATATATCTTTATATTTGTTAGAAAAAAAATACATTTGCTACTATAAAAAGTTAGTAAAAAAAAGTAAAATTAAAATTACAAATTAAAAAGCTGTTAAGAAAAAGAAAAATAAAATGCTCACCGAAAACAAAATCCAGAAAACAACGCCCGAAAACACAAACAATGTCCTACAAAAATAGAACTGCGCGGAACAGAAGTACCAGGCGCGCATAAACTACCAAGAGGATAAAGAATTCACCTGATGGAGTATCAATGCAGCCGACGAGCCGCCGACAGCATTTCGGTCAGTCACTCGCGACTCACGGAGGCAACCGGCGCGTGCCGAGGTTCACCCGGGACTGAGCTGCGGTCGATACTTCCCCCGCCCAACAGGTAGTGTATTGCGTGCGCCGAAACGTAAACACTGCATGCTCCGATACTCGGTGGGAAGACGCTTTCCAGGATTTTGAGGAGCTCGATGGATTTACCCGTCTGGCCAGCGTGGAGAATGTAGGCCAAATTCTCTGGTTACTCTGGCTAATATATGGCTCTGGTAGTACAGAGAGGGTCGTGCTCCTGCAGTGGACACAAAAAAGAACCTGATGATGATGATGATGGGTTTAGCGGTGGCGGAGCAAGATCTACGTTTAATGACACTTTCTAGGATTTTGAGGAGCTCGATGGATTTACCCGTCTGTCCAGCGTGGAGAGTGTAGGCCAAATCCTCTGGCTACTCAGGCTAATATATGGCTCTGGTAGTACAGAAAGGGTCATGCTCCTGCAGTGGAGACAACAAAGGACCTGATGACGATGATGATGATGGTCTACGTTTTATGACAGACTCCCGGACTTTGGTCAGCAGAGCAGAGACTGGCTAAAAAACTAAAACGGCCGTGTGGCGCCCGGCCTAGACTAGATTCACTCCATCTCTTCCTGTGGATGTCATAAGAGGCGACTAAAGGACTAAGCACAAGATCTCGTGCCAACTGCATTCCCAAAGAGGGTCGAGGTTCGGCAGGCGGCCGGTCATAAAACTATATCCGGCTATTAGATACTTCTTGATTTCGCATGGTCTTCCTATTTCTTGGGTGACTATTGACATGCATATTATGTATGAAGAAGAAAACACGAGAACGCGCACCCCAGGTTTCAAAGTAGCACAGCTGAGAATACAACTGGGAACGCGCTAAGATGAAGATGACTGGCTAAAAACGCTTGACCCCTAAAAATCTCATCCGCTTCTTGTTGGCCCTTGAGAAAGTGTAACCTTGGGCGCCTACGTTTTGCTTCACCTCTGGTTAATGGTGTTCTTTCTTTATCAGTTCACTGCTGATAAATGAAAATGCCCGCCAGACCTGGCTGACGTGGTAGACCCAAGAAATGCTGACTTAATGTCGTCAAGGATGATATGCGTGCCAATGGTCTTACAACCAAGGATGCTCAAGACCGTGTGAAGTGCAGAAGAAAAATCCGGAATGTGGACCCCAGGCTTCAGCAATACAGCTGAGAATGCAACTGGGAATACACTGAGCTGAGAGAGGTCAATTCACTGCTGGCTCAAAGGTCTCTCGCCTTAGGAGGAGATGATTGTTAACAATGCGCCATCGAGCGCAATGAATCGTGTGTAAAACTCCCTCTTCTCGTCCTGACGAGTTCCCTGAGAGTTGATTCTCGTGTATAACATTGAATAACACCATTGAGGACATACATACTACCGTGGCCACATACTGGTCACATGTGAATTGAAATTGAAGTTACAGTGTAACCATTTCGACTCGATAAGAAGAATAACACCGTCGATTACACTGGGCAACAAAAATATTCGTGTTTGTTGACCAGTGAAATCAAATCGGTGTTTCTAGTAGACTTTTGCAAGATGTTTATTTACCTAGTGTCATTTTCTTCTAGTTAGCTCAAATGAAAATAATTTATTTCAAAACTTGAAATTCAGTATTTTTTTATGATTTGAAAGATTGTTTTTTTTTTTAATGGTAAAATATGTAGTCAATTTTAGATTGCAAAAGTAATTTCCACTCTTTATCAAAAAAAAATTAACGGTGAGGAAATCATTCTTTCGAAATTACAAAAATTGCAGTTTTCTACATCAGATATCATAAAATTTAGAACTGTTTGGTTGGCATATTATTCTACCGGGTTCGCATTTCACATACTGATTTAAGTAATAAACAGCTTTTAGTTTTTTGCTGCAAAAATCTAAAAGCTATTTTAAACACTGATTAAGCAACACGATAGTTTAAAAGTAGCGAATCATTTTCTTAAAAGTTCAATGACTACAATGAAATATCTGAAAACCCTCCGTCTAGGGCTGTCTTCCCGGCAGATAAACCCTGCATTAAAATTCTATCTCCGTCTGTCATACGCACTGTTCATTCTAGGCCAAAGCTCGAGATTCGGTCCGATCTATAGCCATTTCGTAAATTGTCTGGAAGAGAGATCTCGTCTTTTGAATACTAATCCGTGACGTCACTGACGAGTCCTAAATTTTTTGTACATGTTTATAACCTTTATGGACTTTAGTTAGTTTGTGTCTAGTGTTTCTTCATTGTTTTGGAAGTTGGCGGTGACTTATGTTTTACGAGTAGGAATTTGTAAGGGTTTTGGTAAAGTAGTATTGATTTCCTTACGACTAAAGTTTATGTTAGTACAATAGAGTTTTGGGTTATGTATTTACGGACAGTTATAAAACACGACAGACTAGAATATGATTTATCATCACTTCCACGGGTCCACTTGAGCGGAGCTAGGTAGCAGAACGGAGTTTTGGACTGAGTCTGTCCATAGACGCAGAGCGGAGTTGCGGACTGAGTCTTTCCATAGACGCAGAGCGGAGTTGCGGACTGAGTCTTTCCATAGACGCAGAGCGGAGTTTCAGACTGAGTCTGTCCATAGACTTAGAGCAGAGTTTCGGACTGAGTCTGTCCATAGACTTAGAGCAGAGTTTCGGACTGAGTCTGTCAATAGACACAGAGCAGAGTTGTGGACTGACTCTGTTCATAGACGCAGAAAGGAGTTGCGGACTTGACTCTCCGCTTAAGTGGACAGGCAGCCTAAGGGATACCTATACATTCCTTATGTAGACAACAGAAATGTCGCCTGTGCAAAGACTATTTTTAAGTTTATCAAAAAAGTAAAAATTCACAAAGATACAGAGTATCTAAGTTCCAGAGTGGGGGCGTGTGACGTCACCGATGTGTAAAAATCGTACGAAACCGTGACGTCATGCGAAATTTAAATGCGCTGTATCTTCGTTATTTATATATTCTCAGAAAAAATAAATGGGCAAGTGCGAGTCGGACTCTTACATGAAGGGTTCCGTACCTCCGTACAATGTTTTAAAACGCTGAAGAAACACGTTTCTTGTATGACGACCCCCTTAAATTTTTTACTTTATCTTATTATTAGTATTTTTTGTTATAGCGGCCACAGTAATACATAATCGGTGAAAATTTCAAGTGCCTAGCTATTACGGTTCAAGAGATAGAGCCCTGTGACAGACGGACAGACAGACGAACAGACAGACGGACGGAAAGACAGCGGAGTCTCAGTAATAGGGTCCCGTTTGCACCCTTTGGGTACGGAACCCTAAAAATGTGTACGATATTTTTTTATAATCTAACCGATGGGCCAAAAATATTTTTTAGTCATCATGCCTATTTAAATAGTTGATTTTTATGTAGCCAATCTACTCGAAAGAAGAAGTATAGACAAAAGGATACAACAAATAAAAGTACTCAACTTTAAGTACACATTTACTTAACTAACCACTTCAATCTTACATCATCATCCTCAAAGAGCTCATCAGATATCCAGTTCCAAGAGGTACTCCCAGGGTATCAGCTCTCCTTCTTCCTCTTGAAGAGTGCCGTGAACTTCCCAGGCTCGTAGGTCGGCATGAATGGGAGGTAGTACGTCCATTTCCACCTGAAAGGAAATTATTGATTTGTGGAGTGAAGTTTATATACAAATTATTCATTTGCAATTTTATATGAACTCGATTTTTATAAACACTATGACGTTACTGATTGGATCCGCTAGTTTCCGACAAGTCAAATAAGACACTTTTTTCTAAATGTCAAAACAAACATTTTCTGTGAGATTTATATGAAATATCGGACTGTGACGTCATAGTTTTTTGGAGTCAAATAGCGCTCTTAATATCCGTTTTTCTGCATTAATAAATGCAAATTTACGTTCAAAATGGATGTGATCAATGACAAGTGACATTATTTTGTGACGTTCTATTCTCATAACAGTACCAGATAATTTATTTTTTACCCAGGAAACTACCCAAAATTGCTAATTGGCCCATCAGATGAATTATCAAATCACAGTATTTTTGTTTCTCTATTAATCTGGTCGGTCTTTCCCGACAATATTACGTGTGTTAACTGATTTAAATTTATTAATTATCAACCGACTTCAAAAAAAGGAGGAGGTTATCAATTAGTCGGAATCTTTTTAGGTATCTTCCCCGATTTCTCGAAGACGCCTGGATCGATTTAAAAAAATCTTTTTTTTTTGAAAGAGTATACTTTCCAGGTGGTCCCATAGAAATTTATCAAAATCGATTAAGTAGTTTGGTTTTTAAACGAAAATAACTGAATAATATATCGTCTAACTTAATCAGTGTCATTTGTCCTTATAAAAAAAAATGTTGCGTATTTAGCTTTTCTCTGACTGTCACTTTACTGGTAATGAAGTCGGTTTTTGTTTTGAAAAAATATCATAAATTATGGTAGGCAGCTTGACAGCGAAACAATAAAATGAAAAGAGACTGACTTGCGGAGACCCGACATAAAAGTGGTAAAAGGAGATGGCAAGAGAAAACTGTAGTAGGAATACATACCTTCTAATAAAGCTCATGCCAATAGGGAAGTCGTAGGTGTCACCCTCGGTGGTGACGGCAGAAGCCTTCAGGTCCATCTGCTCCGCCCACGCTGCCAGACCTCGTTCTTCATCAGTTCCTACAGAATATAAAAATTATTATTATTATTTTTTATGTGAAGAGGTTTTGACACTGATACGTGGATGTCGTAGAAGGCGACTTAGGAAATACAAACTAAACAAAGCTTATAAACATCAATGAGGGGGCCACATATATTAGCCAGATCAGTCAAAGGATGTGGCCTACACTCTCCACGCTGGCCAAACGGGTTGGTGGGCACCAACCCGTTTGGCCAGCGTGGAGAGTGTTGGCCAAATCGTCTGACTGCTCTAGCCAATTATGGCTCTGGCAGTACAGAGAGGGTCGTGCTCCTGCAGTGGAGACTAAAAAAGACCTGTAGATGATTGCGTGCCACTTTTGGAGTAACCCTACAGTAAATACTATGAAAAATCTGTATAGACTTTCAAGAATCTTACCCGGAATCAAATTGTCCAGCAAGCATCCAACAACTCCTCCCACGAGGATAGAAGTAGACAACAAGACTTGCAGAACAGCATCCAAGGCCTCCACGCCTGCGTCACAGAAATTAATAAAAGTATTTCATACAGAATGGAATCTCCTAAAGTCCCGCAATATGTTCCCCGTACCCACTCTCCCACCTCTCCGAACACACACGCATTGACGTGTGCACGGATGTATAGTTACGTTTGTAGTAGTGTAGGCATAAATGATACTCAGCTTCTATGAAGTTTCCTACCTGTATTGAAGATGCCGCTGTGTACCGCCATCCAGCGAGTCAGGACTAGGGGGAAGAAGAGGCTGAACCCGATGATGTACAGGTTCCGGGAGCTGTTGAGGTTCACGTACTGGAGGGCTGAGAGACCTGGGTTACATAATTAGTCTTCTTATATTTAAAAACTGCGCTTTTATCGGTGAAGTGCTTTCCATGACTCTCTTTTTAGGGTTCCGAACAAAAAATTTAAAAATTTCCGTACAAAAAATGAAAAAACGGAACCCTTACAGGATCACTCGTACGTCTGTCTGTCCGTCCGTCTGTCACAGCCAATTTTCTCCGAATCTACTGGACCGAATCAGGTGAAATTTGGTAGAATGTTGTAATCCAATGACCCAAACACATATGTGCAAAGTAAATAAATATTTTTATATTTTTTTAAAATAAGGGTCATTTTCGGGGGACAAATTAGGAAATTAAAAAAAAGTTTTGCAAACGTTACTGTGTCACATATCAAATGAAAGGGCTTGTTATGAGGATCTTAAATATATTTTTGTTATTTTTTTAAAATGAATAGTTTTGACTTGAAACTATTGAGCCTAAAATTTTGAAAAAAATACAAAATATAGTTCATTGCTTGTAGATTACAGGAAAATATATAAGAATTCAATCAATTGTCCGGAAGCCTCTCCACGCGAGTTTAACTCGCACTTAGCCGGTTTGTTTCTGTTAAGTTCTTTAACTGTTTTCACATTGAATTTTTCTTTTATTTGATCGAAAAATCTTCTAGATTTTTCTACTCCTCTTCTTCTATCTTTCCTTCAATGATTGTATTGTGTATTGACGTTGACGCTCTCTAGCTCACGTATAACAGAATATTTGTGGCACAACGTCATGACACAATACAACACAATACAATACAAAAATCTTTATTGCACCAAATAAAAACAATAAAAAATTACAAAGTTTACGGAACTTATAAATAAATAAGGTACAAGAGGCGGCCTTATCGCCGAAGCAATCTCTTACAGGCAACCATAAAGAGAAGGAGTGCGAAGTATATGAGTAAGATAACAGGTGGCGCAGTTAAATTTAAAATATAAATTATAAATAACCAATAGATATTAAAATACTTATACAAAATATATAACATTATACAAAAAAAGATATATTTATATAAATAAATGAATATATATATATATATATATACATCTTCATACCTATATATACATAGCATAATAATAAATAATTTATTACATACATACAAATAAATAAATATCACAATGATGTAAACAGAAATAGTAGGGGAAAGAGATGAGGAACTAAACAGAAGTAAAAAAGTGATTTTTAGTTAGGGTTTTAAATTTATTCAAAGTTTTGGCGAATCGAATGGAAAGGGGTAGAGTGTTCCAGAGATGAATAGCATAGGCAGTAAAAGAATATTTGTAGAAATTGGTCACGTTGACGTATATTGACGATAGTGTCTTAATATAATATGTTACGTCAAAGTAATAATATAAAACAGAACGCTTAAATACGTTAAAATATTTGTGTTGGAAATATATGCGCCACGGTATACAGTTGAGTGAATGCTCGATGCTTGCGAGGACGTGTTAAAATACTTACCAAAAGCGGAAATCATTCCGAACATAACGCAGAACAGCCCCCCGACGATAGGTTGAGGAATGATGATGAACACCGCGCCCAGCTTCCCCACCACACCCTGAAGAACCATCAGGCCTGCCGCGTATTGAACCACGCGACGAGAGCCCACCTGATCACCAGAAAACTTTAATGTCACCTCAGATGATGATGGCAGATTCATTATTATTTTCAATGACTTACACTTAGCTACGACGAGCATGGTACAATAATATAGGGTGTTCTCTTCCCGCATTGACCCAAAAATACGTCACAAGAAGTGTTACCACCTATTGTTCTTTTCAGTAAATTTAAAATAAAATACTATTTAGCATCGCGTGTAATTTATCTATTTCATTTTTAATAAATTTATACCTATATTGAATAAACTTCATCATTGGTTTTGTTCGGGTAAGTTAATCACACAGTGGCAGTTAGGGTTCCCAACCCTTCCGGATTGCCCGGGAGACTCCGGTAATAATGGTTAACCTCCCGACCTCCCGAAGAGCAATAATTACTCCGGTTTTTCTAAAAATTAAATGCATTCGTCGCTCGCTCGTCGCTATTCACTCGCTTTGCGGCCACAACACCGCGGCGCCGCCGCTCCGCTGCCTGATTAAACCTGTTCGTCTCGCAGTCGACGTTTGAAACTTTTATGATTTTGTGGTGAAAAACCGACAAATATTAGATGCTGCTCGAAAACAAAATAAATATAAATTTAAAAAAAAATTAATGATTTTCTTTCAATCCGATCACAGTGCCAGGTCCCCAGTCACATAGTCGTGGTCAAGTCACAAGAAGTTATAATTTAATTTTGATAATAATTAGATACAAGTAAAAAGTAGGTTTTTTATTAATCAATGTTACTGCTGTATTTAAAATACCTACCTATATATATTAGGTATACATATATAAAGTGTATACATATACCATCCACAACTGTGGATGGTGAAGTGGCAGTGGCAAACCCAGCCCAGGGGGGTGGTCATGACCCCCATGACCCCCCCCCCCCCTGGATCCGCCCTTGGCTTGGCTGTCACGAGAAGAAAATACAGGTGAAGCATATTATACCAACAGCAGTTCCGCAACTCATCACGCGCGCGTGATGTACGAGTACACCACGTAGCGCCATCTATTATTTGCTAGGGAAAGTCCTGACTTTCAAGCGTAAACTCCTAATAACTTTTAAACGGCTGAACCGATTTTCATCAGACATAGGTAAGCTAAGAACTACCGCAAGGGAATTTGCTTTCACTTAAAAAACCGCATCGAAATCAGTCCATCCGTTCGAGCACTACGATGCCACAGACAGACAGACAGACATTTAGCGTCAAGCTTTGCCTTTCGACCACAATAATTGTTTAAACAATGATTAATGAAGTAGCGTCTCGGCGTAGAGTTGATGTCAAATGACATCAACTCTACGCCGAGAACATTAATGAAACTTGTAACAGACTATTCGCAAAAACTTGTTCCGTAATTTCTAACTTGGGAATAAAGAATCCAAGTCCTGCTCAAGTTAGTATTATGCTGAAAGTTTTCAATATGCGCTACCCTTATTCCATATTCTGGATGTTTAAGTATGATTATAGCTCGTACAAAGTTTTTTTTTATTATCTTTTTTTAGTTTTGCAATCTAATCAAGTCTGTTTTGATACGATCGCTAAGACATCAATTTTTCGGAGAAGATTCGCTTGTATAAAAAAGAACCGTGCGAGGACAGGCACTAGTTTCAGAATAAAAACAAATGTTAGTTTGCGATCAAAGATCAAACCATAATCAAACTTACCCACATAGCCACTGACTTACTATATATAAAATATATACATACAAACAAATATTAGTGTTAAAAGTAGCATTATAAAGCATATTTGTATTTATGAAGCATACATTCTTCTTCTTCTTTAGCCTTGGTTCCCGGCAGAATAGAATAGGACCACTTCAATCTTCCGGTAGATGTCGTTGAAGGCGGCTTAGGAAACACAAGCTGAACAAAGCTTATAACATCAGTGAGACCTCTCCAACCCGTCTGGCCAGCGTGAAAGTGTAGGCCAATTCCTCTGGCTGCTTTGTATAGCTCTGGTAGCACAGGTCGTGCTTCTGCAGTAAAGACTACAAAAGACCTGATGATGACGATGATTCTTCTTCTTGCTTCCCTTATCCTAGGTGGGGTGACACAGCATGTAAGTCGCTTCCATTTTAGTCTCACAGCTTTCACAGTTGCTTAAATTGCTGTGCTGCTTCGGAGACTGAGGTTGCTAAATTTGAATAGAATTTGACCTTGGGAGAAGCCTATCTTCAGCAGTGGTCTTGCAGCAGAAATGGTGAAGTGTTGATAAGTTACCTTGGTAACTCCAATGGCGCCAACATTCTCCCCAAACGTATTAGTACCGTTACCGGAGCCCCAAAGACCGGCCAGGACAGTCCCAAGGCCCTCAGTACCGAGGCCACGGTTGATCGCGTGTAGGGGTGGAGGGGGTGCAGCTATAAAGAAATAGAGGATTAAAAATTCAGAACATTAAAAAAGACACAAAAAACATAAGCCTTTTCTACTCGTAGTTAGAACAAGGTCCTGAGATGATAGCTCTCTCATCTCAGCGTATTCCCAGTTGCATCCTCAACTGTAATGATGTGAAGCCCGGGGTCAACTTTCCGGCTTTTCCTTCTCCACTTCGCACGGTCTTGGGCATCCTTGGTTGTAAGACCATTGGCACACATATCATCCTTGACGACGTCAAGCCAGCATTTCTTGGGTCTACCACGTCTGCCGGGCCCCGGCGGAGGCGGCATGACCAAACCAAAGATGATAAGCATCTGCCAATAACAATATGATCCAGAACTGAAATGAGTACTTTGGTACTGCCATGGACAAACAAAAACAAGAGGACTTACCTACATACTTTAAAGTTAAATTCGATATGTTGTAGCTAGATGGAGCTACTAGTTCAAAAGAAGGTAGTTTCGTAATGGTGCCACTTAGTTTCAGAAAGATGGCGGTAAAAACTTTTTTTTTTTTTTACTAACAAACAAGCGCCATATCTGATTTTACGTGAATACCGTCAGCCTAAGTACCCAGCATTTATTGTATGACTAGCAGGCGAGATACTAGTGACATCTAGAAATAATACAGGATTTTGGCTTTCTAGCATGGTACGTTTTTTTTTGTATGGGGTTGTTAGTACTCTAGTATTTGTTCGTCCATGGTACTGCATCTTGAATGCCTATAAAAACCCTATAGAAACTACATAAAAGTCAAGACATAGTACGAATTACCAATATACAGGGTTACTTTTAAAAACCTTTTTGAATGCAAGTTCAGTCCGTGATACTGAATCCATCCATCCCATACAAAATCCATTTGGCTAAGCGCCGATTTGTATGGGAAGTCGATTTCTTTTTCGTTTTCGATATCTGTTTTTATGGAAAGTAGTTCACAGTATCTCAGACTGAACTTGCTCCAAAAAGGTTGCCGGTGTTTTAACAGTAAACCTGTACAAGATTTTCTTCAGTGCAGAATTTTATATATAAATATTCCACTACATAGTATAAAACAAAGTCGCTTCCCGCTGTCTGTCCCTATGTATGCTTAGATCTTTAAAACTACGCAACGTTTTGGTTTTTTTTAATAGATAAAGTGATTCATGAGAAAGGTTTATATGTATAATACATACCCGTGCGAAGCCGGGGCGGGCCGCTAGTTTTATATATAAATATTCCACCATCGGACAGGACGTGGACAGGGATTCCACCCATTTGTGGTTAATATTCTACCTCATCGTATCTCTCGATACGCCTTCTCCTACATTGTGCGAACCGCTAAGGTGTGGAATTCCATCCTGCGTCGATGTTTCCCCATACATATGATTTAGGGATTTTCAAAACAAGGTGAATAGGCATTTTTGAGTCTGCGTGTTACAACTTTAGACCTCATCTTAGCTTCCCATCAGGCTAGATAGAGGTCAAACTCACTCAAACCTCTAATAAAAAAACCTCTTTTCTTGTTAAAAGCTTCGGTGGAGCTGCACTCATATTGTACTACTTACCACACATCCTGGCAGTAGTCGGGTAGTAGCTGATGGACTCCACAGTGCAGGCGAGCACTCCAGCTAGCATCCCCAGCACTCCTGCCACGCTCACTGTCGGCGCACCCCATTGCCCTACAGGTTTAATATGGAGGATGTAAAAACCACTACCAGTAAAGCCAAATAGTGGAGAAGCAAGAAGAAGAGGTCTTTGCCTACCAAACAGAGACACTTGATATTCAACTGTGTTTCTGTGTATAGTTATTATGTATTATGTGACTGCCTTCGTAGTCCAGTGGTCAAGGCCTTGTGATCCGGAGGTTGTGGGTTCAAATCCCACTGGGAAGCATACTTTGGGAAAAGTTGTTTCCAGTCTGGTTAGGATATTGCAGGCTTGGATCACCTGATTATCCGAAAAGAAAGATGATTCCGTGCTTCGGAAGGCACGTAAAGCTGTTTGTCCCGAACGCCATCTAGCGTTTGTACCTATCCTAGGATTGTTTTTGGTCTGCCCTTTAGGTTGCGGAGGTCAGACGGCAGTCGCTCTGTGTAAAAACCAGTAACCTCGTCAAATCACCTAGGTTAGGTAGCGGACCTTGGGCTCTGAAACGTAACCGCTGACGATGCAACCGGGAATACGCTTGGATGATGATTCAATTGTGTTATAATGCGAATCAAAGTAAGATTATTTTAATGCAACCTTTAAAAAGCATTATAATACGCATGCAACCACAATTACTTTAAGGCCGTACCAAAATTTTTACTACGCACATTTGCGAAAAATTTTTTGCAAATGTGCGTAGTAAAGCTTAACGTTCTCACTTTAAACTGTAAACAGTAGTTCATAAAATACTTTGAAGGGTTATCTAGGACTTGGTAGTAGCTAAATGATGTCTCCGTTTTCTTTGAAATGATTTATTTTAAATGGGGGCAGCACTGGACCCCGGAAAATTCAGGTACGGCCTTAATACGCACTTGGCCGGTTATTCAATTTAGAGATTTCATTCTCTACTCGTAGATGGATCGATAACGTCTTTTGTATGAATATATACCAATCTACACTGAAATATTGGTCAAAGCGGATCCTTGTCGTTACCTGGAACACTGTCTTTGTCGAGAAAAGACGATATAGCGCTTCCCTTTCCGTTTCGCTCACGGTTCCGGAGAAATACGGCGAATTTAAGATATCAAATATCTATAAACATTCTTTTCCCGTGACTGTGTTCGGGCGAATTATCAACTCAAGTCGGGGAACTACTGTTCGAGAGATCTTTTTCTGCTTAACGTGTCAATGGTAATTTTATTTTATTTGGTTGGTGCAGTAAAGCGCAACCTCAAAAGCTCTATCGTTGGCTGCGACTAGGTCCTTCAAAGTGAAGGTATTTGTGCACATAGGACACGAAAGCAGTCGTCTCGCCCTAGATTATTATTTACAGAATGAGACTTTCCCCTACATACATAGTCTAGCTTTTATTTTGAAACAACATGTCAGCCCTCGACAATTTTTTTTAAAGAAATTGCATATATTCAGGCATATAACTAGTTTTCATCGTCTAAATATGAACTTGATAGAGAATATACAGTATCATATCATATTTGACCATCAGTATGGAAAACTTCTACACCCTTATTAGGGTTCCGTACAAAAAATAAAAGAACGGAACCCTTATAGGATCACTCGTGCGTCCGACTGTCCGTCTGTCTGTCACAGCCAATTTGCTCCGAATCTTCTGGACCGAATCAGGTGAAATTTGGTAGACTATGACCCAAACACATATGTGCTAAGTAAATTATTATTTTTTTTAAATAAGGGTCATTTTCGGGGGATAAATTAGGAACTTGAAAAAAAAAGTTTTGCAAACCTTACTGTATCATATATCAAATGAAAGGGATCGTTATGAGGATCTCAAATATTTTTTGTTATAATTATAAAATAAACAGTTTTGATTTTATTCATGAAAGAAGACTAAAATTGACCATCCCAGTGGTGGAGAAGGTTCCATACAATTGATTGAATTCTTATAGGTTTTCCTTTAATCTACAAGCAATTAACTATATTTTGTATTTTTTTCAAAATTTTAGGCTCAATAGTTTCGGAGATCAGGGAAGGGGAAATGGTCAATTTTCGTCTTCTTTCATAAATAAAATCAAAACTATTCATTTTACAATAATAACAAAAATATATTTGAGATCCTCATAACGAGCCCTTTCATTTGATACACAGTAAGGATTGCAAAACTTTTTTTTTTAATTTCCTAATTTGTACCCCGAAAATGACCCTTATTTTAAAAAAATATTGATTTACTTTGCATATATGTATTTGGGTCATAGAATTACAACATTCTACCAAATTTCACCTGATTCGGTCCAGTAGATTCGGAGAAAATTGGCTGTGACAGACGGACGGACAGACAGACGCACGAGTGATCCTTTAAGGGTTCCGTTTTTTAATTTTTTTTGTACGGAACCCTAAAAAACATTGCAATGTATTTTTTTTCACTGTAAAAAGTTTTAGGATTACAATCAAATGAAGAAATAAAGTAGTCGTACTCGGCATTGCCACGACAACATAAGTTTCTCAACACTCAACTTCTCTCACGTAATATAATATAAGTACTTAAGTGTAAATGTGTAAGTAGATATAAAATTCCGAGTGGGTGCCTCTCTGGCATCTAATTTTGCCGCCATGAAATGTATGTTTACATAATGCTGTTGTAAGGTTGTGAGGTCTGAAGGGTGAGAATAATGTTGAAGAAAACAGGGAAAGTACCGCGCATATTTGCAAACAAGGGGTCGGGCGTAGGCGTAACCATAACCTTAATTTATGCTTAACCTCTATTTTATGCTGATTTTATGTCTTAAACCCCTGGCTCTAGTACCCCGTACGAGATTCATGGGTATAATAATGATTACCATAAGATGCAATTTTGTATTTTTGACGTGACAACGTCTAATAACTCGATACCACGGGCTGCATGCACGAAAAAGATGACGTCATTGTCGCGTTCCGCAAGCGAGAGCGCGGCACGAACGAGAGAGAGGCATGATCGGCTCGAGCGATCGGCTCAGTCCGGAATGTTTGACGTTGTCACGTCAAACTACCGTCCGTAAACCGACTTTACAGACAACCAATTATTTTTTAGAACACTGAATATTGGCAAAAGATATTTGCCAGACAATTTTGAAATACCCCTACCCGTGTGGTTCCGGGTTAGAATAGGGCCACTCCATCTCTTCCTGTGGATGTCGTAAGAGGCGACTTAAGGACTTAGCACAAACATCTCGTTAACGTTAACGTCGGGCGGCGGCCGGTTGTAAAACTTTTCGCACAAATATATTCCGAAGTGGATTGACGTCAGGCAGGCAGCCGGTCGTAAAACTATAGCCAAATCATTAAAACTGTTCCGGCAATTTCTTCTCCATTTTGCAAGGTCTTTGGCATCCTTGGGTGACCATTGACATGCATGTTATATTTGGAGAAGAAAAAGCAGTAAAGTGCACCCCGGACTCCGAAGCAGCACAGCTGAGGGTGGAACCGGGAACGCGCTTAGACGAAGAAAAAGAATAATTTAGAAAACCCGCGAACTTCAGGCTCAGTAACTTTAGGCTGAACCGATTTACCAAACATAGGTAAGAACTATTTCGACAGACAAGGCTTTCGATAAAAAAATAAACCGGCCAAATGCGAGTTTAACTCGCGTGGAGAGGGTTCCGTACAATTGATTGAATTCTTATATCCTGTAATCTTCCTGTAATCTACAAGCAATTAACTATATTTAGTATTTTTTTCAAAATTTTAGGCTCAGTAGTTTCGGAGATCAGGGGGCGAATGGTCAATTTTCGTCATCTTTCATGAATAAAATCAAAACTATTCATTTTACATTAATAACAAAAATATATTTGAGATCCTCATAACGAGCCCTTTCATTTGATATATGACACAGTAAGGTTTGCACAACTTTTTTTTTTTATTTCTTAATTTGTCTCCCGACCCTTATTTAAAAAAAATATTTAACTACTTTACACATATGTATTTGGGTCATAGGATTACAACATTCTACCAAATTTCACCTTTTCGGTCCAGTAGATTCGGAGCAAATTGGCTGTGACAGACGGACGGACAGACAGACGCACGAGTGATTTTATAAGGGTTCCGTTTTTTCATTTGTTGTACGGAACCCTAAAAACTGCCTCGAAATCGGTCTATTCGTGTAGGGGCTACGATATCACAGACAGACACACCGACACAGACGCGTCAAACTCAGAACACTCCACTTTATTGTCAGGGGTTTAAAAAGGCCAGCTTCAGAATATAACCAGGTGCATAATAAACTTATGATGAATTGGAAATATATTTTTTTATTTTATTTATTCAAGTACACTTGGAAATTTACAAACATACACATAAAAAAGATAAGGAAAACATAGTACTTAGGTGCTACTTATTTCTTAAGAAATTTCTTCTTGTAGACCCGCGAGAGGAAATGGAAAAAAAGAGGTAATTGGCGTGTACCTACAATACAAAACTAAATAAATAAATAGACATGATACATACCTACATAAACATACATAAATAAATATATATTCATAAAGCATATATATAATAAATACATATATTAATATTTCTAAATATATTAGGATGATAAATACAGATAGTGATCGTTTACTCGTTTCTTGAACGTCGTTATGGTTTTAGACTCTCGAATGTTCGGTGGTAGCTGATTCCATAGCCTAACTGCCTGCACGGAAAAGGAGTGAGTATAGGTAGTGGTGCTATGTGTTGGGAAATGAAGGATGGATTTACGGGCAGACCTACAGGGAGCGTCGACAGAACGTGCGAAAAAAACCGTTCACGCAAATAAGGAGGATATGAGGACGATATGATTGTACATGACGTTGAAGAGGAGGCAAATATTTATCGATAACTCTCCTATATACTCGTAGTACTGTCTTCTGTGCTTTCGGATTGATACCCCCTGGTTGGTACACGTTGTATTTACGTGTTATAGCTGACCTGTCTGTGTGTCTGTAATCAAATCTTGCAAGTTAAATTTAACCCACTTCCCATTATTCGGCAGAGTGGAAACTTCACATGGCCGGAAGGTGGCTACGGCATCTCCTTTTACATTTATCAGCTACGGTTTTTACAGAAAACATAACCCTAACGAGTTTGGGCACAACTGTTTCGTCTTAAGGAGAGTTCATTGTAGATAAAAAAATGTTTTTTAATACATTTTTTTATTTATTGCTTGTTTGAACGGACCTTCTTGTACCTACCTTGTAAAATATTATCATCATCATCCCAACTCTTCCTTGTTTATATATTTTGGCACAAACAATTAAATTTTCCAACATAAATTCGTTCTAAGCCCCGAGAAGTATGCTTTAAAGGCTTTAAGCCTTTGAACGCCATGGCGGTCACCGGTGACCGGCAAACAATTAAAAATTCTGTCTGCCTGCAATCTGGCAGTCAATGTGTACTCACCTGGATAAGGTATCCTAAACCACGGGGCATCTTCTATGATGGTTACCTTAAGGTCAGTCCTGGCAGGGTGACCTTCGGGGAACACATTGGTGGCTGTTAGGATGCCGCAGATGGCCCACATGATGCTGATGGTGATGAGGACCTGGCAACAAGTTTTATTACAGATACAAATACATTGTCACGTCTTTATTCCTAACGGGGTAGACAGATGCCAGGGCCGAAAGACTCAAAGGCCACATTTAGCGTGATGGTGAGCGTGAAGATGGAAATGGAGAATCAAACTAGTGATGGGTTGGCTAGCAACCCATCACTAGTTTGATTCTCCATTTCCATCGCTTGTTAACATGATTCAGATTATCACTCATTCCTTCGATCGGTTTTACGATCTGCACGGGAGGAGAAGAAGCTGGTAAATTCTGTTTTTTTTTCAGACCAGCATGGAAGAGCTTTTTTTAGGGTTCCGTACCCGAAGACGGACAGACGGACAGACAGCGGAGTCTCATCAGTAATAGGGTCCCATTTGCACCCTTTGGGTACGGAACCCTAAAAAGAAGTAACTTGTATTTTTTTTGTAAATAATTTACTCAGAATCAAAAGAAAGACTCACCGGGAAGAGTTTAAACAGCGGGAACCATGAGACGGCGCACCCTGCGCCCCGCTTGTACGACAGGGTGGGAATATGCACCCTGTCCATGCACTGCGAGAATATCGTCAGGAGGGTGAACGTGCTGAAACAACGGAATTATTGTCAATACTGCAGCAATACAGGCTGAGTTCTTAACCACCGGCAAAATTTTTTGAGCAATTTCAGTTCATGGTACTGAACTACTTTCTATAAAAAAAGTTATTAAAATCGATAAAAATTATTCGTCCTCCCATACAAATCAGCGCTCAGCCAAACGAATTTTTTTTGGGAGGATAAATTTTTTTTATCGAATTTTAATAACTTTTTTTACGGAAAGTAGTTCGGTATCATGGACTGTACTTACTCTAAAAATTTTGCCCGTGGTTAAAAAAACCTAAGTTCTGTTGCTAAATTGGGGTGCAACACGGTATTAAAGACGAACGAATTGACGATACCAGTGCTGGATTTCCTATATAGGCTTACAAGGCCTAGAGGGGAAAACCGATCCTGACTAAAACCTTGATACGACCAGACGCCAAGCTTGCTTATCAAAAAGCTTTTCAAACGAATGAAGACGCTACATTAACTATAATAATATAGTAGAATAACTATAGTGTGATTTGTGATTTCCGGCCTAGAATACGACCATTCCATCTCTTCCTGTGGAAGTCGTAAGAGGCAACTAAAAGACTATAAGCACAAACATCTAGTGCTCCAACTGCATAATATCACCATAACACAAGTAGAATTGTAAAATTTATTTATTTATTTCCTTATTTTTCGTTTACATGCACTTATAAGTAAGGTTAGTAGGTAAGTACATGAACCCTGCCAGGGTATTGCGAAGTTATAGGTATTTGAGTTTATCTATATAAAAAAAGCGAAAATCACTCATTCATCACGAAATCTACTTAGCCAATGAAGATGAAAGGCAGGAAGGTAGATTGTGACTAGGAGACGTCCGCTAAGAAAGGATTTTTTAGAAATTCCATTTCTAAGGAGGTGAAATAGGGGTTGGCAGTTTATTTTATTTATTTATTTTATTTAATCTTTATTGTCCATCAAATACAAATTGTACAGAACAATAGGCGAACTTAACGCTAAAAGCGTTGTCTACCAGTCAACCTTTGGGTTTATATGAAAATTAGTATTTTTTTTTAAATTTTATTTTAATGTGTTATTTTAGTTAGTAGAAAATAATAATTAATTTATTACATTTTGAAAATTACACATCCCTATAGGGGTGAAATAGGGGTTGCATTGCAAGTTTGTATGAATCCTCGTCATTTTTGAAGCAGGACACATGACATTTTTGAATTAGTGGTTAGTAAAAAATAACAATCCATTAATTTGATTTTAAGAAATTGCAACACTAATTAAAAAAAACAATCTAATTTGTGAAGTCTACCCGGGCGAAGTCGCGGGCAAAAGCTAGTATAACAATAAATCAAAACATTCAAAGCACAAATGCCGAGCATTATCCGAAATTCGAGCTTTCCGCAATATCAATCGCTGTTACTCTGAACAAACAAGCAGGATAAACAAACAGCCAGTGGTTTTGTTCCCGTTTGCATACAAAGTCTGGACTGGTGCATTTCATTGGACTTGGTACAAGTCCTAAGCTAAACTCATCATCATCTATGTTTAAGAACTATGCTCTTGTAGGTGGAGTATGAATCCTCTTCCAAATTGTCTCTATCGTTCACCAGCTGTTTTACCATCATCATTAAACTCATCATGATACAATGAATGCTATTTTTCATTTAGGGACTCAGCGAAACACAAAACGTGTAGTTTTTCAACGCACGTCGTGTCAGCGATAAGTAATATTGTGTGACGCAGAAAATATCATAAATTTGTCAATGGTTTTCTAAATATTTCATCACAAATAAAAAAGCAGCGTGAACCGGAACGGATCTCCATGAATGGTTTCTTTGACATTTGTACGCTAACAGGTCCAAGAAGGTTCAAGCTCTTTGGTACGCTACAAAGTGCAAAGTGCATTTTTTAACCTAATAAACCAATTGTGAACTTATCTTCTTCGTGTAAGCGCATTCCCGGTTGCATCCTCAAATGTGCTGCTACGGAGCCCGGGGTGCGCTTTCCCGCTTTTTCTTCACCAAATGTAATATGCATGTCAATGGTCACCCAAGGATGCCAGAGACCTTGCAAAATGGAGAAGAAATTGCCGGAACACTTTAAATTTGGCTATAGTTTTACAACCGGCCGCCTGCCTGACGTCAACCCTCTTTGGGAATAACCAATTGTAAACTTATATAAAAATTAAATAGATGAACCACACAATATACGAAATAGTTAAGTTAGTTGGTATTTTATAATATTCATTAACTAATTGAGAAAGTCTTTAAATTTACTGAAAAAAGCAATCAGTGGTAGGTAACACTTTTCTATCAGTGATATTTATGACGTAATCTCGGGCTATCACGGAAGGAGAATACCATATCTTATAATACTATGCTTAAAATAAGACCTACCACTGTTTAGCTTCACCCAATCTATCTGCAGTGCGAGCCAAAAATGTACTTTAAAATGTGCAAATTGAATTGAAACATTCCGTACAATATTCAAATCACTTATAGTCTAAGCAGTGACATGAATTTATGATTGACTACATGCATTTGAACTGCTCCTAGTCGCGCTAGCTTTAAGACACAGGTGTTTTAGCACTTCTTGGCCGAGCTATAACAGTAGATTTTTGTATTGCTGTATATATTTATGTATATATATATACAGTGTATATGTATGTATGTATATATATAGTAAGTATATATTTATGTATTTTATGTATATATTCAAATCGCTTGTAGTCTAAGCAGTGACATGAATTTATGACTGAGTACGTCCATTTGAACTGCTCCTAGTGTATATATATCTATATATATATATATATATATATATATATATAGATATATATATATATATATAGATATATATACACTAGGTATATATATATATATATATATATATATATAGATATATATACACTAGGTATATATATATATAGTGTATATGTATAGTAAGTATATATTTATGTATTTTATGTATAATACATATTTGATGGACAATAAAATAAATAAGAACCAGCTCTTATCGGTGTCATTGTACTCGTATAGAAAGAGACAATACGATATTGGCAGAGATAATGGAGTGGTTTGCCATTGCCTTCCCCTTACTGTACATATTTTTAAATATTATTTGTAACTGTGTTTTTGGTGCAATAAAGTGTTACTTACTTTACTAATTAAGATAAGCGGGTCACTCACGTGAAAAATCAGCTACTGTCCGACATGTTTCGACCTCATCCGGAGGTCGTCATCAGGGCGAATGTGATGCGCGACGTCACACGAACGTACTTACTTACAAAAATACACAGATACACTATCACGTCTTTATCCCTAACGGGGTAGACAGAGCCAAGGGCGGTAAAGCCCAGGCCACTTTTAGCGTAATGGTGGGCATGAAGGTGGAAAAGGGAAATCATAATAGTGATGGGTTGCTAACCGCATCGCCTAATGAGGAGAGAGAAACATGGACACTACTAACAATTTTAATACAGGACCTAACTCAGATATTCATAGATAATAAAGTTCAGATAAAACTCCCCATCGCCAAGCCTATAGTCCAGTAATTGAATAGCACCGGCGGCCATCAAACGAATCGACATTCACGTTACCAGTCACCACTACATTCCGTTTGACAGTTCCGAACCTTTTACATGTGACATTTTTTTTAAGATTAATTGAATGAAGTTACTAAGATTTATAATATCCCTTTATTATATCTACACACCAATTAACTGTGTATAAGGAAGGTTTCTCAGTGAGGACATTCTTACAGCGAGGTCAATAAGGGACTGTTGAAATTTTACAAAAAACACATGGAGCTTTACCTTTACTCCAATAGTAAAACGACATCGTACGTACGAATAAAATTTTTCACTGCCAGCATTCTCTCTTCGGCAACAGTCTTCGAAGGATGACCACTTCTTTGTGCATCCCCTAAAGTTAGACGACCGTGCTTGAATTATTTATGCTACAGAGTAATAAATAATATACTGCGTACAAGTAATGCCAACCATGTATCAAACGTCTATCAAACGACTCGTCCGATTTTAGGCGACTTTGAAATCTTCCATTTTTGAATGAGACAGAATATTTTAATTTTGTTCGTAAAATTAAAATGAGGAGGGAAATTCGAATTTGGAATGATGTGTTTTTTTGCAATAAATAGTCATAGTTTATCATCAACCAGTATTCATAGACAGCAAGAAGAACAGACATTCTGAATAAGTCAATAAATAAGTTTTTAGAAAAAAAAATCATTTTTCGTACAAGTTTTTATTGTAAGGCCTAAGTACTTACTTCAATCAAGACAAATGTAATAAGCCCAAACTCGATGGGGTTGCGTCGTTTTATTACAGGGTTCCTATAACCACCTTTCGGCTCCATAATTAGATCAGCTTATTTTTATAATAATATTGCATTATCATCTGATTTGCACTAGCATACAAAATTTAATCACAATCGGGAACCGGAAAGTGGCTCAAATTTAACTTGCAAGATTTAACCCAAAAAACAACAAACAGGCCAAGCTAAATAAAAGCTTGAAAGGCTATGTGCCCTAAAATGACTACAAAGCAATAGGTGAAAGGTTATGTGCCCTGACTACAAAGCAATAGGTACCCTAACGAATACGAAAACGATCAATTCTCGTGCCTGTTATAAAATAAATATTAACGTATCACGCGAATGATTTTACTGCATAATTCGCATGACCTACATTAAATTTTGATGACGTGAGCTCTATAACCTGCACGAAGTCGTTAAATTACACGAAATTGTGCCGTAATAACACTTTAATAAGGTTGTGGAGTGCAGTAAAGTTCGTAATGAATGGTAGTTGAAAACTCTGGCATATTTTAAGTGCACTTCGCAGAAATATATTTGCAATGTTTTTTTTTATTCTGTCAATAATTACAGGCACATTTTTTTTTTTTTTTATGTTATAGGACGGCAGCCGAACGAATGGGTCACCTGATGGTAAGTGATCACTGCTGCCAGGGGTGTAACAAGAACGTTACCGGCCTTTCAGGAAGATATATAGACTCGTTTCTTGAAGGTTTCAATGTCGTATCGGTTCGGGAACACCGCTGTAGGAAGTCGATTCCACAGTTCGGTCGTACGTGGCAGAAAGTTCCTTTTAAAACTCAGAATAAATTTTAAACTGCGGTGGTTGATTGTCAATTGCTGACGATGCAACCGGGAATACGCTCGGATGATGATGGTGGTTGATTGCCAATTATCCAAGCTGTGTGCATAAAGATATACGCATCAAAACATTTCAACTTAAAAAGTTAGTCCTCAAAAGGGTGTGTCTGTTTCGCAATCAGTAAAGACGTACATAACTGCTCAGTTTCTTATTTGTGCTTCTTACAAGTTTCAAGCTGTATTGCAGTTTCCGAAGCTGTAATAAAAACTTGATCCGAGCTTAATCCCGAAGCTTCTTGTGTTCAAAGTCTCTGCTTTCCTGGCTTCGCTATGTTTACAACTTAAAGCTTTCGTAGATTAGCACAGGACAGCAGTTGGCTTTCAGGGAGCTTTTGCTGGTGTTTGAGGTTCTTGATTCATTGGAAAGTTTAAGGGCTACTTACACCTTTGAGTGTTTTATACATCACGCGTAAAATCTTGAACGGGTGCCGCCAGTAGGGACTGGTCAGCTCGGCCTACTGCTCAGTATTGACTCTAACTCACTAAGACTACTCAATATTGATTATTTCTGTAAATTATATTTGGCACACACTTCGCAAGCTTTACGAGTACATGTTATACTGTATTACATTGTATTGTATAACATTGTATTAGGCATAATACAATGTTATACAGATAAAGCCCTTCTGGCGCGTAGACGACCAGTAAGTAAATGTGTGTCTCTCGACGTTTCTTCTCAGCAGTCATCATCAGGTATTTATTAGTTTCCACTTCACGACCCTCTATGTACTACCAGAGCCATATATTCGCCAGAGCAGTCAGAGGATTTGGCCTACACTCTCCACGCTGGCCAGACGGGTTGGAGAGGTCTCATTGATGTTTATGAGCTTTGTTTAGCTTGTCCTAAGTCGCCTTCTACGACATCCACGGGAAGACTTAGAGCGGTCCTATTCTACTCTGTCAGAAACCACACGGCTGTCACGGCACATACAACAGACTAACTCTAAGGGTTGGATCTCATCTATCAGCACTGAAAGTGCTGTTCCGTGCTGACAGATGAGATCCAACCCTAAATGGTTTTAATGGTAATGATTGTGAGAACAAAGTCCGTCTCTATACTCAACAGGTGAGGGTTCAACACTTCCAGCTAACCCTAAATGGTTTGCGAGATCAAAGGATTGGCCAGTAATCTGTGCTACGGATGAACGGACACGCACACGAGATTACGGAAGGATACGATTGTGTGAATGCAAGCCTTATTCAACAAGAGTGAGTAGGTATGCACTGCCTAGTGATGTGCCGCTGGAAATATTCCTTTACGGGAATTACGCTATCATCTCATACACTGTAGCAAGCAATTCATACCTACATGGGTAGCACTAATCTAACCTACATTTTAACTATCTGTATTAGCAACCTTACGATTGAGTTAACTATGTTATTACGTCAAATATAAAAGTAATCTTAGCGTTTAGGTGAAAACAATAAATTTAGTGTAATGAAATCACTCGACGGGTTTGGTAATATAGGTACTTACTCTTCGGAGTCCCTCCTGCCTTAGTTAGCTTCCCTTCAGCTTAACCACAGAAGACAGTAAGAGTATACAGAACGGAATCTCCTAAGGTACGCGCAAAATGCGTCCCCGTTCCCGCACCTCTCCCCCGTTCTCGCCTTGTCTCAGGGCGAGAATGGGCAAACACACACTACACGGCGCACGCGGCCGCACAAGAACGGGGGACAGGTGCGGGAACGGGGGACGGGGACGCATATTGCGCGGGACCTTAGGAGATTTCGTTCTGTATACTCTTACTGTCTTCTGTGACTTAACTTACTTGTGTGGTTATCCCATAGATTCCAATTGTGAATCTACGGGAATATTCCCAATATTTTCGTAAATATTCCTCTAAATTTCCATTTTTAGGAATATTGCCGGGAACGTTTACAGGACTATTCCCAAAGTTTTCAGGGACGGCACCTTAGAGCATGCTCTAAGGACGGCACATAACTAGCACTGCTGGAATGAGCAATATACTGTACAAGCTCTGCAAACCCCTAATGTTATTTTATTTTCAGACAGTACTAATACTAAAACAATTCCCGCTAATATGCCAATGTTAATGATGGCCAGTGGGAGGGCTAACTGTCCGCCTTAAAAAAATTGATGTCACTTTCCGTAGCTACGCCACCGTTCTTTTTTAGGGTTCCGTACCCAAAGGGTGCAAACGGGACCCTATTACTGAGACTCCGCTGTCTGTCCGTCTGTCTGTCTGTCCGTCTGTCACAGGGCTCTATCTCTTGAACCGTAATAGCTAGACACTTGAAATTTTCACCGATTATGTATTACTGTGGCCGCTATAACAACAAATACTGAAAAAAAAAAAAGTTAAAAATTAAAGGGGGTCGCCATACAAAAAACGTGTTTTTTTAGCGTTTTAAAACATTGTAAGGTGGTACAGAACCGTCCGACTCGCACTTGCCCGTTTATTTTCAATAGGACACAATGCCAGGCCTGTGTCACTCCCCGTTTAGGTATCGAAAATATACCTACATTATTACTTAAAGCGCAGCGCGGCGGCCCCTCCAAGTGGTAAATTTAGTTACACGAATCGTTTGTCCAAAGTAATAGGAATGAAAATGGCCTGCAATGGATGTCTAGGTATCTAAACGAAAAGGTGCTAAGTTCTTACGTGAGCTAAATTAAACCATATCGCGAACCACATTGAGTAGATATTTCTTTGAATTTCTATGCTGAGCGAGACTTCTGTACGGAGTACCTACTAGTATCCTAGTCTGTGACAATGCTAGTTAAAAATTATATTATTACAAAAACAGCAATGAAGGTAATACAACATCTGAATTTCAGCAAATGGCACAATTAGATAGGTAATGATTGATATATACAGCAATTTTAATGAGATTCGATTTCACGCCCCTCACATCTGTGCATGCATGAATGTAAGTATAACGAAATACGAAAAAAATATTTTAGGTTCCCATACAAATCGAATTAGTCACGTGATCTAGTTAGGTACTATAGGAAGTGGTACCCTAACATGCCAACATTGTGCGCGCACTTTTACCGCTAAGATAGGGTACATCAGTCATCTCAAGGCACACGAACGAAATTAGTCAGTCACCATAGCCGAAAACGGCCAGGGATAATATTATTTAATATATATCCTGCTAATGATAAGGCGTCCCACATAGGCCGAAATGCATCTAATCTGGCGTCCACCTGCTTTAGACGTCCGCATACCGGACGCCACTTTTTCTATCGATGTTACTTTGGCCCTTTTGGCTCTAGCGACCTGTACAACAAAAATCGCCGAAAGGCAAAAAATCGCTGAAGCGCTTGCATTTGTATAACTAAAACTTCCGCGAAATCCCGCATCAACGGTACGGCGCTCGTGTTGCGCGTATATCGAAACTGCGTATACTCACCTAAAATACTTCCGATAAAGCCGATTATTTGGCGTCCGATTGCGACGTTGCCACATCGACAGTATTTGGATATGAACAGTTTGAAATATTCAATCAAAACAAATCAGTTACAACAGTTTGCCTAAGTTGCACACACGTATCGCTGCTTATTTGACGCTCGGTTGCAAAATAAGTATGTAAATATAACTAAAATAAAATAAGAGTACTCGTAAAATGGAAAAATGAGTCATCAATGACTTCGCAGTGCAAGGATTTTAAAATAGTTTGGAAAATCCAAAAGTGCACGCCTCATAATCTCATTTTTCACAATTAAATTGATTTTGATTGTTTTATTGCTAACTTAAAACGAATAAAAGTATGTGTCGGCTTTAACGCACGACTGGAGATTATTTTTAACTTTTATTTTTAACTTCCCGCTGAGAAAATTGAAAATTTTCAAAATTCGGGACGTTATGAGTTTCATTCCGTTTTTGAAAAGTCGAGTTTTCATCAGATCTCGACGTTTAAAGGGCTCAGGAATCTTCCCCGACCACTCATGAGCAAGTGTCATGCACCCTATCCTTATGTGTGTGTGGGTGTGTATGTGACCCGCTTATAACTCTTGAACAACTAAACCGATCGGAACCAAACAAGTAGCTTTCCAAAGAGTTCTATACAACTCAGATTTCCTGTGAATTTAAACCGATTCGGACCTGTAGATTTTGAGAAATCTCAAAAAAACTAAGCAAAAACAAAAAAAAAATTCAATAATGATGTTTTTTGAGAATAACTATTAAACTACATTCAATTAGACCGTGATCTTCGAAAGGACTTAGTTTTGGATAATACTGAAGCGTATAAAAAAAATGGACTTGATCAGATAAGTTTTTCGGGAGTTATCGTGACCACGCCAGTTTCCATACATACAGACACACGGACGTCCACAAAATGATTTTATTAAACATTGTTTTTATTTATTTAAAAGACAAAATGTCTTTTAAAAATGTCATAAGTGTTGAAACTAGTGTTTTTCCTTGACATTTATGTGTAAATATTATTGTACAAGTGCGATAGAAAATAAATAGAGACACATATAATTCGATAGCGTGACGTGGCGTACGCGTTTGCGTTAAGGCGCATTTTGTATGGGATTTTGAACACCGCGACAAGCGGCACGTTTTGAAACTCAAAAACCCATACAAAATGTGATTTAACGCAAACGCGTACCTACGTCACGTCACGTTATCGAATGAAATTTACACTAGGGGCACTGGCGTCCGTATTACTGTTTTGTTTTGGGTTGTAATATATCACAAATGCACACACGTATCGCTGCTTATTTGACGCTCGGTTGCAAAATAAGTATGTAAATATAACTAAAAAAAAAATAAGAGTACTCGTAAAATTGAAAAATGAGTCATCAACGACTTCGCAGTGCAAGAATTTTAAAATTATGCGGAAGACTGCGTTCGACTTCAGGTAAATTTTGATTTTATGTACTATTATTATATTACTTATCTATATCATTTAAGTTGCTCTAATAGCCAGATAGGTACTTGTCTGTTCAAATTTGTACAGGTAACGGCGCGTATTTTAAGGGCATGACCTTGAATGCGCAAAAGTGAAATTTGCGCCGGTAAGTTATACGATGCTAAATGTTGCGACTTGTTCAGTTGTGGTTTTATAGACACAACATAGGTACAGTGTTTTGGGATTATCCAATATGACAATAGTGAAAAATGGTTGTTGCAGATATAGATACGTTTCTCAATAAGAGCTATATACAATATATTTTTGAATCCAACCGTATATGGCCATGGCCCAGGGTACATTTTATATTGCGAGTGAATTGTTCTAATTATGGAGTCGTAATAAGTCCTTTTGGAAAGCCCAATCACATCGTTATGGATATGAATAATAGGTTTAATATAATTTGGTGTTTGCAGAGTAGTTCTCTTTTTTGCCATATCTGTAACTTTTTATTATACGATCATTCATTTATTGCAAAATTCGAGGGACTTTTGCATACATGTGTATTGCCCGGGTACCCGGAAACCTAAAAAGGCCGGGAATTCGAAAATCCTAGTCCGTATATGTAGACATTGTACATGGACGTCAGTTCACCAAAGGTACAGTGTGATATTTGACTCAGTACCTATATGAAAGTACAAAAACTTAATAATACCAAATAAATATTCATTTAGTCTAGTAGTAGTAGGCTCCATTGTTTTCCTTAATGTTACTAATTGGTTATTAGTTATTAACTTATTATTCAGTCCTAATTCATTTTAAAATAATGTACACTAAGAATGGCCATCACGTTCGACTGAACTCGAGTCTCAATACAAACATAATATTTCTTTGCTAGCTGGATTAATATAACCACATTACATTATATTTCTTTATCTTATAGGTACACCATAGGATAGGTCATGTTTAGGTTGTTTGTTTTTGTTGCTTGGTATTGTAATAAACAAAAAGTAGGTAGTAAATGTGTTTTGAGATTTTGGGTTCTGTATGAAAACTTTCTCCTCGGCTCTATTTTTATTTCTATTAAAATATCAAGGACAAAAACAACACCCGGCCTAGAAATGACTTATTCTATTGTAAGTACCAAGTTACACATAAATCCAGCGTGACACATTTAAAATCACACCATTTCAGTATACAGAATCGACCGTGATTGCGACTCTTCCTTATAATGTATTAAATATGTACAGTCACCAGCATTAATATCTGCTACAGCAAAGCGCACATAAATATCTGACACGACTCTATTTCTAGGGTCGTTAGGATAGGACGTGTCAGATATTTTCACGCGCTTTGTTTTGGCTGATATTGATGCCGGTAGTATCATACATCCGTTCGGATGTCAGTTCACCAAACAACGTGTGATATTTGGTTTCTCTCTTAGGGCCGGTACAGACGGACTGCAACCCGACTGCAACTTATATGATAACTGTACGCCGGCGTTGTAGTTGGCGTGCAATCGGCGTGCAATTCCCATACAAATTGCAGTCCGTCTATATCGGCGTAATTTTTGCGTCAATTCAATTCAAAAATTCAAAATATCTTTATTATCATAGGATATTTATAATATATCTTAATAATAGTCACATTGTTTTGTTTTGCACAAATGTTGACGTCAAATCGTTACTTAAAGCTAAGTTTACGCCGCTTCCTAGGCGCAAGTGCAGTGCAGTGCAGTGGTTACATACCAAATACATCTGTAATTAGAGGCACCTATAGTAGCCTTGTTTGATCTTCGTAGTGCCACTTGCACCATCCCACTAAAGCGGTAAAAGTACAATTTGACACTGGGTTAAGCGGTTAAACCGTTAACCCAGTGTCAAATTGTACTGGTAACCCTGGTAACCGGTTGACCCCGGGTTACTAGAATGGTGCAAGTGGCGCTTAGTGATATTAATAATGTTTTTTGTTTATAGTTTATTTTAAGAAATTGTGCCCTCAACCTCACAATTTAATATCTAATACTTTCTTAAAATTAATTATGTTGGATCTCAAATAGGTACCAAAGTCACCTACAGTAAATTATCGTTAAAACGTTGAATAATACTAATTATGTTACGTAATTTTTAGAGATTGATTTTTAAGTTTTATAAATACAGAAAACTATTTCAGTTGTTTTTACCTGTCATATATCTATAAGGTTACCCACCTGTCTTTAATAAAAGAATAATCTTACAGTCATGTTTGTTTTTATTATTAATCCTTCCGACTGTAGAAAAATACACGGATGTCGAATATGCGGCGGCATGAATAGTATTTACCGTCAACTGACGTTCGTATAAGGCAGTAGTCCCACCGCGGGCGAGTAAGCGATAATTCCATAGAATTTTTACACGTCTCTCGCCGATTGTCAACTGTTTTTAGTACAAAATTTTACTCGTTGCTCGCCGATCGCTGGCGGTGGTACAACTGCCTAAGTTTTTAAAGCTACGCGACATATATATGGATGTCGGTTTGACGCATACTTTTCATACTGTACGATATTTGACGTCCGTATACATAGCGCGACGAACCGATGGCCGATGGGGCAGAAAGGTTCTCGAATGGCGACCACGTACTGGCAAGCGAAGCGTTGGACACCCACCCACAAGGTGGTCAGACGATCTGACTAAGGTCGCTGGAAAGCGCTGGACGCAGGCCGCTCTAGATCGGTCATTTTGGAAATTCTTGGGAGAGGCCTATGTCCAGCAGTGGACTTTATGCGGCTGAAATGATGATGATGATACATAAATCTATGGCACTACTTTAAAAAAAACAATCAGACGTCGAATATGGTGCGGCATGAATAGAATATACCATTAACTGGCGTCCGTATACACCGTGGGCCCGAATAACCCGACCAATTTTAACCACGTATTCCTGATGGTATTACAAGTAAATAACGCGGTGTACTTTCTTATACAGACAAAAGTTTAACAGATTGTCGTTATTTAGAAGATTATCATATCATAGAATAATCAATATGTAGGTTACTCAGTATAAAGAATTTTTAATAATAGATTTTCGTTGCACAGAAAATCAATAATTAGAATGTTTGTTATGAATAATTTGAAATCATAGAATTTTATTACAAATAACATTTACTTTGCGATGTTTCTAATATCAGAATATCAAATTAAATATTATTATTTTTATTAAGTTTAGTTAATATAATATTTATAACCTATAAGTTTGCCCTATTCTAGTAAAATGGATAAAACTTTCCCAGTTGGTCGCAGTTCTAACCTAACCTAACCTACAAGTTTGCCCTATCCCATATTGTGGTAGCCATTTATAATGTATTCTAACTTATTATATAGTATTTAATTTGATTAAACAATGTTTTCACTTAATACTTCCTTAAATAATAATTTTCAAACGGACGTCAAATATCGTACAGTATGAAAAGTATGCGTCAAACCGACTTCCGTATATGTGTCGCGCAGCTTTAAAGCTATATACGGACGTCCGTTGACGGTATATACTATTCATGCCGCACCATATTCGACGTCCGTTATTTTTTTAAGTAGTGCCATAGATTTATGTATACAGATACAGATACACTATCACGTCTTTATCCCTAACGGGGTAGACAGAGCCAAGGACGGTAAAGCCCAGGCCACTTTTAGCGTAATGGTGGGCATGAAGGTGGAAAAGGGAAATCATAATAGTGATGATTCAGATTCTCGCCCATTCCCTCGATCGGCTTTTACGATCTGCACGGGAAGAGAAGCAGCTGGTACATTCTATGTTTTTTCTTTTCTCCCCGACCAGCAAAGAAGAAATGAAAAGAATTATGTATACGGACGTCAAATATCGTACAGTATGAAACGAATGCGTCAAACCGACTACCGTATATTATGTCGCGTAGGTTTGAAGCCTTAGGAACGTCAGTTGATGGTACATACTATTCATGCCGCCGCATATTGATATTTATAAATACCATTTACTAATAATACTCGTATTATCTAATCTATAAATACTGTTTTATTTTTCCTGTAATATTTATACTAGTGTGTATCTTGTGTAATTATTTCAAAATTTTCGCGTGGTAAGCGTCGGAGAGAAGGGTGGGGGACATTGTCCTTGATAAATCGTTTTTTTTACTACGAAAAAAAAAATGTTTTAGAATGTGCGTCTTAAGCCCTATCATTTAATATCCCACTTGGCCTATTTACTAGGCTTTTCATTCCCCCCCCCCCCCCCTTCATATTTTAATTTTTCATACAATATCAATACTTATTTAAAAACTTATTTTCGTAAGATTAGTTTAATTTTTATTAAGTTAGATTACTAAGTAGTTATATTTTATTTGAACCTAATTTTAATTACTGAATAAAGCATACATTTATAATATTTAACAAATAAAATAAAAATAAAATATCTTTATTTTCAGACAACTTAATGGTCCATAGTTTGTTAGTAAAAAACGAAACCTTAATAACCTACGTTAGTGGTACAGAAGATTAAATTTAAAATTCTTTCAAATTCAAACATACATTTGAACATTTTTCATTTTCCATACACGCAAATCTACTTTGTGTATAACTCTAAATATGAGAATAGCCCAAATACGTTTAACTATGAAACTACACAACAAAGGGCAATATCGACTGTACTACTATAAAATAATACATTATTTACAACAGACAATGCGTTTTGCGAGACTCCGTGAAAGAAAGAGATAAGGATAAATAAACGAATCACAACGTGGCAACGTCGCACTTTCAAATCCCAACCGTCTGAATTGGACGTAAAAATATTTGCGCAATAGATAAATAATAGTGATATACGTAGGAGGCCAATAAAGCTTCGCTATTGTATGGGGTCCAAAAATGTTCAGGCCTAACTGCAGAAAGAATATTGCCGCAAATAAATGAATAAGAAAATAAAGTATCGTATGGAGTAGGAAATCAAAAAACTAAGCAATATTCGTCGACAGATGATAAAAAATGTGAGCAGAACTGGTGGACGTCGTAATGATGCACAACATGCTTGACGCCAAATGAGTTACGGGATGTATATACAGGAAGTGATAAAACTTTTTTTCGTATTTCGAATTTTCGATATACTTACATTTACTTTGAAAAGTTTTTCTAAATGGTGGAGTTTGGAATCGACTGAATCACCCCTTTAAATATTTGTACTCCATTAAAAAGCAACCTTTTCTATAGACGCAGACAATAAAACAGCGTGGAATGACTCCTGTCTCTGGAAGTTATTTCAATTTCAGCTGGTATGTCTCGAGTTTCCTTACCTTACAATTCCTTCAAACGAAGACAAGGATCAGATATTTTTTTGTTAAGGCCCCGTCAGTTCAGAGCCAAGAACACTGTGAGTGTTTTTGAAAAATCACTGTAATTGATTTCGCTACACAAGAAGTTATAAATATAATAATAAAAAAAAACAGAGTAATATCGTCGAGCACGGGTCCGGGCCTTTGTTCGCTCTCGACGAATATTTCACTGTGTTTTTTTTTTTTTTTGTCCCATATTTATAACTTTTTGTGTAGCGAAATTTACTAGTAGTTTAGATTATACTTACATTTTTTTTGTATAATTTTCATGTAAAAAGGTGATTGTACTCGTATAAAATAATAACATATTTTTTAAAGGTAAATTAAGACAAATTTAGAGGTATGTTTGGGATTTTTTTTCTATCGAGCCAAAAATGCTCAATCGTGTTTTGGATATTGTGGGTGTCTGTAGAAAAGCCTTAAGGCCGTACCTAAATTTGTCCGAGGTCCAGTGCTGCCCCCATTTTAAATAAATAATTTCAAAGAAAACGGAGACATCATTTAAAATTTTGCTACCACCAAGTCCTAGATAACCCTTCAAAGTATTTTATGAACTACTGTTTACAGTTTATAATGAGAACGTTAAGCTTTACTACGCACATTAGCCAAAAGTGGCCGTTTTTCGCAAATGTGCGTAGTAAAGCTTAAAGTTCTAACTTTAAACTGTAAACAGTAGTTCATAAAATACTTCGAAGGGTTATCTAGCACTTGATAGTAGCAAAATTTTAAATAATGTCTTCGTTTTCTTTGAAATGATTTATTTTAAATGGGGGCTGCACTGGACCCCGGAAAATTCAGGTACGGCCTTAAGAGCTCCCTTCCCGTCTTACTTTTCATAGAAACGCTCGTAGGTACGTGATTATAGCTTTGTAACAGATCTTTCTTTAAACCTTTCGAACTAATAGGTATTTTGTGCGCTATTTCTAGGTTTCTATTAATATAAAAAATCAAAATTTAGAGAAATGAATTCAGTATAAGCCTCCAAAAATCTGCTTTTTGCTCAAATTTTACCTAATCTTCGACCGTTCATAAAGTACTCATCAATTGTAAAAGTAAAGAAAATATTTTGATATAAACCTCGCAAATGTAATCAAGATTCTAAATGAAAAACATTTATTTTACAAACTTGTAAGGCTTACTAAAAACACATTTTACCTGGAACAAGTTTTGTGAAATTTCCGCACCATATTTTTCGTACAATGTTATCGCTTTCTCACTTGCTGCTGCATGAAATTGCATTGCGCTGGATAAAACAACAAGCTTTTCTCAACCATAATTGCGTTGACGATAGACGGGCCGGGAAGCGACCTCTTAAGATCCTGTGTAAAATTTTTGAGAAATAAACTGTAGTACTTTAATTATAGTAACTTTTTAAAACCACGCACGGTATTGCTGGCTGTGCACCCATCTCGCCTTAAAACTAAATTTTCTTCCATGCTGCTCTGGGTGAAAAGAAAAACTTAGAATGTCTCAGCTGCTTCTCTTCTGAGATTAAAATCTCGAGGAATCATGACATATAGGTGATTAATTACTATTTTGGTTGCGGCATTGTCGGTTTTGCGGCCCTGGGTTCTGTTGCTTAGAGCGGCAAGACCCAAAGTTCTATTTCTGCCCCATGAGGGATAAAACGTGATAGGGTATGTACATTGTACTTATGTATGTTTAGTTTGTATTTGATAACAGTTATAGCGGCTACAGTAATACATAAACCACCATTGTACAAAATACTTTGGTCTATTAATACTTATTTAACTGTAACTATTTATTGTGCAATAAAGATATAAAACCAACAAACAAACATAATCGGTGAAAATTTTAAGTGTCTCGCTATTACAGTTCAAGAGATAGAGTCCTGTTTACGTAGTAACTATTTATTAATCTTTTCTCTCTCAGTCACACTAATAGGGTCCCGTTGGCACCCTTTAGGTACGGAACCCTAAAAAGAGGTTGTTTAGTTGCTGATCACCAACAACAGTATTTGATTTCAACTGCATTTAGCCAGTCTAACAAGATGATATCATTTCGAGTGGGGAGAATACAGGGCTGCACAATCGATAGATCCTTGTTGCACGTGACGAGGTGAACGACCGCCGGACGCTGGATAGTACCACGCATGTGTACTTATCTTATAAGAGGGGGAAAGTATATCATTTTATCTTATAGGATTCACCGGAGATACAGAAGGCTGTCGTAAGACAGGCGGACGACAGATTTAATCCCATCCATCCATCATCCGAGCGTATTCCCGGTTGCATCCTCAGCGGTAACGCTTTAGAGCCCGGGGTCCGCTACCTAAGCTAGGTGATTTAACGAGGCTACTGTTTTTATACAGAGCGGCTGCTGTCTGACCTCCGCAACCCAAAAGGTAGACCAGAACCGAGAACCGAACAGAGTAATAATATACTACGTACCAGAACCAATCCTCGGATAGGTTAAGTTAAGGAGCACAGATTTTAATGACTCCTGCATTTTCTTTCCCACTTCGTACAACGAAGTGGTGATGGCCAAGGGGTTTAGGCACTGACTGTGTATCTACAGGCCTGTGTCACTCCCCGTTTAGGTATCGAAAATGTACCATTATAACTATGCCCGCAGGCGGCCCCTCCGGGTGGTAAATTCAGTTATACGAATCATTTGTCGTAAGAATGAAATTGGCTTGCAATGGATGTCTAGGTATCTATACGAAAAGGTGCTGAGTTCTGACGTAAGCTAAATTAAACCATATCGCTAGCCACATTGAGTAGATATTTCTTTAAATTTATTTGCTGAGTATTATTTATTCTGTGGTATCTGTGAGGAACGAGTTCGATTCTCGGTAGGCGTGACTTGTACTCAGTACGGTCATTTTGAACCACCACAACATGCTTCCGGTGAAGGAAAACACTCTTCGTCTAAGCGCGTTCCCGGTAGCATTCTTAGCTGTGCTGCTTCAGAGCCCGGAGTGCGCTTTTCCGATTTTTCTTCTCCAAATATAACGTGCATGTCAATTGTCACCCAAGGATGCCAAAGACCTTGCAAAATTTAGAAGAAATAGCCGGAACAGTTTAAATGATTTGGCTAAAGTTTACGACCGGCCGCTTGCCTGACGTCAACCCTCTTTGGGAATGTATTTGTACGAAAAGTTTTACAACCGGCCGCCGCCCGACGTTAACCCTCCTTGGGAATGCAATTGTAGCACGAGATGTTTGTGCTTAGTCCTTTAGTCGCCTCTTCCGACATCCACAGGAAGAGATGGATGGATATTCTAACCCGGAACCACACGGGTGGCGTGGGTGAAGGAAAACACTAGTGTGTAATAATGATTGTCACTAGTTGACAGTCATTGAGCTACGTCAGATGCCTTTAGGCAGTTAAAAAAATCTGACACCAGTTACTTACCTATACAAAATATAAGGGTGTGAAGGTTTTCCATACTGATGGTCAAAAATGATATATAATACACTATATTCTCTTTTAAGTTCATATTTTGACTGTGATTTTATAACTATAGATAAAGCATAGATATATGCAATTTTTTTAAAGTCACAAATTTTTACCGAAATCTGACATGTCGTTTCAAAATAAAACGTAGATTACGTTTGTATGGGAACTCAGATTCTGTCTCGGGTAACTACCTACTCTTAAGCTAGCCCCAAATTAAGTTGTAAACTTGTATTATGGGATACTAGAGGTATACTAACTCCTAGCCTCATACATACATACATACAACATACCTCTCCTAAGGTACGTGCAATATGCGTCCCCGTTCCCCGTCCCCGCACCTCTCCCCCGTTCTCGCCTTGTCTCAGGGCGATAGCGGGCGAACACACACTGCACGGCGCACTCGGCCGTACAAGAACGGGGGAGAGGTGCGGGGACGGGGAACGGGGACGCATATTGCACGTACCTTAGGAGATTTCGTTCTGTATACTCTTACTGTCTTCTATGCTTATACACATCACATGCGTAACCACAACTATGGCCGAAATAAAATATATATTGCACTCTTATAGGTTCCCACAGGAATCTAGATTGACGTCAGAACTTCTGCGGTTTTTCGGTTCGTTTCCTGATATTTACGAGTGTGCTTATGTTTTTGATAAGGTCAGCAATCAGAATTTATTTATATTTTTTTAAGAGGAGGTTATCAATTAGAACCGTATATATATATATATATATTTTATATGTATGTTTTTGTCCACAGCCCTTTATATACAATAAGATTTTACATTATAGCTACAACTTACAGCCAATAAAGGATTTTCATTATATATACATTTGTATACAAGTGAGTAAATAAGTAGCGAGCACAAGGCATATTACCTAAGTGTAATAATCTATACATATATGTATATATAAAATGAAATTGAACATTAAAATGACATGATGCATTTATAAATATACATTAACAGAAGAGCATATCTCCGCCAATTGTTTACTGATTTTGATGTTTTATTTTTATTTGGGAGACTACTACCAATTTGATCCCATATTAATTTGGGAAATATGATGAAAAACTTTGGAAATATGGAAGGAACTCCCCAAAGAAAATTAAGTCGGTTTTTTTTTGTTGAAAAAAAGTTATTACATAGACACTTGTTCGGGTTTCCTCACGATTTTCCTCCACTGGAACCAAGTGGTGGTAGCTGAAAATATCCGTAAATTAGCGCAACCTCAAAGGAACAAGTAGTGACTCGTGAGGATCAATATCGTACCTCAGAGACGCACAGCCAGTCTCTTAAGACGATACACGGAGTCCAGTGCTGCCCCCATTTGAAATAAATTATTTGTAAGGAGATATCATTTAAAATTTTAAGCTACTTACTAAAACCTAGATAACCCTTTAAACTATTTTATGAACCACTGTTTATAGTTTAAAGTGAGAACGTTAAGCTTTAGTTTGCATTTTTGCGAAAATCGGCCAGTTTTGGCAAAAACGCAAACTAAATTTATTTCAAATGGGGGCAGCACTGGACTCCGTGTATCGTCTTAACCGTTTGGCCTAGTAAATTATTTACTAGCTGGTGCCCGCGACTTTCATTTTTATTGTGCACATTCTTGGAAAAATTTTACATGTATTTAACGTAGTGTGTACATAATGTATAGTCCGTATTTTTTATTGCGATTTAGCACAAAGACACAGATTACTCGTATGTTAAATCTTTATCCATGACGAAAAAATGAAAATGACAATACCCTTGCTCGTAAAGTGGATCTAATTTCACCGGTCTTAGATATATATAAAGCAGCCCATAAAACACGCGTGTGTTAGAAACGCAAATAGTGAAGTTATATTTCTATAACTCACGATTGGCTATTGCGAAAGAAAGGGTAAGAATTAATGGTAAATCTAGTATGAATTAGAGAGTAAGAAAGTTTGACAGTTGTGTGTGAGCGAGATAGTTAGATAACATAAGTTGAAGGTTAGACAAAGAAAAAGTATAAATCAGACGTCGAACGTCATCGTTGTTTCAATATTGTTTTTGTTTTCAAATTTCGAATTCGCATGCCGCGCTACACCGTCCAGCAGGGCGCGCGCCGAGCTGATTTTAAAAGTTAAACGGCGGGAAAGCAACAGCGTGCATCATAGTTTTATGGTTGAGTTTATTTAAAATCAGAAATATCAGTTTATTAAGTATTTTTCCTCGCAAGTATGTTGAAAATCGTTGTACGATATACGTGCGTATATTGGTTAAACACACTCTTTATTCTAAGCTCCTTACGCCCTCGCCTCCGGCTCGGGTTGAAATTCTGCTTCGTATGTTATAACCACCATAACGCACTTATATCGTAATGTATCCATGACGACTAAATGAAAATGATATTAATAGTTTTATTTTTGCTTATTTACCCGCGAACAGACTACGTACGTACGTACAACTGCCCGTATTTATTATACTTAGTGAAAGGAAAATGAAATTAATTCTTAGTTATTTCCATGAGATTCAAAGTTTCCTTAGCCTTCTAATCCGTTATTACCCTGATCTCAAGCTCGTGATAATTATGACATAATTACAGGAGCGAGCTCATTAAAAGTTTCCAGCAACAAGTGTCGCCCCCCCCCCCCCCCCACTTTACATTGTTAAGTGTCTTACTGTGTCCGCCTCAAGCCTTAAAGCAACTTCTAACAAACTTTTATTTAGTGGTCGCTCTTGAATATCTTTATTGTACACTAGCTGACCCAACTTCGTTCCACCCGTTCTCGCTCCTTTCTAGGGTTCCGTACCCAAAGGGTGCAAACGGGACCCTATTACTGAGACTCCGCTGTCTGTCCGTCTGTCCGTCTGTCACAGGGCTCTATCTCTTGAACCATAATAGCTAGACACTTGAAATTTTCACCAATTATGTATTACTGTGGCCGCTATAACAACAAATACTAAAAATAAAAAAAGTTAAAAATTAAAGGGGGTCGACATACAAGAAACGTGTTTTTTTCAGCGTTTTTAACTCGATCTTTATAATGACATTAACTAGATACTTGAAATATTCACAGTTTATGTATTACTATGGCCGCTATAACAACAAATACTGAAAATAAAAAGAGTTACAAATTAAAGGGGGTCGTCATACAAAAAACGTGTTTTTTAGCGTTTTAAAACATTGTACGGAGGTACGGAACCCTTCATGTACGAGTCCGACTCGCACTTGCCCGTTTATTTCATATTATCTTACCATATAAACCTTCCCTGGATTTCTAAAAATATTTCAAAACCAAATTTAGCCAAATCTGTCCAGCCGAGTTTTAGCGAGACCAAAGAAGTAATACGAGTATACTACAGAAGTCGCGTTCTATCATAATTGCATGCAATGCGTTGTGTCCAAAAACATGGCGTACGTCCCGCACTTACCGCTCTTCACACCCTCATAATGTTGCTAGCTCAGGGGCGATATACAACTTTTTTGGGTAATCTCATAATTTAGTTCACATAATAAAGGGAAGATTTATTTTCGAAAATTAAACTAATAAACTGGCTTTTCGTCCGTTGCGCAGGCTGCAAGCAGCCCGCGGTTTTTCGTGCAGCCTAATGTTTAGGTAAAATATTAGATTTTAACTATTGATAGTATAATTACAAACATATTTTTTTTTATTCATAGGTACTGAACAATTATTGTATAGTATATTTTCGCATAATCATTTTACAAGTTGTGTTGATTATGCAAAAATATACTAACCTATTGTTTAGCTGCTAAAAACCCTCAATAAATTTGAAGCGTACAATGGCTTGAAGCGTTCAAGGTTTAGGTAGTTTTCATGCCTTTAAAAATGAAATACAATTTTAAAGTAAAAATTAAAGTAAATGCAAGCAACCAGCAGGTTTCTTTATTCTTTTCCCAACACACAGACAACGGGACAGGTGGAACTAAATAAAAACTTGAAACAAGACACAGGTTTTAAAAACTAAAACCTAACTAAGAAAAAATTATTACTAAAAAGTTCGTCTATCCAGTTAATGCAAGCACAGCAGGAAGATCAGCCAATAGTTCGTGGCGAGACTAACGAACAGCAATTTTGAATCAAACTCGTGACACACAGACAATAATAGAAAGTGGGTCTAATTTGAAAATGAAAATGAAAAATATTTATTTGTAGTATTAAGTTGTATTACATACAGTGTCGGAGAATCCTATTAAGCATTTATACACCTGTGGCACAATTCTCCACTCTTTCGTCCATTTAGGTAACTTTATAATATAAATTATTAAACAATATTATCAAACAAAATGTTAGTATTATACTTAAATAAAACTAAAACAATTTAACTTATATAATTATATATCTGTGTGTGTGTTAAGATGTGTATATGTGATGTTTAAGTACATGTATGTGTGTTTATGTTTTGTTTATGTAATAAATATGTAATATTTTTTAATATATAATCTGTTTACAAATTCAATTGAGCCTCAGTTTCCTCATATGTTAGATAGTTTTATCCAATTTATTACTGTACTAATTTAGCTTGCAAGATTTGATTACGGACACACAGACAACGGGACTAGTGGAACTAAATAAAAACTTGAAACAAGACACAGGTTTTAAAAACTAACTAAGAAAACATTATTACTAAAAAGTTCGTCTATCCAGTTAATGCAAGCACAGCAGGAAGTACAGCCAATAAAGCACATATTTTTAAAATGTGCTTTTTTAACCCTTTCATGGAACTCCACACGGAATGATTCAATTTAATTTACTTTTAGCCAAATCTGATTACTTTATGGCCTATAGAGGGCGCCCTAAAATTTAGTATAATGTCACATAACCTATACCTGACCAGCGGACAGCCAAAGGCCAAAACGCTTCCGACGATACCTCATTTGTCAAGGTGTCATGGTATCTTTGAAGATACGAAGGAGCAGATTAACATACATACATTCATAAATAGCGGCGAAACACATAACCCTTGGAGGAGGCTTATGTCCAGCAGTGGACTTCGTGTGGCTAATATGATGATGATGACATAACCCTCCTTTTGGCTTCGACGCAGTCGGGTAAAGAGGTAAAAAATCAATGGCAAAACTCGTATCAAGCCTACCATGCATCGTATTCAATCGGAATCCTATCTGATCCCCGGAAACAGCCTCTCTGTAAGGACATCACAATCAGACCCCACCCTTTGAGCCATTGACAGAACAAAGGCCTTTGATCCTTTAAGGAGATGAATCACCGTAAGATGACTATCCCCTGAAATGTCATCTACAGCAACATATAACACAACAAGAATAACTAGAAATAGTTTCAGTTTGCTTGCTGTCGAAGAAAAAATTTTATCTAGTCAATAACTTTTTTATCATGCACAATAAGGAATATGCATGTAATACCAATCCGGCTCATATTTTTATTTTACAATTTCTATTAATACGACTCTTATTTGGATAAGAAATAAATTATTTAAAAAAATATGCAAATATTGCGCGGGAACTTTTGACAAACAAAAAGGAAATGACGACAAAGTTCACAAAAGGGAAATGACAAGTTCGGGTGCGTTCGGTAGGACTGTCCGTCCATGTAGTTTGACTATCGATGACATTCGAAATGTATGTACTTTTATATAGAGGTTTAACAAACATCACTAGCTGATAATATCGAAAGTACCCAAAAAAGAAAAACATGCGTTGACAGCTTCCGTCTCTAGCGGATATTGTAGACATTGACGTCATATTTTAAAATGGCGTGTTTTAGTTTTTATGATCTACTGGCTGTTTTCAATATTTATTTTCTACACCATATACATGTTTTTCGGCACTGATTTATTTTTTGCGGCTATTTCTCGACGAGGACTATCCATTAAAAATATAAAAAAAATGCATGAATACTTTCTATTAATAGGAAACCTTTCTGAACATCAGTGTCCATAGAGTACCTAGATAAATTTTATGACAGGTACTCTATGACCTAAGTTTGAGAGATAGACCTCATAGCCAATCTCGATACTGAAACTGAGACGATTCATACATAAAAATCATTGACCGAGCCAGCCAAGCGTCACTGCCACAATTTGCTTTTGTCAATCAGTCTGTTCTCGCGTATAGGTCGTACTTTCAACATATTTTTACGAAAATTTACGCCAACCACACATTTTTCTGCTTAGCCTAATGGTTGACCGGGAGAGAATGACATATGGCATTAAGGCCGCCACTTGTACTTTTATTTTAATTGTGCATTAGAGACTAAATAAATAAATAAAAAAATTGGCACACAAGTTCCATGATTTATTTTTAGTCGATGGCGATTTTTGATTAGGGCG
The DNA here is from genome assembly GCA_963576875.1 of Acrobasis repandana. Lineage (NCBI taxonomy): Eukaryota > Metazoa > Arthropoda > Insecta > Lepidoptera > Pyralidae > Acrobasis > Acrobasis repandana. Next base: position 20,796,355 of record OY756222.1, read on the forward strand.
TAATAGAGGCAAAAAGGGGGGAACTTTGCTGTTAGCGTTATTTATTAACTGTTTTCAATAAAATTTGAGAGGCACACTTCACATCATTCTGCACAAGATATTGCAAAAAAAAACCAAAAACGAAGGGGGAAATTGCTATAAGTTTATACAATATGGAAGGGACATACCCGTAATAAATCGAGAGATAAAACGAGAACACTTTAGTATAATGAAATTAAGATAAAACCAAAAAAACAAAAAAAAATCGGCATTTCCATACAAAAGTGTGCAGCCGTCCGGATTATTTGTATGGGAATGTTTTTTTTTTTGTTTTTTTACTGTTATTTTTATTTGATTATACATTAGTGATCTATTATCGCCCATGGTTCGATTTATTACGGGTATGTCCCTTCCACATTGTATAAGGACGGATTTCACTGAAATGGCTTTGCTAAGCCGTAACAGTACTAACAGAACCAAACTGGAGGAGAGAGTCATCTATAGTAGCCCTAGCTCCAAGATTAGACCTTTGACCAAGCCTAATGCGGCGGCGACTTAATCGGAGTTAGTGAGACGTAAACACCTCATATATACACAGATATATAGCAACTGTTTGATAGATTCTAGACTTGTAACATAAGTGAATTGGCTGGCGATTGATCGTAAACCTGAGTCGTAAACTATAAGTAGGTAAATAATAAAAAATAGTTATTTATAGCTTTAGTACGACCTCATGGTTATTGAAAATGTAGGTTGTAGCCTAGCTTTTTCCACAATGAAGTTACAGGGATCAAAAGTGGGTCAGATGGCTTTAATAAAAGACTTGAACTTGAAAAAACTATGTCTATTCTCATAGAACCAGTAGTTTAGTATGTATGTAACCCTACTTACTTAAGGCCAATCAAGTTTAAAAGCGAATTTCTCTTGTTTCTTACAAAATATACTCGTATAAGCTACCATAAATTGCAAGACGCTTTTCTGTAAATTCGAAGTTTTATTTTACAGTTATTTGCCGTTTTATGAGAGTACAGGGAACGACTTTTATAGGATGATGCTACGAATGTCTGGGAGTAGGTATTACTCAGCTTATGACGTCATTTCTGAATAAACTTGAATTGAGTCATAAATTAGGTATGTTTTCTATAAAAATATGTACCTACTTACCTATTTTAAAAAAAGAAACAAAATAAATTCAACTTAATTCTAATTTTAAAATTAGATCTAAATCTAAAGTTAAAATAGGTTTAAAATACATTCCCAAATCACTGCCGCGGCAAAGTCCCAAAGAAACTGGCGGGTTATCCAATTGCCCACGCTGTTCAAGGCAAATTATAATATGTATACCTATATTATAATTTGCCTTGAACAGCGTGGGCAATTGGATAACCCGAATATCGTAGTATACACGCCGTTAGGCCGTTTTAAAATAGTAGGCTATAAATTAAGAAGAGGATCCGTAGCCGTGTGATTTCCGGCCTAGAATAGGACCACTCCATCTCTTCCTGGTGATGTCGTAAGAGGCGACTAACGGACTAAGTCCAAACATCGCGAATTCCCAAGGAACCCTCCTTGGGAATTTAGTTGTAGTGACGTTGAGTGGCGGTCAGTTGTAAATTTTTAGCTCAGGTGCATTTCCATTTAAGGTTCGATGTCAGGCAGGCGGCAGGTCCTAAAACTAAAGCCAAATCGTTCTCAATTTCGCATAATTATGTTTTCGGCATCCTTAGTGACCATTGCGTATTATAAGCATTTGGAAGAAAAAAGGCAGAATAACATTCCCCGGACTCCGAAGCAACACAGCTGAGGATACAACCGGGAACGCACTACTCGTAAGATGAATAAACGGGCAAGTGCGAGTCGGACTCGTACATGAAGGGTTCCGTACCACCGTACAATGTTTTAAAACGCTGAAGAAACACGTTTCTTGTATGACGACCCCCTTTAATTTTTAACTTTATAATATTTTATTATTTATTGTAATAGTGGTCATAGTAATACATAATTGGTGAAAATTTAAAGTATCTAGTTAATGCCATTATAAAGATCTAGTTAAAAACGCAGAAAAAAACACGTTTTTTGTATGACAACCCCCTTTAATTTTTAACAATTTTTTATTTTTAGTATTTGTTGTTATAGCGGCTACAGTGATACATAATCAGTAGAAATTTCAAGTGTCTAGCTATTACGGTTCAAGAGATAGAGCCCTGTAACAGACGGACAGACAGACGGACAGACAGCGGAGTCTCAGTAATAGGGTCCCGTTTGCACCCTTTGGGTACGGAACCCTAAAAAGGACTAGGAGCACAGATCTTGATCCTTGGCCTGTGACTAGGAACCTATCACTTTTTCTGATTCCCTATAACCAACGGCGAACCGTGTAGCTCAGCGTGGTTCTTTGGGTATTGCTCCATCTACGGCAGTCTACGGTTGAGGCTACTAAGCGAGCGAAGCGTGTCAGTTTCCAGATAGGCCAAAAAATTCTTTTGTCCGTCAGTTTGTCTGTCAGTCGGTTTGTTCTGGCCTACAGGTCGCATTTCTCAACCAATTCTCGTTAAATTTTGTACGCAGTTTCGATAATTATATAGACTTTTTTTGTCGATTCAGTATTTGGAAATTTTTCAAAATGGCGGAGATATGAGGGTTTAAAACTTTAAGAACATCATTTTTCAGCTATTTTCAAATATGTCATTAAACATTTTTGTTTGATCAACTTTTTTATCTGATAAACTTCAACAGGTTGGGGGGGAGTCGCGAGTTTACAGCTCACAGACCCACTAGTTTAAATATTCTGGTTTTTTTTCAAAGAATACTCGCGTCGCGCTCGCGTGATTGCAAACCACAGTGCAAACACATTTTTTACTGAGCTGGATTTTAATTTGCTAATTATTACCCTGACCTTTTGCGATGAATTTCACAATCACCAACCACCACCCACGCAGTGAAAAACTGCTATTAGAATCGCTTGACTCACCAGAAGTCTACATTTTGTTTTTAATGGTGATTTTTATCACTTCACATGCCCCTGACCTTTTAACGAAGAATTTCACAATATATATTGTATCTCATACGCTGTAAATAGTAGATTGTGCTACAAGGCGTAAAGGTAATAGTTTTAACGCGAGGGCGCTACTTTGAATCCAGAGCGAAACACAGGATGCCACGATAGAATCACGAGCGTAGCGAGGGATTCTACGGTGGAATCCTGAGTGAAGCAAGGGATTCAAGTATATCGCCCGAAATAAAACTATTACCGTACACCGTGTAGCACATTCTTCTTTTCATCTCCATCTATGAGAAAAAGCAAATATATACCTATAACGAAAGTAGAATACCTACATATACCTAATAAGAGTTTAACAGTCAGTTACTTACCTTTATTTGGTGGTGTTTTCACTGAAGAAGTACTATGAAAATATTTTTTTAGGACAACCACATCTTATACATTTTCCAGTCATTAGAATCGTTTCATTACTTTTTCCTTCGTAATTAATCGTTTCATTCTTTAAATATTTAAATGTGTATATTATACTTAAACTTCATATTTATTTACTATTGGCCTCATCAAGAAATTAGCCACATTTTAAATAGTTGTACAAATAACCTAATACTCGTAGTTCCTTAATAAAATACTATTTAAATCAAAGACAACAATTGCGCGTTTTTATTGGTTTTTAATAAATTTTTATTATGAAGCAAGAGAACCAAAACATTTTGACCTACAGTCATCCACGCAAAACGTGTTGTATTCCAATTTTAAAAAATTACGACGCCCTTGCCTATATTTTATAACTTTAAAACTAAATTTTTCTTTTTTTTAGCTGACTGCCAATATTTTTTTTGATTCAACATTCATGTTCGGTTTTCAAATGTGTTTTAACGCCTAGGGAATTCACTTTTTACTTTTCAGTGACTAGCCCCAAATATTTGGGATAAAATCATAGTTTTTCGAATAGATGAGATGAAAAATATATTAGAATCGCAGGACTTACCAGGAGTGTACTATCTTCAATTTAAAATTTTCATAATATTTAAGATTTTTTTTTACAGAATATTAACAAAGAAATTTAAAGCGTATGATGATGACACAGTGGAAACTGTTACTAGGTTTGCATTTCAGTTTGAAGGTTTTTGTCGCAAAATGGTTGACTCATAATTTCACAATGTATGAAAACCACCCACGCAGTGAAAAATAGTGACTAGGAGCGCATGACTCGCTAGGAGTTCACATTTCAGTTTAAAGAGGTTTAAAGTTAGAACGTGGGCGTGCCCGGGAAGGTCAAAGGTGAACGGCTTGCAATCAGCGCGAAGCTCCATCGATTTACGCCCTGTTTATATTGCGATGTAAACCTCCTCCGTACTTATGATTTATTAGTAGAAAATATTAGTACCATGTACTAGGATATTTTGTTAAATATACCTACCTAGTTATACAACGTGAGACATATGCGTAATAAATCTATCACTATACGCGGCTGCACACTTTTGTATGGAAATGCCGATTTATTTTGTTTTTGTTTTTTTTACTGTTAATTTACTTTTATTTATTATACTATAGTGATCTTGTTCCATATAAAGAAGTACCTAGCACCGTATTCGTCATCGTTGGGTAACCCCTAACATGCATTTTTTGAGAAAAAAAGCCGATGCTGGCACTCCGGGCTCCGAAGCAGTACAGCTAAGAATGCAACTGGCAACGCGGACTTAGATAAAAAGAAGATACAAATTAATCTTACCCCGCAGCAATGCCCCACTGCTGGGAGGCGGCGGAGGCAGCGTGGTCGAAGAGAGTGAGCCCCACCAGAGCCACGGTAGGCGCTATCGTGAGAGGAGTCACGAATCGCAGGAGAGAGCCGATCACGCCGAAGTACCCTGAAATATAAACTTACATTCTCATTTGCACTAACGACTGAATAAAAAATAAAAGTTAAAAATAACAAATGTAAACTACGAGTATTATAAAATATTAAAAATAGTCAATAAATATTAAAAATAGTCAATACAAAACGATGCCCTCATGCAGAAGGCTGGCGGAAATGACACTCAGTATGACCATGCTCGAGTATCTTTTGTAACAAATATAGACCCATCATTCTGAATGCTGCAATGATAATTCTGATTTTTAGTGTTCCGTACAAAAATAAAAAAAAACGGAACGCTAGGATCACTCGTGCGTCTGTCTGTTTGGCCGTCCGTCTGTCACAGCGAATTTTCTCCGAATCTACTGGACCAAATCAGGTGAAATTTGGTAGGATGGATGGTGTAATTATATGACCCAAACACAGATGTGCAAAGAAAATATTTTTTTTTAAATAAGGGTCATTTTCGGGGGACAAATTAAAATAAAAAGTTTTGCAAACCATATCAAATTAAAGGGCTCGTTATGAGGATCTTAAATATATTTTTGTTATTATTTTAAAATAAATAGTTTTGATTTTATTCATGAAAGAAGACGAAAATTGACCAGTCCCCCACCTGATCTCCGAAACTACTGAGCCTAAAATTTTGAAAAAAAAATACAAATTATAGTTAATTGCTTGCAGATTACAGGAAAACTTATGAGAAGTACGGAACCCTCTTCACGCGAGTGTAACTGGCATTTGACCAGTTTATTAAAACAATCTCCCCCCAACTTCTCTCATTGCAACCATCTTTTGATCTCACAATAATTAATGGCGGTTTGTATTGTACGACACTCTTTATAAAGAGAATTTATCAATTGGTCTACTAATTTCGAAAATATAAAGAGAAAACAAGCCCATTTCTACTTCTAAAATGTGAAAATAAGAACCTTTTATTTTATTACTTAAGATCCATTTAAATTATTAGCTGTGACAAGTCGATAGTACAGTACCCCATTTGGAATAGACAAATTCCTCAAATTGCCTTTTGGACTTACCCATAAACAACTGAAACAACGCCGAAACCGCAATCGCTCCTGACAGCTCGCACATCCTACTCATCCACACAGTCTTCCTCTCCTCTTCCGTCATGTCAACAAGGGCGTCTTGTGATGGACACTTCCACTTCGGCAGGCCCAGGATGGCTAGAGTGGGCACCAGGAAGGAGATGGTGCCGCCTTGGACGATCGGCAGCCGGCAGCCAAAGGTTGCTTGCAGCCAGGTTATAAGACCTGTCAAAAAAGGTTCAAGTACTTAAGCTGGTCATATTTTCCACCTCAGCGTGATGCTCATTGCCTTTGGTTCGTATAGCCATTGACGAACAAATACAAGAGGGCTAACAACATTCATACTTAGAAGCGTATTTCGAGACTAGATGGAGTTACTAGTTCAAAAGAAGGTGGTTTCGTAGTGGTGCTATGTAAATTCTAAATCTCGCATATTCTTTACCGCACAACGATACCAGCTTTCTATACTCACTACTGTACTACTGTCCCCCCGACCCCGGCCAGTGAGCCAATTTGTATTACGTCAAACTCAGCAACTCAAATATTTCAAATGAAAATGGTTCACACAATATAACACTACACTTTAATTGTGCTAGTGCGACAATATTCCGACAAAATACCTAGACACCCCGTACTACAGGTAACGGTAGATACCGGACACCCCGATGACGCGCAACACGTCGCAGCCTCAACGTGTTTCGTAGATTTTAAGTTATAATATATTATCTCAGATGTATTTTAGGTTAAAGTATACTCGTATATTGATATGGGCCTCTGGATGTTTATTTTATGTAAACATTTATTGCCTGAAATAAAATGATTTTATTTGATTTGAAAACTTTATTAAACAGCTTGGAAAATATGCAGAACAACATTTTATGCATTTGCTAGTTCGCAATAAGGTTGCTAGTCGGCATTGTGATAGTCGGCCACCACGCTGCCAGCAATGTCAACTGGTTTTGTTCAGCATGACAATGACTTTGATAAAAATTATATAGGTAAATGTCATATACAAAAACGTATAAAACTTATAACACAGCTATAAACTCGTAGATAGGTACTATTACAGAGGAAAAACCAGCCAAGTGCGTGTCGGGCCACGCGCAGCGTATAGGGTTCCGTAGTTGCGAATTCCGACTTAGAGTTAAAAGCGTACAATAAGTTGGTCGACTATAACTCTTTAAACCCTACTCAGCTCTGATTGTTTTCCTTTTATCTTCTGCCGTGATTTTTTTTCACGTGTCCATATACAACCGTTCAGCTAACAGAGGGGGAGGGACACTTGACCCTAACAAAAATTTTACATTTTCTTTTACCACTTTGTCGGCGTGATTAATATCATTATCAGCTTTCAAACCATGCCAAATTACAGGTTACTAGTATAAACAGTCTATGAGTAAAACCGCGGACAGACAGGCGAACAGACAGACATGGCGAAACTATAATATTTTTATTGAAGTCAAACTTGTTTACTACGGAACCCTAAAAAAATGTAAGTACACAGAAGTAATTATTTTACGCGTTCGCAAGTAACTTCGCCTCACAAGTTTGAAAGCTTCGCCTGTCAGCAATGTCAACTGGTCCAGTTCTGCATAACAATGACTTTGATACAAATTCAATGAATGTCGTGTACTTTTTAAACTTGTTCTGTAACCGGGGGTGTAACTCAGTGGTAGAGTGTCTGCTTCGCATGCTGAAAGTCCTGGGTTCAAATCCCAGCACCTCCAAATTGGTAACTTTTTTATTGGGATAATCGACATTTTTGGTATTTTATAGACGAACTAGCTTTTGCCCGTGGCTGCGCTCGCGTTTCCCAAATCCGACGGGAACATTACTTTTTTCCAGGAAGAAAGGTACCCTATGTCCTTCTCAGTACTCCTAACTATGTGTATGCGAATTTTCAAGAAGATTGGTTCAGTAGATAAAGCGTGAAGAGGTAACAAACAAACAAATATACAAACTCACTTTCGCATTTATAATATTACTTGGGAAGTTGGGATTGGGATTTAGTAACGGTTTTCCTCGATAAAAGGTAAGGACCGATATAAACCGGTACCCAACCTGTACAGAGATCTAAAAAACGTACTTACACACCGCGAATTTTTTTCTCTTTTTCATAACTGCTGGTAATGAGATGACGTCAACTTATATGGACCGCAATTTTTTCTAAATAAAATATTTTTTATGTTAGATTTTGTTTTCTATGTATACGAGTTTTACGAGGGGCATATATATGCCAAAAGATTTTAGATACTCTTTACTCAATAATTTGATACTGGCCAGTTATACACCGTCGTAAACTCTAGTATTTAGTGATAAATTTAAATATAGAACATATTTGATTTCAAATATTTTTTTTAGAAATGCCTATTTTGGTGAGAGTCTGAAGGGAATTTGCTTCTAACAATGGAACTCAGTCGACGCGATTTTTGCGCTATGATTTATTATGATTACAATTAACGGGCAAGTGCGAGTCGGACTCGTACATGAAGGGTTCCGTACCACCGTACAATGTTTTAAAACGCTGAAGAAACACCTTTTTTTGCATGACGACCCCCTTTAATTATAAACTTTATCTTATTTTTAGTATTTGTTGTTATAGTGGTCATAGTAATACTAATCGGTGAAAATTTCAGGTGTCTAGCTATTACGGGTCAAGAGATAGAGCTCTGTGACAGACGGACAGACGGACAGACAGCGGAGTCTCAGTAATAGGGTCCCGTTTGCACCCTTCGGGTACGGAACCCTAAAAAAGGTTTAAAACCCCAAGAATGGTTTAGTTCTAAGTTTACTCTAAAATTGATTTAGTAGAATCAGATAACATATTTCAACCAAGTTCTACTATTACATAGAACAATTGCACGTGACTTGCTGCAATATAGGTAATTAACTTTAAACAACACCCGACATACGGTAACTTGCATTAATTATATTTTAAACCACGTATGAACTTGCTGTATAAAACTCGTTAAGACATTACCCTCCTCCAACTAAGCTGAGTGAAGGGTAACTTTACCGTAGGTGTTATTAAGTTTCTTGTTATCTAAGAAACTTCATCCTTATATGCATAGCTTCGGAGCCCGCTTTCTGGCTGTTTCCTTTCCAAAGATGGATGTGTCAATGGTCACCCAAGGTGTCAAAAACATAGCAAAGGGATGAGGAAAAATTTGGAGCCATTAAAACGATTTTGGCTGTGGTTCTTACGTCTACTTCAGATGAAATCGTTGGGCCGTATTTAAATACAAGCGTAGTCCCCTGATTTCTCCTGATTTGTTCTTAATATTTATAAATATTTAAGGACATGACACATGATTAAGTTTGCCCCAAAGTGAGTTTAAACTTGAATTATAGGGTACAAACTCAACGATACTACGGACTACCTGTTTTATAATTAAATACATATACAACGTGGAAGGGACATATCCGTAATAAATCGAACCACGGGCTATACTAGATCTCTAAAATATAAAAATCCTACATTCCCATAGAAATTGCACTAGACTAAGGTTCGATATACGGGTATGTCCCTGCCACGTTGTATTGATAAACATCCAAGGCCCAGGATATTATCAAAAAGGCTATTTCCAACTTGCCCTGGCTGCTACTGAATCTGAACCATTTAGGCTGGCTTCATAAAAAGATGATTTTACCGCTATACGAGAACCACCTGTAGGTTGACTGGTAGAAAAGGCCCTGTCCTGTGCCTTTTAAGTCCGCCTGTCACATTTTTTGTAATAAAGTTAAATAAATAAAATAATAAAAATAAACATAATCCTATGACCAACTGCAATATGTTACCAACCACAGAATGTTCACTGAGTTTTTTTGTTTCCGCAAAACCCTTTTCATCTTTGATTAACCTTAAACTTTAATGTACTTTGCTACATTTGATGACAACGTTCTTGCAGTTTTGTAAAAACAGAGGCTACGGTACACATTTACCATCAGTTGGGCCGGAAGCCTGTGCCGCGTTTGTAAAATTGTAGCCAGACTAATTCACCCCCCCCCCCCCCCGGAATTTTGCTAAACCGACTTTTATCAAACATAGCTGCTAAGAATTAAACCATCTCGACAGACAAGGCTTTCGATAAAAAAAACCACATCGATATCGGTCTATTCGTTTAGGAGCTACATATACGATGCCACATATAGACAAAGACACACAACCACGTCAAACTTATAACCCCTCTTTTCCTCGGGATAACCCCCGTTAAAATTGTAACATTCTCTTAAGGGGCTACATGAATCGTTTCATTTTTGCCAAAAGTGGCCGTTTTTGCAAAAGTGCTTAGAAAAGCTTAACGTTCTCACTTTAAACTTTAAACAGTAGTTCATAAAATAGTTTGAAGGGTTATCGAGGGCTTCACAAAGACGAAATTTTAAATGATATCTCCGTTTTCTTTCAAATAATTTATTTCATATAGGGGTGCACTTGACCCCGGAAAATTCATTTGTTTAAACTAAGGTAATAAACCACTTATAGTAACAATATTATGGCATGTTTCCTTCAGTGAGCTATCTCCGCACTAAACTGCAGTGTAAACATCAATAAACGACTTTAGTGCCATAAAAGATAACTCTAACAGATGGCTTTGTGTATACCGTGACCGTGATACAAGATTATTGCCCTAATAAGTACCTATCTCAAGGAAATGTTATAAATATACTTATAATAATATCTAACTTTTTAGAAGAAAGAGCAGTGATTTATTTCAATGTTGTCCTTCTATTACGAATAGAAGTGAAATAATTAAATTTTTAACAAAAAAAAAACAGACTTCAATTTTTTTTTAGGAGTTTCTTCCATATCTCCAAAGTTCTTCATCATATCTTCACCAAATTAAAATGGGACCAACTTGGTAGTAAAGGCTTTCAAATAAAAAAAGAATTATCAAAATCGGTTCACAATTGGCGAAGATATCGCGTAACAAACATACATAAAAAAAATATAAAAAAACATACAGTCGAATTGACAACCTCCTCCTTTTTTGAAGTCGGTTAAAATGCCATTCCAGGCCTAATTTCAGAATAAATATTTGTGATTCTAGTGCCGTGCAGTTAAATTCAATTCAAAATATTGTTCAAATACGGTATTCTTATTTTTTTTATTAAAAACAGAAGTAAAACATAATTATTTATTATTTTAATCCGCTCATATATTTTTTTTCCTTTCTTAACGTAGGTACATACTAAAAATCATTCGATTGAATTAGTAGGCTAATTGTTATAAAACAATCTAGCCTAAACTTAGACTAATTAGTAATTTAACTTTGACCTAGTTTTAGCATAAGAATGTGTCGATCGGTACTTTTCTTACTGTCTCTATTAAGAGGAAGGCACTTCGTTCGTGTGTCTTTAATTATTGTACAATAACTGCACTATTATATTATTTTTGTCACTACACTACACTAGTGGGAACGGGTTAGTTCGTTTAAGTCTTCTCACTACATATGTCCGTGTTGTCGAGGAGCTGGATCGCCTCAACGTTCACGTGATGAAGCAATCGATACTCGTGTGCTTCTGCATATTTTTTTATAACTTTTTGACCGTTTCAAGTTAAGGTCTCGGTGCAGGTCAGCATTTCTAATGTACCAGGTGCTTGATTGACAATAGTCCTCATAAATAATTAAGTTATAAGTATGCCTTTGAAATCTGGTGTAAAAGGGAAATTGTAAACTAACAGAATAAACGGGCAAGTGCGAGTCGGACTCGTACATGAAGTATAATATTTGTTGTTATAGCGGCCATAGTAATACATAATCTGTGAAAATTTTAAGTACCTAGTTAATGTCATTATAAAGATCTAGTTAAAAACGCTGACAAAGCACATTTTTTGTATGACGACCCCCTTTAATGTTAAACTTTTTTTTATTTTTAGTATTTGTTGTTATAGCGGCCATAGTAATACATAATCGGTGAAAATTTCAAGTGTCTAGCTATTACGGTTCAAGAGATAGAGCCCTGTGACAGACGGACAGACGGACAGACAGCAACAGTTCCGGGTACGGAACCCTAAAAACAAACCCTATTGATGGTGTAGCGCGAACATTTTTATGGAATAGTTCGAGGATAGACCAGGCTAGAAGAAAGATTTGATTTTTGATTTATGAATTTGTGTTCACACGGCTGGTTCGAAACCAAAGACTTTATACAGAAGCAAGAAAGAGCTGCAAAACTTACAGCCTTCTCCAAAGTTCATTGACAAGGGGCTGACGCCACCCTTCGAGACTTCGGAAAGCAATACCGCCTTTTTTCAAAATTTACGGCTAGGTAATTAAATGGGGTCGACGATCGGTTCATTTTCCCGACCCAAATTATAATTAATTTGATTTTATGGTAAACAAATTTATGATACACATTCTGCTTTATTAATTTGCAAAATAATGAATTGGATAAACTGGGTTGATTAATAAAACATTTTCATAGTAGGTGGAAGAATGTATGTAACTTAATATATACTTACGTAGGTACCTCCATATAGTCAGTCTACATGCCCATCATCACTCTAAAAGTGGCCTTTAAGTCTGTTAAAAGAAAAAACTTAGAATGTAACAGCTGCTTCTCCTCCCGCGCAGATCGTAGAAGCCGATCAAGGGACGGTCGAAAACGCAAATAATGTAATTAGGCAATGGGACTAGCAACCCATCTTTATTTTTAATCCCTTTTTCACCTTTTCACCCAACATTACGCTAAAAATGGCCTTTGAGTCTTGCGGCTCTGGGCTCTGTCTACTTAGAGCCGCAGGACCCAAAATGTTCTGTCTGCCCCGTTAAGGATAAAAACGTGATAGTAGTATGTATGTATGTAGTATGAAACGTTTGTAAAAATAGATCCGAGCTACCTGTGACGAATATCATCGTAGATATGATGTTGGACCGGTCAGGGTCTGTGTCGAGCATGCACAGGGCTGGACACAGGATGAATGGGATGGCCACGATAGCTCCTATCATCGTCAGGTAGTGCTGTTGGAAAATAAATTAATATCACTATACAACGAGGTAATGAAATAACGCAAAACTCTCAGGTTGTACCTCAGCCCATGAAACTGAACAACTTTTGTTCTACAACATTACCAAAATGCCAAAAATAAAATTCGGATTTTCATACACATTGACTCGATCAGCTGATCAGTTTGTATGAAAATTCAATTTTTTTTTTGGGTTTCTTGAAAGTTGTAGAACAAAAGTTGTTCAGTTTTATGGGCAGAGGTTATCTGAGAGGTTTTGCGTTATTTCATTAACACCTTGTATAGACTAAGCTATTTCTTCTCGATTTCACATCCTCGGCCGGCATCCTTGGGTGACCATTGACTTGCTATATTAGAAAAAGAAAAAGCGGTAAAGTGCACCCCGAGCTATAGCTGAGGATGCATCCGAGAACGCAAAAACTAGCACAGGCATAAAGAAGAAAGCCCCCCGGGTCTGCGCCCGGTGCCTGCGTACCGCTACCTCCCAGTTACGGTGTTACCGATGGAATTTCAGTGCGGTATTTTCTCCACGATCCTATACTCAGCTGTAGACAGTATGATACTATAGACAGTATGAATAAAAAACTCTTTTTTTAATACTAGAAACTCACAGTTACAATGTGGTTACAATAAAGGGCAATTCCATATAAACGCTCTTTATATTTATACTTAGATTCGCTCGTCCTGGTTCAGCCAATCCAGAAGCCTTTATAAAATGAAACCAATATGAGGGTAGTTGTACCTAGCTATACCCCCTCCACATTTCCTAAATTTTCCATATACATTCCTTATTTACAAAAGGCGTGGCTGTGAAAAATCTTCAAATTTGCGTCACTGCTCAATGAAAAGCTTTCAGTTTCATTCTATAAGGCCAGTCCATCATGTCCCGCTTAACACATCCCCACGTCTTTCTAGGTCGTCCTCTATCTCTGTGGCTATCCACCTTCAAGTTAACCATTTTGTTAGCAAGATGTTCGGCATCCCGCCTCTTAATATGACCGTACCATGTTAAACGGTGGCTTTTAACTTCTCTACAATCGGTGCCACCTTTAAACTCCCTCTTATTACATATTAATTCCTGATCTTATCCATTTTCGTCACCCCACACATCCACCTAAGCATCCGCATTTCTGCTACATGATACTTATGTTCTTCTTTCTTCTTCGTAGCCCAACATTCCACCCATACAGCAAGCAGGCCTTAACCAGTCTGTCTATAAGGCTAGTCCATAGCTTTTAAATGTAAGATGATGAGGCCTCTTACCTGAAGAGCCATAAAGATGCAGAGGTACCACGGCGGCGTGTCGTCGATGCCGTACGTGACATTGCCTTTCCGACTAACTTCTCCATTCTGTGCGACTGGTTCATCTTCGGGAGCCTGGTAATACAACGGGTTACAGTAAATACAGGATGATTTTTGAACCTCCTAGGCTGGTTTTACAGTGACGCTTACCGTCCGCGCGGCTGGTAAGCGCGGCCCGAAAGCCATACAAAAAAAAATGTTCGGTTCACTATGTAACGATCCTTTAACACTCTTAGGCGGTGATCCCACTGCACCGCGCACCGTCGGGGAGCGCGGCGCGGCAGATTTTTAACATTGTATGCAAGTAGCTCAGTTTGTTCTATACAAACACGACTACTGTCCCACCCACTGAAAACGAGTCACCGCGCGGGAGCGTCAGTATGTAGAAACCGCGCTCCGCGACGGTGCACGGTGCAGGGAGTGGGATAACCACCTTAGCTCGTGGCCGGCGACACGTACCAACCGCGCTGGCGAACGCGTCGCTCTAAAAACAGCCCTTGCTATATACAAGGAAACCACCACCTGTAGGTTCTAGAAAAGAGGCCCTGGGCCTCAGTCCGCCTGTTACAATTTTTGTTATAGAGTTAATTATTGACAAAGCGAGCAAAGCGTATCAGTTGAACGAGCGAGCGAAGCGTCTCAGTTTCGAAATTGGCCAAAAAATGCTTTTGTTCGTTGGTCTGTTCTTGCCTACAGTGCGCATTATTCGACCAATTTTGACGAAAATTGGCACACAAATTCCTTGATTTATAAAATTTTTTGGTCAAACTTAATTTTTGATTTGGGAGAAGGAAAAGGGGAAGTTTACTGTAGCGTTATTTATGAACGGATTTTAATCAAAGAGGCCTCTCTTTGATTAAAATCCGTCGATAAATAACACTCTATGGACTTCATTCTACAAAAAAAAATCAAAAGGAGGAGGGAAAAGGTGGAGGAGGGAAAATAGGGAGAAGTTTTATTTAGCATTATAAATGGATGGATTTCTATTACTGATTTTTTTTCCGAGAATTTATACCTACCACCTACCTAGGTACATATGCTCAGCAGTGGATGGAAGAAGGGCTGGTATGATGATGATTATGGTTTGAAGGTCATTTTAGACATTGATACAAATCAAATTTTTAGGTATCACCATATTTAGTTTTAAACAAATATGTTTCGAGTGAGGGCGTCGTTTATGCTACCACTTCACCTTAAATTTTAAATCTGTTTTTGTAATTAGAAATAAGTACTTACCAATTTTTGAAAAAGCAAGTGGTGTTCACATTTAACAAAAATGTTTAGCCTTTAAATATATATATGCATGTGTTAATGTAGTACACAATGGTGAACCTGAACAAATAAAATAAAAAAATTATGAGATACCGAATATGATAATGTTTTATCCACTACCTAATTGGATTCTTATCAAATTATGCTCCCTTCCTGAACGTAAATCCAAAACTTTGGTGTATTTTCCACTCTAATTAACTGTGTAATGTAATTATCATTACGCTCTGTTCAGAATAGTTCACTAATTTATTACAGCAGCGAGAGATATTACAGTATTATTATTAGATAATAGGCTAATGCCTGTGTGTTTTGATCCATCGTCACATCACATCTGTCTGAGAGAAAGGTACTTCCCAAGGAAATATTACCATTTTATAACCGAAAGGATGAAATGACAATAGATAGAGGTTGTTTATTTTGGGGGTACCGGATAGTAGTTCCTTTTGCACTACATCCTATAGTTCTTAGAGAATTACATAAAAGTCACTTCGGAATCGTTCGCATGAAAGAAATAGCTCGTTCATATTTTTGGTGGGCCACTTTAGATTCAGATATTGGTAATATTACCAAAAATTGAATTATATGTTTACAAAACAGTCGGAACCCAAATAAAACACAAAAACCTTGGCCTGTACCTCCTGCAGCGTGGTATAGAATTCATGCAGATTTTCTTGGAATAAAATGTACTTAGTCATAGTCGATAGTTATACTAAATGGCCAGAGGTTTTTGAAATGGCGAATATAATAGCAAGTCGCACTATACAAATATTTAAAAATATTTTTACAAGGTTTCGGTTGCCAGTACATTTGGTTACAGATAATGGAAGGACCTTTACTAGTACATAGTTCAAAGAATTCTGCGCAATAAATCAAATAAAACATTCTTTTTCTTCTTCGTACCACCCAGCCACCAACGGAGCTGCGGAGAGATTTGTAGAGGCATTTAAAACGGCAGTCACAAAAATTAAGGAAAGCGGTCACTCTTTGTCCTATGCTATAAATTTATTCCTTTCTGACTATAGAAACTCACCTCAACGTACTACTACTGGAGTCACTCCAGCGCGTTTGATGCTTGGGCGAGATTTGAGAACAAGGTTTAGCTTATTACGCCCTCCACCTTTAATGGACTTAGTTAAAGAAAAACAAGAAAAAATAGAAAAGGACAAAAGAAAAATAGAATTTTAAATTGGACAAAAAGTAATGGTAAAAAATTATAGAAAGGAGGGAAGGCCATGGGCACAGAAGACAGTAAGAGTAAACAGAACGGAATCTCCTAAGGTACGCGCAATATGCGTTCCCGTTCCCCGCACCCGCACCTCCCTCCCGGTTCTTGACGGCCAATGTGAGTCATCGAGGCGAAAACGGGGGAGAGGTACGAGGACGGGGAACGGGGTCGCATATTGCGCGTACCTTAGGAGATTCCGGCCTGTGCCATGGGTCCAAGGGTTAGTATTAGAAGAAGCCATACCAGGAGTAACATATATAATAGATGTAGAGGGGATGAGGTGGAAGCGCCATATAGATAAAATGATTCCTTGTTCAGAGTCCTTGAATGAATAGGTAAAAGAGTTTAAGTTTAGTTATATAATTTGTATTTGTGGGAGAGTGTGAGATATCAGAGTCACATCACTATCGCAATGTAACACATCTCTCTCGCACATAATATTGCTCTCTCTCTCTCTGTGTTTGTAATGGCTGCAGGGCTATGTGCGTGTCTACAAATAAATTAAGTACTTAGTGAGATAAATAAGTGTTTTATTCAAATATAACATCCTACGAGTTCATCTGCTTGCATAACAATTTTTTTACCTATACTTGCAAATACTTATTAACGTCTCTTTATCAGAATAGATATTTTATCAGCATTAGTATTTTAAGGCCATGAGAGCGGAAAACGTCCACTTTTGGCAAAAATGCGTAGAAAAGCTAAACGTTCTCACTTAAAACTGTAAACATTAGTTCATTAAATAGTTTGAAGGGTAATAATCTAGGGCTTCACAAAGACCAAATTTTAAATGATATCTCCGTTTCCTATAAAATTATTTATTCCTTCGTTGAAATAGTTTGTAAAATGTCAGCAAGCCATTAGGTAGGCTGCGTCGGCTCATTCAAAGACGCCGCCTTAGTGGCGCGCCGACAGTCTGCAAACCATTTCGGCTAACGAACTGTACTTACATCAGCTTATAAACTTTTAGGCCTGGTTTATAGTTGCTACATTACGTGTACAAGAACTTTTAGCAGGCCTGTGTCACTCCCCGTTTAGGTATCAAAAATGTACCTACATTACAGAGTAATAAGAATGAAATTGGCTTGCAATGGATGTCTAGGTATCTATGCGAAAAGGTGCTGAGTTCTGGCGTGAGCTAAATTAAACCATATCGCTAGCCACATTGAGTAGATATTTCTTTGAATTTCTTTGCCGAGTGAGACTTCTGTACGTTAGTATTATTTATTATGTGCTCTTAGCATGAACTATAAGAAGTATTTACTCTTTTTAAGGCAACGTGGGTTCACAATTTGCAATACTGTGCGTGTTTTTAAAAAATCACTGTTATTAAACTATTACAGTTTATTCCTAAAATATGTACATAAAAATCTTAAGGATTTTCTACAGATACCCACAATAGCCAAAACACGATTGAGCATTTTTGACTCGATAGAAAAAAATCACAAACATACCTCTAATTTGCCTAAATTTTCCTTTATAATACGTATTACTATTTTATACAATCACCTTCTTATATTTATCCGTTTTGGCTACAAAAAAAAAACACGAAATATCGTCGAGCACGGCCCCGGGCCTTTCTTTGCTCTCGCCGAATATTTCACTGTGTTTTATTTATTTATTATTTTGTATTATATTTATATTTTTTTTTGTAGCTAAAACGGATAGATATGTTTGTGATTTTTTTCTATCAAGCCAAAAATGCTCAGTCGTGTTTTGGATATTGTGGGTGTCTGTAGAAAAGCCTTAAGATTCTTATGTAAATATTTTGAGGAATAAACTGTAGGTAGTAGTTTAATTACAGTGATTTTTTAAAAACACTCACAGTTTTCTTGGCTCTGAACTGGTGGGGCCTTAAGAGAGCTACATTCCAACATTAAAATCTTCAGAAAAGTCGGTAAAAGATTTCTATAAGGTAGGTAGACAACATGTTGCATAGACTATCTATGACAAACGTACATAAATCCCTTAACATCAGGTTGGCCGTATGCCTCTTCGCCCACTTACTTACCAAATTGTATAAATAAAAACTTAAATGAGTGTACTTACATTAGCATTGACAACGCTGTAAGAACATTCGCACTGACTCATATTTTCATGCACGGAAATATTACTCGCGCACAAGCCACTTTTATCTTTTTAACAATGTTTGAAAACCTTTTTTCTGATGCTATAAACGAAACACTGGCCGCTTAAGGAACTGAATTTTAAATAATTCTCAAAAATATTTTTTAAAAAAATTCACTCGCGTTGATTGTTTCTGTCAGAGATATGGGTTTCTGTTTCGCCAAACAACCTTTATCGGTTAAATCGCTGAGATTGCTATAACATAGGTACCTACCTATTATGGAACTGATGCATGTGGTTTTACGATTTCAACGCATTTTAATTCTTAGCGCGTAAGCCATAAAAACCAGAGTAGCTTAAAGTACTCGACTACTGTAAGTAGTTAATTATAAATTGACAAGAAGGATGACTCTTCATTATCAAGTTTCACGTTTATCACTCAAATAATTTTTACAAACAGTTACCGCTTTGTGATCGTCTGTAGGTTCTTTTGCAAAGATATAATGCATATAAACTGTCATTAAAAGAATACTAATTAATAATTCCGTGCAAACTGAAGGAGAAAAAGCCGAAAGTTACTATCGGCCGCCTGCTTCCTTGGGAGTTAAATTGTGCGAAAAGTTTTACACCCGCTGTGACGGCGGGACACTATTGTAAATGCCATTTGCCATTGACGACCTCCGTGGTGTAATGATCAACACGCTAGTCCGCCAATCTGAAGGTTCTGGGTTCGATCCCCAGCCTGGGCAAGTTGGAAAATGGCCTTTTCCAAATTGTCCTGGGTCTCGGGTGTTTATCTATATATGTATTTATTATAAAATATAGTATCATTGAGTTAGTATCCCATAACACAAGTTTAAAACTTACTTTGGGGCTAGCTCAATCAGTGCGATTTGTCCCTACATATATATGTATTTATATATGTATATGTATGTATTTATATATTTGTATCTAGTTATGCAGTTCCGCTGTACTGTAAGTATGAAATTTCATATAGGAAATTAATAAAAAGGTAAGTACCTACCGTGTCTCGAAGAACATTCTCCAAACCAATTTGAATATTGTGGTGCACCATTCCTGCTGCAAAACAAATAAATGTAAGTGTATATACCTACTTAAGTCATAATTTTTAAAATGTTTTATCTTGGCTCACAACTGAAGTCATAAAGTAAGTAAGTAATCCCAACTAATATTATAAATGCCAAAGTGAGTTTGTATATTTGTTTGTTTGTTTGTTACCTCTTCACGCTTTATCTACTGAACCAATCTTCTTGAAAATTCGCATACATATAGTTAGGAGTACAGACAACATAGGGTACCTTTCATCCCGGAAAAATGTAATGTTCCCGTGGGATACGCGAGCGAAGCCGCGGGCGACAGCTAGTAAGTAATAAACGGGCAAGTGCGAGTCGGTCTCGTACATTAAGGGTTCCGTACCTCCATACAATGTTTTAAAGCGCTGAAGAAACACGTTTCTTGTATGACGACCCCCTTTAATTTTTACCTTTTTTTTATTTTTAGTAATCGGTGAAAATTTCAAGTGTCTAGGTAGTTCATGCCATTATAAAGATCGAGTTAAAACCTTTGGGTACGGAACCCTAAAAAAGACAGAATATAAGTAGAAGCCGTGTGGTACCCGGTAGAGTAGAATAGGACCACTCCAAGTCTTCCTGTGGATGTCGTAGAAGGCGACTTAGAAAACACAAGCTTAACAAAGCTTATAAACATCAATGAGACCTCTCCAACCCGTCTGGCCAGCGTGGAGAGTGTAGGCCAAATCTCTGGATAATATATGGCTCTACCAGTACAGAAAGTTGCGTGCTCCTGCAGTGGAGACTAAAAAAGACCTGATCATGATAGGCAGATTCAGAAAGCAGTATAAGGCGATTCTCACACTGCTCCGCGCTCCGTCGCGGAGCGCGGCGCGGCAGATTTTTAACATTGTACGCAAGTAGCTCAGTTTGTATAGAAAACACGCCTACTCTCACCCACTGAAAACGCGACACCGCGCGGGAGCGTCTGTATGTAGAAACCGCGCTCCGCGACGGTGCGCGTTGCAGTGGGATAACCGCCTTAGGAATTGAGGTTACACTGTAGTGGTGCACGCAACAATATGACTGGCAGGAAGGATCTCTCACACTCTTTTTTTTATGGTCTCTCCTCACCCTCGGACTCTAACCACCAGCAGCTAAGTCCTGCTGTCGATTGCAATCTAGGGTTTTTATATTCAAGTACCAATATTTAGTAAAACTTAACCTAAGTAATGAAATGAATAAAGAGATAAAAGAAAAAATATCTCACCTAACCAAACAAACACATCATCCAATATTAACTATTCACAAACCGAAAAGAAAAACACTGCACGAGATACCCCATTAAACTGCCGATCACTACTGCCTCAATCTGTCTTACACTGTCTAACAAGCCGTGATGTCTACCAATTAACAACTCAAGATATCTTTGTCAATATGTATTAAACGACCTTCTTTAGTATATTGACTTGCGCTGTGTGTATGACTGCTCGTTGAAAAGGAATCTTTCCACGAGGATTCAACGAAGGGAAAACCATAAACCATGAACGAATTTTAAGGTCTTTTTTTCTCTTGATTTATTAATTAAAGATAAAAATATTTGTTCATTTCGTAAAAATTAAATTATTTGATGGGCGAAAATGCGAATCATTTTAAGGCCGTACCTGAATTTTCCGGGGTCCAGTGCTGCCCCCATTTAAAATAAATCATTTCAAAGAAAACGGAGACACCATTTAAAAATTTGCTACTATCAAGTCCTAGATAACCCTTCAAAGTATTTTATGAACTACTGTTTACAGTTTAAAGTGAGAACGTTAAGCTTTACTACGCACATTTGCTAAAAACGGCCACTTTTGGCTAATGAGCGTAGTAAAGCCTGACGTCCACCCTCGTTGGGAATAAATTTGTGTGAAAAGTTTTACAACCGGCCGCCGCCCGACGTTAACCCGCCTTGGGAATGCTATTGTAGCACAAGATGTTTGTGCTTAAGTCCTTAAGTCGCCTCTTACAACAACCACAGGAAGAGATGGAGTAGTCCTAGTCTGACCCGGAACCACACGAGGATGCATCGCCTATTGACATGATTTATTCCCTTGATCGGCTTTTCGGTTTGTGAGGAAGATGGCAGCTAGTATGTACCTACCTAAGGTACATAAAACTAGAACAGCAACGAAATAGACCTAAATTTTACAATACATAATTTAAAACTCTTTTAAATAGGTTTTTCAATAAAATATGTATGGCGTGATGACTTGGACAAGTAGGTACATGGGCGAGTGGCAAACTATTGCCCTCGACAGAAATGATTGGAAACAGAAAGGGAAGGCCTTTGCCCAGCAGTGGGACACTGAAACAGGCTAGTAAAAAAAAATATTAAGTACAAAATTAAAAACATGATAAATTAGTTGCGATCGTAATTACATATTGGACGAAAATGCAGCGACTTACAAATAAGTAGTAATAACCTACTAATACCACAGACCATGGATCAAAATAGACACAGCCTCTGTATGAATTTGCGTGTCGATCTGACGTCAAATTCACTTAGGATCGTCACTTTTAGTATAGTCCGTGTGTGTATGTCAATTCATTAGATCGGACATTAAGCTCTCTACTGTAAAATACCTAAATCTGCCGTTTTGAGTCGTAGAAACTCGTCGGAAAACGTTGGAGGAAGTATTAAAAAAGATTCCTTCCGTACTACGTTCTCACTTTAAACTGTAAACAGTAGTTCATAAAATACTTTGAAGGGTTATCTAGGATTTGATAGTAGCAAAATTTTAAATAATGTCTCCGTTTTCTTTGAAATGATTTATTTTGAATGGGGGCAGCACTGGACCCCGGAAAATTCAGGTACGGCCTTAAATAGGTATTGTATTGAAAATTGGCACGCCAGGTTTTCATGCAAATTGAAGGACTTTAATCTAGTAGTATTATACTATACAGATATGTGGTCAATGGTATAAAAACAGCGTGAAACGGAACGGATTCTTCATGAAAGGTTTATTTGAGCTCTCGTTATTTGACTGACGATAAAAAAAATAACACTCTTGGACTTCTGAGGTATTTTCTATCTACGTAGAGTAAAAAAAAACAACCGTTAACAAAAAGTAGGTACTTTATTACATTTGGAAACCACGGATTTTTATTTTTGGAGAAAATACTGCAGTGCAGTTTGTTGCCGCTTCTTCTGCACTAGCGCATAAGAAGCGGCATAAACTTAGCTGTAAGTAACGATTTGACGTCAATATTTGTGCAAAACAAAACAAAGTGACTATTATTAAGATATATTATAAATATCATATGATAACAAAGATATTTAGAATTGAATTGAAAAAAATGAAACAAGTACTTTAAAAAGTATACCAATATTAAATATAGTTAATTTAGATATAGAATAACAGTCTGTTGACAACTTGCCTTAAATGACAGTCTGGAAAAATGGCTTAACGTGCCTTCCGAAGCACGTAGGAGCTCAAGACAAACATTGAATTTCCACTAAAATATAACTACTTACTTAAAAAATAGCATCGAATTTTACTATCACAGATAAATATATATCATGCTCATATCTACTGAATTTCTTTTATCAATCATCTTTTTTACAAGCTTTCATATTGTTTAAAATATTATTATTTTTACATTACACATAAAATAAATTATCCAGGGTTGTTTAACCCTAATTGAAAATATAGTTTTTTGCTGAATTGTATTCAAACTTTTAACGATCATTCTCCTGTTTTATTTTCGCTGCCTAATTAACGCGTCACCTTTTTTTACCCGACTACGGAGAAGGCAAATAATTAAATTTTAAAAAAAAACAATAACTTTTTTTTTTTAGGAGTTTCTTACATATCTCCAAAGTTCTTCATCGTATCTTCACCACCTTAAAATGGAACCAACTTAGGCAGAATAGGCTTTCAAATAAAAAAAGAGTCATCAAAATCGGTTCACAATTGGCAAAGATATCGCGTAACAAAAATACATTTAAAAAAAATAGTCGAATTCATAACCTCCTCCTTTTTTGAAGTCGGTTAAAAAAGGGTTGTGTTTTGCCGCTATGTATGATGTATGTATGTTAATCTGTTCCTTTATATCTTCAATAATATTCATGATACCTCGAAAAATGTGGCATCATTAGAAGCCAGACAACCAAGACGAGGCTGGTCGCTGGTTATATGATACTAGCTGTGCCCGCGACTTCGTTCGCGTGGTTGTCGGAATGTTATATAGCCTAAGCCTTCCTCTATAAATGGACTACCCAACAAAAAAAGAATTTATTTTAGATTAGCGCGTTTAAACAAACAAACAAACAAACTCTTCCGCTTTATAATATTAGTATAGATGTGGGGTCACAGTAACTTCAACACGGGGCGCCCTCTTTAGGAATAAAGTAATGAACTAATAAAATTAAATAATATAAATCACACCGGTTAATCAAAGGAAACAGCTCAACCTCAAGGGCTAGAGAAATGAAAAATAAGTATTTGTAATATCTATTGCTGTCGCGCTGTGCCCGAACTACAACCGAGCAAGTGCGATAGAGACATACTGCAGCTTGGACTGAAAATACCTATTAAAAGAACAGAAAACCAACGTAAGTACTTTTTTCATTACGAATTAACAAAGACTTGACCAGTGTTCCTATGTTTTAATTTTTCTATATAATCTAGTCAAATTAGTTTTATGGATGTTTGAACACAGCGGAAAATTTGGCCATTTTTTTAGGTTTTTGAACGTTCATATCTCTTATAATAAATAACTTAAAAAGAAAAAAAAGAAAACATAGAGACATGCTAATAGTGGCTATTGATATTTAGGAAAAAAATTATAACTCTACCGGGATTATCCAGAGGAAACAGGGGACTACGTTTGTATGGAAAAACGGCCCCTCTGTTTCGTTTTAATTAGCAGACTTCAAAAATACAGGCTGACTTTTTATCCACCAGCCAAATTTATGGAGCAAGTTCAGTCCATGATACTGAACTACTTTCCATAAAAACAATTAAAGAAAAACTAAAATAAAAATTCACCTTCCCATACAAAAAAGCGCTCAGCCAAAGGATTTTGTATACCCTGTATATAACATTATTAGCTGTCCCTATAATCCATCCATATAATCTATCCAGCTAATGCAAGCACAACAGTGCTCGCATTAACTGGATAGACATACTAAACATACTTTTTACTAAGAATTGGCTGTAGTCGGGTTTGTTTTTCAAACTAGGTATATGTATTTCGCTTGGGCCACTTGTTTTTAACCGACTTCAAAAAAGGAGGTTATCAATTCGACTGTTTTTTTTTTATGTTTGTTTGTTACGCGATATCTTCGCTAATTGTGAACCGATTTTGATAATTCTTTTTTTATTTGAAAGCCTTTACTACCAAGTTGGTCCCATTTTAATTTTGTGAAGATATGATGAAGAACTTTGGAGATATGGAAATAACTCCTAAAAAAAATTTAAGTCGATTGTTTTTTTTGTTAAAAATTTAATTGTTTGACAAAATTAACACCAAATGTAAGAAACTATCGACTTTACAATGTCTTGTTCTGATCTCCGCCTATCGTGTTTTTTTTAGTGAAAATTAGGAGTAGAATTAAGGCTGGAGAATGATAAAAAGTCTAATCACTTCTAACCTAAGATGTCCTCATCTTGACTGCTTCAAGCTGCGACTGCATAGTGAACTAAGCAACTGCTCGAGCGGTTTCGTTTATGTGTGTTTGTAGCAGGGCTTGGAATACCGTTAAAAATCTGGTAACGTTAATTCTGTCAAACGGCGTTAACGTTATCAGCAAAGATAAGTTATGCTGGGTAACGGTATTTTTCCCACTATTTACCGTTAATCAGATAACGTTACCAAATATATTAACGGAAAAAGGTATTCTTAACACTGTATTTCTTTTCGATATTTGACAGAATAAATTGATGAGAGTTTGTCTAGTAGGCTACTAGAGCTATTTATATAATATTTTACAAGTATTGAAAAGAAGTATCGTTACTTATATTGTTATTTGATAACGTTATAAACTGTATTATCGATACCCTTTATAACGTTACCACGAAAATAACGTTATTTAACGTTACTTTTAGTGTGAATCTAGTATCGTTAACAAGCCCTGGTTTGTAGAAGAGTGTAGTTCACTATGCAGTCGGCAGCTTAAAGCAGTTCACCCTGACTGCTTCAAGCAATCCGTGTATGTCGGCCCTTAGAGCGTTTTATTTCAAAAAACCCACCTGATTACGAAAATCCTTTTAACAAAACTTTTCACTAACAATCACAATAAATACTTCATAGAAAAGATCTGTGAACGAGATCGTAACTTCCACTTCGGAAGTTTTTTTTTACCTATATATACAGAGCACAGATAATCACATCTAAATCTGTGTAATCGCTAAAAGTGACCTTTGTTTCTTGAGGCCTAGGGCTCTGTAATAGCTAAAAGTGGCCTTTGGTTCTTGGGGCCTTGGGCTCTGTAATCGCTAAAGTGGCCTTTGATTTTTGAGGCCTAGGGCTCTGTAATCGCTAAAGTGCCTTTGGTTCTTGAGGCCTTGGGCTCTGTTTGCTTACAGCCACACGACGCAAAATGATATCTGCCCCATTAGGGATAGATTATAAATCTGTGATAGCGACCGACATACCAAATAGATAATGTTGCCAGTCGTCAAACATCAATTAAAAACATATAAGTGTAATGTTATCCTCGTTTCTGTCGGCGTAATCATCCCAGTAGTTTGTAGCTTTTGCACTAAAAATTATTTAAAAATAATGACCTTCAATAAGTGATAGATATATCCTACATTGAATATTTCCTACATTTTTTTTACTTTGACTTTGCTTCCTGGCCCTGCATATTTTGGTTTATAACGTATGTAACTTTGGCCAGACTGTAACGCAACGTGTTTTCTCTTTAGATACTTATATCTCTCCATACTTTAAACATTAAGTTCGATATATCAGCATCATTTCAGATAACGGATGTCTATATCTAGATCTAGGCACATAAGACATAACTAGGTATAAAACGTTTGCATAACATTCGGTACTTTTTGACCGAGATAACACGGCACATCGGCACTTATTTTTCTCTTTTACTTATTATTTGCATTCAATGAGCTGCTTTTCCAAACTAAGTTTTATGAATTTACATTCCCTAGGCTGCAAAAGGCGTTTTACGCCCACAAACTGTACTAAAATAACATTGTATTACCATGGCAGCACGTAAAATTAAAAATACGATGATAAAGCTTCGAATAGTTCACATAATATTCACCCTATGGGTCACATAGAATGAATATTATGTGAAATATTATAGATTTTGTATGAAAAAAAAAACAAACAACAAACAACACTCTTATTATCAGTTTTTCTACATTAATAAGTCTAAAATCATGTTGAAAATGGATATGATCAATGACAAGTGTCACTATTTTGTGGCGTTTTATTGTCTAGGCAGTACCAAATAATTTATTTTTGGTCCAGTCATCTACCCAATTGTTTTTCTAAACGTCTAGCGCCAGTCGCCATAAGGTATCTTCATCCGTGGAACGTCACATATAGTGTGTTCCTTATCACCGGTGGGGGAAGCGTCTACAGGTTTTCAAAGGAAAAATTACATGGAAATACTCAAGCGCGCGTATCAGATCATTATACATACGATGTAGCTTGATGTTCTAGTTGTGCTTGCCTAAAATGTTTATTTGGAGGGGTACTTAATCTGACAAAGTGAAGTTTTTAAAAAAATAATACTTTTTGTTTTGTAAAAGCTTTTACTGTGAGACCAAAGTAAATAAATAAATATAAGTATAGGACAAATCCCACTGATTAAGTTAGCCCCAAAGTAAGTTTTAAACTTGTGTTATGGGATACTAACTCAACGATACTATATTTTATGATAAATACATATATAGATAAACACCCAAGACCCAGGACAATTTGAAAAAGGCCATTTTCCAACTTGCCCTGGCTGGGAATCGAACCCAGAACCTCCGGATTAGCGTGTTAACCATTACGCCACGGAGGTCGTCAAGTGCTAGTCAAGACAAACCAAATAGGCTCAAACACGATAGGTTGTCGTCGTTTCATTACTGAGTTCCTATGGCTACCTCCCGGCTCCACCATCAGTTTATAACATGACACGACTGCATGTTTATCTGACGCGCTCGAGTAAATCCAAAATTCCCCCTTTGGGCTCCCCTACTATTAAGTTTTTTTCCGATCTCCCCTCGGAAGGCGAATGTTTATTGTTTCCTAAAATTCTTATTATTAACCCTTATTGTCTTAATGTTGATAAAGCAATATTTTTTTTTTAAATCACTCATAATTAGCTGAAATCCCAGCCTTGCCAGCCCAGATATAGTGCATTTGCGCGTTATTTATTCTCCCAATTTAAAAAAAATAGGTTATCTGTAGCTCTTCGGATCTGTGGTGCAAAATGCGTTGGCTGGGGCCAAGGGCGGTCGCGGCGGGGGCGTAGCTAGGGAGAGGCGGGCCGGCCACGGCCGTGAATTGTGTGTCTAAAGAGAATGCTATTTGCAACCAACCCCCCCCTCCCCCCTCATTCCCACTCCCCGTCGCCAACTGGCAATAGATGATTTATATATATATATATAACGGAACTTAGCACGAACCTTATTTTGTTGTTTTGTCTAACCACGACCACGAAAGATGTAACTCTTATTCGAAATATTAGATAAAACAATAAAAAAAGGTTATGCTAAGTCCCGCTATATTATATAAAACATGTGTTCAACGCGCGATAGTTTAACCCATTTTTTCCTCGCGCTGGGAGCACGACAACTGATATAAAGTCTCGCGGTGAAAGGGTTAAAAACTAAAACTGGCAATAGATTTTCTAAAAAAGCCTACATCCGGCACTGTTGGGCTGTTGTCGTCGTCGTCGTCCCCCCCCCCCCTGCGCTAGCTACGCCACTGTGTGCACGGTACTTTAAGCTTTAACGACTCCAGTCTCTATGCTGTATCCATGTTTCCGCACCATTTCACACACTATACACTCTTCGTCTTCGCTGCTTGATTTGTGGCGTTCTTCTGGCAAGGCCACCAGGTCCAATTCTGGAAAAGATACATTGAAATGACTCAAGAAGTAATTTCCAATAACAAAATCTAAAGTCAAAGTGAATATTTTCTCAGAGATTTCTGTGACATAGCAAGCAATAACGTCAGGGGAATCCCGACAAAAACGAACTAAGTTCTTTGCGCATTTTGTTCAAAAAAAGTTTCGGTTCCTTCCGGCGGATTTTTCCATTATGTTACAATTTCTACTTCTCTGCTCCAACAGCACGCCGGGTTAAGGAACTGTTACAAAAATTGTGCAACTAAAATTAACTGTCGAACCATGGACGAATAAGACCTTCATACTTTTAAGCGTAATCCGATTTTAGTTATGTTGTAGCTAGATGGAGCTACTAGTTCGAAATAATGTAGTTTCGTAGTACCACTTATTTTCGGAAAGATGGCGGTATAAGCGTTCATTTTCTAATAACAAACAAGCGCCATCTCTGATTTTTCGTGGATACCGTCAGCATAAGTACCCAGCATCCTTTGTATGGCTAGCGGGTCACAAGTCACATAGCAATGTTTGGAATTGAATGTAAAAGGTAGCTTGCTGAATTGATTTTAGTGGACTTTATAATATGAAATTGGTGTTGTTTGGTGTTATAAATGCTCATGCTCATGAACAATATGTGAAACGGTACGGCTGTAGAGATACTTGTTTTGCGGACTGTGTGGGCGTCTCCAGGCGTCGTCCGCCACTCAGTCGTCTATGAAAACCAGTGGACTCGTATAGATTTGTCGCCAGAAGCTCCCTTGAAGCAATCAAAGGCCTACTCCAACCTTTGACCTTTGATTGTTACTTGTTAGGAATTTACTAGACACTGGTAAAATAAACATCAGCGAAGTATGATCGCCAATATCAAGAAAAAAAAGATAGCTTGCTAAATATAGAAGCAACAAAACTAAAGATAGGCTCTAAAGGACTTGTATCCAGAGACGTAAAATTGTTTATAAAAAAAATTACAAGTATCGTAAATTCTCGTCATAAACAGAAATTATAATACAGACTGACTTTTTAACCACCAGCCAAAGTTTTGAAGCAAGTTCAGTCCATGATACTGAACTACTTTCCATAAAAACAACTAACGAAAAACAATAAAAAAAGTTCGCCTTCCCATACAGATTGGCGCTCAGGCCAATTTATTTTGTATAGGACGAAATTTTTATCTATTTTCAATACATTTTTTTATAGAAAGTAGTTCAGTATCATGGACTGAACTTGCTCCAAAAATTTGTCTCGTGGATAGATGTCAGCCTGTATAAACATGGACGAAAAACACTAGAGGACTGACAAACCCATACAAAAAAGCGTACTCTGCTAGAAAGCTAAAATCCTGTATTATTTCTAGATGTCGTTACTATCTCGCTCTCTAGCCATACAGAGGATGCTGGGTACTTAGACTGCCGGTATCCACGAAAAATCAGAGATGGCGCTTGTTTGTTCGTAAAAAATCAACGCCATCTTTCTGAAATTAAGCTGCACTCCTACGTAACTGCCTTCTTTCAAACTAGTAGCTCCATCTAACTACAAAATTTAAACTAAAAATCGAATTAGGGTTGGGCCACATCTGTCAGCACGGAACCGCACTTTCCTATGCTGCTATCTTTTTCTGTCGCTCAGAACAGTCATTTGTTAGAGCGAGAGAAAACAACGGAACGCTGCAGCACGGCCGGTGCTAAAGCGTTCCGTCGCTCTCTCTCGCTCTAGCAAATGACGCTTCTGAGCGACAAAAAAAGATAGCAGCATAGGAAAGTGCTGTTCCGTCACAGAAGACAGTAAGAGTATACAGAACGGAATGCGTCCCCCCCCCCCGCTCCTCTCTCCCGCTCTCGCACAACACAGACACACACTGCACGGCGCACACGGCCGCAGGAGAGCGGGGGAGAGGGGCGGGGACGGGGGACGGGGACGCATATTGCAAGGGACCGCAGGAGATTCCGTTCTGTATACTCTTACTGTCTTCTGTGGCTCCGTGCTGACAGATGTGGCCCAACCCTTACGCTTCAAAGTATAACGATGTCAGTCCTCTCGTATTTGTTCGTCCACGATATAACATAGGGTTAGTAAGTGCAACAGTTACCAGAGTTAGGGGTGAATGGGTGGGGCGTAGGAAAAAGTTAATTACTTGTGCTTGACTCAGACTCGGGCAGATCAGGCAGATCAGTTAAATCAGAGAGATTAGGCAGATCAGGCAATTCAGGCATGGTCAGAGATTCTTGTATCACTTGGTCAGTTATTGTGTTTGTTGCTTCTTCTAGCCCCTCGACGGCTTTCGCAGCTCTGTTAATGAAAAAACAATTTTATTTATTTGTTTTATCACCAATGCTGAAGGAATAAATTCTTCCATGCATGTCTGGGAGGAAAGAAAATACTTACATTGTGTTCTTCTTCATCTAAGCGTGTTCCCGGTTGCATCCTCAGCTGTGCTGCTTCGGAGCCCGGGGTGCGCTATCCCGCTTTTTCTTCTCCAAATATAACATGCATGTCAATGGTCACCCAAGGATGCCAAAGTTGCAAAATGGAGACGAAATAGCCGGTACAGTTTAAATGATTTGGCTATAGTTTGACGACCGGCCGCCTGCCTGCTGCCTGTCCTTTAGTCGCCTCTTACGACATCCACAAGAAGAGATAGAGTGGTCCTATTCTAATCTGGAACCACACAGGTGACAAGAAAATACTTAAATTGTACCAGCTGCTTTTTCTTCCGCGCAGATTGTAAAAAACGGAGTTAAGAAACCTCATCTCTTACCTTTTCGCATCTGCTTCCTTCATAAGCCTTTCTGCCTTTTGCCAGATGTCCTCTTTGATACAATCATTGAGCTGTGACTTTTCCAAATATTTTTGATAGTACTCGTCAGCCTTCGAAGAAGGTTTAAAGATTTTTGTATTTTTACACGAGGAAGCGGTAGGTTTTATAATTTTTTGCGGTTGTTTAACAGGTTTTTCGGATACGCTTTTCTTTTTGAACATCGGAATAGATGTCAAACTTGGAATATTCTTTTGTGTTGGAACAGAATTTTCTTTATTAGTGAACCATTCATCAACTTTTTTCACAGAGTCCGTTACTGCTCTGGAGGGCATGAAATCTGTTGGTTTGAGTAGTTTTAGTGGTTCGCTGTTTTCTTTGCTTTCTAAAGCTGCAAGTAGAGATATAACTGCAACATTTCTTTGTTTTTTCTTTGGATGATTATCGCCTCCAGCTAAACTTGGATTACCTCCGTTTATATTAACATTGATATGTGACGGTTTATCAGCAACTAGCTCATTATTCTTCGTTTTGGCTTCACTTGGCTTTGCAGAGTCTGAGAATGTATTGTTATTGCGCTTGCTGATTTGAATCAAGTCACCATCAATACTGGTGTCTGAAGAATCATTGTCACCCTTCACCTGAAGTTAGAAGATAATTCATTAAAATAAAAATGATTCTCTTATCGGTCTTTCACTCTTTTATTTGCTCATGGTTATGGAAAATGAGATTCTTTTGATGTGGTTTTGAGACTAGATCTTAATTATCTTACATATTATAAAAAGTGAAAGAAAAGTTTACATATTAAATATGCCTTTACTGAAATTCTTTGATGATTAATTTATTAAAGAAAATTAAACATATTTTTTGCAATACTTTAGCATATTCTGCATTATTCCTTTGTTTCCTGTCATTTATATAAGAATCTGCTGAAAATTGCTGCTTTAAGGTTGCCTGGAAGTTGTTAACATAATATGTATGCAATGTGTAAATGAGTGTGATAAAATGAAACATACCATTCCAAGCATTTTCTGTATAAGGCTAAAGTCCGGCGCAGTGGTGTACTCCACATCACCACACGCAAACTTGCTGTAGAACTCTTCTTCTGTTTCTGAAATACCACAACACCATATCAATGACTTAATCCCTCTGGCACCAAAGCGGCTTGAAATCGGCTGGTATCATCACATTTCAGCTGTGTTTATTTCGGATGGCAGCATTCGGCTTCTTTACACACATATACTTGAAATATCTAAATTTTTGCTGCATTATACTGAATCCAGGTCTTTATGTCTTCCTAATTATTAATTTTTATACACAATAGTCGGTCAATTATTAGATAACATGAAGTTTTTCCAATTCACTCTCCAAATGTAGCCGTTTGGTTCCCGGCAGAGTAGAATAGAACCACTCCAAGTCTTCACGTGGATGTTGTAGAAGGCAATTAGGAAATACAAGTTTTTTTTTTATATTTTTTTTTTCGAGGCTTCAGTTCACTTGGTGTGACTATGCCAGCCTCTTGGGGGATTACGATTAGATAATTTCTAGTTTCTGTGCAACATCACAGCTCTTATGAAAAGGTATATAGCTTTTGCCATATGTGATAGTGGGTTGCTTCACATAATGTTAAGCTCACCGTTGCACATTGATAGTCCCGCTAAAAATCGGTAACGTAGGGCGATATACTAGTCACATTCCATCAAGACATGTAGTAAGTCCTCCGTCTTATCACAATAATTACATAAGTCTGAGCAGGTCACTCTCACTAAGAGTAGAAATCTGTTCAACGGAATATGACCAGCCCTCACCCTAAATGCACACACAAGATATTCCCTCGGGAGTCCAGCATAATCAAACCATGGAACTGGATTCGGTGAAGTTTGAATGGTTTTGTCCCAGATGCCTTTTGACTCTGAACATTTATCAAAACACATTTTTACACAAGTTAAACAAAGCTTAAGAACATCAGTGAGACCTCTCCAACCCGTCTGACCAGTGTGGATACTGTAGGCCAAATCCTCTGGCTAATATATGGCTCAGGCAGTACAGAGAGGGTCGCGCTTCTGCAGTGGAGACTAAAAAGGACCTGATGATGATGATGATAGGCATTATGTATGTATGTGCTAAGTGGAAAGATGGATATAGATTCTGTGTATAATAAAATTAATTATGAACGGATGGATACCTAAGTACATAAAATGGTTAATACCCTACCATATTGTCAGTTTGTTTATTACCTTCTGTGGCAAGTTGTGGCGGCTTCTGGTTGGCAGACACGGCTACCGCGTTAGAGTTCAAGTCTACAGGGACTACCCGGCCCTGCGCCTTCGACAAATCGCGCATTATAGCGTACTTGCTAGTCCAAACACTCATCTTTACTCCGAAATCGTTCAAAGGTTTATAGTTGACCAAACAATGCTATTTTTATTACACTTTTTTGTTGTTTATAGCCTCAAAGACGGGTTTGCATCACAACACAAATGATTTTACTCTGACGAGATTTCCATGTCTAAATTTACTCACATAAAATAGATATTCTCGTTTTTTTGTGATACCTTATTTCGTTAGGAAATGAATTAATGAAGTCAATGAAGGAAGACCACAGAACAATTCAACTCCTAGCGGAGAAGAATAACAACTAAATACAATGAAAATGTAGACATATTGCAGATGACATTTTTATTTTTTTATATTTCATTGGTCGGTAAAGTATCCCACGCTTCAAGATTGGCTCCCAAGAATGAAATAAACCAATGAGAACGGCACTTTTGTCGTCGTAGTACACAGACCTACCACTGCTAAACCTGCATAGTGCGTGGCCACTTTAGTGCATCTCTTTCCATCTTTGATTGTTGCGTCCACCCATATTTTGCACACGTCACAGAACACGCTATGGTTATTAACTTATAATAAGCTAAAATAAAACCTTAAATCACCTTTTCAATGATAAAATCCCTAAAATTAATAACTTTCTTCGATCGTTTTGTGGTTTGTTTGGCCCAGATTTTTACAGTTGGCCAGCTTATTGATGAGATTATAGCAGCCACGCCGATAGAGACAAAAAAACATATCAGCGTTTCTTTCACACTCACGTTGTACTGTTTTTGACAGTCTCTTTCTAGCAATATCGTTGCAAGTCTAGTAGTGATAGGTCTGTGTCGTAGTAGGTAGGTAGGTGCTATATCAATATTTCGTGGTAGTAGGTTAATTTATTGTTATATATGTAGTACTTAACATAAAAAATAAAACAAATAAGAATTACTGACAAGGATTTATTAATAAAATGTATTAAAAATTTAAAACACTAGGTCTAATCACGACATGACATGCGACAAAAGAGGTTCCTTTCACCCGGCTTCAAAACACGGAACAGTTTGATGAACTTTGATGCCATCTTCTATAGCCGCACTTAAAACATTTCTGCCTGTTTTCATTTTTGATATTATGGTACTAATTACGAGTATTTTCTCACTAAGCGTCGTAAAATAATTTAAAAAAAGAAATGAAAAATGTAAGTATAAAAGTAAATAAAAATAAAATCAATATTTTACATGCATGAAGTGAATAATATAATAAATAGTAAATGTAATTTATTTAAGTTGCCAAGATTATCTTAACCATAAGATAGGGACTACAAACTATAACTATGTATAAGAAAATTCAAAAATAATAACTTACTCAAAAATGCAATGTGTGATGCTGATGTATTTAATTGGCATGTTAATTATGTAAGGAATCCATAAAAGCTATTTTTTTATATTTTTACTAACTACGAGTATTTTCTCACTCAGCGTCACAGTCAAACACAAGCTCACAGGAGTATTTTTTCTCGGAACTTCCAAAAAACTAATATCTCATCAAAGATAATTAATATCTCATCAGCACAGTTCGCAACGCAACACAGCAAATTTTTAAAGTCGGAGTAATTTCTTGATGAAACAAAAACTCAACTCAACGAAAAACACACGACAAAGTCCAAAACTCCAGTTCATTGACGACCTCCGTGGCGTAATGGTTAACACGCTAGACCGCTAATCCGGAGGTTCTGGATTCGATTCCCAGCCAGGGCAAGTTGGAAAATGGCCTTTTTCAAATTGTCCTGGGTCTTGGGTGTTTATCTATATGTATATGTATTTATCATAAAATATAGTGTCGTTGAGTTAGTATCCTATAATACAAGTTTAAAACTTACTTTGGGGCTAGCTTAATCAGTGTGATTTGTCCTTACATATTTATTTATTTACTGTGAAAAAATCGCCATTTTGGTTTGACATTGATTAGTGTTGCCAGTACTAATGAAAAAAAGTTACTACAATATTTGTTTTTTCTACTGCAATATAGTAGTAAGTATAACTTGTAAACAGCCACACTGTTCTTATCCCTCGTAGGTAGTTTTCGAAGGCCCGTACTAACTTGACCAGGGCTAGTCCCGAGTCAGAAAGAATAAAAACTATATAAACTAACTGAACCTGAACCACATCACCTCCCAGACGGATGAGACGGAAAACAAAGATAATTATATTTATAGAAAAAAAATCAAATGTCAAAGTCAAAGATGGATGTTAAATGTCAAGTTCATAAAATAGCAAAAGAATTCCACTCCTACTGCCCAAGAATTCGCGAACCAAACAAGAAAGCCGCCCGCATGCAGATGCAGCTGACGAGCTCGCGCGTCGAGGATCGAGTATGACACCGTTGGGACCTCTTCCTATGGCTCCGATCCCCTTCACGCAGGTTCGCACCTGGATCAGAAATCGCATTAGCGAAGAACAAGGTCAATCATGGCAATCCCTCCGGACATGTCGGCAGGCTAGGGAGGCACTACCCCAATGGGATAGTCGCCTATCCCGACGCCTGTTAGCACTACCCTAGAGGAATCTACGCCGTATGGTTGACATTATTACTGGTCTTATTGCACTAAACAAACACCTTTACACCCTAGGAATTACAGACAGTCCTCTGTGCAGAGCTTGCATGGAGTCTGATGAAACTGCGAGTCATCTCCTCATCGAGTGCGGTGGCGCCGCATACATAAGAAGAGGGTTCCTGAAACATCAAGGAACCGTGGAGGAAGCCGTGAGGGCGCCGGGGAGCGTTCTCTGATTCCTGCAGGAGCTGGGCTGGTTAGAAAACTGATAACTACGCCGGCTCCACACGCAAAACAGGTTCAGCGCAATGGACTAAATTGCGGAAAAGAAGTCCTCGGGAGAAGTAAGAAGTACGTAAGCCGCCCGCATGGTAGAAAAAAAAAATGCCGGCCGTTTTCTAGTTACCCGACTGCCCCAGAAAGAGGGTTATTTTAATTGCACCTATGAGTGGATCTGGATTAGGGATTCAGCCGTTCAAAGTTATTGGTGGTAGGTGGTAGGTGAACGCTTTAAGGTCCCGCCAGTTCAGAGCCAAGAAAACTGTGAGTGTTATTAAAAAAACACTAATTAAACTACTACAGTTTATTCCTCAAAAATTTTACATAAGAATCATAAGGTTTTTTTACAGACACCAACAATATCCAAAACACGAAAAAAATAATAAATAAAAAACAGTGAAATATTCGTCGAGAGCGAAGAAAGGCCCGGAGCCGTGCTCGACGATATTTCGCAGTTTTTTTTTTTGTATTATATTTATAATTTATTTTATAGCCAAATGGATAGATATTTAGATAATACATTTTTGGTATTACTTTCATATTAAAAAGTGATTGTATAAAAAAGGAATACGTATTATAAAGGCAAATTTAGGCAAATTAGAGGTATGTTTGTGATTTTTTTTCTATCGAGCCAAAAATGCTCAATCGTGTGTTGGCTATTGTGGGTGTCTGTAGAATGTAATTTTTTTGTGGAATAAACTGTAGTAATTTAATAACAGTGATTTTTCAAAAACACGCACAGTATTGCTAATTGTGAACCCACGTCGCCTTAAGGGTTGGGTTGGATCTCATCTATCCACGGAACAGCACTTTCCTATGCTGCTATCCTTTTCTGTCGCTCAGAAGCGTCATTTGCTAGAGCGAGAGAGAGCGACGGAACGCTTCAGCACCGGCCGTGCTGCAGCGTTCCGTCGTCGGTAAGATTTGGAGTGGTCCTATTCTAATTCGCCGGGAACCACACGGAAGTCTAACCTACTTCAGACGACCTCCGTGGTGTAATGGTCAACACGCTAGTCCGCCAATCTGGAGGTTCTGGGTTCGATCCCCAGCCAGGGCAAGTTGAAAAATGGCCTTTTTCAAATTGTCCTGGGTCTTGGGTGTTTATGTATATATGCATTTATTATAAAATATAGTATCGTTGAGTTAGTATCCCATAACACAAGTTTAAAACTTACTTTGGGGCTAGCTCAATCAGTGTGATTTGTCCCTGTTTGTTATTTATATTATATTTATATTTGCAGGGAAATTGGAGGTATAGAAGGTCTAAGCTGTTTGTTTATTTGTATAGTAAGACTTTACCTCTGTGCTACAAATCAAAGGAATATTATTATAGGATCCAATGTGACATAAACTTACGGGAAATAAAATAAAAGAAAAAAAATAAAACTGTTTATTGAGAGTCTTGGGCCGACTGCGGTGTCGAACGGTCGTCTCCCATTGTCTCCCATTTTGGGACCGGACATAAAAAGTCTGCGATCATAAACCTCTCGCTCGCCTTACGTTCTGCTATTACTGGGTCAGACGCGGTTTAAGTAAAATGTGCAATTTGTGACAATTTGTGAGTGTAGTGTGTTTGCGTAAATTGTGCATTCAACAAGGCCGCCCTAAAACCTAGAACAAAATCTACTTACTGCCGTGAAGAAATCTGGTGAGGTCTTTCCAATTATTTATTTATCTATCTATTTATAATTTGATTATTTGTATAGGCTGCCTATTTAGGTCATCAAAAACTGCAAATACCCTGTTTAAAACTTGGTTAGCCTTAAGACATCAAATTCAAGAGTGACGTAATAGTAAGTAAACATCCTAAATTCAGCATCTGAGAGATACATACTACAAGAGTCATCAACCGTGATCCTAAATACCCTTTTGTTTGAACGAGCTTCAAATTCTGGTTTCGAAGTCAAGACACTAGATTACCAGCCGAGCTGTAAAAAAAAAA
This sequence comes from Acrobasis repandana, assembly GCA_963576875.1. NCBI lineage: Eukaryota > Metazoa > Arthropoda > Insecta > Lepidoptera > Pyralidae > Acrobasis > Acrobasis repandana. The sequence goes on from OY756222.1 coordinate 20,835,013, forward strand.
TCCAACAAAATCCGCAGGGAAACCAAAATAAAGAAAACAAACTTAAATATAGCAACAAAATACAATCATGTCTCGCATAAAAGAATCTTGAACTAGCACCACAAATGAAAACTGCTTGATCTCGGTAAGAAGCATGTCACATATTGTACCTAATATACTAATCTTCTAAAATAATTTTTCTTCACTTATAAAAATCGATATATGCTAAATACCCTAAACAAAAAGTAAATTAGATCAAAACTAACACCTTAGTAGCAGAGTGACTCCTTTGTTCTTGATAATCATGCATGTTCAAACAGGTTAAAAACAAAAGCTATCCCCCGGAAGCACAAGTTACCTAATCAAAATACCGGCAAAGGAACGCGCTCTTTCAAAACAAAAGCCCACAGATGCAGACCACTCTGTTAAATCATCCGGGTAAAAAAAAAAAAAAAAAAAACAACACTGAAAGAGAATTGACGCAAACCCATAACAATAAATAACCAAAAGCAACGTAACCCATAGACCATAAATTTCTGAAACGCATAGCCCAGTACACACGTGCACACAATAGAAAAAAAAACCTAAACAAAGAAATTCGACAAATTACTGGAGACGGTAACTGTCTCTTCAGAGCGTTAGCGGATCAAATAAACAACATCTTTGGATTAACCTTCAACTATCAAATGATACGAAATGACTTAGCTTCTTACGTTAAAAACAATAAACACACACCCAGTATCAATCTGGCCCTGCAAAATAATATCCTAGACTGCAACCACCTGTTTAGCTCTACTAGCAATATAAAATTAGAGGAACGCATAGACAAATATGTAGAAAAACAATTTGAGGATGGCTTCTGGGGAGGAGAGGACATCCTAATAGCTGCAGCAGAATATTACATTATTAATCGTTTACATATATGGGCAATATAGAAATCCGATCATATATCACCCGTCATCAGATAACGCAGTAGCAAACATCAACCTTTACTTCGAAAATAACCACTACGATAGTATTATTAACCAAGAAATACAACACAACCAGTTTTCAAGTATCGTAGAAAGCAACACGGAGCCCCATAAAACATACGAAAAACCTAACGGAATAGTAGTTAATTCCCAAGGCGACACCCAAGTACCTACTACAGTCTCAATCGTGTCGAAAAGCAATAAATGCAGCGATAATGACCTTAAACGACCGAGTCCCCCACTCAAAAACAGGTAGAATTACAAAGATCTTCGACTGTGCCAAGCGAGACGAATTCAACGGAAAACACTCATCCACTTATAATACTCTCGAATGATACTGAAATTACACAAAACAGCTTCTTAAGCCCCAAGGGGCTACGCTCTCCCGATCCAACAGTAAGATTACCGACTCATTTGCCTATGGCCTGTGAGGCGCTTTCCGTTGCGACTTGGAATGTTTCGGGATGCGCACAACCTCACGATAAGAAAAACATAGACAAGACTCTCTCCGAACGCAATATAACTATCGCAGGCCTACAAGAAACACACCTTACAACGGGCGAGTTCAAATCGAAAAACTACAACTGGATATTGTGCGGCGGTAAAAACGCGAAAGAATCTCGAGGTATAGCGATATTAATCAACAACAAAGTAGAACACGAAATTATCCAGGTATATCGCAAAAGTAGAGACGTACTTGCAACACATCTACATCTAAAAACAGCAGATGTCAACAACCCAATCAATCTCTTTGTTATCACAGTTCACATTCCAGTAAAATCAACATCACGGTTTTTACAAATAGGAAATCTTGTCAGACAAAACAGCCCCAAAAATGCTTACTTAATAATCATAGGCGACTTCAACGCGCACATAGGTAAGGAAGACGTACGAGCCGGTAAAAATCACACATACGAGAAATTAGTAGGAAAAAACCTTTATCATAAAATTTCCAACGAGAACGGCCATCTCTTACTAAACTTAATTCAACAACATCAGCTCAAGGTAAATAGTACTTGGGGCAGACCTACATGTAGGACCACATGATCTAGGGGGAAAAAGCAATCACAAATTGACCAAATTATGACTGGTTTAAAAAGAAAAGTATACTTCCATAGCGTAGTAGGCGAAAAAGATCTAGCAGTTAACTCTGATCACAAATTAGTATGGAGCAGCATCCAAATGTCATCATTCCACAAATCACAAATATCTGGGACATATGGAACCCACCAAAAAAATAAAAACAAAAAAATTCAATATAAACATAGAAACTACAACTATGAGCTCCTACAAGGGAGTGCCCACGCGGAGGCCTACCAGAAAGCCATAATAGAGAAAATAAAAAAAGCAAAACATGACCTCGAAAATTCTAATAAGACACCCACTAAGGACATCCCATTAGAATGGGACACGCTTAATGGTATTTTGAAAGAGTCCGCACACGAAACCCTCCAAAAACCAATCGCTAAAACAAAGGAAAGAAGAGTTGCACTAGCAAACCTACAAAAAGCGCTATTCAAAAAATCTAAAAATCCCCATAATCTAGCATTACAACAAAAAGTAGTGAAAGCCCGCCGCTACCTTAAAAGAATTCAGGAACAAGAGGAAGCGTACGACGCCAAATTTTTCTTCGAGGGACTCAGCAGTAAACACGAATCGCTCCGAATGAAAATTACATATAAATTCTTGCGCAAATTTAAAAGAAAATGTGCCCGAGCGCAAACAAAACACCAAATTCCCATGTCCAACTGGATAGCGGACCTAAAAAAAAAGCGAAGGCCAACACATAGCTCACGTTTCCGGAAAAGATAATAGAGTTACACACTTAGAGCCCCCAAATCTTGAGGAAATAAATAATATCATCCAACGGATGAAAAATGGCACAGCCCCGGGCACAGACCAAATAGTGCCGGAATTATACAAGGCCGCTCCAATGGAGTTTTTAGAAGAGTTAGTTAAAACCATGGCATCAATATGGCTTAAAAATAAGGTACCCGATGAATGGCGCCTCACCAAACAAGTGCCCATACAAAAACAAGCACACCCAAAACAAATCAGTGACTTTAGGAAAATATCCATATGCAATGTAGGTTACAGAATTTACGCAAACTACATACTAGAAAAACTTGACGCTACCATCGACGCACTCGGAAATTATCAAGCAGCGTTTCTTAATAATAGATCAACGGATGACCACATTTTCACACTTCGTAGAGTCCTAGATATCAAATGGAGAGAGGGCGCAGTCGTGTTCGTGGTGGGGCTTGACCTGGAAAAGGCCTTCGATAATGTCAATCTGGAAGCTCTTAAAGATATTCTTTTAACCAGAGTAGAAACCTCACTAACGAACAAAATAATCGAGGCGTGCATGAATGAAGAGACTTTCATCTCATGGTGTGGACAAAACTCCGACACCATCAAGAAGGGCAAGGGAGTAAAACAAGGTTGCCCACTATCTCCGAGATTATTTACCATAATCATTGACGAAGTACTCAGAACGCTTGAGGAAGAAGATGAGGCAGTAAGACTAGATCAAGACTCAAAAATATCCCTGCCCATAATCCTTTCCTTTGCAGACGACATTTTATTAATCGGTGAAGATATTGAGGTACTAAACCGCGTAATAACCAAAATGAAGACACTACTCAACTCAGTCGGACTCACCATTAATGAAAACAAATCTAAACTCGTAGTACGCGATCCTTTTTCGCCAACGACCTCAAACCAACAAAGCCGGGTCCTTGGGGGAGTTACCATCCAGCCAGTACCAGAGATCAAGTATCTTGGCACATACATAACAGCCTCATACAATCGACGTTCCACCATCAGAAAACGCTGCTTAAAGGCAATCAAAAACAGCAAAATGCTACTGCCCTTCATAAAAAACAATAAAATAGAATGGAAAATTGCACTTTTAATGTATAAAATGGTGATTAGACCGTGCATTACGTATGGTCTAAACGTATCAGCATTAACGAAAGCGAATAGATCCATGCTTAGAAAATACGAACGTCAAATCCTTCACGATATGTTATCCGTCGCCAAAACGACGCCCAAACGAAAAACAAAAGCCATCTTAGATGGGAAAACAATTACAAAAGTAATAAAGGTACGGAGAATTTCTTACTATGGACATATACTAAGACGACCAACCCCGCACTTACTTCAAGCAGCTTACAAACACAAAGAAATCAAAAGAAAAGTGGGGCGCCCCATTTATACATGGGAAGACTCCCTTAATTACGACATCCATTACTACACAAATAAAACAAAGATGGAATGGAGAGAAATAGCAGAAAACAGAAAATTAATGAAAAATGAAGCCGAAAAGATTTATGATGCTCCCGAGACAGATTCAGAAACCGACCTGGAACCAGAAGAACATACCTTGACCACATCACAAATTAACTTACTACCGACTGTTTGTTACTAAATAATCGCACCTTTTACCATCTACCTTCCCCCATACACAGATACAGGTGTCTATGAACCCCCCAGCACTATCTATGGAAAGTACCCTAGATCAACACATAAATAAGATACTCGTAAGGGCCCATCCCGACATATGTCTTTAATTATTTAACATACGTATATACTTCATATGATCTACGCCTGGATAGTTTGATCCGCGCAGCCGACTTGACGCTTTCGACGTTCCGTATGTACATCTACAAGGTATACCCATTATCTTGACTCAACTTAACAAATTAACCATGTACACAAAAATAAGAGTACAGTATATATATTTAAAAAAAAAAATAAAAAAAAAATAAAAAAAATAAAAAAAAAAACGCAGCTGACTAAAGTACATAACGAGGGCAGTACGAGTAGCTCTACAAGCAAAGAAGATACCTCAGGACCGATAAAAGATATAAGAAAACTAAGAAGGAAGCGTCAGAGAAACCAGAATCCCAAACCCTATCTATGACTCCATGAAGCATGATGCAGCCAGCACAGCCCTTCGAAAGAGGAACATCAGGAAGAGCAGAACACGCAGTTTTATCCCTTCCTCATTATATATTACACACCAAGTATAGAATTTATCTCCCATATGTTTACTTGTTGCTGGTATACGGTAGACTCTAATTTGCCTCCTCCTTCCCATTTCCCAGACTGCAATTCCCCACACACTCCATATCCTATATACGTGCTCACCTGGTTTCTCGAGCCTGGTACAGGTCTAACGCGGTCTGACGTGGCTGCGCTAGTAAAACGGAGACGATAAGTACATATATCGGCCCGTTGCGTGAAGTGCAGTCACGTTCACTCCAAGGTGGACTTAGTTCCTACGCTCTTGCTGCGAAACGCTGGCTGGGTGGGCACAGAACTGAACTGAACTGAACTGAACTGAGAAAAAAATAAAACTGTTTATTAAAAAAATTAAGCAATGATGGAAACAAGCCAACTTAAAAAAAACTTAGAAGGCATATTGTAACACTATTGGATAATAATTTCACGCCTCCCCACACCGCAAGTGTTTACCATTTCTATTTTTTTACCATTTATGATGCACATCAGTGGGAACCCGCCGAAGAAAGCCATCTCATAAATACTTTTTTTAAAATTCTGCACAGATGCATGTATTGTACCTTAAATTGTAGTTTAAGAGTCAATCTATCATTGTACATATGAATCAAATTGGTGCCTGTACATATTTTATGGCAAAGTGCATCTTAAGTCAAGGAATGATGAAGTGCAAAAATAATGACGTAACTTTAACAATGTTTGGTATGATTTTATGATATGATAACAATAAAAAATATATAAGTGTGACACCATTTTAAAAAGCTTATAATGTGTACTTTACTTTAAAATAAAAGTGTATGTAGTTTAGTAGAAACTGAAGTAAACACACAAATTATAATTATTTGTCCTATTTTCTTTTGTCGAACTTTCAGTTGGAGATACGACAGTTGCCGAAGCTTGCCGAAGTTCTGTTTCATGGTTTATTTTGTAGGAAATATAATATAATTTGACGGCAAAAAATATTTTTTTGCGACTTTGCTGCGCAACGTATTGAAATATAATATTATATGCAGGCGGGAACAATGTCTGTTTTTTGAGTACGTTACCAAGCATTTTCTTTATTTTATATTTTAAGCTTAGACACAAAAAAACATGCTTTTGGCTCAATTGTTACATTATACGTTATCTTTTGATATATTTTTGTTGAGTTTCCACACAAGTTATAAATGTTATTAATTCCCATTCCCATGCAAAACTACATAACCACTTAACGATAAATAGTATTTATCAAATAAATTTTCACACGTTTCCCATGAATATTTAGTATAAAATGGTTATTTTGCGTAAGCAATAGTACAGTTCTTCATTCGTTTTTGTCATAGCTAAAAGTTCTTTTTTTAATTATCTCTACACAATGAGTGAATTTTCGTGTACCAGACGTGACTTAAGTCTGTTATTAATTGAAAGTGATCCAAGTGCTACTGTTTCTTCTATCTCATACTATATACGAAATAATTTCCCAAAATATTCAGATGCAGATATTTCAAAAATTATAGCAAGTATTCAAAAGTCCTTTATAACTCAGTTTCGTCAGCGATATACTAAATCTGGGCGAAAGAAGGAAATTTTTTTAAGTCAAAATAACAATTGGTTGGATGGCATATTCACCGTTAAGCTAGAAGAACCTACATGCGAATCCGAACCTTCTACATCGACAGGTAAAAGATGAAGACCTTCTAAACCATACGAAGACAGTGCAGAAAGTACAAAGAAGCGGAAAAATAAAGAATTGCTTGATACGTGTGGACTTGATTTCATTCTGAATTCATACGTACAGGGTTTAAGGTCTCGTGGCGAAATAGAAGATGCATTGATCGTCGAAGTTTTGCGAGCATTGCCGGCAGAAAAAAAGAGTGAAATACGAAAAATCTTCTCAATGAACCGGAAACAGCCTATTCAAAAGACGAAGCTCTTAGCATTTTTTTAGAACTGGATCTAACTAGAGCGCAGTATGATAATACGAGGAATTGTCTAATAGCAAAGAATTGTTTATTGTTTCCGTCATACAAATTGATTCGTGAAGCTAAACAAAATTGCTATCCACCAGAATCAAGCATTGAAATTACTAACATTAGAGCAAAAATCAAACTGCAAGATCTTTTAGATCACACCTCAGCCAGACTCTTAAAAATTAATGATGTTATTAAAACTGGTTCAACCCACTTAATGTTATATTCCAAATGGGGATGTGATGGGTCAAGCGGACAGAGCGAATATGAGCAAGTCCTTTCTGAAGAGAGTAAACCTGAAGAGAATGACATCATTTCAGACTCCAATTTATTTATTTCTTCATTAGTGCCCCTGCGACTTGTTAATACGAATACGAATGAAGTATTGTGGAATAATCCTGCTCCATCATCAGTGAGATATTGCAGACCAATTTTAATAGAATTTTCAAAAGAAAAGCCTGAGAAGACCAGAAAAGTAGTCGATGAAATTAATGCTCAAATTTTATCCCTTAATCCTTCCCTAATCAATCATAATGGCGAAGGTATTGAAATAAAACATACATTATTTTTAACTATGATTGACGGAAAAGTAGCTCAAGTATTGACAGAAACTTCATCAGGTGCTGTATGTACCATTTGCGGTGCTAAACCATCAGAGATGAACAATTTAGAAAAAGTGCAGGATAAACCTGTCGATGAAACTGCCTATCAATATGGCCTTTCAACTTTGCATTGTTGGATCAGATTTATGGAACTTTTTTTACATTTATCTTATAATCTTGGTTTTGAAAAATGGTCTGCAACAACAAAAGAAACTAAAGACTTAAAAAAACAAAAGAAAACTTACGAGTACGTACAGCGAAGGTTTAGAGAAGAGCTTGGATTAAATATTGATAAACCAAAGCAAGTGAGTGGCAACACAAATGACGGAAATACAGCCAGACGATTTTTCCAAAATTACCAGTGTTCATCAGAAATCACACGTATAGATGAGGAATTAATAAAACGGTTTTACGTTATACTTCAGATCATGTCAAGCGGTAGAGGTACTGATGCCACAAAATTTGGTCAGTATGCTTTCGATACAGCACAATTATATGTTAATAAATATAAATTGTATTAAATGCCATCTTCTGTACACAAGGTGTTGATTCATGGTGAGAGTGTTATTCGTAATTTTTCTGTCTTGCCCAATAGGGCAACTCTCCAAAGATGCTCAAGAGTCACGAAATAAAGATTATAAACAGTTCAGGCTTCATCATGCAAGAAAATGTTCGAGGGCAGCACGAAGACGTTCTACATTCACTTTTGTATATCTCTGATCCATACATTTCAAGCATAAGAAAACCATACAACAAAAAATATTTGGAGCTTATTGATGAAGCAAAGGTGCTCTTGAGTGACGTTTAAGTCATATTAGAGTTTATTTATATATATTTAACATAGTAGATGTTTATTATGCCTTTTTGACTTCGAAGAACAGATGTAAGAATTAAATTGTCTTTTTTTCGCTTTCTTGTTTTTTTTACTATTATAAATAAATTTTTACATACGAAATATACATTATTTTAAAGCACATAACTCAGATTAAATATAGGTCAGATACCATATACGCCACCCAAAAGTGACGCCAGTTAAAAGACACCAAAATTGGTGTTTTCGTTCTTAGCCCCGCCCACAGCTTGTCATTACGGTATGGAAGTTCACGGCGTCACTACGTAACGACACGGTGATAATTTATTGTAAAACTGACTGCAGTGAAATCGTGCAAAAATTACACTAAAATAAAAGACTAGGAGACGGATATCACTTTTACATAAGTAAGTAAGCAAATTTTCGACTAATTCCTACGTATTATTCGTAAAATTATTACGTAAAAATATTTTCAACAAACCAACGCCATGACATTTAGTGTTGCCAGAGCGTGGAATATTTTCACCATCTCTTATTATTGAGTCGACAAATCGTATGATTTGGAGAACAGTTTTTTGTATGTATGTTTACTTGTACATTTTGCTATGTATGTTTGTGTGAGATATTAACGTTAACATTTTCATATTACGCTAAGAAAAAAATATAATATATTGGTAAGTAGGTATGTATTGATGAAATTTTGAAGTGGCCGTATTAAGTATGGGTTAGTTATTGAGGATAAAAAGTTAGTCGTTATAATGTTACAAATAACATTTATTTTTACCCGACTGCGCCAGAAGGAGGGTTATGTTTATCAAGTGTATGTATATGTATTTCTTTGGCACACTCTACAGCCTAAACGGCTTGGAGGATTTTAGCTTGAGAGGTGTCATTAGATTTGTCTTAATTCTGAGACAGTGACATGATATATTAAAAATTTTAAAAATACAAATTGGCGGATTTTTGGCGCCAAATGATATATATTTTTTTAGTTCAATTATTTTTTCGTTGAAAACCAATCAATTGGTTTATCAAAAGAAACGATTTTATATAAGGATTACAAATATATATAACTTATACGTTTTAATGTAATTTGTAATGAAAAATACTAAAAACAACATACAGGCTGACTTTTAAACCACCAGCCAAATTTCTGGAACAAGTTCAGTCCATGATACTGAACTACTTTCCATAAAAACAATTAACGAAAAACTAAAATAAAAATTCGCCTTTTCATGCAAATCAGCGCTCGGTTAACGGATTTTCTATGGGAGGACGAAAAATTTTCATCGATTTTTAATAACTTTTTTATAGAAAGTAGTTCAGTATCATGGACTTGCTCCAAAAATTCGGCTGGTGGTTTTAAAGGCAGCCTGATTGTTGTTTTTAGTATTTTTTATTACAAATTACATTAAAACGTATAAGATATATAAAACGTATTGATACGCTGATGCTGTATCAAGCAATCGGGTTTTTTTTAAAATAATTACTTGTTTCCGTAAATTTCCTACTGATCCAGTCATTGGACTGAAATAATAAAACGGAAAATGAATTCTGGTGGAAGTGGCAGCCTAAAGGAAGGATGTTTTCAGCTAACTTTCGTGTCCAGGACACAAACACAACAAAGAGTGGTCGTCGAACAATCGCTCAGGGGCTGTGCCTATAAAGGTATTTTATAGATTTTTAAGGACTCAAATAAATAATGTTGGTTTGATACGTGTCTTTTTCTTTTACCTATTTTAATATAATTTTTGTTCACCTACATACACAATAAAGCTTAGGGCTCGTCCACATACTACGTCACGCAAAATTTCTGGATATGTCACGCTTTTTCCGATCCCTATGACACGTACCGACACGTTTGGCATGACTTTCCCTCCCCCTATCACTGTAAGGTAATATGTTAATGACCCTTAAGAGGTTTAATTTTATACACTTATTTATAATTTGTCAATATGAATAAGAACAACACGTAAAAAAATCTCCCACATTCTGGGGTAATTTTCTTGCGCTGGGAACAATTTACTTCACACACACAAAAACAGTAATGATAGTAATACACGCGTAGTGGGCGGTACTCACGCACACGCATATCACATAATGGCTTCACTTTGAACGTTAAATTTTGTTTGAAACGCTTAATCTAGATTACTCTAAGGCACATACATTCAAGATTATCAGGAAAAAAAATCACTTGAATATCTTTATTAACAAATAAGTTATAGATTTTTGATATGAAAATGAGTCCAAGTTCCCACTGCCCGTCAAACGTGAATAGCCACTACCTGGGCCAAGGAAGACATAAAACATAGGCAGTGACAAAAAGAAGCCTCAAACCGTTTTATCACCCTCGTTTGCGGCTCATGTGGCAAATTCGATGAGCTGAGACACACATATTGTGTGAGCCTCGCTCACACAATATAATACTTGAAACCTAATGCCGTTACATCAATCATTAATTGCTCAAAAACCTTTACTCGATAGTCTACGAACCTACAACCCGCGATCTAGAGATCATGGATTGTAGGTCTCGTAGTTTGCCACACAGGTAACAGACGAGTTAAAACTCTTTAGTTATTACTTTTAATAATACGTATTTGATATATTTAGTCCCATAATGTTAATGCAATTAAATTAAAAATAAAACTTAAAACAAACTCACACAAACTACATAACGAAACGTCCAATACTGAGAAGAACGCCAAAAGAAACTCTTAAAATCCAGTCTTACATAGCTTCTTAGGATACTAAGAACCCCGAATACTTAAATAAATCAAAATTCACTTTTCTTGGTAATACTCATGTAAAAAATCTTCGCTCTTCTAGCAATCTCCGTCTCGCTATACCACTGGTATGACTCTCCATTGATTCAGAGTAACATATATACCTACTACTACTACAAACGAAACAATTTATCTGTACACACGTCGATGTGTGAGTTTTATACTTAGGGTCGCACCGCAGAATTATTTTAATACTTACCTACTAACGAGTTCGACATATTTACGATTATATTTTTCCATACCGGAAGATTTGCGAACACTATGACGTAAAAAATATTCTGTTTTATATGTATTAAATGTTACAGAAAAGTCGGAAACAGCTACATAATATCACTTCACAAATATTTTTCATTATGTCCATTGTCCATTTCACCATTAGTTCACTTTACTGATTATTATTGAGTCATTTATAATGTAACGCACTAATTTCACTAATTCACTATTGTAATATAGTAATTTGCATATTCGGCGCAAAACTATACGGTAATTATATGAATAAATTCAATAAAAATAGACAAAGTTAGTTGTCATAGAGAGTACTATATTCCTTGGTTGTCATTGTCAACAATGGCATTTAGCACTATAACCGGCGGAAATCTAGTTGGCATCTGCGTGTATGTGATTACCTGTGAACGAGGAGCCTATGTAACATTACCGGATTGCTTATTAGCAATCCGGTGTTGTTGTGTGTAAAATACGAGAGAGCGAGAAGGGTATATTATATCAAGATGGTTGCTGGGTAATAACGTGTAACTTTATTGTTGCTTTGCTTACCTGTTTTCATCATTTGGAAATGTATGAAATATACGTTCTTTAGAGTATTGGGTGGATAAACAATTATTATACGCGCACCTTCTCACCATGATGGTTACTATTGGTTGACAGTTCTCAAGACAACACACGTCGCGTATTGCGTGCGGCTAGTAATTAAACCCTGGTTTGGAGCCGTCAAAGCTCACAAAGTGCGGGGGAGAGGTGCGGGGACGCCAATTTGCGGGAGACGCTGTGAGATACCATTCTGTTTGACTCTTATGTATTCTGTGGCTATACCAAATCACCGGAGTGGGTTCTTTGCGCGTTCGTTTACTGTTCAAGCGGTAAAGCTTTGGAACGCCCTATCAATTAATGTCCGGAAGGCTCGTACTCGTGTAGCGTTCAAGAGTGCAGTGCGTGCTCATTATCTTCGTGAACTTTTAGATAGAATATAGATATTATGATATAATATGTAGTTTACGTACCTATAGTTTATTATATTATATATTATAACCATGTATATTTTGAATGTAGGTTTATTCATATGTATATACTGGGTGGCGCAAAAGTACTGGCACTAAAGAAAATACTTTTATTTTTTTTATATGACATTTTCTGTCATTCTGTTGTTGAAAATTGTGTAGTGAACAAATGTGAAATACACTGAAAATAAACATGGACCGTTTTACTCCCCAAGAACGTGGAATAATTGTGTCAATGTTCTTACGGAATAATTCATCAGTGATAAGAACACAACGTGAATTTCGTCGACGATTTCACCACCGTCCGGCACCGATTGGTCGCACAATTCGACGCTTTGCCACACGCCTTGAAGCAACTGGCTCAACATTGGATAGACCTAAGTCTGGGAGACCAAGAACAGGCCGTTCAGCTGAAAATATCGATGCTGTGCGCGAAGATGTGGAAGAGTGTCCAGAAACATCAACGAGGCGACGTGCCACGCAATTGGGCATTTCCAGACGGACCCTGCAGCGTATTTTGGTGAAAGACTTAAAGATGTTCCCGTATAAAACTCAAATGACTCATCAGCTGCTGCCTGCTGACCACCGAGCTCGTCTAGATTACTGCCAGCGCGTCATAAACCTCAACCTTGAAGAGGATGATTTTCCTTCAAAATTGGTTATGAGTGACGAAGCGCATTTCCATCTCTCAGGGCATGTCAATAAGCAGAATACTCGGTTCTGGGGCACTGATAATCCGCGCATTATTCAAGAAACACCTCTACACCCACTAAAAGTTACTGTATGGTGTGGCATCTGTGTTGACAGAGTGATCGGACCCTATTTTTTCGAAGACGCTGGAGGCAATGCGATAACTGTCACTGGAGAACGCTACAGAACCATGTTACGAGAGTTTTTGATACCCAGTTTGGACGAATTGGGGCTGGAGCACATCTGGTTTCAACAAGACGGCGCTACGGCACACACAGCGCGCGACACTATGGACTTAGTGAGGGACGCTTTTCCAGGCCGAGTTATCTCTCGTTTTGGCGATTTGCCTTGGCCTGCAAGATCACCCGATCTGACCAGTCCAGACTTCTTTCTTTGGGGTTTTTTGAAATCTCGGGTGTATGTGAACAAGCCACAGACTCTCGCAGCTCTAAAAGAAAACATTCGTCAAGAAATAACGAACATATCGCAGGAAGTGTTACGGCAAGTTATGCAAAATGTAATAAATAGGGCTCAAATGTGTATCAACTCTGGAGGTCACCATTTAAAAGACATCATCTTTAAATCCTAATGGTACGAAATTTAATGGCACAAATATACATTTAAAAAAACCTAAATCTAGTTTTCTAATTTAGAAAAAATGTTATAGCTGAACCAAATAGGGTCTTTACTTTTGCGCCACCCAGTATAACGTCTAACAAAATATACTGAAACTATTTTAAGGGTGAATTCAGTCCGTGATAGGTACTGAACAACTTTCCCCAACCAACATATATCGAAATATGAAAAATATTTTTTCGCTTTCCATACAAACTCAGATCAGCTGATCGGTCAACTTATATGGGAGGCTAAAAAATATTTTTTATATTCCGATATATGTTCCTTAGGGAAAGTTGTTTAGTATCATGGACTGAATCCACCCTTAAAATAGTTTCAGTATATTTTGTTAGTCCCATTTTTTTTGATGCATGACAATGCGGCATAGCGGACATTGGCCAACAGTTGTCGAGGCGTTCTTTTTTTTTAATTGACACATACATAGTCTAACAAAATATATTAAGTATATATCATAGACTAAATTCACTCTTAAAATAGTTTATAATAACTAATTTAACTATTTTAGATAACTATTTAAGAATTCAGTCCATGATACTGAAAAACTTTGCCCAAGGAACATATATCGAAATATGAAAAATATGTTTTGGCCATTGACATGAATATATAGACTCGGCGTCTTCAAACACGGCCATGTCCTTTTTGGTAATATAGACTAAACACGAGAGTAGTACAGAAAGGTCAATATATTTTTACATACCTACGAGTACGTGGTTCAAATTAAATCCTACATATATTTTAATAAATGCGAATGTTGGTATGTATGGATGGATGTACGAATGGGTGTATGGATGGTTGTATGGTTGTATAGATTTTTAGATTGTAGACCCACGACTATCATATTTATAAAGGTAAAAGTTAAACTGCACATATCTGTTTCTTTGGTAACCTTTTATTATTCTTACTTAATTTCTTTACATAATGTTTTGCACTAGAAGAAAGTGATTTCTTGTACTTGTATACCTTTTTGTTTTTGTTTCTTTGTTAGCTATCTCTGTATTTAATGTATTATATAATCATATACGTAGGTATTGGGTACAAATTACATATGTTTATTTAGATTACATATATAAATATTTGTAATCGGCTTATAGTTATATAATAATTTATCAAAATCGATTTAGCCGCGTAGTAGTTACGAGGAAACAGAATTATAGGGACAAACATAATAAAACATCAAAAATGTGTAAGCGGCCATCTTGGATCCAAAATCTGATAGCAGTTTCAAGTTGCGCGGGGCACTTGTAGGGGTACAGCCCCCACATACAAAATTTTTGAGCCCTCGGAGGTCCTAGTGAGACGTTACCGAGATATGACTTAATTTTATAATGGATTTTAGGAAACTTTTGTAAAGCATTTATAGCATATGTAGATAAAAATTATAAAACTTAAACATTTTTAAACGTTTTACAAACATTAATAACTGAGTAGCAAACAAATAGTTTTTCGATGCTTCCATGAAGACAGTGAAATGTAGGCATATTTATGATGTCTACATTTCACTTCTGTTTTGTTAGTCTATTACGAATCATTCCATCGGTTGACAGATCATTCACTCATTTCATTCATTATGGCAGCCTAAATATTGCAATCCGTATTTAATTTTCAATCAATGAAATCTAGTTACTTACCGATGATGGACAGTTATTCCTTCATATTTTGCTTTGTTCTTTGAATTACTAGTGCAGTAGGTATCTCAACACACACCAAGGCATTTTTGACTAAGTTGACAATGTTTTCTTTAATGAATTGTGGAGTGTTTTATGCGCGTATTGCTAGCGAGTGACTAATGTGAGGTGAACAGTGATAGCATATGATGAACAGAACACAACTGTTGTATGTGGCGTCTTCTCTAGTACTTAAGTACATAGATCTCGTTGGTTTTGGCTTCCCATACAAATTAACCGATCAGCTGAACCGAGTTTATATGAAAAGCAAAAAATGTTTTTCATATTTCGATATATGTTCCTCGGGGAAAGTTGTTCAGTATCAGTTCAGTAGTTAGACGTTATATGTACTTATATGTTGCCCCAGGCGGCATATCCACCAGACAAGAGTTGACGCGGCATCACATTAAACACAGCTTATATCATCTCTGGTTCATCCAGCCTATGTTAATTGTATTGGAAAATGTGGATTTCAGAAGCAACTGGACGATAGTTTAAGTGTTTATGATGAAATTGATAAAACAAAATATGACTGATGAGAGACGTTTCTCCGAAACAGGGCGCGTAAGAACGCCTGATTTTGACGAAAAAATGTTAAAAAAATGGGGCCCGCTATGATTCCCCTCGGTAGTTGCCTATTCCGGTACATGGACAATCCGATAGTGGCCGAAGAAAATTTAAAAGCATGAACGAAGTGTGTTCATTTTTGATCTGATGCATGCATTGACATGAATATATAGACTCGGCATCTTCAAACACGGCCATGTCCTTTTTGGTAATATAGACTAAACACGAGAGTAGTACAGAAAGGTCAACATATTTTTACATACCTACGAGTACGTGGTTCAAATTAAATCCTACATATATTTTAATAAATGCGAATGTTGGTAAGTATGGCTGATTGTACGGATGGGTGTTGTTTAGATTTTTAGATTGTAGACTCACGACTATCATATTTATAAAGGTAAAAGTTAAACTGCACATATCTGTTTCTTTGGTAACCTTTTATTATTCTTACTTAATTTCTTTACATAATGTTTTGCACTAGAAGAAAGTGATTTCTTGTACTTGTATACCTTTTTGCTTTTTTTTTCTTTGTTAGCTATCTCTGTATTTAATGTATTATATAATGATATACGTAGGTATTGGGTCTAAATTACATATGTTTATTTAGATTACATATATGAAGATTTGTAATCGGCTTATAGTTATACTGGGTGGCGCAAAAGTAAAGACCCTATTTGGTTCAGCTATAACATTTTTTCTAAATTAGAAAACTAGATTTAGGTTTTTTTAAATGTGTATTTGTGCCATTAAATTTCGTACCATTAGGATTTAAAGATGATGTCTTTTAAATGGTGACCTCCAGAGTTGATACACATTTGAGCCCTATTTATGACATTTTGCATAACTTGCCGTAACACTTCCTGCGATATGTTCGTTATTTCTTGACGAATGTTTTCTTTTAGAGCTGCGAGAGTCTGTGGCTTGTTCACATACACCCGAGATTTCAAAAAACCCCAAAGAAAGAAGTCTGGACTGGTCAGATCGGGTGATCTTGCAGGCCAAGGCAAATCGCCAAAACGAGAGATAACTCGGCCTGGAAAAGCGTCCCTCACTAAGTCCATAGTTATTCCACGTTCTTGGGGAGTAAAACGGTCCATGTTTATTTTCAGTGTATTTTACATTTGTTCACTACACAATTTTCAACAACAGAATGACAGAAAATGTCATATAAAAAAAATAAAAGTATTTTCTTTAGTGCCAGTACTTTTGCGCCACCCAGTATAATAATTTATCAAAATCGATTTAGCCACGTAGTAGTTACGAGGAAACAGAATTATAGGGACAAACATAATAAAACATCAAAAATGTGTAAGCGGCCATCTTGGATCCAAAATCTGATAGCAGTTTCAAGTTGCTCGGGGCACTTGTAGGCAGTGCCGTAAATAGGGCGGTGCCACCGGTGCCCAGGCACAGGGCGTAGACTCTGGAGGGCGCAAGAATGGCCAGACCAGGCAGGACTATTATTTTTTTCGGTTTGCTCCGATAAGTTCCCGCTGCGCCCCTAGTGCTCGATTCCAACACAGTATGAAGACAATAGTGGCCTTAAATCTTCGCATCAGGGTGGGCAACGCATTTTCACTTGTGAACTTGCGTTTGGGTTTTAGTGAGTGAGACACAGTGGGTGGTATAATAGGCGAATGGTCTGCTTAACATCAGATGAATCGTCTGCTTGTTTGCCCACATCAGTGCTTAAAAAAAATAGATTTTTCTTCCAAAATATTACATAATTGGTCCACCAAAACCAAGTTCCTTGTGCTTTATTTTATCACCCTGAATGAAAAAAGTAGGCCTATATATAGCATTGCTCTAGGGTACCTATAATTTTTTTTTTTTTTTTTCATTTGTTTGGGTAAGCAAACAATGGTACATTGTATATTTCCACAAGAAGTTACAGAGAGACAGGTGAATGTGCCATCAAAATCGCCAACCACTGATTACCACAAAAGTATTAATAAAGTTCGACAGAAAGTTGAGATGGGTTGGGTTACATTTAATTTCCTATAATTGATATAATTAATATTTCTAATGCTTTACAAGCTTAGTTTACAACTTACATAGCTTGAATATTGTATAATATTGCTGATTTAAACGCACCGATGCGCGTTGACCAAATTTCAACATCATTAAATAAATTGTTGTATGATCAACCATTCGGTGCAGTGACAGAATCGGAAGAGACGTGACTTCACTAATGGCATGGCATCCATCCTAAATTGGATATTGTAAAACACGGAGCACAGTACCAGGCCATTCAATTGTTTGACAGGTTACCAAGAGAACTAAAAGACATACGCAATCATCTAGTGTTTAAGTCCAAGCTGCGTGATCTTCTGTTGGAAAAGTGCTGCCAATTTTGCCATTGACCAATTTTAGGTACATTATGTATATTGTAAAATGTATGAGCACTTGACTTAATTTTTAATTTAAGATTGACAATTTTATTTCTTTTTAATTTTATTTTCTAATTTTAATTTATAATCTTATTATTATTTATTTTTTTAATGTTCTTATGTTTTTATTTTTGTATAGTTATATTATTTTCTAACATAATGTACATTGTTTAAGAAATAAATAAATAAAATGAAATGAAAGTGGTGATCTTTTACCTGTTGGTACGGCAAACAGTGCTATGAAACAGCCTACATGGGTGACGGAGATTTACTCTACTGGGAACTTTATAGCAAAGTTGATTATGCAACGGCATACAGTCGTATCTGTTGTACCAGATCACATAGAGCACAATCATTTCAAGTTGCAACCGTCTATGTTTAAGTGGTAACAGATTATATTTATTCAAAAGATCTTCGTAAGACATACGATTGCGGTAACATTTGTAGTGCAAGACTTTTTTTTTTTTTTTTGTACTGATTCTATTGCATCTATGTATATTTTATAAAGTGGATTCCATACGGGCACAGCGTATTTAAGTTGGGAGCGTATCAATGAAGTGTACATAAGGCAATAAGCGTTAGCCCGTGTGAACTGAGAACAAGATCGCGCAACCAGACCGTACATCCTTCTAGCCTTGCTAATTACGTTAACAATATGTATGTCCAGGTGTAATTTTGTGTCAAAATAACTCCTAGGCCTCCTTAATGTTATCAACTTTTTCCAGAAGAGTGCCATTTAGTGAATAATTTGTATTTATGTTATTAATTTTCTTGGAGAAAGTGATAGCCTTACATTCATTCACACTCAGACTCAATTTGTTCAGATGACAATATTCTGAGAATCTATCTAAGTCCGATTGAAACTTTTGATGATCATTAATGCTTTCTATCTAAAAAAAAAACAAGGGCGCAGTTATAGAAGCTCGCACAGGGCGCAGAAGAGGCTTTTTACGGCACTGCTTGTAGGGGTACAGCCCCCACATACAAAATTTTTGAGCCCTCGGAGGTCCTAGTGAGACGTTACGAGATATGACTTAATTTTATAAAGGATTTATAGGATTTTAGGAAACTTTTGTAAAGCATTTATAGCATATGTAGATAAAAATTATAAAACTTAAACATTTTTAAACGTTTTACAAACATTAATAACTGAGTAGCAAACAAATAGTTTTTCGATGCTTCCATGATGAAAGTGAAAGTAGGCATATTTATGATGTCTACATTTCACTTCTGTTTTGTTAGTCTATGACGAATCATTCCATCGGTTGACAGATCATTCACTCATTTCATTTATTATGGCAGCCGAAATTTTGCAATCCGTATTTAATTTTTAGTCAATGAAATCTAGTTACTTACCGATGGAAAGTTATTCCTTCATATTTTGCTTTGTTCTTTGAATTACTAGTGCAGTATCTCAACACACAACAAGGCATTTTTGACTCAGTTGACAGTGTTTTCTTTAATGAATTGTGGAGTGTTTTATGCGCGTATTGCTAGCGAGTGACTAATATGAGGTTAACAGTGATAGCATATGATGAACAGAACACAACTGTGGTATGTGGCGTCTTCTCTAGTACGTAAGTACATAGATCTCGTTGGATGCATGTTATGCATTGGATGGACATCAAGGACCTGTCGCGAGATGTGACAGTAAATCCGTCGCGGAATCGGACGGTAAATCCGACGCGGAATCTGACGGTAAATCCGTCACGTACTCGGGTATTTGCATTACGCAACACACGGCCTAACTAATTACCTATGTACATGTAGGCCCACAGTATAAGTAGGCCCTGGTAGTGCGAGGCCGAAAATACTAATTTTGTATTTATGGGTTAGGGCGTGCCCTTGTCATGTACATATAATGACGAACTAGCCCGTCTCCAAATCTGACGGTAATTCGGCCTCATACTCGCATATTATTTTCAAGAGGCAACACGCGCTTTTATCGAATTACAGGTAAGCCCTACAGTATAAGTAAAGTAGACCCTAGCAGTGCGAGGCCGAAGAAAATACTAATTTTGTAATTACGGATTAGGGCGTGCCCGACTCATGTATAAATGACGAATCAGCCTGTCTCCTAATCTTACGATATATCCGAATCTGACGGTATCTCTTTCAAACGTCCTATACGATTTAAAAACGCTTGCTTCCAGCTTGCGTTTCAAACTAACGGAAGTAGGCGGTGGTGTGAGCTCAAGATAATATTTGCCCTATCTGACAGGTACCGACAAGGATTTGGGGATCCTTGTCGGTACCTGTCAGATAGGGACATATACACAAGAAATAGTAGGCTTACACAAGCTAGGCCATTTTCTCTTCAATGCGAATAACCACTCTCAACACTGTTAAAAATTCTGTAATTTTACATGCAAAAAAATGATTTAATTTTACATAAATCTGTAAAATTCCCGAAAATCTTGGAAATTTACGGAAAAATATGAAATTTTACATAATTTTTGTAATTTTTACATATTTTGCCGTAAATTTCCCAGATTTTTCGGGAATTTTACAGGTTAATGTGATTTGCATGTAAAATTACATAATATGTAACAGTAAAGGCATTGGTTTGGTGACCGCCGCGTTTTCCGGGGATAAGCTTTAGAGAATATTGTTTCTACTTCTCATTTGCCAGGTATTCATGCCAGGTATAACAGACCCTTAAGTTCATTTTATTTTGTACAGTGATCCGTACAAACCTTTAGTCGTCTTCTGAAACAACGACAATTCCGTCAGAAAGACTATTGTAATTTGCCGTCTCGTGGAAAGAGACGAAATAATAGTTGGCCATGTATACTATGGTATTACGTGTGGTCGTACTATGATCCATTTACCCCTCAGTATTTTGGAGTATCAACCCTTTGATCGCCGTGGACACCTTTAGGCTTCCAGCGGAAACTGTCCTGAACGACAACGCCAACATTCGTGTCACATAAACTGGTCGCGGCGTAGTAGGCACGCTTGTAATTTTTTCTTGCGGCGTTCAAAGGGCCAAGTTTTTCTCTTCAAATGACGTAATAAAGCATTCATTAGGAACTTCAGACGAATAAGAGTCTCGTTACCTTGTAACGGAATAAGGTTCTAATGAAAATTGACTTTATGGCAGCAAGTTATGACATATTTTATAGGCGATTTAAAAGGATTAAGTCCATAAAATCGAGAATGCAACACTATGTGGTAACAACTTATTAATTATGGATGTGGGTTAAGTTACAAAAGTATCCAAACGACCAATGAGAAATCTGTGGAATAACTTATTCTGCGTAGTCATAAATGTCGACTTGACCCAAAGCTGGGAACAAAAAGTTAAACTAAAGCGTATAACACACCAAAGCCGACTCACCGACACTGCCCGTTGCTGCCTGATGAAAGTGATCAGGCATGGCAGCCCCGGTTCTAACGGGGCAGGGAGGGCAAGCTGAGGCTATACCTCAGGCGGCAGCAAGGTCAGAGATCCGGCAAATGGAATATTTGCACCTCTTCCCTTCCGCCCATCGTCGCTTTTGGTATACAATACTGGTACCCAATAGAGACATGTTTGCTCCACCTATAAAAAAAGTCAATACGGGGCTGAGCATGGCTAGCGACTTGCGTTCGCGCTCAGTTGGACTTACCTGGCGACACACAATCTAACTGTCAGAAAGCTTCGGTGTGCAGAGTGCCTAAGAGCTCTACAGACGAACGGAACTTTGTCAACGACGACAGGCCGGTGGCGTTGGGAGTGTAGGGCGCCTTAGCCTATAACATTGTTAATTTTATGACCATGAATTATTTGGCTAACGGAAAACGTCACCTATCGTCCATTTGCCTCCACCTTTCACTTGAAAAGTCTGGCTCATGGTTTCTTTCAAAAGAAACGGGTTTCGAAGAGAAATTGAGATTCACGCAACGGATTCTGTGGGTCTGCAAGGTGTACGATCGACTTGTAGCTACCTACTATATACCCTTATAATGTACCGATACAGGCTGACTTTTTATCCACCAGCTAAATTTTTGGAGCAAGTTCAGTCCATGATACTGAACTACTTTCTATAAAAGAAGTTATTAAAAATCGATAAAAAATTTTCGTCCTTCCATACAAAATCCGTTTGGCTGAGCGCTGATTTATATGGGAGAACGAACAATTTTTATTGATTTTTAATATTCTTTTTTCATAATCATGGACTGAACTTGCTCTAAAAATTTTGCAGGTGGATAAAAAGTCAGCCTGTATATTATACATTTGTTCTCAATAGCCTGGTGTCTTAATTTACTGCCTGAAAACTTAAAGAATGTCCCGGCATAAATTTTCATGCGTGCGTACAGTCCTAGCAATATAGGAAGGCTTACCTCATTGTTGTACCATGTTACTGTATCTGCCAACATGAATATTAACTAGGGCATTTAACCTTATCAGTCACTTTACAGCTACGAGGGCTGTTTGATAAGTACCCGTTTATGAAAAAAAAAACATTTTTTTTTGTATATATGCATTTATTTTTCTACGTAGTCACCTTTTAACTCTATACATTTGTTCCACCTATACTCAAGCTTCAATAAACCATCCAAAAAGTATGTATTTGGAAAGTCATTAAAATAGGCCTCTCTGGCGGCAATGACTTCGTCATTTGATCCAAATGGCTTGCCACCGAGCCATTTTTTTAGGTTGGGAAACAAAAAGAAATCGCATGGGGCCAAATCTGGAGAATACGGGGGGTGAGATAATAGTTCGTAGCGTATCTGTGCTAATTTAGCCGTCACAACTCTGGACGTATGAGCCGGGGCGTTGTCGTGATGACAGTACTTTTTTCTTTTTTAAATGGGGTCGTTTGTCCTTCAACACGGCGTCAAATTCATCCAATAAATTGGCATAGTACTGCCCTGTTATTGTTTTTCCTTTTTCTAAATAGTCAATATGTATCATACCCTGCGAATCCAAAAAAACGGTCGCCATGACCTTTCCAGCCGATGGGACGGTTTTTGCTTTCTTTGGAGCAGGTTCACCCGGTAAAATCCACTGCTTCGACTGCTCTTTCATTTCCGGGGTGTAGTGGTGGACCCACGTTTCGTCCACGGTCACGAAACGACGCAGAAACTCCTTCGGGTTACGTTTGAACACGGCCAAACACTGCTCGGAAGTAGTCAGTCGGTTCCGTTTTTGCTTCTCCGTGAGTAAACGCGGCACCCACCTCGCCGATACTTTCTTCATACCCAATTTTTCTTCTAATATGTGTTGTACCCTCTCGATTGAAACATTTACAGCTTCAACGATTTCTCGAAGTTTAATTCGGCGGTCGGCTAAAACGATATTTTCAATTTTCTTAACCATATCGTCTGTAGTCACCTCAACTGGCCGGCCTGGGCGATCCTCATCAAAGACGGTTGTTCTCCCCCGCTTAAACTCGTTATACCAATATCTGACGGTTGTCATAGAAGGAGCACATTCATGGTAAACCGCTTGCATTCTTACTTTTATTTCATCACATGTTTTTCCTTCCAAAAATAAGCATCTAATTACAGACCGATACTGTTCTTTCTCCATTTTAACAATTTTAAGTTCACGCCTTCACTGAATCGTTGTCAAATGAGAAAAAAAACAAAAGAATGCCATTTTTTTTTTAATTTTCCCGCCTCTGAAAAATGGCTTAAAAAGGTGGTATACTTATTTGCGGCCAGTGATATTAATATATTTAGAAAACGGGTACTTATCAAACAGCCCTCGTATTCACGGGTGATAAGGCAGACCTGCTACGGTAAATGATCCTTTGTATGCTGAGTTTGTATGGAAACAGTACTGCAATCAATTTTAATTGCGTGTAGCGAACTGCACTGCATGGCCCGTGCTAAGAAAACAAGAATCCGTTGCGTAAACATACCACTTAAAAAATTACGCTTGCAATATATTGTGCGTCGCAGAAAATGAGTCGCGCAATTTACGTTCTACAGGTTGATTGCACCCTCTTTGCTTTGAATCATTCATAGAACACAAAACCGTAAGAAGACTTAAATTTCTTATATGTAAATGACTTTTAGTAGTTACTGTCGCCGTATGAAACGAAATGCAGCAAATATTACGCAACTCATTTTCTGCGCTTCCCAACTCAACAAAATTACGCTCTCTTGTCTGAACAATGATTTCTAAACCGGCAAAAATATTTTTCGGAGTGAAATCCCAGAATTTGAATATGAGCCAGATTGCAAAGTTGAGAGTGTGTTCTTAGAATGAAATGTATGACATATTTTTAAAATTGTATCTATCTATGAACTTTATGTGGTAACTTGTACTTTCTAACATTTAATGTAATCCTAGAATGTAAAATAAAAAATCTCACAAATGTATTTGATTCTTACTATAGGTATCAGTAAAAACTGAGCTAAGGCATGTATAATATCGGTATATTTTGGGTGCTCGGAAATTTAGAATATTGAATATTCAGTATTCTGAATTCTGGTGTTAGAATGCACGATCCTTGGCATGGTAAGAATAAGGACTCCTAAAATACCGTCTTAATTATTTATTTATTTATTTAACTTTATTACAAACGTAATAGGCGGACTTAAAGCCATAGGCTTTATCTACCAGTCAACCCACTGGTGATGCCGAGAAAAAAAAATTTTTAGGAGGTGCAAGTTATGTAGATATTGTCACATTTACCTTATGAGGATAGCAGTAACAATATATATATCAATATATATATTGTAGCCTCTTACTTGTGATTATTTACAAGAAGTCACCACCGGCTTTCTACCTAGTAAAGACATGAGACCAATTCAGGGAGTGAGGTGGCGTGTGTTGGTTGCTCAATTAAACTACAATTTGTGAGCAACAGATGTGTTTTATTAATTATATATGCATACCATAATGGGACAGATTCACCACTATCTTGACGTTAGATTTCTTGAGAAACACTCGTCAAAATACAATTCTTTACATATAGGCAAATAAAGATTCACTTACTTAAATTGTCCTTGTTAATTTAGTAACATTATAAGTAGTTTACACAGGTAGACCTTCGAATGATGTACTTAGATTTTCAGGTTGTCTCCCAAGGTCCTTTCGATGTGATGCCATCAGGTCAGCCATCAGTGATGTGGGATATGCAGTCTGTTCCTTTATATTTGCGAAAAACTAACTGCGCTCACTTTTTAATATTTTATTAAATTATTTAAATCATTTCTTAGAACCCTAAAACAAAAGATGTATTTATTGATTATTTTGTATTTTAATTTTATTTTGTATTGACAATGTGACAACTCGTGTCATGGTTTTTACTTACGATATTATATCGGTCTATTAAATTTATTTATGACATCTTCCCCTTTTCTTCCTCCTCATCGTCCAATCTGGATTTTGTTTAATTAAATTTAAGTACAAGTACAAGTTGTATGTGTATCTCAATCAAGACGCTTAAGGCGAAGATATAGGCAAATGGCCTTGAAGTGTGAAATAAATTGTTAACTCGTAAATATGGTGATAATTTCCATATTGCTCTACGTCATGCACTAGATAGCCCTTTAAATTATTTTATGAACTGCCGTTAAACTATTATTGGTGATCCGTCTAGCTTTAAAACTTGCCGTGGCCACTTTTGGCGGAGGCAAGTTTTAAAGCTAGACGGACTAATGTAAATACTTTCAACGGTGGTTTATAAAATAATTTAAAGGGCTATCTAGTGCATGACGAAGAGTAATATGGAAATTATCTCCATATTTACGAGTAAACAATTTATTTCAAATGAGGGCGCCACTTCAAGGTCATTTGCCTATATCTTCACCTTAAGACGGACGATGTCACTCCAAAGATGGCTGTCAAAAGCCTGTTTATTTTTCTATCTACTCTTTCTTTACGGACTTAGATGAAAGGTTTTTGACTTACAAAAATCGGATGAGTTTATGAAACATATTAAGTTTAAAATTTATATTTATGTATTTTGTTAATTTGTTATTTATAGCTTTAGATATATTGTTTCACATTTATTTTTATTTATGCTTATTTAATTAAAAGGAATGAATGACGACTAGCGACATCTCGTGTCAATTTCAAGCCGATATTGTATTTTGTTTGGAAGACGTTAGTGTAGATGTCGCTACTGATATCAAAATATTTTTTGTTTGTTACAATATATATATATATAAGGTCTAACAAAATATACTGAAACTATTTTAATGGTGAGCCCAGTCCGTGATACTGAACAACTTTCCCCAGGGAACATATAGTGAAATATAAAAAATATATTTTCATACAACACTTACTTTTGAACGCTATGTATCTCGCCGTCTGGACGACGCGCTCAGCTGATCCCAGCAAAAGTCGTCTACACACGCGGTGACTCACACAATAGCAATCACTGGATTCACAGGTAATTCAAATTGTTTGCACTAGATAGTAATTAAGTATGATAGGTATTTAATTATTCACCACACACATATGCTTTAAAATAAGGAATTAAAATTATGTTCCTTGTTTTGATAAGAATTTTATAAAGAAATGCTAACATTTAACGTTTCGTCCTTTTAAATCGTAATGTATGTCCATGATTAAAGCCTCAATACAGTCAAACACACGCATACGTACTGTCAAGAAAAAATTATGTACACTAAATTTACACAAACCTACATATGTATTAATAAAATTGAATTCATGGTATATGCGCTCCCAATATCGTACATCTTCTTCAAGATAACCAAACACGACTGGAGTTATTTGTCGGTATAATCAAAGTATGTTATTTCACATGAAGCTGTTTTCCTTTGAATAGAAAAAAAAAGATTTAGCCGTAAAGAGTTGCCGTTCAATTATTGTCCGGCGGCAATTATGATGTTTGTTTGTTTCTTTTGTCGGCATATTTACCTAACAAAAATACATCAAAGTATTTTATTTCACAAGAAGCGGTATTTCTTTGAATAGGAAAACAAAAGATTTCGCCGTAAAGGCTCGCCTGTGCAAAACAGGCAAAAAATATTGACTCGTGCCGTTGGCAGCGCATCGAAAGTATCCAGAAAAGGGCCATAAAAGTGTACCCGTGGGAACGCAGACATAACCGTCAACCAAAATATTATAAAGCAATCGACAATAATTGAAAACTTTAAGTTTTTGTCAGTTGCAAGTTGCAAGTGATGCAATTAGCATTCCGCGCGCGATTTAAGAATGCCAAATTATCGGTATTCTCAACAACAGTATCTTGATATGGTAGTGTGTTACGAAGTGTGTAATTACGACATGCTAGTATTATGTTTGAGGACCTCCATAGATGCAGGCCTCATTTACATACAATATTAGGTGCAGTGCAACGTTTCAGAGATTTCAATAATTTTATGCCTCGTGTAATAGATGCGGGTCGTCCACGAAGATCGTTATGGGACGAAGAAAATATTTTGGAATTCTTCCACTGTTTCCCATGGGCAAGCACAGCTGATGCAGCACAAGTATTTCAAATAAGCGCTATGTATGCTTGGCGACTACTAAAAAGCGAAAATATGCATCCATTTCATTACATGAGAGTTCAAGAACTTTTGGAAAATGACCACAGTGCTCGTGAAATTTTTGTAGATGGTTTATGCAGGATCCATCGCGGAATATTTTATGGACTGATGAGTGTACCTTTACACGAGTGAGAATTTTTAATATTCATAATGATCATTATTGGGCAGTACAAAATCCACGCCAAGTGAGGCCGGATCATTTCCAACATCGTTTTTCTGTAAATGTTTGGGCAGGATTATTAGGTGACCACCTAATAGGACCTGTATTTTTAGAAAGGCTTAACGCTGATTCATACCAAACGTTTTTGGAAAATATTTTAACGGATATTTTGGATGGCATTCCCCTTAACCTGACTCGGAATCTCATCTATCAGCATGATGGTGCCCCTGCACATTATGCCAGAAGTGTGCGAGATTATTTAGACAGTACGTATGGACTTAGATGGATTGGCAGAGGTGGGCCTATTGAATGGCCACCAAGATCTCCAGACCTGACACCACTAGATTTTCACATGTGGGGCAGAGTTAAATCTTTAGTTTACGGACAGGACGGGTACACGATATCGAATCGTGAAGAACTAAAACAACGTATCGTGAATGCATTTGAAAGAATGAGAGGTGATAGAGAAGTTTTAATTAAAGTGCAACAACACATACAAAAACGGGCTATGAAGTGTATTGAAGAAAGAGGAGATTATGTGCAAAATGTAGTTTAAAGAGTTTTAATTCTACATAATATCTGATTACTGTAAATAAGAATGATTTGTTGATTGTATGTAAATAGAGCTGATTAACCATTTTTAAACACGCCTAATTAAAATAAGTATTTAAGCCAGTTTGAGTCTAGGAGTTATTTTAAGTAGTTTATAATTTTTTTTAATAATTAAATACTTATTTTAATAAGACAGTCCAAAGCCTGAGGTGTGATGGGAAATGATTAATCACTTTATTACTTGAGTAAAGCATACGATTCTGCAACTGTGATTGTGTTATGAATTGAATGTGAGTGTGATACAATTCTGTGATTGTGATGTGAACTTGTGTTTGTGAGTGATGGCGCGGATGTGATGTGACCGCGTCTGTGGCTGCCTTTAGTAAGAGCGGCAATCGGGCGAACGGCGGAGCATCTAAGGTCACAAGTCAGTGTATGTTAAAAATAAACTTTATATTTTACTGTATGTTCCTTGGGAAAAGTTGTTCAGTATCACGGACTGAATCTGCCCTTAAAATAGTTTGAGTATATTTTGTTAGACCTTATATAAGAATTTAAATTAAATTCACATCAAAACTGTTATGTATGATAGTGAGAAATATATGTAGTTTCTTATTTATTACGTTTTTTATTGATAATTTTAACTTATTTTTTAACAAGTATCGGACATGCAAATATTTTTTGTTCTTTTGCTTTTACTATGTGAAAAGATTTGCAGCTATCAGCCCATGTAACTGAATAACTTTAGTTCACCAATTTTCACGAAATCAAAATAAAATCGGATTTTTATACAAATTGACTCGATCACCTGATCAGTTTGTATGAAAATTCAAATATTGTTTTTTAGTTTTTTGAAAGTTGTTGAACAAAAGTTGTTCAGTTACATGGGCTGAGGTACCATCTGAGAGGTTTTGCGTTCTTTACTTAACACGATGTATATATTTAATAGTTTATATGTATATATATTTGTTAAATGTTTTGGTTATTTATTTTTATCTGTAAGTACTATACATATTTTATAGGTTATATTAAATATTAGACTTTTTAAATGTTATTTTATACATATTTTAATCTGCTAGCCACACATGTTTTCTGCTTGGTTTATTGGTTGACCGGTAGAGTGGATGCCATATGGCATTAGGTCCACCACTTGTACAATAGTTTTGAGCAATAAGGTATTTAAATAAATAAATAAAAATAATTGCAAAGGGTATTTTCCTTATTCACTTCGATTACATTATAATATATTTATTTTTTTGCTTTTTAGAGTTTTCGGATTTGTAGTTCATTAAACATCTATTTTAATCTAATTTACAATAAAAATGTTATGACATAGGGTATTACAGAAACTTTCTTACATCGATTACATTGTTCATTGTAGTTTAAAACCTATTTCTTATACCGGAATTAATTAATTTAATATTTACCACTTATGTATCATTTGAAAACATAAAATAACTTAAAATAATAAAGTTAATTGTAAAAACTTAAAATACCTTACAGACTTAATACTAAACAAACTATGACTACTTTAACAAATTAAACTATTTTAAGTACATATTCAGTCCATGATAAACATATATAGAAATACGTTGAGTAAGCTTTTTTTAGGATTCTCAAAGTTCACTGTTCATATGATACGAAGTTTTATAAAAATAAAATGAACGGACAGAATTTGATCTTAAAATAGTTTTTATATTTTACACGTTATTTACTATAAAATTACGTCAATACGAACGATTCACATTGTCATGTCATAAGCACCGTCAACAAAACAAAGTTAATGACTTGATGAATGAATGATAATTAAATTTAAAAAAAAACACAATTTTTTTAGGAGTTTCTTCCATATCTCCAAAGTTCTTCATCATATCTTCACCAAATTAAAATGGGACCAACTTGGTAGTAAAGGCTTTCAAATAAAAAAAAGAATCATCAAAATCGGGTCACAATTGGCGAAGATATCGCGTAACAATCATACATATAAATAAAAAACAGTTGAATTGATAACCTCCTCCTTTTTTGTAGTCGGTTAAAAAATATCCCTATGAAATTTTAACCAGTTACGCCATCAGTCTCCCATCAGACTTTCATCATTCAAAACAGACTGACAAAATAATATAAAATTAAATTTTCATCCGTCCGAACAATCAGTCTTGTCAATCCGTGGATTACACGATGATTCTGACCAGACTGATAGGCTGAATTGATGCCAAACTGAGCGTGTAACCTTGCAGCACGTATAACTCCTTTTCAATCAAAACTATAATTAGGCCCAATCCACACAGCTACGCTTACCGGGACTGTGCGTGACTGTGGGTTGCTTCACTGTTTGGCTTGGGCCTTCGAATTATCCGAATCAATCACAGGCACAATAATATCACAGACAAATCCGCTGAGCGATGATATGCCTAGTCTCATTAAAAATAAGTCCATTTGTTTTATTGATGTACTACAACTACACTTCTACCATAAGACGTTTAAAGCCGACGCTAGGCCTAATTACTAAATAAACATTTGATTTTTGTTTTTTTTTTACGCGGTTTTAAAAGACTGACACACGCAACATTCTTTAGGTCACAGTCACACACCGTGCGTGTGAAAGAGAAAGACGATGCACGAGGAGCGTCCCCACCCGTCCTCTGATTGACGCAGCGTCGGCCTTAATGCAGTGAGCCTTTAATAAGGCCCAGTAATATACCTAGTCTAGCCATAAATATTGTAAAAAAGAAAAAATATATTTTTCTATTGCAAATAACATTTATTACTTATACAATGCGTTAGTTTAATACATAAATGTAAAACAATTTAAAATATAAAAAGATTATTCGAAGTGGTCTCCATTGGCTGCAATACATATAAGCACGCACTTTTTCCATGGGAAAATTATTCACTGCCAGTCGTATAGATTGTTTTAGGAACTCCAAATTATCATGACGTTTAGAGCAAGCCGTACAGAGAGAGTACGGCTTGCTAATGAATAGAGTTTTAAAAATTTCATTTGGCTCCATACCTACTTTGTGCAATGCAATCACAGCGATTCGGTTCTCTTTATCAACCTACTCCATTTTAATATCGCAAAATATTGCACAATATATTGGCGCCAAAATAAGAAAAGACAATGAAAAATCATATAAAAATAACGGATTCCAAATTCAAATGTAATATTTTGTTTTTTTTTTAAATTGTAACAGTATTTATGGCCAGACTAAGTAATTAAATAGTACCTACTAGTACTTATTCTGTGGCAATACGTATATATACATAAGACAAATGGAAAGATATCAAATATTTTCCCCTAAATAAAAGGGAATTTTACGCTAATGAAGTGGAAGGGCACGAAATGCAGCTTCCAAAAGTTGCTAACATATCTTGTCTACCGAAATGTATTAGCAAGAAAGCCTAACTGCTTATGAATGAAATGCTTTCTTATCTGCCAAACATGGTCATCTGCAGTCAATAAAATGTTAAATTTACTTAAAAACGCAACTAGCAAGGATGTTGTTCGTCTATAATTCTTGAAAATGCTACCAAACGAGGTGTGGCAAAAAACAAACCTTTATGTCAACATTATTTTAAATATAAAAATTAGAGTTTCGCTCTCCACTCCACAATCTAAGAGTGACCATTTTTTTTGCCCACAATACATTAATAAAATGCCTTAAGGCCCCGTCAGTTCGGAGCCAAAAACACTGTGTTTTTAAAAATCACTGTAAATAAACTACTTACTACAGTTTCTTACTCAAAATGTTTACATAGGAATCTTAAGGCTTTCCTACAGATACCCACAATATCCCAAACACGATTGAGCATTTTTGGCTTGATAGAAAAAAATCACAAACATACCTCTAAATTTGCCTAAATTTACCTTTAAAAAAGATATTTCTACTATATACAACCACCTTTTTATATAAAAATTATAGGTACCAAAACATGTATAATCTAAATTACTAGTTACTTTTGCTACACAAAAAATTATAAATATAATACAAAAAAATAATAAATAAAACACAGCAAAATATCGTCGAGCGGGCCTTCGTTCGTTCTCGACGAATATTTCACTGTTTTATTTATTTTTATTTAGCTATTCAGGTCCCACAGTTGGGCAAAAGCCTCTTATTTTTGTTTTCAATTACATACTTATATCTTCGGCTGTTTCCCTCCATTCTTTATCAAAAGCGGACAACTCGTCTCTCCATCTCATCTGTTTTATTTATTATTATTTTTGTATTATATTTATAATTTTTAGTGTAGCGAAACGACTACTAATTTAGATTATACATTTTTGGTATAATTTTTATATAAAAAGGTGATTGTATAAAATAGTAATATCTTTTTTAAAGGTAAATTTAGGCTAATTTAGAGGTATGTTTGTGATTTTTTTTATCGAGCCAAAAATGCTCAATCGTGTTTTGGATATTGTGGCTGTCTGTAGAAAAACCTTAAGATTCCTATGTAAAAATTTTATACAATAAACTGTAGTAGTTTATTTACAGTGATTTTTATAAACACTCCACAGTATTCTTGGCTCTGAATTGACCGGGCCTTAAGGTGAAGATATAGGCAAATGACCTTGAAGTGGCGCCCTCATTTGAAATAAATTGTTAACTCGTAAATATGGAGATAATTTCCATATTACTCTTCGTCATGCACTAGATAGCCCTTTAAATTATTTTATAAACCACCGTTGAAAGTATTTACATTAGTCCGTCTAGCTTTAAAACTTGCCTCCGCCAAAAGTGGCCACGGCAAGTTTTAAAGCTAGACGGATCACCAATATTAGTTTTAACGGCAGTTCATAAAATAATTTAAAGGGTTATCTAGTGCATGACGTAGAGCAATATGGAAATTATCACTATATTTACGAGTTAACAATTTATTTTACACTTCAAGGCCATTTGCCTATATCTTCGCCTTAATCACGTTTACCGCAATCAATATAAAATTTTATTGCCAATTTAATCTTAAATACTTGTATAAAATAAAGTACAAAAGTACTCTTATTTATAAAAAATAGGAAAATCTTGTGGATACATGAATTTTCCGGGGTCCAGTGCTGTCCCAATTTGAAATAAAATGTTTGAAAGGAAACGGAGATATCATTTAAAATTTTGTACCATACGGCTCTAGGAAACCCTCCAAACTATTTTATGAACTACTGTTTACAGTTTATAGTGAGAACGTTAGGCTTTTCTTAGCATTTTTGCCAAAAGTGGCCGTTTTCCGCAAAAATACTAAGAAAAGAAAAATTTCAAATGATATCTCCGTTTCCTTTGAAATAATTTTTTTCAAATGGTGGGCAGCACTGGACCCAGGAAAATTCATGTAACCCCTTAACACCCTGCGAGACGCTCAGGCCCAGAAATTGTTAACAAATATTATCCCACTGCTAGCAAAAGCCTCCCTCATCTACTGACGGCTGCTTGCGGCCTTTTTATTTCTAATCTCTTCGTCTTTCTTTTTCAAAATCTCTTCTAAGTTGTCCCATTGACATTTGGACGTTTCTTGGCGCTCCTTAGCTTCGCTTCGTGCCATGTATTGTTTAGCCAAATCATCGGCGTATTTTGATGGTTTGAACTGGGCTGTGGGATTGCTTTTGTGTACTTTAGTGTCCACAGCGCTCCCATTGGGCGATTTCACACTCATGCCTTTTCGTTTAAAAGGAATAGGGCCCAGGCAAACCATGGATGTCGATGACTTGACAACTTGCGGCCTTTTTGGATCCAACCAATTGTTAACCTTTTCGATTGATTCTTGGATACTTTTTGTATCTATATCTATGTTACTTTCTTCATTGTCATTGTTTGTTTGAACTGTTTCAGTAATTTCCTTTTTTTCAACAGTCGGTGGTTGTTCTGTTGGTACATCTTTGGTACCTTTGGTAAAGTAATCGGGCGTAAACAGTTTTATTTTCTTTTCAGTGACTTTTGACGTGGATGGGGGGCTTGGCTTAGCCGAGTGGAGTTTAAGCAAATTAGATATTGCCACGTTTCGTTCTTTTTTGCATATCGGAGACTCCGATTTAAAAGTGGCGCTTATTTTGTTGCGTAGTTCGTTTGTTTTTTCGGCAACATCCTTTGGTATCAAGTTTTCAGTCACACCTTTATCGCTTTTTTCACTAATTTTAATTGTTGTTACACAATTTTCCGTGCGAGTATCTAAACTACATACAGCACTTTCCGGGAATGTATTTGAAGCACTTTTACTCCCTAAACCTTCAACACTTTCCTGTGGAGATGGCAATTTAGGGGGACTTTTGGCATCTTGTATTTTCCTCGGAACGAACTCCTTTACTAGAGGATTTAATTTACTTATCACTATGGTTCCATCGTATGGTGTATCTCGATCTTCGTCATCTGAGCCGTGGACCTAAAAATTACATTGTATCAGATAACTCTAACTTTCTTTATTAATTAATGAATTCGAACTGAGAAAATTCGTAAAACAAAAGTCACTGGCATAGCCAACTTGTATTATTAATTACATAGATACCTATACCATTTAAATATTTCAACAAACGTAATTTAAACTTACCATTCGCAGACATTGTTGGATGCCATTAAGATCTGGCTTCACCGACGAATGGCCGGGGTCGCAGCTCGTGCCTCCAAAGCGCAAGTCTATTTCTGCAACAAGAGCAAATCGCAGGTAAAGGAGTGGTTTGCATCGGACAGAATCAATACTGCATCCCTCCCCCCACGACCCCTCATTCCCCGCCACATACAAGTACACATACAATACAATACCCTTTATTGCACAAAAGTAAAAAAACTGGATATACTCATCTTAAAAACTAGGAAATGCGCAAAAGGCGGCCTTATCGCATACCTACATCAAGGTTTGCATCGGCATTTCATTATGCTCTACTGACATATATTTTAGGCATTATGGCTCAGATTAAAGAAAAGTAGATTTTAATAATAAGCTACAATAGGGATTATGACTGGGTCAGAAAAGTATTATTCTTGTTAGTCTTTTAGATTATCCAGAAATAATGGAACCATATTTTTCAATTTATCAAGAAAGTAGAAATTCACAAAAATAAGCAGCATTTAAGTTCCAGACAGGAGGCCTGTGACGTCACCGCTATGTAAAAATTGTACAAAGCCACCTATTTGTTCCACCTATACTCAAGCTTCAATAAACCATCCAAAAAGTATGATTTTGGAAAGTCATTAAAATAGGCCTCTGTGGCGGCAATGACTTCGTCATTTGATCCAAATGGCTTGCCACCGAGCCATTTTTTTAGGTTGGGAAACAAAAAGAAATCGCATGGGGCCAAATCTGGAGAATACGGGGGGTGAGACAATAGTTCGTATCGTAACTGTGCTAATTTAGCCGTCACAACTCTGGACGAATGAGCCGGGGCGTTGTCGTGATGAAACAGTACTTTTTTTTTTAAATGGGGTCGTTTGTCCTTCAACACGGCGTCAAATTCATCCAATAAATTGGCATAGTACTGCCCTGTTATTGTTTTTCTCTTTTCTAAATAGTCAATATGTATAATACCCTGCGAATCCCAAAAAACGGTCGCCATGACCTTTCCAGCCGATGGGACGGTTTTTGCTTTCTTTGGAGCAGGTTCACCCGGTAAAATCCACTGCTTCGACTGCTCTTTCATTTCCGGGGTGTAGTGGTGGACCCACGTTTCGTCCACGGTCACGAAACGACGCAGAAACTCCTTCGGGTTACGTTTGAACACGGCCAAACACTGCTCCGAAGTAGTCAGTCGGTTCCGTTTTTGCTCCTCCGTGAGTAAATGCGGCACCCACCTCGCCGATACTTTCTTCATACCCAATTTTTCTTCTAATATGTGTTGTACCCTCTCGATTGAAACATTTACAGCATCAACGATTTCTCGAAGTTTAATTCGGCGGTCGGCTAAAACGATATTTTCAATTTTCTTAACCATATCGTCTGTAGTCACCTCAACTGGCCGGCCTGGGCGTTCCTCATCAAAGACGGTTGTTCTCCCCCGCTTAAACTCGTTATACCAATATCTGACGGTTGTCATAGAAGGAGCACATTCATGGTAAACCGCTTGCATTCTTATTTTTATTTCATCACGTTTTTCCTTCCAAAAATAAGAATCTAATTACAGACCGATACTGTTCTCTCCATTTTAACAATTTTAAGTTCACGCCTTCACTGAATCGTTGTCAAATGAGAAAAAAAACACAAAAGAATGCCATTTTTTTTTTAATTTTCCCGCCTCTGAGAACTGGCTTAAAAAGGTGGTATACTTTTTTGCGGCCAGTGATATTAATATATTTAGAAAACGGGTACTTCTCAAACAGCCCTCGTGTTCTCCTTTAAGTTCATATTTTGACTGTGAGAACCAATTATAACCCTAGATATATGCAATTTCTTTAAATTTACAAATTTTTACCGAAATCTGACATGTCGTTTCAAAATAAAACGTAGACTACGTTTGTATGCGAAACTGATTCTGTCTAGGGTGAGGGGACTCTGTAACTTTATCTGTACATATACGGGTCCAACAAAATATACTGAAACTATTTTAAGGCTGAATACAGTCCATGATACTGAACAACTTTCCCCAAGGAACACATATCGAAATATGAAAAATAATTTTTGACGACCGCGCGTCCCGTACAAGTTGACCGATCAGCTGATCCGAGTTTGTTTTGAAAGCTAAAAATTATTTTTCATATTTCGATATGTGTTCCTTGGGAAAAGTTGTTCAGAATCATGGACTGAATTCAACCTTAAAATAGTTTCAGTATATTTTGCTAGACGTTACATATTATACTTCGTTGAGTGAAGTCACAATTTGATCCTAAATAAGTAGTGTCACAAACACGTTTGTTCATTAAATATAAATCAAATTTTGCACTCGTATTACCGCATATTTGCATGTCTGCAGAATGCAATAATTGGGACGATGACGACATAATAAGTCAGAGAATCAGTGTAATGTGCAACTGCAAACGCATCGAAATATCTGAAATCTGAATACGTCAAGTCAACATGACCTCACTTGTGAGTCTTGTGACGAATGTCGACATGTTTATTCGTTCGTTTTGTCATTTTTTAAAAATGTTTTTCCTATAGAGATATGATTGCATGCTTCCATGCTGGTCTGGGAAAAAAGAAAAAACTTAGACAAAACAAAACAAACAAAAAGCTTCTCTTTTCAAGAAAGCTTCCAAGTATCGCCCGGTAAGAAATGGTTTTTAGGGTTCCATACCCGAAGGGTGCAAACGGGACCCTATTACTGAGACTCCGCTGTCTGTCCGTCTGTCTGTCTGTCCGTCTGTCACAGTCACAGGGCTCTATCTCTTCAACTGTAATAGCTAGATACTTGAAATTTTTACCGATTGTGTATTACTGTGGCCGCTATAACAAATACTAAAAATAAAAAAGTTGAAAATTAAAGGAGGTCGTCATACAAAAAATGTGATTTTTCAGCGTTTTTAACTAGATCTTTATAATGGCATTAACTAGGTACTTGAAATTTTCACAGATTATGTATTACTATGGCCGTTATAACAACAAATACTAAAAATAAGAAAAAGTTAAAAATTAAAGGGGGTTGTCATTCAAGAAACGTGTTTCTTCAGCGTTTTAAAACATTGTACGGTGGTACGGAACCCTTCATGTACGAGTCCGTCTCGCACTTGCCCGTTTATTCTATTTATTTAGACATGGGACAAGACACGGGATAGTACTCTCGTGACTTAGTATTATTATGCGTACATTTTTTTGCAAAAAATAATGAACGTTCTGATTTCGTACCTGGCTTCCTAAAAACTGAGTAGAAATGGTTTTTTGAGTCATTGGTGGTGGTACCAGGTATGATGTTACAGTACTCTCGTGAGTCGTGACTTAGTCATATGATAATTTTTTTTACCCACTAAACAAAAATCTTCTCATTTTCAAGCAAGCTTCCTAGTATCGTATCGTAAGTAATGGTTTGGTACCTATCCCCCGATAGTACTCTCGTAACCTTAGTCATATGAAATTTTTTTTTGCAAATTTCCTGATGTTTCGGGCCCCACAACTTCCAAGGGCTTCCTATTTGACGCGTAGGAAATGGTTATTTGGCCTATCTAGATATAGATCTACGGCAATATTTAACTAGGTATAGGTATATTTCTCCCTAGTTTATCAAGTGAATGCAAGCACAGCAGGGAGCGACAGCTAATAATGTATATATTTGAAATGTGCTAATTGCTCTTTCATTTTACACGGTGTGAATTGATTTGTTTTATTTATTACATCACGTAGTCTATAGCCAGCGTACCTTATTTGTTAAGATTAATGGTAATTTATCATAGAAGATATGAGGCAACAGATGAACACATTATACATACACAAACATACCTACATACAGTGGTGAAACAATAACTCTCCTTTTGGCTTCGCCGCAGTCGGGTAAAAAGTTAGTGTTTTTTACAGAAATAAAGTGCTAACGTTTTCAAACTTTCTTGAAGTAAAAATATATCAAAAGCACACGTTACTAAATCCCTTCCTGTTGCATCGTTACATTAACTTTAATTTGACCTCCTTTTGAGGTATGAAACCCTAAAAAGTAAGGGTTGCTACACACACACACAAGCGGGCCGGCATCGGCATTGGCGGTTCGGTAGTGTTGCTTGCTTGCTGCACTTTTTACACCGCAATTAT
This sequence comes from Acrobasis repandana, assembly GCA_963576875.1. NCBI lineage: Eukaryota > Metazoa > Arthropoda > Insecta > Lepidoptera > Pyralidae > Acrobasis > Acrobasis repandana. The sequence goes on from OY756222.1 coordinate 20,874,137, forward strand.
ATTTCGATCTTACCGCCCGACTGTGGCAATTAATGCCGGCCCGACAGCTACCCAAGCCCAAGTCACCCTAAGTATAAACTAGTAGTTCGCCGCGAACTTAGACCTCGCGATTTTTAGATATATTATTAATATTTTAAAAACTACTGAACCGATTTTGATGCCCAACGATCTCGAAAATTCTATTGATATTTCCTACATGCCTTTCAAATTTCATCAAAATCGGACCATCACAGTGGGAACTTGGACTCATTTTCATATCAAAAATCTATAACTTATCTGTCAATAAAGATATTCAAGTGATTTTTTTCCCTGATAATCTTGAATGTATGTGCTTTAAAATAATGTATATTTTGTATGTAAAAATTTATTTATAAAAGTAAAAAAATACAAGAAAGCAAAAAAAAAGACAATTTAATTCTTACATCTATGTTCTTCGAAGTCAAAAATGCATAATAAACATCTACTATGTTAAATATATATAAATAAACTCTAATATGACTTAAACGTCACTCAAGAGCTCCTTTGCTTCATCAATAAGCTCCAAATATTTTTTGTTGTATGGTTTTCTTATGCTTGAAATGTATGGATCAGAGGTAAACAAAAGTGAATGTAGAACGTCTTCATTGGTTGCTGCCCTCGAACATTTTCTTGCATGATGAAGCCTGAACTGTTTATAGTCTTTATTTCGTGACTCTTGAGCATCTTCGGAGAGTTGCCCAATAGGCAAGACAGAAAAATGACGAATAACACTCTCACCATGAATCAACACCTTGTGTACAGAAGATGGCATATAATACCATTTATATTTATTAACATATAATTGTGCTGTGTCGAAAGCATACTGACCAAATTTTGTGGCATCAGTACCTCTACCGCTTGACATGACCTGAAGTATAACGTAAAACCGTTTTATTAATTCCTCATCTATACCTGTGATTTCTGATGAACACTGGTAATTTTGGAAAAATCGTCTGGCTGTATTTCCGTCATTTGTGTTGCCACTAACTTGCTTTGGTTTATCAATATTCAATCCAAGCTCTTCTCTAAACCTTCGCTGTACGTACTCGTAAGTCTTCTTTTGTTTTTTTAAGTCTTTAGTTTCTTTTGTTGTGGCAGACCATTTTTCAAAACCAAGATTATAAGATAAATGTAAAACAAGTTCCATAAATCTGATCGAACAATGCAAAGTTGAAAGGCCATATTGATAGGCAGTTTCATCGACAGGTTTATCCTGCACTTTTTCTAAATTGTTCATCTCTGATGGTTTAGCACCGCAAATGGTACATACAGCACCTGATGAAGTTTCTGTCAATACTTGAGCTACTTTTCCGTCAATCATAGTTAAAAATAATGTATGTTTTATTTCAATACCTTCGCCATTATGATTGATTAGGGAAGGATTAAGGGATAAAATTTGAGCATTAATTTCATCGACTACTTTTCTGGTCTTCTCAGGCGTTTCTTATGAAAATTCTAATAAAATTGGTCTGCAATATCTCACTGATGATGGAGCAGGATTATTCCACAATACTTCATTCGTATTCGTATTAACAAGTCGCAGGGGCACTAATGAAGAAATAAATAAATTGGAGGAGAAATAAATAAAATGATGTCATTCTCTTCAGGTTTACTCTCTTCAGAAAGGACTTGCTTATATTTGCTCTGTCCGCTTGACCCATCACATCCCCATTTGGAATATAACATTAAGTGGGTTGAACCAGTTTTAATAACATCATTAATTTTTAAGAGGTGTGATCTAAAAGATCTTGCAGTTTGATTTTTGCTCTAATGTTAGTAATTTCAATGCTTGATTCTGGTGGATAGCAATTTTGTTTAGCTTCACGAATCAATTTGTATGACGGAAACAATAAACAATTCTTTGCTATTAGACAATTCCTCGTATGATCATACTGCGCTCTAGTTAGATCCAGTTCTAAAGAAATGCTAAGAGCTTCGTCTTTTGAATAGGCTGTTTCCGGTTCATTGAGAAGATTTTTCGTATTTCACTCTTTTTCCTGCCGGCCATGCTCGCAAAACTTCGACGATCAATGCTTCTTCTATTTCGCCACGAGACCTTAAACCCTGTACGTATGAATTCAGAATGAAATCAAGTCCACACGTATCAAGCAATACTTTATTTTTCCGCTTCTTTGTACTTTCTGCACTGTCTTCGTATGGTTTAGAAGGTCTTCCTCTTTTACCTGTCGATGTAGAAGGTTCGGATTCGCATGTACGTTCTTCTAGCTTAACGGTGAATATGCCATCCAACCAATTGTTATTTTGACTTAAAAAAAATTCCTTCTTTCGCCCAGATTTAGTATATCGCTGACGAAACTGAGTTATAAAGGACTTTTGAATACTTGCTATAATTTTTGAAATATCTGCATCTGAATATTTTGGGAAATTATTTCGTATATAGTATGAGATAGAAGAAACAGTAGCACTTGGATCACTTTCAATTACCTAATAACAGACTTAAGTCACGTCTGGTACACGAAAATTCACTCATTGTGTAGAGTTAATTAAAAAAAACTTTTAGCTATGACAAAAACGAATGAAGAACTGTACTATTGCTTATGCAAAATAACCATTTTATACTAAATATTAATGGGAAACGTGTGAAAATGTATTTGATAAATACTATTCATTGTTAAGTGGTTATGTGGTTTTGCATGGGAATGGGAATTAATAACATTTATAACTTGTGTGGAAACTCAACAAAAATATATCAAAAGATGACGTATAATGTAACAATTGAGCCAAAAGCATGTTTTTTTGTGTCTAAGCTTAAAATATAAAATAAAGAAAATGCTTGGTAACGTACTCAAAAAACAGACATTGTTCCCGCCTGCATATAATATTATATTTCAATACGTTGCGCAACAAAGTCGCAAAAAAATATTTTTTGCCGTCAAATTATATTATATTTCCTACAAAATAAACCATGAAACAGAACTTCGGCAAGCTTCGGCAACTGTCGTATCTCCAACTGAAAGTTCGAGAAAAGAAAATAGGACAAATAATTATAATATGTGTGTTTACTTGAGTATAAATGTACTATATGTACTAAACTACATACACATTTATTTTAAAGTACACATTATAAACTTTTTTAAATGGTGTCACAGTTTATATATTTTTTATTGTTATCATATCATAAAATCATACCAAACATTGTTAAAGTTACGTCATTATTTTTGCACTTCATCATTCCTTGACTTAAGATGCACTTTGCCATAATATGTACAGGCACCAATTTGATTCATATGTACAATGATAGATTGACTCTTAAACTACAATTTAAGGTACAATACATGTATCTGTGCAGAATTTCAAAAAAAGTATTAATGAGATAGCTTTCTTCGGCGCGCCGCACAGTGCATCGGTTCGGCAGTTATCGCGGAACAAACATACATACATACAAACAATGTGTTTTCGCCCCAACTTGAATTATATAGCCCTCGCTCGCTCCGTCAATTATTAGCTTTACTCTTAGAAGATAGTCATTAATTCTATGTTCTTTTCCTGTCAGACTTATATGGTAGTTAACATTCTTTTATTAGCCTAATACTGTGTCCCACTCTTGGGGAACGACGTCTTGTTCTTGTTACTGCTCACAAAATTTCACGAAAATCGGCTGGGAAATGCGATCTGTAGACGGGAACAATCGGAAACCTGGAATTCTGACGCGGCATAGCGGGCTGTCGCTGAAATTAGTATCTTTTTTTCTAGTAAACAAGTTCTTTATTTCTTCCAAAGAGCGCGCTACCAAAGATAATATAATTACTAACGTAAGCGCTACGTAGCGTCTCGGTGTGATATAACCCTTACTGTCTTCTGTGACGGAGACCTAGTTAAGATTCGGGAGCGGTTTTATTAAATTAAAATTATTTATTTTGTAAACCTGAAAGATTTTATTTCAATCGTTTACAATATTTTAACTTAACCTAAGACGACAGAGTTTGATGTCGTGCCTATTCTAATCCTTAACTAATAATGCTGGTCACATGAAGCGAGACCATCGAAAATACACAAAAAAGTCAAATATAAAAACAAGGGCGACGAGGGAATGAGTTATGGCTTGCACTTGTAAGTAAAGACAAAAAATTAAAAGGTTTGAATAAGTAAGGTGATGACGGCGTGGCGTCTAACTGTAGGAATAAATTATATTATTTATTATGGTATTACTTGCTGATATATAACTCTTCCCCCCTTAGATCGAAGTTATCGGAAAAGCTCAGAAGATCTGTGTTTTCGAAAACTTCGATAAAATTAAAATTAACACTATACATTGATATCTATTACAATGATAAACATATCGAACAAAAATGTAATTTTCTATAATAAAATTATTGCTAATTACAATCAAAGACGATCGCGTACAGAAATATATTTGATTTTAACGACACTTGCACATTTGTACTATTAACGCAGATTATTTAGGTTTTTCACTTACTTAGGTTTCACTTTAACACTTTGCACTTTTATAACGTAAAGATCAGCTTTCGTAGATGCAACTCTGGAACGTGTCTCATTTTTTGTAATATTAAAAACTTCATCTTTGAATTTGGGTTATTTTATTGTAGTAGTTTACGATCCTCAATCATATCCTTTGTGTAGTATCCTTGTTTCATTTACGCTTAAAACAGCTGACAAGAACTTTTTTTTTTATTTTCATCTCATGAGCAATTTTTGTGGAGGCCTTTTGTCAATCAGGTGGTATTGTTTTTCTTCTTATTGACTCACGTTTGGCGATATCATATTTCTTCTACGATTACGTAAGGAAATTAGGATAAGTTAGTAATTATAAGAATGGTTAATGGATAGGTATTACAATTTCTAATTATAACATTATTAATAGGTAACTAAACAACTAATTACATAAAAATAACAATACAGTTTAAAGCTAAACATGAGAATATAATGAGTTAATAACATATCAATTTTACAGTATACATAAGTAAAATATGGGCAGTTTCACATAATAATTTGTCATCAATAACTGTGTTTAAATTGTCTACGTAAATCAATTTTACATTATGTTAGTTTTAATGGAGACAAAATGAAATAACATTTTATAAAATTTATGCTTACAAAGAATAATACTATATTATATTATACTATATTATAGCATATTTTTATTTAACACAAATGTTTTAAATTTCAAACAAAAGTCAAGAGGTTTGCGAGCTTTTTTTTTTTTGCTATCTTTTGTTTTAGTTTTATGGGAACCACATTACGTTCTAACTGAACTTTAACAACTGTCTTTTTATATTTGTATTTGACTTGTACTTTTCTTTTATTTAAATTTATTGTAAAAATGGAAGTCTTTGTTTTAGATAAATATTTTAGTTGACTTGTATCATTGACCTTACTCGTAGATGTTTTAATTTTCTTATAAGTTAATGGACCGGCGTTTACGTTTAAAAACTTTTGAATATTTTTTATACAAAAATTTGGTTTATCTTCTACATCATTGTGATGCTCGTTATTAACAGTAATTTTATTTAAATGGACATTTTGTTGTGACCTAATTGATGATGAAGCAGTTCTCATGGTCACATCTTCATTAACATTTAAAAAGGTCTTGGGCAGGCAAAAGCCTATCGGTCTGTTTTGAAACTGACCTACCTGAGGTCTAAAGTTAGATTGTTGAAATGTATCAAATTCGGATGGATAATAATTTTGCTGATAGAACATATTATGGTTGACATGATTCTGGTTAACATTTTCATATTGGAATGGATTGGTATTCATATTAGAATCAATGTTATTTTCTGAGCAAGTTTGTGATAGTAATTGTGAATTTTCTTTATGATTTTCAAGCATTTTCCTTCGTAATTTATACTGTTCTTGAAAATTAAGTTCCTCAAGGACATATTTTAGGGCGTCTTCTAAAGAATCAGGCTTTTTAATTCGAACAAATTCTAGTAAATGTTCCGGCAAGTTAAACAAAAAAGTGTTAAGGCATGTGTTATCGTATATAACACATTTCGCCCATTTTAATTGTGTTGAGCTAGTATTTTGATTTACTTTAGAAATTAGTATAGCACGAAGGTCCTGAATTCGGTTACAAAATTCCAAATAGGATTCATTAGGGTTAATTGTTAAAATCTCTAATTCTATTGCTAGACATTGTTCAGTTCTAGGATCACCAAAATGTAGCAATAATAATGATTTTAATTCACTGAATGTGTTTACGTCTCCTCGTTCACTGATAAGGACGGCGGCTTTTCCTTTTAATTTACTAGTAATAATTTGAAATAAAAATTCATTACGATCAGAATTTTCATGATATTTTTCGATGACGTATTCGCACCTTCTTATGAATAAATTTAATAAATGTGTTTCACCACAATAATCGGGAATTAATCTAATTATTTCTAGGGGTATATCTATTTGCGATGGAATTACTTTTTCCATTTTTATCAAGTATAAAAATAAAGTTTACACAAAGTGCATACGTACATAAAGTTAACAAAAGGTAAATTCAAGAAAGTCTAAATTAGATATTTTTAACAAAGTATAATAAATTTAAAAATTTACTTTCTGAATTAAAATAGTATAACATAAAAAATTTTATAAAGATTTTATTTATTAAAATATGACATTTATTTGATAATTTCTTTTTATTACAATTGATGATGTTAATCAATTTATAATAAGAAAATATTACACAATTTGTACTGATATTTTATCAATACCAGCTTAACACTAATTTTTAACTAATTAAATCTACACACATGTTAAGATTCTATTAACAAAGTGTTAGGGAATCGGGAAGGAAGGAGGATTTTACTCACTGTCTTTGCCAACCACCAGATTTTTCTTATTTGCTCATCTTCCGATCTAACTTATTTGTTTGGTTCGTGGATTGCCTTGATGTAGAGCGCTTCGCTGATTTTAAGCAATGCAACTCTGCTTAGTTGCCCTGCTAATTCTCGACGTGACACTTTTTCACTCGCGGACTTTCGCGACAGGCAACAGCGGCAATCCTACCGGCTGCGCCAGTTAAGATTCGGGAGCGGTTTTATTAAATTAAAATTATTTATTTTGTAAACCTGAAAGATTTTATTTCAATCGTTTACAATATTTTAACTTAACCTAAGACGACAGAGTTTGATGTCGTGCCTATTCTAATCCTTAACTAATAATGCTGGTCACATGAAGCGAGACCATCGAAAATACACAAAAAAGTCAAATATAAAAACAAGGGCGACGAGGGAATGAGTTATGGCTTGCACTTGTAAGTAAAGACAAAAAATTAAAAGGTTTGAATAAGTAAGGTGATGACGGCGTGGCGTCTAACTGTAGGAATAAATTATATTATTTATTATGGTATTACTTGCTGATATATAACTACCTTCGTTCGCTTCGCACATTCGGTCAATTATACCTACAGAGATAACATAAAGTTTTTCCAATTCGCTGTGCAAATGTAGCCGTGTGGTTTCCGGCAGAGTAGAATAGGACCACTCCAAATACTTTTAAACTATCGCGTTGCATTATTATTAAATTAATGCATACGGGAATTAAGAGTCAAGCTGGGACCACGTTAGGTGAAACCCGAACGAAACGTCGGCAAAATAAATAAAAAAAAGGTACGTTTCGCGTTAATTACCGGACCACTCCAAGTCTTCTCGTGGATGTCGTAGAAGGCAACTTAGGAAACACAAGCTAAACAAAGCTATACACATCAATGAGACCTCTCCAACCCAGCGTGGAGAGTGTAGGCCAATTCCTTTGACTGCTCTGGCTACTATATGGCTCTGGAAGTACAGAGTGGGTCGTGCTCCTGCAGTGGAGACTAAAAAAGTCCCGATGATGATGTGCAAAAGGAAAGTGAACAATTGTAAAAAAATTGACATGTGACATACCATCTTCAACATCGTCCCTCAACGGCGGCGGGGGGCGTTGCCCGATGACCAGGAATTCATCGTTTATCCTCGTTTGTCCAATCGCACTCAGATCTTGGAGCATATCCTCCTTGGTCTTCCAGCTTGCTTGGCCGACGCAATTCATTCTGAAGTCAACTCTGAAACAAATGAGGATAAGGTTGAAGTGGGTGCACGAGTAAACAGAAATTTCCCGTGGACCCACTGATGGGTGAACGGGTCGCGCGCGGCTGATCATTTTGAGGTAGGCAAATCAACTCAAAACCAACATTATGCCCTTGCGACATGGCTATTTTATGACTTATCTGCATAGTAAGTAAGTATATACAGACAAATCACACAGATTCTAGATTGAGCTAGCCCCAAAGTTAGTTCGAGACTTGTGTTATGGGATACTAACTCAACGACATCATATTTTATAACAAATACATATATAGATAAACATCCAAGACCCAGGCTAAAATCTGAAAAAGATCATTTTCCATCTTGACCTGACCAGGGATCGAACCCGGGACCCCTGGTGTGACAGCCTCGCATGATGACCACTAGGCCATTGAAGTCGTCAATATATAGTGCATGGGGGAACGAAAAATTTCGAAAATTTTTCGCGCACACTATTAAGGCCGTACCTGAATGTTTCGGGGTCCAGTGCTGCCCCCATTTTAAATAAATCATTTCAAAGAAAACGGAGACATCATTAAAAATTTTGCTACTACCAAGTCCTAGATAACCTTTCAAAGTATTTTATGAACTACTGTTTACAGTTTAAAGTGATAACGTTAAGCTTTACTACGCACATTTGTGAAAAACGGCCACTTTTGGCTAATGTGCGTAGTAAAGCTTAACGTTCTCATTATAAACTGTAAACAGTAGTTCATAAAATACTTTGAAAGGTTCTCTAGGATTTGGAAGTAGCAAAATTTTAAATGTCTCCGTTTTCTTTGAAATGATTTATTTTAAATGGGGGCAGCACTGGACCCTGGAAAATTCAGGTACGGCCTTAAGAATTAAAATAACTACATTTCGGTATGAAAACTTGTAAGTATTGTACCATTTTGTAATCCTAATGATAATGAAACAAGCTAACTATTCATTTTATCTGTTTAAGATCTCACAATTTGAAGTGATTGAAGCCATTTTTAGGGTTCCGTAGCCAAATGGCAAAAAACGGAACCCTTATAGATTCGTCATGTCTGTCTGTCTGTCCGTCCGTATGTCACAGCCACTTTTTTCCGAAACTATAAGAACTATACTGTTGAAACTTGGTAAGTACCCCCCCCCCCCCCTGTAACTTCTAAAATAAGAGAATAATAAAACTAAAAAAAATATATGATGTACATTACCATGCAAACTTCCACCGGAAATTGGTTTGAACGGGATCTAGTAAGTAGTTTTTATTTAATACGTCATAAATCATATTATGTTACTTGCTGCTACGGAACCCTTAATGGCGAGTCCGACTCGCACTTGGCCGCTTTTTATTTTTCTTCTTTTTATACATTAGCCAAACATTTGAGTAAGAAAACATCAATTATGCAAAGTTTTTTGTATTATCTATTCTAACATAATCAAGCCTTCAGTTTAAAACTTAAAATAAAACAATCCCATACAATTTTTGTCAACAAATAGGTACGACGAAACATACGTGACGCGGCGCCCGTAACGGCCGTAACTCAAGTATTGTATGAGTTCACCTCACAGTCGAATGTTTATTTCTGAGAATGCGAGACGCTCAGTGGCCTTTCATTATCATATCAGCCACAGGAAGTCCACTGCTTATTTATTTATTTTGTCCATGACAACACTAATAACAATTTTCAAAGTGTGTATATGGTTTGATTCTCTAATTTCACTGTACCCGTACATTTTTGGCTTCTTTTATTAGTACTCGCCCATACACTTGACAATGTATCGCTGGACAGAGGTTGAAGGGGTCTCATTGATGTTTATAAGCTTTGTTTAGCTTGTGTTTTCTAAATCGCCTTCTACGACATCCACGGGAAGACTTGGAGTGGTCCTATCCTACTCTGCCGGGAACCACACGGCTGACACGTCTTAACAATATAATTTGAACAAAAATTTTAACAACAACAATATAATTTTAACAATATACATGTATAAATTCATCAAATTTGTTTGCTAGATTCAATTCAATTCATTTATTGCATTTCTTAATGTACATAAGTTCAAACTACTAAAAGTCACTCTTAAATTACTCTCTTGCGAATAAAAAACTTATCTTATCTTAAAATAGCACATATGAATGAACCCAGTCGCGTATCGCAAAACTAAAATTGGAACGGCAAGATGTTTGAACAGAGTGGAAAATCTTACCAATTTTTCAGGTTTATGAAGGATTGTATCTCGATTAAGGCCATACTTGAATTTTCCGGGGTCCAGTGTTGCCCCCGTTTGAAATAAATTATTTGAAAGGAGATATCATTTAAAATTTTGTCTCTACCAAGCCTAGATACCTAACCCTTCAAACTATTTTATGAACTACTGTTTACAGTTTAAAGTGGGAACATGAAGTTTTTCTTTGCACATTTGCGAAAAACGGTTTAAAGGGTTATCTAGGGTTTGGTAGAGACAAAATTTTAAATGATATCTCCGTTTCCTTTGAAATTATTAATTTCAAATGGGGGCAGCACTGGACCCCCGAAAATTAATGGTTGGCCTTAATAATTAAATTATGTTAAAAAAGGACAAATCAAACAAACTCTATCTAACTAACTCAAATCAAACAACTCTAAATAATGTGAGAACTCAACTCAGCTGCTCATCATCATCTTCGTCCCCTTCTCCCTATTTTTTTTTTATTAAATAATTTTACGGCTCTGGATACAAGTCCTTTAGAGCCTATCTTTAATTTTGTTCTTTATTCCTAATCCTAACCTAACCTAATCCTAACAAATAAGACAATCAAAGGGTGGTGTGGTCTACACCACACCACCTTGCAGCAGTCAAAGGCCTACGCCTTTGACTGCTGCAAGGGAGCTTCTGGCGACAAATCTATACGCGTCCACTGGTTTACATAGACGATTGAGTGGCGGACGACGCCCGAAGACGCCTACACAGTCCGCTAAATAAATATCACTACAGCCATGACTGTCCACTTGAACTATTTCACACATTGTTCATGTCATTAGCATTTATAACACCAAACAACACTAATTTCATATTATAAAGTCCACTAAAATCTATTTGTAAAATAATTTAAGCAAACCCAAACCGAACCCCTTGACTTCCCGCCAAAAACTATCAGTCAAGTCCTTCTCCCTATTTGGGGTCGGCTCTGTATGTCAACTCTCTCCATCGTTTTCTATCATTCATTATATCTGTACTAACCTCCCTGTCCATCATGTCCCGCTTAACACATTCCCCTCACGTCTTTCTATATCGTCCTCTATCTCTAGGGCCATCCACCTTCAAGCTAACCATTTTTTTAGCCAGGATATTGCATGATATGTGCTTGCAGCTTGCAGTGAAAGTTGACCAAGATAAATATAATAAATATAAGCGAAAACTGGAATACAACATTGGGTTTGATAAAATTCAAACAATGCAGTAAGGAGATGACAATTTTTTGAGTTTTTTTTTAAAAACATTATTACGGTTTTTGATGGACCGATGTTAGGAACTTCTTTACTGATGGTAGTGTCCCAACTACGCATGATTTTTTAAATATAATTGTACTATAAACTGGCCAGTCATGGTCATAAAAAATAATATGTAATATGTTTAACAAACAAAAGAATGGGATGTGTTGCTTGCCTTGAATTTTAAAGCATAATCATTCATAATCATTTATTCATCGCTAACATGTTGCATAATATAAGATGACAAATGTTGGTGCAGTACTACATGTACCCAGTTTGGGTGTGGCGATACAATTGTCAGAACTAATTTACATTGATTTAATATAAAATCTAAAAATGTATTTATGTATGTAATGTATGTATGAGTACATAAAGTATAAATCGTAAATAAAAGAACCTCTTTTGTTAATATGCATTCGAAAATAATTAATTACATATGCTAAGTCGGAATTTTAAGTTGTCCATTTTTTTATGTCATAGCCATAGGTATCAAGGAAGTAAGCATGGTATAATAACATATGGTAGTCTGTTCCCGTGACAGCTAGTGATTAAAACAAGAATGTCATAAGTTGGGAGTGTTGCCACTGTATGTCATTGAATTACCCGAACAAAGTGCATTTTTTAACAAAAACAAACCAAACATGAAATAATAATTTCATCATTATCAGGTCTTTCTAGTATCCACTGCAGGAGCACAACCCTCTGTACTGCCAGATTGGAGCTATACTTGGACAAAGCAGCCGGAGGATAAACTCTCCACGCTGGCCAGACGGGTTGGAGCTTTGTTTAGCTTGTATTTTCTAAATCGCCTTGATGTAATAAATGAAAAGAACAAATTAATCATCTCTTATCTCTCGCAGAGAGAGAAGATTTATCTGTTTAATTTCTAATAAATTCATTTATTACATCAAGGCGACTTAGAATTAGGTACAATTAGGTTATTAGTTCATCTTATTATACCATGGAAGTAATACTTTAACACTACCACATCTTGGTCCCTAATGGGATAGGCAAAGCCTAGGGTGACAGATCCAAAAACCACAAAGTGTAATTGACATAATATATTCATTTTTAAATAAATAAATATATACGGAAATATCACACAGATTAAGCTAGCCCCTAAGTAAGTTATAAACTTGTGTTATGGGATACTAACTCAACGATACTATATTTTATGATAAATACATATATAGATAACACCCAAGACCCAGGACAATTTGAAAAAGGCCATTTTCCAACTTGCCCTAGCTGGGGATCGAACCCAGAACCTCCGGATAAGCGGTCTAGCGTGTTAACCATTACGCCACGAAGGTCGTCAATTTATATTTTATTTTACACTCATAGAGAAATATTCAATACAAGTACACTATCGCTAAATAAAGAATTTTCTGTTCTATTCTAATAATCAAATATACGATTTTTACTTACTGAATATTTATAAAATCAGGAACATTACTTTGTAATTAACTGCTTCAAAATATTTAGGTACAGTTGTGGGTTTCTCCCACTTGTGTAAAATCCCACACACTTAATCAATCACTACACCTTCTAGAAGGAATAAAAAATGATGAAATAAACAACGTGAAGCAAATCAGGAAAAAGCAAAAATGCAAAGATATATCTCCAACTGCTTCGACTACACTGGGAATATGACAATTGACAGATGACTACTGGCGCGCGCAAAGAAAATAATACTCTGATCTGACCGACTCTGACGGACGAGAGAAGAACAGTGACTCCATATAAAAAAAATGTAACCATAGACATACACACTGACAGCCAATGAATAAGGAATCATATGGAAGTGACATACCCACAAAAAAGTGTGGCCGACGCCATATTGAGACGAACTAAAAATGGCGGACTTTAGTGCTTCCTAGGAAAACAAGTTTGTCCTTCCATCGATATCGATAAATAAAATTGACAGTATTTTTAAATTTGGTATTAGAGTTGAGTTATCCGTGAAGTTTAATGCGGTGGCTACACGCACAAACTATACACGGATCTAAGGATAGGCTACATGGTTGTCAACGGGTGATGTCAGTCGATGTTGACGGACGTTTCCACAGTCTATATCCGTCTTATCTTATTATAAAACACAGACCAACTTTTAGGACTTGTTTAAACCATGACCCAAATGAAGTTGACATTCCATCAGATATGCTTAGGTGAAATGTCATTGGAAAATCCGAACAAATATTAATATACCTATGTATTACATAGCACATAATAAATGTTCATAATTATTCATTTAGATAATTAAAATTCGTTGCAAAGAGGAAATCGTTCGTACAAATGGCGAACATAATGTTCTTAAGGCATTCTTTTAAGTAGAAAATTAAGACAGTCTGAAAACGACTATTCGTTTTCAGATTACGCTATAAGATTATTCTTTGATTGATAAGTACCTATCCTACAAATATTATCAATGTGAAATTACGGTTATTATTTGTTATATAATCGGTTAAAAACGGCTGATCGGAATTAGATGAATTTTGTGACGTGAATTAAAATAAAGGATACTTTTTATTTATCCCGAAAATCAACCCCTTAGATGTAAAATCGGGTGCAAACACTAATGTTAAATGAAACAACAATCATAAAAATTTACATGTATTTATCAGTACAAAATATAATTGCTTATCAGTAATAATATATTAATAGTAAAAAAAACATTTTTAAAAACAAGCTTTTATTTAAATGCTAAATCTAAAAACATAAGAAAACTTTAAAATAATTCAGATATACTATTTATACTTCTTTAATAATTCTGAATACTTAATATTAATACTATTAAATATATTTATGATAAATTATAACACTATTAATAAATAAAGTACCTACCTTTTGGTGAAACCGTAATGGTATTGCATCATCTCGCAGTCTAACGACATCCAAAGTTCTGTTGAATGAGTGCATTCAAAATTAAAATGCAAGGAGCAAATGAATATCTCCTTCACATTTGGTCGTATATTTTCGTTTCCGATTGCTTCTAACCATTTTTTTTCTCCGATATTCACTTTTTGGTAACCTAAAAAAAAAAGAAATATATAGATAACCTCACAGCAACCGCTTTTACGACTCATCGTTTTATTTTAAGGTCTATAAAGGTCTGTAATTTATATAAAAGTCTGTAACTTTGTATTTTTCTTTGTTGGGGATTATCTCATCAGTCATCAATCAAATTTGTTAGTTCACAGCTCGCAATACTGTGCGTGTAAAACTACTAATTTTCAAAAACACGCATAGTATTGCGAGCTGTGAACTCACCTAGCCTTAAAGGTTAGGTACTGGCTGACTGACGGAAATTATCTGTGAAGGTAAATGTAATAACGGCTTTATTAACTTTTTCATGACCAATCACAATTTACTTCGTAGGTGGTCTCCGTCAAGAGTTGATAAAAATTTGAAACAAGCAATGGAGGAAAAAAATTGGTTGTCTGTAAAGTCGGTTTACTGACGATAGTTGAACGTGACAACGTTCTTACCTTTATCGCTGTAATTATTGTTGCTATAAACAATTGACACCACATTCACTTTTCACTGCACTTGATACTCGATCAAAACATGTAAATGTACTATAGTATAGCAGCTGTCCACGCTGACGCATCGCTCACTAAAGTGGGAGAGAGACGGAAGTCGAACGCTGCCAAACGCAAAGGCCGATTGTGCTTCTTTCTCGCTCGTTCCGCGCTCTCGCTTGCACTTCAAGCCTTACATGGAACGCCTCAGAGCGAGGTAACGCCGCATGAGTCATGTTATTTCGTG
This sequence comes from Acrobasis repandana, assembly GCA_963576875.1. NCBI lineage: Eukaryota > Metazoa > Arthropoda > Insecta > Lepidoptera > Pyralidae > Acrobasis > Acrobasis repandana. Next base: position 20,889,399 of record OY756222.1, read on the forward strand.
CGTGCAGCCGGCTCTATCGAATTATAAGACGTTGTCACGTCAAAAACGTTTATTAGAATATACTTCTTATATAACAACTCTCGATCTCTTAAATAAACATTAAATTGATTGTCACCATTAGTTTTCCAAAGTCTCGATAAATTTTCAAACACCTACCTTAAGCGTGTCCACACATTAACGGGACGGGCCGTCCGTGTCCGTTTTCCCGTCAGGGCCGTGCCGTCCGGGTTCTGTGTTCACACATAACAGGGAAATCTTGTGATGTGCTGTGATGGACCAGCAACTATTACTTGCTGTACACTAAAAGAAATACAAATTTAGCTATCAGTTTATATACATATATTATACTTGTTTTTCTTCTTCGTCTAAGCTCATTCCCAGTTGCATCCTCAGCTGCGCTGCTTTGGAGCCCGGGGACGCTGTCTAACTTTTTCTTCTCCAAATATAATATGCATGTCAATGGTCACCCAAGGATGCCAAAGACCTTGTAAAATGGAGAAGAAATAGCCGGAACACTTAAAATGATTTGGCTATAGTTTTACAACCAGCCGCCTGCCTGACGTCAACCCTCTTTGGGAACGCAATTGTAGCACGAGATGTTTGTGCTTAGTCCTTTAGTCGCCTCTTACGACATCCACAGGAAGAGATGGAGTAGTTCTATTCTAACTCGGAACCACACGGGTTATATATTACCGGAGCACGACCCTCTCCGTACTCCCAGAGCCATATATTTACGCCAGAGCAGTCAAAGGATTTGGCCTAAAATAATGTGTAAAACTGTTGAATAATTACTGTGTTATGTGTAAAATAATGTAATTTTATCTTTACTAATATTATGAATTCAAAAGTGAAGTCAACCGATCATCTTGATATTATATATACTGTTAAACCTTCTTACGTTGCCATGGTGTAAAAAATCACATTAAAATTGTCAAATTATTGCTGAGGTTTCTGCTAAATACTCGTATTATGTTAAGTTTGTATGGGAACTAGTGACGGAGTTTATTTGGGAACTTGTACGAAGGTTTCTATGGAAGTTTATATTGGTTTTGTATGCAAGTTATATTTATGAATGTTTCTATGTGTGTTTTTATAGAAGTTTGTTTGTACCAGGGTTTATATATCAGTTTTTTTGGACATTTCTATGGGAGTTTTTATATGTGCTTGTTTGATAGTTTGTACGCTGGTAGGGGTGAAAATTTTAAAGAAGTGGAAGTGGTGCCCTTATCTATACATATAGTTAAACAGTAAAAAAAAAGTGTGTCTGTATTGTTGGCAACACCCGATTGCCGATGAGAAAAAAATATCGAATCGACGTGAACTGTGCGGCAGGCGGCGGCACGAGTCTATAAAAACAACGTGCAACCGTCGCCGGGCTCTTTTTCGCTTGCATCATCCGACGTGAGCGGAATTTCTGGTTGTCATTCGCTTGGGGATTTTTTGTAAATTCTGCTTATGTTGTTTATCCTATAAAGTATTTTAAATAAACCAAATTAAGTTCTTTGAGTGATTTACTTAGTGAGTTGAATTAAATAAATAATAATTAGAGAGTTTATACTTTTGTACCCGAGTTTCCACAACTCTAGAGAGAAATAAAATAAGTGCGGAGGCATTTTAATAAGGTGACTTTTGCTCAAAGTATATGAAATATATTTCCCTTAGAAAGACCTTTAAATTACCTTTTTTTAAATGTGCAGTATACCTATACGAATGTACTATGGTATTTAAGTATGTATGTTTTTTCAAACGAAATACGTTCTCGGAGTACTTTAACAATCTGTCGTTTCTTTATGTATTTAATCATAGTTTGAGTATCTTAGATCAGAATTACATATAATTTGGTGCATAAATGTGTATTTTTAAGTTCGAGCGGAAATTGCGAGTTCACAGTTCAGATCAAAATATACCTATTCTAGTAAAATGGATAAAACTTTCCCAGCAGTTGGTCGCAGTTCTAACCTAACCTAACCTATAAGTTTGCCCTAACCTATATTGTGGTAGCCATTTATAATGTATTCTAACTTATTATATGGTATTTAATTTGATTAAAAAATGTTTTCACTTAATACTTCCTAAAATAATAATTTTCAGTAAAATAAAATTCCATGAAAGATTATACCGAACAAACAATATTCTTTAAAGAAATATTCTACTGTTTGATTAGTTTGTTAAATGAAAATATGAGATTCTAAAATTCATTGAACTGTGTTTCTATAAATTGTGTTTCATTCAAGTAAATAGTCTTTGAAACAATAATATTTGAAATAAAAATATAAGAATTAAATATTCTATGAAAAATTTTCTGTGAATCGAAATTCTATGAAATTTCAGTCTGTGAAACAAGGGGCACCCGTTTTTAAGACTGCAAATATTGGCTGTGTTTAATTATTATATAATACGGTTACTTTATGAGACTGATTAAATTAGGTATATAATGAACTAGCTGAAGCCCACGGCCTTGCCGGCGTTCTAATGTAGAGGTATGCATAAATAGCGCCCTGTTGGCTTTGTTCAATAATTATACGTCTATTCTGATTTTAGACTTGCGCGATCGCAAAGACCATTATTCACATTACTGGACTTTCAACTACTAGATATTTCAACGACCCTACCACCCTCATGGTCACTGGTACAGTCTACGGTAAGTCCGTAAAGTGAATAACAGTATAAAGTACTTAAAGCGCTGGTGGCATTAAAAAAATATGCGAAGGATTTGCAACGAGTGGTCTGGACCACTCGTAATTTCGACAATTGTAGCGTACAAATGTCAAAAGGAATGTTTAGAAAACCATTGACAAATTTATGATATTTTCTGGTAACACAATATACTTATTGCTCACACGATGATTTAAAAAATACGATGCAATGCGTCGGAACGCGAGTGGTGAGTTGGAAAACTACACGTTTTGTGTTTCGCTGAGTCCCTAAATGAAAAATAGCACTCCTGATCACATGATGGAAATTAAGAATGGCCAAAAGGCAGATGCTAAACGCCGTAAAAAAATTATAAAAAAAAAATTACGACATGACTTATTTTGATTTTGACTTTATTTATTGACATTGACACTGACTGATATTGACACTTTGTTTTTTAAGAATTATTTTACGGCCCTGTATGAGTCCGAAAAACTAAAGAGCTCTAAAAAAGTCCACGGCCGTGAAATAATTCTTAAAAAAAAAACAATGCCCATAGTATTTGTCACTCACAAAGAATTTATAATACTATCTACAATAACTACGAATAATAATCTCACAAAAACGACATTGAATAATTTTCAATATTAACTTAATGCCAGGCACATAAAGCTCATATTTTTATAACGCTTATATTTAAATAATATAAGCATTATGAAAATATAATAACGTTACAAAAAAATGTACCTAAAGGTTATAGGCGTCCCTTTTCCGCAAACTGTCAGTGCAATAACGTAGAAAGGGAGAGCTATAACTTTAGGTATAATTTTCGAGAACGGCTTTGCCATTTCGTGCGCATTCTAGATTTGTGTACAATTTCTTTGTTCACACACCTCCACTAAAAGTATTGTTCTGTTAATGTCACTTCACTAGTGTCACTGTCTGTTATGTCAATGTCAAATTGGACCTTTACTGTGTGTGCATTTATATATTATTATCCTCTTTGGTGCATTTCCATTTTTGTTTATATCTCGAAATTTTATTAAAAATCCAAATATTACAGAATTAGAACACCCATCGCATAGAGAATTGGCTCTCCGATCCACTCCGATCTGCCAGCTCTTCTGATTAAATTTTAGTTGATAAATATGAGCGAAGACAAACAGTCAGAGGATGGATCGAGCGCAGATGTTACCACCAAAGGAGATGGTGATCAGAAAGAAAACGGTGATAGTGGAAAGATGGACAAAGTAAAAAGTGAGTTTATAAAGAATAACTGACTATCTTGAAGTCGTTGAATCCGTCTTGTAACAGCCTTTCAGGGGAACCTTTTGGCTGCAGACAAATAGGCGATTTCTGGCTATGTATTTCTATTTCTGTTTCTCGTTTTCAATCTATAGGCTAACTAGCTAACTAAAAACATACTAGAAGGAAAGATAAAAGGTAGAAGAGGTCCAGGGCAACCAAGGAAGAGCTATGTAGACCAACCGAAAAAAAAAGCAGGGGTTATGTCGTATCAAGCACTAAAGAGTAAGGCAGAGAACCGAAAAGTTTGGCACATACTCCACCGACAAGAGCCACTAAGCTCTTAAATAAGAAGAACAAGCAAACTAGCTACCCGTTGGTGGCCTTTGGATTTAGCGACCCTTTGTTCTCTCTACCAGACTAAAATAAAGGCTTTATTATACTTATTGTATCAATTATTGACTGCCCTCGTGGTCCAGTGGTCGGAGTCGGAGTTCCGGAGGTTGTGGGTTCAAATCCCACTGGGAAACATACTTTGTGAAAAGTTATTTCCAGTCTGGTTAGGATATTGCAGGCTTGAATCATCTGAAAGGCAAGCATAGCTGTGGATCCCGAAAGCCATCAAGCAATTGTTTAAAACCTGTTCTAGGATTGGTTCTAATCTACCCTTTGGGTTGCGGAGTTCAGAAAGCAGTTGCTATGTGTAAAAACCAGTAACCTCATCTAATCACCTAGGTTAGGTAGCGGACCCTGGGCTCTGATGCGTTACCACTGAGGATGCAACCGGGAATATGCTCAGATGATGATATACTTATTGTATCAGTATTGTCAACATAAAATGTTTCGCTTTAATTCCCGTATGCATTAATTTAATAATAATGCAACGCGATAGTTTAAAAGTATTTATTAACATAAAATGTCTTGAAATAAAAGGAATTATAAACTATAAGGTGTGTTTTTGTTAACTTACAGTTGACATTCTGCTGAAAGCCACTGGCAATGCACCTATCATGAAGAAGAAGAAATGGGCAGTAGATGCAGAGAAGCAAATCGGCTGGATCATGGAGTTTGTAAAGAAATATCTCAAATTGGAGCCCGATGAAAGACTGGTAAATATATTGTGACTGTAAGACATGCTTTAATTTGGGACGGAAGATAGAGCACATTACGCAGCTGCCGCAGCGGATTTTGCCTGCGGTGCCGTGTGTGTGGATATTGTGCACATGATGTAGAATAAAAGTATTCCCATTTTATTATTAGTGGTTCTGTGAGAACAGTAAACCTCGCAAGCTCTAAATGATAAACATGCAATAACCAACACTCTCCCCTTTCCCCCGGCCTTTCAGTGACATCTGTCCATAAACCAAACTTCCCCCCCCCTTTTCACCTCCACTGATTGATGAAGAAGACTGATGAAGTCATTAGTGTGTCTCTCAAATTTTATTGAAATCCATCATTAAATAGAGAGTATGCATGCATTTTTTTTATATTTTAATCGATAGTCCTTGTCGAGAAATAGCCGCAAAAGATAAATTAGTGCCGAAAAACATGTATATGGTGTAGAAAATAAATATTAAAAATAGCAAGTAGATTATAACAACTAAAACACGCCATTTTAAAATATGACGTCAAAGTCCGCTAGAGACAAGCTGTCAACGCATGTTTTTCTTTTTTGGGTACTTTCGATATTATCAGCCAGTGATGTTTGATAAACCTCTATATAAAAGTACATACATTTCGAATGTCATCGATAGTCAAACTACATGGATGGACGGACCTACCGAACGCACCCGAACTTGTCATTTCCTTTTTGTGAACTTTGTCGTCATTTCCCTTTTGTTTGTCAAAAGTTCCCGCGCAATATTTGCATATTTTCAATAATTTATTTCTCATCCAAATAAGAGTCAGTAAGAAAAATAATTAACTAGGCGTGGTAACGTATTAATAGAAATAGAAAAATAAAAATATGAGCCGGATTGGTATGACATGCATATTGCTACAGTAAAGTTCCTCCTTTTCTGCCTTATTTCTCCTCCAATCATAAAATGCGACTAAAAAATTTAAATAAATCAAGGGACTTGAGTGCCAATTTTATCAAAATTGGTTGAAAATGCAACCTGTAGGCGACAACCATCGAAGCGAGAACAGACAGACGGACAAAACCATTTTTGATTTGCGCGCTCGGTCAATTACTTGCAAAGACATCACCATATATTTTTTGTTTCAGTTTCTATATGTGAATCAAACATTCGCCCCATCGCCTGATCAAATGGTGAAGAACTTGTATGAGTGTTTCGGTACGGACGGCAAGCTGGTTCTACACTACTGCAAGAGTCAGGCGTGGGGCTGATTGTAAGGGACTGAAGAGTTAGGTTTAAGGGAAATTTTGACTGTCATTTCATTTCTGGGTGAGGAGAGGCCAACTACAATATAATTAGGTTATTTCAATCATTATCATCGTGCAAAATGGCCCAACAAAATTTTATACCAAATAAGAATTCCTTTTTTAAGCTGAAGAATATTTTTGGCCCATCGGTTAGAATATTAATAAATATTGTACACATATTTTTTCTTTTCTCTGAGAAACAAATATTGAGGAAGATACAGCGCATTTAAATTTGGCATGACGTCACGCTTTCGTACGATTTTTACATAATTGACGTCACAAGCCCCCACCCTGGAACTTAGATGCTCTGTATCTTTGTGATTTTTTACTTTTTTGATAAACTGAAAAATATGGGTCCATTATTTTTGGATAATCTAAAAGACTTATTAGACTAATTGGAATAATACTTTTCTGACCCAGTCATCATCCCTATTACATAATGGAGGTGACGACAGGGTCAGAAAAGTATTATTCTAATTAGTCTGTTAGTTAGATATCCAAAATAATGTACCCATATTTTTCAGTTTATCAAAAAAGTAAAAATTCGTAAAGATACAGAGTATCAAAGTTCCAGAGTATCAAAGATCCAGAGTGGGGGCTTGTGACGTCACCGATGTGTAAAAATCGTACGAAAGCGTGACGTCATGCGAAATTTAAATGCGCTGTAACTTCGTTATTTATTGTTTCTGAGTGAAAAGAAAAAAAACGTGTACAATATTTTTTAATCTAACCGATGGGTCAAAAATATTTTTTCAGTCATCATGCGTATTGTATATTTTTTAATTCTTAACTCCAAAGAAACTCGCCAATTTTCCTTATTTACCACAGAATATCCTCAGTGTGTACATACATTGTGCGAACCCCTTCTCACATGTCGAATTCTTTAAATGTATTGCATAAATTTATTGCCTTTATATTAGTTATGATAAATATATGTGATATCTTACTTATAATTTTGTATATAGTGACATTTGTATGTTATTTGTAGCTTTATAATATATCATGTAAGCTCAAGAATTTTGACTATTTATTATCCAAGTAAATAAGTTAATTTGGAAAAAAAAAATCCTTATATATCCTCATTTGATACACTCGATAGGTTTTGAATAAAAAAAAATTAAAGACATCATTTAGCATCAAGAATCCGCTATTTATATTTTATTTTAAATTTTTTAATTACATACATACATGCACTCGAAAATCATAACCCTCCTGGCGCAGTTGGGTAAAAACTAAAACCCGACTACTGGAAAATTCGCAACCTTCCTCTGCTGAGAGAGAACAGGCCTAACGGGCTTATAAGAGTTGGGTCTCATCTATCAGCTCGGAACAGCACTTTTTTATGCTGCTATCCTTTTCTGTCGCTCAGAAGCGTCATTCCAACCCTGCAATTAGGTAGATAATAAAATATGAACTGCATAAAAGTACAAATGTAATAATAAATATTAAATACAGTTTAGTACAACGAATTATTGTCAATCATCTGTTATTTCCTATCTCCTCCACCACTGCTCACGTACTCCTTACTCGTAGTCCTTGTGGGCAGATTGTCTGAAAGAGGGAATTAAAAGTAAGTATACAGAACAGATCAGGTTACCGTGTGGTTCCCGGCAGAGTAGAATAGGACCACTCCAAGTCTTCCCGTGGATGTCGTATAAGGCGACTTAGGAAACACAAGCTGAATAAAGCTTTAAACATCAGTGAGTCCTCTCCAACCCGTCTGGCCAGCGTGGAGAGTGTAGGCCAAATCCTCTGACTGCTCTGGCTAATATATAGCTCTGGCAGTACAGAGGGTCGTGCTCCTGCATTGGAGACTGAAAAAGACCTGATGATGATGATGATGATGATAATACACAACAGGTCCCTTACTCCATAGGTAAGGCTTGAAACTACGTCAAGCGGACGCCACGGACGGGTTCCGTCTCTGTCAAAAACCCTACGTGCGACAGAAATAGCTATAACCGTCGCGGGTCGCGTGTTTCTGTCGCACGTAAAGTTTGTGACATAGATGGACTAAACCCATCCGGGGCGTCCGCTTGACGCAGTCATAAGCCTGAGCAGCATGTAAGAGTAACATACTGAACGGAATCTCCTCAGGTACGCGCAATATGTGCCCCGTTCCCCGTCCCCGCCCCTCTCTCCCGTTCTTGTGCCGCCGTGCAGTGTGTGTTCGCCCGCTCTCGCCCCTCGACAAGGCGAGAGCGGGGGAGAGGTGCGGGGATGCATATTGCGCGGGACCTAAGGAGATTCCGTTCTGTATGTTACTCTTACTGTTTTCTGTGGCGTTGCAGTGACAAGCAACATTGGGATCAACGAATCGATGATAAAGGCTAAATTGGTTCGACATTCAAATCGACCTACACTATCGGACAATTGTTATGTTAAAGGTCTTGCATCTAGCGTTTTTTTCTGCAATGTTGCTACTAAACAAGGTGTCCTACACCTAACCACAAAGCAGGTGGATGTCCTACGCTGTGGTCCTTATTCGGGAACCTTTCTACCCCATTTTCCAGCATGGTTTTTCTTCTCCACTTCACACCGTCTTTCGCAGGGACCGTTTTTATGTATAAAATGCTGAAGGGGACCTAGTATTGTAACTACATTTTCTCAACAGCAAACTGAAACAAAGCTGTAGAAATAGGCATGTGACAATACCCCATTCGTTCCCTGTGGGGACATCCCCACAAGGGACAAATGGGTAAATTTTTAGTTTTGTTTGTTAAAATTCGTTTAATGGAAGTCTGTCCCATGCGTCCGCAGTGGGGAAGAATGGAACTGTGTAAGGATAATGCCAAAAGTGGCCATATTACGCAAAAATGCTAAGAAAAGCTAAACGTTCTCACTTACTGTAAACAGTAGTTCATAAAATAGTTTAAAGGGTTATCTTAGGGCTTCACAAAGACTAAATTTTAAATGATATCTCCGTTTTCTTTGAAATAATTTATTTCAAATAGGGGCAGCACTGGACCCCAAACAATTCATGTATCCCCTTAAGCTGCGATTTGATCTCACAAGGAAGCTTCTCATAGGTCAGGGCGAGGAGGGGCGCTGAGCTGACCTTACTTCTGTTGACCTTACCGTCTCATTTTGAATTATTGTCTATCTACCCTTTTAGCGACATATACGTATATCTAAAAATTATTTTTTCCAACTTAACGCGCAATAGCTTTAAGCAGTACCAATAAAATTCATAAAAATTTGCCTCTTCCTCTTGGGCACCTATTGTACGAGTAGCGACTTCACCTGCGGGCCGCGCCGGTCGACAGCACCCCTTGCCGCTGGTGTGGGGGGAGGGTTTCTTGGACTTGTCCGAGCGGGCGGTGGGTTCGCACGGACAGCAGGAGTGTACGCTGCTGCGGGTCGTGTCCATTGCTTCGATTTTCTCCACCTACAAGTAAATGCGTAAATAGAATTGATACTTTACCTAGCAGGTACGTCATATGCTAAGTCAGGAGTTCAGGACCCTTAGGGTCAATTCAGACAGAGAGTAAAAATGCTCGCGGAATTTACTAGTTCCAATAAAATTCCATTAATATTTTCTGCTTGGTCTAATGATTGACCGGGAGAGAATGCCATATGGCATAAGGTCCGCCACTTGTACTGTTATTTCATTGTGCATAAATAAATAAATAAAATTACAACCGTATTACTATTGCTTAAAGTATAAAATTGTATGAATATCGGCGGAGACTTCAAGCGTCGTCTGGCGCATGCTCGCGACTCGGTCGCGCGCGTCCACGCGCCTGCCCGGGAGGCCTAGAGCACGCCCGAAACCGCGCGAGCAAGTTCTGTCTGACGAGCTCACTGATCGCCGCCTGCGCTTTCGGGGATATTTGTATGCAATGATTTCAACTAGTAATATATAAGTCAATGTTCGTATGTATTTGCAACCCCGGTGAATTTCCGCGCGTCGGTTCGCGTTGGCGCGCGCGTCCTCTTGCGGTCTCGAGCATTCTTTCGATGACCGACGCATTTTTGCTCTCGGTGTGAATCGCGGCTAGAGGAAACTCGAGCCCGCGCGAACATTTTTCCTCTCTGTCTGAACTGATCCTTACACCAAAAGCGGTCAGTAGCAACGTGTCAGTGTCAAAAAAAATTGAGCGTTACGAAGTGATTGATTAGTCGTACTTTGACATCAAAATTGGCCGACACTATCGGACGACTGCCGTGTTATTTTACACTAGCAGTCCACCCCGGCTTCGCCCGTGGTACACATATAGCTTATGTCACTCGGGGATAGTGTAGCTTTCCAATGGTGAAAGAATTTTTTAAATCGGCCCAGTACTTTTTGAGCCTATTCATTACAAACATACAAAAATAGGTACAAATCTTTCCTCTTTATAATATTAGTGTAGATATAAGTATAACCACAGAATAATACGTATAACTTATCTAACTAATCGTGCTAACATGCAAAGAATTTATAATATCTACAATCTAGAATAACTACGAGTAATAATCTCAAAAACACAAAATTGAAAATTAAACTTAATGCCACGTCATCGAGAATTATTGATCGTAGTGGCCACGTACATAAAGCTCATATTTTCATAATGCTTATGTTAAAATACCTAACGTTCCCAAAAATTTACCTAAAGTTATAGGCGTCCTTTTCCCGCAAACTGCCAGTGCAATAAAGTAGAAATGAGACTTATACTTTAGGTATCTTTTTTGGAAACGGCTTTGCCACTTCGTAAGCATTCTAGATTGTATACAATTTCTTTGCTAACGCGACGGTTTCAAATATACATAGGTACTATGTAATGGTATTTTGCGCAGGCGATGACTTTGAAGACTCACATGCTGTCCCGACTCCACGTAGAGTGGGATAAGGTGAGGAAGATAATGCCTTGTTGTTCAAGCATATGCTCGCTCAGTCCAATCAAGTGTAATACCTAAGTACCTAATTGCTGCATTTGTAATATCCTTATTAGATACTATTGTTTGTTGGTAGTGTATTTTATATATGAATTTAAATAGTATGTATCAATGTAAGTATATTTATGTAGATACATATTTATATTGTTGAAGTATAGTAACATAGTAAGTATTAATAGTAGTTTATGTAGAAAGTAAATATATATCTGAATGCTTATCAATATATCTTTTGTACCCATTTAATGTTTTCTAACAACCCAAAGGTTGGCTGTCAGATAATGCTTTTAGCATTAAGTCCGCCTATTGTGCTACACAAATTGTATTTTGTACAATAAAGTTTAAATAAATAAACAAATAAAGAAGAATGTGTGTACCTTAGAGGGCGCGGCCGGCACCTTGTACTGCCGGTCCCCGCCCGCCTTCTGCGAAGGTTTCTCCGACAGCGGCAACTGCAGTTCTTCCTCTAACGTCTTGGGAGCGTCCGGGATGTTCTTGCGTTCCCCTGGCGGCGGGGCTTTCTTATTGAGGTATTGCTGAAGAGAAAAAACTTTTAAACTATCGCGTCGAAAGAAAAATCTTTATTTTGTACAAACTATTAGGTACTTACATATTATGTACAACAATAAAATTTATAAATTCAATGCACCAAAATGGCGTCCGCTCAGCAAATGTTGTCGTGTGAACCACAACGCTGGTCTTCGGCGGATACCACGTGCAAATAAAATTAAAACGAAAAATAAGTACAATTTCGGGGCTCTAGGTAGCAACGTTGCATCATTACTCTACGCGAGCGAAACATACCTTATTATTTTTTGGTCGTATGGTTCTCGGCAGAGTATAATAGGACCACTCCAAGTCTTCCCGTGAATGTCGTAGTAGGCAACTTAGAAAACACAAGCTAAACAAAGCTTTTAAACATCATATGCAATGAGACCTCTGCAACCCTTCTGACCAGCGTAGGAGTGTAGGCCAAGTTCTCTGGCTAAGTATGGCTGTTTGTTTGTTTGTAATAACTTTATTTTACTTTTAAAAATACATAATTAAAGAAAAAAACAACATATAGAGTAAATTGACAACGGCGGACTTATAGTAGTACAGAGAGGGTCGTGCTCCTGCAGTGGAGATTAAAGAAGACCTGATGATGATGATATACCATTTTTTATTGCTGATGTTTCGTCCGGGTTGCACCGAACGTGGTCTTAGCCTGACTGAGAGAAAAAAGGTACCTATGTTTCGTTAATTCCCGTACCTATGCATTAAGTAAGTATAGCGTAAATAGTTAAGAAATTTTTTTTTATCGGATATCTAAACATTCTTTAATATTTTTTATACCCTGTCGATTTGTCCCACTGCTGGGCAAAGGCCTCCCCTTTGCTTCTCCACTGATCCCTATCTATAGCAGCCTGCTGCCACTTCTTCATGAAACAGTCGATGTCGTCTCGCCATCTCTTTCGTGGTCTCCCTCTGCTACTGCGCCCTTCTGGCACCCACAGTTGCCTTCCGGGCCCATCTCTTCGGATGCATGCGGCACACATGCCCCGCCCAGTCCCACTTAAGTTTGGCTGTCTTGACGCCGACATCGAAAACTCCAGGTCAATAATACATCGATTAAAAAAAAAATCGATTTTTTTAAAACCAATTTCAAGTGAGGTCGCCAATACTGTCTTTGTAGCCCCTTTAATAAGCAAGAGAATCACCTCGGGCATCTTCCACACTATGATGCTTCCGGCCGCGCACGAGCTGACAATGTACTTGGCGTCCGGGCTGAACCGGCAGCACGTGACCGCGCCCGCGTGCCCCAGACCCATGTGCGTGTAGATTCCCTCTTGGTATCTCCATAGCTGGAATTAATCAAAATATATAGCCAACTAGCTTTTGCCCGCGGCTTCGCTCGTTTATCCCAAATCCCACGGGAACATTACCTTTTTCAGGGATAAAAGGTACCCTATGTCCTTCTCAGTAATCCTAATTATGTGTATGCGAATTTTCAAAATTCAGATTGGTTCAATAGATAAAGCGTGAAGAGGTAACAAACAAACAAATATACAAACTCACTTTCGCATTAATAATATTAGTTGAGATATTCTCTGACTGCTCTGGCTAATATAGGCTCTGGCTATATTAGCCAGAGCAGTCAGACTAAAAAGACCTGATGTTGATGATGATATAGCCAAACAAAAACCTTTTTACAAAGCTTTCATCAGCAACGGGAAGTCCACTGACATAGGACACTCCCGCATTACTTCCAAAACGACGTATAACGCCCGCGACCTACGAAGCGGTTTGCATCCAGTGTTTTCCTGCAACTTTTCTCTGGTCTAATGCCAACCTAACCTAGTATGTGGGTGTCCTATTTTATTAAAATTCTTTCAACAAAGAATATAATCGTAGTAAACATTCGTTATAAGTACATTATTGGCAATAATGTTTTGAAAGACTTGACTTCAGAAAATTATTAGGGTTGGGACACATCTGTCATCAAGAAAAAGCACTTTCCTATGCTGCTATCCTTTTCTGTCGCTCAGAACAGACATTTGCTAGAGCGAGAGAGAGCGACAGAACGCTTCAGCACCGGCCATGCTGAAGCGTTCCGTCGCTGACAGATGTATCCCAACCCTTAGGCGCCTCCTTCGCTGCCCCAAGGCATCCAGACCTCAAAATCCGTCCCTGCAATGGCTGCAATCAAGTTACGAGTACCTTGACCATCTGATCGTTGCCACCCGTGACGAACAACGAACCATCTTGTGTAATGTGAAGTCCATTTATGGCGCCGACTTTACTTGCTTCCAACTGCAATAAACATAAAAATTATTACAATTACTTTCAACAATCACTTACTATTATAGGAGATTTAATAATATCTAGCACTCAATGTTGTTTGACACTGCAACGCGGGCGTAACTACGTACGAAAGTCGTATTGCTTTTGGGGTATAGATCCAGACCGTTACAGAAACATCAACCGCTACATAATGATGACTGAATCGGTTTTATATCGAAATAGGACGACACTATCGTACGATTATCGTTTTATGTTATGGAGTAATGGCGTTAGTTCATAAAATAACAGGCACGTAGCGTAGGTAGCTACGTACGTATGTCGTGTCACTTTTGGAGTAAAGGTCTGTGGGGACACAGTAATACATTTGTCCCGGAATGCAAGGTTGCATATTCGACGTGGCGAGTGTCGGCTGTGGCACTCACGAGTCATCTAGTCCACCGCGCCTACTACGGGAGTTACCACACTTCCTGTCGATCCTGTCGTCACTTAGGTATCGTTCCGTGTGTTTATTCAGAAAATAGTTTTTCCTGTAAATTGTTTAAATGAAAATAAATAGTGTGTGAGTGGCATTTCGTTTGTTTAACTTTGCACATGTTAGGTACACGCCTTTACACACCAACCAACCGCTCCGGGATATATAAACCCACAGGTCCTTGTATTAGGGCCAACGCTAAAACTCACGCGGGCGCGCTGGCGTGTTTGTTTCGTAAAAATGTATGAGCAGCGGTATTTAGTGCGGGCGCGTGCGGCGGGTTTTGTTTGACACGCGTGGCGGGGGGCGGGCGTACGGCGCGCGTGCACGCGGCGGGCGCCCGCGCTAGTTTTAGCGTTGGCCTTTAGTCGTACGTACCTCTCTAGCCAGGTTCCCGCTACCGGTCTCCCAGTACGCCACTCTCCGGTCCGTCCCGCCCGTCAACAGCTGACATCCCAGTGGCTCGAAGCAAATACACATGAACAGGGTATTGGCGTACATCACTTGGCGACGGGACAGGGATCTGATCAAGAGAAAGGTTCGGGTAAACAGGGGGGTTACTTCATTAAATAATACGATATAGTCGTCCGATAGTAACGTCCTATTTATATGTCAATCCAAATTAGACTTTATTATTATGTATTAACGCTCAATGTTGCTTGACACTGAAACGCGGCCACGCAGTAACGCAGTCTTGCGTACCGCTTTTGGAGCTTTTTGCAAATAAATTGCGCAGTCTTCCAGTAGGTAATAGAATCTTACTTAACAGATAGGCTTCAAACTGTTGATATAAACGGCGTAAAATCACACTGGTCTAATGTAAAAATGGGCGTACCCTAAGGTTCAATTCTAGGACCGTTGCTTTTCTTAGTTTATGTCAATGACTTGCCTTACATGGTTGAGAAAGAGGCTGACATGGTGCTGTTTGCTGATGACACCTCGCTAATATTTAAAATAGATCGACATAACAGTGATGCTAGCTCGGTGAACAGCACCTTATCTTTAATCTCTGATTGGTTTTCGGCCAATAACCTCATGTTAAATGCGAACAAGACCCAATGCATTCGATTCTCTCTTCCTAATGTGAATCAAGCCTGCGTTGACATACTAATTAATGGTCAGAAACTCGATCTGGTTGAAAGTACCTTTTTAGGAATCACAATTGATTCGAAACTTCAATGGGGCGCTCATATAACTAAACTTTCTAATAGGCTTAGCTCTGCGGCTTACGCTGTTAGGAGAATAAGACAATTGACAGATGTAGCAACTGCTAGACAAGTGTACTTTAGTTACTTTCACAGTCTAATGTCTTACGGGATACTTCTATGGGGGAGTGCAGCCGACATTCAGACTATTTTTCTTTTACAAAAAGAACAATTCGTGCCATTTACGGTTTAGGATCGAGAGACTCACTGAGAGAATTATTCAAGGAAATAGGTATACTCACTTTTGCATCACAATTCATATTTGAAAATATAATGTATGTAAGGAAAAATATTTCCATGTTCAATAAAGTAAGTGATTTTACAGATAGAAATTTACGTAATAAGAATGACTTAGTTAGCCCGTACAGGCTGAATACAGTCAGTAAGTCTTTTATGGGGAAGTGTATACTTTTTTATAATAAATTGCCAGAATCGGTCCTTGATATGCCAGACCGGAAATTCAAACCTTGTGTAAAGAAAGTACTTTGTGAGAAGGCTTATTATAGGACCAATGACTATCTTAAAGACAAAAAGGTCTGGCTTGAGCTTGGCGCGGGTCCCTCTTAAAGGTTTGTATACTTAGACATATCATAATTTAGGTACATTGGTACATACTAAATTTACAAATTGACATTATTTTAAATTTCGTAATTCTTATAATTCAATTTAATTATGACATAATAAACAATGTAATCTCTGTCCATCTATATAACTAATTTTAAGTTTTTAGTTTGTTAGTTGACGTCTTTGGAGAAAACGTGCAGTGCAGTTTGTTGCCGCTTCTTCTGCACTTGCGCCTAGAAAGCGGCGTAAACTTAGCTTTAAGTAACGATTTGACGTCAACATTTGTGCAAAACAAAACAAAGTGACTATTATTAAGATATAAATATCCTATGATAATAAAGATATTTCGAATTGAATTTGAATTGAAGAGGTTATACTGGAAGACTGCGCAATTTATTTGCAAATCTGTGATACTATTTAATTATCATCATCTTGTCTTTTTGTCTCCACTTCAGGAGCACGACCCTGCTCCTTAAACTTAAACTTTTTTAACATATCGGTATATAGTTTACTTACATCAGATCCCAAATGATAGCAGATCCGTCGGTCCCCGCGCTGACAGCCTCTGTGTTATTGGGGGACACCTGTATGGCCGACACGGGGCTTTTGTGTTCCTTGAGTACCTTCTTAAGTGTTTGGGCCTCGGGTTTGATGTCCCAGACTCGCACCTGTATAAAAAAGGGGTAATGCTCTAAATTCAAATCTAGACAAAAAACAGGGGTATTATAAGTTTGACGCTAATGTCTGTCGGTCTGTCTGTCTGTATGTCTGTGGCATCGTAGTGCTCGAACGAATGGACCGACTTTGATGCGGTTTTTTTCACGTGAAAACAAGTTCCCTTGCGGTGGTTCTTAGCTATGTTTGATGAAAATCGGTTCAGCCGTTTAAAAGTGATTGGGGGTTAAAGCTTGAAAGTCAGGGCTTTCTCTAGCAATTAATAGATGGCGCTATCGGTAGCGCGACTTGATATCCGTATCAAGTCGTATCAATAGTTCCACTACGCATCACTGGATGGCGTTCTTGACAGTCAGGGGTTTTTTAATTTGCCTAGCAAATAAGCTTGTATCAATATTATGGTATATAATCGTCGCTTTCGGGGAACGATACCGGACACCCCGATGACGCGCAACACGTCGCAGCCTTAACGTAATTCGTAGATTTTAAGTTATAAGTAATATATTATATGTCTTCATACAAGCGCATTCCCGGTTGCATACTTAGCTGTGCTGCTTCGAGAGCCCAGGGTGCGCTTACCCACTTTTTCTTTTCCAAATATAATATGCATGTCAAATGGTCACCCAAGCATGCCAAAGACCTTGCGAATTGGAGAAGATATAGCCCGAACAGTTTAAACGATTTGGCTATAGTTTTACGACCGGCCGCCTGCTTGACGTCAACTCTCCTTGGGAATACAGATGTAGCAAAAGATTTTCGTGCTTAGTCCTTTAGTCGTCTCTTACGACATCCACAGGAAGAGGTGGAGGGGTCCTATTCTAGGCCGGAAACCACACGGCACAATATATTATATGTATTTTAGGATATATTGATATGGGCCTCTGGATGTTTTATTACATACATACATACTATCACACCTGTTTCCCACAGGGGTAGGCAGAGTCTATGGACCTCCACTTGCTACGATCCTGACAGACCTCTTTCGCTTCATCTACACTCATCAACCTCTTTATACATGCCCTTCTGTTACAGGTACTTCTTACCTCTCCCTTTTTCATAACGTCTGCAATCTGTTCGCAGAACGTCCGCCGAGGTCAACCCTGTCCCGCTCTTCCTTTCACACTTGCCTTATAAATATTTTTTGTTAATCTATTTTTTCCATCCTTTCTACATGATTGTATTGATGAGAGTAAAGCCTATTTCAACATTGCGTGCTATTTACCTGTCCCTCGCATCCTCCAGAGATTAAAGTACGTCCGTCCTGAGTCATGTCCAGTGCCGAGGTGCCTTTATTGTGGGTGTTAAAAATGCAATACACAAGACGTCCGGTGAGCGGCGTGAAAGCACGGATGTTACCGTCGTTCCAGGCTGAAATAATACTTATACGTACAAAATACGACACCACTTTCTACGTTTAAAAGGCATGATAGAAATGCTGATATAAATAGATACCATAAATATTAAGGGGGTAAAATTAGACCCTTGAGGAACTCCAGATTTGACGTAATGCAATTTGGGGATTCAACCGTTACCTGTTTACCTAGTTGTTCTAAGAATTTCTTGGCAACTATTCAAATACTTATCCAAATTCACAGTTACCATAAAAACTAGGATTTAAATTAAATTTCATGAAGCCATTATATGATGTGCTTTATCGAAAGCATTAGAAAATTCAGTACACGTTAATCTGAAGTTGGGTTCATTATTCAAAAGACATACAATACAAAGGCTTTACTCCAAATGTGTAACGACATCAATACGTAGCTACGTGTCCACTTTGCAGTGTAAGCAACATTGCGCAACGAAATAATGATAAAGTCTAATTTAACGAAGACAGTCGTGTAATTTTTCGGAGACATTAAAAAATAAGCAATGAAGCGAAATGAGTTTTTCGCACTGAAATAATACAGTAAAAATTCTCTTTAAGTCTCACCCGAGACGATAGACTTGCCGTCGCTAGCAAACAACAAGGCAGAACACACAAAGTTCGGCACCACGATCCTCAGCAGTTCCTGACAAGTCTCCAGACACCATACTCGGACGTCACCCGAGCCAGCGGTCGCGAATACACCCGACATGCCCCTAAAAACAAAATCGTTTTCATTGACGTAGGTATTGCAATCTTTTTCGTTACTCATTTGATTATAAGTGAGTATCATATGAAAGACTCAAACACCAATGGTGTCAGACGCCTTCTCCTGGCGAGAAAATGGATATTTCGCTGGCCAGGGGATACATAAATTTATACGTTACCCTACTTAGATGTCAAAAAGCCGTGAATTCCAATTGCTGTTGCTAGATTGTATTTTTTTTGTACGTTTGTACGATAGTAGTCGTAAAGTTGTCAGATATCTTCAAGCAGCTTACAAAATCGAGTAAGTTACGCAAAAACAAACTAATTTTATCAAACCAGGGCTGTTGTTACCTGGGAAAAGCGATATCATTGATGGCACATCTATGACAAGTCACCACCAGTACGGGTGAAAATGTGGCCACATTGATGGCGTAGATTTCACTGCTTCGAGTCCCAACCAGCAGTAGTCGCTTGTCGCCCTTCATCTGGATTGACTCCATTAATTCTAGGGATGTGATGCTGCCTTGCACTTTCGCTGATTTGAGCTAAAAAAATACATACACATCACATCTTTATTCTCTACTTGTAAGGACGTACTTTTCCTCTAAAAGAAGAAAGCCGGACCGCGGGATGAGCAGAGACCTTGGGCTGAGACGGCTTTCCAAGGGCCTTAAAAACTCAAAGGCGTTTAACAAGATGATGGACCTAAGATGGAAAACGGAAATCAGAAATAGTATCAGGAGCCAGCTGGCTTCATATTTTTATCAGTTTGCAAAGATATTATTATGCCTAATACAATGTTCTCACAATATAAGATGTAGAGCTTGCGAACGAGTGCGAAATCCAATTTACAGAAATAAGTTATACTGTGTTGTCGGAAAACGGAGCCAGCTGACCAGTCCCTACTGGCGGCACCCGTTCACGAGTTGTTGCTCTTGCGCTTATAATACTCACAGCTTTGAAGTGCGGTCTGCAAGGATCCATAATCTTGCCCTTAGGGAAGTCCCCAGTCCAGTTGATCTCGTCAAGGATGTCGACAACGCCGTCTCCAGAACCCACGATCAGACAGCCGTCGTCCATGATCAGGATTGCTTCGATGCCTGCACCAATACAATACAATACCCTTTATTGCACAAAAAACAAATACAGGACGTAAACATTTTAAAGACTAGAAAAAGCGCAAAAGTCTGCCTTATCGCTAATAGAAAAATGTGATGGGAAATTAGGTAGTATAAATAATAAGCATTAGAAAATGCATCAAAATTATAATAAACATACCTTGGCTGTAGCAGACGGCGTCCGGTTTCTTGCCCTTCCTGAAAGGGCCGCACTTGGCAAGGCAGCCTAGCAGCATAGGCTTGATGTCCCCCACCGGCAGCATTGGATCGGGAGGGTAGTTTATCGAGAATTTTATCATGTCACCAGTGCTGTAACAATATCATCATCATTCAAAATCATTTTAGCCCACACCACCCACGGCATAGGCGTTCCTCCTGTATGCTATTAAGTATGCAGGGTAAACTTAACCAGGGTAACCTCCCATACAAATGAGCGCTCAGCCGAATAGATATTGTATGGGAGGACGGTGGTAGAATTAGTTCAATATCATGGACTGAACTTGCTTCAATTTGGCTGGTAATAAAAAAAGTCACTATATTAGAACTATAGCTTTGAAGCCACCTTCACGCCTGTCAGAGTCCCGGCAGAAGCGTACGAAAGTACGCTGGGATATAAGGGCTAGTAGTGCGTACACCTGTGGCGTACACTAACTCTAAGTCCTCCGTGCTTCGGAAGGCATGTTAATCTGTTGGTCCCAAGTAGGGTTACTCCTTAAAACCATACGATAGTCGTCCGATAGTGACGTCCTATTTCTATGTCAAACCAAATTAGACTATCATTATGTATTAACGCTCAATGTTGCTTGACACTGAAACACAGATACGCAGTTAAGGAAGTCTTGCGTACCGCTTTTGGAGTAAGAAAGCTTAACGACTGCTTAATAATTTTGACAAATTGGATGAACGGTTTAAAACTGCCCTGCGAAGCACTGGTGTCAGATTTTCCAAACTTCTTCTTCTGGGCAAGCTTGAGAGATCTGACCAGCCTTAGCCAAACACACACACGACAAACAAGCTCTCATTTGAAATCTAGCTGGGACCTTATCTTCTTAGCGTGTCGATGGTACTTATATTTGGTTGCTCCAGTAAACGGCAACCTCAAGAGCAATTTCGTTGGCTGCGACTAGGTCCTCCAAAGTGCAGTAGGGTTACTTCACAGGGTAACTCGAAAAGCGGTGCGACAGACGTACGTAACTGTATCGCGTATCATTGTCAAGCAACATTGAGCGTTAATACACACTGATAAAATCTAATTTGGTTTGACATAGAAACAGGACGTCACTATCGGACGACTATCGTATTATTTTATGGAGTAACCCTATTTGTGCACATAGGACTTGAAAGTAAGTGCGCATCGTCTGTGGAGAGAAGCCACACTGACAGATATTCTGCGAACGGTCGGTTTTTATCCACCTGGTTAAGTTGTCTTTACCTGTCCTGTTCGTAGTCTATTAAGAGACTTCCAGGTGGATCAGAAAAGATTATGGCCAGGTGGTTATTCTTCTATGACATCTTATGAAAGCTTAGGCTGAGATCAGACGAACTGCATCAAAACAACCGCACGAAGTCGCATCAGCAACCGCATGCAGCAATCGCTATATTCAACTGCATGCAGTCGGATCCGACTCCACGCAGTTGACGCCAATCATCTAGGCCAGGAGGTCAGTGTAAGGTTTGACGTTGAAATGGAAGCACAGACGCTTCTCTTAATATTATTATTACGGCGCCGCCGCCGACAGCGATGTAATCGAATTAATTTTGCAATCCAATTCTTGCCAGCAACTTGCCTGACATCGTCGACCCCCCTAGCCGCCGGACGTCCTACAGTACGTTTCCCATTTCTGGGATACCACTCGGTAACGGCCTTTCTCCACCTACCATCTTTCCTTCGAGCCAGGTGTCCCGCCCAGTTCCATTTTAGAGTCGCAACCCTGGAGAGCACGTCGTGGACTTTCGCTCGACGTCGAATTTCTACGTTTCGAACTCGGTCTTGCAGTTTGGCTGATACTATTATAATATTATTTAAATGTTTAAATTTTAATAAAAATTACTTTAAATCTAATATTTATACAAATTAATAGCATAAATCATAAAAAAATTCTAAATACATATTTTTTTAAATAAAAATTTCGTGGTTGGTTTTTTTCTTTTTAATAGACATTATTTTGACAATAGGGAAAGAAAACGCACGAGTTCGGAAAAGGTAAAGAAAATGCACAAATTCCCACCACTTTCCGAACGCTATACGTCCCTAATACACCACTTTTTGAGCACTCAAAATTTTAAAACATTTTTGAAACAGTTTGACGCTCCCGACACGCGTTCTGTCTGCTCCTTGACTAACTGCACACTAACTGTATGCGGTTGGCGGTGGACAGCATGCGGCGACACTACACGACTGTAACACGACTGCAGCCGACCGCGCGAAGTTGAAGGCACGACTGCATGCAGTTGATATTGACTTCACACGACTGCAGCCGACCGCATACAGTTGATATCATGACTGCATGAAGTCGAACGTACAACTGCATGCAGTTAAATATATCGAACGCATGCGGTCGCTGCGATGCAGTCCGTCTGATTTCACCCTTACGTGGTTCCGGCGTAGCCAAAAGTGTCGTCCTTGCTGACAGCAATACAGCGAATACTTCTTCTCATTTTCCCCATGCCGACATCCACCACATCAAGGTTTTTGCTTGCGGCGCGTATATTCCAAACGCGAAGGTTGGCTGGAAAAAAGCAGTAGAAGTTCAGACTAACGTTATAAATGACTATGCCCTCACAGTGGATCCCAGCGATACATACCTACTTAGCTCAAAAAGATGAATGTTTAACGCCGCCGCAAAGACTACGGCGTATCACACGTCCTTGGGCAATTGGAAAGATAATGGTGAACAAAAATCGAAGAGCGCAAGCTCCTTGTGCAGCTAAAGATCTCAAGGCTGGAGGAACCTATTCTGCATATGCATGCAGGCAGGTTCCTCTAGCCTTGGTGATGAGGATAAGGTTTTAGTTGGGGATATCGGGCATTTTTCTACTGAACTTATTGGATATGCCAGAACTTACACTGCTACTCACAAAACTCCATTATTCGTCATATCATGGGTCCGACAGTGTATAATCGGTTGCCGCAGGAGATCGGAGCATTTAATATTAGATTATTTTTTTATTTAAAAAGAAATGGCTTAAAGAAATAGAGTTAGAATAGAGCAAAATCACACTGTATAACAAAAACAATAAACATTATCTGTGAAACAACAGCAATCTATGAAAAGAAAGCTACTCACAATCTCCACCAGTAACGAAGGAATTCGCTCTCATATTCAAAGGTGTCAAGGTCATCGCGTCTCCAGTAGTCAACTTTGTGGCTGCTGCAGTGCCGGTGGCGGCTCCATTGATGCAATCCCACAAAACCACACACCCGTCGTCACGGCCGCCCAGGGAGATCATATAGCGCTCGTCTGAAGTAAAGGTTAGGGCTTCGACCCGCACCTGTGGGTTTTATGAGATTTTATGTACCTCTCCAATCCGTCTGGCCAGCATAGAGAGTGTAGGCTAAATCCTCTGATTGCTCTGGCCAAGTATGGCTCTGGTAGTACAAGGAGGGTTGTGTTCCTGCAGTGGAGACCAAAAAAGACCTGTGTGATGATATGTAAAGAGTTCTGGCCCTAAAATAGTTCTGCCACTTTAAAAATATAGATCATGCATGACTCCTTAATCCATGCTCCTTAAAGTCTAGAAACCTTTCTTCTTCTTCAATAGTAGGACCGTCGTGTCGCTTTTGGAGTAAAGGTTCAATCTAAACCAGCAGGCATTCGGATTAGTGACCACCAAGTGTCTTAAAATAGGTACTTTGGAAGGATTGCACGGCGACAAAGGACAATTTGAAAAAGGCCATTTTCCAACTTGCCCTGGTTGGGGATCGAACCCAGAACCTCCGGATTGGCGGACTAGCGTATTGACCATTACACCACGGAGGTCGTCATTGGTAACTATTGTACATAAATCTTTTGGATTGCAGGTAAGTGCAATCTTCCTCTTCTCGTGTCGAAAGCTCAAAATGTAATCAAATTTCCTTCCAGAAGGTTGCCGCTTTCACAGCGTTGTCTGTAGCCTCACATAGGTCACACTTAGTGCAGCTGGTGGGGCAAGATGGGCAGGAGCGGAGGTGTGACATAGTTTGGTCGTTATGACCACACTGACACTGTGTTGCAATTGGGTCAATATAACGCCATCAGGCCAAATTATGCCTGAACCGGCCTACGATACCTAAATAAAAATTAAGAAGATAACCCCAAACTTGACGAATTACCTTATGCAGCTCATGGGTCCCAATCATGGTCTTCTTTTTAAAATCCCACACTTTAGCCGAAGCCTTGAAGCCTATATGGTTGATCTGACCGGATCCGACAAAGGAGCCTTTTGGAGAAATGGCTACAGTGGAAACGCTGTTGGTATGTCCACTCAAGAAGGACATTTTCTTGGTCTTCCAGTCCTGGATGCACACTTTGTTGCCCATGGGGTAGACAACGTGGATCGCATTGGGATGGACTTTGAGGCCTTTGATGGCAGAACCTGTAAAGAAAATAATCAATCATCTTATTTTTTACGTGTACAACCTTGACCTTTGCCTACAGAGGCCTTACTAAATAAACATTTCAATTATTCTTCCGAGACGTATTGAAGACTCCGTAGCGCATCAAAATATATAGCGTACACGCTAGTCCGTCACTCGGAGGTTCTATGGGTTCGATCCCCAGCCAGGGCAAGTTGGAAAATGGCCTTTTTCAAATCGTCCTGGGTCTTTATCTACGAGTATATACGTAGGTATTTATAATAAAATATACTTAGTACCTATCGTTGAGTTAGACCTATGCCATATAACACAAGTTTAACTTACTATGGCGCTAGCTCAATCTGTGTGATTTGTACCTATATACTTACACTAGCTTTTGCCCGCGGCCTCGCTCGCGTCCTTTCTTAGCTGATGCCTACGTCATAACATCTACCTGCATGCCAAATTTCAGCCCGATCCGTCCAGTGGTTTGGGCTGTGCGTTGATAGATCACTATGTCAGTCAGTCAGACAGCCACTTTTGAATTATATATATTTAGATATATCATCTTCCGTACAATCTAAGACGTGATCATCATTGCGAGGAGCTCGGTGGCCCGCAATTTAAGCGCTTTCATGAGTAAAGTACACTAGGCGTGGTCCGCGCTCGAATTAGCCGTGTGGTTCCCGGCAGAGTAGAATAGGACCACTTCAAGTCTTCCCGTGGATTTCGTAGAAGGCGACTTAGGAAACACAAGCTAAACAAGCTTATAAACATCAAGTGAGATCTCTCCAACCCAACGTGGAGTGTAGGCCAAATCCTCTGACTGCTCTGGCTAATATATGGCTCTAGTAGTACAGAGGGTCGTGCTTCTGCAGTGGAGGCTAAAAAAGAACTGATAATGATGCGGTTTGTTTTATTAAGCAAAAACGAAAAGAACGAGGAAAAAATGTCGTCTAAATGTACACCTACTTACTATTGAATTGAATATTTAGCTGGTAAGCAAGTCGGTTATTTGTTTTGAAAAAATATCGCTAACAAGACGTTGTAAAAAAAACCTAAAGGGGGAGTGGAGGTGGGAAGTGCTTTGCTAAGTCAAGGAAAGGGAAAAGTGTCGGTTATTATAATATTGCATGATGTTTTAGGAGCTAGTGAGGTGTACTAGTCAGTAGCGGCGTAAGGGCGTAAGGGTAGGGCGCGGTTGGGCGACCGCCCAGGGCGCCAGATACAAAGGGGCGACAGGAAGCGTGTTTGGGCAAGGGGGGGGGGGGGTCACAGGTAATAATAAATATATGAATAGCGGCTGGTTAATGGCGGCAAATTTGAAGAATCCTATATCGTACTTGCACCCCCATCCCCCCCCCCCCCCCGTCGGGGCAGAAATAAATCCTATAAGATTGAAGCCTAAGTCAGTCTGAATTGCAGTTTTGGGGGAGGGGGGGGGGGGGGGGGAAATCGGCATTGGTCCTAGTTATCTCACGGAACTAGGTACTAAACTAGTTCTAAAAAGGTTTGATTAACAAGTGGGTCATCATCATGTCGTATGGCATGTTACTACATGAATCCTAAATACTTAATAGCAGGTTTTTTAGCCAGTCTACGGCTGCCGGGGTTAAACTATGGTAGGTAGGTGCTTACCATCAAACCCGATGATGGCGTAGGTTTCCAAAGTCTTCACTTCCGCAGCCATTTAGAAGTTTTTTTCACAATATAAACAAATAAGTTGTACAAAAGATACTTTCAAGGCTTGATGGTGGCTTGACTGTTGCTAGGCAACGGATCAACAGGTTGACAGCAACTGACGGCTACCATGAAGGATGAAGTATGAATACAATATAGTATTGTATCTATGAGGGCTTTAATGGCTCCTCCACACTATCATTACGCCAATTCACTTTACATTGCTGTTTAACTCACAAAGGCTTTTCATCCAATGCAACAATTGACAAAAAACCTGTGCAATGATGGCCTATCGTGTAGAGGAGCTATAATGGACAACTGTTTGTACAAGTTTACCCGTGTGGTGCCAGGACAGAATAGGACCATTCCATCTTTTCCTGTAGATGTCTTAAGGCCGTACCTGAATTTTCCGGGGTCCAGTGCTGCCCCCATTTAAAATAAATCATTTCAAAGAAAACGGAGACATTATTTAAAATTATGCAACTACCAAGTCCTAGATAACCCTTTAAAGTATTTTATGAACTACTGTTTACAGTTTATAATGAAAACGTTAAGCTTTGCTACGCACATTAGCCAAAAGTGGCCGTTTTTCGCAATTGTGCGTAGTAAAGCTTAACGTTCTCACTTTAAATTGTAAACAGTAGGTAGTTCATAAAATACTTTGAAGGGTTATCTAGGACTTCGTAGTTGCAAAATTTTAAATGATGTCTCCGTTTTCTTTGAAATGATTTATTTTAAATGGGGGCAGCACTGGACCTTGGAAAATTCAGGTACGGCCTTAAGAGACGACTAAAGGACTAAGTAGGCACAAACATCTCGTGCTACAATTGCATTCCCATAACGTCGGGCGGCGACCGGTTGCATAAGTATGTATATATAAATAATTAAAACTGTTCCGGCTATTTCTGAATTATTTCTATAATCTCACTAAACGCTGATTCTAACTGGAATAACTTTTAGTGGCCACTTTTGGCTAATACATGTTTTAAAACTGAATGGACTAATTATATATGCTTGCACCCCATTTATCACCTTCTCTTAATACGTCCCAAAGGTATTCTCTGGTAGACAGCACTTAGCGTTAAGATTATACCTATTGTACTATTTTATAGTGCAATCAATTAAATAAATAAAAAATAAAATAAATACTTTCAACTTATGGTTGACGACTTCATATAGACCATCATGGAAGGAATAATAGAAGGGAAAAAAGGACCAGGAAGACCGAGGCATAGCTACATAAAACAGATAAAGGAAAAGTTGAATGTTGTGTCTTACAGAGAAGTAAATCAACTGGCAGTTGAGAGAGACATATGGAAGAGAATTCATACTCCACCGACAAGAGCATAGCTCTTAAATATAGATAGATAACTATTGGTTCTATCTAGTGCCTGACTTTTAGCAATATGGAAATTTTCACTATATTGATGATTAAACAATTTATTTAAAATGAGCGCGCCACTTCGGCATTTATAAATTTCTTACTATATGACTGATTTTTATAAATATGGCAGATATATATGTGTATTTTAAATCAGTTCTCTAGTTGATGTAATAAATATTTTTTGATTAATTAAAAAATCATAAATACAGGTTCAAGAGAAAATCATGGCCCGCAACAATGACTACGAGGTTAAGGGCAAGGCTCTGTCCGTGCCGTTCTTGACCGAAATGGAGAGGCAGTACAAGAACAAGTACCTGAGAGACATAGCTACTCACGCTGAGCTGCTGGTGTACGACTGGACCGGTGGTGGTGAGGTTGAAGTTGTATGTATCATTGGTTGAACATATTTGGTGGGTCAATTTAGCCTATTCGTTTAAATTGTTCCGGCTATTCTTAATTTCACATGGTCTTCAGCATCCTAGGGTGACCAGACCAGATATATATTGTTTCGCCCGTTCCCGTTCCTTTTCCCATATTTTCTCACCGTTTAAACCTTCCCTGGACTACGACAAACATTTCAAGACCAAAATTAGCCAAATCGGTTCAGTCGTTCTCGAGTTTTAAGCAGACTAACGAACAACAATTCATTTTTATTTATATAGATAGATAGATAGATAGATAAATAATTAAAACTGTTCCGGCTATTTCTTCTCCATTTTGCAGGGTCTTTGGCATCCTTGGGTGACCATTGACATGCATTTTATATTTGGAGAAGAAAAAGCGGGAAAGCGCACCGCTCCGATGCAGCACAGTTGACGATGCAACCGGGAACGCACTTAGACGAAGAAGAAGAAAAGTTTGTACAAGTTTTTTTGACAGACAAATTAAGATCCCCGACATTCAAGCGTTCACACCCAAAATATATACTTAATAAACTTTTGAACATTGATAACATTGTATTAGGCCTAATATCTTTGTAAACTGACAGTCCTTCTGGCGCGTAGGCGACCAATACTGTGTAAATGAGTTTCTTTCGGCGTTTCTTCTCAGCAGTGGTCGTTGCAAAACGCTAGTATCGGTAGCTTTTGAACAAAAAAAATTATTAAATAAGTATCAATAAACATTACACGTAGTGTACACTATAATTATTGACGTGTAAAAGTGCCTGCAAAGACCTAATTACTGAATAAATATTTGATTTTGAACGGCTGAACCTATTTTCACCAAACATAGCTAAGAACCACCTCGACAAATAAGGTTTTCGATTAAAAAAAACCGCATCAAAATCGGTTTTTCGTTTAGGGGCTGCGATGCTAGACACATAGAGACGTCAAACTTATAACACCCCTCTTTTTCGTCGGGATAAAAAAACAACATTTTCAGGAATAATGTCAATAAGCGCCACAGCTAGCAACCCACTAGGTATTTTCGTTTCTTTTACCGCCTACACGCTTCCAGGGCCGGATTTAGGGGAGGGCAATCGGGGCTACTGCCCCGGGCCTCCACAAAAGAGGGGCACCCACAATAGTTAGTTAAAATCTTTATTGCACCAAAACATAATAATACAGAGTACAGGTCGTGCCAAACTTTTAGATCGCTCTGAAGTTGCCTCACTCAGGTTACAAACAGGGACAGAATATTTACCACAAAAATATTTTTTTCAGAATGATTGCAAGAATGTAGATATGATATTGTCGCGAACGAGATAGAATCTTCCCGAACAATATTCGCGAACGAATACTACGATAGAATGGTGCAGGCCAAATTGGCCCATATGTCCTGTGTCATAAAGTCTAGAGTTGCTTAACCATGTTACACTCACACACATACCCGGCACCTGGATGCTTCGAAACACATTCGTCGACTATGTAGAATATTCGAGATTAATGTGGACCTATTCGATGGCGCATATAAATAGGGAACATTGGGTGCGCCACGGCAGTTCAATACGAGCTATCAAAGCGATCACTTCGAAGCGAAGGAAACCTACCTTAGTGCGACAAGTGGAAGTACCTGCGACTACCTTGGCGATATAACTGGACCTCAGCTGCTACACGACTTGGACCTTGGACGTTTGGAAGACCATCTTCACGTGTCATCTTAGGGTTCCGTAGTGAATAAATCCCTCATACGAAGTTTGGCGTTTCTCTCCAAATTCGAACCCCAGTTTCGTAACAATATATATACACAATAAACAAAAATAAAGCAAATTCTATCTGTTATGGGTATTTTACTACTGCGACGCGAATCGCCTCAACTTCAGAGCGATCTAGAAGTTTGGCGCGACCTGTGATAGATTAAAGAAAACAGATGATAAAAGGCCTTCAGAAGAAGAAAGAATCAGACTAGTAAAAAACTTTTCCTTTGATATAGCCACGCTATGCATAATGCATTGCCCAGGGGCCGCACAGTGGGAACTTGGACTCATTTTCATATCAAAAATCTATAACTTATTTGTTAATAAAGATATTCAATTTAATTCATATGTACAATGATAGATTGACTCTTAAACTACAATTTAAGGTACAATACATGCATCTGTGCAGAATTTCAAAAAAAGTATTTATGAGATGGCTTTCTTCGGCGCGCCGCACAGTGGGCCGCCACAATGGCTAATCCGGCCCTGCACGCTTCCATCAGCCTGATCGTGTTTGGTCTTGACGCCCTAGGTATTGTATTGTATTGTATTGTATGCGTTAGTTAAACATCATCATCATAATCATTTTGACAAAGAGGAAATAGCCTTGAAACGCCACGCTGGCAAGTGCGTCTTGGCAAGTTCTTCCTGGCCACGTTGGCCTGAGTTGAATAGCTATATGGCAAAAAGACTATATAGTTTTTCAACCCAGTTACCGGGGAGCACCGCTTGGAGGTGTGGACTAGGAATTGGTGTAACAATGCCGTACAGCACAGTGTCAATCGTATAGTAACAGTTTAAGCAATACAACATTGCCACTCCCTACAATGGAACAGTTACTCTTTTAGCATGAAAAATAAACGGGCAAGTGCGAGTCGGACTCGTAGATAAAGGGTTCCGTACCACCGTACAATGTTTTAAAACGCTGAAGAAACACGTTTCTTGTATGACAACCCCCTTTAATTTTTAACTTTATTTTATTTTTAGTATTTGTTGTTATTGTGGTCATAGTAATACATAATTGGTGAAAATTTTAAGTATCTGGTTAAGTAATGCCATTATGAAGATCAGGTTAAAACCGCTGAAAAAAACACGTTTCTTGCATGACGACCCCCTTTAGTTTTTTACTATTTTTTATTTTTAGTATTTGTTGTTATATCCGCCACAGTACCTAATACATAATCGGTGAAAATTTCAAGTGTCTAGCTATTACGGTTCAAGATATAGAGCCCTGTGATTGACGGACAGACAGACAGACAGATGGACAGACGGACAGACAGCGGAGTCTCAGTAATAGGGTCCCGTTTGCACCCTTCGGGTACGTAACCCTAAAAATGGTTGAAGAAAATGCACACATTCATAATATTTTTTAAAAATAAAAGCGCCTTTAATTTCTCTTCCACTTCACAAAAGCACACTTTCTGAATGCAAATGACGATTTATTGACAAAACATCAAAATCACTGATGTGTGCATAGAATATCTGAGGAGTTCCCTCGATTTCCCGAGGATCCCATCATCAGATATTCACAAGATGACAATGGGACCAACTTGCATGTAAGTATATTCTTTCAAATAAAAAAATAATTTTTGAACTCACAGGCTACTAAAAAAAATTTAATGAGCCACTGCCACAGCGGCGACACTCCCTGTACTTGAGAGTTCAAACGCCAGTGACCTTGAGCCGAAGCACGTAACGTTAGGGTTGATACCGAACCGAAAATGAAATTGAATATTGTGCGGTGCCTGAGACGCGAACTAGGTACCAGCCCTCGACCCAACCAGCCGGCGACGGGGAGTTCCCCGCCCCGCGCGCCTCTCAAGGCCCCCGCGCACATCCAGACACCCACACACCCACACATAGCCGCAAACGATTTTACGTGCACACGTCATGCTTAAGTGTCGTTTCTTTTCGCGTAGTGTATAAATTCTTTTCCACTGCCACATTATTTGTAAATAATAAAAATAAAACAAAATATGTAAAATACCAAATCCACATTTATTATCAATATTAAAATTGATTAGTCATTACAGTCATATAATAAAACGCGAACTTTAGTACTTAGTTTAAACCTAAATCCACCCAAAACAAGTAGACCTGCAATGTCAACTCTTTTGCGTGAACAATGGTTTAAAACTTTAAACCAAGTCCTACAGTTGGTCTACTTTTATAATAACACAGCTTGTGTCCAAAAGGCACTGAATCAGTCACATAATTACCTACTAAAATGGAAGTTAAAACCTACAAAAGATAACCTAAGACTTAATCGTTTTCATATTTCTGACTAACATAATACCTATGTAACAAATATAACTTGCCACCCGATTGCAATATTTTAAAAATTGTTTGTTATAACTTTATTGTACCCAAAACATTTAAGTATATGAAGACAACATAATACAAATGAGCAAATATATATACTTAAAGCCGGACTTATCCCATGTAGGGATCTTAAAAAACTTATTGTTTGCAGTATATCTGTCGCAGTTGGATGGTATAAACCGCTAATTCACGAAACCTCTAGTTGTGTGGCATTACAGCTCGGTTTTGTTAAACAGCTGAATATCGTTCCGCTGGATTGTCTAATATTGCGCAACGTATTACGTTCATTGAAACCGCTAACCACGTTTCCAAACAGCTAGCGGTTTTGTGAAACAGTAGCGGTAATCCGCTGTTTGACGAAACCGTTAAACAATCCAACTGCGACACATGCATGATAAGGATTCGGTGTAGGGTTACCATAATGAAATATAACTGGGTGTCTATTATAATACAGATTTTTTTCGACATCGAATTTAATTTCCCAGAAAACTATCCACGATTTTTATTGCTATAGGTTTGCCCTAACCTAGTAAAATGGATAGAACTTTTCTAGCGTGTGTTGGTCGCAGTTCTAACCTAACCTAGTAAAATGGATAGAACACTCGCTCGCCACATTGCCACTTCGTAGGCATTCTAAATTGTACATAATTTCTTTAGATAGAATTGTTCAACAACTTCTCTAGCCGCATGGATGAATACAAGTCGTTCATTCCATTCAGCGTATTAGGGTTCGCTGTTTTACAAAACCGAGCTGTAATGCCAAACAGCTAGAGGTTTCGTGAATTAGCGGATTATACCATTCAACTGTGACATATCCAAAATCATTTGTTCACAATGGCTTTATATTTGCAACTGATATCTCTGTAAAACACCAATGGACGCGGCTCCAATGTGGCAAAATTATGCTTAGTGGCAAGGCTCTTTTAGGGCCCGTTTACACTTTGATTAGTGACTAGTGTGAGTTCACACATTTTCTGCGGGTGGGAGTGGAAAATGTATAAACTCACACTATCACTAATCAAAATGTAAACGGGTCGTTAGCGGGGATGGAGCATACCAGAATCCTCTCGCTACATAAGGATTCAAAATGTATCTTTTATGAGTTTAATAAAGTACAATTTAGTGACCCTCAGCCATGTCACCTTATACAATAATAATACCGCCACAAATCTTAATACAAACTATGTTATAGTAAATGTCCTTCACTTTTTGTTCAAACATCTTCGCCGAATGAGTTTGGCTTTCTCGTCAATCTGTTCTTTGGCTGCCTCCACCATCTGTTTTATTTCGTTTATCATGTACTGCTTTACTACAGACAGGTATTCTGAAAGCTGAAAATAAAAAATAAAATTATAATGGTAAAGTTCATAAGTTTGAAATTGTTTTTATTTGTTTGTAATATAATAACTTTATTTATTATATATAGATGGGCAGCTAACAGCTGATATGTCTATTTCACACAGTGCTGAGAGTCCATAAAGTCTTGTCACAGTTCATATATTTATTAACAACACTTTATTAGTCCTTAACCACTTGTCGAGTCTATTTTTAAATGCATTTATGGAAGGCGCAGTGACCACTTCTTCTGGTAGTCTACCAAAAAAATACAAAAGAGAGCAAATATACAAAGGCGAACTTATCCCATGTAGTGATCTCTTCCAGTCAACAGTAAGTTAGCGAAAAATATTCTGAAAAGTTCTTACACGCTGGTCTGCGACAAAAGAAAAAAAAACAGAATGTACCAGCTGCTTCTCTTCCAGCGCAGATCATAAAAAAATGGATTTAACAAGAATCTGAATTATATCAATGGGCGATGCGGCTAGCAACCCATCACTGATTTGATTCAATTTTTCCATTTTTACACCCACCAACACAGCTCTGGGTTCTATCTGCCTTGTTAGTGATAAGGATGTGATAGTGTTAGTATCTGTATTCACATTGTTGTTCCATAAACAGTGTTTGAAACAGTTTGATAAACAATGGAACAGTGACTCTCTTAGCAACTTTTCAGAGTTTACAACAGTAATCATCTAGGTGTGTACTACTACATACTACCTATGTTTACAAACATAACAATAATGAAGACAGGTTAGTAGAAATAGGAATGATATGTCTCTATTGCAAATGGCGCTACCTCACATCTATTGCGAAATGTTATTATTTATTCTTACCACTTAAAACCAATACACTGACCCATTTCACTAAGTACCTACAATAATACTTAATAATTTTTTGAGCTTTCGTATACACTAACCCCATTCGATCCGTGGTATAAAGAGGGGGTTCAACATGACATCGTCACCCTAGTGAAATATTTTAAGTCCTAGCACCTTTATCTACACTGAGATTATACGATTAAAAACCGGAAGCGCAACCCGGGCTCCAAAGCAGCACAGCTAAGGTTACAACCGGGAACGCAACAAGATGGGGATTTTTAACAATACCAACCAATAAATCATCTTCTTTCTTGCCCAACTGGACATAAGCACACTGAGCCGCGTGGCTTTTATGTTCCTCCCACGGATTGTCATTAGCTTCCCATCCGTCAAGCTCTTTACCACAAAGGAAACACTTCGCAGCATCAGCGTCGTCTGCACCAGTCGCGACAGAATAGAAACCGGCTTCAGCCATATTCCGAGCATTACACTTATTCTTATCGTTGAATGGCCATTTCTTAAAAGTTTTCTCTCTCTCTTCAGTCAAAAATAACTGACGGCTCACAATCATAGAAAAGTTTACGTTTTCCATTTTTTTCACCAAATAGACGAAATTAAAGTATTCGACTGCAATATGTACCTAAACTCTATTCCAAAATTCAATCAAATTATGGATGGATTCAAAATTCAAATGTTTTGTTTTGACAAGAATGACAGTTGTCGTTGATGAATACAAAAATATTACTACTACATTGCGTTTTATTTAAGTAATGCTCCACTCCAAACCAGCCAATCAAATGCATGCATTTTTTATTTAAATATTTTATTTTATGTAAGAATGAAGTTTAATTATGTCATATTATTTTATGTATGACGTGTATGGCTAGGAATACACTATTCTGATTTTACATATACCTACATTGCCTGTTTTGCAATGATCGTTCAAAATGTTGTTTCTACAAAACCAGCAATGTAAAGGAAATCAGCTTCAGAATTTTAGCAAATGAATTCCCAGGTCCCAGCCCAGGCCAGCCTTGACAAATTAATGTCAATGCTAATGCAACACGCACGACACGAACAAAACGCATTGAATGAAATGAGAACAAAATTGAATGAAAATATCAAAGAAATTGTATACAAACTAGAATGCTTACAAAGTGGCAAAGCCGTTCCTAAAAATTATACTTATATATAGGGGGGGAGGGGTGCAAGTACGATATACGATTCTTTAAATTTGCCACCCCATTGTAAACGAAGGGAGAGAGGGGGGGTTGCATACAAATAAGAGTAGGAGTTGCCGCCATTAACCAGCCGCTATTTATATGTTTATTATTACCTGTGACCCCCTCTTGCCCAAAAACGCCCCCTGTTGCCCCTTTGTATCTGGCGCCCTGGGCGGTCGCCCAACCGCGCCCTACCCTAACGCCGCTACTGGGTATAACGTTACGGAACCGGTATAAAATAAGTATTAATAAAATAAAGGTAGAGCCATACCGTTATTTAACCTTTATCCGATATCGGTACCGAAAAACAAAGCATCGACCGTTGCGGGGCGTGGGGTGCGGGTGCGATCCAGGGTAGGTAAGATACGAGCGAGTGCGTCGGCGAACCTGATAGAACCTGTTTTCGTCGCGTGTCGCCAGTTCTTCTCTTCTATCTATCTCTTTCATACCTTTATTTATTAACGTTCAAGTATCGGTACCGAAATAAACCTTTTTCTATCTGTACACAAAAACTTAGGGTACTGAAATAAATTTGTGTATATTATAAAGCGTTAATCGCTATTTTTCGATATGACGTCATACCGCAATTGAAAGGTATCGTATTTTTGGGATATTCAATGCTTCTACTTTATTGCACTGACAGTTTGTGGGAAAGGGATGCTTACTGTGGATGCTTATAACTTTAGGTATATTTTTTGGGAACGTTAGGTATTTTACCATAAGAATTATGAAAATATGAGCTTTATATGCGTGCCATTAAGTTTACTTTTCTATGTTGTTTTATTGAAATTCTTATTCGTAGTCATTCTCGATTGTATTATAAATTGTTTGGAAAATATAAAATGTTCTTTTGTTTTGCAAGTTTCACGTTTTTCCCAATAATATGGGAAAACCATGGACTAATATTATTTTATGCAAGTTGCGGTTGCTTTTAAGTAGTCTGACTGAATTGAATCCGAATTTTAAAATCATGTATTTATTAACACAATTTTATTAAAAAGATCAATAAAGTCAAAATATACATACATATTATCATGCCATGCCTGTTTCTTACCGGGGTAGGCAAAGGCTATGAATCTCCTCTTGCTTCGATACCTGTTGGCAGACTTTTCTCGCTTCATCTGCACTCATCACTCTCTTTATGCAATCCGTCTGTCCATCCGTCTGTCTGTCTTTCACCAGGCTGTATCTTATGAGCCTGATAGCTAGACATTTGTCATTTTTACAGATGATGTATTTCTGTTGCCGCTATAACAACAAATACTAAAAACAGAATAAAATAAATATTAAAGCGGGACTCCCATAATAACAAATATAATTTTTTTGCTGTTTTTTGCTAGATATTTATAACGGCAACAGGTAGACGCTTGAAATATTCACAGAATATTTAGTTGTATATTCACTTGAAACATAAAAAAATAATTTAAAATAAAGTATAGCAGCATGCTTTGTTGTTCGGCCAACTGTAGCGGAGGGCTTTATTACTTCCAGGATTCCATACAAAGATTATTGAAGATTATATACACTCACACAAGCTTTAGATATTTAGGTCGTGAGTTACAAGTTACACCACAGCACTTTCACATAAATACTTTATCGACATAGGGAGGCCTAATGGATGGACAGCGATATTTCCGGGCTTGTGGGTGCGAGAGTCACCTTTACATGACACAGTATTTGGTTAAACTGAACTGCTGGCTACGGCGGCCAGTTTGTGTGTGCTTGCTGCTTGGCTTCGTCAAGCACTCAAGCCTGTTCGCTTGGCATCGCCGTGATACCGTCATGCTGACTTTTTACGGGTTTTTTTTACAGCCAGTAATGAATATCATTTATATTTTTTAGTTTTATGCTTATCTTATTTTAGAAGTTACAGGGGAGGGGCACACATTTTACCACTTTGGAAGTGTCTCTCGCACAAACTTTTCAGTTTAGAAAAAAAATGTATTATAAACCTCAATATAATTTTGAAGACCTATCCATACATACCCCAAACGTAAGGATTTGATGAAAAAAAGACATTTGAGTTTCAGCTCTAAGTATGGGAAACCGGAAACCCCAAAAATTATTGTTTTTTTTCCTTTTTTTGTGTAAAAATCTTAATGCGGTTTACAGAATACATCTACTTACCAAGTTTCAACAGTATAGTTCTTATAGTTTCGGAAAAAAGTGGCTGTGTGACATATGGACGGACAGGCAGACAGACAGACAGACATGATGAATCCATAAGGGTTCCGTTTTTTGCTTATTTTAACCCTAAAAACGTTCAAAACCATAGGTGAGAAACTTGGATATTGGTATTTAACAAAGTACATCCTGGCAACATTTAAAATGTTTCATTCATTCATCGCATTAGCCAATCGACTACGAGAAGTTCATTTCCATTCCATTGATAATTTCATTCATTCTCCAGCACAAGAGCATGAATTGAATTGAGCTGTTCTATTAAATTTTATTCGCGGTGTTAATTTGGTTTTTTTGTTTATGCTTGCTATAGTAAATTAAAGTCTTATCTAGATTTCATACATACGTAGTAAAAGTTAGCATTTGAGTGTATAGTCAACCAGTTTAAGAGATATACCGAAGCAATAAAATAAACGAAGCAAAGTGCCTCCGAATTTTGCAGTCTTCTTTTGTTTCAATTAAGAATTGACTTGATTTGGTTTTTATTCGGTGTTTTGTGTGATCACGCAAATCTTGCGATGGTCCGAGCTGTTTTCTAGCATTGACCAGTACTGTACAGCATTTTGGTAAGTACATTTTACTTTATTTACAAGTTGCCATGTGTTCACTGTCGGGAGAAATGAGAATGTTGCATGTAATTGAATTAACATTAATTTGCATATTTTGCACCTTTCAAGTATGAAGTTTAAATTTGGTATAGGTAACTTCTAGATTCCTAATAGAATATTATGAAATACCTAACCTTTTTCTTTTGATTCCTTGCTTTGTACACATGTTTAATTTTATGGTGTTAAAAATTCTGCCTTAACGTACTACATAAATGGTATCTTGTACCACACTTTCTCTATCTATAAAGTTTCCTTGTGAAATCAGTGGAGCAAAGTGTTCATTTACGAACATAGGTCAATCATTTTAGCCGCAGAAAGTTATGTGTGCTGGACATACAGACTCCTTCCCAAAAATTACCAAATTGATCATCCTATGAACAGCAGTTTCTAGCTATTTTTCTCAGGTAATCTGATCACCTAGTAGGTGAAGTATGGTCGAAGAATAAATAATACTAACATATAGAAGTCTCACTCAGCAAAGACATTCAAAGAAATATCTACTCAATGTCAGCGATATGGTTTAAGGTGAAGATATAGGCAAATGGCCTTGAAGTGTGAAATTAATTGTTAACTCGTAAATATTTTGATAATTTCCATATTGCTCTTCGTCATGCACTAGATAGCCCTTTATATTATTTTGTAAACTGCCCTTGAAACTATTATTGGTGATCCGTCTAGCTTTAAAACTTGCCGTGGCCACTTTTGGCGGAGGCAAGTTTTAAAGCTAGACGGACTAACGTAAATACTTTCAACGGTGGTTCATAAAATAATTTAAAGGGCTATCTAGTGCATGTCTAAGAGCAATATGGAAATTATCTCCATATTTACAAGTTAGCAATTTATTTCAAATAAGGGCACCACTTCAAGGCCATTTGCCTATATCTTCACCTTAATTTAGCTCACGTCAGAACTCAGCACCTTTTCGTATAAATACCTACACATCCACTGCAAGCCAATTTCGTTCTTATTACTCTAGACAAACGATTCGTATAACTGAATTTACCACCTGGAGGGGCCGCCTGCGCGCATACTAATAATGTAGGTACATTTTCGATACCTAAACGGGGAGTGACACAGGCCTGGTATGGTGACTACAAATATAAAGTGACAAAAAAAGACCATTGACAGGCAAAGAAAAAAAAGCTTGCTGTTGTGTTGTTGCCACTTCAGAACCTTCCTACCCTATCATCGGTTATCTGGCTATTGGTGTAATTTTAATGGCTAAACGGTTTAGAATAAAATTTGGCCTGCATAGCCTATTATCTGAATTGATGAACACAGGATATTTTTTATCCGGGGACTATGTGATGTTCCTGTGGGTGTCAAATAACTTTTGATTATGTGGGTAACGTCGCGAGCAACAGCTAGTGTGACATAAAAATAAACTATGGTTTTATATCTGTAGTGGTAAGTGCTGATTTACACTAGAATAGCCTGTTTGTGCAAGCACAAACAGTTAACGTTGGGCGGCGGTAGGCATTACCAAAGAGGCTTGAAGTCCAGACGTGACGACAGGTGGCCGGTGGTAAAACTATAGCCAAATCATTTAAACTGTTTCGGCTATTTCTTCTCTACAATATCTTTGGCATCAATAATAGTTAGATAATACTTATATTCATTTTGTAGTGTGAGCGCTGTGAGCCAAGTGTCTCCGCCTTAGTTAGGGCAAAAATTTGTTTGGTAGAACGGCTGTCCCGCTGTCCGGATGTTCTTCTCTACGGGTCGCATTTCTCAACCAAGTCTCATGACATTTGAGCAGTGAGCAGGTTCGATGATATTATAACTGAATCGACAAATTTTATTTTAATTTTATAGAGATTTTGAGGGTTGATTCAGTCCATGATACTGAACAATTTTCCCCAACGAAAATATATTGAAATAATTTTTGCGTTCAAGTTGACCGATCAGCTGATACGAGTTTGTATAAGTTCCGTAAACTTTGTAATTTTTTATTGTTTTTTATTTGGTGCAATAAAGATTTTGTTTGTTTGTTTGTAATAACTTTATTGTACAAAAAATTTAAGTATAAAAGACAACATAATACGGAAGAGCAAATATACAAAGGCGGACTTATCCCATGTAGGGATCTCTTCCAGTAAACCTGCGATAGATTGAGAGGATATTTACTCTGTTATATATAAGGTAGAAGCCTGTACGTATAAATTTAACTACAAGATACTTACATATCTACACACATAAATACATACGAACATAAATACATATAGCAATACACATAAACAAACTATACATAAAGTATATATCTTACATACATAGGTATATATTTAAAAAATTTTAAAGATAAGTACCTAATTCAGTCCAAGCATGACGTAACCAGAGAAGACTTCGATAATCTAGTTTTAAATAAATCCAGTGAAGGTGCCATCCTTACATCAGCTGGAAGTGAGTTCCAAAGCCTTGCCGCCAAGACTAAACGATTTGGAGTAAGACTGTGACGAATGCGGTGGGATGTCCAAAACGAGGCTGCCGGCTGTGCGCAAACGACTATTCACAATCCGAAAATTAAATTTGCAATGGAGGTAATCAGGGGAAGAAGGATTAAAAAGGGCGTTGAAGAGGAGGCAGAGAATGTGGATGTTGCGACGTATCCTAACAGGTAACCAATTTAGCTTCTTGCGAGACTCCGAAATGTGATCAAATTTTCGAAGGTTGAAGACATACCTAATACAGTTCTTTTGGAGGCGCTCTAATTTATCTAGAAGTTCCTCTGATCGGATCCAAATATGCAACGTCAGCATAATCAAGAATAGGAATTAATAAAGAGCGTGTCAATAATACTTTCGTCCTTATTGGGAGAAAATTTTGCAATCGCCTCAGAGAATGTATGCCCACAAACATTTTGCGACTCATCTCATTAGTTCGGGCAGACCATGACAAAGTTTCATCCAAAACTATTCCCAAGTTTTTAACTGTTGGAGAGAAAGGAATAATAATACCATTTAGCATTGGGAACAACGGTGGAATGAAACTTTGCCATGAAATGTGGACTACCAATTACTATTGCTTGGGATTTATCTGCATTGACCATAAGCCCGAAGTTATGGGACCAAGTCGCAATAGCGGCAAGGTCGGAATTGATTATGCTCACTGTGTCGCTGAAGTTATCGAGAGGGGCGGCCGTATAAATCT
This sequence comes from Acrobasis repandana, assembly GCA_963576875.1. NCBI lineage: Eukaryota > Metazoa > Arthropoda > Insecta > Lepidoptera > Pyralidae > Acrobasis > Acrobasis repandana. The sequence goes on from OY756222.1 coordinate 20,930,824, forward strand.
GCAGATCATCTGCATACAAGTGAAAAGAAGATTTAATACAAGACGTGATACCGTCAATGAAAATTGAGAATAATATTGGGGAAAGTATTCCACTTTGAGGAACACCGGCAGTCAGGTCACACCACTCAAATTTACTCTGATCAATTTTCACCAACTGTCGATGCCCATAAAGGTAGGAATGAAACCAAATAAGAGAAGATGCAGAGAAGTTAAGGGAATTTAGAACGCCAAGTAGTATGTCGAAATCAACTGTATTGAATGCATTAGAGTAATCTAACAGAACCAGAATAGTGAGCTTCTTACAGACGGAGTATAGATATAGGACGGAATTGGGAAGGTAAGGAAGGGTTAGGTTTTTTAGGGAGTGGAATCACATGCGCGCATTTCCAAGCAGAAGGAAAAACCCCAGTGGACAACGAACAGTTGAAAATGTCAATCAAGATTGGGGATCCCACCGGTAAAATAGGTCTCAACATATCAAGAGAGATGCCATCATTACCGATCGCATTAGATTTCAGCTTGACAAAAATATCCTGAACATCCTTAATTGACATCGGCGGCAAATTAAATGCTGGGCAATCAGGCTTAGTTTTATCAGCAAGCTCCGCAAGCGTAACATTCCTGACACTCGAAGGGAGGGTGGAGCCAGTAGAGCAGAAATGTTTATTAAGAGAGTTCGCATCAATACTGAGAGTAGGATCGGATGATTGCTTACCGACTCCTAATCCCTTCAAGAAAGTCCACATCTTACCAGGAGGGCGATCCACAACATTTTCGTGAATGTATCTACGCCTAGCTTCCCTACAACGCTTATTACAAATTGCGTAGACATATAAACTTCTCACGATTATGATCGGAAGGGTTACGGCGAAGTTTTATTTTAGCACTGTCCCTTTTTGCCATAAGTTTTTTGATATCAGGCGTCAGCCAGGGTGCTGGCAAAAGCTTAACTCTAATCTGCTCGACCGGGGCATGTTTGTCATATAGGGACAGTAAGCGGGAGTTAAACGCATCCACTTTGGAGTCAACATTACCTGCCTTTAGAACCTCGTCCCAGTCCAGATCTCGGAGATCACCCTCAAACGATTTCCAGTTTATAGCACTGTAGTTTCGTCTCAACACAAAATTATGTCTTGGCTTTTTAGTGCGTAGCTTCAACGAGGCAAATACGAGATCATGGGCCGAGAATGCAGGAGCATGGAGTTGACCATGCCTAGAAACAAGCTCTGGAGAAAAAGTAATTATTAGATCGAGAAGGGATGGAGGACCATTATGAGGAAAATGAGTAGGATTAAGTGGAAGAACGTGAAGATCAAGAGAATAAAGGAGAGACAGAAGAGAATTAGCACGAGAGTCTTTTTTAATAAGGCATGTGTTGAAATCTCCCAAGAGTATAGGATGGTCGAATTGGGGATGAAAGTCAGATAAAAGAGATTCGATCGAATTGAAATAGTTAATATGCAAAGAAGGGCTGTAATAAACGCCAAGAAGAATCTTAGAACCGTGGTGTAGAATTTTTGTATTGTATTGTATGGAAAGCCTACATTTTTTTTCATATTTCGATAAAGCTGACTTTAGATGTGAGTTTCCCGTTTATAGCATATAGTAATTTCGATATATGTTCCTTAGGGAAAGTTGTTTAGTCAGTATTATGGACTGAATTCACCCTTAAAATAGGTATGTAGTTTCAGTATAATTTAGTTATACATTAATAACTTTGTAGCCAAGGCCTGCAGTTTTTTTTTTCACTTTGCGTCAGCTGATCGGAAACTGCGCACTTGGCGTGAAACGAAACGTGTTCAGCTATTTTCAGCGTATAGGTACGTTTGGACCAGACGGCTTGTAGACAATGTTTCAAATGACATTTATTTTCAGTGATGATTTATACATCGTGTTAATTAAAGAACGCAAAACCTCTCAGATAGTACCTCAGCCCATGTAAATGAACAACTTTTGTTCAACAACTTTCACGAAACTAAAAAAAAATATTGAATTTTCTTACAAACTGATCAGCTGATCGAGTCTATTTGTATGAAAATCCGAATTTTTTTTTGGATTTCGTGAAAGTTGTTGAACAAAAGTTGTTCAGTTTCATGGGCTGAGGTACCATCTGAGAGGTTTTGCGTTCTTTAATTAACACGATGTGTAAGGGAAAAAAATGGAAATTCGGTTGATGTGGTAGAAAAATTACATTATTTCATCATCATCAGGTCTTTTTTAGTTTCTACTGCAGCTGCAGGAGCACGAACCTCACTGAGTTACCAGAGCCATATATTAGCCAGAGCAATCAGAGGATATTTATTTTCACATAATTACAGTTTTTACCACAGGGGAGGCTCAGGGCAGTAAGTTATTGAGGCCGCATTTAGCAGGATGGTGGGCGGTTGACTGAGGGAAAGAAGAATCCTGAGAAAGTGGTCCCTTAATTCGAGAAGCCTCATTTGCTAGAGCGAGAGAGATCGACGGAACGCAGCAGCACGGCCGGTGCTGAAGCGTTCCGTCGCCATCTCTCGCTCTAGCCAATTACAGTTCTGAGCGACAGAAAAGGATAGCAGCATAGGAAAGTGCTGTTCCGTGCTGATAGATGAGATCCAACCCTAAGCAGTTTTTTTGGTCACAGGCTCGTCCGTCAGGCACGAGTTTGTAGTCATGTACGGTCATTGTCAACTATCAACTTGCTTCTAGTGAAGACAAACATCGTCAGGAAAAGTTCCCTAAAGTTCCCTAAGTTCCCTAATTTGTAATAATGACTGTTGTAGATAGATAGTCATTAAGCTCCGTCAGATGCCTTTAGGCAGTTGGAAAAATCTGAACAGTGTTAACTATTAACACTTAACCATAAGCACAGCCATAAGATAAGAGGGAAAGGAATTTTCTAGGCGTTGTGACTTCCTGTGCTGTGCTGTGCCATGAAGACACGACGGCACAGAATACATACGAGTCAAACATGACGACGGTTCCGTGCCGTGGAGATGTGGAGGCCTACTTTTGAAAGCGGGAGTCTACATCGAATTATTTACGCGAATGATTCTCTTTGGAAACGTTCGCGCTAATCATTCATTGTATGACGCCCGCGTTCAAAAACATGTCTCGTGGTCGGGTTTTTTGAAACAGTAGGGTTACTCCAAAAGCGGAACGCAAGACGTACGTATGCGTATCCGCGTTTCAGTGTCAAGTACTGATAAGCAACATTGAGCATTAATACATAATGATAAAGTCTAATTTGGTTAGACATGTAAATAGGACGTCACTATCGTACGACTATCGTATTATTTTATGGAGTAACCCCCCTGCTGTAGAATATTGTGTAGTACGAAGTTGATTCGACATAGCACGCATTCGAATCGTAAGATAGCTTTATATGTATTTCCTCCTCCATACAGACATAAAAACAAATCCTCTATTAGGTTGTATTTATCATCCCTTTGTTACAGAACTTCACATTATAATTAAGAATGGGAACATTGTATAAAGAAGTTCATGCTTTATCATGATCTAAACATACTTGTACTTTGTATGCATACATACTTTTGACTCCTGTTAAAAACAAAAAATTAAAGCCGCGCGATTTAGTTTTAGTTATTTATAGCATTTCTTTTACGTAGGTGTCTGTATAAAATTGAATAAAGAGTGACAAATCCATTGATAAACTCTTTAATATTTACTCGTAGTTTATCGTGTATTAAGTATAGTAATTCGCTAATCCTCCATAGTTTCGTTATCTGACCCAATCAATCAGAATTATATTGTTTAAAATTAATTTTAAAGCCTACGAGTACATATTTGGCACATATTATATGTATACTTACATATAATAGGTATAACATTAACTTGGCTACTTTTACGGTCGCGGACACAGCTTTTTTTAAAGTGACTTTAAAAAAGAGAAGCTTCTTAATTCAAATGTAGTTATATGTTTTTTTATGTAGGTATGTTCCCCAATTACTTCTCCGTTTTTGAACCGATTCCAATAGTAAACAAACTGCGAGTACGGATTCCCCCGACTCCAGTAATCATGAAACAACAATACTCCAATTAATTCTGTTCGAATTGCGTAGTCACCTTTCTAATTGAAATATTCCGCTCGAACGATATCTACCTCTATACTGCCTTAGTTTACTGCAAAAACGTCATCAACAACGTAGTCCGTTCTGTAGTGTCAAGCAAAGCGCTACGATAAAGATAATTTTTCACTAGTGATGTGCCGCGGGAAAAATCCTAATTTACGGGAATTTTCCCGTTGAAATTTACGAGAATATTTCCAATATTTCCGTAAATATTTCTCTAAATTTCAATTCTCAGGAATATTGCTATTTACGGGAATAATCCCAAAGTTTCCAGGGACATCACTAAATTACGGTTTTTATCTCTAACTGGGTAGATACCACCTAGGGACGACCTCCGTGGCGTAATGGTTAACACGCTAGACCGCTAATCCGGAGGTTCTGGGTTCGGTCCCTAGCCAGGGCAAGTTGGAAAATGGCCTTTTTCAAATTGTCCTGGGTCTTGGGTGTTTATCTATATATGTATTTATCATAAAATATAGTATCGTTGAGTTAGTATCCCATAACACAAGTTTAAAACTTAGCTTAATCAGTGTGATTTGTCCTTATATATTATAAAAAACGGCCATAAGACCCAAAGGCCAAGTTAAGCGTAAAGGGGCGAAGACGGCAAAGTCCGCATCTAGGCGATGCGGACTTTTCCGTCTTCACCCCTTTTAACATAAATCAGATTCTCGCCCCTCCTTTCGATTGGCTTTTACGTTCTGTGCGGGAAGAGAAGCAGCTGCTACATTTTTATTCTCTCCCAGATCAGCATGAAAGACGCGCTACGAAATGAATGATTGACGTAGTAATACCTGGTATTTATTCTGTGGTAATACGACGTAACGTTACCGGACGACAGTCGTGTAAACCAACTCCGAAACTAGAAATACGAAAACAGGGTTTACCTTTTTCATAATTGGATATCCTATGATCATAGCCAAGCCAACTGGCAATATCGAGTGACTCCAAAGCTATTTCGTCGCAACCTTGGTGGTTGCGACGAAATAGCTTTGGAGGCAATGGCCGGAAAACAAAAATCGTCGTAGTCATTAATAACGGCAAAGCCAAAAAAGAAGGGTAATGATTTTAACAGTCTATGTAACCATCCTAGGATAGGTTCCAGTCTACCATTTGGGTTGCGGGGGTCAGACTGCCGTCGCTTTGAAAAAACCAGTAACCTCATCAAATTCCTAGGTTAGGTAGCGGACCGAGGGCTCTGAAGCGTTACCGCTGAGGATGTATGAATAATATTAGGTCCTTACATATGAAATTGCCGATTTTCAATACTGGCAACTTTAAAATCAAATATCTTGCGTTTCATTAGGAATTCCAAATTCAAATTTATTTCGAAATAAAGCCAGAAAAATATTGTTTTAAAATTCGTATTTCATTTGTTTTAACATCATTTGTTTGAGTTTCAACATTGCTATAACAACAACTATGGACAAATTAAAAATTCGCGGTATTTACGAATACGAGTTCCACCGTGGCACCAGTGCTGCAGAAACGACTCGAAGAATTAACGACGTGTATGGACCAGGCACCGCTAACGAACGAACGGTGCGTTTTTGGTTTCAACGTTTCCGTTCTGGAAATATCGATTTACACAATGAGCCTCGTGGACGACCTGATACTCAAGTGAATAACGAAGAATTGAAGGCGATAGTGGAAGCGGATCCATCTCAAACCACTTCTGAATTAGCAGCAGCCTTCGGCGTAAGTGACAAAACGATACTTATCCACTTGCGCCAAATCGGAAAAATTAAAAAACTCGAAAAGTGGGTACCGCTCGAATTGACTGAAGCAAACCAACAAAAACGCGTTGCTTGCTGCGTTTCTTTGCTTAATCCCCTCATTATTGTGATTTTGAACCGTATCGTGACTTGTGATGAGAAATGGATCCTGTACGACAATCGGAAGCGATCATCACAATGGCTTGACCCTGGAGAACCGGCAAAACCTTGCCCTAAGCGAAAACTGACCAAAAAGAAGATTCTGGTTAGTGTTTGGTGGACCAGTGCTGGTGTTATCCACTACAGCTTCTTGAGATCAGGCCAGACGATTACTGCAGACTTGTATTGCCAACAATTGCAAACAATGATGGAAAAGCTCGCCATTAAACAACCGAGACTGATGAATTGCTCTAGCCCACTGCTCCTTCAGGATAACGCTAGACCACACACTGCACATCAAACGATCGCCAAGTTAGAGGAGCTGCGACTGGAACCTCTGCGTCACCCACCACCCACACACACCGCGTTACTCTCCAGATCTTGCTCCAACCGATTACCACTTTTTTCAAAATTTGGATAACTTTTTACAAGGAAAATATTTCGAATCTGATGAGGCAGTCAAAACCGCCTTCAAACAGTTCATAGACTCTCGCTCCCAGGATTTTTTTTCCAAAGGTATCAATGATCTGCCTATAAAATGGCGGAAGTGTATCGATAACAACGGCGCATACTTCGATTGATTAAATAATAATTTCATTAAAAAAAACTTGTTTCACTTTTTTGATACTGAACGGCAATTTCATATGTAAGGACCTAATATTTAAATGTAATGAAATCGTAACAAAACGAAAATTAAAATCTCGTATGAAATTAACATGATTTCAGAACAGATACAAAAGTTTGAATACTCTCATGTATTTACTGAATAACAATAACCAAGGTGTTTAAACTATTAGGAACATACCCATATATATTTAAACATCAAACTTAAAATTTCTTACCCAAACGTCAATAAATGTTAACTGAATAGCAATAACAAGTAATAGTTTGGTAATTAGCTATTAGAACCATAAATCTTCAATGAAATACACACTTTTTACACATTAAAAAAAAAATTAAACACTTCTCTTTTTAATGAAAATTCACATTCGGTGCGTTTTCAGCAGGCGAAGTGTACTGTTATAGTTTAAATTTAAAAAAAACGTGAAAAATATGTGTCGCCGTAATTTTTCAATTTCTTCTCAAAGGAATTACTTCAAAGCGAACATCAAACAATAGTATAATTTTTTAATGTGCTAGAATACCTTACGTAATTTAGTTCTTTGGCTGCTTAAATACGATTTTAGGTTCCAAGAGATCTTCAAAATCTGGCGCATTTTCTTTAATATGCGAAGATGCTGTTGGCATGCTTTCTTTTGATGTAGATGGTCTAGTGTAGGTGGATACCAAGAACTTGTCGTCTCATGAGCACCAAACGTAGTAATATCCTGCAGTAAAGTTATAAATATGATCGTAATGACATGTCGAGTAATTTTTAATTTTAGTATGTTACAGATACACCTAGATTGCTTAAATATTATGTGAGTATGCATTAAACACCAAGGTCTTTTAAATGTATAAATTAAAAATGGCTTACGTCTGCGCCTTACGTACTCTCACTTATAAACAAAATGACTCAAAAACGTGACAAATCACTGCGAACAATTTTTTTGCAAAAAAACTAGCAGTAAATACGTCCTTACGCCAGTGATGACGGTCGACAAATGATATGATTCCGCACTGGCGTGTGTGCGGGTTAGTTTTAACAAGTTACGACATTTTATACCTGAGTTATAGTCTCGAAAAGGTCGAAATGTCATCGTGAACTGAATGACGGAACTACAGTGACAAAACTTCGAAATTTATTATTTTGTAAAATATTAATATTACTGCATTTTTGTTTCTACTTGTATATATTGAATGGAACATTCATGATAAATAAATATATATGGACAAATCACATTGATTAAGGTGAAGGGATAAGCAAATGGCCTTGAAGTGTGAAATAAATTGTTAACTTGTAAATATGGTGATATATATATATATATATATATATATATATATATATATATATATATACATATTTCCATATTGCTCTTCGTCATGCACTAGATATCCTTTTAAATTATTTTATAAACTGCCGTTGAAACTATTATTGGTGATCCGTCTAGCTTTAAAACTTGCCGTGGCCACTTTTGGCGGAGGCAAGTTTTAAAGTTAGACGGACTAATGTAAATACTTTCAACGGTGGTTCATAAAATAATTTAAAGGGCTATCTAGTGCATGACGAAGAGCAATATGGAAATTATCACCATATTTACGAGTTAACAATTTATTTCACACTTCAAGGTCATTTGCTTACCTCTTCACCTTAAATCCTATGGCTAGTTGATTTTCATAATTATTTCTTCCAATGAACCGAGTTGGCTTCAAGGAACTGAACAACATTTTTCACAGTATTTTGAGCATTTTTTATTAATGAGTGTTAATATAAATAAAATTGGTTCTTACCTAGTTAGGATATCCTTTTACTTAATATTTTAATTTCAAATGAAATTCGAAAAACTTCAATTTCAGAAATAATCAACGGTAGTTTGCTGCGAACAAACCTGATAGGATTCACATAAATGTAATATGATAGTGATAATTAAATGAAATAAAAAACAAAAATGAAACTTTCTCAACAAAATTACAAAAGCAGAAAGTTCTCAGGTACAAGTTTAAAACTCATCTAGCGTTGAAAAGGTGTAATTTACTTCATAACTCCATTGAGGGGCAGAACTTGGGATCGTGCTTGGCATGCTCTTAGCGGTCATTGTTAGACGTGTCTTTGAATTCAAATTGACATTGAATGAGAGGGCGGAAGTGCGAATTATATTAATAGGCGATCCGGCTAGCAACCTATCACCATTTTGAATAATTTTTCCATCTTCCCGCCTATCATCACGGTAAAAGTAACTTGGGATTGTGTTGTGTGTAAGTGAGTTCCATGCTGGTCTGAGAGAAAAGAAAAATTAATAAACGGGCAAGTGCGAGTCGGACTCGTACATTAAGGGTTTCGTACCACCGTACAATGTTAAAACGCTGAAGAAACACGTTTTTTGTATAACAACCCCCTTTAATTATTATTAACTTTATCTTATTTTTAGTATTTGTTGTTATAGCGGCCATAGTAATATACATAATCTGTGAAAATTTCAACTATTTTGTTTATACCATTATAAAGATCTAGTTAAAAACGCTTAAAAATCACATTTTTTGTATGACGACCCCCTTTAATTTTCAACTTTTTTTTTATTTTTAGTATTTGTTGTTATAGCGGCTGCAGTAATACATAATCGGTGAAAATTTCAAGTGTCTAGATTTTACGGTTCAAGAGATAGAGCCCTGTGACAGACAAACAGACGGACAGACAGCGGAGTCTCAGTAATATGGTCCCGTTGCACCCTTCGGGTACGGAACCCTAAAAATGTACTCGGATACTTGCTGCTTCTGCTGTTGGCTAAATAGCCAATCGAAAGAATGGGCGAAGATCTGAATTATGCTAAGGTGACGTCCCTAGCATGAACCCATAACTTTTGATTTCCTTTTCAAACCATCACGCTAATCGTGGTTCGTACGGCCCTAGGCTCTGCCTACCCCGTTAGGTATAAAGACGTGATGAGTCTATCTATATCTTGAAAACTCCATTGACCGCTGAAACTTGTGAAGGAGATCGTGCTCAGCACAGCATGTTTGTAAGGTATGACTTTCAATCGTCCACCACGATTTTCCGATTCACGCGTCGATGTCCAACTTGACATTCAGGCGTTAAGGTGAAGGTATAGGCAAATGACCTTGAAGTGGCGCCCTCATTTGAAATAAATTGTTAATTTATTTCACACTTCAAGAACATTTGCCTATATCTTCACCTTAATCGGAAAGACGTGGAGGTTTGACGACCCCGGAAGTGGATGCTTGAAGAATAAAGTCCTTATTTTTCTGCGAATGCCGAAATTAGAACTCCGGTCTTCGGAGCACCGCAGCGAAAATCCGGGATTATCGGTTACCTAAGTATTTGATTCATCCCTGGTGTACGATGCACTTAAATTGCGAGGAAAGATGAAAAATAAAATCAGTTTGGTTATTTACAACCTTAAACATTCAAATAGCACAAAAATTATATAATAAACGGGCAAGTGCGAGTCGGACTCGTACATTAAGGGTTCCGTACCTCCGTACCATATTTAAAGCGCTGAAGAAACACGTTTCTTGTATGAAGACCCCCTTTAATTTTTAACTTTATCACATTTTTAGTATTTGTTGTTATAGTGGTCATAATAATACATAATCGGTGAAAATTTCAAGTATGTATCTAGTTAATGCCATTATAAAGATCTAGGTAAAAACTCTGAAATAACACGTTTTTTGTATGGCGACCCCCTTTAATTTTCAATTAAAGTTAAACATTAAAGGGGGTCCTTTAATGTTTTTATTTTTAGTTTTTGTTATAGCGGCCACAGTAATACATAATCGGTGAAAATTTCAAGTGTCTAGCTATAATGGTTCAAGAGATAGAGACGGAACCCTAAAAATGATACCTAGTTGTTTCTTTTGTGTGACGACATTGTAAAGTTCTTGGGAAAGTAGTGGATGTGTGTAAGTGGTGTCAGATTTGCACAATAGTTCGTTCTGTTAAATATTCCAGTGTAGCATCCTGTTATCGTTACAACGGTATTTTCTGCCTCTAGTTGTCTAGAATATAACTCACGGCTACCTTAAAATTTAAAGACACAGCAATTTTCTTCCTGAGCAGAAAGGATTGTAATTGTTAAATTCTTTAAATTCTTACTTTTCAAAGTAAGCGTTTGCAATGGCTAGAACACAGAACATGGATCAAGAAAGACAGCCTATGAATATCTTTGCGTGTCCAACTGAAGTAAAATTTACTTCATTCAAAATTGTCTTCTTTAGTCCGCGTATGACAGCTTATTGCACCTAACCTCGTAGACCTAACCTAAAACGCTCTGCAGAAAAATGCCTATTTGTGCAGTTTTGAGCTGCAGAAACACGTCAACAAATGTTGGAGGACGTCAAGAAAAAGTTTTCTTTCATCTGTAAGTAAATTTCTTATTAAATAGCATTCAGTTTATTTTAAAATCAATTATTTCATGTTTTGTTTAATTTTTATAATGAAAACTGCTGAGTGAATATCGCATATTCATAAATCCATTGCTTACATTAGTAACAAAATTTGATGGCCTCGTATTTATAACACGCAATGAAAATAGAACGATACTTTCACATTCATTCGTTGTCATACACTTGTCATTCATCGTTCAAATGAAGCGTTATTTTTAAGATAGTGTTGTACAGTGTTATGACTCTTAATCGATTAGGGAAACATTGGCTTGAGAGGTAATGTTTGCTTTGAGATATTTTGTGACATAAGTGTGTTTGTAACATTTATTGCACGAGCGAGCGAAGCGTCTCAGTTTCAAGATCAGCCGAAAAATTATTTTGTCTGTCTGTTCTCTCCTGCAGATCGCATTTTTCAACCGAATTTGATGAAAATTGGCACGCAAGTTCCTTGATTTATTTAAATTGTTATGCCAATCGCGATTTTTGATTGAGGGGAAAATAAAGGGGAAGAAGTGGTGGAAGTTTGCAATAGCATTATTTATCGACGGATTTCAGTCAAATTTGAGAGGCAGACTAAGGACTTAATTCTATACAAAATATTGCAAAAAAATGGGAGTGGAGGAGGGAAAACAGGGAAAAGTTTGCTTTAGCGTTATGAAGGGTGTTTTTTAGAGGTATACAAGTTCAAAATTTAATAAAACACGTAAAAATAATTTTATTATCATGGTATTGGTTTTATTAAAAACATATTCTTATGCCATTAGAGTTAAAAAATGATTTCGGCCACGGCTGGCTCGTTATGCCGATATACGGCCCCAGTTGCTCGAAAAAGTGGTCGAAAATTAGACTTCCCGATTACGCTTAATTCGAGCCTGCCGAACTGACTTTGAATACCTAAAAAAAAAACACCCGTTACATGGACGGATTTAGATTGTTCAAAATTTCAAAACTACAAATTGCACTTTCTGGTACAATAAGTAGGTAGGCACCATGATCGCGCCTTGACGTGTCGGCCACGGGGCGACTAGCTGGAGCGCGCGGTTTCCAAACATTCGGAGATTGCGCTCGAATTTGATTAAACTTTTCTTTGTAATAATAAGTATTTTGTTGGTTTTATATTTTTGACGTTACATTGCAATGATAATGATTTATTATGTCAATAAGTGTGATACGTGATTTATCAGCCAGCTGGTATAAGGCTCAGCACAGCGACAAATATGTAACTGCCCCTGAACTATTTTCATTTGGTATTCGTGCGCTCGGTCCCTCTTTCTCTGAATGAAAATCGCATTAAAATCCATTGCGTAGTTCTAAACCTATAACACAATACAAATAGATTTGCTCACAAAGAGTAAGTAGCGAGATGACCTCTAAACTCGAAACATGACAAAATTCGTATTTCGAAGGGACGCGACGACAACAAGCCTGATTTATTTTATGATCTCCCAACTTGGCGAAAAATACGAAAGGGGAATAATTCGCGAAAATGAAATAGAAACTGCTTGGATGCTTTCTGCTGATTGCGCGCGGATATTATGTCCTTCGTAAACCCATAAACTTTCTAAACAGGCGATAGGCTAGCGAATCAAAAGTAATGAATAGTTTTCCCGTGTTTATGTATACATTCATAGCATCTTTCGGTATTACTATTTTGATTCAGTCTTTAGTAGTACTCCCATTCCCATTTTCATCTGCAGGCCCACCATTTTGTTAAGCGTAGCCTTTGGGTCTTGTGCCATTATTAACTCTGTCATTCCCATAAGATAAAGACGTATAAAAACAATGGAAGCACCTACGGCGAAGTACACTACCAGTTTTAAATACTTGAAAAAAGCTTTGCATCTGTTCAACCTTAAAATTTGTCATAAAGGCTGCTTCAACAAAAATACTCGATAGGTTGAGTCCAATTCCCAATAGTTATAGTTTAGTTTAGTTTAATTTTAGCTTTAACTTTTTTACAATATAAATACAGTTTATATTTTACTATTTATAAATGCACTGTCTGGTGTATATAATATTACTAGTGTAAGAAATTATATAAATAAAAAAAATATTAATTCCCAAAAATAATACTCCAAAACAATACAAAAGATAAGTAAAGTTAAATTCAGGAATTCAGCACAATCGTCTGCCATTTGCATCACAAAGCGACTGAACGTGTCATGAATTTTAATTGGACATTAGTATATATCTTTGTAACTAGTGGATTGTATGTTATTTTATGATAATCCAAGGTTGGGATCACGTTTTGTCTGAATACTATGAAGTTTCATGATACATCATAATAATTTTTATGCTTTTTAGGGTTCCGTACAAAAAATAAAAAAAACGGAACCCTTATAGGATCACTCGTGCGTCTGTCTGTCCGTCCGTCTGTCACAGCCAATTTGCTCCGAATCTGGACCGAATCAGGTGAAATTTGGTAGGATGGTGTTATCCTATGACCCAAAGTCCAAACACATATATATGTGCAAAGTAAATAAATATTTTTTTAAAGTAAGGGTCATTTTCGGGACATAAATTAGGAAATTAAAAAAAAAGTTTTGCAAACCTTACTGTGTCATATATCAAATGAAAGGGCTCGTTATGAGGATCTTAAATATAATTTTGTTATAATTATAATATAAATAGATTAATTTTAATTTTAATAATTTGATTTTATTCATGAAAGAAGACGAAAATTGACCATTCCCCCCCCCCCCCCTGATCTCCGAAACTACTGAGCCTAAAATTTTGAAAAAATTACGAAATATAGTTCATTGCTTGTAGATTACAGGAAAACCTATAAGAATTCAATCAATTCTACGTAACCCTCTCTACGCGAGTTTAACTCGCTCTTGGCCGGTTTTATTTATTTAAGATCTAAGTTACTTAGTGTTGTTTCGCTACTTTCGAAAACTATTGCCCTTCCCCATTTGTTTGGGTTTGGGAGAAACTTAGAATGTACCACCTGCTTTTCTTACCGCGCAGATCGAGGGCGAGAATCTGAATCATGAGATGTGGCTAGATACCTAATACCTTTTGATTCCGTTTTTCCATCTTCACGCCCATCATCACGTTAAGGCCGTACCTGAATTTTCCGGGGTCCAGTGCTGCCCCCATTTAAAAAAAATCTTTTCAAAGAAAACGGAGACATTATTTAAAATTTTGCTACTACCAAGTCCTAGATAACCCTTCAAAGTATTTTATGAACTGCTGTTTACAGTTTTTAATGAAAACGTTAAGCTTTACTACGCACATTAGCCAAAAGTGGCCGTTTTTCGCAAATGTGCGTAGTAAAGCTTAATCAAAATTCAAAATATCTTTATTATCATAGGATATTTATAATATCTCTTAATAATAGTCACTTTGTTTTGTTTTGCACAAATGTTGACGTCAAATCGTTACTTAAAGCTAAGTTTACGCCGCTTCTAATCTGCTAATGTTCTCACTTTAAACTGTAAACAGTAGTTCATAAAATACTTTGAAGGGTTATCTAGGAATTGGTGGTTGCAAAATTTTAAATAATGTCTCCGTTTTCTTTGAAATGATTTATTTTAAATGGGGGCAGCACTGGACCCCGGAAAATTTAGGTACGGCCTTAAACGTGGTTATTTGGGTCTCAACGGATTCAGGCTCACTCTACCTAGTTAGGGATGGAGATGTAATAGTGTATCTCTGTAAGGCAACGTGACACTGTTTCGATTTCGCATATTTTTACGTCCGACATAGTTTTTATTAAGATACTTTAAAAGCATTTTTATCTCTGAGCGCCTGTATCAATGTAATACCCATAAAACTTCGCGGCTCGATATCTGTGATGCTGTTTATTGAATGCGTTTTTTACCGAATTTAAACTCTTTCTATTAATATATTTCAAGAAAATCATATACATATATCATCGTATCATCAAGAAAAACATAGAAACTAGTGGCCAGGGACTGAACGGCGCAGATAAAAATAAGGCTTCTGAACAGCAGGTTTTTGAGAGTTGGTGATGATAATATTCAAACTCTTCGAATCTTGACTCTAGACTGTGGCTTTACGTTAGCAACAGAACTTAAAAGCACTAGCCTTGTTTTAGAAAGAAGATTCCGAAACCTCTAACTAAACCAAAAACAAGTTAGTACAAATGAATTTCAATATTAAAATTAAGATTTTATCGCACTTGAAGATATTGAATGTTGAGGTCATTGCTGACCGGGCACGGCCTACGCAATTGTTTACAAGGAGATGTATTGTCCTTAGCGACATCAATCAATTGCTACAATAGCGGCCAATTGGCCCTAACGACCTGCTTATTTAATGGGCTTTCAGTATGTTACGAAATTTCTAACTCAGAATTTATATAATCAAATATTTTCCTTATCGAGACGTTTTGACTCATATTTTATACCTCCCGTACATCGCCAAAGGCAAGGCTCAGTGCTCTACTTGCTCGTGAAGGCTATGTCAGTAGACATAGGCCAAGCGATAATCGCTCATAGAAGTGGCATTGGGCGGAATACATATCGCGAAGAACCGATGGCTGATGCGGCAGGAAGGTTTTCGAATGGCGAAAAGTCAAAAATTTGGCTGGTGGTTAAAAAATCGCCCTGTATATCCATTTCTGGAGGTAGGCCTCCTCAATTTTTCTCCAATATTGGCGGTTTCTGGCTTTTGTAATCCAATTGGGGCCGCTTGTCTCCGGATATTGTCATTGTCCTAAGGGTCTGGTGTGGGTACGTGGTCTCCATTCCAGTAGCCTTTTCGTCGATCCAGTTTTATCATTTACTGAGTTGGAAATAGAGAAAATGCGACATCAGACAAAAGCAGATATGTGCTCATCCAGCCGGAAATAGTCGTCTGACCTATATACCTGATCCGATTTCAATTATGGATCTGTTCCCATTCCTGTTCCAGTCAAACCGAATACGTTAATTTAAATCGCATTTATTCTCAAAGAGATTTTTTATAGCATTGTCAATTGAAATTGCAATTTTCAAAAAATTCTATGTGAAAGTGTGTGAGTGTGAATCAGCCATCACACTCACACACTTTCACGTATTTATCCCTAATGGGGCAGACAGAGTATTTTGCTACGAAAAATAAAACTACTCGTACAGAAACTCAAATAATGATTAAATAATGTAGTGTAATGTTTGGGATGTCTTTTTAAGAGCCCAGCTGTGGACTTCATGCACCTTAAATGATAATTATGATCGTGGCGATCTTTGTTAGCGTTGTTTATCTTGACAGTTTCAGTAGGTTTCTTTTCTTTAACCTGTTCAATTAACTCTGCGTTATGTAATCCCTTGTTTGTTACTCAACAGCAAAGTTTGTAGCAGTTTAATTAAATTGTTAAGACTTCCTTACTGAACTCGTTATTATTGGAAGTTGTTGTTTATTGGACATTCATAGCGAAAATTTCTTTCGGCGATCTTCTCAGTAGTGGTCGTTCCACATAACACGCTAGTAATTTGTAACTTTTGCAATAATAATAATAAATTTACTTTCAATATAGAGATAAATATTTATCCTTCATTGGATAAAAAAATTAAATCAGAGAAACAAATATTATTTAGTAGCCTTTGCAGGCACTTTTACACGTCAATAATTATAATGTACTCGTACATTACGTGTGTAACGTTTATTTATATTTCAATTATTAGGTCCTTACATATGAAATTGCCGTTCAGTAACAAAAAAGTGAAAAAGTTTTTTTTTATGAAATTATTATTTAATCAATCGAAGTATGCGCCGTTGTTATCGATACACTTTCGCCATTTTATAGGCAGATCATTGATACCTTTGGAAAAAAAATCCTGGGAGCGAGAGTCTATGAACTGTTTGAAGGCGGTTTTGACTGCCTCATCAGATTTGAAATTTTTTCCTTGTAAAAAGTTATCCAAATTTTGAAAAAAGTGGTAATCGGTTGGGGCAAGATATGGTGGGTGACGCAGAGGTTCCAGTCGCAGCTCCTCTAACTTGGCGATCGTTTGATGTGCAGTGTGTGGTCTAGCGTTATCCTGAAGGAGCAGTGGGCTAGAGCAATTCATCAGTCTCGGTTGTTTAATGGCGAGCTTTTTCATCATTGTTTGCAATTGTTGGCAATACAAGTCTGCAGTAATCGTCTGGCCTGATCTCAAAAAGCTGTAGTGGATAACACCAGCACTGGTCCACCAAACACTAACCAGAATCTTCTTTTTGGTCAGTTTTCGCTTAGGGCAAGGTTTTGCCGGTTCTCCAGGGTCAAGCCATTGTGATGATCGCTTCCGATTGTCGTACAGGATCCATTTCTCATCACAAGTCACGATACGGTTCAAAATCCCCTCATTATTGTGGCGATAAAGCAAAGAAACGCAGCAAGCAACGCGTGTTTGTTAGTTTGCTTCAGTCAATTCGTGCGGTACCCACTTTTCGAGTTTTTTAATTTTTCCGATTTGGCGCAAGTGGATAAGTATCGTTTTGTCACTTACGCCGAAGGCTGCTGCTAATTCAGAAGTGGTTTGAGATGGATCCGCTTCCACTATCGCCTTCAATTCTTTGTTATTCACTTGAGTATCAGGTCGTCCACGAGGCTCATTGTGTAAATCGAAATTTCCAGAACGGAAACGTTGAAACCAAAAACGCACCGTTGGTTCGTTAGCGGTGCCTGGTCCATACACGTCGTTAATTCTTCGAGTCGTTTTTGCAGCACTGGTGCCACGGTGGAACTCGTATTCGTAAATACCGCGAATTTTCAATTTGTCCATAGTTGTTGTTATAGCAATGTTGAAACTCAAACAAATGATGTTAAAACAAATGAAATACGAATTTTAAAACAATATTTTTCTGGCTTTATTTCGAAATAAATTTGAATTTGAAATTCCTAATGAAACGCAAGATATTTGATATTAAAGTTGCCAGTATTGAAAATCGGCAATTTCATATGTAAGGACCTAATATTAATTATTAAAAAACAGCTACAGCTAGCATTTCGACATTCCTTTTAAGCAATTGTCGAAAAATGCCAAACCGTTTGTCTAACGAATTATTATATTATTTACGAATGGTTTTTAAGAGGGTGAATAGAAGGCTGTCCATCCATTTGGTAACGTCACTATCGGCTTCGTGTATTTTTCTTATGTCAACCTCAATGGACAAGATTGGACAAGAGTTAGCGAATCATTCACCGTCATCCACCGTCAGCGAACTTAACATTTTGCATTTTGACACTTAACCGTCACTACGCTTTGTATCCGTACGATTGTCCGACACAACCTCCTTCGCGCTAGAATGGCTTAGTCCAGGTTACTAAGATATACCTAATACAATGTTATCATTTGTATATATTTGAGTTTAATATTAGATCCGTCCTTGCTAGAGAAAAAAAATAACGATTGCCTAAATCTTCTCGCAATGGGCAAGAAATTAAAGATATTATTTCAATTCCTGACTGACCTGTCCGTCTGCATATCATATGCATAGCGACATTTTGGGCCTATAGGGAGAAAATGGAAATCAATTTAGTTAGATGCATCTCCGGGAAAACTCCGTTCCTTATTAATGATCTGCATGTACCTAGGTGTCACAATGTTACAAAGTTCTTAGTCTTAAATAAATATATTATTTATTTTCTCTTCACAATTGGTGCATGTATCAAAACTAGTGTCCGACCGAAACTGGTTTTTACGACCGAAACCGAAACCGAATTTCGGCAACGGTCTCAGGAGTGATAAATAAATAAAACGTTATTATAAATGTTTACTACCTACTTTTATGCTATATCACGAGATATAACTTGCCGAATTTAAAATAAATCACACGAAAACTCACAACAAACAAAACGAACTGCAAACACAACTCACGACATGATTAGGCACGTGGACGAGGCAAAATGTCTTCGTCGCTTCACGCTTGGATGGAATTTACCGCGCCGAACATGACTGAGCACAGCCCGAGAACTCCCGAATGCAGTTTCGGTGTCGGTCGTAGTTTCGGCAGGTTTGCCGCCGAAACCGAAACAAAACATAAACCCGTTTTTTTTGCCGAAACTCGACCGAAACCGAAACCGAACATTCAGTCGGACACTATAACAAAACAAATATCAAGTATTACTTCTTATATCCTATGACAAAAGCTGAGTTTTAATATTTATGTTGATTACATTTGCAATATAAAAATTTTGAGAGAGTGGTGACTGAGAAAGGTTCCGTAAGAAACCTGTAATACAGATCACCACTGATTACACAATGGCTTAGAAAAATTGATGGTAGGTAGAACACCGTATTATGCTAAATGCCTGAGCGTGTCCGGGATAATGTGGGATAGACCGATCGATGCAGGCGCCGCACTGCGGGTGATCTCCCGGGAACAGTGGCAATTGATATCACTGCCTTCTGTCTGTGGGACTGTGGATACTCTCGTACGGCCCGCTTCTGTTTAAATGTAGTAGTAGGAACAGATAAATCTTAGGTACGTATTCTTCTCATCTTGGCACGTTCTCGATTGTATAATAGTATTCTTTAGCTATGCTGGAGAAAGAAAGCCTAAAAGAGCACTTCGGAGCCCAAGGCACAGAATTAAAAGTATTAATATACAGAACGGAAACTCGAAACGTCTCTCGCAATATGGCGTCCCCCCACCTCGTCCCCGTTCTCGGGTGCGTTTAATGGCTTTGAAAACTGAAACTCACACATTGACGTGTGCACGGATGTATAGTTTCGTTTGTAGTAGTATTAGTAGTAGGCATAAATGTTACTCCGCTTGTATTGCACGCCTCATAAGCGAAGCGCATGAGGTAGTGCTCTACTCTTGCCTTACAAAAATCAAGTGATTTTTTTAACTAAATGTGTCTCTATTTATTTTCTATCGCACTTGTACAATAATATTTACACATAAATGTCAAGGAAAAACACTAGTTTCAACACTTATGACATTTTTAAAAGACATTTTGCCTTTTAAATAAATAAAAACAATGTTTAATAAAATCATTTTGTGGACGTCCGTGTGTCTGTATGTATGGAAACTGGCGTGGTCACGATAACTCCCGAAAAACTTATCTGATCAAGTCCATTTTTTTTATACGCTTCAGTATTATCCAAAACTAAGTCCTTTCGAAGATCACGGTCTAATTCAATGTAGTTTAATCGTAATTATTATTATAAAAATACAGGTGACATGGTAAAAATAATTTTGGATGTGAGGTTTGTTGAAAGAGTTAATACCTATGTATGATGAGTACGAATGTGTAACTGGCAAGTAAGAAAAGAAGTAAAAAGAAATTTGAATAAATAATGTTGTGATTTTGTTTGTTTTATTAAATATGAAAGACGAATAAATGTACAAGAAGCGATAAGTTAGTTAATATTTTATTTAATTTGCATTAACTAATTGAGAATGAAAAGAACAATCAGTGGTAACACTTTTCTTGACATTCTTGACGTAGTCTTGTGTCTTTTTCTTGTTTTTGCTTAGTTTTTTTGAGATTTCTCAAATCTACCGGTCCGAATCGGTTCAAATTCACAGGAAATCTGAGTTGTATAGAACTCTTTGGAAAGCAACTTGTTTGGTTCCGATCGGTTTAGTTGTTCAAGAGTTATAAGCGGGTCACATACACACCCACACAAACATACGGATAGGGTGCATGACACTTGCTCGTGAGTGGTCAGGAAAGATTCCTGAGACCTTTAAACGTCGAGATCTGATGAAAACTCGACTTTTCAAAAACGGGGTGAAACTAATAACGTCCCGAATTTTGAAAATTTTCAATTTTCTAGCGGGAAGTTAAAAATAATCTCCAGTCGTGTGTTAAAGCCGACACATACTTTTCTTCGTTTTAAGTTAGCAATAAAACAATTAAAATCAATTTAATTGTGAAAAATGAGATTATGAGGCGTGCACTTTTTGATTATCCAAATTATTTTAATAATTATTTTTTGTTGTTGACCTATCAGTGGATCCGAGTATCTATGGAAAGCAAAAAAAATTTTTTTTATATTTCGTTCCTTGGGTGAAAGTTGTTCAGTATCATGGACTGAATTCACCCTTAAAATACTCTATATTATGTCAGACGTTATATAATATGTAAAAAATTAGTTCGCTTAGGTCATAGTATTATGATTGTATTGATCTAACTGATCGGATCGTAGTTCCGGGATAATGTGCGATAGGCGTGTCTACACAGCTACAGAATAGTAACAAATGATACCAGTGGCTTTGACGTTACTATGTGCAAACTAGCAACTGTCCGTCCACCTAATTCATTGCAAAATTTTCTAGAAAATATTATATTACCTCCACATGGCAAACACATTATTCATGACTATAATTTCCCGAATTTAACGAGCCATTAGAATCCAAATTGATTCATAGGCACTAAATAAACTCTCATAAATTAAATTGAAATCTCAGCAGTGCTCACATTAGTAGTCGCAGGTGCGAGGCGCAGGAAGTGGTAACTGATTTTAGACGTTCGCGGTCACAACGATAACACGCTAGTCTGTCACTAGGGATCCTGGATTCGAACTCCAGACAGGGTAAGATGTACAAATGGCCTTTTTCAACTCTCTTGGGTCTTGGGTGTTTATCTTTAATTGGTAATGATTTCAAACACTGCTGTCCATTGCTTTACATTATGCTTGTGCCATGTTTGCAGTCAGTTTTTGATTCAGTCGCCTAGTTCTTTTCATCATATCAGCTGCATGACGTTCACTGCTAGACATGGGTAATGGCCTTTTGAACAAAGAAAAAAATAATTTAGATATAAATAAACATTACACTTAATGGACACTATAATTATTGACGTGTAAAAGTGCCTGCAAAGGCTACTGAATAAATATTTGATTTTGATTTCGATTTCTTCCAAGGATTTCCAAAAATGGAATTTTCTTTTAATCTCTCAAAAATACTTCATCAATTCGACTTGATCAACTAGGCTTTATGCCTGTCTACTTGCCTAACTAGACAGATTTTATGAGGAACACGTGTGGAGGATGCCTGTTTATCTTATCTTTGACTATGTTGTGTACCTACTAGTACTACTTATCTCTTCATCACAATAAGGATAATGTTGTTATACCAACTGACAAGTAGTGTTTACATAGTTTTGTGATTTGAATTGAAAAATAAGTTTTTCGTTAAAATAATCATTTTTTCATACCTACAAGCTTTTATTGTGAGGCTGAAGAACAAAAATAAGCCCAAATTCAATGGGTTTGGGTCACTTTATTACAGAGGTCCATTAGTCACCTTCCGGCTCAATCCAGCTTCTTTTAAATTTTGTCTAGCCTAAAAATGAACTCGCTCTATCGCACGATCGTTTTATTTATGCACTTGGTCAACAGATCTGGCGATTCTTTTTTTTATTTTATTGTTAGAGATTTGAGTGCGTTTGACCTCTATCTAGCCTGATGGGAAGCTAAGATGAGGTCTAAGGTTTTACACGCAGTCTCAAAAAATGCCTATTCACTCTTGCCTTAAAAATCCCAAAATCATACGTATGGGGAAACATCGACGCAGGGAGGGGATTCTGCATTGTGACAAGCAGTCAATGTATGACCAATGACGAAACAGAATGTGTATGTGTTGTGTATAAACATCTATTTTACGAGCACTTTTAAAGTAGACAATTTATACCACGGGGATGTGCTACTCTAATCCACTTTCGACGTTTTTAATGTTGTCACATCCCTACCATCTTGCTTAGTAGATAAAAATAAAATTCCTAATTCTCGAGAAAACTAACACACCCTACTTCGACTTTGACAAACTGTCTACTAGGCTGTCAGAAGCCGCGTCGAGGTAAATTGGTTTAATGTACACGTGCGCTAAGCGGATTTCAGTATTACAGTAAGTAAGGCAAGGCACGAGCAAGACGCTCCGTGTTTCTGCTATCCGGGTCAATCTATTTTCGTCGTAGGTGAGATAGTTTGGATGCGACAGTCGAAGATCAAATCTAATATTAAATATGCCAATGTGAGATAACTTGTAGATTTGTTCATTTCTTCCATGACGTATTATGAATTTTATAAGAAAAAAGAAGTCTTTAAAAGTGGCAATGCAGGTTTTAATATTAGGCGACCTATAATGGACCAACGTAGTCTAGAACTGTAAAGAAAAAGCTGATGATACGCGATTCGACCTTGTGGATATTTCACGTAGGCAGCAAGCCTCTTCTGAAGTGGCAAGGCAGACGTGTGTATGATCAATTGATAACCTTTGACATTTGTTAATGGACTTCCACAAGAAATTGGTAATTCTGAATGTTTGAACTAAACAGCAAATTCTGTTCACGTTAAATCAAAGACTCGAAATTTCCCTTACCAAGTTGTCATACTCTCTTTTTCAGTTGTTGCAGTAACAAGAACACTGTGAAATAGATCATAGAATTCACAGGTCAACAATACGATTGGAGCACTAGGTCTTCGGTTTAATCACACTGTTACTAACGACTTTCGATAGTCTATTACACTTGTACTATACTTATCTTACTGTACTACTGCTACTAATATTACGCAATCAGTGGATATAATCATTACTATTCAGTAGAAGAGTATGTCAGCGTACAAAAAGTTTTGTTTGCAATACACACTATTGTTTACTCAATTTAACAAACACGTTATGTAAAATTTCACGTGTTTTGTTTGACACACTTCTCAGCGCCCACGAGCCATCACGTGGGCGCCGAGAAGCCAGCCAAAATTTCCTCAATTACCAGCTGCCAAGCTGGTACTGGAGTAAATTTTCTCTTTATCGTATATTCTATAAAAGAATAAACTCGGTTTTACTTTTTCACCCAAGGTTATCACGCGTTCTTCTTCTTTTCGAGTCAATGGCGATAATTGTTGTCTAAATTAAATTGGCCCAGAAATTCGCCACATCTATAGCCCTTTGATTGACCTCCATTCCGTCTCTAGAACAAGATGCGTTGGACGTGGGGCATGACATCAGCAGATGTTCCATGGACTGGATACAGCCACAGGTACATTTGAGGTCGTTAGAATATTTCCACTTTATCTTTAGCTCCTGAAATCTTTAGACGTGTGGGCACACGGAGTCTATTTAGCGATTTCCAAGTACGCCAGGGTAGATTGTAGCCTGGTGGAAGCTTTTCACTTATGGGAAAGCTGCTGGGAAACTTCTTTTGCCACAACTTTACTCTGGCGCTCAGAAGATCGCTAGCAAGAGGTGCAGTATGTGTAATAAAGCTGCGTCGGCTTTTGATTCGTGCAGGTAGACGGCCATGGTCATAAAGAGGGTGTCTGCTGTCGATCAGCTGTCGTCCCCTCTCCATAGAGCAGTATACTTCACGTCGCACAGACGGGGGAGCAATCCCTGTAAGCTCAGCGAAGTTGGTTTTAGAGTAACAGTTACTATTCGGCAAGATACGTTTAGGGCCTTGTCCAAATGTCCACAGTATTTGCGTGTGCCGAACGTGCCCAGACTGGGCAAGCATACTCTAGCTGAAAAACAGAGAGCCAGACAACTTGTTAGAAGGAGATGCGGGGAGGCACCACACTGCGTGGTGGTCAGTCGTCGAATTATGTTATTTCGCGCATTAACTTTTTCCTAATGTCTTTAGACTTATTTATTTTTATTACAATTTTTTTTTCTTTAGAATCTCCCCCCCCCCCCCCCCCCCCCCCTCCCCCTTGCCGCGATCAGCCATGGTCAGTTTGAAAGCCACTTAATAGATTGAAAACTAAAGTGGGACGTTGCAGGAGCAATATTCAAAGATGGGGCTTTACCAACAGGGCAAATTATAACCCTCAATGTCTTTGCGGCCACCCCAGGCAGACAAGGACACACCTTCTCCGCTGTCCCTCATGTCCTGCTTCATGTTCGATGGCCGACTTGATGCGGTGCACGGAAAGTGCTATTGCTGTGGCCTCCTTCCGATCGGGAGCAATTTAATTTAACACGTACCTGTATAAGTCCCTTCAGTCATCGACACGACGAAGAAGAATGTCTTTACAGTTGTCTTTGTAAGTTCGAGACCTATCCAATTTAACTCAGAGGTATTTTGGGTTGTTATTGTGGACTATATCCAGCCTGCGCCAATTAATTTGCAGTTTTTCCTTAGTGTTTTTCCACGCGTTACTCAATAGACTGACCGGCTGAAGTAGTTTGCCTCATGTTCGAATTTCTTCTTGTATTTAAGGGCGCGCTCTTGTCGGTGGAATTAACCTCCTTAGGTATATGTTTTCTTATTTCTTTTTTCATTTGAACAAAAAAAAATCTTCTGGGTTTCCTTACTCCTCTTGCTCCTCTTGTTCATCTTTCCTTCAATTATTGTTTTAAAGAACTCATCGTGTCGTAGAAAATGACCCAACATTTTCCCTCGTCTATTTTCTATGATTTGTAACATTTGAATTTCATTTTCATTTATTTATTACAACAACCTTTACATTGTCATAACAGTTTTCCACCAATGCGACAATATAAGATAAAAACTATTTACTTACAACTAATACATTTCTCTGCAATGTTTGCGAATTTTGCCAGCGAACATGTAAATAAATCTAAGTCTGGATACTCTTCGTTTATCTCATTTAACAAACGAAGAGCCCTGGTCAACGGCGCTTGATTAAGAACATTTGTTCTTTCTCGCGGCACCACGAATAACTCGTGCCTGCGTACGCGGAGATAGTTGTCAGGTACGTATAACTCCAAACGTATAAAAAAATATGTCCAAACAAATCTAGGATTAAATATTACACCTCTTAAAACTTTAAATAAATAAATCAATAAAAACATTTCCCTCCTCACTTCTAACTTAAAGTATCCAACCATTCCCATAACGAAAAATGTAGGATACTCCAAGGGATAATAAGGGTACACACCGTATTGTTTTAAATAAAGAAATCTTAGAAATTTATTTTGAATTTTTTCTAACATTTCTTTATATTTTAATTCGTGAGGGCTCCATATGATTGCATTGCTTTCGAGACCGCTCCTCACCAATGCATTAAACAGAGATTTTACAGCCTGTAAGTTTGAGAAACGCTGACACTGCCGAATAACAAAACCCAAACTTTGAAATGCCCGCTTGCAAATGTTCACAATGTGACTCCTGAATGTCAGTTCTTAATTTAATATGTTCTTAAAGTATCTTTAAAAGATACGTGAGTTATGTCATAAA
Organism: Acrobasis repandana; assembly: GCA_963576875.1. Classification (NCBI taxonomy): domain Eukaryota; kingdom Metazoa; phylum Arthropoda; class Insecta; order Lepidoptera; family Pyralidae; genus Acrobasis; species Acrobasis repandana. The sequence continues at coordinate 20,956,848 of OY756222.1, forward strand.
TTCATACATAAAAACGGTGGACTACACAACCAAACCCAGAGAACATCGCCCGCTCGTTGAATGACTGTCATCTAGACATCTAGTGATAAACACAACACACGTGGTGTTACAGTTCAATTAGCTTCATAAGCTTCCTTGTTTATATACCCGGGAAAATATAAATGTGTCATACCATTTGTTTTACAATATACGGCTGCATTACAGTTTTATGTAACTAGATGTTTGCGCTGGCGATAAGGGCAGAGCGATTTTTAATGCAAGAGTATATTGTTATATACGCGTATGATGTAATATTTATAGTGCCTTTTAGTGTTTTTTGTTTTTCTAGTAGTAACATTGATCGAATATTCTCATTATATTAATCTTACATCTATAATATTTTCGTCGTATATTGTTCGAAATGACAAATAATTTTTCTACCTAACATAAACACCATGTTACAATATCATTTATTAAGTTGGCCAAATGGCCCGGAAGCTATATACGAGAAAACAAAATCTTAAATCTTTTCAAAACCTAGCTCTAGCGGACTATTAGAGTATATATTGGTGCTGAGTAATTCATTACTATTATCTTTCAAATAAGTTTTTCGAAAAAAAAATTTTTTTCGTACTAGATTTTATTGTGAGGCGTAAGTACTATCGTAATGAAGACATTTAATAAGCCCAAACTAGATAGGGTTGCGTCGTTATTACAGGGTTCCTATAGCCACCTTCAGGCTCCATCATCAGATCAGCTTCTTGTAATATTTCATTGTCATCTGGTTTACATATAAAATCTCATCTCAAACGGCAACCGGGATGTGGCTGAAATTGAACTTGCAAGCTAAATTAAAGCGTGTAAAAACGAATACTTCAGTACGTGTTAGCACAAGTGTTGTCACTAGTACTACCATTATATCCTATCCATCATATTTTGTTGTTTATTTATGTAAAAAAGCGAATCAGAAGTTTCACCGATACCTAAAATCGTCTTTGCCGTCACGTGGTCGGTACTCGGAAAATCTTACGAGAATAAGTTCACAAATACGATTGTTGTACATACATACATACTATCACGCCTGTTTCCCACAGGGGTAGGCAGAGACTATGGACCTCCACTTGCCAGACCTTGAATCTTGACAGACCTCTTTCGCTTCATCTACACTCATCAACCTCTTCATACATGCATGTTTGTTGTATATGGCTGTTGAAACGAGGACGACGACTAAAAAGGGATGGGGATAGATTAGAAACGTTTGAAATATGGTGCAGTAGGATAATGAGAAAAATGAGTTGTACAGAAGAATAACAAACGAAAAGGTATTAGAGAACGTGGGAAAGAAAAGGCAAATATTATAAATCATAGAAAATATAAGACGAAAAATGTTCAGTCATCTATTACGACACGATGCGTTCTTTAAAACAATTATTGAAGGAATGATAAAAGGAAACCGAAGAGTTCGATTACCCAGAAGAAGATTTTTTGATTAAATAAGAGAAAAATTAAATCTGAAAACATATAAGGAGGTAAAGAACTTAGCGGAGGAAAGAGACATGGAAAAAACTCCACTGTTAAGAGTGCAAGAAGAAGATATGGTTTGTCGATGTCTAGATAACCTAAATACTGATAAAGCCTAGATATGTATTTAAATAAGATAACATTAGAAAAGAGAAGAGAACAAAGTAATAAAGCACAATAATTTCAAAGTCATTATGTACTACATTTGCTTTTAAGGATTTAGCAGTTAGTGCCACACGTTAGACCTCCCGACCTTCCAACGCAGTCCGATAACCCTAACTACGATAATTGATAACGAACATGATGTAATCTATGGCAATTAGAAACCAACCAGCTATTACGGATAGTAAGAGGATTTATAGAAGTTTGATAAACTAGTTACAGTGGATTTAGACGGTCATCATCAAGGCTACACTCGATCTGATGATGGTCGTCTACATCTACTGAAACTTATCAGACCTTCCGACTATACTAACTAACGTGAATAGGCCGACTTTACTACGTCAATATGCTACGTAAGTTATATAGGGTAGGTAGGTAACATGGATAGTTGCCCCACTTTTTGAAATAACTATATATCTCTTTGTACAAAAAAAGCAAGATACTTTATTTGTCAAACGGGTAGGTACTTTGGTTTATTATCTTCAAATTTATAAAAGGAATAAACATTATCGATATTTCCTGAGTATTGGCGATTTTTGCAGACCTCTAAAGTTTGGGACAACTATCCCATATAGGGGATAGTTGCCTATTCCATGTAAATTACGTTTAGGATAGATGCCCTGTCGAGAAAGAGGACATCTATCCCGCAAGAACTTTGATCGCACCTAGCCGTCCCATGCAATCGCACAGAGACATGCAACACGGTCAATTTAGTTGTAGATGCAGAATCTCTTGATAGATAAATTTAATAACATGTGTTTCATTTGCGAAACTAGAGTAATTGCAATCAAGGCAACTATACCCCCGGGGCGACTATCCGGGTTTTACCCTACCTAAATATATTCATACTTCTTACAAAATGAAATTCGGGAATACAGTTTTACGCCATATCAGTTTTAATAAATTGATGGAGGCTCAATAGCTTAAAATCTGCGTCATAATAACTCATAATTAAGGGCTCAATGAAGAAATATCTTAGCCTAACTTTGAATGGGGCTTTTAATTTCATCCGTGAAAAATTACGGTGATATTGAGGTTTTTAGCGTTCTTTGATTTAGGTATTCTTTTGTTATTCGTACAATTTTATAAATTCAGGTGTTTTTAACTATCTAATCCAATCGAGTAGGTATGTATGTATAGAAGGTTTTTGTCTTTTTCTATACCTCTGCAAACTTATGGCTTTCTTATGTTATATAACATTTATCAGTATAAAAACTTAATGTAGACTAATTTTGGTATTTGGTTTAAAGTTTAAACCATTACCTTACAAAAACACATCACCCAAAAAAAAGAAACAAACAAGTCGCTCCGTGTAAAAACCAGTAACCTCGTCAAATCACCTAGGTTAGGTAGCGACTCCGGGCTCCGAAGGGTTACCGCTGAGGATGCCAACGGCATACGCTCGGATGATGATGATTATCACGCTTGTTTTCTACTGTGGTAGGTGGAGGCTATCGACCTACACTTGCTACGATACCTGACAGACTTCTTATGCTTTATCTACACTCATCACATCAAAGTCATCACTCCCTTTATTCATTTAAAATAGGTATACAAAGAGCTTCAAGCATCTAGTATGATGAATTTTCAAATTTTCTGAGCCATAAAACAGACCGCCAACGCGTTTCAAAGTATTTTCAATAACCTTTCCAAATATGAGATGGTTAATATGGCGGATTTGCGTGGGAAATCTGATTAACCCGGTTAATTTGCTGGCTACGTTTAATTTTGGCCGGCGGGGATAAATCTTTTAATATTTTACGCTACTTGGTTAATACCTATTCTCTGACTATACTCGTACTATAGGACTGAATAAATTTTAGAACAAACATAACTTAATCCTACAAATATTGTATAAATGTAAATGTTTAGGTGTTTGGATGTTCGGCAATAACGACGGCACGAAAAATCGGCTGAACGGATTTGAATAGAATTAAGCATGTTTGGGTATCTACTTGACTGTGTTTCATTTTGTACAGTATTTTTTACGAAACAGCAGTGTTTCGTAAAAATATTGTACAAAATAAAACACAGTCAAGTAGGTACCCATATGGCCTTATAGAAGGTATATTTTTAAACCTATATCTACTCATAGCAGGGAAACCAGGCCGTACCTGCATTTTCCGGGGTCCAGTGCTGCCCCCATTTAAAATAAATCATTTTAAAGAAAACGGAGACATTATTTAAAATTTTGCTACTATCAAATCCTAGATAACCCTTTCAACCAAAGTATTTCATGAACTACTGTATACAGTTTAAAGTGAGAACGTTAAGCTTTACTACGCACATTTGCGAAAAACGGCCACTTTTGGCAAATGTGCGTAGTAAAGCTTAACGTTCTCATTATAAACTGTAAACAGTAGTTCATGAAATACTTTGAAGGGTTATCTAGGATTTGATAGTAGCAAAATTTAAAATAATGTCTCCGTTTTTTTTGAAATGATTTATTTTAAATGGGGGCAGCACTGGACCCCGGAAAATTCAGGTACGGCCCTAAGAAAATTATAATGTTAGGGATAAATCCTGTACCTACGTACTTATTAGGTAGTTATTTAAAAAGTAAGACATATGATAAATGCCTTTGTTTTATATAATTATAATCCAAAGTAACAAGTGCTAATCTTAGGTGCTAATTTATTGTATTTCTTTAAAACTTTTTGTTTTAGTATAATTCTGAGGTGATTTGGAGGCAACTTCGCAATGTTTTTCTATCGAGAAAATTTAAGCAATCGTGTTTTTGAAACTTATTATGTTTAGAGTTAGTCCTGAACTTTGCTGTGTTTTTATTTCAAAGTGAGTTTTTCGTTAATATTGATAAATATTTAAGATCGCTCTAAGAACTTTAGGGTAGTATGGGCTCTTCTTGAAAAAGCGACACCAGCATTAGCCACTTTCACACAATAAAAACAAAACAAACAGTGCGACGCGAAATTTTACCAAAATTCGTGATTCAAATTACTACTTAGTAGTTTAAATAAAAACCCGGTTAAAAAGGTAGGCTCAAACATTTGACATCATAAAGTGATACCTAATTAATTTCGGTCAAAAGTAACTAATAGTTTTTCCTAAGTGGAGGCTGCCCTTAGGCGACCTTGACCTTGGAGGCCCGGCTAAGGGCGCTGGGTCTGGGCTAGGGGCGTGTGCGGCATTGCGGCAGCGAACGTTGACTTCAGTGTTTCTAACAACTCGGCACTGGAGGATTTCAACCGAGAGCGGACTTATGATGGGTTATTGCATCTTATTTTATTGTTTTAAACATAATTAATCACTAGGCTCCTTTAATTCAAGAGTTCAGAAATTCTTTGCAGAGTCATAAATTGAGTTATATAAAATATTTATTTTTATATTATATGTAGTATATTCTTTAAATATGTATGTAGTGTATTCGTAGTGTTTAAGCTTTAATATTATACTTGCTTTTTTATTGCTCTGTACGTACTTCTGCCTTCCTACTAAATTTGTAACTGTCCTCTGCCCTACTGGTCGACTGGAAGAGATCCCTTCTGGGATAAGTCCACCATTTGTAAAAAATTACCTTTGTTATTTTAGTAACTATCTTTGATGTACAATAAAGTTTTTTAAATAAACAAATAAAAGTTTTAACAAAAAACAACCGACTTCTATTTTTTTCTAGGAGTTTCTTCCATATCTCCAAAGTTCTTCATCATATCTTCACCAAATTTAAATGGGACCAACTTGGTAGTAAAGGCTTTCAAATAAAAAATAATTATCAAAATCGGTTCACAATTGGCGAAGATATCGCGTAACAAACATACATAAAAAAAATACAGTTGAATTGATAACCTCCTCCTTTTTTGAAGTCGGTTAAAAAATAAATACACATACAAAACATAGTAAGTACCTCCTCTTTTTCCGAAACCTTTCAATCTGGGTCTGGTAGACAAGATTCTGGGTCTCGTAGATAAGAGTAATAAGGTCTTTGGAGCCATTTATTGGCGCCATATTTATATACTGGTACAATTTTCACTACATAATTCCAAATCCTGTTGTATATAATGTGATTTGTTATTGGTGTAAGTATTTGTGTTTTCTACGTGCCAGCACCACAAAAATAACTAAATCTATTTTTTAAGTACATTACCATAATATTTCCTTAAATTACGTAATTTGATGCTTTAACATTGATTGTTCTGGAAGCTCTGACAAAATTCAAAAATAAAGAACATAAACCGGGTAATGTTTGTACAGGCTTTTATCCCATTAATGGCATTTTGCGAGGTCCAAGCGTCTAGGGAAACATCCGGTGACATTATCTTATTCAGCGCTTTTGAAAGAAAATGGAGTCAGGCTGGAAATAAATGGACCGCGTCGATAAAATCTCAAGAGATTTTGTGTTTGGTTTACCTAAAGGAAAATGATTTTATTGAAGCGGTAACGTGATTAATGATGTGCCGTCCCCGGGAACGTTCCCAAATACCCGGGAATTTGGGAACGTTCTCGGGAAATTTGGGAACATTCCCAGGGAACGTTCCCGTATTTCTAGGGAATGTTACGGAATATTGAATCAATATCAAGTGATGCATTTACGTTAGTAAAATATATTTACAGTATGGCTTGCGGCTTTCTAGCAGAGTACGCTTTTTTGGATTATGGAGTTGTCCAGTACTCTTGTTATTTGTCCATGGTACTTACTAACAGTATTACAATAGGTATTACCAATAAAAGGCGGCATTGTCTAAAAGCGATTGAACACCGTGTTATACGCAACGATTCGATTGGGAGGATGAATTCAAATTGACAGTGACTCTAAATTGGAGAAGAGTCGCAAGAGATAGAGAACAATGGAAGTGGTTAGAGGAGGACTTTCCCAGAAGGCACACTGAGCTCAGACACATCTTATAGGAAAGAGAATGAAAACAACCTGAGCTTAGGATAAAGGGCTAGTAGATAGATATACGTAACGATTCACTATTTTTTGGACTGAAACTCATAAAGTCAACGATATGATCGTAATGCCGTATGGCGTTGGTTGTCCAGTTAAACTAAAAGTGTTTTATTTTTAGTTTAGTATAAAAATCCCCCGGTGATTTTTTATAATCACAGACCAGGGGACATAAAATAAGTATCAAATTCAATGAAAGCCCCGTGGTTCGCTGGCTCGTACAAGACGAAATGTTCGTATAATTTCCCGAGTTTCTACTTGGTTAACATCTCGTTAAACTTCGTAATTACCGTCAGAATCTAAATTAATTTCTCCAAGAGTCTGTCCCAGCAGTCTCATCTCCGATGGTACAATACCTTGCCTGTAACGAAACGGGAATGCGAAACCATTTAATTTTGCGAAACCATCGTCATGATGATTTATCTTTTCTGTGATTTTATTTGTTTTTTTTTTTGTATCATTATGGGAGAAAAAGGTTCTTGATTGTGAATTTCTTCAGGATTTTAGAAGTTTTTTTATGTTGAGATGAGCAGGTAGATGTGAGCGAATCAGTCGTTCTTTGACAATTGAAAAGCTCCAGGCATTAGCTTTTCATCAATGGTCATTCCGAAACGTAATTAGTAGCTTTTGTAAAAAAGTCTTGTTGAGTGAAGATGCCATACCGTGCGAAGTGGAGAAGAAAAATATCCTTGAAAAGGATTGATCCAAATAAACGGTTCCATTCATAAAAACTTTCAATAATTCAATCCGTTGGCGAGACAAGAGTAATATGAAATGTTTTGTAGGCAACATCCTTTATTATTTAAATTTTGAGTTAATTGAACTATTAATAGGTACATTGCATTAGTATGAATATGAATTATATCATCCAAACTATTCCAGACGGAGTCGTTGGACGTTTAACAGCTTTTGCACTTTGAAATTTCATTTAAGTACAGGATAATTCTTTATATTTTATTAGATAATTTATTACAATCGTAAAACTGTAAAATTAATCGGAAAATTAAGAAATAAATAAAAAATGTTATGGAATATACTTCAGAATTCCATTAACATTTTGTTTAAACTTAGTTCCGTTTTAAAAATTATCTTTTGTCTTCCTTATCTTAAAATGTTGTCAAATAAGTTTGGACCTTGTCATATTGTAGAAAAATCAAAACTATCATTATCAAATATTTATTCAGTTACTACTTAGGTCTTTGTAGGCACTCTTACTCGTCAATAAGTTTAGTGTACAATACGTGTATTATATAATTAATATTTAAATTTTATTAATTATGTTATTTTTGTTTGTTGTTATTCGGAAGTTTATAAGCCTGCACCTGAGACTGCCTGCAGAAGCAGTCTAAATGTACGGTTGTTTCATAACAGGTAAACTTGCGTCCCCAATTAGCTCGCGATTTTTTTCAATGTTTCCTTTAGATAAAGATGGTTCATCCTGACATTATATGCAGTTTATATGCCTGCACCTGTTACCGTGGTGTCTGCATAAGCAATCTAAATGAACGGTAGTTTCGTTAGAAATAAACTTGCATCCCCGGTAAACTCACTATTGTTTCCATTTTCCTTAAGATATAAATGGCTCATCCTGACATACTCGTAATATGCAGGTAGACAAAACCTACGACAAATATGAGTAGTAAAGTGTATTCGGAAATTTATAAGCCTGAGCCTGAGACGTCTGCAGAAGCAATCTAAATGGACGGTTGTTTCATACATAACAAATAAACTTGCGTCCCCAGTGTGCTCGCTATTGTTTCAATGTTTCCTTTAGATAAAGATGGTTCATCCTGACATTATATGCAGTTTATATGCCTGCACCTGTTACCGTGGTGTCTGCAGAAGCAATCTAAATGAACGGTAGTTTCGTTAGAAATAAACTTGCATCCCCGGTAAACTCACTATTGTTTCCATTTTCCTTAAGATATAAATGGCTCATCCTGACATACTCGTAATATGCAGGTAGACAAAACCTACGACAAATATGAGTAGTAAAGTGTATTCGGAAATTTATAAGCCTGAGCCTGAGACGTCTGCAGAAGCAATCTAAATGGACGGTTGTTTCATACATAACAAATAAACTTGCGTCCCCAGTGTGCTCGCTATTGTTTCAATGTTTCCTTTGCACAACTATGCTCTATTTTGTTTTCTGTTTGTTCGTTTTGAATTTGAATACGTTAATTAACTTTGTTATGTTTGTGTTAGCGTTTGTATTGTAAGACCTAATTCGCTTTCCGTATAATTGTTGCCATGTAAACCAATTAGAGTTATTACCCGATACTACCACGTGAAGTTCTGGAAAAGGGTCGTGAAAAGGTCGTTATTAGTGACAGAGTAAAATATTCGTGTTATACTTATAAATCTATGAGCGCTGTGGCTTCCGTCCCACCACCCCATCTCTTCCTGTGGATTTCGTAAGAGGCGACTGAAGGAATAAGCACGAACATCTCGTACTACAACTGCATTCACAAGGAGGGTTGTCTCTGTGAGCAGCTGGTATTAATAATTTGTTACCAAGTTCCTGCTATTTACGTGCCCTTAACTTTGTATGACGTTAACACCCACTGACTAAGGTCATATTGCCTCTCTTTAAGTTTCTTATTAAATCTATTATATTTATTAATGATTCTCTTTGACAACAACATTGTACATTTTATTTCCAACTCCATTTCAGTTCTATTTTATTACCCTCCATTTACATTGTTCTATTTGCTTTGTGTCTGAGACTTTAAATTATGCAGTTGCGGTAGAGGTAGATTTAAAATTACTATGAACTGAGGAAGTTTATTAGGTTTTAAGACTAAATAATCTAGTATTTATTCCATTTAGGTTCATTATGTCAGCCACGTTCCAAATTGGCAATAAATATGTTTTGGTTGTTTCTCGTATGTTTGTTACTCGTATGTTTTATTCTTCATTTATCGAAATTGATGTCAGGCCGTTCGTCCAAGTTATCATTGTAAGGCAGTGTCCGATGCTTTTATGCAGCTTGAAAAATCTAACACCAGTTTTAGCCACTTAACTCACATGAGAAACATCACTTACTCCGCTGGCTCAGCTACACGAAGTGAATCTTGGCCTCCGAGATGAGAGAGCGCCACAATTTTTTATTCTTAGCGATATCTTGCCAGCTGACAGCTTCCATCTCCTGCAGATCAGCCTGCACCGTATAGCTCCAGCGATATCTGGGTCGACTGGTCTTCGGCCTGATACCTTTTCCATATAGGCTGTCTTGACGCCACGATCCTTCTTCATTCTTTCCAGATTCCCAAGCCATTGCAAGCGGAGCGCTTTAGTAACACCGATTATATTTGGCTCTTTTACCATCACCTGTATCTCCACATTTTTCGGACTCTTGAGCAGCGAGAAACATCCAATTCTAAATTTTTGATGTGAATTTGATGAGCAAGGAAGGATTCGCCAATCAACATTAGTCGTATCGAATAACGGCTGTAACTACTTACTTTACTTTTGAACAGTATGCCTGTTTGTCTACTTTATACAGGGTTATTTTTAATTAACCGGCATCCTTTTTGGAGCAAGGTCAGTCCGTGATACAGAACCATTTTCCATAGAAAACAATTATTGAAAAACGAAAAAAAAATCTCCATACAAATCGGCGTTCAGCCAAATGGATTTTGTATGGGAGGACGAAATTTTGTTTTCGTTTTTCGATAATTGTTTTTATGGAAAGGTTTTATGGTTCAGTATCACGGTCTGAATTTGCTCCAAAAAGGTTGCCGGTTAATTAAAAATAACCCTGTATATCAGCGAACTTCATAGTTCGACGACCTATAAAAACGTTTACTGACTATTAAGTAATAGGAGAAAAAAGAAAAGAAAATTCACCATGAAAATTAATTCGAACAACGTTTTGTTGCCTCATTTAAATGTGCGCCTCAGGACAATTATGTGCGCCTAAGGATAATGTATCAAATGAATTTTGAGACAGTTAATAGACCCTTTACCCTCGTAACATTGTTAATTATTGTTTGACTCCTTAAATGACGTGATCTCAAGTACCCCAGACTATTGACTGGTTAGGATCGCAGTTGAAAATAGGAGTAGATCATGCAAATACAAATATTCTCCCTCTTTTATTTCAGCGTTATCTCAGTTGCATCCTCAGCTGTCATGCTGTAAAGCCTGGTGTCAGCTTTCCGGCTTTTTCTTCTCTACTTTTAACTAAATGAGATTACAAGCAATTTCGAGACGAAGTCGTGTATATTGTGAAATCGAGTAGCAGCAGCTTGGAAATGTACTTTCAGTTCAGCCCATATGACCCTTAACATTAAGTTACGACTTATTGACAAAATTCCTAATTTACATAGAGTGGAACAGGGGTTCCACTCTAATCCAGTCCCCAATCTGTTTATATGAGTAGATTAGAGTGAACTAAAAGGCGGAATCTAATCCATTGATGGATTCGATGGATTGGAGTGGAACACAGCATTTTGTGTACCTTTGTGTGTTATTATATATTCTACCGTGTTATTACAAACCAATATGTTGGCATAATCTACCAATATGTCACATTGTCATTTCAGTGTCAAGTTGTTTTGGGTGACAATGGTTACTTGACAATCTCCGTGGCGTATTGGTTAACACAGTAGTCCGTCACTTAGAGGTTCTGGGTTCGATCCTGACACAGGGCAAGTTGGAAAATGGTCTTTTTTAAATTGTCTTGGAGCTTGGGTGTTTATCTATACATGTACACTATCACGTCTCTACCCAGAGCCAGAAGCCGCAATACTAAAAGGCCACTTTTAGTGTAATGTTGGGTAAGAAGGTGGAAAAAGGAATCATAGTGATTGGTTGCTAGCCGCATCGCCTATTAACATGATTCGCATTTTCACCCTCTCTTTATATGTATTTATTATAAAATATATAGTATCGTTGAGTTACTATCCCATAATACAAGTTTTATGTACTTTGGTGCTAACTCAATTAGTGTGATTTGTCCCTAGTGTGACCTATTTATTTATTTAATGGTTTTACTAACTTTAGGGTGTTGTAATAAGAATTTTAGTGTCTCGATCTCAAGCCTGAGTTAATTCTAGTCTACTCACATTGTTGGTCCGTAGCGAGGACAAAAAAATTCGTGTCAGCCATTGTGCTCGGATCAGCAGAGCGTGACAAAGTGTCACGTGATACAATAAAATTGCTTTTCATGCGTCAAGAAAAATTGTGTATTTTTGACGGAAAGTATAAGAAAATAACCAAAGAACAACAACCTATAGAGGAAAATAACGATCGGCTTCAGCCTTCTCTCTCTTATTTGATTTGAAAAACCAATACTAATATCTACATAAGAAATAGAACACAATTACCAGGTTTTCGCGTGTTGTTATCGAAACTTGCTTTCCCCGTTGTATCTTTTGCCTTGATTTTATCAGTGCAAAAACGCCTCTTTAATTTTAAGATAATGATAATTTGCTGTATCTTGACGTTTCTAATATGAAATCACGTATTATGGAGCCATAAGTGCCATAACTAATAAATTTAGTTTTTTTTTATTCTTAAGTATGGTTGAAGTATGGCATAAGTAACTCCGTAAAGTTACTTATATGTAATTTGTTATATGGTTTACATGTTTCTTAGCGAAAACCTTAGGGTGCGTCCATAAATTACGTGAGGCATTTAGGCAGAAAGGGTAAAACTGAATGCCACCCAATCTTACATGAGTGAGAGGGGGGGTCACGGCAAATGTCACGTAAATATTTATTTTCGTTAGTGCGGTCTTTGGCGTACTGCGTATCTACTACGAGGACCTGCATTTTAGCGTGCATGGCTAATTCGAGCTATTGAATATTTGGTCAAAAATTCTCTAAAATCATCGCATGTAATTTATGGACTGGACACCCCCCTTAAAAGTACGCCTCCTACTAAAGTTAGCTACACAGAGTTCAGAATACGTAAAGTTTACAGAATCCAAAGTATACCATGTTTTATCTCTTTGTTTAGGGTAACATCGGCATTTCGAGATCAAAAGAGTACGCGGCGTAAAGCCGTACAAAGGATGGAAAAATCTGGATTACAGAAACATTGACGAGATGGAATGAAGGAAGTGTAGATAGATAGGTTGTTGAGGGATTTCAAGTAAATAATATTGTGAAGGTGTTTGCTTAACAAAAAAGAATAATGGATGGGACCATGGTCACAGAAGACAGTAAGAGTACCATGGTATAATAAAACAAGGTAGCGCTCCAAAAAAATTTAAAAATAAAATAAAAATTTTAGGAGGTTGTCTACCTATTGTAGCTTTTCAGTAAAGTTTTAATCCAATATTTATAAGTATTATATACTTCATGTTTTTTTCTTTTTTTCAGGTAAGTACCAGTTACTGTGCGCAATTTGTTTTTATCTGTGGTCGCACATTAAGGGAGGATGGTATGTGCTTGAATTTGCTTATCTAAATTAAGTTTTTCATCACCTGAGCCGAGCGTATTCCCGGTTGCATCTTCAGTGGTTATGCTTCAGAGCCCGAGGTCTGCTACCTAAACCTAGGTGATTTGATTTGTCGAGGTTACTGGTTTTTACACAGAGCGACTGCTGTCTGACCTCCACAATCCAAAAGGGTAGACCAGAACCAATCCTAGGTTTAAACAAACGCTAGATGGCGTTTGGGACCCACAGCTTTAAGTGACTTCTGAAGCACGGAATCATCTTTCTTTTCGAATAATCAGGTGAATCAAGACTGCAATATCCTAACCAGACTGGAAACAACTGCAAACAACGGCGAAAAATTATTTATCTACTATCATTATCTATTCTTTTATTAAATCTTTGTTAAATATAGATATAAATTTTTATGCTTGCGACCTATTTTATCGAAAATGTTTTTCATTTCTTCACAACTTCAGAAGGATTTACAATTTACCGAAAAACGAATTTAACAAAGTCTCTTAATATTGGCCAGCCTTCTTCATCTTTAGGATTATCCTTCGTTTTGAAACATTACGAAGAGATTTTATTCCTCCAACAAAAGCTTGGACTCTGGACTCTGGACTGAATTTGATTTTATTATAGAATATTTTTTTGTTATTTCAGCCATCCAAGCCGAATCTCTAATTAGGGAGTAATAACTCCTTAAATTCACTAAGATTCAATGATTCAAAGAAGCAATAAACAGTTCCTGTCAAACAGTCAACTAGGATGCTACAAAATGGCCACCATTACCCTACAGGCTCCATTAGAGCCTTGGTTCGCGGTACCGCTTAAAATCCTAATAGCGCCAGCATCCGAGATAGTGCCGTAATTGTATGAGGGATAATTACCTCCTCGCTTACCGGCACATTATCATAGGTACATATGACTTTGTGTGGATGATAGAGAAGCGCAGAAATCGAATTTTCTTTGTATATGAATGAATTTGTATACGTTTTTCAAAATGTGCGAGAGAAAAGCTTCACGTTCTCACTTTAAACTGTAAACAGTAGTTCATAAAATAGTTTGATGGGTTATTTAGGGTTTACTAATACGAAATCTCTGTTTCCTTTCAAATATTTTTTTTTCTAATGGGGGCAGTACTGGACTCCATGTATCATCTTAAGTAATAAGTAAGTGCGAACGCACCTAATCAAAATGTTTATTCGCATCAGCCTTATAATTAGAGGTTCCAGATCTTGCTTCCACCACTTATCTTGCTTGGCGACATTTATCTTCGAATGTGTGCCGGTTACGGACCTCGTATCGTATCGGTACGTGTACTATGTATACTACACGCACTTCACAACTAGTGTATACACTTGTTGTGAAGTGGACAGTAGTGATCACGGGTTCCCGCGTGGAGTGGTTCATAGTTTGTTTTTTTCGTCGTAGCCTTTAAATTATTTTTAACCGACTTCAAAAAAAGAGGAGGTTATCAATTCGACTGTATGTTATTGCTTTTTTATTATTTTTTTATTTTTTTTATGTATGTTTGTTACGCGATATCTTCGCCAATTGCGAACCGATTTTGATGATTTTTTTTTTATTTGAAAGCCTTCACTACCAAGTTGGTCCCATTTTAATTTGGTGAAGATATGATGAAGAACTTTGGAGATATGGAAGAAACTCCTAAAAAAAATTGAAGTCGGTGTTTTTTTTGTTAAAAATTTAATTATTCTTAGTACTATTAGGTAGGAAGCACCTCCACCACGACTACGTTAGTACCTACTTCTATTAATTCTGTTTCATAACTTAAATATTTTTTCTTTGCATATTACCAAATACAAATTACAAAGACTGTTTTGCGCTATATCCGGGTAACCCTCGGTCTATATCGCGGTATTTCAAAAACATTTTGTTACAAATACTTTATTCGCCTAATTTTCCAGCGTGTACCTTGCTCCGAAAATCACAGCTGCTCGTCTAAAACCACATCTAGAACCAATATTACTAGTCCCAAAATGTTGTTGTTTTACGCTAATAGGTATGTCACAAGTTTAAACTGTGCTATGTCAGGTCATTAAAAAAACACAAGGCATAATAAAATATGGTATTCTCTTCCAGCGATAGCCCAAGACTAGGGTCTCGACAGACGGACTGCATTTCGACTGCAATCCAACCGCAAATTGCAGTTCAAGCAGTTGACACGACTGCAATAGAACTGCAAACCAAACGCGCAGTCCTTTTGCAGTCGTGTGTGTGTCGTGTGAACTGCACACCGACTGGATTCAAACTGCATCCGAACTGCACCATGCGCGGGAGGGCGGAGCGTGCGGGCATGGCGGGTGGGTAGGGTATGGTATTGAATGCAATCGGTGTGCAGTTCACACGACTGCAATTGAATCTGACTGCGCGTTTGGCTTGCAGTTCTATTGCAGTCGTGTCAACTGTATTCGAACTGCACTTGAACTGCAATTTGCGGTTGGATTGCAGTTGAAATGCGGACCGTCTGCCTAGAGCCGTCACGAAAAGTGTTACCTCTGACTGAGAGAACTTTCTCAATAGTTAATGAATATAAAATACTTACTAACTTAACTATTTCGTATATCGTGAGATTGATCTGTTTGTTTGTTTATAAAGCTTTATTGTACACAAAAAAGAATCAGATACAAAAATAGAAAAGTAAATATACAACGGCGGACTTATCCCGTATATTATATAATATGATCTGTTTAATCTTGAATCAATTTATTTATTGCATTATTAATTCATGAGTGGTTTGTTAAGTAAAAAAATGCACTTTACTCGGGTAATTCAATCACACGCAGTGACAACATTTCCAACTGATGACGTATGTATTTCACATGACCAGCTGTCACGGGAAGAGGATACCTACCTTATTTGATTATACCATGAAAAACCATTTCGTTAAAAATACGTTTATTTTTCAGCCAGTAACTTGCTTTCGTTTTAAAGGTCCAGAAAAAAAACATTGTTTTAATTTTTACCTCCTGTTTTGTTGGATTTCATTTTCACTGTCACATTTCACGTTTATGACCCAACCTCGGTCCGCCATTTGATCTTTCCAGGAAAAATAATTTTCTTTTCTCCAGGAAAAACATTTGCAACTCGCAAATGTTTCGAAACTTGCCACATGCATGACCCTCCACTGCCATTCAACGATAAATACATTATTTAATGTCATATTGACCGAGGACGCCTCAATAGATAATCTTTTATCTGGCTATTAAATAATGAGTCTGAAGCGCGCGGCGGAACGTCTCGCCTCGGCCAGTTGTACCAAGACCGCGAACAGTGACATATCTCCACAAAAAAGCAATAAAAAAAAGAAAAAATTCAACATGATAAAGAGAATATTCTAAAGGGGTTAAGTGTTTAACTGCCAGTGATAATTAGTGTTTTAAGTGATTTTAGTGATGATGTGCTTTTTTGGTGCATGTTTTGGCAAGTGGTAGTGTTTCGCTGCCAACATGACGTGCGGAAAGGTGCGTTTTGTTTTTATTTACACGCCGGCGTCGACTCTCTTTCTATAATTATTTTTGTTATTTGTCAATATTGTAACTCCGCCACAAGCTGCAATTTTTAGGTTAATGTAGTCATATAATTAAATTCGAATGGTTATTTGAAAAGCATTTTCCTATGTTGAGATTACTAATCGAGAAAGTGTTGCTTTTCTTATTGACAGCTCGGTTATTGCTCTATCTTCAGCCAAGAGCGATTAAAAACAAGTGACTGTTCCAAATTGAAGCCACGTCTAATTTTAGAACTATGTGCACGTAAAATGACTAGTTTAAAACATAATTTTTCAAAACTAAAAACTGACTTTAACACCAAACTACACAAATGATTTAGAAAAAAAATCTATGGGACCATTTCACCAAAAATAATTTTTCAAATTGGTCCAGGCGTCTTCGAGTAATCGGGGCACAAAGGGTGCCAACGGGACCCTATTACTGAGTCTCCGCTGTCTGTCCATCGGTCCGTCCCTCTGTCACAGGACTCTATCTCTTGAATCGTAATAGCTAGACACTTGATATTTTTACCGAATATGTATTACTGTGGCCGCTATAACAACAAATACTAAAAATAAAATAAAGTTAAAAATTAAAGGGACTACTGCTGAAAAGAAACACCGAAAGAAACTAATTTACGCAGTATTGGTCGCCTCATCAGTTTATGTAGCGACCCAGTACTTTTACGTTTGCGCTTTCGGTAAAATGTTTGCCAATATCAAGGGTATCTACAGTCTGTATGTACGGTGGAGCACAAGTCACAACCCAACTTATGTTGTAAAATAGATTCTCCTCCAACGTAATAGAGTGGCTGACTGTTACGCATAGCATGTGGCTGACAGTCTTTTGAGCATGTACTTACTACAACAATGATGCTTTGGTTTCTTGTTGATTCAGTTGGTCCAAACATTGCTCCTCATTTGTTACATTCCGTTCTAACTCAGGTCTTCGTTCAAAGTTCAATAAAAAATTTAGTAAAATATGTTCTCAATAGAATACTAGGAGTATACGTGACAAAAAGTACTCATGAAAACCACGTTCACGCGGACGGAGTAGCGGGTAAATGTTAACACATACCATTCGAAGCATACCATGCATGCACGAACAATACTAGAGGACTTCCTTCATCACCGTCCAGTCCAGTATTAGAATATGGTACCTATGTATTTATTGTGTTGTAATGATTGTATCCTGTTCTACGTACCTGAATAAAATAAAAAAATAAATACTTTGAAGCGTAGCGTAGTAGCTAGATGGAGCTACTAGTTTGAAAGAAGGTAGTTTTGTAGTGGTGCCGCTTAATTTCGGAAAGATGGCGTTATAAGCGTTCATTTTCTACAAACAAACAAGCGCCATCTCTGATTTTTCGTGGGTACAGTCAGCCTAAGTACCCAGCGTCCTTTGCGGGCGAGATAGTAGTGAAATCTAGAAATAATACAGGATTTTGGCTTTCTAGCCGAGTACGTTAATTTTGTATGGACCTGTCAGTCCTGTAGTATTTGATCGTCCATGATACATATTACATACATATTATAGACTTTGGACCCCTATGTTTACACTCATTACTCTTACCATATATGCCCTCCCGTTACGGGTACTTCTAATCTTAATCTATACTAATATTATAAAGCGGAAGAGTTTGTTTGTCTGTTTGTTTGTTTGTTTGTTTGTTTAAACGCGCTAATCTTAGGAACTAATGGTCCGATTTGAAAAATTCTTTTTTTGTTGGGTAGTCCATTTATAGAGGAAGGCTTTAGGCTATATAACATTACGTTCCGACAACTACGCGAATGAAGTCGCGGGCACAGCTAGTATTACATAAAATGTTAGAGCATAAAGATTATTCTAATCTCTCACCACATGTATCAATGTTTCTAATATTACATCACACACAGCAATAAATACAATAATAACTAATAAATCATTCGCTGGATTTCAGTGAGCTGACCAGACATTTCTGATTACATCCAATAGGTTATCATTATCACATACTACGCACTTTTATCCACTTTCCTTGTGTATGACGGGTGAGTAATCGCGACATGCTGTTCGAAGAAACAAAATGTATACAGAGATTACAGTAAACATATATTTTCTGCCTTACATAAAAGAAGATTAAAGTTAACTTATAAAGCAGAGTCCTACCCTGTCTATAATGCGGCCCTGTATGCCCTCCTCCCGCGCCCTTGCGTCACAGACGCCGGGCAGCTTGTCAATCGGACGAAGACAGCAGAAAAATTGTTCTCGATTTACTTTGTTTTATTCGGTATTATTTCACTTGTTAGTTAAGTTTGAAAACGTGTTTGAAATAAACATTAAAACATTAAAGCTGCTACTCCAGACTCTTTTTTTTAAAATTATAGGTAGCGTAAGTTATTTCTCAAACAGAAAACAAAATAGGTTCATCTGTTTGAAAGCTACTATGATACAGACAAAGAAACACTATGTTAAACTGAACAAATCTCCCAGAAACTTCTTCAATGAAACACCGATGGATATTAGGGTGAGGCTACACGGGCGGGTCTCCCGCCGCGGGAAACTGCTCGACAAAGCTGCCGCAGACCATCAAACTACACGGGACGCGGTTTATCGCTGCCTTTTGTTCATTTCAACATGGATCCGCCAATGATAACTGCGCTTGCAGCTCTCATATTAATAGAATTATTAAAAAATAAAGTAAAGCGCAATGTGTGGGTGGAACCAGTGTTAAGTAATCATTTAACTTTGGGAATATTTCATTCAATGTTTAGTGCACACCGCGATAACCCTCATAAGTTCTTCTCATACTACAGAATGTCTGTGAACTTATTTGATGAACTTCTATCAATTATAAGCCAACGTATCAAGAAACAGGATACAAATATGCGGTTATCAGCGGCGGTTTGACGCTGCATGCGGCGGTCGTATTTCTCCCGCCTGTGAGCCGCGACGGGAAACCGCGCAGTGTAGTATGAAGCATACAACTTCATATTAAATTGTGTCCAGTGCGGTTCAGAAGCGGTTTTCCGCGGCGGGAGACCCGCCCGTGTAGCCTCACCCTTAAACATGAACACTGTTTCCTAGGCATCATTTGACATTTTCGATTGAAACCCTCAACTTACTACACATACTCGTAAAAATACTCATAGCGCGTTTTATCTAACTCTTACGCCATCTATTGTGGATGTATGTAATCTTACGATTTATACACAAACTTATGACAACCCTTTGCTTTGAGGGTAAAAAACCATGAACTAATGCCGTAAGTACATCTAAGATTCTATATATTTCTAACTTTTTCTTTGTAACCCCTGACGATAAAGTGGGCTGTTATAAGTTTGACATAACTGTGTCTGTCTGTGGCATCGTAGCTTTTAAACGAATAGACCGATTTTGATGCGGTTTTCGAAAGTCTTGTCTGTCGAGATGGATCGAAGCTATGTTTAATGAAAATCGGTTCAGCTGAAAGTTCCAAGTTATTCGGGGTGAACGCATGAAAGTCGGGGGATTTTTGTCTAGCATATAAACTTGTCGTTCAAATGAATTCAACTTGGCCACAGTTGTTTTTATAAATAAGTGCATTATGTACAGTACATACCTAAAAGTAAAGCCAAGAGTTGAAATGGCATGAAATCGATTTAGATGTATTACGGTATGGTAATATTATTTAAAAATAACGTGTTTACCATTCAGAATAATTTGGTTTGTTGACAATTTCACTTTTAAATGAAACTGTTTATAAACAAGTGAAATAAACTGTCAAGGTTGTAGCCAACGACCGTGCAATATTACGGGAAGACACAATCAAAAATATCTTCTCTGCAGGACAATAATAGGGTCGGGAGTTCTTTAAAAGTCTACTCCTAAAATTAGTATATTTATATATGACTGATTTCAGAGGGCAGATAGGTATTTGATGAATATGGTGGTAAGTGATTTTTTAAATAAAAACACTAGGTATATCTTTAAAAATATTTTTTTAACTCTAATGAATAGTAGGTGTTAATAAGTGGGAACATACTCTATACGTGATATTTCAAGTAAGTATCGTAAGTCGGTAATAAATAATTACTATGATAAAATCACACTGAACACACAAATCATTTAACACGGTTCAGGGTTTGTTGAACTAATGATTGTTGTGGAAAAACTCGCGCGATTTGCTGCTGGGCAAATATCAGTACTGTGATAGGTACTAAGTACCATGGTATAATAATATGAAGGTGATTGGCCCAAAAATACGTCATCAGTTGGTGCCACGGTGTGTGATTGAATTATCCGAGCAAAATGCATTTTTTAACTTAAAAACCTTATTAACTAATGATTCAATATATAAATTTATGGAAAACTCGTGTGGTTCCGGGTTGGAATAGAACCACTCCATCTCTTCCTGTGGATGTCGTAAGAGGCGACTAAAGAAGTGAGCACAAACATCTCGTGCTACAATTACATTCCCAAGGATACCGTCGGGCGGCGACCGGTTGTAAAACTTTTCGCACAAATACATTCCCAAAGAGAATTGACGTCAGGCAGGCGGCCAGTCGTAAAATTATAGTCAAATCATTAAAACTGTTCCGGCTATTTCTTCTCCATTTTGCAGGGTCTTTAGCATCCTTGGGTGACATTGACTTGCATGTTATATCCAAATATAACATGCAAGTCAATGTCACCCAAGGACGAAAGAAAAAGCGGGAAAGCGCACCCCGGGCTCCGAAGCAGCACAGCTGAGGATGCAACCGGGAACGCGCTTAGATGAAGAAGATATAAATTTATTGAAAACGAAATAGACGAATCACAGGATTGAGAAAGTCCTGAAATTTACTGTAAAGAACAATCAGTGGTAACACTTATCGTGACATTGGTGACGTAGTCTTGGGCCATCGCAGGAAGAAAATACCCTATATTCCTGTACCAGGCTATGGACGTACAAAAATATACATTTCCTACTTTTTTACATCGCAAACTAGCAAACGTGTGGTTAATGGCAGATGGCACGTCTAAATAATTTAATACTTCTGTACTTTAATTCTTCATGTTTTATCACAATACGAAAGATATAATGGTAAACGGTCCTGTTTCAATAGTTTCGGGGAAGCATGTGAGTCTTTTCCATTTACCTCGATCCTTTGACATTTCACATATCACTTGTCAACGTTCTTAGAAACAATATCCCCTCTTTCGCATTCCATCCGCCTTTTTAACCTTCCTCTTATTTGTGTGCCCAATAATCTTTATATTTAGTACATTTTTATAACCTTCTATTCAGCTTGCACTGTTTGTTATTTTTTTTTGTCACAATTTGAGCCACTTCCGGTTTGCGATTGAAATGAAATTTTGTATGCTAATGTAAATCAGATAACAATGTATGGGGGGCAAGGGTAGCCCCAAAGTGTGGGAGCTCCTGGGCAGAGCGTCCCAGATAGATTGTGTGTATAGGGAAGTAGGAGAAACAAACAAATGGAAGATGTAAATAGTTTTTTATGTACACACAAGAGTAAATAGAAATAAATAAACAGAAGGTGCACGAGCGATAAAATCAGTGGAAAATAAGGTAGAAAAATGTAGAAGTAGAATAGTCAAGACAAAAGAACTGAACACAAACTAAATATTAAATTAATTTAAATTTTTAACAGTGAAAAATGCTGTTACCACAAATGACAAGACATGAGAGCTCTGAAGGATGGTCATTGACAGTCGACCAAAACTCAGTACTAAAAGTATGCGCGCGCAACATGACGCCGCGAGGCAACGTGCGCGCGCAACGCAAAGTCCGTGGTCGACTGGTAAAGACCATCGCTTTCAATAAAGAAGTATAAATAAAAAGTATGAATACAGATAAATAAAACTTGTGAAAAAACTTTAAAAGTGGGAGAAGCCCACAAATGCAATATTATTATGACTTATTTATTACTTATATTTATCTATTTAAAATTCTTTCAGTAAATTAAACGCTGCAAACATAGGCCCTGATGATGTCAGGGGGTCCTTAAAAAATAAAAATTGACAAGAAGCTGGTTTGATAATAAAGCCGGAAGGTGTAGTAAAACGACGCAACCCCATCGAATTTGGGCCTATTACATTTGTGTAAATGATCTAGATTTGTGTTGATAAGTACAGGCCTCAAAATAAAAGATTGTATGAAAAACTGATTTAGGATTCAATAAACGCTGAAGATTTTATATAAATAAAAACTTCACAGCAGATCACTAGTTATGAAGTTAACAGTTCATGAAGCAAGAGTGTCTAATTTATAATTCGTCTATGAAGCAAAATGTGTAAAAAGCAATTAATAATATGAATTAGTCAATTTGCGTTAAAAGTAGTTATTTAAGCTTTTAGGCATTCTACAATCTAGTCTTTTTACGCTAGCGACATTCTGAAAAGAAGTCATTAAGCAAATAAGGCATTTTGCTTCATAGACAAATTAAAAATTAGTCACTCTTCATCAGGAAGGAACATATTTAATACAGCTTGTATTATTACTTTAAAAGTTGCACGACTTCAACGTACGTATACGTCACACGTATACCGCTTTGTAGTGTCAATCAACATTGAGCCCAAGTTAATTAATTAAGCCTTCATACAGCCTAATTCCGTTTGGCGTTGTGCTACGATGATACTCTCTGACGTCAGCCGTGTTATTTGCGGAGTGAATCTCAGCTTCTTTTACCGTGATTCTTTCAAAAATAACTCATCAGATTAATTTAAATAATGTCACCTCCTATCATTGCCGTCAAATCAGATCTTTCACCCTTCTAACTCAAAGTGCCTCGGGACTAGGGATAGGGACGAGGGGATGACAATATAATTTTTGGAGTGCTTTTTGCCCATCGCTGCCTGAAGGTTTGGGCGTAGGATAAGATGGAATAAAAATAAATAAGGAAATAAAATGTTGATATATTTATTTTTACCTGCATATACTTATAAAGAGTAGAGTCTTCCCCGTGATGTCGTAGAAGGCGACTTAGAAAACACAAGCTACACAAAGCTTATAAACATCAATGAGACCTCTCCAACCCGTCTGGCCAGCGTGGAGAGTGTAGGCCCAATCCTCTGACTGCTCTGGCTAATATATGTCTCTGGTAGTACAGAGAGGGTCGTGCTCCTGCAGTGGAGACTAAAAAAGACCTGATTATGATGATGATACTTATTTATCCTTTAGCACTGCTCATTTTTACAAGCTTTTATATAGCTTGCTTCGTTTGTTGTTTATTTTTCTGCGTCAACTCTTGCAAGTTAAATTGAGCCACTTCCCGATTTCCGATTGAGATGAAAGGTGTGTTAATGTAAATCAGATGACAATGCAATATTATTATAACAAGAAGCTGATCTGATGATGGAGCCGGAAGATGGCTATAGAAACCCTGTTATAAAACGACGCAACCCCATCGAGTAATTACATTTGTCTCAGTTACTATAAGTTGATGGACTATAATTATTAACACTAGAAAACTACGAGGCGGATAAGGTACTCATAATTTAAAAGAGTATTGATGAGTAAAAATGGTTCTATTAGGTCAGTCAGTTTCCCTCACTGGCCATCGAACTTATATATACGAGATATCGTATCGGACGCGACCTGCGGGTCAGGAGATTAATTTTTTACAATTTTATTAATAATTGTTATCGGCGGTCGAAGTTTTGCAAGAGATAATGGAGGATCGCGCTCGCGGCGAACATGAATAAAATACGGATCTAAGGACCATATTTTAAAATTTATGTTGTATTATTTTAGGTAAGATAAGTCTAAGCATAAGTGGGTCTGTCACCACAACGGCGTTATAGTCACTATAGCATATGATAGCACGTCGTTTAATACGTACAAACGTCGAAGAGCTGTCTCTTCGATTTTTTTGTTAATTGTGTAAAGATTGATAGATGGGCAAGTATTTAAGTAAAAAAAGGTGCAGTCATAGATAGGTGCCGTATGTCATAAAGGGAGAGCAAAATCATATTATAAAGAGCTTTAGATAATATAGTGTATGAAATCAGAAACTAAGGTAAACCAAAGAAGATATAAATGAACTATGATTCTGGTCAACGGATCTACTGAGAATTAACGTTCTCAGTAGATCCAATCTGTCGAAGATTGGATCTACTGATAGAAAAAAATCTAACTAAATCCATAACGGATCTGGCAAATAGATCTACTGAGAATGATCGATTATGAGAGGTCAAGAAGTAAAATAAGAACGTATAGGTGTAGTCGCTTCAGGAACTTGCAATCTAACCGATTCTTTTTCTAACAAAATTTTATATGGAAAGCCTTTTTAAAGACCGTCTTCCACCACTGCTTTTCATTTCGTTTAGTCCAGAAAAGCAACTGTCCAGTCCAATCATTTCAAATTATCTACACTACAGAATTTCAAACGGAAATTCGCCCCATAACCTCGTAAACGTAGAATGTACCATTTGCTTCTCTTCCTGCGTAGATTGTAAAAGCCGAATGGAAAAAAAATCGCAAGGAATCATATCGATAGGCGATTTGGCTAGCAACCCATCCTTATTTGAGTCCCTTCCACTTTCCCGCCCTCTATCACGCTATACGTGGACTGGCTCTAATGGCCCTTGGTTCTGTTCACCCAGTAAGGGTAAAAAACGAGAAATTTCGATCGAAAATTCGCCCCATAACCTCTAAAAGATTAAAGTTCATCCAAGTACTCCTCGAACCGCGCGAAAGCCTCCAAAGCCTTACGCAACGGCCTGGCGCCCTGCCAATACTGTCTGCAAACTACCATGACCTTTACGCTATTGTATTACAGTATAATGTCCTCTGTCTAAGTAGTTACAGTAAATCACCGCGTGCGGAAATGTGACTATTGTCTAGTTCTTCTGTTATCCCGACGTTTGGAATGGTTTATTGTTATGTTATGTGGTTACGGAAGCTGGTTATTAATGTTCCCGACGTACTAGTTGTAGTAAATCGCACTACATTTACGATTTTAAATACTCGTACAATACATTCTCTACGTACTAGTTGTCATTACTCATATTACAGATGCGATTTTAAATACAATAGAATTCCCTTTATAGCACAAATATACAGGATTTTATCTTAAAAACAAGGAAATGCGCAAAAAGCGGCCTTATCGCTAAGCAATTTCTTCCAAGCAACCCCACTTAAATAGATAAAGTGATTTGAAATTAGATAGTGCGGGGGTTGGTCAATATAATAAACATCTACTATATAAAGGCAAAAACCGTGTCGTAATGGAAAATACTCCACCGACAAGAACATAGTTCTTAAATATATTAATGATGATGATTTATATAAAGAAGAAACTGGCTGACATATTGACTGATCGATCAACGCAGAGCTGAAACCACTGGGTCTAGAAGCATGAAATTCTGCAAAAGTGTTCCTTAAATGACGTAAGTGTGCACTCTAGAAGCATTAAATTCTGCATAAGTGTTCCTTAAATAACGTAAGTGTGCACTCTAGAAGCATGAAATTCTGCACAAGTGTTCTTTAAATGACGTAAGTGTGCACTAAGAAGGGATTCCTGAAAATTCATCCCCTAAGGGGATTGGTGGTGGTAGAGCCGGAAGTTGGCTATATGAACCCTGTAATAAAACGACGCAACCCGATTGATTTAAGGCTTATTACATTTGCCTTGATATGTACTTAGGCCTCACAATTAGAGATTGTACGAAAAAAATATTTTTTTGGTATAACTTGACAGAAAGGAGTAAGTAATTTAATGATTGTATCAGTATAAAATGTTCGCATCCGCTGACAAGATCTTAAATTACTAAATATGATTTATCAAATTCATTGAATAATCCATAAACATTACGAAATCATAGCCAACGGCCTTAGATTCAGCCTTTCTAAAATACTTTTGCATCCACATTATGTATAAGAAGTAACAAACATATCTCTATATTTACTAGCAGATTCAGTGCATGATTCTAAACAAGTTCCATCCATCCAAATATATGTACGCAACATATATGTTATGTTGCGTATTTAGCTTTTCTGTAACTTTTCAATGGTTACGGTTACGGCCAGTAGGAAATTTTGTAGTTTTTTTTTCTGTAAAAAACTTAAAGCTCCAACTCACAGTGTATAGAAACTTGATGTCTAATAGGTATACTTTTGTTGAAGTAATAAATATAGTGTAAACTTTAATTAACCGCCTTTACAACCCAGTAGACACCAGATTAGACCAAGAGAACTCGAGTAATCTCTAAATCTTAAAGGTACCCCTATTTTGCTCAAAAGTCTACATAGGTGAGCCTATTGGAAAATTCAAACACCTAAAATTTCATTTAAAATTGGTCTTTCCTCGTGAGTTTTGTTTTTAATTATTTATTTAT
Source organism: Acrobasis repandana (assembly GCA_963576875.1). Taxonomy (NCBI): domain Eukaryota; kingdom Metazoa; phylum Arthropoda; class Insecta; order Lepidoptera; family Pyralidae; genus Acrobasis; species Acrobasis repandana. The sequence goes on from OY756222.1 coordinate 20,983,614, forward strand.
TTCTTTACACTTTATTGTACACACATACAAATGTAATAGTACAACAGGCGGACTTAATGCTAAAAGCATTCTCTAACAGTCAAACCTTTGGGTTGATTGGGAGAGTTTATGTGGGTGTAACACATAATAAAAAATAACAATAAAAAACTAAATAAAATTTGAAACTTAAAAATGAAATAAAAAGAAACATACTAAATATAAATATTATAATAATACATATACCTACATATTAAATACATAAATACATACAAACGAGCAATAAATATATACATATCTATAAATACATATTATACAATTAAGTCTGTCTCATATTTAATTTAAAATGGAGGTGTCTGAAAATTCTAATTTTAATGGAGTCGCGGCTAGTAAATTACTTTTGTGAACTTTTATTTGCATTACAATAAAGCGTACTTTTCTAAGCCAGGGAAAAAGGGAAAGGGTCGGGTATTGCATGGTCATACGAGCTCGCGAGGTCTACTGTTCTCACAGAACCAGTAGTTAAGATATATTTGAGGAATATTTGAAAGTTTACGTGTAAAATCTACAAACAATAATTCTCTAGAATTCTAACGCTCCTACATTCACCGATTCGATTCTGATTCCATTTACGCAAACAAACGAACAGTAATTACAACAAAACGCTCGAACGCACACATAGACAAAGATGCATGCGATTGGTCGCGACAAGGTCACGCGTCGTTGTCAGTCGGGTGTGGCAGTCAACGCAACGAGCGGTGAGGTACAACGCGCGGATTTGCAGTACGCTACGCCCGGGCCCGTGGCTACGCTAAAATAAATAACCTTGTTTACGCGTTACTTTTTTTTAATAATTAATTTTATTGTCTGTATATATTCTACACCACTTCACGGCACATGACGGCATTTTTAATGAATCGATTATCGTAAAAACACAGCAATATTCTCAAAGGAAACTTCTTGCGACGCAACCGCACGACTCGAGTGTCACGGCGAACTGTCGCGCCGCGCTGTTCATAAGCCCCACCCGCCGCGGTACATATCGCATGGAATGATTTTTCGGGATTATTTACGATTCTAGACAATTATATTTCATGTGTAAAATACACAACGAAGAAGTAGTCACCTCTAGGTAGATCTTCATCATCAAATCTAGCCACAGGAAGTTCATTGCTAGACTGGCCTCGCCGACTGTAGGTACTGTTATAAAATAAACATAAATGGAAATCTCCCAATTCGCCGACATGGCAACTACCCGTCCGTCCTTGAGAATATATCGGCATCGCCTGCTAAATATTAACGAGGGAAAGTGAATGAACCGCGGCTAAATGCAAAGCGAGCAGGATTAGAGAATACTAAAGTTGGTGAACCTTTTTAGGGTTCCGTACCAAAGGGTGCAAACGGACGGGACCCTATTACTGAGACTTCGCTGTCTGTCACAGGGCTCTATCTCTTGAACCGTAATAGCGAGACACTTGAAATTTTTCCCAATTATGTACTACTGTGGCGGCTATAATAACAAATACTAAAAATAAGATAAAGTTAAAATCTAAAGGGTCGTCATAAAATAAACGTGATTTTTTCAGCGTTTTAAAACATCGTACGGCGGTTACGGAACCCTTCATGTACGTACGTCCGACTCGCACTTGACCGGTTATTTGCTTGAAATGGAACTGCTATCTCAGGTGACTCGTACCTTTACAATATCCGAGACACTTGCGTCTATAGACGTCAATTATTTGTTATTATTATGACCAGCAGAGTGTTCCGCAAGGCGTTAACTAAGTATTGAGAGTCAAGAAGCTTCCTACGGAAAATACTGTCCGGTTCACCGACAGCAACTACCCGCCCTTCCAATGAAATTACCTGTTTAATATTTAAGAAGGAAACAGAATAAACCGCGGCTAAATGCAAATGTTGTTCCTTGAATACTAAAGTTGTGAACCTCTGCTGCTTGAAATGGAACTGCTCTCAGGCGCGTTCCTTTACAATATCCGGGATACTTGCGTCTCTTGACTGTAATTATTTATTATTCTTGTGTGACTATGACTGAGTGTCGCGCAAGGTGTTAACTAAGTATTGGGATTCAAGAAGCTTTCTACAAAAACATTGACCCTAGAATTAAAAACCAATTTAGTTAAAAATTCTATGGGAGCAATCTAAAAAGTCAAATCTTTTAAAGTAAAAGTAATCGCTTTATAAATGACGTTCTGAGGTAAAAAATATAAAAAATACAATAAAATTGAGAATCTCCTTTTCTTCAAGTAGGTTAGAAACTGAAATTGTGTATAACGGTAATATGTAAAAATTGCATGTAAAACACCTGTATAAATAAATTGCAGACGGTGACGTGGGTTCACAATTTGCAAAACTGTGCGTGTTTTTGAAAAATCACTGTTATTAAATTACTACAGTTTATTCCTCAAAAAATTTACATTAAAATCTTAAGGATTTTCTACAAACACCCACAGCCAAAACACGATTGAGCATTTTTGGCTCGATAGAAAAAAATCACAAACATACCTCTAAATTTGCCTAAATTTGCCTTTATAATACGTATTACTATTTTATACAATCACCTTTTTATATGAAAATTATACCAAAAAACGTATTATCTAAATATCTACCCGTTTTGGCTAAAAATAATAATAATATAATACAAAAAAAAAAAAAAAATTCGTCGAGTGTGAAAGAAGGGCCGGAGCCGTGCTCGACGATATTTTGCAGTTTTTTTTTTTGTATTATATTTATATTTTTATGTAATTTTTTTGAGAAATAAACTGTAGTAGTTTAATAACAGTGATTTTTCAAAAACACGCACAGTATTGCAAATTGTTAACCCCCGTCACCTTAACGCCATATACGGCGATCTCTGCCAGTCAACCATTGGACCAAATTTGATTATAAACAGGTGGAAAAAGTAATGAGATGCCACATCGCCTATTGACACGTGATTTTTGTCTATATGTGAAAAAGTTTTTTTAATTTTGTGTTATTTATGAATACCTTGACTTTGGCTCGGCTCCTCAATTCACAATATCCCGGAAACTAGAAAACATTTCCATGCCAACACGTGACGCCAGAAAAGTATTCGCCTATAGATGTAATAATACCTGATGAATCAGCAGTGGTATTATAAACAGGTTATATAACCTTTTGGGAACTTGATGACCAGACGTGTTATCATTCGATTGCAGTTGTCAAGCTATATCAGATGCCACGCAGATTGAAAACACACGAAAAGAAAAAACAAAAATCTTTTAGTTATTATTATATACATACATATATATTTCCTTCTTCTTTACAAGAGACACTTCTTCACCAAGGGACAAAGTCACAGACCAAGGGACAAAGTCACAGACCAAGGGACAAAGTCACAGATGATTTTCAGGTACTCATAGTATAACTAACGCTAACAAGCAGCATGATACGTATGCAATTGACAGCGATATTTATAGAGTTGTAGAAATTCTAACAAAACAAGAGTATTTTCGTCAAGTTACACAACCTATAATAGGAGTAAATCATCAGGTGATCTTCCAATTGAGTGACAAGCCACATCCTGGTCTCCTAAGAGAGACAAGTAAGTGGGTAATGGTCGAAACAACTAACAAGACCACGTGCTGGCGCCGGCGTCAGAGGGCCGTTGGACAACATAATGGTCTATTTGATTTGACAGAATCACGAGGTGTTGGATGAATTTATTACTGGTTTGTTCTATGCTAAAAAACCGTAGAATGTACATTAGATAAATACATGACGTGTGTATCTTCAACATAGTATCTTGAAGAATGTATTTTTCTTAAACGCTATTTGCGATCTGCAATGGAAGTAGGTATTATTTCTTTGTATCTTCTAATTTCAATTTAGATTTTAACCAAATTCTGATCTTTATTATAGCTATTATTCTAATTCTCATTTCATTACACCAAGTAGTAACGTAAGTTTTGTTACCCGGATAGCGCTTATTCTAGTTGAGTGAACCCAAGACGAGTTCAATTAGCTTCTACCGCCATCGCCGGGTTTACGGCCAAGGTGTAATTAACCGGCAATTTTACCTCCGTTTACTGCGCGCCGTTAGGAACTTTCTGGAGCGGGGTTGACCGTGAAATCCTGATTTTATGGCGAATTGGTAATTTTGATTGTCATTTTATTTGCGACAATTGTGACGGATACGAGTAGAAACTTGAATGTATTGTTGTTCAACCACTGTTGTATTATGACGTTATCAGGATTTAGGAGTGAGCTAATTCAAATATTTCTAACCATGTTATCACGTAACGTTTCAAAAGTTCAAGACGCGTTTTTTAGTCTGAATATAGTTTGTTTTTCAAAAATGTCTGCTATTTCTGTTATACATAAGAGCTAAAAGTGTTACTCTCTCATCTCGGTACCTACATTCCCGGTTGTATCCTTAGCTGTGCCTTCAGAGTCCGAATCCAGCTTTTTGGATTTTATTTATTTATAAAACTTTATTGTTCCAAAGTAAAAATATACTTATAACAAATGGCGGCCTTAATGCTAAGAGCATTTTCTCCCAGTCAACCATAGGGATAAACAGAAAAATTATGCGGCGCAAAAAGTAATACAATATACATACATAATAAAATATTACAATATAATATACAATACATATCTACTATATAATATCAAAATGAATATCTACTTACACACTACATACATGCCATTATAAATATACATAATACATACATATAACTAGCTTATAAAGAGTAGAACTGAATGATGATGACTTTATGAAGAAAGGGAGTTCAAAAGGTGGGCATGGAATTTCCTTTTAAAAGAGAATTTGAACGAAATTTCTCTGATGTCAACGGGTAAAGCATTCCAGAGCCGTGACGCTTGAAGGGAAAATGAATTATACATAAAAATTGTCCGGAAAAGTGGGATAAAGAGCTGACGTGTCTCATTAAAACGAAGTTGTCGATCATGGGTGTCTGAAAGATAATTGAATTTACATTTTAAATATTCAGGGTAGTAAGGATTTGAAAGAATAGAAAAGATCCAAAATTTTATCCACTTCACACGGTCTTCGCGGAGTTAATTGCAAAACCATTAGTACGATTATCGCCCTAAACCACGTCGTCTGGTGTTTAAATAGAAATAAACAGTGGCACTTGGTTACGGGAACGGTAACAGTGTCACCAGTAGAATGGTTTTTTCCCATCTCAAAAAATGCCCAACGCGCCTAAAAAAGTTTACTGCAAAAATAAGGTTTTGGTAATATACCATGTGAATTGCTTGCCGTAGTTGGCGCAATGTTGCCAAACATTCTGATTATTTATATCACTTGACGTAAACACATACTCGTCTGGAAGACCGCCAGTTTTCTACCGTCACCGGTTGTCCCAGCATACTTGTACTAGAATTTTATATCAATTTCATTATTTAGTCTCGGCCGTCTTGGCACGGAGATCGGCGAAAAAAGGTTGAAAACTTTCTACGGGTTTTGGAACTTTCTAGAAATAGACCCACTTGAAACTTGGCTTCGGGACTTGTTGAATAGTTTTTGGAATAGGAGAAAATTATTAGTTGTAAACGTGGTTCACGTTATTTGTTTGTTATTGAACTTTTGTGGGGGAATAATCGGCGCTATAAATTCTAGCCGTATAGTTATATGTATTATAACGCTTTACTTATTAGTTTCCTTCGTTTTAAGTTAGATATCAAGCAAATATAAAATTTAACAAGATAGACTTTTAGCGTAATGGTGGGCATCAAGGTGGAAAAGGGAAATCATAATAGGGTTGCTAACCGCATCGCCTATTAATATGATTCAGATTCTCGCCTATTACCTCGATCAGCTTTAACGATCTGCACGCGAAGACAAGAAGCTGGTACATTCTATGCATTTTTCTTTTCTCCCAGAAGCAAAGAAGAAGATATAATAGAGAATAGACGAGAGAGAATAGACGAGGAAAGATGTTGGGTTATCTGCTACGACGCGATGTATTCACAAAGACTATAATTGAAGGAAAGATAGAATGGAAAAGAGGATCAGGAAGACCAATGCATAGCTACATGAAACATATAAAGAAAAAGGTGAATGTCGTGAAGAAGCTCGTAGATGAGAGAGACAAATGGAAGGGAATTCATACATAGAAAATTATGATGGAAAATTTATAATTTTCTTGGTTAAGCGACGGTCACTGACACCGCGTATTTATACCAATCGAATGATATTCTATTTGCGAGAACTTGCGGAAGAGTCGTCTCTGAATTGGTTCGCATTGAATGCGACCTTACTGTCAAGGTTTATGTTAAATTGCTACACGCGCGTCTTTTAGACTTTTGTATCATTAATGCAACAGAGTATTAAAATGTTCGCTTACAAGAATAAAACCAGCCAAGTGCGAGTTAAACTCTCGTGGAGAGGGTTCCGTACAATTGATTGAATTGTTATAGGTTTTCCTGTAATCTACAAGCAATGAACTATATTTCGTAAATTTTTGGCTCAGTAGTTTCGGAGATCAGGGGGGGGGGGGGGGGGTGGTCAATTATCGTCTTCTTTCATGAATAAAATATTTATTTTATAATTATAACAAAAATATATTTGAGATCCTCATAACGAGCCCTTTCATTTGATATATGACACAGTAAGGTTTGCAAAACGTTTTTTTTTTCAATATCCTAATTTATCCCCCGAAAATGACTAATATTTAAAAAAAAAAATTGAATTTGCACATATGTGTTTGGGTCATAGGATTATACCATCCTACCAAATTTCACCTGATTCGGTCCAGTAGATTCGGAGCAAATTGGCTGTGATGACGGACGGACAGACAGACGCACGAGGGTTCCGTTTTTTTAATTTTTTGTACGGAACCCTAAAAATTAAGTTTTTTAACTTCATTTTCTTTGAGGAGTTTCTTACATACCTCCAAAGTTCTTCAACATGTCTTCACCAAATTAAAATGGGACCAACTTGGTAGTAAAGGCCTTTAAATAAAAAAAAGGAATAACCAAAATTAGTTCACAATTGGCGAATATATCGCGTAACATACATAATAAAAACAAGGGTCGAATTGATAACCTCCTCCTTTTTTGGAAGTCGGTTAAAAATGTCACTCAATATTATTATTGATCTCACTGCATCCTCCATTGGTGTTATAATTATTGTTTTATGATTTCGTTACTTATTGATCCAATAAAAAAATCGATAGAATAATTTGTGTCGGTAAAAAACAAAATATAACAACTTCACAAGTTTTTTTATTACGCAAAAATAAGTCATAAATAGAACCTCCCTTGAGCACTGGTATGACTCCATTGATTCAGAGTAACATATATACCTACTAATACTACAAACGAAACAATTTATCTGTACACACGTCGATGTGTAAGTTTTATACTTAGGGTCGCACCGCAGAATTAATTTAATACTTACCTACTAACGAGTTCGACATATTTACGATTATATCTTTCTATACCGTGAGATTTGCGAACACTATGATGTAAAAAATATTCTGTTTTATATGTATTAAATGTTACAGAAAAGTCGGAACAGCTACATAATATCACTTCAAAAATATTTTTTATTATTATGTCCATTGTCCATTTCACCATTAGTTCACTTTACTGATTATTATTGAGTCATTTATAATGTAACACACTAAATACACTAATTCACTATTGTAATATAGTAATTTGCATATTCGGCGCAAAACTATACGGTAATTATTTGAATAAATTCAATAAATATAAACAAATGTTTATCTTATCACGCTTCTACGCCCGGCTTGTCAAGTTGTCATTGTCAACAATGGCATTATAGCACTACACTATAACCCGCGGAAATCTACTTGGCATCTGCGTGTATGTGATTAACTGTGAGCGAGGAGCCTATGTATTTTTACCGGATAAACTGCTGTCGATTGATAATCCCTCTCGCTCTTGTGTATCTCCCGCCAATGTGAGATCGAGAAGGGTATATATATCAAGATGGTTACTGGGTAATAACGTGAAATTATATTGTTGCTTTGCTACCTGTTTTCATCATTTGGAAATCTATGAAATATGTGTTCTTTGTTGTAATCGGTGGATAAACAATTATTATATGCGCATCTTCTCACCATGATGGTTACTATTGTTTAACAGTTCTCAAGACAAGAGACGTTGCAAATTGCGTGCGGCTAGTAACTAAACCCTGGTTTGGAGCTATCAAAGGCTCACAAAGTGCGGGGGAGAGGTGCGGGGACGCCAATTTGCGGGAGACGCTGTGAGATTCCATTCTGTTTGACTCTTATGTATTCTGTGCCTTGAGGCATGTTGCGCAAACGAGCGTAGGTATTCCACCGAAAAGTATGCGAAATTGTTGTGAATTAAAAAACGAAATATAACAACTTTACAAGTTTTTTTATTACGAAAAAATAAGTCATACATAGGACCTCCCTTGAGGCATGTTGCGCAAACGAGCGTGGGTATTCCACCGAAAAGTATGCGAAAATATTGTGAATAATTAAGAATGTGTTTGAAAACTCGCTACGTTACATATTTACAATCCCTTCTGCGGTGTTTGCGATTTTGTGAACAAGCCTATCTTACTTGAACAGGCTTATGAATTTAATACAATCTAAGTTTTTAAGTGTTTTTTTTTAATTAGCACTATTTTGATAAATTGAAGTCATAAAATGAAGATCTACTACCTCACTTACAATGTAATTAATACATCTATATCGTCTTATTTGTACCTATTTTTGCTAAACCACCTACGAAAACCGAACATAGTTCATTGTTGCCTAGTGTTCTGACGAAACAGGGTCCTGACAAACCAATAAAAGTAAGTCATTGTGAGTGCTCTAGTTTATAAACAATTTTTGGTAGAGGAAGATTTAAATAAAAAAAATAATTAAGGCGATTGTAGATTTTGCAAAAGGGTGTCAGAAAGTTATGAATCACTTAAAGTTCAAGGAGCCCATAAAACAAAGGTATAGGTACATTTTTACATTCTAAATGCCCGATAAATATTGTATTTTTTAGGTCGCATTAATGACTATATTTGAATAAGTATTTTTGATAAGAATAAGGAATATTTTATACGTCGCAAAAGCATAATATATGTAGACGATGTTTTCATTTCATCTCCTGATATTCGTACCATAACACTAAAGACATGCTTATCCTAAATTGAACAATAACATCTCCATATTTCAGCCTATTTGCCTTACCTGGATCTATTTGACTTTCTTGGATAAACTTGTTTACCGTCTCGAAGGGCGCTAAGTGAAATCATAGGTAATTTTTGTTTATTTGTGTTGGTCTTTTACGAAAATTGTATTGATAAGAACATAAAGGGGTCGTTGCACAAATGTGTAGGGAGCCGGCTAGGTCACTAAACACCTACCTTAAATTTGCATTTTTGGGTCAGTATGCCTAATAAGTAAATCCGATAAATTCGTAGCCTTTCTATGGTACATTTGGATCAAAATATCGTAATTTAAGGTTAGGTGAATTCCGCCTAAATAGCCGACACCCATTATGTCAACTGACCTGACATTGACAGTAACTGATGTCGTAGAAAGCGACTTAGAAAACACAAGCTAAACAAAGAGAAAAATATCAAAGAGACCTTCGTCTGGTCAGCGTGGAGAGAGTAGGCCAAATCCTCTGACTGCTCTTGCTAATATATGGCTCTGGTAGTTTAGAGGGTCGTGCTCCTGCAGTGGAGACTAAAAAAGACCTGAATGTCATATAATATAAGTATTTGCTTATAAAGTTTATTTTTTTCTTTCTTTTATTAACATTGTGGCGGGAAAAACAAAAAAATAACGTCTACAACCATTAGTGTTCAGGGAAAGTTAAATTCAAGACGATTATATAATACGCAATCTGTGCGTGTGGTTTATCAAAAGAAGAAATCTGTTGCTGGAAATCCAAATTGTGTGCACTCACCCCTTGACCAAGGCTTGGAATACCGTAAAAATCTGGTAACGTTAATTCCGTCAAACGTCGTTAACGTTATCAGCAAAAATAACGTTATGCTGGTTAACGATTTTTCCAACCATTTAATAAATATACAATAAACTCAGATAACCAATGATATTAACGGTAAAAGGTATTCTTTTCGATATTTGACAGAATAAATTGACGAGAGTTTTTCTAGTAGGCTACTAGAGCTACACGGATGTCGTGATAGTCTGTGCTACCTCGGGTTCGATTCCCAGCGCGATGTAATACACTTGTATAATCATATTTACATACCTAGTATTTTACAAGCATTGAAAAAAGTATCGTTACTTATATCGTTAATTGATAACGTTATTATAACGTTTTATAACTGTATTATCGATACCCCTTATAACGTTACCAGTAATACCTGAATGAAAATAACGTTATTTAACGTTACTTTTAGTGTGAATTTGGTATCGCTAACAAGCCCTTGACCTTTAAATACTGTTAACCCATTCCCCACGCGCTTTATTACCATGCTATCAATTTACCCCACTATTATGTAACTTGTTTTCTCGACCCACATTGTTGTTGTTTCAGAATCCCTTGGTCACATCCTAGGATACATAGAATTAATCAAAACTGTATGATTTAAGTTTAAATATATTTTATCAAATATTTCCACAAAGATTTATGCAGTTTCTGTTCCCATGCAGATCGTAAAAGCCGATCAAGGAAATAGTCGAAAGTTTAAGATATCTTATAATTATTTTGATTCTGTTTTTATATTTAAATTCTCTTTTCTACTTGCATGCCCATTTTCACGCTGAACGTGTTCGTTGGGTGTTGCTCGGGCATCTAAACGGTTGATATAATCAAATTCTCGCCCAATTCCTCAATCGGCTTTTACTATATACATGGAGAAAGAAGCAGCTTTTGTATTATTTTTCTTTTCTCCCAGAGTATCATATCATAAAAGAATGTTGAATTGCTGTTGGCAATGTAAAAACTTGCAGTACCCAGCAGTAGTACAGCCTCTCATAAATATGTCAGTTACTGTATACAGCAGCATGGCGCGCTGACCTGTTTCTGAAAACAGGTCACCGCAGTCTGCTAGCCTAGGATAATGCTGTCATTAACCCCCGACCCAAAAAGACTAGTAAACAGTTTTCTTTTGCCTTCTCAGCTGTATAAAAAACGTTTTCGGCGCCACGGTCACCTGTACAGACACGGATGCTTCAGCTCTTACCTTGGCTTGTGCAAAACGTGCCACTGCATAGGATGGATAATGGATGGCTGGCTCTTGAAAAAAAAAGCTGTCGCCACTGCACTGACAGTTTTTTTACATTTAATTTTTTAATTTAATTTAATACTCTTTATTGTTTTAAAGTAAAAACATACTTTTAACAAATGGCGGACTTAATGCTAAGAGCATTTTCTCCCAGTCAACCATAAGGATAAACAGAAAAATAATTTGTTCGGCGCAAAAAGCAAAATTAATAAATTATGACTACCGATTCAATAAATACTTCATATAACATATTAAGAACATATACATAAATCATTACATTACTACATACTATATAATATATATCTACTTATACAATACGTACCATTATATTATACCTACATATATAATTACACGTATAATCAATTTTGAGAACTGAATGATGATGACTTTACGGAGGAAGGGAGTTAAAAAGATGAGCGTGAACTTTCCTTTTAAAAGAGAATTTGGTAGAAATGTCTCTGATGTCAACGGGTAAAGCATTCCAGAGCCGTGAAGCTTGGAGAGAAAAAGCAAAGTTAGACATAAGGGAAAAGGGTGTCTCATTGGAACGTTGTTGTCGATCATGAGTGTCTGAAAGATAATTGAATTTACATTTTAAATATTCAGGAAAGACAGAATTTGTAAGAATAGAGAAAAGGGTACACAGTACTTACAGTTTACTGAGTATGTTCCACAAGATATGGCTTTATTAATAATAGATATAGAATACGAGATAAGAAAGAGTCGCCTTCATACACAAACGTACAATCAGCTGATCTTAAATGTGGCTAAAAGGTTTCTCGCGTATTTTAGAAATTGAACTTGCAGTAAAATTTAATTTACATTGTGATATTTTATTTGTATAGAATAGACGTGAATATTAATCAATCAACTTCCAAAGTACGTATCCGCTTGTACTATGCCCTTATTCATCTATCTACCTAGTCGGTGTCTTCATTTAATAAGGGAAACTTCGAGAAGCCTTTATTCCAATAGGTCGCGGCTTGACTCGATTTTATGACGGATATAGGTATCTTATCATTAAGGTGATACAAACAATATTGAGTTTTGTTTCAGCTATGATTTTGGATTTCAACAAATTATTTGCAAATACTTTTTTAAGACAAAACTTGGAACACGACACCGTAAGGTCTAAATACACGATAACTCTTTAAAATCATTGTATTCTTGTCAGTCTGTGGCGTTACTAGGTACCAATAGTTTGGAAAATCCAAAAGTGCACGCCTCATAATCTAATTTTTCACAATTAAATTGATTTTGATTGTTTTATTGCTTACTTAAAACAAAAAAAGTATGTGTCGGCTTTAACGCACGACTGGAGATTATTTCTGGAGATTATTTTTAACTTTTATTTTTAACTTCCCGCTGAGAAAATTGAAAATTTTCAAAATTCGGGACGACTTTACTATCACAAGCACACTTTGTGGTGAAAAAAAACAGAAACTACTTTTTATTTTCGTTGAAGAATACTTGGCAATACATTGTAAAAAATTGGGTACAGCAATATCTCACTTATGAGACATGGGAACCTTAATAGATCGCTAAGTACTTTTAGTCGGAAAAGTAAAAAAAGCAATAGTCGGAAAAGTAAATAAAAAATGAAAATAAATGATTGAATTGAAAAGAAAAAGAAATAATAAAACAATAAAATAAAAAAAAAATGTATATAGTGGCGCCATAACACTAAGGTGAGGAAAAAATATACTATAAAATAAAAATAAAAAAAATATATATAGATATACAGTATACAGTAGTATATTAGTTTTTTTATAAATTATAATCAAACGACAGTACTTAGAACGCTAATATTAACTAGGAATCAGCACAGTGTAATACTTTATATATTAAAAACAAAAGTATTCCGGTAAGATGAATTTTTCGACCAATTTCTCTGCCACATACATGGTCACATAAACACAGACTCACGGACGTCCAAGAATGATTAGTTTTAATGTTATTATTTATTATATTAAACAAATTAATCTATACTAATATTATAAAGCGGAAGAGTTTGTTTGTTTGTTTGTTTGTTTGTTTGTTTGTTTGTTTGTTTGTTTGTTTGTTTGTTTGTTTGTTTGTTTGTTTGTTTGTTTGTTTGTTTGTTTGTTTGTTTGTTTGTTTGTTTGTTTGTTTAAACGCGCTAATCTCAGGAACTAATGGTCCGATTTGAAAAATTCTTTTTTTGTTGGGTAGTCCATTTGTAGAGGAAGGCTTTAGGCTATATAACATTCCGAAAACCACGCGAACGAAGTCGCGGGCACAGCTAGTTGTTTATAAAATGTACCATATGTGCTAGACAGATTATTTAACTTCATATTAGTGCACTCATATTATCCTGTAAGTGTTATATTAAAAAAAAAAGTCATTTAAGTTTCGAAAGACTGGGTTTTTTGACATGTCGAGAGTAGAGCACTACCTCAACGCTCCGCTTATGAGGCGTGCAATACTAACTATATCGTGTGATTCATCTAATTAAAATAATTAAATTTATATATTGAATTATTAGTTCATAATTGGTTTGTTTAGTTAAAAGATGCATTTTTCTTGAGTAATTCAGTCACACACAGTGGTAAAATTCCCAACTGATGACATATTCATGGGCCAATCACGTGACCCAGCTGACACGGTAAGAGAATATCAGACGAAGTATATTATAATACCACGCCCGGAAGAACAAATAAGTACCTATTCAATACTCGTTCTACAAAGTGATTAAAGTTCAATCATTTAAGTTTCGAAAGACTGGGTTTTTTGACATGTCGAGAGTAGAGCACTACCTCAACGCTCCGCTTATGAGGCGTGCAATACCTCAACGCTCCGCTTATGAGGCGTGCAATAAGATTTAGATTATGAAATATACCACAAAAATAGCAGCGGTTTCAGAACTTCCATATCGTAAATCATGACCAACGCACAAATTATTATTATCTTTTATTACTTGCACGTTATGTATTCATTTTTTTTAAACTGTCTAAGTATAGAACCCTGAGGCACACCCAATTTATAGTACATGTTCATTGGCATACCAGCTGCCATTGTCACATCGGACCATCTTTGTATACCAATGAGCAAATCTACCAGCGATTTAGCACTTGGCGCGTCCGCTGCCAGGCTTTGTGTGGATGTGTGAGATATTCATGATTGATGGCACCGTTTCCTCGGCTGCTTGTGGTCTTTGTCAGGTTTTCTAATAGATGGATGTACTCCGCGTTGTCGCATCTAACCAAAATGTTACTCGTAACTTATCATTTCTGTGCAATGACGCCATTTGCAATTCTTCCGAGTTAGATATCGATTTAATGCGGTTGTTTATCTTAATCTGGGAATCAGGATTTATCGCTAGTGAATAATGAACATAGATTTGTTTCTGTGCAAAAAAAGGTTATATTGATGTTACACGTCTGACGTCTCTCATTTATTTATTTAACTTTAAATAAAAAAAGTGTAAACGTAGATTTAATACCGTTGGCCTTTTTCGATTGTTAACCAATGCGAGAGGATTTAGAGAATGGTACGGAGAGCGCAAAAGATAAAGCGTTCATTACTATTCTTACGTGACATTCATGCTTATTTATTTATTATCTATGAAACAAATGGAAATCAGTGTATTAACGTAAAATCTTGGTTGTTCTAGCATGAGGTCAAGGCGGTGGTGTGGTGTCCGCATGGAAGCCCGGCGGACTGTTGAGCCTGCGCTGCATCCATTGCGCGCACAGTTTCGCCGCGCCCTGCCGGAATGGACCGCGCGAGTGTCCCGCCGCCGTCGGACGTCGCGAACCATCGGCCGCTCCAAGGAGGACCCCGCGAAACCCTCGATACCCCTGCCTCGCCTGAGGCCTTAGATCCAGAGACTTCGCGGCCCGCGCCGCGTGCGTTACCCTCTATACCGGAGAGTGAACCTCTGTTGCACGACCCGGTCAGTGTCAGTGTCAGTGAAAATGTCAAGAAAGCGAACGGGAGATCGCTGCATGTGCAGTTTGACGCGCAGTCGCCGCCTGCGCCCGTCTCGGTGTCGAGTTCGAGCTCGAGCTCTTCCGACGACGAGGATGTCTCCATCGCGGAGGCGCGGCCCCCCGACGGCGGGTGGGGGTGGGTCGTCGTCTTCGCCTCATTTATGGTTAATCTCATCGCTGACGGAATCACGTTCAGCTTTGGAGTATTCTTCCCTCACTTTTTGGAGTACTTCGGCGAGGGAAAGGGAAAAACTGCCTGGATCGCTGGCATATTCATGGCGATGCCGCTGCTTTCGGGCCCCATCGCCAGCTTCCTCACGGACAGATACGGATGCCGGCGCATGACCATTTTTGGTTCAATCCTGGCGACCATCGGATTCGTCATTTCCGCATTCGTAGACAATATGGAGACTCTGTTTCTGACTTTTGGAATAATGGCCGGATTCGGCTTAAGTTTATGTTACGTAGCGGCTGTAGTTATCGTCGCTTATTATTTTGAAAAGAAACGCTCGCTCGCTACTGGTATATCAGTTTGTGGAAGCGGCATTGGAACTTTCATATTTGCACCATTGACGTATGTATTGCTAGATGAATACGGTTGGCGCGGAACTACTCTGATATTAGCTGGTCTATTCCTGAATATAGCCGTCTGCGGATTGCTAATGAGAGACTTGCCATGGACGACGACAATGAATGAAGAGAAAGCGAAAGAAAGGAAGCGCAGACGAGAAAGAAAACGAAACAAGCGCTACGGGTCTTCTGCCGACAGTTTCTCGGACAGCAAAAGTAGCGCAGCTGGCTCTACTAAGGCCACGGATAAAATTGACGTGGAAACTGTTACGTCTCCAATAGTGCCGCAGTTTAGTTCTTTGGTAGACTTGCCAACGTTTATGACTGGAGACGAAGGAGTATCACTCGAAGTGTTCGAGTTGATGTCAAATAAAGGCCGGGCATACGCGATTCTGGCCCAAAATTACCCTGGAGTTATGTTGCCATCTCGGAGCTTCAGTGACAGTGGAAGGCTACACGAGCAGTCTCCGCCAAGGGCTTTAATGTCGCCTGGTACTACACCAGAAGCTATGTCTCCTACAACTATTCAGGCCCCGGAGAGCAATAATGCTTCGGTGAATGATAAAGCCGCTATATCACTTTGGCTTCGTCGCCAAGGTGCGCATGGGTCTTCAAAGAAACCGCCTGCATTCCTCAAAGACCTGAGGCTGCATCGGCATTCCCTGACATACAGAGGCGCTATGCTGAACATAAATAGGTACAGGCTCAGAGCTTCGTCCTGTCCGAATATTTTCAAGAATTCGATGACCACCATTGCTAAAGAAAAGGTAAAGATCCTGCTTATTACATTTCTCTTGTTTCGTTTGATAATTTTCTAAAAAACTATATATTGTCAAAGTACTTAGTGTGTGATCAAGAATTTTTGCTTATTTCTATTCCAATCATATTTATTCTTCGCGACCTAACACTAATAAACTTTTGACTATGATTTGAAATCGAGAGTGAATATCTACTTGGATAAATAGTAGGCGTCTCAATAGTTAGACTAAAAAGACTGTTTGCTTTTGACAAGGATTGGGAAATTGAAAGGAAGGAAGTTGAAAACAGAAAGGGAACTAACTAAAAAAGTAATGTCCATTATTACTATTATCATCAAAATCTTCACCATAATTTATTTTATAATATTTATTGTCCATTCCAGGTTCAATGGTACGCTGGTCTCTGGGACTTCTGGGACCTCGCGGTGGATGTGCTTGATTTCTCGCACTTTCTCAACCCGGCTTTCCTTGTGTTCGCCATCTCAAACTTCCTCCTCTACATCTGGTACGACGTGCCTTACGTCTACATCTCCGACAACGCCATGTCTATGGGCTTCACTGAGTCGCAGTCCTCGATGCTCATTTCCATTATTGGGATCCTGAATATGTTTGGAGAGGTGAGTAATATTGCTACATGTTGAGCCTTCAAAGTTTCAAATTCCTCTTATATTAGAGTGGTAATATTAACTTTCATAGCCGTGTCCTGCCTGCCCGGCAGAGTAGAATAGGACCACTCCAAGTCTTCCCGTGGATGTCGTAGAAGGCGACTTAGGAAACACAAGCTGAACAAAGCTTATAAACATCATTGAGACCTCTCCAACCCGTCTGGCCAGCGTGGAAAGTGTAGGCCAAATCCTCTGACTGCTCTGGCTGATATATGGCTCTGGTAGTACAGAGAGGGTCGTGCTCCTGCAGTGGAGACTTGAAAAGACATTATGATGATGATGATGATTAACTTTCAACATCTACAACTTGATCTAAATTCCTGTGCGCCTTCCGGTGGTAGATTCTGAGAAATAAAAAGTATGGCGGACTTTTTCCCATCGAGGCATACCTACCAGTACTCGTTAGTTAACTAAGTTTTTATCTAAGAAACCGTACAATTTAACTTACTGATAAAAAGTCTCATCTGTGAATGAATTTATGGAACCATATATAATTAGGTCAAGCTAAACAATGACTTGAGATAAGATAACACGGGCATGCGTTAAACTTATGATGTAAAGTAAAACAATAGTACTCCACTGAATTAAATGATAATTATTATCAATTTAATAATCATCGTCATATAAGTATTGTTATTAGGTAACTAAGAGATATAAGTGTTTTACTTTGCAACGATGCAAGATTTTAGTACGAATAAGGAAGTTCTTGAATAAATGAAATTAATATAAATTATTTTATGAAATGCAAATGTAATACTTTCAAATTATAAAATTTAAACAACCTGATTCGTAAATCATTACTGTGGCCATGGAGGAACAATACTAGAGAACTGATAATCTTCATAATTTGAAGAGTAATAAAATTTTAGTTTAAATGTTGTAGCTAAATGGAGCTACTAGTTCGAAAGAAGGTAGTTTCGCAGTGGTGCCGCTTAATTTCGGAAAGATGGCGGCGGTATAAGCGTTCATTTTCTACGAACAAACAAGCGCCATCTCTGACTGCGTAATGTTCAACTGTTTAAGAGTACGCTCAATTACTCAGCTAATCGATACGAACTTTTATAATGAAAACCACTTAGCAATCGAAAAAAATGACAGTTGTTTCATACAAATTTTTGCAATATGAAGGATTGTTCTATAGTAAAAGATCACACAAATCTACTAAAGGCCTCTGCGACAATGTATTTCACAGTTAAATCTGAATACTTTTAATAGGGTCCAGGCACTGGTATGACTCTCCATTGATTCAGAGTAACATATATACCTACTACTACTACAAACGAAACAATTTATCTGAACACACGTCGATGTGTGAGATTTATACTTAGGGTCGCACCGCAGAATTATTTTAATACTTACCTACTAACGAGTTCGACATATTTACGATTATATTTTTCCATACCGGAAGATTTGCGAACACTATGACGTAAAAAATATTCTGTTTTATATGTATTAAATGTTACAGGAAAGTCGGAAACAGCTACATAATATCACTTCACATATGTTTTTATTATGTCCATTGTCCATTTCACCTTTAGTTCACTTTACTGATTATTATTGAGTCATTTATAATGTAACGCACAAATTTCACTAATGTAATATAGTAATTTGCATATTCGGCGCAAAACTATATGGTAATTATATGAATAAATTCAATAAAAATAAACAAATGTTTATCACGCTTGATGGCATTTAGCGCTATAACCCGCGGAAATCTAGTTGGCATTTGCGTGTATGTGATTACCTGTGAGCGATGAGCCTATGTAACATTACCGGATTGCTTATTAGCAATCCGGTAATGTTACAATCTCGCTCTTGTGTATCTTCCACCAATGCGAGAGAGCGAGAAGGGTATATAATCAAGATGGTTGCTGGGTAATAACGTGAAATTATATTGTTGCTTTGCTTACCTGTTTTCATCATTTGGAAATGTATGAAATATACGTTCTTTAGAGTATTGGGTGGATAAACAATTATTATACGCGCACCTTCTCACCATGATGTTTACTATTGGTTGACAGTTCTCAAGACAACACACGTCGCGTATTGCGTGCGGCTAGTAATTAAACCCTGGTTTGGAGCTGTCAAAGCTCACAAAGTGCGGGGGAGAGGTGCGGGGACGCCAATTTGCGGGAGACGCTGTGAGAGACCATTCTGTTTGACTCTTATGTATTCTGTGGTCCAGGGTCAAATTAAAAAAAATGTAGTGCTGAAAGAATAAAATGTCACAAAATAATGTTACTTGTCATTGATCATATCACTTTTAAACGTGATTTATTAAAGCAGAAAAACGCTATTTGACTCCAAGAAACTATGACGTCAAAGTATTTCATACGAATACCATAAAAAATGTTTCCTTTGACGTAAAGAAAAAAACTATCTGATTTGACTTGGAAACTAGCGAATTGAAAACTAAAATGTAATATAGTCTTAAAAATGTTCTCGATTTCAGATCCTCCTGGGCTGGGTGGGCGACTGGGAGTGCGTGAACGCCAGCCTGGTGTACGCAGCGTGTATGGTGCTCTGCGGGCTGGTCACGCTGGTCATGCCGCTACTTACAAACTACTTCGCAATAGCCGCATCTGCCGGGGCGTTCGGGGCTTTCATTGCGGCTAACTATTCGTTGACAAGTATTATATTGGTGGAGCAGATCACGCTGGAGAAGTTTACCAACGCGTATGGGTTATTGTTGCTGATTCAAGGAGTGGCTAATCTCGTGGGACCACCTTTAGCAGGTCAGTTGTTTATATTAAAATAAGGTATGTAAACGCCGGCCTATGCAGCATGTAAGGTATTCTGCGGCCTGAAGTCTCAATTTTGAAACACTAAATTAATACTAAAGTAATGGTTTTTTTCCATACAAAAACATTTCGTTGAGTAACTCGGCATTTCAGAAATGGCGTCCGTTACATACTGTTAAAGAAAAAACTAAGAATGCACCACTGCTTCTCTTCTCGCGCAGATCGTAGAAGCTGATCGAGGGAATGAGCGAAAATACTAATCATGTTAATAGATGATGCGGCTAGCAACCCATCACTATTTTGATTCCTTTGTCAATCTTCTCGGCCACCTTCATGGTTCATGAACTCACTTAAATTTATATTTGTACTATATGTACCTACATACATGTTAGTGTGACCAATGTGTTTGACGATCATGGCGTAATGGTTTACACGCTAGTCTGTCACTCGGAGGTTCTGGGTTCCATTCCCAGCCAGGGCAGTCTTTTTTTAAGTTGTCCCGGGTGTTGGGTGTTTTATTTATATACATTTATTATATATATATATATATATGTATATATGTATGTATTTAACATAAAATATTGTATCGTTTATCATTAGCCGTGTGGTTCTCGGCAGAGTAGAATAGGACCACTCCAAGTCTTCCCGTGAGTATCGTAGAAGGCGACTTAGGAAACACAAGCTAAACAAGGCTTGTAAACATCAATAAGACCTCTCCCCGTCTGGCCAGCGTGGAGAGTGTAGGCCAAATCCTCTGACTGCTCTGGCTGATATTTGGCTTTGGTAGTACAGAGAGGGTCGTGCTTCTGCAGTGGAGACTAAAAAAAACCTGATGATGATTGTATCGTTGAGTTAGTATCCCACCATACAAGTTTAAACTTACTTTGGGCACAGGTATGAAACTTAGTATCCCACCATACAAGTTTAAACTTACTTTGGGCATAGGTATAAAACTTAGTATCCCACCATACAAGTTTAAACTTACTTTGGGCACAGGTATAAAACTTAGTATCCCACCATACAAGTTTAAACTTACTTTGGGCATAGGTATGAAACTTAGTATCCCACCATACAAGTTTAAACTTACTTTGGGCACAGGTATGAAATTTAGTATCCCACCATACAAGTTTAAACTTACTTTGGGCATAGGTATGAAACTTAGTATCCCACCATACAAGTTTAAACTTACTTTGGGCATAGGTATGAAACTTAGTATCCCACCATACAAGTTTAAACTTACTTTGGGCACAGGTATGAAATTTAGTATCCCACCATACAAGTTTAAACTTACTTTGGGCATAGGTATGAAACTTAGTATCCCACCATACAAGTTTAAACTTACTTTGGGCATAGGTATGAAACTTAGTATCCCACCATACAAGTTTAAACTTACTTTGGGCACAGGTATGAAACTTAGTATCCCACCATACAAGTTTAAACTTACTTTGGGGATAGGTATGAAACTTAGTATCCCACCATACAAGTTTAAACTTACTTTGGGCATAGGTATGAAACTTAGTATCCCACCATACAAGTTTAAACTTACTTTGGGCACAGGTATGAAACTTAGTATCCCACCATACAAGTTTAAACTTACTTTGGGGATAGGTATGAAACTTAGTATCCCACCATACAAGTTTAAATTTACTTTGGGCACAGGTATGAAACTTTATAGAAGCGGATTATCATTTATGCCTACACTACTACAAATGAAACTATACATTCGTGCACACGTCAATGCGTGTGTGTTCGCCCGCTCTCGCCCCGCGACAAGGGAGGGCGGGGGAGAGGGGCGGGGACGGGGCGCGTGTCGCACGGGGCCGCAGGAGATTCTCTTCTGTATGAAATACTCTTTCTGTGCTTCGGGGCTAGTTCAATCATCAGTGTGTTTTGTTCCTATTTATTTAATGCGCCTTTTTCATATTCCAGGTTGGGTATACGACATAACAGAGTCGTACGACCTGTCGTTCTACCTGGCGGGCGTGTTCATCGGGCTGTCGGGGCTCACGCTGCTCGTGCTGCCGCTCCACCGCTGCTGCCGGCGGCGCCGGGACCACAAGCAGCGGGACGTGCTGAAGGTGGACTTAGAGAGCCAGAACGTTGGCAATGGAGATGTCAAGCAGAATGGAAAGCTTGTTAATTAATGACGGTGTTTTCGCGACAAATGGCGTTGGTTCATAACTATTTGGTGCTTTCTGTCGACGCATTTTGATATCACTGTCAATGTCAATGTCAAACCGCCATTTTCTTTTGCCATCTTTGTTATTCTGATGTAAATATGCTGTAATAAAGACACTATGCCGAAGATGCGCAACTGAAACTCCGCGGCTAATTTATTTTTTTCGTGAAACACGCGATATACTCGTAGCTAATTAAGGCATAATATAATTTATTATTAATAATCCATAAACGGGTACATAACTCACGTAAAAAGTCGGCTACTGGCTGACATGTTTCGATCTCATTCGAAGGTCTTCAACGTGATTCGAGACGCATACGCGAAGACGCGGTATGGCTCGGGACATCAGGTCAGGTCGGAACATGTTGGCAAGTATCTAGTTGACACACAACTTGCGTAAAAATTCAGCCCGTTTTCGCATATTAAAGTCTGTATATCAAAAAATTACTATTATTTATAACTAAGGCGTTTGTGAAAGAAGTGCGTGGACAGATCTCAGCCAGTGTTTGAACTTGCTGCATAGCTTAGTGTTAATTTAGTCGGCCTGTTTTAGTAAAAACCCTAAGAGCATCCGTTACGCCGAGCCGGCGCACGCGACGGGGTCTGTTATCTCCAGTGGTCGGATAATCGGGCGGTTATTTACCTAAACTTCACGCTGGTACCTTACACAGCGTTGATACAACCACCAACATGTTATAAAAATAATTGTATTTCACAGATTCATCCTTTGCGATTTATGATTTACATATAGTATAGGCATTGCCACGTATTAGCCTTGCACAGTATTTTAGAGAGGGTAACTTATAACTACCTGTAAGTAACGATTTGACGTCAACATTTGTGCAAAACAAAACAAAGTGACTATTATTAAGAGATATTATACATATCCTATGATAATAAAGATTTTTGAATTGAATTGAATTGAACTACCCTGGTGCAAGGCTACGGCAATGCAACTACTACCTATAAACCATATAAATCGCAAAGAATAAATCTGTGAAATACAATTATTTTTATTATATATTGGTGGTGGTATCATCGCTATGTTAGGTACCAGCGCGAAGTTTAGGTAAATAACCGCCCGATTATCCGACAACTAGTTATCTCTTTTCGCACGTAGAGTGTGACAGAGATAGACTGAACCCGTCGCGTGCGCCGTCTTAACGTAGCGGACGCACTAAAAGAACACAATTGAATGACGAAAGTCATTGTTTTTACTACTATGCATTAATGTATAAAAAATATTTAATGTATATTTCTAATATGATTTGCCTAACCATAGTCGAATGACTTCGCTATGACGCTGAAAGCTTGACATTTTCACTTTAATCATATTTTTTTCGCGTGAAGAGTTAGGATTTTCCAATTATAGAATATGTAATGGTTCAGAAGTTTCTAGAATATAAAATATAGATATTAGAGTTATAAAACGAAAAGATAGGAATAGAAAGTTATTTTGTTATTTGGGCACCAAGTGAATACTACTTTTCTACTAACTACTATTTGCGTAAAGGAGAATTTTTATTTCAGTGCACAATTTACAAGCAAGTTTAATAAAAAAAAACAATGTTTCACGATAAAGAGTACTGTGGTCCAGCGGGAGCGCGTCTTACTAAGGCCGCGTCCGCACTTGGATTGGTGACCACAAGTGGCATTAAATATCTCGGGCTCCACCGTGCTTCGGACGACACGTAAAGACATTAGTCGCCACTGTCATCATTAGGCTCTAAAATTGGTATCGTTCTTGCTTTTCAAAATTGTGCCCAGAAAATTATACCTTGTGTAGGAGGCTACAGTAATGTTATTCCCATGACAAACTTGGATGAGAAAAGTCGGTTTAGCTCCTGTGGAGCAAGCGGTTTGATTTGTGCTTGTAATTTAAATTATGTCTGTAATGAAACGTGGGCGTTATTTGTATTGGTCGAATGTTCGTTTGATGACCTCTGGCGTTAGATAGATAGATCGTCTAATTTAAAAATGCTCGCTTCGTTCCTCGGTTTAGGGTGAGGCCACATCTGTCAGCACGAAACAGCATTTTATTATGCTGCTATCCTTTTCTGTCGCTCAGAACCGTCATTTGCTAGAGCGAGATAGAGCGACGGAACTCCGCGGAATCGGCGATGCTGCCGCGTTCCGCCGCTCTCTCTGTAGTCTTCTGAGCGACGGAAAAGGAAAGCAGCATAGGAAAACACTTAGGCTCACAAGCAAAATAGTTGTTTATTCTCAATACATTTTTTTTGTTATTGGTCATTTATTGACCGCTTGTAAAAATGCTCTCAATTAAATGTCAAAATATTTACCACACATTAGAATAATCATAATTAGTGGAGGGGAGTTAATTTTGGCTAGACGATCTATATTTTTGCTAGACACATTGCTTCGCAAGTTTTCTTCGAAGCGTGAGAAGATGTTGTAAAGATTCACTCACGTATTTTATTTGATTTTGCCCTATTTTATAAATGTTTGCGTTTCGTTTATAATTTAAGTGATTAATGTGTTTTTTTGTAAACCATTTCTTTACTGGCTGTAATAATTTAAGGGTAATATATTTTATTCCTAATTTACGGCTATTTTATGGTTGCTTATTTTAGTGCTTTTTTAAGTAGTAAGTGTATATGTGAGTAACATAGAGGTATATAGAAATCAATAATCTATTTAAAAGAAAATGTGCAGAATGGTAAGAGCTATAAATTATGAATAATGTATACCATAGACTTCCGATACAAATAATTTCTCACTTCTAAGAGTTTCTAGAATCTATAGGTCTCGTTAGATTCGAGTACTGGTTGAAAATGCAAATAGAATTGTTAGATTTTAAGATAAAAATAAAAAGATATAAATTAACGCAGACTTTTGTACAAAATGGTTGCGAAATATCTGTTTGATCGTTTCTTGAATGTACGTATGTATGTTCAAATACTTTTGTATGAAAGTCTGTTTTGGATAGTTTTGCATGAGGCTGTCAGGTGAAGTTAAACGATCTCCCAAACGACGGTGAGTATTGTAAGCAATGTCAGATTTTCGAATTGTCGAAGGTTACATAGATAAATAAACAAACTTCTATTTTGATCTTCCCAATTTTGCCGTATTTTTCATATCAAACTTTTATAAATATAATACATGATATTAACTATGTATAATTTTTTTATTTCCAATTCGAATACTAACCTTCCTTAAGTTTTAATGCGTTGTCTATCACAGCTAAGTTATCTATGCAATATATAAAATTGGTGAAAAGGCTTGCAATAGTTGTTAGGAAACCGGTGAAGGGAGAATAGATAGTAATTGAAGTACAATCTAAATGAAAAAAACAGACGTCTACTCTGACACAAAAAATTATAATTGAACACTCAGATACAATCAAAACTGTAATTAAAGACCATAATGTGTTAAAAAAATACATTGTTGTAAAATTCGACGTACCATCATCGCACAGGCCTAGATTTAGTTCGTTCGATTCATTATAATGAGATTTTATATATTTTTTTAGAGCTTTTAAATCAGAGTGACGTCTAAAATGGACAGGTTGTGTAACACAAGACATGGAGTTGTGTATTAGTGGCCCAAACTCGTACACGAAATAGAATATTTTGGGCTGAAACTTCTAAATATAGTTACATAGCAAATAACCACCAAAGACTGCCTCACAATTTAAACAGTGAACTAAATGATCTTCCCATAGTTTTAACATAAGTAGATATCCCTAAAAAATAATTTCCTTTGCCTAAATTTAACGGAGTATATTTTTTCAGTCTGTGCAGGGAAAGGAAACGATTTTTAAGACAATATTTTATCGGTTTTCGGTAGAGTATCTATTTATTATAAGAAATTATGGATATGAATAATGTATATAATCGAATGTTATCGTAAGTTTGAAATCACAGAAATTAATCTTACCAAAAAGATTTGTAGCTTCGTTTGAAAGTTTCTTAGATTTTAGCGTTTAAAGTAGATTTTTTCTTTGACAAATACCGAAAAGGTTGCCCACAGGCTTACGGCCCGTGTCGACCCCTTTGTGTTTCTGTGAGCTGCTTACTCGGAATGTCAAAGGGCATTGGAAATTAAAATAAAATCTACTATAGTGTAGAGTGCTCGCCGAAGCGCGTGGATTAATACTAACTTGCACATGTACAAATTGAAAACACCAACAATTTTATAGATTGATATCATTACTAAATACATTCGAATAAAAAAGTAAAATTAAAAAAGTATATACCTAGTTACAAATTCTAACAAAACTATCGGAAAATATTCTAAGCGTAACTTACTGTGAATATTTTTTCCTAAAGGGACATAGTTCTAACTTAATTAAAATTTTGAAATCAATTAAGTAGACTTTCTACACGCTATATATTCCTCGGAGAAAGTTTGATACAATACGTAAAAAGTAAAGCTGAATATTTTCAAATAATCTTGTTAGCCATTGTAAAAATACATTGACACCTGTTCTAAATAATTGGCATCTTTATCTTCCTATTTATAAAGTTACGAGGCTCAAAATTCGTTCCTAATTTCAATATATATACGAATATGTGTCAGATTATTTTTGTATCTTCCTGTGAAACCCGCGAAAGTTAACAAAAGGTTTTTGGGTAGGCGAACACTTCACCGCGCCATACGCGCCATGCCACAATGGAGTGAAAAAGTGAACGAAGCGTGCCACGCTTAGTCGGTGGCGTTTTAAATTGAATCTTAAGTAACTCGATATAAAGCTCATATTTCAATGCTTAATTATGAGTTGAGTCAGAGTGGCGTTGGCGTCGAGCTTTACACAAGCCCCATAAAAAAAGCCTATAATCTTATCAATTTAATTTTTGCGGGAGACAAGCAGGCACTGTATAGCATTCATTACGCAGAAGTTATTGTGATATATCTAGAGTTTAGTTGTAAGCGAATGTATTATGTTCTTGCCAAACTGATTATGATAGAAATGTGAATGTTTTTAGTACAGGCTTTAGTACTGACGCGGAAATTATTAATAACTTACGCAACTTACATATTATTTGTAATATACAAGTTTAATCGAATTTTGATATCACCAACAATCCAAAATGTCGTTATCGCTCTGTCTAACTAATTGGATAACTCGTTAGTACTAGTGATACATTGTAGTTTTATGTATACTATGTTGTTTCTTATATTGAATTATTACATTTTTTGAATGACATTAAATTGATTTTGTTGTGGTTTTATCATAATTTCGACGTGAAGATGTAAATATCATCCGGTTTGATGTTATTTTGTATTTGATTATCAAAGCATCCGAGATGTTGAAGTGATTGTAATAAACGGGTATAACATAACTAATGTACGCCGCTGTAGCTCTAGTAACATTATATTTCGAATTTATTTCTTTTTGTTTTATTTTTCGTTTAAACTTCTTTTTCATTTTATACTAGTTGGCTGCAAAGAAGACAAACGTTTTTTGTACATTTTGTCGATATTCTTGAATTTTAATTTAAATAATTTTTATACTTTTTTGAACGATTGAAATTTTTTACAATTTGGTGAGGGAAAATCAGACAGCATAATTTTCAGTTAGTGATTTTGAAGTTTGAAAAAAAAAATGCATGAGTAGAGGATCTGTATTTATTTAAGTAATCCAAATAATATCACTCAATAGTGCCTAGTAATATTACTACTACTGATCAAAGAAAAAACAAATATTGTGATATGATACACTAAAATTTGTCATATTTATCTCGTACTAGATACTTAGGTAGGTAGTTCAAATTCCGAGGATGTTTACTACCACTTTTAAACAGACTTGAAGAAGGTACATTATGTATACGCCAGATCAGATGCTAAGTTTGCTTAGAAGACGTTATACCTACCAAACTTTAATTTATAACTAATATAGTCTATTTCACATAGCTTTGTGCGTGTGACGTCTATCATCTCAGTACATTTTGTTACCTAAAATCGACTAAAATGTACTGAGATGACATGTCCCTCGCACAAAGCTACGTGAAATAGACTAAAGGCATACAAGCTGACTTAAAACACTGGCAAAATTTTTGGAGCCATTACATTCTGTGTAACCCAACTTTATCTAAAACTGCCTGTTGATTAGAATTTGGATTAGATCAGGATCAGCGGCCGCGCGCGCCAGCGTGCAACAGCGCGTGGCCGCATGCGACAGGATGCGATAGCGTGCTGCAGCGCGTGGCCGCATGCGACAGGATGCGATAGCGTGCTGCAGCGCGTGGCCGCATGCGACAGGATGCGATAGCGTGCTGCAGCGCGTGGCCGCATGCGACAGGATGCGATAGCGTGCTCTGCTGCGATAGCCGCCTCCCTGCCGGCTTTCCCTGTTGCCGGTCGCATTGCCGCTCTCTTTCTGGCTCTAGTAAATGACGGTTGTCAGCGATAGAGAAAGATAGCAGCATAGGAAAGTGCTGTTCCGTGCGGCCAGATGTGTCCCAACCCTAACGGTCCCCTGTTACCAAGACCTTTACTCCAAAAGCGGCACAACAGATGTACGTAGCTACGTGTCCGCGTCTCACTTGTAATAATAAATAATAATAATAATAACATTTATTGACACTTAATACATGTGCATTTTATATGACGTCTCTGGTTTCCGAGTTAGTTCGCACTGTGTTTCGGAAACCAGCGTCTTCTCCCATTGGTGTGAACTTATGCCAATACTGACAATGTTTTTATCGGATTATAACAGTTTTTTTTTCCAATTAAAATTTGCAAGCTACAAACGTGTGTATGTGTGTGTGTGTGTGTGTGTGTGTGTGAAGGTGTGTGAGGGTGTGTATGTGTGAGTATGAGTGTGTGTGTGTTGTTTGAATATTTAATAAAAGCTAGCTACAGTCTTTAAGAGTGTCCAATACTTTTTCTAGAGAATCGTAGTCAAGTTTTTTAAGCCATGAAATTAGGATATTTTTAAATTTGAATTTAGTTATAATATTAATATTAATTTTAACTCCTTTTTTATTTTATTATAAAGTCGGGGGGCAATACAATTAAGGTGTTAGTACGCAATTTGACAACAAGTGAAGGGTACAGGGCACGGGTTCAGTCTTTTGGTAGTATGAGGTAAGGTTGGCACTACTCTTGAATGATATCTTGTAAGAATTTGATATGTGTAGACTTGTAAGATTGAGCATTACGAAATGATGAAGTAAATTTGGTTCGACATAGAAATAGGACGCCACTATAGGACGACTGTCGTGTTATAGAGTAACGCTCAATATCACGATACTTTCAATGATTTTCAAGAACCTATATTCTCCAAGATTGCAGTCGTTTTGCTTGTTAGCCTAGACCTTACACTAAGTTCAATCATTCTAGATCGCAATGTATGGCAAAATTTATGTAGTCGCTTTTTCTATCAGGATATGTTCATTGAAGGCCCAAATTAAATTGTATCTACTCTCCCTCCCCCTCCCATGTGAGCCCCCCCCCCCCCCTTCGTGCCCCCGAAAGAGCTCCGAATTACGGATTACCAGTTTTAAAGAAAACCGTACACGATACATGAAAAGTGTGTAAGAACGAAATAATCCTTGATTAATTAACTATCAACCTAGTACCCGTTATATTAGATTATTTCGTTCTTACGCTTTTCATGTATTGTGTACGGATTTTTTAAAAAGTGGTAGAAACCGCAATTCGGGACTCTTTAGGGGCCGCGGGGGGGTGGGTGACGCTCACCTGGGAGGGGGAGGGAGAGTAGATAAAATTTAATTTGGGCCTTCAATAAGCATATCCTGATAGAAAAAATTACTTCATTAATTTTGCCATTTTTAAGCTAAAATGACTGAACTAATAGTCTTAAATTCAGTGTCGGATTCAATATACATTGCCTGTTTTGTTATGTTATAATGCGAAATAGGCAATGTATATGAAATCAATCTATAAATTAAGCGTCAGCAGTGGTAGTTTAACATCCTTAGTGAATTATGGTGGGTTTTATAAGCACCTCATTTACATTCTAAACTATAATACCTTAATATTTCTATTTACCAGACTTGCAAAGGTAGCATTTTAGAAATGTCAAATGTAAAGCCTTTTAAATTATGTAATTATCAAATTATCCGTAGGCAACAGCTAAAAAATATCGAAACCTGACAAAAAAGCAATAATTGTATATTATGTAAGATACAGATTTTTCATAGCAGATATTTAATTCATAAGTAGTATTTTATATTATTATTTAATTATTATCGTATATAGGTACCTATTTACAACATAGCTTTTAGATGCCACAAAAGATTTTTTGTCTGTTCCCAAAATTGAATGCGGTTTTTAATGACAAATCTTTTGCAAAGTTTGACAGTATATACCTTATAGTTACATATTACCTAAGGCCCAGGCCCCAATACTGGGCATAGTAGGCATGTGGACTGAAAAATAGTTTTTGCCCATCAGGTAGGTAGATTATTAAAAAATATTGTAAATGTATTATTTATTTTCTCTTACTAACAAATAATAACGAAGATACGGCGCATTTAAATTTCGCATGACGTCACAAGAACTCACTCGGTGAACACATTTTTGAAACGCGGACTCTGAATGGTTTTTTATGGAAAAAACCATTTGTTGTCACTTTTGATCCCCGTTTCAAAAGTGGCAGTCCTGGCACTCCTCGCGCTTTATCTTTGTAAATTATCACTTAAAAATACTTATGGTTCCATTATTTTGCATAATCTAATAAAAATGTTTTGCCCCAGTCCACATCCTTGAGGAACCGCGGCGTGTAGCTAGGTTTTTTTGTGATGGAAAGTTATGTAAAAAGCCTTGTGATGAAGATAAGTAAATATACTATTGTAAGCACTTTCATATTCAGCCTGAAGAACTCAGTATCGTAATTCAAATTGTAGTGATGTTAAATACCTCATACGAGTATAAATTACTTTATAAATATTAGCTAGTGGGGCGTTAGTCCCTGCTTTTAAGAAATTGACTATTGTTTATTAATAAAGACCATTTTAGCTTGATTCTTGTTTCATTGTCATTAACAATCCTTTTTAACATCGATCCAAGCAAAAAAAAAATTAATTACAATAATCTGATTACAAAGTAATCTGATTAAAAAGTACCTAATCTAGTTTAACTGCGATTGATTACATTGTAATTATGACAGCATCCTTATGATCTTACGTGATGTGCACTAGGATATGTTTAAAGTACCTACCTTATAAGCAAATTATATATGTATTTTGATAATTTAGCACATCGCGTAGGTACTAAACGAACGTGTAGATCTAATGTTACACTGTAATATTTTAATATAAAACCCGTTGTTATGTAAATAAATTATCCATTATCCCGTCGCCACTCCTGGCGTATAGTATAGACGGTGATGGATCAACCAGATCTAAAGGGTTTTAATAGCTCACCACTAGGTATTTAGTAGAGAACCTTAGTGGTCTCTATAGTAAACACAATTACTTCGAACTTAGAATGTATGTAACTAGTTACACAGTAATCTGATTACAATGTAACTCTAGGCTGCTCTTGTTTAATTTAAATATCTACTTATTTAAACCAATTACTACACCCTTGTGATATAAGATGGAAGTAATCTTATCTATTATCTAGGTAAGCAGGCATACGGTCCACATATAGAAAGCGGTTACCGGGGCCTATACTTATCATCATCATAATCAGTTTTTTTTATTAAACGGTTTTATGTAGCTTACCGTGTTCGTTTATTAATTTATTTGTTTGTTTGGGTCAAATCTAGTAACTGAAATTTCACCCCCCTTTCTGTTGACCGATTGACCTAAAATTTGGTGCACTCCTTTAGTTTTGATGACAATACAATTATGTATGATCAGTATTATTGTAAATCTAAGATGGCCGCCGCCATAACATGGCGGACTACATATTTTTGTACAACTCCCTCAATATGGGAATCAAATGAAAGGGCTTGACAAATACAATAAAGCGTAGTAAAAAACATCCAAATTCAAGATGGCCGCCGCCACAAATTGATGGACTACATATTTTTAAACAATTCCCTCAATATGGGTATCAAATAAAATGGCTAGAAAGAGCTTTGATACAAGCATGTATCTTCATGAATTATTTTTTAGCTTTTAGTACATTATTAGCATCTTAAGTGTCTCGATCTTAAATAAAACCGTTTAACTTAAAAATCTTTTTTTACTTAATTTTATTAAGTCTCTACTCCTGCAGTGGCACGACCCTCTCTGTAATACCAGAGCCATACTTGGCCAGAGCACTTGGAGGATTTGACTTTTACTCTTCACGCTGGTCAGACGGTTTGGAGAGGTCTCATTGATGTTTATACTTAAGCTTTGTTTAGGTGTATTGTGTATTTCCCAAGTCGCCTTCTACAACATCCACGGGAAGACTTGGAGTGATCCTATTCTACTCTGCCGGGAACCACACGGCATCCGGAAATCACACGGCATATACATATATGTAAGTATATATATACCTACCTACATAAGTTTATAGGTACTGTCTTCGTATTCAAGTACAAGTACAAGGTGAACTATGTTCCGGAGATCGTGAGTTCGAATCTCTCAAGCGACATGCTACTTTGTGACCACATTTGGCATAAAATATCTTGAGCTCCGTGCTTCGAAAGGCACGTCAAACCGTTGGTTCCGGCTGTCATAATTGTATGGCAGTCGTCAAGCTATGTCAGATGCCTTTAGTTAGTTCATGGTAGGTAATGAAATTTTTTTGTACAAGCTTTTATTATGTGGCCTAAGTACTTATCAAGACAAATGTAAGAAGCCTAAACTCGATGGGGTTGCGTCGTTTTATCACAGGGTTATTTTTACAGCCACCTTTATTACAGTCATCCGATTTACATTAGCATACAAAATTTCATCTCAATCAGAAACAAGGAAGTGGCTCAAATTTAATATACAAGATTTGACCCAAAATACAACTAGTGGCTCTGTGAGCTGTCACCTCGCGGCTCACCCCTAAACCGTCAAAGTTTATCGGATACAAAAGTTATTCAGACAAAAAAGTTGCAACTTAAACAAAAAAGGTTGATGACATATTTGATTTTTTTTTGAAATGGCTGGAATATGATTTTCTTAAAGTTTTAAACCCCCATATATACGCCACATAAAAAAATCCAAAAACTGAATCGACAAAAAATTCTATATTATTATCGAACTTGTAAAATTTCACGAGAATCGGTTGATAAATGCGACCTGTATGCAAGAACAAACCGACAGACAGCGGACAGGCGGACGGACAAAAGCATTTTTGGCCAATCTTGAAACGCTCGAAACTGAGACACCTCGCTCGCTTCCTTCGCTCAGTCAATAATAAAAAAAAAACAAACAGGGAAAGCATCAATGCTTTTAGCATTGATTCATATAGAAGGGTAAAATGGGGTAATGGGAGTCAAGCGAAAATGCAAATAAAAAATTATTACAAAATAAAATCTATATTGCAATCGCCTCACAACAAAATCTACTTAATTAGGTAATCACTTTGGTCATCAACTTTGGAAAATACAAAAGTTGAAAAAAATTAAATTGTTTTGTTTCGCAAAAACAAAAAAGTTCTCTCATTTCCGCTGTGGCAGCCATCCTGGCGCGAGCGACTTACACCGACAGCAAGGGGTCAAGAGCGTGGTGGGGCGACCGTATATTCGTCACTAGTGTTTGCGGTTTTATAGATATGTGGGTGATTGCCATTGCCCGCTGACTCCCATTACCCCATTTTCCACTATCTATTAATGGCTAAAAGCTTGTAAGAACTTTGGGACCGCCCATATAAATTGTGCCAGCAGATAGCTCTTTTGTATGGGAAAACGGTTGGACCTTTTATTTCGCCTCATTTTTGAGGAACTTGTCTAATCTTTCATGATAATTGATTGTTTTTCGTGTCTAGGTGTAGGTAAATAGCCAAAACTGCAGCAGCGAGTCGGGTAAAGCAGTAGCGGGTCCAAAATTTTAGGAGGGGCTTGAATCCAATGAGTACCCTCATTAAGGGTTTAGGTTAACGCTCATCACACCGTGCCTTTCGAAGCACGGAGGATCTTGAGATAATATATATCACGTTGAGATCAAAAAGTGTTAGTATTGCATACTACCTACTGCCGGCCACCGAGTTCCTCAATCACTACCTGAATGGCACTTTATTTTCTATGGTAAAAACATGCGAACAGAAAAAAAAATCTTGATTGCATATTTATAAGCATGTCACAGCATACGCCTATCATTGAAGGTATCGTTTCACATGCATATTGATTCGTTACCCGCATATACTGGATACACCTGGAGTGCTATTTTTGAAATGGGGAGTCACAATACGAATAATTTGCGCGATTGTTTCTAAACGGACGCATGTTTTAATTAATCGTATGCGAAGTGCACGATGCACGAGTGTTCTTGCTTGAGCACTCGTAATTTTGATATTTGTAGTGTACAAATGTCAAAGAAACCTTTCATGGGGTATCCGTTCCGTTTCACGCTACTTTTTATTTATCTATGTTGAAATTTTTAAAAAACCTTGACTGATATTTTCTGCGTAAAACAATATTACTTTCGCTGACACGACGGTATCAAAAATACGATGCAATTCGGAACGCGAGTGGTGAGTTGGAAAACTCAACGTTTTGTGTTTCGCTGACTTCTTCGTTGAAAAATAGCACTCCTAGGAAAATTGGGAATACAGTTAAATTCCCATGCATGACACGCCGGTCGCGGCTCAAAGTTCGAGCCCGCCTGCGGGAAATTGAAACAATAGGCATAGGGAAGTTCGGCAGCAAACTATGACGCGGGTTTGACGGCTTAAGCTGCTGAATAAAAGCTCAGGGTTGGGTGGGGACATTGACTTATAAATTACTTGACTAAAATCCCATAGGATTGCAGCTGAAAGAACCACGGAAGGATCTGTACTTCGTATAATAGTAAAATTAATTGTCGTCTTTCGTATCCCGTGTTCGTATCCCACCTTCATCCTTTCTCCTAAAACAAAATAACACATTCTACATTCAAATTACTTCTTAATTTCTTTCTTACGTGCCAGCTACACATTCGTACTCATCCTCTTTTGACAAAACTCACATCCTACAACTCGGCTGTCCTGACATAGTCTGGTCCCTCAGACTATCACAAACTTTAAACAACACCTTATTAATTACTAAATTTTTCGGTTGTATGAACTACTGTTTACAGTTTAAAGTGAGAACGTGAATCTTTTCTTGGCACATTTGCCAAAAGTGGCCGGTTTTCGCAAATGTGCGAAGAAAAGCGTCACGTTCTCACTTTAAACTGTAAACAGTAGTTCATACAATAGTTTTGAAGGGTTATCTAGGGCTTACTAGAACAAAATTTAAAGTGATATCTCCGTTTCCTTTCAAATAATTCATTTTTAACCTACCCCTAGCGTTGTCCGCACTTGGATGACCACAAGTGGTTTTCGAGCTTCTCCGTCCTTCGGAGTTCCCTTTCAGTTTGTTTTCAACTCTGGCAGTATTTAAGCTAGGTATGTTCGATTTCTTTAGGCAGCTGAAAATCGGACACCATTGTTAGTCAGAAAGGGGGGGGGGGGGGGGGGCTGATATTTTGAAGTTACCTAATGGATTTAATATATTGGCGACCTCTGTGTCCGTGGCAATGATTAACACGCTAGATCGCCACTTTGGAGGTTCTGGGTTCGATCCCAGCCAGTTTTTAGCTGTCCCATAATACAAGTTTAAAACTACTTTGGGGCTAGCTCAATCGGTGTGATTTGTCCCTAGGTATAAGTATATTTATTTATTTATTATGACTTAAATAAGTAGGTAAATGTCTATTTGGGACAAATAATATCTCCAACAGATAGTAGTACTTCGAAAGAAATTGACAGACGAATAGGAAATGCATGTAAACTTTACTGGAGTCTAAAGGAAATTATGAAAAACAAGAGTCTAACATAAATATCACGCGGAAACTCTTCGATAGCTGTATACTGCCTTTACTTACGTACGGATGCCAACAAATAAAGGCTGTGGCAGGAAAGACACCTGGAAGCAGTTGAAGGAGGCCTTTGCCGAAAAAGGGCAACAGACAGCTGGAAGAAACCTAGATAATTAGTATAAAATTAAAAACAATGTAACAAATAAAACCATCTATCTTAAATAAAAGGCTTATATTATTATTATTATATCTCTTTATTTAATTTAAAACTTAGGTTAGGTTTTGGTATACATTTATAAAAAGTAAAATATACTACAAAATATAAACATTTACAAAAACCTAACCTAGCTGCCCGCTGGCAGCGGGGCAAGGCCCAAGCTACCGGCGGTTAGGGCCGCAGAGAGAGAAACCTCCTGACAATACGTGCCGTGTCCAGGAGTACTGCCTTCTGAATCTGACGCTAGATGGCTGGATCAAGTCCAGCCATCTAGCGAGAGAGTCTTAAGATGTTATATTATATTATTATTAAATAAGTAGCTGAACGAGATATACAGATCTATGAGGTGACTTAACTACTTATTCAAGTCATAATCCTTTTAAATAACCCCATCTGCTGTCTGCTTTGTAGGTACGTATTTAGATAGAATCTATTCCCGTATATCATGAAATCCGCGACTCCGTCCGTGATAAATCTGTATCTAAACAAACTGAAAATTGCTGTTTGCATATTCCACGGTCGTTTGTATTCATCGACAAAAACGTATGTTCGTCGAAATTGAATGATAGAGAAATTTATGGTTATTGAATTTAAATATCCATATTTTACAATACTGAAGCATAGACCGGTCTATTTATGTGTTTAAGTTTATAAAATAGCGTACCTACGTTAGATAGATACTTTATTTGGGCTGCAGTCTTTTGTGATTATGTTGGTAAAGTCAATATTGTAAGTAGACATATAAGTCACAGTGATAATAAGTAGCGATAATTACAGATTAATAGAGCTTTTTATTTTAATGTCTTAACCTTAACAGTTTGGTTTTGCCATTTGGTTCCCGGCAGAGTAGATTAGGACCAGTCTTCCCGTGGATGTCGTAGAAGGTGACTTAGGAAACACAAGCTGAATAAAGCTTGTAAACATCAGTGAAACCTCTCCAACCCGTCTGGCCAGCGTGGAGAGTGTAGGCCAAATCCTCTGACTGCTCTGGCTAATATATGGCTCTGGTAGTACAGAGAGGGTCGTGCTCATGCAGTGCGGAGACTGAAAAAGACCTGATGATGATGATGATGACCTTAACGGTTTTAATTTTCAGAATAGCTTGTAAAATAATAGTATATTGGCATTTTAATTTTTGAAGTTTTCAAACAAAGCTCATGAAAACATAAATATATAAGTAAAACGGGAAACAAACACACCTACTTACAAATAATGTGATAATCCGCATCGCAGTCGCTACATACGACACATCCGGATATTAATTTAATAATACGCCGTTTAGTATTAACGCATTGCACGGCCGCAAAACATAAACGGCAGCGGATTCATGAATCAATTCATAATGGGATACTAAATCATGATTTGACTTGAAAAAAAATATTATTTATTTCTTTAACTATATCACAATTGAAATAGGCAATTAGGTGGCTACATACGTACGACACAATTTAGCATACAATCTGCAGTAACAATCTGGTTCTTAACTGCAGATTGTATGCTAAATTGTGTCGTGTGTAGCCTTTAAAGCTATAAATTTTATCTACCAATCAACATGCAGGTGCAAATTAAGTTGCCTACACATGACACAATTCAGAATACAATCTGCAGTAACGATTTGGTGCTGTACTGCAGATTGTAATGTGTGAAGAAGTTGTGCTGCAGATTGTATGCTAAATTGTGTCGTGTGTTCCCACTCTTAAATATATAATATATAATATATAAATTAATCATAATAATTCGTTGGTTTGTACCAGCGCCTGAGAACGAAGTATAATATACAATTTGCTCACATTGTTTCTCTTTACGTATTTGAAAAATTATTTTATTTGATAGTACGAATATACAAGTATAGTAGTATACAGTTATGTTTGAATCATAGAACCAGACCGTGTCGACCTTGTTAAACCAATTGCAGATGTGAAAAGGCGAGGAAAGAAGTAAGTACCCAATACAATATAGAATAGATAATGAATATTGGTTATTTTATCTCCTGTAACTTGGCCCCCAGCATCCACATCTCCCGCTTCCAGCCGCTAGATTACCCATTGTGCGGCAAAAGAGCAGTTTTTCGGCATTTTAATAAGTGCGCCTCGGAGAGGATTTAATTTGCCGCTGTCACAGACAGATTTCGAGGAATAAAAATGTAAGTTTCTTTAAAATAGGCGCCATATTAAAACCGCGGTGCGGCGGCCAGATAACGACGGGGTTGAATGTAGGAAATTGCAGTATGTAAAGAGTTAAAAGGGGGATTAAATTTTTGATGCTTTTGGGTTTAATTCCTATATCAGCCGCTTCCACTGTCACTACATTTTTATAACAAATGCTTGGTTGTAAACAGGTGAATAGTTTTTATGTGTGTACTACATACATTACTTATTTTCTTACCGTATATATTTCAGACCGTTACTCTATCATGAAATAAAAATCTAGTCGTCCGATAGTATCGTCCTGTTTCCATGACAGACCAAATTAGACTTTATCATCATTTCAAAACGAGTTAATGCCCTGAATTACGTGCTTTGGAAGCTACCCTGAAAATATAAAGAACTTATTTTGTAAGCTTTCAAAGTTACGTGATTTATTCATGAAATATTATTTATAGATTGAAGATAACAAGACGGAACATCGAGGCTGCTTTAAAACTACCTTTACCTTGTAACCTTCCTCCAGTTATTTCCCAGTTAATTCAAAGCAAAACTCGACCGTACAATTTTAGAATAATTTTCCTAGAAGTTGGACAAAAAAGCGTTTTCGAGACTGGGGCAAAGTTGAAAGGTGCGGGCGGATTCAAAGAAAACCGAACACTTCTGGGAAACAAAAAATAATAGAAATACACGTACCTAGCGGTTTCTGAACTTGTGCCTGCCTGAAGAATACGGCGGAAAGTCGAGGAAATTATATTATGTTATTTTATTAGGTTCTGTTCACTAGAAACTTGAAATTATTATTTTTTAGTTAGAACTTTATTTTATGTAAAGTTAAAATACAAAAATGCACTCAACATCAAGTCAATAAGTATTTTTAATGCTGCGATCGAACTCCTTGTCTTGTCCGTCGGCGAAAGAGACTACTTGGCTGGGCCAAGTTTTATGTACTCATCAACATACTGCACAGCTTGCCCACCCACCACGAGCTTACGTTTCGCACCCTTGGTTATCAGCTTGATTTTAGTCTGATTCATTTTCAGCCCAAACTGAAGGCTCGCCGTGCTCCTCAGATTTTGTAGCAAATTTTGAAGCTTGGTCCGGAAGATGCGAAAAGCACAATATCATCGGCGAAACTTAAATTTGTTAATCTCCTTTCGCTAACGATAATGCCTTTGAATTTCCAAGGGTCTGTAAGCGTTTTAAAAACTTCTTCAAGTGCGCTGGTGAACAATTTGGGAAAGAGCGTATGACCCTGCTTTACGCCTCGCATGATTGGAAAAGATG
The DNA here is from genome assembly GCA_963576875.1 of Acrobasis repandana. Taxonomy (NCBI): domain Eukaryota; kingdom Metazoa; phylum Arthropoda; class Insecta; order Lepidoptera; family Pyralidae; genus Acrobasis; species Acrobasis repandana. The sequence goes on from OY756222.1 coordinate 21,023,157, forward strand.
GACCTGGACATTCTAATTTAATATCAGCTGTGCTTGAATAAATTTTCTGTACGCAGGTATAACTACTTCTTGAAATTAATAAACATTAAAGAACCCTAACCTTTCTCGGGCTGTGGTAAGTACTCACGAGTACCACTTAACCTGATAAAGTTTTTCGCTATAGTTTCTCAGTATAATTTTGTAAGTTAGGATCTGCTAAAAACGTTTCTGCGAATTTAATTTCTTGTAGCAGAAGTGGGTTAGGCGAAATGGGTGTGCCCACGAGAACTATTTGATCCGATCCGTAAGGAGTGAGTTGCGTACATTTGATATACATAGATTGGGAAGTGAAGACCAAGGATCGAAAATCGTGGAAAGAAAGAGAAGAGGTCATTGCCCAGCAGTGGGAGATAAATTACAAGTGAAAACAAAGGAATGGAAAACCGTACCGTACCATATTATTAATATATTTATTTACAGTATCTCGATGAATACGATCTGATTTAACTTGCCTAACTACGTGAATAGGTACCTAACCAAAGAGCTATTATGTGCAAGTACTAGAGAAGACCACATATCACTGTTTTGACCCGTTCAATACGCTACTTTGCATCAAGTCAAATCAGATACTTTTTTCTAAGAATCTCGGCAAGAATTTTTTCGAGGATCTCGGCGAGAACTTGTTTGAAAGCGAGAAATGTTTTAAAACGCTAAAGAAACACGTTTCTTGTATGACGACCCCCTTTAATTTTTAACTTTTTCTTATTTTTAGTATTTGTTGTTATAGCGGCCACAGTAACACAAAATCGGTGAAAATTCCAAGTGTCCAAATTCCTATTACGGTTCAAGAGATAGAGTTTCCCGTTTAGAGAGGGTCCCGTTTGCACACTTCGGGTACGGAACCCTTAAAACAAATTAAAAAAAGTGGAGTATTCCATATAAGTGTATTCCACAAAATCGGTTCCGCTTAGAAATTATCTAGGAATGTCAATTCTAGCTCGCTCGTCCAAATTCGGCTCATATTGATGCTCAGTCTCAGTAATTAGTACATACAGCTGTTCTAATCGACGACTCGCTCTCTACTGAGAAACTTGCGAGTGTGGAGTGAATACAAGTCTTCGTCTGTTCTCGCGTTCTTAGCTCCTTTGTCTCGCGCCAAAAAACCGACAAAAATCGGAGAACAAGGCAAGAATATGCGAATTGGTTCCAGTTTCACGCTTCTCGTGATTTCCTCGCGTTCTCGCGAGATTTTCGCGAGAGTGCAGAGCGCCCTTTAACGTTAATAATTAATTTTTTAACAAAAAAAACAACTGACTTCAATTTTTTAAGGAGTTTCTTCCATTTCTCCAAAGTAAATTCTTCTTCACCAAATTAAAATGGGTCCAACTTGGTAGAAAAGGCTTTCAAATAAAAAAGAATAATCAAAATCGGATCACAATTGGCGAAGATATCGCGTAACAAACATACATAAAATAAAACATATAGTCGAATTGATAACATCCTCCTTTTTTGAAGCCGTTTAAAAACAAACATTTTCTATGGGATTTGTATGAAATATCGATTTATGACGTCATAGTTCCTTGGAGTCAAATAGCGCTCCTAATATCCGTTTTTCTGCATTAATAAATCTAAATTCACGTTCAAAGTGGATGTGATCAATGACAAGTGGCATTATTTTGTGACGTTTTATTCTATTAACAGTACCAAATAATTTATTTTTGACCCACCGTAATACCCAATTGTAGCTTTATCCATAAACTTTTAACTTAATCCTTTACTAGCTCTTATGTAGCGCCTAGTACTTCCAGCAGTTTATAAGCAAAAACTATAAGAAAACATGGTAAATATAATTAAAAATGCCCCGGTTTGTGTTCTATTACTGTTAGAATAATTCAAGGAACCCGCCAAAGTGCAAATAAATAATTTTCTGTTGGTAAGTAACCAGATTTCATTGTTTGAACACTTTTATTGTTGCAGATTTTGCAGTGCAAGTTCGTGACTCTTTGGCAATAAATCACTTAAAGTTCACATCTGTTAAGGCCGTAACTGAATTTTCCGGGGTCCAGTGCTGCCCCCATTTAAAATAAATCATTTCAGAGAAAACGGACACCATTAAAAATTTTGTAACTACCAATTCCTAGATAACCCTTCAAAGTATTTTATGAACTGCTGTTTACAGTTTATAATGAAAACGTTAAGCTTTTCTACGCACATTTGCCAAAAGTAGCCGTTTTTCACAAATGTGCGTAGTAAAGCTTAACGTTCTCACTTTAAACTGTAAACAGTAGTTCATAAAATACTTTGAAGGGTTATCTAGGAATTGGTAGTTGCAAAATTTTAAATAATGTCTCCGTTTTCTTTAAATTGATTTATTTTAAATGGGGGCAGCACTGGACCCCGGAAAATTTAGGTACGGCCTTAAGCTAAATCGCAGAAATTAAGACCATTGCTCCTCGAAATTGAGCTTTTTATCGCCAACAAAAAGGATAAACAGTAATTTTATGCAAGAATATTGCTAGTCAAAATACCTTTATCAGCCCTCAACCCTTGAGGGCTGATAAAGGTATTTTGACTAGCAATATTCTTGTTCAAAAAAAAACAAACTGTTGAGGCAGTTCACGATTCAGGATCAACTCTGCAAAGTTCTGCAATGGAAATTATTATGTCGTGGCGAACAAAGCTTGTAATTTTCATATCATGTGTCTAGTAAGTGATATAAAGTATTTAGACGCGCAATTTCTTTGTTGCGGCTTCTTAAAATTGACAACTTTTTTCGGTTGGATAAAAAGAAAATATAGATATCAAGTTTTTTTTTTTAATAAATAACGCATTTATTTAAGAAACATTATTGATATTAATCAAATTTCTATAGTAAAAATCTAACTAAAGCTAAACTAAAATCTGAATTTTGTTCATGTGACAGGTACCAAGAACACAGGCAATATTCAAATTCTCTTTCCTTCTTACTCCTTCTGGCTACTATTCGGGAACTCTACTTTCCCTACATTGTGATACGAGTGGACGTCCCCGACGAAAACTGTTTACGACAAAGTTAATTAGTGTCCCGAGCACCGTTCCGTTGCTATGTGTTGTTTGAAGACAGTGGAATTAATTTCTCGAATTAAAACGTTTAGCTTCTTGAAGTGACGCATTCCTTTAAATGTTATTTAGGTAGGTTTCTTTCTTTATTAAGAAATAACGATCTGTTATAAACCCTAAAACAACGAATTTTATTTCTTTTTGAGGTTTTCTAGGCCTAGCTACCTGTGGCACAGGCCCCCATGGGACCTATTTCAGAAACTAGTCTCCTCACAAAGTCTACTTCGTCATAACTAGAGTTGTGAAATAGTGATAAGTAGTTAGTTAATTACCATCATCAGGTCTTTCTAGTCTCCACTGCAGGAGCAAAACCCTCTGTACTGCCAGAGCCATACTTAGCCAGACCAGCCAGAGGATTTGGCCTACACTCTCCAAGCTGGCCAGACGGGTTGGAAAGGTCTCACTGATGTCGAAGCTTTGTTTAGCTTGTGTTTCCTAACTCGCCTTCTACGACATCCATGGGAAGACTTGGAGTGATTATATTCTACTCTGCCGGAAACCACACGGCAATTAGTTAGTTTCTTAGTAATATTCTGTTGTAAAGAGAAAAATAAACGTTATTTCATTAATTTTCAGTACGTTTCCTTCTAAATCGTTCGTTGAACAATTTGGAAGTTGATCGAAAAGGAAATTTTCTATATTGTCCATATGAAAATGCGACCACGTTGCTCCTCATCTCTATAAAGATATGTCGTTTGTATTCACCGTAACATGAAAATATCGATAATTTGAACCTAACAGGCGTGCTATAAATGCAGGCGATATCCTGCAGTCGTCAAACGTAATTCAATATCGAGTGTCGTAAAACGGACGTAAATCCTCGATGTCTGGAGTTATGAAGTAGTTTTATGGACGGGGGTTAAAATTCAATAATCCACGGCTATTTTCCATAATTGTAACGAGATGTCGCTTTTATGCTTGTCTGAAAGAAAGAAAAGTTTAAATAAATAATAAAATTAATACATTCCGTATTTATTTAAACTTTTTTGCACATAAAAATGTACAAATGACGGATTTAACGCCATTTGGCGTTCCCTGCCAGTCAACCATTGGATCAAATAGAAAGATAATATGGATGGCGCGACAGAACGTGTAAACAAAAAGTATAAATACCAACAAGAATAAAGATATTATCTCGAACCTTCGTACATGTGGGAATGGCCAATAGGTAAATACCAAACCAAAATAGACGTATCCATACCAGCGTAATGAACTGTTCAGTCGAGACCTCTAATTGACTAGTAACTAGTACCAATAGTGAGTACCAAGCGTACCAAACGAGGCAAACTATGTTGAACTCTGAACTTGCAAACTTAGACCACGGACCAGGGCGATAGTGCGAACAATTTTGATGTAGACTACATTTTTAAAGCGCACATTTATTTTTACATGGCTGCCCCATAAAAGGAGCGTTATGTTTTTTGGGTTTTTGTGTATGTACATGAGTTTTTTTTATTACGTCATAACTACGAAGTACGTGTACAGATCATCTTTAGAATCCTTCACCCCGGGAGACTACCCTATTTTTGGCAATCAAGCACGGTACGTCGTGTTTTTTTTAAATTTTGACAAAAATGACTTGTTTTCGATTAATTACATTTTGGTACTTATGTAATAAGCGGACTTTAAGCCATTAAAAGTTTATAAAAATATGATTACGGCATCACGGAGGTCGTCAAAAAAAGTGTCCGTCAATTGAAATATGTGCAGTGTGATGGAAAATGGACTTATTCAGAAATAAACTTAAAGCCTGGACATTTGTAAACAAACAGAGCTTTGTACATGTAGTTGTTGCTACTTGCTAAGCCGAGTTAGTAAACGTAAGCTGACTGCTCTAGAATAACACTGAGCTTTTGAGCGTTTGTTATCGTTTCCACACTTCCAAAAATTAAGAAAGACTCACTGTCTTCGGCCAGCGGTCGAAAGCCGAAATGATTTGTCGGACAATCGTACGGAAACAAAGCCTACTGTCGAGTCGTGGAAAGGACAAATAATTGAGCCATCACGAGATGAACACGTGATGGCTCAGATGGTAAGAGCATAAACGTATTGAGACTAAGGTAGCGGGTTCAAGTCCTGCTCACGTGGTATTTTTTCACCATTTCTTATTTCATTATTTAATTTGAGAACTTTAGTACTGCATCTTGAATGCCTAAAAACCCTATAAAAATATAGGACAAATAATGTTTTTAAATTCCAAATGAAACAAAATGTACTGAAACTATTTTAACAACTTTCCCCACGGAACATTATATTGAATTATAAAAAATATTTTTTCCCTTCCGTAAAAAATACGGATCAGCTGATCGGTTAATTTATGCCAAAAAATATTTTTCATATTTCGTTATATGTTCCTTGGGGAAAGTTGTTAAGTATCATGGACTGAATTCTCTTTTAAAATAGTTTCAGTATATATTGTTGGACCCTGTAGACAAATAATGTTTTTAAATTCCAAATGAAACAAAATGTACTGAAACTATTTTAACAACTTTCCCCACGGAACATTATATTGAATTATAAAAAATATTTTTTCCCTTCCGTAAAAAATACGGATCAGCTGATCGGTTAATTTATGCCAAAAAATATTTTTCATATTTCGTTATATGTTCCTTGGGGAAAGTTGTTAAGTATCATGGACTGAATTCTCTTTTAAAATAGTTTCAGTATATATTGTTGGACCCTGTATAAAATAGGTAGTCAGTTTATATTAGTAAATGACTATTTTCTCAGAAACGAGTGTCTCCCAGCTGAACATGTTCAATTTCCCCGACGTTGCTCGTGTAAGCCGCGATATTAAATTACATTCAGCCCCAATATTGTCACCTTTCCTGCCGGGCCCGTGTTACCTACACCTCTATTGAAGGCACTTCGACTTTATTCAGACGCTTTACCCAACTAAACGAAGGAGGAAAATGTTATCGAGCGTGCGCTACATGCAGCTTAGTTCAGCCTACATAGGGTTATCTATGTTATTATTTGTATCTTGGATGTTTATTTATTTTATTTATTTATTTAACTTTATTACAAACGTAATAGGCGGACTTAAAGCCATAGGCTTTAAGTTTATCTATATATGTATTTGTTTTAAAATATAGTATCGTTGAGTTAGTACCCCATAACATAAGTATTTAACTTACTTTGGGAATAGCTTTATCTGTGTGATTTGTCCATAACTACACGAGTCTTTAATTGGAATTTCACGAAAATTTGTACGCAAGTACATGAAAAAAATATTGTTTCTATGCTAAGGTTTTTAAAGATATCGGTATACTTTTTTTTAAATTAACCTATACTGTCCCACAGATGGGCAATCTCTCATCTTCTTCCAAACATCTCGATTATGTGCCATTTCCAACCATTTCCCCTGAAAGTCCTGAAACTGTTTTAAGTCGTCACACCAACGCTCCCGGGGCCTACCTCTTTTCCTTCGACTGTCTTGGGTATACCTATTTATTTACAAATACTTATACTTAGCTCCAGTGGTCAAGGCGTTTGCCTTGTGATCCGGAGGTCATGGTTTCAAATCCCACTGGGAAGCATACTTTGTGAAAAGTCGTTTCTAGTCACCTGATTATCCGAAAAGAAAGATGATTCCGTGCTTCGGAAGGCACGTAAAGCCGTTGGGCTCGAACGCCATCTAGCGTTTGTACCTATCCTAGGATTGGTTCTGTTCTTATGTATTCTGTGCCTTTGGGTTGCGGAGGTCAGACGGCAGTCGCTCTGTGTAAAAACCAGTAACCTCGTCAAATCGCCTAGGTTAGGTAGCGGACCCCGGGCTCTGAAGCGTAACCGCTGACGATGCAACCGGGAATACGCTCGGATGATGATGATGACTTATACTTAGCTGTCATCATCATCATCCGAGCGTATTCCCGGTTGCATCCTCAGCGGTAAGACTTTAGAGCCCGGGGTCCGCTACCTACCCTAGGTGATTTGACGAGGTTACTGGTTTTTACACAGAATACCATAAATACCATAAAAATCGTGAAAATATAAAATAAAATCAAAGGTTAAGTAAAGTAAGTGTTTAACGTCAAAAACTATGAAATCTTATTACAAAAATAATTGACTCAAGTATCATATTATTTGACGTACATAAGCATTTCCAAATACCTTTGTAATAAGCTTAACTCCATTAAAAGCAAAACTTCACAAATAATATCGATTGTATTAAATGAGATTTATTATAGTTGCGTTATATTATTTTACATGTAAGTCATACGTTAAGCCTTTTTACCATAGTACAGAATTAATGGAGACTAACTAAAAGTCAATAGATAGTTAGACCCGTATTAATAGGTGGTGTAACATCGTTTTAGTTTAATTAATGTCTCCATAACAAGTGGGGTCGTCTGCAAGACGGGCACTGACCTGCTCCTTGGTTACAGAAAGAAAGAAATATAACAGAATATACCACAAGAATTTGAGATTGATGCCGATGTCAAGGCTCGTATATCTGCCGATGGGAAAATTGGCAGGAGGTGACTGGTGTCATTTGTGACCCTAAAATACCGTTTAGGTTAGGGACAGGTCTACAAATCCATCATTAGAACTGTCTTCTTATATGGCAGTGAAGCGTGGCCTTTGCTTGAACGACACAAGCAGGAACTGCGTGTCACGGAGATGCAAATGTTGTGCTGGAATATGCAGAGTATCACGGAGAGATCGCGTGAGAAACACCCGCATCCGCGGCAGCCTTCATATCCAAGACATAGCACTGCAAGAGAGTCGCCTACGTGGCAAAAAAATGTATAGCCATGCCGCCTCCGTTGGGGCCTGGCAGACGTAGACCCAAGGAATGCTGGCTTGACGTCATTAAGGTTGATATGCGTGCTAATGGTCTTACAATCAGTGATGCTCAAGATCGTGCAAAGTAGAGAAGATAAAGCCGGAAAGCGGACCATGCTTTGCAGCATTACAGCTGAGGATGCAACTGGTAATACGCTGGGTTGGGAGAGTGATAACCACCACAAGATTCAAGCACCTTCTTGGATAAAGTTACAGTATTTTGTCAGACACTTTTTCAATACACTTTGTCTGACAGCAGATATGTGTCGAGACCTTCGGACAGGATATTTTTTTTAAATATATAAATATAGTATGTTTATATATTTATAAATATATGTATAAACATACTATTTAGATTATTCTTCTTCTCACACTATAATTTAACTAAAATTTACCATCTGCTTACCTAATTAATCGGATATGTTACCAAGATATTAATATAAAATCAATTGCAATCACGTGCCGAAAAGTTTTTGTAATTGAATTACCAAAACTCAAAGCAACCTATATAGCCTAATCTTGTAGCCTAGACTAGGCTATATAAGTATAGCTGCAGACTTTCAGCCCGACATACTTCATAACCTTGAAGAAGTGAGATCAAGTTATGTAAGGACTTATAACAGCGACAAAAATAAGTGCCAGGTGGCACTTAGGTCATAGCCCACTAATATTTAATTTAATTTAATATAATTAATTTAATATTTATAAAATATTATTGAAATATAGGCTTCAGGTGGGGCCCTTTAGATATATTTTACATTGACAACATACATTAGCAGACAGCTCACTGTCAGCGAGCTTACCGCAATCAGACTGCTCGATGGTTGACGCCTCGCTGGCCGCGCATTGGAAACAAGCGGTCTACGCGCTGTCTGTACGCTGACTGCTAAAATTCGCTGTGGCGACTAGATGAGGGACTGGAGGGAGCTCCAGTCCCTCCCCTAGACTAGCTGTCAGAACGAAGACCGCTGGGCGCTTGATAGCTGTCGGTGCGTGGAGCGCTGGGCGCCTGCTAGCTGTCGGTGCGTGGACCGCGAGCAGTCGTATTAGTTTAGGGCTGTGTTGGGTGGGAGCGGTGTTGGAGCCGAGTCGTGTAAGTGTGCTATGACCTACTTCTCCTTTCTTAGATCAAAACCATCCCGTGTATGATGGATGGACTTTGGGTTCATAATCTCATTAATTTAAATGATTGTCAAACTAATCTTATAATAACAGCAATTCTACGTTGTTTGATTATGAATGTCTAACCGCTTGCTCTTAGATTATAAGTATAACATTAAAAGTAGAGACCTACATCAATCAGATAGCCAGTGCTTACATACATACAAACGGAAGGGGGGAAGGGGGGAACTATGCTGTAGCGTTATTTATTGACGGATTTTACTGAAATGGCTTTGCTAAGCCAGAGGAAAGAGGAAAGTGTCGGTTATTGCATGGTTATAAGTGCTCGCGACACTACTCTGCTCTCAAAGAACCTAAAAAATAACTTGTACGATGTATCCTGTAAAAAGTGGTAGTTGTCTTTCTGAACATTTATATCCATTTTCTTAAACTGTATCAGACAAAAAGCGTTCTTAAAAGTTTGATACTGTTGTCGTGCGGTTTCGGAACTAGAATAGGATCCATTCATCTTCTCCTGTAGATGTCTTAAGAGCTTAAAGGAGGGTTGGCATCAGGGACGCGGCCAGTCTCAATACTTTTACCAAATTGCTCATATAATGTCTTAAAAAAATATATCATTAAAAATTTTTGATGACCTCTGTGGTCTAGTGGTCATCATGCCAGGCTGTCACACTGGAGTTCCTGGGTTCGATCTCCGATCAGGTCAAGATGGAAAATAATCTTGGATGTTTATCTATAAGTCTATTTGTTACTAAATGTAGTATCGTTGATACTATGTCACAAGATTAAAAAAATCTTACTTTGGGACTAGCTCAACCAGTGCGTTTTGTCTCTATTTATTTAAATAGGTATTATTTTACCGTTTTGTACCACTGTTTATTATTTAGCTTTCTTTTAACAAGAATTGTAGCTAGTGCAACGACTAACTATAGGGGTCTATAATTGGGAACGGGGGAGAAAGTAGTTTTCATCAACCTACTTAGTCGTTCTTTAAAAAGTTAACACCTGTTACAGATAAAGTAAGCAGTAGAGAATATGTAAATGAGATAATGTAACGAGTGAAACAAGCTATTTTTCCAAAGGTTTAGAAGCAATGAAAGCTTTTCCCATTCGAGGCAGGGTGGCCATACGTTGCAAAATGGATCCAAGACAAGACCCATACACTAAAATAGAAATTATGGTTATATAGGTTGATTTATTCTTTAACTTAGCGCGTTCACGGTAGCATTCAGCTGGGCTGCTTCGGAGCCCAGGGTGCGTTTACCTGCTTTTTCTTCTCCAAATATAATAAGCATGTCAATAGCCACCTTATGATGTCGAAGACCATGCATCTAGAAGAAGAAGGAGAAGAAAAGATTTGGCTTCAGTTTTACAACCGGCCACTTGCATTAGGTGAAAAGTTATACACCAACCAATCAATCAGTCAAACCTCCTTAAGATTGCAGTTTGCTTGCATCCACAGGTAGGTTGCTAGCTTATAACAAATTTGTTCGTTTTATAAGTGCCCTGACACAGTTTTCACACTTTTCAAATACTTCAAAATGGGCGTGTAAATATTTCTTTAGGGCCACCAACTTGTGGCACCCCTGATGTTTCAGGCGTCCATTAGCCTTGGTAAAAAAAGAAAAAAAAATCTTTTGTCTATGACTTTCATTGTCTAGGGCCGCCACACGCGTTTTTGCTGAGATCATTATTCAGAGGCCGGGCCTCACCGTTTCTTTCAGGTTTCTAATTAAAATGTATAAATTTAAACGTGGGTACCGTTCTCAAGTTTAACAGCCATTATAAATTGTGCGGCCTCAACTACTTCAGAATAAAAAGTATATTAAAACGTCGAGATTTTAGCATTTATTTATAGTTTTGGTGAAAGTTCTGAGTTTTTAGACGTTTTTTGGTTTATGCTCAAATTATTGGGCTAGAAATTAAGTCAGGATTAAGTTTTTTTTAGATGTTTAAAGAGTTTATTTATCAAGTAATCTATAATACATTCACAAACGTAAGTACTGCGTCCTGGCGTTAGTGATAAGATAAATGTATCCTACATTGCATAACTTTTTTGACTTTGATTGTCATAGGACGGCAAACGAACAAGCGAGTCACTTGATGGTAAGTGATCACCGCTGCCCATGGACAACTGCAACACCAGGGGTAACAAGAGCGTAACCGGCCTTTCAGGTCCCTGGGGGGAGGGGGCTCCGGCTCTCTCACTCCAAAACTAAAACATAAACATTTAAAATATACAAGCTGATAGCAACACAACAATTTAGAAAAAACTTTATCAAGGTATCTGTAAAAATTTACTTAGGAATGCAGGTCTCGGAGGCACTCTCCCGATTGCCACATTAATCTATTGAGCATCCTGTGGGGCCTAGGCCAAGTGTAGTACACGTCACTCTGTCTGATTGAGGAATCGTGGCTGTTTATGAAATATGGATACTTCTTTGGATTGTGTACCATTTTTTAAAACTTTATAAATTACAGATATAAGTTTATTCCCACCCCCGACTTTCAAGCGTTTCCCCCCCCCAAATAACTTTTGAACAACTGAACCGATTTTCATCAAATATATAATAGCTATAAGAACCATTTCGACAGACAAGGCTTTTGCTTAAAAAAGTTATGAACTTGTATTATGATATATCTACTAAACTAACTCTACTATACTACATTTAATAATAATAAATACATATACAACGTGTTAATTAAATAACTCAAAACCTCTCAGATAGTACCTCAACCCATGAAACTGAACAACTTTTGTTCTACAAATTTCACGAAACCCAAAAGAGTCAATTGGCATCAAAATCCGAATTATATTTTTTTGGGAATGTTGTAGAACAAAAAATGTTCAGTTTCATGGACTGAGTTACAATCTGAGAGGTTTTGCGTTATTTCCATAACTCGTTGTTTAAATAGACACCCAAGACTTAGGACAATCTAAATAAATTGGCAAGTGCGAGTCGAACTCGTACATGAAGGGTTCCGTGTCACCGTACAATGTTTTAAAACGCTAAAAAACACGTTTTTTGTATGACGGCCTCCTTTAATTTTTAACTTTACTTTATTTTTGGTATTTGTTGTTATTGTGGTCATAGTAATACATAATTAGTGAAAATTTCAAGTATCTCGTTAATGCCATTATGAAGATCAAGTTAAAAACGCTGAAAAAAACACGTTTCTTGTATTATTTTTAGTATTTGTTGTTATATCCGCCACAGTAATACATAATGGGTGAAAATTTCAAGTGTTTAGCTATTACGGTTCTAGAGATAGAGCCATGTGACTGACGGACAGACAGACAGACAGACGGACAGACGGACAGACAGACGGACAGACAGCGGAGTCTCAGTAATTGGGTCCCGTTGGCATCCTTTGCGTACGGAACCCTAAAAAGACCATTTTCCAATTTTCCCTGGCTGGGGATCGAACCCAGAAACTCCTGAGCAGCGGATTAGCGTGTTGACCATTATGCCACGGAGGTCGATATTAAATAATTATATCATTATAAATAATATATACCAATATATTCGATTTTGATTACACAATGCCTTGCGGTAGAAAGTAGAATTTATTTAATTTGATTGTGTTACTATATATATAGGTCCTTACATATGAAATTGCCGATTTTCAATACTGGCAACTTTAAAATCAAATATCTTGCGTTTCATTAGGAATTCCAAATTCAAATTTATTTCGAAATAAAGCCAGAAAAATATTGTTTTAAAATTCGTATTTCATTTGTTTTAACATCATTTGTTTGAGTTTCAACATTGCTATAACAACAACTATGGACAAATTGAAAATTCGCGGTATTTACGAATACGAGTTCCACCGTGGCACCAGTGCTGCAGAAACGACTCGAAGAATTAACGACGTGTATGGACCAGGCACCGCTAACGAACGAACGTTGCGTTTTTGGTTTCAACGTTTCCGTTCTGGAAATTTCGATTTACACAATGAGCCTCGTGGACGACCTGATACTCAAGTGAATAATGAAGAATTGAAGGCGATAGTGGAAGCGGATCCATCTAAAACCACTTCTGAATTAGCAGCAGCCTTTGGCGTAAGTGACAAAACGATACTTATCCACTTGCGCCAAATCGGAAGAATTAAAAAACTCGAAAAGTAGGTACCGCACGAATTGACTGAAGCAAACCAACAAACACGCGTTGCTTGCTGCGTTTCTTTGCTTAATCGCCACAATAATGAGGGGATTTTGAACCGTATCGTGACTTGTGATGAGAAATGGATCCTGTACGACAATCGGAAGCGATCATCACAATGGCTTGACCCTGGAGAACCGGCAAAACCTTGCCCTAAGCGAAAACTGACCAAAAAGAAGATTCTGGTTAGTGTTTGGTGGACCAGTGCTGGTGTTATCCACTACAGCTTCTTGAGATCAGGCCAGACGATTACTGCAGACTTGTATTGCCAACAATTGCAAAAAATGATGGAAAAGCTCGCCATTAAACAACCGAGACTGATGAATTGCTCTAGCCCACTGCTCCTTCAGGATAACGCTAGACCACACACTGATCGCCAAGTTAGAGGAGCTGCGACTGGAACCTCTGCGTCACCCACCATACTCTCCAGATCTTGCCCCAACCGATTACCACTTTTTTCATAATTTGGATAACTTTTTACAAGGAAAAAATTTCAAATCTGATGAGGCAGTCAAAACCGCCTTCAAACAGTTCATAGACTCTCGCTCCCAGGATTTTTTTTTCCAAAGGTATCAATGATCTGCTTATAAAATGGCGGAAGTGTATCGATAACAACGGCGCATACTTCGATTGATTAAATAATAATTTCATTAAAAAAAACTTGTTTCACTTTTTTGATACTGAACGGCAATTTCATATGTAAGGACCTAATATATTATATGTGTCTGATTAAATACAACGGCTTGACATTAACAGACTCGAGATCTCCGGACAGCGGCCATTTCTCCCGGGAAATGAGTGAAAACTTTCAAGTATAAATGTGTCTCCTAATGAGTTAGTTGTCCCGCTCACAACCGCCCGATGCAGGACACAGGCAGCCTACACTACCGCGGATAATTAATTCTGAGCTATTTGGTTTTTGTGTATGTTTGGCTGGGTCAAGGGTCAGATTCAAGGACACCTGGAGAGAAACCTGAGGTTTCTCTCTCTGCAGCCCTAACTGACGATAGCTTGGGCCTTGCCCCGTTGCCAGTAAGCATCTAGGTTAGGTTTTTATATATATGTTTTAATTTTATACTATGTTTTATATTCTATTTTTATAAGTAGATATTTTATAAAACCCTAACCGGATGATAGTAAAGTACAAGTGATTATTCAAAAAATATTTTTAAAAACAATCTTTTATCTAAAACAATGAACTAAAAAGTTTCAAGTGCCTAAACCTAAAATGATGTTTTATCACCAGAGATGCCGTGGCTACCCTCCGGATTCATCATGAGATCAGGTAATAATAATAATAATATTGCATTGTCACCCAACTTACATAGGTATGTGATGTTTCAACTCGACCGAATAATGGGAAGTGCGTCTCCTTTAGCTTGCAAGATTTGATTACGCACACACAGACAACGGGACAGGTGAAACTAAATACTCGTAAAATAAAGAGAAAATACTGATAAAAGCTTTGAATGACAAATACAAATTGTGCGAACTGTCTGCGAATTTAAGTAATAGCAGGCCTGTGTCACTCCCCGTTTAGGTATCGAAAATGTACCTTCATTATTACTATGCGCGCAGGCGGCCCCTCCGGGTGGTAAATTCAGTTATACGAATGGTTTGTCCAGAGTTATAAGAATGAAATTGGCTTGCAATGGATGTCTAAGTATCTTTACGAAAAGGTGCTGAGTTCTGACGTGAGCTAAATTAAACCATATCGCTAGCCACATTGAGTAGATATTTCTTTGATTTTTTTTGCTGAGTGAGACTTCTGTACGTTAGTATTATTTATTCTGTGGTAATAGTAATTAAGGAGCATTCTTGGTGTTTGATTTTTTTTCCGAGCAATCCAAAAGTCGTTAGTTCTCGGGGGACCTAACCTGGCTAAATGGCCCAAGTATGTCAGCGACTCGTGCCCTCGAGCTCGGGTGGAGAAAGCTTAACGACCACACTCTCCAGTTAGAGCGCGGTTTGTACTAGGAATCTATTATACAACGAGACAAAATAAACTATTTCTATTATTCCAAATTATGATAATTACATTTTTAACAAGAAAACAGGTAAATGTTTAATAATGGTCAAATAGCTAATTTGAATGTACTAATCGTCCAAAATTTGCTTTTATCCGCACCACCTGTAGGTTGACTGGTAGAAAAGGCCCTAGGCCTTAAGTCCGCCTGTTCCATTTTTTGTAATAAAGTTAAATAAATAAAAATAAAAAATAAAACAACCGACTTCAATTTTTTTAGGAGTTTCTTCCATATCTCCAAAGTTCTTTATCACATCTTCACCAAATTAAAATGGGACCAATTTGCCAGTAAAGGCTTTTAAATAAAAAAAGAATTATCAAAATCGGTTCACAATTGGCGAAGATATCGCGTATCTTTTATCTTATCATAAAAAAAAACATACAGTCGAATTGATAACCGGTTAAAACGGAACGTGAGCAAAACCGCAAGTTTCACTATACAGATACTTGATCTACAAAAATGTTGGTCAAGTTAGTCTATGGTAAAAAAATGTACAGCTTGAAAAATCGTACCTGGTGTCTAGTAGAGTCGCTACATGTGTCTCGAACAATTGTAGCATTCACTTAGCCGCTTGCTAGGTCTTATGCGTTTAGTACTTACTCAACAGTTTTTAGGAAAAACCAATAAGAAAACACGGTAAACATAATAAAAATGCCTTGTGAAGTGTGTGTGTGTATTGGTTATTTATAATTTATATTTTAAATTTAACTGCGCCTCCTGTTATCTTACTCATATACTTCGCACTTCTTCTCCTTATGGTTGCCTGTAAGAGATTGCTTCGGCGATAAGGCCGCCTCTTGTACCTTATTTATTTATAAGTTCCGTAAACTTTGTAATTTTTTATTGTTTTTTATTTGGTGCAATAAAGATTTTTGTATTGTATTGTATTGTATTGTGTTAAGATAATTTAAAGAACACGGCACAGTTTAAAAGAATAACTTTTCGTCGGTAAATTACCAGATTTCGTTTTGTGAAATTTTTTGATCCGCCTGTTCTCTTAGAAAATCTACGGGTTATAAATTATGGGACGGGTTAAAAAGTATCAGCGCTGCGGCGCGATAGGTGAATATAAAAATGGAACATGGTGAATGTTCCAGATAGCTGGTTTAGGTAGGTACATAGTATATCGATGCCTACACAAATAAACCATTAGTCAGATGGAGCACAGCCTGTGTGCGTACTTAGCATAAAAAATGCAATGTTTATCGTACAAGCAATATGTTCCGTTTATTCGTTAATCCCCAAGCATGTATTCGTAAACACCGACGCGGCATGAATAAGTAATTCGAATGTTTCATTCAGGTAAGGAGTTGTGAGGATGCGGGTCTATCTCTTAAGTATGTGTTTTTTTTTATTTTTATATTTATTAATGGCTTGACGCTACTGCGTATTTAGCCGGGAACAAGTTAATAAAACGTGGGAAATACTTTTTTCCTAACAAATTACAATCAAAGGTTGGCCTTTGATTGCTTCAAGGGAGCTTCTGGCGACAAATGTATACACGTCCACTGGTTTTCATAGCTGATTGAGTGGCGGACGACGCCCGAAGACGCCCACACAGCCCGCTTAACAAATATCACTACAGCCGTACTATGACTGTCCACTTTAACTTTTCACATATTGTTCATGAGCATGACCATTTATAACACCAAATAACACCAATTTCATATTATAAAGTCAATTGGCAAAATAATTTAAAGAAAACCCAAACCGAACCCCTTGACTTCCCGCCAAAAACTCTAAGTATGTGTTATAGACCAAGTGATTATTAAGTCATTATAATAAATGCCCATGCAGTTTGAATAATACCCAAAATGAGAGGGCAGCGTGAAAAACAACTATTAAAATAATCACACCGTTCGGGCATTATTATAATTGTTCATATGATTGACCTGAAGAGAAGAACTTTGGGATATTATGTCCACTTAGTATAACTGTAAATACTTTAAGAAATCCACATTTTAATTATTTTTACCTACATATTTAACACTGCTTACAGCCTGCAACTAGACCTAACATAAAAGATTGAACGCCTTATTCCCCCCCGTGGCACGCGTATGGTGTATCATTGTTGGAAATCCACAAAAATTAAAATAATTATAAATAAATGAAAGCTCATAATGATTGACAAAACGTGCCTTAACGTATTTTAAATCACTTTCTAGTCATCCTGTATGCCAAGAACTATAGCAATTAAATTCGTACGTGCATCGCAAAACCTAATGGTAATAAGTACGATCTACAAAACAATGCGTTATCGCACAATTGTCGTTTAATACGTGTTTGCAGACCGTACTCGTATGTGTTTTTGTTTGTCCAATTAGACGCTTTGCAGTTGAACAATATGGGGGCATTGGCATATGAGCAGCGTATAATTTTAATGACTTACACCAATGATCTTCCATACACAACTTACACCAACTTCATAGACAAGTTTTCCTTTACGCTGTCCCTTGCCTTTTATACTAAATTAAAAAAAAAAGTAAATGTTGAAGCCGATCAGGAGGTTGGGGCCTTATTAAAAAAAAATATTTAACTTCATAACAATACATGTTAATGGCAGACTTAAGGCCAGGGGGTGGTGAATTAGATGTTTTGGGGGTAGTCACAATATAAAATAATGGCCCTAAGCTCTACCAACCTGTAGTCACCTTACGCTAAGTCTGCCAAGAAATCCAACACATATTACACCGTATTATTTCCCGTTCGTAGTAAGTAACCTAATTCCACGATTATTCGATCACAGGACACTAACCAGACGTCGGCGATCCAAGGAAATCTAATAGAACCTCAACCCTCTCACACCGCACCCCTACCCATATCATATAGCAAGTGACGTTCTAGCAAAAAGCCGCAAAAGGTACATCACACACGTGGCAACACAAAGTTGGCCGCGGAATGGCAATTTATAAAAACATGATCGTAGGATCATGCGTAGATTCAATGCTTGTCTGGATAAAATAATACAAGTAATGTACAACCTGCTCCTTTTCCCGGGCAGACCGTAAAAGCTGGAGGAAATTGTAAAGTCATGCTGAAAGCCTGCTCCGTTACGAGAAAAAAAAAGATACCTAGTAGTTATGTATGTAACAAAAAAAAATGTTAGAGTTTGATTAATTCTTCCATGTTGGTCTGGAAGAAAAGAAAAACGAAAACGTAGAATGTACTAGCTGCTTCTCTTTCCGCGCAGATCGTAAAATCCGATTAAGGGAATGGGCAAGAATCTGTTTAATTTTAATAGGCTATGCGGCTAGCAACCGATCACTATTTTTATTCTCTTTCCATCTTCAAGCCCACCATCACGCTAAACGTGGCCTTAGAGTCTTACAGCCCCAGGCTCTGTCTGCCCTGTTAGGGAAAGAGACGTGATAATGTATCTATCTATATCTGATTAATTTTTCCTAAAATATTTATCACGCCCTTACTACGGCAACTTGTGTATCGCAAAGTGTGAAAAGCGCCTTATAATGCCTTGTATATGCTGAAAAGCATTAATTGCACGCCGCACAAAAAGTCACATCCCGGGCCCTCCAATTAACTAATTAGGCTCATTCACGATACGTTCAATGCTATGATATCCTGGTAGTGGCGTTAGGATAGAACGCGGTTGCCCCGGGTACTAGATAGAAAGGGTGCCAACGTTTGGGGGCTGATATTCTTCATCTCAGCGCTTTCCCGGTTGCATATTTAGATAAGTTGCTTCGGAGCCCGGGGTGCGCTCCCCCGTTTTTTTTCTCTAAATATAATATGAATGTCAAAGTTCACCCAAGGATACCCTTGCGTATTGGAGAAGAACTGGTATCCTAGGGTAGGACCTAGTTTGTGCAACTACCCAGGGCTCTATACAAAATGCAAACGTAGAAAGTCGGATACGCTCTATCGTTGCGATACGTAGTCGGGTAAGTACATCACAAATGACATTTACAACTTCAAAATGTATTATAGTTAGGACAACATATAATGTAAGGTAAAAGAAGCGGCCTTATTGCCGAAGCAATCTCTTGCAGGCAACGATAAAAAGAAGGAGTGCGAAGTGTATAAATAAAATTACAGGTACTGTACTGTGTATATGTTTACATGTCACTAAAAGTCGTATCAAAATCAGCCCAGAGTTTATGGAGTACATTCAGACAAATAGTCAGAACAGTACAGAAATATAGTGGACACAAAGTCATCATTGCAGAGTATTTACATATACAACGTGTATGTGACATATTATATGTATAACCACAGGCTATACTAAATCACTATAGCATTATGAAATTACAAAAGAGTGCAGCCGTCTGGGCAATTAGAATGTTTTTTTTTGTTTATACTTTATTTTGATTTTATTATACTGTAGTGACCTTATAAAGCCCGTGGTTCGATTTATAACACATATGTTACACGTTTGTGCTAGTAGCACCACCTAGTCTAAAGGATTAATACTACAAAACAATCTTTCACATGTATGGCGTGCGTGTGGCAGCTGCTGGCAACATTTTCTGAGCGTATAACATTCACTTTTGTACAAATGTCACTATGACAGCTTGCCACTTTATTCTCTCTCAATACAAAGCTCATCTCGGCAGCACGCATTTTTTTTCTCTCCTGAAATACCGAAAAAAGGAACCAACCAACTAACGAACAAATAGAAGCGTAGACAACGTTGTTAATGACACATATCAATTAATGACCGCGGGCGAAGTCGCAGGTTTAACGAAACAGCAAGTTTATAATAAGTACTTATAGAAGATTTTCCAGCGTATTGCATACAGGGGCTTGACAATACACACCAGCCCAGGAGCGCCGGTCACAACACTACCGGCTCTGCTGGTAATATGGCTCTACCCAAATAGAGGCTTGATTGAATTTTCCTGAATGTAGCTGTGTTTCGCGAATAGCGGGTATGTAGCCACATTATGCTTTTACCGAAAGAGATACCCAGGTTTCCTCTTACGAGTAATATACTGGTGTTTTGACATTTATAAGCCTCATTTCTTCTTCTTCATCGTAACGGTTTCCCGGTTGCATCCTCAACTATGCTGCTTGGGAGCCTGGAATGCGCTTTTCCGCTTTTTTTCTCCAAATATAAAATGCATCCAAGGATGGTCACCCAAGGATGCCAAATACCTTGCAAAGCGAAGAAGAAATATCCGAAACAGTTATAATGATTGGATATAGTTTTACGACCGGTCGCCTGTCTGACGTCAATCCTCTTTGGAAATACATTTTTATAAAAAGTTTTACAACCGGTCGCTGCCGGATGTTAACCCAGTTAGAATAATAGGAACACAGCCAGTGCCGGTTTTAGCTCTACCAGCGCCCTGGGCGAGATTTTCCCGCCCCCCTCCCCCCCGCCAACTGCCAAAAACGCCCCCTGTCGCCCCTTTGTATCTGGCGCCCTGGGCGGTCACCCAACCGCGCCCTACTCTAACGCAAAAGTTACCAGATTTCTATCTATCTATCTATATTTAAGAGCTATGCTCTTGTTTTTAACTACATTTCTTTCATTGTTTGTAAATTAAATACGTATGATAATATTCACGCCTCCATTCATTCAAAAATAGAACAGGGCCCAATGTTTCAGATAGATGATCAGTGTTTACGCAACATTTCTGCGTGAAATGTAAAATCCGAATGCCCTATGTCCTATCCCTTTCTTGCGTACCTAACGCTGGCAAGTGCGAGGAAGAAAGGAAGATGGCTGTCGAGGCCTGATTCAAAATGGCGCCATCTTGTATATATCTCAAAAAAATTACGATCGGCGCGATAACACGCTCTTCAACAAATAATTAATAAATCCATATAAAACCTCCTTAAATTCGACGTCGAATGCTAAAAATAATAGTGAAATGTATCATCTAAGGAAGTGTATTTGTGCTGAGAAATCCGTGAAACCAAAGACTATCATACCATACCGCTTTTCCGCCACGTGGATTTGGAGAAGAAGGCCCGGTCTAGTAAGCCAAACCAGGTGCGTCCTACTACATCACAGTCCTTCCTTTCGTTTAACCTATTATCAAACTCCAGCGACCTAATATCTATTAAAAATAATCCTTCGCAACATTACTTTCGAGAACCTCTCTGAACCGCATCATCAATCAGCTTATATTCTGTCAATGTTATGTAAGTATGTATTTATTTTTCTAAGGCCAGATTAGTCATACCATACCTGTACAGATCAAAAATGCAATCAAAGTGTTGCAGCTTTTTGATTCGCGCGCGGATAGCAGCTTCAAATATTCTGATTGCTCCCGTACCCAACTAGTGCTTTTGATCCGCTTTCTGAATGCCTAGCATATTGCCATCCACAAATTTTTTTTTTTTTTTTAAAAACCGCATCGATATCAGTCCACCCGTTCGAGCGCTAAGATGCCACGAACAGACAGACATACAGACCGACATTAGCGTCAAACTTATAACACCCCTCTTTTTTGTCAGGGGTTAAAAAAGAATTATTCCTAACCAGAAATAGTGACAGATAGCTCATTGTCGCTTTTGATCGACTTCTGCCATCTGTATGGGAGGAGAAGCAGCATTCTATTTCACTTTTATTTTATTCTATTTCTTTTTATAAGCGAAAAAAGGAGGTTGTCAACTCGAATGTATACCTATATGTTTTTTTTTGTATGTTCTTCTAGTAGGTATAACTTCACCGTGTTTTAACGGATTTAGAAAAATCTTTTTTATTTGGAAGGGTATATAAAGTCCAACAAAATATATCTACTGAAACTATTTTAAATGTAGATTCAGTCCATGATACCGAACAACTTTCCCAAGGAAACATATATCGAAATATTAAAAAAAAAATTGCTTTCTATACAACTCGGATCAGCTGATTGGTCAATTTGTATGGGAGGTAAAAAACTATTTTTTATACAGATACACTATCACGTCGTTATGCCTAACGGGGTAGACAGAGCCTAGGGCGGTAAAGCCCATCCATTACGCTAAAAGTGGCCTACTTTTAGCGTAATGGTGGGCATAAAGGTGGAAAAGGGAAATCATAATAGTGATGGGTTGCTAACCGCGTCGCCTATTCATATGATTCAGATTTTCACCCATTCCCTCGATCGGCTTTTACGATCTGCACGGAAAGAGAAGCAGCTGGTACATTCTATGTTTTTTCTTTTCTCCCGGACCAGCAAAGAACTTTTTTTTCATATTTCGATATACGAGTATGTTCCTTGGGGAAAGTTGTTCAGTATCATGGACTGAATCTATGGTTCTATGCTGGTTACAGCACTGTAACGAGCCTATCGCTTCAGCCGCGTTTGTTGCTTTTTCTTTTATTTTTTTTAACTGACTCAAAAAAAGAGAAGGTAATCAATTCGGCTGTATTTTTTTTGTTTGTTACGGCTGACCTGGACCATTAAGGTAAGCAGACCTTCGTTTTCACCACTCTCATCTCTTCGCTCTTTCTCGCTTCGCCTACTATAGTCCACTTATCTATCTTTACACTTCTAGTAGTTCACGTAAAAAAGTGTTAATATAAGTACAAAGAATAGGTAGGAACCTAAAAGCTCTCAGACTAGTCTCAGAAGCTCATCAATCACCTCAGATGGCACGGAAGCTCCCAGGTTGCTATTTAAGGATGCTATGAATGATGTATCTTGTCCTTTGTCGTGAAAGTACTATGAATAAATAGTAAGCGTGAATAAATGGCTCCTTGAAAAGAATACTTCGCGATCGGATTTTATGAAGTGGTTTTTTGATAAAACCACTTTTTTATTTTCTTTTCTTGAGCTAAAAATAAACTGCTGGACAAAATTTAAAATGAAACATAATTTATTGTCATCCTATCAGATAAAGGCATAATATAAACATATTTTACTTAATTATTGTATAAATTATGCCGGTTTCATATTTTACTTAATTATTGTATACGAATAAAATTAGAATATTTATTTTATATCTATGACGTAAACGCCATGGAATGGCGTCTTCTACGATGACGTTAAACGAAAGTAAAAGTGGTGTTTTGACAGACTTTCTGGTATTACCTGTGTCCTGTGTGTGACCACATCTAACAAATACCCACAGCCGACGTGCCTTCCGAAGCTCGGAATCATCTTTCTTCAAGCCTGAAATGTCTGTGTATTTGTGTGTTTTAGTTTTTTGTGTATAACAAATGATTGTTTATTCTCGCAATAAATTGTAAACAAACAAAGATTTGACGACCTCGCCGTGGCGTAATGGTTAACACGCTAGACCGCTAATCTGGAGGTTCTGGGTTCGATCCCCAGCCAGGGCAAGTTGGAAAATGGCCTTTTTCAAATTGTCCTGGGTCTTGGGTGTTTATCTATATATGTATTTATCATAAAATATAGTATCGTTGAGTAAGTGTCCTATAACACAAGTTTAGAAAACTTACTTTGGGGCTAGCTTAATCAGTGTGATTTGTCCCAATATATTTATTTATTTATTTAAAGACACTTCTCCTATTTATAAACTGTGGCAGAGCAGCAGAGAAGTAAGTTGTTCTCAAGAAAAAGCGTACTTATGATCTCAGTACAAAACCGTACAATGTATAGTCCTTTTCACTATGATAAAAATATCGTTCCAAACATCGTTAGCAAGCGTGACATTGTGAAAAAAGGTTTTGTAAGTGGATACGACACACTTGACAAGCTTTCCGGGAGCTTTGTACCTTGCGTACTTTATTTTTGTTTACAGATGAAAAAGCTTTCACAGGGTGGACCTAACAATATAATATTATTATTTATGGAGAATCTCGTGTGTGTATTATGTCATAACATTTTTTTCTCCGAACGCCGCCGTCTAGCTTTTGATTAAACTTATCCCAGGCCTGGTTTTGGTCTAGCCATTGGGTTGCGGAGGTCAGACGGCAGGCGCTCTGTGTAAAACCAGTCTCTCTCATCTCTCATCTCAGTGTATCCTCAGTTTTAATGCTGTGAAACCCTTGGTCCGCTTTCCGGCTTTTTTTCTCCACTTCGCACGGTCTTCAGCATCCTTGGTTGTAAGATAGTCTTACAACCAAGGATGCTGAAGACTATGCTCTGTGTAAAACCAATAACCACGTTAAATCCGCTAGGTTAGGTAGCGGACCCCGGGCTCTGAAGCATTACTGCTAAGGATGCAATCGGGAATACGCTCGGACGATGATGATGATGACAGTTTTTCTCTCTTCCCTTTGCATCTTCTCTGTGCTGGTCAAACAATATCCTGATCCTGCTGCAATTAAGAGATTGCAGTTGGTTGATTTATGACATGTTTTCTGTAATCTATTATTTTTAATCATAATGTTTTAGTGCAATAGAAATTTCAACTAACAAATTAACTAAAAGTATGGGCACTGACATTAAAAAGCTAATTAAAAAAATACAAACACTAAATTTTATAGCCTTAAATATAGTTGCCATGTAGGTTACTTCTTCCAGCCTGTAGTTTTTTTTTACAGGCCTGTGTTGCTTCCCACAGCTGGGCAAAGGCTTCTCCCTTGTCCTCCCGCAAGACCTCTGTCTTCTGCGATCTTCTGCTACTAGCCCAAAAAGTTGTCGAGGTCGTCCCGCCATTTTGCCATAGGTCCACTCTTACCCCGTCTAGAATACAAAATGTGGACAATTTGGCCCATTTTTAAGAACGCATTCGGCAAGCTTTCAGCTCTACTTCAGCTTTGCAGAACCTGCATTTTACGTTTTGAGCGCAGCTCGGTGTTCAGCCTGTTGATAATAAAATTAATGTTTTGTTAAAAAAAATAATTATATAATAAACTGAATCTACTCTTAAAACATTGTTAGGATATTTTGTTATACCATAATTTCTGAGAACATAAAAAGACATCCATACAGTAAGCACCTACGAAGCCTGGTCCCAAAGCCCCAACATTTCATAATAATATACCTGAAGACAGCGGCGATCAGTCAGCTCATGAAATAAAAACGGTATATATGGGGGATTCCCACGTGGAATAACATTATGCCGGGAATTCGGTAAAGTGCGAGTCGGACCACAATCAGTACTGGCTGAAAATAGGTTAAAATAGGAATCAAACGCTAATAAACGAACTAATCACCACATATTTTTTAAGGGCGATGAAAAACAAAAAAAAAAACAAAGAATATCGTCCTACCGAGATTCGAATCTTGAACCATTATAGTTAAACGGTATGTTTACAGTCACAGTTATATCAGCTGTTTTTTTTTTGTAAAAAGAATTTGTCTCTTTTAAGATTTTTTTATTATTATTTATAGAAGACCTACAAACTAATAGTTTCAAAGCCACCACTGCTGTATACACATGCCAAAAGAATCTCAGTTTGTTTTAACTTTTAACAAAAAATGTTTTGCCACCGGAACCCTAAAATTCGTGTGAAATAGCATTGTAGCGAAAAATCCTTATATGTATACAGCGTGCGTCGCGAGTTAATCCTGAAACATGTCCGTCATATGTCGCTGTTACCCTACGCTTCTCGGGATCCCAAGCAATTTATTTATTTATTACAATTTATTGTTCCAAAGTAAAAACATACTTTTAACGAATGGCGGACTTAATACTAAGAGCAAAATTATTTAAATACTTTTAAACTATCGCGTTGCATTATTATTAAATTAATGCATACGGGAATTAACGCGAAACGTACCTTTTATTTATTTATTTTGCTGACGTTTCATTCGGGTTTCACCGAACGTGGTCCCAGCTTGACTACTAAAATGACAAAATTATTTAGCGCGAAAAGCAAAATATGTACCAACTTACTCATTCTATCGTGACTACCGCTATAATAATTACAAATAGGTACTTCTTATGAGTTATTATGAACATATTATTACTATATAGGTTCTATAATATATATAAGAATAAAAATTTTCTTACACAATATGTACTATATACCTTCATATACAAATATTTAAATATAAATATATACTTGAAGAATGGGAGTTCAAAATGTAAGCATAAACTTTCCTCTTTAAAGAAAATTTGGTAGTAATTTCTCTGATATCCTTATATACAGCGTGCGTCGCAGGTTAATCCTAAAACTTATCCTTCATATGTCGCTGTTACCCCGCGCTTCCCGGGATCCAGGGCAATGGATGAGGCGTGCTACAAATCCTTTGTAAAACCAATTCAAATATTTGTATTGTAGCGTAGTATATAAAGATTAAGCTATGAGTGTGTAAAGTCATAATAATAAGTGGAGACGTTTCCTTGAACTGCAAATAAAACGAAGGATTGAAACAATTAAATCAGAAGCGAAGCGAGGGATTTTACTGTTGTATCTACCATTGTTGTAGTCAATGTAACGTTTTGTTGAAAATTAAAGGTTTTAATTTACCAATGACTGAACTCCGAAAGCAGGATTCCGTGTGAAATAGCATTATAGCGAAAAATCCTTATATACAGTGTGCGTCGCGAGTTAATCCTGAAACATTTCGCGTCATATGTCGCTGTTACCCGGGCTTCCCGGGATCATGGCAATGAGGCGTGCTACAAAACCTTTGTAAAACAAATTTAAAGCTTTGATATTTTATTAAATTAATGCGTACTCTTTGCGTACATTTTTAAAGTTTAATTTAGTAAATTAATACCTATTGTCCATTTCGCTTGTTCAAAAATAAAATCAAACGTAACATCTTGATGTCTGCTTATAATAGTGTATCTCGCTGTTTCATATAAAGGATCCGACTCATCATCAGCATCATCCGAGCGTATTCCCGGTTGCATCGTCAGCGGTTACGCTTCAGAGCCCGGGGTCCGCTACCTACCCTAGGCGATTTGACGAGGTTACTGGTTTTTTACACAGAGCGACTGCCGTCTGACCTCCGCAACCCAAAAGGTAGACCAGAACCAATCCTAGGATAGGTACAAACGCTAGATGGCGTTCGGGACCAACGGCTTTACGTGCCTTCCGAAGCACGGAATCATCTTTCTTTTCGGATAATCAGGTGATTCAAGCCTGCAATATCCTAACCAGTTCACAAAGTATAAAGGATCCAACTATTGGAGGGTAATTGACAGAGCAAGCGAAGCGTTTCAGTTCCGAGATTGACAAAATGCTTTTGTCCGTCAGTTTGTCGGTTTGTTCTCGCCTACAGGTCGCATTGCTCAACCGATTCTCATGAAATTTGATAAGCAGGTTCGATAATTACTCGTATAAAGATTTTTTGTGTAGTTTCAGATTATTGAAATTTTTCAAAATGGCGGTGGTATTGGGGTTTAAAATTTTAAAATAATCTATTTCAGCCATTTCGAAAAATTTTTAAAATGTGTCCCAGAACTTTTTTGTTACTCTTATTAAGACGCAACTTTTTTTGTCTTCTTTATCCGATAAACTTCAACGGGTTGGGGGTGAGTCGCGAGGTTTACTTTTAATTATGGAAGTGGCGTTAGGCTATTCAGATGGGCTCCGTGATAAAGTGTGATAGTATGATGAGGTCTGGGAAAACTGACCCGCAGAGATGGACATAAGCGATAAGTCTTTTGTGAAAATTTTCCTTCGTATGCGATCGCCTTCTGCTAAATATACAGTAAGGGACCGTTCTAGTATTACGTAAGCAGAATTTGAGCCATTTTTAACCCCTCTACTCAGGGTCAGCAAAAGTAAGCAAATCTCTTATTCCCCCCTCTCCTATACTTACGGCATTGATATATTTTATAAACGCTACCGGTTGACTGGCGACGGGCGGGACCGGCGTGCAGTGAGCGGGTAGTGCATGCAGGCGCGTGTAGCAATGTCAGCATGGTTAACCATATTTGTACAAGTTAGAAATATGGGAGAAAAAAAATACAAAAAATAAGTCCTTTTTCTTATAGTTTAGTGTTCTATTTGTGTTTCTGAATCAAAGATTTCTACATAGCTAGGGGTGCAAAACCAATATGCATTAACATGCCATAGTACGAAAAAAAAATGTTTTCAACGTAAGTAGGTATACAATACAATACAATACAATACAATACAATACAATACAATACAATACAATACAATACAATACAATACAATACAATACAATACAATACAAAATTTTTTATTGCACCTAATAAAAAACAATAAAAAATTACAAAGTTTACGGAACTTATAAATAAATAAGGTACAAGAGGCGGCCTTATCGCCGAAGCAATCTCTTACAGGCAACCATAAAGAGAAGGAGTGCGAAGTATATGAGTAAGATAACAGGTGGCGCAGTTAAATTTATAGGTATGTTTCTAGTGGAATGGAATCTGTGTTACAAGCTGATTTTTTTTAAATTTGCACTCGGGATAAATATTTTGTAAATTATCTTGTTATTCTTCCATTACATTACAAATTTCTGACTTGAAAATCAGTGTTGACATTTTGTAAATATTTTTTTTTAATAGAAAAAAATAAAAAATAATTATTCTAGGCTATGTTAGTGTTAATTATGTGATTACAGCATTAAGGTCCCTATTCGTACCAAAGTTAATAGAGACTGTCTGTATCCAGAGGAATCCTCAGTTTGATTAACTTTTTAATCAAAATTTCTGTTGTAAATTCTTTGCGAAACTTCTGCGTAAATGTTTTCTTTATATTTAATAAGTTTATTAACTACTAATTTCTGCGTCAGTTTGAAATGAAAACTTTTAGTTGAATTTGCTAATATTCGTCGGTAGTCTGGGAGCAACGAACAAGCTAATAAACTTAGTAGTTATTATAAATGCGAAAGTGAGTTTGTATATTTGTTTGTTTGTTGGTTTGTTACCTCTTCACGCTTTTTCTACTGAACCAATCTTCTTGAAAATTCGCATACAGATAGTCAGGAATACCGAGAAGGATATAGGTATCCTTTATCCTGGAAAAAAGTAATGTTCCCGTGGGATTTGGGATACGCGAGCGAAGCCGCGAGCAAAAGCTAGTATTATATATATCAGCTGCTCTGTCTTACCAGATCCTTGGTATCCGCTTAATCCGCGTGTCTTAAATTTGGATCTGGGTTTTAAGATTTTTGTTCTGAAACCCTTTTTTTTTCTTAAATAAAAGTACCCTTTGTTACTCTTATAATAAGAGTATTAGCTTTCTGCCAGTGAAATTCCCGGCGAAATCGGTCCAGCCATTTCGGAGAACAGCCCAAACAAACTTACAGACAGACAAACCGACATATCTATAAGTCTGTTTGTCTGTATAGGGGTGAAAGTGGGGATAAGCAACCTTAAGTAAGCAAATATGACCGAGTGGAATATCAAATGAAAAGGTTAAATTTGTTCAGCCGTTCAAAAGTTATTGGGGTTTAACATGGGTTGCACGCTTGTCTTTTTTTTTTTGGCAAATAAACTTGTGTTATCAGTACCGTACGGACTTTTCAATTTTTTTCAAAGAAAAAAAAGTTGTTATTTCTATATTACAAACAGATACTTCAATGTTATTTATTGCTGAATCTGACCTTAGTTAGGCCCTAGGATAAATCGTCTGTGATTTATGAAAGCCAGATTGATGTGTCCGCGGCCTGATAAATGTTTGGAGGCTGTTTTACTGTCGGTTAGCGGGTAATTAGTGGACAGTCACAGATAACGGACGATTGTAAAGCTTCACTTGCACAAAATAACACAACTGTCGTCCCCTTCGGACGCTTACTAACCCTGTAACGATGCTGCATACTGCATCATGTTCCAAACCTCATTGCTTCATCTCATCATGTCCACTTTTCATTCTTCATTTCATTTCAAATTTCGTTTCATTCCATTTTCAAATTATTTACACACCTTTCCTCATTTTTGACTCATTCCACCATCCTCTCTAACCCTGGAAATACATTCAGGTTTACTTGTATATCTGCTAACCCAATCCCAACTATCCCAACTAATATTATAAATGCGAAAGTGAGTTTGTATATTTGTTTGTTTGTTTATTTGTTTGTTACCTCTTCACGCTTTATCTACAGAACCAATCTTCTTGAAAATTCGCATACACATAATTAGGAGTACTGAGAAGGACATAGAGTACCTTTCATCCTGGAAAAAAGTAATGTTCCCGTGGGATACGCGAGCGAAGCCGCGGACTAAAGCTAGTATAAATATATCTTTAAAATATAATTTTGATATCAGTGAGTTGTAAAGTATCAGTACAATACATTCAATATATTTGTCGTTGGGTCTTTCTATTCTCCACTCCACCTATCTTCCTTTACCTATATGTGGGAACTCGCCTAGAGTGCCGGGACAGGTCGAGGTCCCACAACCAGAGTTTTCTAACCAGCTACATCCCATACAACACTATAGAGTACAAATTTACTCGTAGATATACATAGATAACGTAAATGCATCTACTTCGCGTGTCCGAACCCCGACCAAGCGTCTAGGTTGGCCGGTGGCCGGACGGCTGCGAAAACTAAAAAAAAAAAAGGGCAAGTGCGAGTCTTTGTACTCGTACATGAAGGGTTCCGTGTTACTGTCCTACAATGTTTTAAAACGCTAAAAAGACCGGTTTTTGTATGACGACCCCCTTTAATTTTAACTTTTTTTTATTTTTAGTATTTGTTGTTATAGCGACCATAGTAATACATAATCTGTGAAAATTTCAAGTATCTAGTTAATGCCATTATAAAGATCTAGTTAAAAACGCTGAAAAAAACACGTTTTTTGTATGGCGACCCCCTTTAATTTTTAACTTTTTTTATTTTTAGTGTTTGTTGTTATAGCGGCCACAGTAATACATAATCATTATTAAACGAAGTCAGTCACCATAGCCGAAAACGGCCAGGAAAGATATATATATATATAATACATATTCGATAAAAATTTTAGGTGTCTAGCTATTACGGTTCAAGAGATAGAGCCCTGTGACAGCCACAAATTGTTCTTGAGTTGGAGAGATCATGGTTACCAATAAGTTTGTATACGTAATAAGACGGAAAGTTTATAATGAGACCGAATAAGTTTTTTTACATTTAGACAATTCTAACCAAGAGTTTAAACATCCTAGGATAAATTGGATCTGATTTATAAAAGCCAGATTGATGTGTTCCTAACACCGTAATGGATGTTGGGTTGTGTCGGTTAGCTGGTATTTAGTTGACACGGTGACACAGTTTAGCTTATTATGTTTTCGCTGACATTTATTTAGTACATATTTCAAAACTACTCCCAGAAAGAAGGAGCCATTTTTTGGGAATTAAGTACTTTGATGTATAAAGAAGAGGCTATAATAATACCTATAGTGAAATGATGATATACCTATGTACTTGACTTAGCTCGAACCTTTTTTGTTGAGACTAACGTTTCTAAGAAGTCACATTCTTAGAGGACTCAGGCAATTAAATAAAACCGGTCAAGTGTGAGTCGGACTCGTACATGAAGGGTTTCGTAGGGTAAAAACACGTTTCTTGTAGGTATGGCAATCCCCTTATCTTTTTAAATTTATTTTATATTTAGTATTTTTTGAGTACCTTGTACATTATCGGTGAAAAATTCTAGTGTCTCGCTATTACGGTTCAAGAGATAGAGCCATGTGACAGACGGATGGACAGACGGACAGACATCGGAGTCTCAGTAATAGGGTCTCGTTGGCAACCTTTGAGTACGGAACCATAAAAATTAATGGAAGGGTTTAATTCAGAATCCCAGAGGTAGGCCCGAAACATGAGCCTAAGAATTGCTTTTTATTTGAAGAATTTTGCGAACCCTACGCCTTCAATTTGAATATAATTCATCACCCGAATACCCCTCCTCAGCGGGATACGATGTCATCTGTTAGGATTATCGTGAAGTTCAGTCATTAAGCTTTAACGGCAGTTGTCTGCCCATCGTAAAGACATTCCATTGGCTTTCCTTACCGACATGTGTACCTCTATAGCTGTATTTAACTTGGAGCTTAAGTTTTGCATATTTTGAGTAAGGTCAATGCTTATTTTTAAGTAAAAAACAAAATATTATTATTTTTAATAGCATTAGAATGCTCGGATATTAATCACAATTGGTAGTGCACTCACGGCGTTAACGTGAGGGTCGTGAGTTCGACCCACCCATTTTTTCATCACATATTTCCAATTTGGAAAATACAGAATACTTCTGCAAACTTTTTCATTTTGACAGTATTCCTACTCTTTTTCTATCCACATGTATGGGTAATTTGACTAAAAATAAACATTTCTTGTATTATCCTGTGGAAACTGAGTTTGCGTATCTACTTAACCTGGCTACCGAAACGACATTTGAATGGCTTTTTCCGTTTTGTACTTAGCTCACTGTCTTTTTTTTATGCTTACTTAAAGCGGAAGCACTGTCTAGATAATAATATTTAAAAAAAAGCTTTTGTTTTCTAAAGCTATAACCTAAAAAGTTTAAAATGCTCCTAAAGCCCAAACGTGGTGGCATTATGTTGTTTTATTACGGAAATGCCGTGGCCACCTCCCGGCTTCATCATAAGATCAGGTTATTGGCACTTTAATATTGCATTGACACCTAACTTACATAAGTATGTGAAGTTTCAGCTCAATCGAAGAATGGAAAGTGGGTCAAATTTAGCTTGCAAGTTTTAATTACGGACACATAGACTCGGGACAGGAGAAACTAAATTAAAGCTTGTATCCAATATAGATTTATCTTATAATTATTGCAACCCTTTTTTGTTGTATAATAACCATGAAGTAGGTAGTTATGCCCGTTTTATATTATTTTATACAGTATTTTTACATTCCTTAGCCGTGTGGTTCTCGGCAGAGTAGAATAGGACCACTCCAAGTCTTCCCGTAGATGTCGTAGAAGGCTTGGGAAACACAAGCTGAACAAAGCTTATAAACATCAGTGAGACTTCTTCAATCCGTCTGGCCAGAGTGGAGAGTGTAGGCCACATCCTACTCCTCTGGCTAATATATGGTTATGGTAGTACACAGTGGGTCGTACTCCTGCAGTGGAGATAAAAAACGTATGTATATATGTGAAGTTGCAACCAGAACTCTGATATCGAGATGTAGGATACTGTTAGCGCCAACTTGTAATCTTCTTGTGAACTATGGTGCAGCTTTGCTGTTGTGGTTGCAGTTCCTCGAAGTGGTGTAGAGGTCGCCACATACATATAAAACATTCATTACAACACTATATTAATAATCATAAATAAAAAAAGTAATTTTAACATTACTTATAGATTTTTACCCTTCAAACCTAAATACAATAACAGAAACATAGCTTTCTCGACATAAAATATGCAGACACAATTCCTTTATTGCATTCCTTTCAAGTTCTGTTCATGGTTACAATAAGAATTCCAATACTCTGCCAGTTTCCATACAATCGACGTTGAACAAGTCGAGAAACATAAGCCTCTTTGGCAGCCTTCCACGTGGATATTACCAGGAATACTTCAATTAAATATAGTGAAACTTGCCTGCTCTATCTTTTGACCTTTGGAGATGTTTGCATGAATATGGCGCTGCAGCAAATTTGTTTACTTTAATTATGGATTTACTGTTTTTACAGTACCACAAAAGACAGTAAGAGTATACAGAACGGAATCTCCTAAGGACCCGCCCAACGTAATATGAGTCCCCGTTCCCCGTCCCCGCACCTCTCCCCCGTTCTCACCTTGTCGAGGGGCGAGAGCAGGCGAACACACACTGCACGGCGCACGCGGCCGCACAAGAACGGTGGTGCGGAGACGGGGAAAGGGACGCATATTGCGCGTACCTTAGGAGATTCCGTTATGTATACTCTTCTGTCTTCTGTGACAGTACCTACACTACGCTGTATTTCTTCTTCATCTTAAATGAGGTAAACCGAAAAATGCGAATGCGATCTGCTCGGGGAAAAAGAGCTGGTATTTACATTGATTTTTAGATATGTTTTATAAAATCATTATTTCATTCATCCCAGACTAGCGTGGAGGAATATTAAAATTGCCAGGTTACACTTTCTCAAGCTCTACGTACTTCTGAAGGTACGTAAATTAGGACCCGGTTGTTATCGCTAAGATTAGTAAACAAAAAGACGACATTTGAGATTAAACATTATATTAGGGTCGTACGATTTTACATAAACATTTATATTTCCTATTTAGTCTAGTTTTAAGCCCGGGAATACAAAATATAGTAAGCAAAGAAATGGAAACTTCATACTCACGAATCTAAAATACTATCGATTAGAAAATATAACAAGAAACGTACACTGTTCAATGAAGATACTGTATTACCTATATAAATGGTTCGCCGGACTTATATAATATTAGGTCCTTACATATGAAATTGCCGTTCAGTATCAAAAAAGTGAAACAAGTTTTTTTTAATGAAATTTTTATTTAATCAATCGAAGTATACGCCGTTGTTATCGATACACTTCCGCCATTTTATAGGCAGATCATTGATACCTTTGGAAAAAAGATCCTGGGAGCCAGAGTCTATGAACTGTTTGAAGGCGGTTTTGACTGCCTCATCAGATTTGAAATTTTTTCCTTGTAAAATGTTATAAAATTTTGAAAAAAGTGGTAATCGGTTGGGGCAAGATCTGGAGAGTATGGTGGGTGACGCAGAGGTTCCAGTCGCAGCTCCTCTAACGCGATCGTTTGATGTGCAGTGTGTGGTCTAGCGTTATCCTGAAAGAGCAGTGGGCTAGAGCAATTCATCAGTCTCGGTTGTTTAATGGCGAGCTTTTCCATCATTGTTTGCAATTGTTAGCAATACAAGTCTGCAGTAATCGTCTGGCCTGATCTCAAGAAGCTGTAGTGGATAACACCAGCACTGGTCCACCAAACACTAACCAGAATCTTCTTTTTGGTCAGTTTTCGCTTAGGGCAAGGTTTTGCCGGTTCTCCAGGGTCAAGTCATTGTGATGATCGCTTCCGATTGTCGTACAGGATCCATTTTTTATCACAAGTTAAATCACGGTTCAAAATCCCCTCATTATTGTGGCGATTAAGCAAAGAAACGCAGCAAGCAACGCGTGCTTGTTGGTTTGCTTCAGTCAATTCGTGCGGTACCCACTTTTCGAGTTTTTTAATTTTTCCGATTTGGCGCAAATGGATAAGTATCGTGTTGTCACTTACGCCGAAGGCTGCTGCTAATTCAGAAGTGGTTTGAGATAAATCCGCTTCCATTATCGCCTTCAATTCTTCGTTTTTCACTTGAGTATCAGGTCGTCCACGAGGCTCATTGTGTAAATTGAAATTTCCAGAACGGAAACGTTGAAACCAATAACGCACCGTTCGTTCGTTAGCGGTGCCTGGTCCATACACGTCGTTAATTCTTTGAGTCGTTTCTGCAGCACTGGTGCCACGGTGGAACTCGTATTCGTAAATACCGCGAATTTTCAATTTGTCCATAGTTGTTGTTATAGCAATGTTGAAACTCAAACAAATGATGTTAAAACAAATGAAATACGAATTTTAAAACAATATTTTTCTGGCTTTATTTCGAAATAAATTTGAATTTGGAATTCCTAATGAAACGCAAGATATTTGATTTTAAAGTTGCCATTTACTGTGTTATATAATATAAGGACCTTTATATTATATAACACAGTAAAAGTATAAATAAAAGAAGGAAACTTTATGAACATTTGACTTAAAAATTTAATGATAATGAAAAAGGCAAAGTCTATCGTTTGCATCATTTCATAACGCGAATCATGGATTAGGGTCCCTCCACATAACCTGCAAGAAAAAACTTCGTTCTAATAATTGCTTCAAATAAGAGCAAAGGTATTATATTGTTATTGAGAGCAATTGTCACTTCTTTTCAAAAAACGTAATTTAAAAAGAAAAAATCTACTACCAGTTTCAAAAGATAGTGCAGAACACAGAAATAATAATACTATAGTCATGTACGTAGATAGTAGTATAAAAATAGACATATCGAAATGGGTTCTCCTTCTACATCCCTTTTGTTTAAGGGGCGGTCTTATCTGGTCATGTCAGCCTCTAATCCAAGGGTTGCGATTTATCATTTTTTTTTATAAACAGTTTCGCCCAGATTCGGGATAACATGTTACAGCTGAATTTCAGGGGCGCAGTTTAGATGTCAAAGGTTTATACAATAATACAAACATTTTTATGACAGAAATATTTATCTCCATGCTAATTTAAAGAAACAAACGGGCAAGTGCGAGTCGGACTTGTACATGAAGGGTTCCGTACCACCGTACAATGTTTTAAAACGCTGAGAAACACGTTTGTATGACGGCCCCCTTTAATTATTAACTTTATCTTATTTTTAGTATTTGTTGTTATAGTGGTCATAGTAATACATAATCAGTGAAATTTTCAGGTGTCTAGCTGCTAGCTAGACGGACAGACGGACAGACGGACAGACGGACAGACGGACAGACGGACAGACGGACAGACGGACAGACGGACAGACGGACAGACGGACAGACGGACAGACGGACAGACGGACAGACGGACAGACGGACAGACGGACAGACGGACAGACAGCGGAGTCTCAGTAATAGGATCCCATTTGCACCCTTCGGGTACGGAACCCTAAAAATAAAGTGTACCAAAAACTTCTACAATATCACGTCTCCGCAGTCTTCTTGCAGCTCTAAGCAGATAGAGCCCAGGGCCGCAAGATCTAAAGGCCACTTTTAGCGTGATGGTGGACGAGAAGGTGGAAGAAGGAATCACAATATTAATGGTTTTTTTTTTAATGTCGTAGGACGGCAAACGAACAAGCGAGTCACCTGATGGTAAGTGATCACCGCTGCCCATGGACAACTGCAACACCAGGGGTGTAAAAGCGTTACCGGCCTTTCAGGGGGGGGGGGGGGGGGCTCTGGCTCTCTCACTCACTGAACGAAGCATAGAAGTTGTGAAGCCACTACTCAGTGTGGTACTTCCCCGGCCCATTCATGCTACTAGCAAAACTGAGTTTTACCGGTAGCGTGGCTCTACCACAACTTTGCTAGCCGCATCGCCTATTAGCTTCACATGATTCGCCATTTCGCCCATTCCATTTTACGATTTGCGCAGAAAGAGAACCAGTATGGAAGCAGCTGTTTCTATTCTGATTACTTTTTACCCTTCTGAGTAGCTGAGCCTTGGAGCCCTTGATACTTATCTATCTACCCCGTAAGAGAAAGTCGTAATAACGTGTCTATACCAGAGGTTTGTACTCTTATGTATTCTGTACCAGAGGTGTAAAGGTACGTTCGAGACATACTGGGTGCCCCAGTTTCACAATCTGAACAACCTTTACTATGTTAGCGACGCAAATTAAACAAGCGGAAAACGATTAAAAACTTCACTAAAAAACTATGAATATGCAAGAGCATTGGAAAACAGAACACTAAAAAAACATTTGAATCTGGCGATAACGACTGGAAAAAAAGAAAATGAAATTACATGTGGCCAGCATAGAAATGAAACCCAATAAAGATATAACAAAACTAAACCTCTTTCGTGTGTCGAATATGGAAATTTCATTTTTATTTATTTATTTACAAAATTTATGTACACAACATACAAACAAAGGAACTTACAAAGTAAGAAAATAGAGTACATAGGTACTGCTTAGTTGGAGATTCCAGCATTTATCTCATAGGAAGTGATCTCCGAAATGCCCAGCTAAACTGAATCGCTCTTTTAAGTATGTGTCGACCATACTTTCATACCCGGAAGCATGGTACAAGAATATAGGGTATTCTCCTCCCGCGATAGCCCAAGTAAGACTACGTCACGAAAGTCATGACAAGTGTTACCACTTACCACTGATGGTTCTTTTTAGTAAATTTAATAACTTTCTCAATTATTAAATAAATACAAAATAAAATACTAACTATATCGTGTGATTCATCTAATTAAAATAATTAAATTTATATATTAAATTATTAGTTCATAATTGGTATGTTTAGTTAAAAGATGCATTTTTCTTGAGTAATTCAGTCACACACAGTGGCAAAATTCCCAACTGATGACATATTCATGGGCCAATCACGTGACCCAGCTGACACGGTAAGAGAATATCAGACGAAGTATATTATAATTCCACGCCCGGAAGAACAAATAAGTACCTATTCAATACTCGTTCTACAAAGTGATTAACCGCGAAATTCAACAAAACACAAACAAACAAAGACTAATTGAAGAAGCCTAAAATATTCCAAGTTTGTTTTTTTAATTTACGTAAATTTTAGGGAGGAACTTGAAGTTTGAAGGTTGGTTTAATTTTACTTCAATTAAGCAAGCCAAAAATGTTTTGTATATCATCAGTCATACACAAAACCACAAAACACATAATAAGGGATGACGAACCTATCCTTCAGTATTTTTTTATAGACCTTCTTTAATACAAGTTCACCTATTTAGGTTATTCTTAAATTATCATCTTATAAGGTAATTGCCACGAATTTTGGGTAGGTGTTTGAGGCAAGTTGAAAACTTGTCACATACATCTCCTATTATACCCCAACACGGAACTGCAGACCTGGCTGGTGAGTAGCGGGGCTAAAGCAACCTATGAATTTTTAAGTTTTTTTTTTTAGAAAAGGTATTTGAGGCAATATGCATTTTTTATATGTTGTAGTTTAGTGTTTAAAGAATAAAAAAATCAATAAGCCAGACGATTTGGTCGGGGCTTTGATATTGCCAGGCGCGTGCAAAAGGATTTTTCAAAAAAATATAAGAAAGGTATTTAAGGCAACTTGAAATTTTAAAAGGGTATTACTTATAACTAAAAAATAAGATTCACAAAAGGACAGGTCATTTTGATGGGACTTTCTACCTGCCAGGTCAATCTAAATAAATCATAATGGTGCAAGCGAAACTAGGCCTTATGTCCTTAGTACATAAAGACTAGAGTTGTCTGCTTTGACCGTTGTAGTCATACACACATATACTATATTTTATAACTAATTCAATCCCGTGTGGTTCCGACCACTCCTTCTCTTCATGTGGATGTCGTAAGAGGCGACTAAAGGACTAAACACAAACATGTTTTGTGCTGCTTTGGAGCCCGGGGTGCGCTTTCCCGCTTTTTCTTCTCCAAATATAGCATGCATGTCAATGGTCACTAAGGATGCCAAAGACCTTGCAAAATGGAGAAGAAATAGCCGGAACAGTTTAAATGATATGGCTATAGTTTTACGACCGGTGCCTGCCTGACGTCAACCCTCCTTGGGAATGCAATTGTACGAGCACGAGATGTTTGTGCTTAGTCCTTTAGTCGTCTCTTACGACATCCACATGAAGAGATGGAGTGGTCGGAACCACACGGGATTGAATTAGTTATAAAATATAGTATATGTGTGTATGACTTTTTTTGGCGGCTGGTAACCCAGGAGCTTATATGTCAATTTTATTGCTCCGTATTTAATATTGTAAATTTAAATATTTTTATAGTTTAATTCATTAAATAATATTATTTAATCGTAAAATAAGATAGGTGCTTACATAATTCATAATTTGTTTGTGTAAATTTAGTGTATTTTGTGAAATAATGGTGTTCCAAGTTGACGTTCAGTGGGTATAAATTGTTACCGGCTTTTTACAACTTTTACAAGGTAAGAACGGTACAATATTTAATCCCGTTTATATATTTCACTAAAACACAGCGTCCTTTGTGCACAATTTTTCATATTTGCGAAAATTATCGTACATAAACACATCTAATTTTGATGTAAATTGACAAAGTAGATTAGGTTATGTTATTGTTATTTTTTAGTTAGGTGATCGGTTTTGCTAGCTTTATCGTGCAATTCTAGCCTTTATTATCTTCCCTAGACATTACATCTGTCCCTTTTTGTAAAATATGTCCTCCTCAACCCGTGCTGAGACTGCCCGACAACTGGAAATCCAGCTGAAGCAAGTCTTACTCGAGCTCAAGGCAGAAAAAGAAGACAACGAGAAATTATTACTGGAAAGGGAAGATAATGAACGCGAATATGTATTGATGCGAAATAACAACATTAGACTTGAACAAAAACTCTCTGAGAGTCTTCAGTTATGTGATGATTTGAGTGAGCAGCTGAACCGATCAAAGTTAGAAATAGATTCTTTCCGCCAATGTGGTGATACGTATGAGCAGACCCTCAGACGTACCACTGAATTAGAAAAGGAGTTGGGCGAGGCATACAGACAAATTAATAGCTATGAGCAAGATGCCCAGATGCGTCAGTCAGCAGAGGTGTCCAGCCTATATGACCAGCTCATTGATAGTGTCGCTATGTCTCCCTCAACTAATTCGCCAGTTATTGATCTCACTAGTGAGACATCATCGAGTAGTATTGATTTAGATATCTCAAAATCAATGATTAGTCATAACCAAGTTAAAAAATATGTAAAACTATCCAAAAAAATTAAGAAAACTAATAATAAATTAAAAATTAATCTCAGGAAATCATGTTTATTAAAATCCAGTTCATTAAATTGTAAATTGCAGTCAGAGTTAGAGTTATGTAATAAACAATTGGCGGAAAGTCAGGAGTCATATGAGGACAACAGGATTAGACTTGAATCTCATATTATTAAGTTGCAGGAGGACTATTCCAAATTATTCTCTAAGTATGACCTCCAACAAAAACAAAATACCGAACACATGCTGACTGTGGAGAAATTGATTAACGACAGCAGGTACAATCAAGAAACTCTTGATTTATTAACTAAGCAATGTACCTGCGGGCAATTCACCCAGCCCACCATCAGTGTCTCCACACCAGAGCTCTCTCCTTGTGACGGTAGTTTGTGTAGTAATGTGTCTGATTGTGTTGACTTTATTGACCCTCCATGTAATACAATAGTATTTTCTGACAGTATAGGTCGCAATATGGGTTGCATGTTAAACAAAATTCTAGATAAAACTTGTATAAATTACTGCTTCCCGGATGCAACCTATACTCAAATTTTAGATAAAATGAAATCAACCAAACTGAATTGTAAATCTACTGTTGTATTATTAATAGGCAATAGTAACAAAGTAGGAAAGAAAGAAATAATCAGCTGTATGGATTATTTATCTGAACTAGAAGTAAGCAAAATAATATTATGTGCGTTCCCATATCTACATTGCCAGTCTCCAAAAACTAACAAAATCATACACTATCTCAATACTTTGATACATAATATGACATGTCGTTATAGTGATAAATTAGTGTTTTTTGACACTAACAATTTTATAAGTGAATGTCATGTGACAAAAGATAATATTTATCTTTCAAAATATTTTAGACATAAGATTGCTACATTGATAGCAAATAATATTAATTTTTGGACGAGTTTACATTGTAAACAAGATTCTAGTTTTAAGACACCTACAGACTTACCAAGTTTATGTAACGGTAATTCTGTAGACTTGACGACAGATTTAAACTGACCATTCAGACAACGGGAAGGCCTCATGAATTAAGAATACTTCATCAAAATTTAGAAGGTCTTTCCGGCAAAGAATTATTAGTAGAATTAGTTTTAAAAGAAATGGATGTGGACATTTTATGTTTGACTGAACATTGGCTGCATGAGAGTCAGATGATGTTCAGCCTAAACAACTATAATATTGTTAGCTGCTTTAACAGAAAGTCTGCTCAACGAGGGGGTTCTATAATTTTTATAAAAGATTCTTTCCGTAGCAAAGAGCGGAAGGATATTGTCAGACATTCTGTTGAGCGCTGTTGTGAGGTGGCCTGTGCCGAGCTTGATCATCATATAATTGTTTGTGTATACAGTCCACCAGATAGTAATTTCAAAAGTTTTTTAAAAGCAATGGACCAGGTCCTTAAGTCCTGTTCAACTAGTAAAAAGAATTTAATTATTTGCGGTGATTTTAATGTTGATATTTTAGTACATAATCCAAAGAGCACACAATTCCTAAATCTTTTTAAGTGTTATGGATTAGAAAACTTATTTTTTGAGCCAACCAGAATTACAGCTACATCTGGCACATGTCTTGATAATTTTTTTAGTAATATTCAATATTGTGATAAATCTGTTATCAACAAATTGCCTTCAGATCATTCTGGTGTATATGTAGCTTTTGTCAAAGAGTCCACCAGTAATTTGAGAAAAGATAAGATCTTGTGTAGACCGATTACTTCTAAAAACATAAAAAAACTTAAAAATAATTTAGATAACAAATTATTATCAGTGGTATATACAGGAAATAATCCTGACGACCATTATAATAAACTATTTAGTACTGTTTCCTCTGAGTATTCTAAAACATTGAAACAAAAAAGAGTAGTAGTTCATAGTAAATCACAGTTTAGTGAATGGGCTACTACCGGCATCTACATAAGTAGAAACAGGTTATATGATCTATATGCCCAAAAACAATATAACTTTAATCCTTCTTTTATAGAATATGTTAGAAATTATTCTAAAATATTTAAAAAAGTTTGTAGACGAGCCAAGTCGAATAGTATTAGCAAAAAAATAAATAATGCTCCTAATAAAATTAAAGAAACATGGAGTGTCATAAATAAGGAAACAGGTAAAAATAAAACCAAAGAAAATATTTGCCGAATCAAATGTAGTGGTAAAAATACTTCAAAAACTGAAGAAATAGTAAATATGTTTGATGATTATTTTACTAACATTCCTTTGGAACTCACTTCTAATGTGAGTTCTAGCGCCCAGCGTGCTGAGGCTTTGCTTAAGAGTAAT
This sequence comes from Acrobasis repandana, assembly GCA_963576875.1. NCBI lineage: Eukaryota > Metazoa > Arthropoda > Insecta > Lepidoptera > Pyralidae > Acrobasis > Acrobasis repandana. The sequence goes on from OY756222.1 coordinate 21,065,807, forward strand.
GTTAGCCCTTGTGATTCTAAATTTAATTTTAAGCATGTTAGCCCTAGCGATATAATAGATGCTTTTAAACAGTTAAATTTTAAAAAATCAGAAGATCACTGGGGCATGTCAGTAGCCGTAGTAAGTCATATTATACACATAATTGCTGCCGATTTAGCTTTCATATTTAACGAATGTATTGATGAAGGCATATTTCCTAACTTAATGAAATGTAGTAAACTAATCCCCTTATTCAAAAAAGGAGAAAAAACAGACCCTGGCAACTACAGACCTATCTCTATTCTGCCAGTTTTGAGTAAGGTGTTCGAAAAGATAATGCTCAATCAAATGCTACTTCACTTTAAGACCAATAATCTTTTCCATAGCCAACAATACGGCTTTACTGCTGGAAAATCGACCACCGATGCAGGAGTAGCACTTATTACTAATATCTACGACGCGTGGGAAAACAGAAATGATGCAATTGGATCATTTTGCGATCTTTCTAAAGCATTTGATTGCGTTGATCATCCAACACTTTTGCTCAAATTTCGTCAATACGGTTTTGATGATAAGTCAATTAAATTAATAGAATCTTACTTAACAGATAGGCTTCAAACTGTTGATATAAACGGCGTAAAATCACACGGGTCTAATGTGAAAATGGGCGTTCCCCAAGGTTCAATTCTAGGACCGTTCCTTTTCTTAGTTTATGTCAATGACTTGCCTTACATGGTTGAGAAAGAGGCTGACATGGTGCTGTTTGCTGATGACACCTCGCTAATATTTAAAATAGATCGACATAACAGTGATGCTAGCGCGGTGAACAGCACCTTATCTTTAATTTCTGATTGGTTTTCGGCCAATAACCTCATGTTAAATGCGAACAAGACCCAATGCATTCGATTCTCTCTTCCTAATGTGAATCAAGCCTGCGTTGACATACTAATTAATGGCCAGAAACTCGATCTGGTTGAAAGTACTACCTTTTTAGGAATCACAATTGATTCGAAACTTCAATGGGGCGCTCATATAACTAAACTTTCTAATAGGCTTAGCTCTGCGGCTTACGCTGTTAGGAGAATAAGACAATTGACAGATGTAGCAACTGCTAGACAAGTCTACTTTAGTTACTTTCACAGTCTAATGTCTTACGGGATACTTCTATGGGGGAGTGCAGCCGACATTCAGACTATTTTTCTTTTACAAAAAAGAGCAATTCGTGCTATTTACGGTTTAGGATCGAGAGACTCACTGAGGGAATTATTCAAGGAAATAGGTATACTTACTTTTGCATCACAATTCATATTTGAAAATATAATGTATGTAAGGAAAAATATTTCCATGTTCAATAAAGTAAGTGATTTTACAGATAGAAATTTACGTAATAAGAATGACTTAGTTAGCCCGTATTACAGGCTGAATACAGTCAGTAAGTCTTTTATGGGGAAGTGTATACTTTTTTATAATAAATTGTCAGAATCGGTCCTTGATATGCCAGACAGAAAATTCAAAGCTTATGTAAAGAAAGTACTTTGTGAGAAGGCTTATTATAGGACCGATGACTATCTTAAAGACAAAAAGGTCTGGCTTGAGCTTGGCGCGGGTCCCTCTTAAAGGTTTGTATACTTAGACATGTCATAATTTAGGTACATTGGTACATACTAAATTTACAAATTGACATTATTTTAAATTTCGTAATTCTTATAATTCAATTTAATTATGACATAATAAACAATGTAATCTCTGTCCATCTATATAACTAATTTTAAGTTTTTAGTTTGTTAGTTGACGTCTTTGGAGAAAACGTGCAGTGCAGTTTGTTGCCGCTTCTTCTGCACTTGCGCCTAGGAAGCGGCGTAAACTTAGCTTTAAGTAACGATTTGACGTCAACATTTGTGCAAAACAAAACAAAGTGACTATTATTAGGAGATATTATAAATATCCTATGATAATAAAGATATTTTGAATTTTTTTTTTTTTTTTGAATTGACTACAACGATCAAAGCAGACAACTCTAGTCTTTATGCCTAAAGGACATAAGGACTTAGTTTCGCTTGCACCATTATGATTTATTTAGATTGACCTGGCACGTAGAAAGTCCCATCGAAATGACCTGTCTTTTTGAGGATCTTATGTTTTAGTTATAAGTTATAAGTTGTACCCTATTAAAATTTCAAGTTGCCTCAAATACCTTTTTTATATTTTTTTGAAAAATCCTTTTGCACGCGCCTGGCAATATCAAAGCCCCAAACAAATCATCTGGCTTATTGATTTTTTTATTCTTTAAGCACTAAACTACAACATATAAAAAATGCATATTGCCTCAAATACCTTTTTAAAAAAAAAAAACTTTTATAAATTCATAGGTTGCTTTAGCCCCGCTACTCACCAGCCAGGTCTGCAGTTCCGTGTTGGGGTATAATAGGAGATGTATATGACAAGTTTTCAACTTGCCTCAAACACCTACCCAAAATTCTTGCCAGCTCTCGGACCATGAGGGTGCGACCTGGAATACGCTCATAGAATAATGATACTAATAAATTTATTGTAAGAAATTTCCCTCTTTCTTTTGGTCACCAATTTTACACTAGTCTTACAAGAACCTTATCGGTACAAACTTTTATTAATTATTCCTGCGGCCTCCCGCCCAACATAAATCATAGGATTACAACATGAAGGCAGCTAAACGGATCATCGGCTCCGGATCGCGATAAATCTTCCAACGTGCTTTATGAAAAACTAAGACAACGTTCACAGTGTGCGAGTTGCTAAATGGCGAGTTGTATCAACACAGTAACCTTATATGTGTGTAAAAACGCGGACCTGCAGTGAAATTTTCATGTGCTTGAATTGACGCTCACGCCTGCCCCTAAATAAAATGAAGGCATGCCATCTTTTTCTTGTTTTTCTTTAATATTTTTCTTTTCGGTCGGATCTCTATGTTTTCTGCGCAAGAGTGGTACTCCGCGTTGTTTGTCTTGCTCCAAATCAGATATAACTTTCACCAAAGAACATAATATGTCAAAATATGATTTTTTTTATTTTTTTCCCTTTGAAACTCTGATTAGCTGAATGGTTCACATTTTTGGTGTTTTTCTATTTAATTCTTCGTGCTCCGTTTAAACTAGATAATACGAGTAGTAAATCTACGATTAGTAGAGCGCAAGTATGGGCGCATTGCGCATCTATTCTTGACTGATCCCAATTATTGACCCATATTACTTGCTCTCTACGTTTTTAAAATAGTAATTATCTGCCTTCTTTACAGCCTATGTCAGCTTTCTGCTCGATCTTCCTTGCTCTCCAAATCTTTTAAGACAGCCTTTTCGACATTGAGTCTTAGAAAGTATCTACTTCACTCGCATCGTTTACTATCACTCAATATGAACTAAGTATGCTTAAGAAATACAACGCTAAATCATGGTCTATTGAATTTCGTACGGTGGTTAATATTTTACATGTTTTCAATCGTGGCACAGTGGAAAATCTGCTGCAAAAAGATATAATTTCTTCGTTTTTTGTTGCACTCCGATGTTTCGCATTTATCAACCGATTCTCGTGAAAGTTTATAAGCAGGTTCGATAAATATAGAATTTTTTGTCGAACAAGGTTTTAGACTTTTTTCAAAATGGCGGAGGTATGGGTGTTTAAAACTTTAAGAAAATCATATTTCAGCCATTTCGAAAAAATGTCAAATACGTCATTAAACTTTTTTTTATCCTTATTAGTGCGCAACTTTTTTGTCTAAACACCTTTTTTATCCGATAAACTTCAACGGGTTGGGGGTGAGTAGCGAGGTTTATAGCTCACAGAGCCACCAGTAACTTGTTGTTTCAGTTTTCATCGCAAAAGTGCATAATCTAATCACAAATTCCAAAATCACTAATAGGCACTGACAATCAACTTTTTTCGACGACATTGATAAGAGCTTTTGACTACCTAAAAGTTATATCCTATACTATATTTATTTTACAAAAATATGATATATACCTACTTACCGAAAATAAGATAAAAGAAGTCAAATGTCCCACAACTCATGACAAAAAGGACAAGAAATGCTTCGCAGGTATTTTGAAGGGCCATTGATTTGAGAGCGGGGTCGATATCATCAAATGCTGTGCACGTGCCGGGTACTCTGATTCCGGCTGCTGTGGCAGTACGTAGGGGTGTCATGCGGGGTTTTGTATTAAACCAGCAGTTCCCAACCAGGTGGGCACGCCTCCCAAGGGGGCATAGAGAGATGTCAAGGGGGCGGAGAGCGTTCGCATTTTCTTTTATTTTTTTAATTTTTTATACTACGGTGGTAAACAGGCAAGAAAAAAAAAATAAACAAAAACGAGACAGACAAATTCCACGCAACGCGATAGTTTAAAAGTATTTAAATATGTCACTTATTGAAGGTCATTATTATAAATAATTTTTATTGCAAAAGCTACAAACTACTAGCGTTTCGGAACGACCACTGCTGGGAAGATTACGCCGAAAGAAACCCAGTTCAGTTTAAATAAATATATAGGAACAAATCACACTGATTAAGCTAGCCCCAAAGTAAGTTTTTAAACTTGTGTTATGGGATACTAACTCAACGATAATATATAAACTATAACTGTAAAAACGAGCTGTATTGGAAATAAATAAAAAAAAATATATAAAAATATTTTATGATAAATACATATATAGATCAACACCCAAGACCTACAGTTTTCTACCCAGCTTGATGTGTTTCGCACCTTGTCTATAAGCCTCAAACCAAAATGCTACGCTCTATGGCCATCGCATCGTCGTTCTGTGTGACTTAAAATATATTAATTTCAAATTTGAAGTTTAAATCCCGAGAAATCGCAGCCCTACAAATGAGTCGCTTGTGTCTCCATACGTGCGGTGGGACTTTAATCAAAACTTATTATGTTTAATATTCCTTCAAATGGAAATTTCCTAAATGACAGTTTTAAAAGTAATATACTGTTTGCTGTAATTAGTTTCATTTACTTTGATAAGTACTTATGTTTGTTTTTAAACAAGCTTTGTATAAAACAATGAAAAGTGCTTATCATCGTCATCATCCTCACGTGTTCCCGGTTGCATCGTCAGCGGTTACGCTTCAGAGCCCGGGGTCCGCTACCTAACCTAGGTGATTCGACGAGGTTAATGGTTTTTACACAGAGCGACTGCCGTCTGACCTCCGCAACCCAAAGGGTAGACCAAAACCAATCCTGGCATAGGTTTAAACAAACGCTAGATGGCGTTCGGGACCCACAGCTTTACGTGCCTTCCGAAGCACGGAATCATCTTTTTTTTCGGATAATTAGGGGATTCAAGCCTACAATATCCTAACCAGACAGGAAACAACTTTTCACATAGTATGCTTCCCAGTGGGTTTTGAACCCATGACCTCCGGATCACAAGGCAAACGCCTTGACCACTGGACCTCGGAGGCAGTCATGAAAAGTGCTCCTAATTACGAATCTACCCAAACTCGGTGGGGTTATGTTGTTTTATTACAGAGATTGGCATCTCTGCCTCCTGGATCCAGCACGGATCAGGTCTTTGATATCATAGTATTATTACTTTGGTCTTTGTATATACTCGTATAGTACTTTGGTCTCACAACAAAAGATTTTACAAAATAATTTTTAAAAATATTATTTTCTTAATCTGGACGGTTTGAAATAAAAACTATTCAAACCGTCAGATTAAGAAAATAATATTTTTATTCTGGAGGTTCTGGGGCCGATTTCCAGCCAGCGCAAGACAGAAAATGGCCTTTTTAGGGTTCCGTACAAAAAATTAAAAAACGGAATCCTTATAGGATCACTCGTGCGTCTGTCTGTCCGTCCGTCTATCACAGCCAATTTGCTCCGAATCTACTGGACCGAATCAGGCGAAATTTGGTAGAATGTTGTAATCCTATGACCCAAACACATATGTGCAAAGTAAATAAATATTTTTTTAAGGGTTATTATCATAGTATCATATATCAAATGAAAGGGCTCGTTATGAGGATCTCAAATGATTATTTTTTATTATTGTAAAATTAATAGTTTTGATTTTATTCGTGGAAGAAGACGAAAATTAATTAATAACCCATTGTAATCAATCAAATATGAGATTGTGTGCAATAAACTTAAATAAATAAAAAAAATAAAAAAATACCATTCCTTCCTGATCTCCGAAACTACAGAGCCATAAATTTTGAAAAAAAAACCAAATATAGATCATTGCTTGTAGATTACAGGAAAACCTATAAGAATTCAATCAATTGTACGGAACCCTCTCCACGCGAGTTTAACTCGCACTTGGCCGGTTTATTTTGTAAAAGCTTTTATTGTGAAACCAAAGTACTAGTCAAGACAAATCAAATGAGCTCAAACACGATAGGTTTTCGTCGTTTCATTACTGAGTTCCTATGGCTACCAATTTTCTGTAATAAAGTTACCTAAATAAATAAAGTAGTGAGCGGGTTACATAGCGCGTTCACGAGTTGACGCGTTTGTCGCCAAAATACCGACTTTACCCGGTGCGTAACTTCGACGGATATCCGCACATAATAAGCCCACGGCGTATTCCGCAGATATCGGTACGCGACTCATCAGCGATCATTGTTGCGGGACTGAGCTCGTGTCCACTGTATCAGAAGGTACGATAACATAAATAAATTATTACATTTTATGTCTCTCAAAGTTTTTACTGTTTGAACTTTTGAACCTACATTTGTTCCCTTGTACAAGTAAATTGGTAATGTTTTCAATCTAGCAAGTATGCGTAAACTGTAAGTATTTAAGAACACTTATGATTAGTGAGGGATAAGTAAGCTCTAGCTGGTCTCGGCTCTCGGTCTAACATTTCTTATTTTTAGCTAATTTACACGCAGCGTTACGTGCCTATATTGTGTTTGAATTACCTTTCTTTTACCTATTCCGCGTAACTTGCGCATGTTGTGAACAGTGGGTACGAGTAGAAATTTTATGAGACGCAATATGCCTGCGCATAATACGCTGTGTGTGCTTCGACGGTTATATTCGTTATAAGTATTATTCACTTACATGAGCTGGGCTCTGTCTGCTTAGAGCCGTAAGACCCAATATGCTCTGTCTGCCCCATTAGTGATAAAGACGTGCTAGTGTATGTACGTATATAATAATATACTTGAAAAATATGTTACCTTGCTTGCAGTACCGTATCACGTGGTGTGTATAGCGTATTTACAATGGAAACGCGTAATATTTCAATAAGGGCGTGCGCTATGATTGCTCGCGTGCTGCTCACTCAATTGATTGCGTTACTGAGTCCTCAATTCGAAGCCTGCGTGCCCCGAAATTGTTTTGTTTGTCGTTTGCATATTTTGGCAACTTATCCTACTGCAGTCATATAAGAGTTACGCTTTTGACTACCTCCGTGGCGAATTCGTAACCACGCTAGTCGTCTACCATTCGGCGGCTCTAGGTTCGATTACCAGGCAGGGCAGGTTGGAAAATGGTTTATATATGTATTTTTTATAAAATAGTATTGTTGAGTTAATATTCCATAACACAATTTTAATGAACTTACTGTTGGGCAACAATCAGTGTGATTTATCGCTATCTATTAATTTATTACATTTATTTAAGTGTATTAGAATTTTTTATACTCCCTTCATAGAGAAGATAAATGTTTCATTAAAATAATTCTTAATAGTCCAGGTGTGAATAGCCAGATAATACTGGTTAAAACAAGTTGGAACCGGCTCGAACCGGCAATATCGGCTTTAATAACCGGAATGGTCCGGATTAACAGCTCGTAATCGTAGTGAGTTAACGCCGGGGTGCGGTTTTACTCAAGCTTTCATTGTTTCACTGTATGTATGGGATGGTATTGTCGCCAGAATTTAATGAAACTGGATAAGTGCCAGTCGGGTATTTCCCTGTGGTTTCCGACCTAGAATAGGACCACTTTATCTCTTCCTGCGCATGTCGTAAGAGGCGACCAAAGGACTGAGCACAAACATGTTTTGCTGCATTTTATCATTAGATTCTAAAATATTAACTTTATAAGTAGGTTAAGTCATCATTAAGTTTAGTTTTATTTATTTATATTAAAGTTGGGGCGAAAACACATTTAAATAAAACTAGTAGTTCGCCGCAAACTTAGACCTCGCGATTTTTTATTAATATTTCAATAACTACTAAACCGATTTTGATGGCCAACGAATTCGAAAATTCTATTGATATTTCCTAAATGCTTACCAAATTTCATCAAAATCGGACCATCGGTTCGGCAGTTATCGCGGTACAAACATACATACATAAGTGCATACATACAACCAATGTGTTTTCGCCCCAACTTGAATTATAGCCCTCGCTCGCTTCATTCGCTCGGTCAATTTATTGAGCCAAAAGCTACAATTTAATTTAAATTTTAGTTAGTTCTCTTTTCTTTCAATTACTTAATTTGTTTATGATTTTGTTGCTCAATAAGTCTCTTTATCATTATGTTAAATATTATGTAGTTAATTTAGAGGTTTTTTACCATTAAATTAACTAGAATCTAAAACTTGAAACCAAACTAAAAAGATACTGTTTTTATAATGAATGAACACAGTGTTTCTTCAATTTTAACTCAATTTTATTTAACCTTCAAAAGTTGTTCTAGTTTAAAACAATTTAATAACTACTACAAAAATTAAAGAGTTATTTGAAACCTGGCATATAGATACTTGTTATTTTTGTGTGTGTCAGATTTTTCAAATTATTATATTAGATTATAGATGTGTCGTGTAGTTCCCGGTAGAGTAGAATAGGACCATTTCAAGTCTTCCCGTGGATATCGTAGAAAAGCTAAATAAAGCTTATACACATCAATAAGACCTCTCCAACCCGTTTGGCCAGCGTGGAGAGTGTAGGCCAAATCCTCTGACTGCTCTGACCATTTATGACTCTGACTGCTCTGGTAGAATAGAGAGGGGTTGTGCTCCTGCAGTGGAGACTAAAAAAAGACCTGATGGTGATGATGATTAGATTATAGATACTAAAAACCTAGCAGTAAAAGCGTATAACTTTTTAACCAACTTTTGCGCCCACAGACCATGGATCAAGATAGACACAGCCTCTGTATGAATTTGCGTGTCGATCTGACGAATGAACTTCATTTAGGATCGTCACTTTTAGTCCGTATATGTCAAAAAAAAAAAAAACGTTGCAAGAAAAAACCTTCTTTTGTAAGTCAATTTCTAATTAAATATTGTATTGAAAATTTTTGCTTTTGGTTGTTTGGATGAAAATTTGATGTTCGTTAAAGTTGTTTCGAGTGATTATAGTTACATTCTGCACATGTATTTTTTATATATTACTTAATACAAATCTCTTACATGCTGGTCTGGGAGAAAAGAAAAAACTTGAAGACATGAAGAATATATCAGCTGATTCTCTTTCCGCGCAGATCGTAAAAGCGGATTGAGAGAATGGGCGTTCGAGGCAATGGCATCACTATTTTGATTTCTTTTTTCACCTTCTCAACATCACGCTTAAAGTGGCCTTTAAGTCTTGCGGCCCTGGGCCCTGTCTGCTTAAAGCCGCAAAACCCAAAATGCTTTATCTGCACCATTAGGGATAAAGGCAGTGTATGTATGTAATTATTTGTATATAGAAAAAAATAAAAATACTGATCATTATTATGAGACTGTCGTTTTCTACGTACCCCCTAACGTAGCTCGAGCATGAAAATATAAGGGGGAAACTAATTTCTCGTCGATGCGGCTGATTACGCTCGGCCATTTCTCATCGCTGTCAATATTGGCTGTCGTTGTTTGCACAGGGATACTGATTGACTTAGCGCGCCAGATGATGTACTCATCTCGTAAACTACTCGTAGTAGTTCGCCGCGAACTTAGACCTCGCGATTTTTTAATTAATATTTCAAAAACTACTGAACCGATTTTGATGCACAACAAACTTGAAAATTCTATTGATATTTCCTACATGTTTATAAAATTTCATCAAAATCGGACCATCGGTTCGGCAGTTATACATACATACATTTGTATGTAATGTGTTTTCGCCCCAACTTGAATTATAGCCCTCGCTCGCTTCGCTCGCTAGGTCAATTTGATATCAGAAGAAAATATTAATAAGGTTCGATCCCCAGTCAGAACAAGTTCGAAAATTGCCTTTTTCAAATTATCCTTTCACAATATCTTGGGTGTTCAACCACCAGAACACCCAAGATCCAGGTCAACTCGAAAATACGGGAATGATAATGTAAAATAATAATTCATTTTTTAACAAAAAAAAAAACAACTGACTTAATTTTTTTAGGAGTTTCGTCTATATCTCCAAAGTTCTTCATCATGTCTTCACCAAATTAAAATGGGACCAACTTAGTAGTAAAGGCTTTCAAATAAAAAAAGAATAATTAAAATCGATTTACAATTGGCGAAGATATCGCGTTACAAACATACATAAAAAAAAACATTCAGTCGAATTGAAAACCTCCCCTTTTTTGGAGTCAGTTAAAAATTGCACTACTATTCAGTTAGAAATACGTTATCAATGAAAGAAAGCTTGAAAGCTTATGGGATGGATTACGTAATTAGCACTCAGATGGATGACCACAGAAGCAGAAGCAGCTGGTACATTTTAAGTTTTTTCTTTAAAACCAGTTTGACCTATGTTAACTATTTCATTTCGAGATGATATTTTCAATTCATCCCATTGTAATACTCATTTAATTCAAGTGAGCAATATTTATTTATAGAAAATCGAATCCATTCGCTTCAAATGTGCATTTTCATGAACAATCCAATTTTCACTCGACATTACAATACGTACTCAAACGTCAATTGAACGAATGAAATGACAAAAAGTATTTTACGTTCTTTCAATTGAACGAAATTGAAAATAATGTTGGTATCGGTGAAACGTTAAAAAAATATCTACTACTCGTATTCGCGACATGGGTTGATTTGGGTGCAGTTGTTTATACTTAATTAAATTAGTTTATATTTTTTATTATTCGAGTTTTCAGTATCAAGAATAATAAATGGGAATATAATTGTTAGGAACACTAAGAAAAAATTATATTAGTAGTATACTAAACTTATCAGAAGTTAAGTGTAATAAAACACGTACTGGCGTATTCACTTATTATTTTATTTACAACACTGATATTACAATTAAATGATACTCGATGAAATATCCAACAATAACCACAGATACCCTATACAAGTTAACATTGAAATCCCCCAACATAACCGCCCAGTTCAAGCGATCCGTTCTCCTTCAGTGCCCTTCCATCACTGACAACCAGTGTTGCCCGTGTATTCATTTCAATACCCGTTACAATAATAATGTTTTAAAAGTAGTATTGACTTGAACAACAGTTTTCACTTTTGGAAAATGTATTGCATTAAAATAAATAAATATTAAATTAATAATAAAATAATTAACATATGATCAATAACCCTTATATAAGTAAATCTTTTGATATCAACAATATTTATAGTTATATTTTTTATTATTCGAGTTTTCAGTACCAAGAATAATAAATAAATGGGAATATTATAATTGTTAGGAACACTAAGAAAAATTAATATTAGTAGTATACTTACTAAACTTATCAGAAGGTAAGTAAATCTTTTGATGTCAACAATATTTATAGGGACTAGGTCAAAAAGTATTATTTAGTCCGTCATTTGGTCCGTCGTTATCAAAAAATAATGATTCATGAATTCGGTTTAAGAAATTAGTAAAAATGCACGAAGGTACAGAGCATCGAAGTTTCAGTCCTTTCTACTGTAAAATTGCATAGCAAAAAATACTATGTGTAATAGAATAAATAATCCTGCGGTAAAATATGATCTTAACTTAAATTAAAGTTCAAATTGGACGACAAGATATCATTCGTTCAATTTCGTCAATCCATTTAGTTCATAGACATTATATTGAAATGTCCCCCGCGAGGGCCCATTAAAATTAATTAAAACTCTGTTCATCAAGTACGTAATGACGCTCGCAAAAAACGCTTGTAAAGTTTTTAATTATCCGACTGCGCCAGAAGGAGGGTTATGTTTTTCGAATGTGTGTTTGTATGTATATTTCTGTGGCATTCTCTGCAACCTAAACGGCTTGATGGAAAAGCTTGAGGTTAGTTTGAACTCTGAGAGTTCTCTTTATTAAAAATTATAAAATCCAAAACGGCGGATTTTTGGCGCCAAATTATACACCTTCACAAAACCTGGGATTTGGAAAAACATTGGAAGACATTGGGAAAAAAGTGTGATACCAAAATAAAGGATTTTATATAAGTTTTACAAAAATATATAGAATTTATATGTTTAAATGTAATTTGGAATAAGAAATGCTAAAAAACAACATATTACCTCGTTCGTGTTCCCGGTTGCATCCTAGGCATAATGATGTTGTAAGTTATGCAGTCGGGTTTTTTTTTGTACACATAACCAGTTACATTACTAGAATTTTGATGAGAAAAATATATTTGGTGTGTCTTACTAATCAAATTGAGTGTGTCCAATGATTTCAAAGGCATGTGGCTCATCTCAATTTGTTTCGTTAACTTATTTTTCAAAATTATATTTTTACTATTATAACTTAAGTACATTTTTTAAAATTATGCAGCCTCATTTGTCTACCGTAAACAAGACTCAAAAATGGAGGACTGAGGAATCTAGTAGGGTTACTCTACAAGCGGCACGAAAGACGTACGTCACTGCGTATCCGCGTATCCGCGTATCCGCGTTTTAGTGTCAAGTAACATAGAGCGTTAATATATAATGATAAAGTCTAATTTGGTTTGACATATAAATAGGACGTCACTATCGAAAGACTATCGGATTATTTTATCGAGAAATTCCCCTGGGCCAGTATAAAAAAAGGAAATAAATAAGCGGCCAAGTGCGAGTCGGACTCGCCCATGAAGGGTTCAGTAGCAGCAAGTAACATAATATATAAGTTCTAAAGGTAAATTGCGGTTTACGATTTATTACGTATAAAAAAATAACTATCTATCATACCGAGACCGCTATAGTTTTAATTGAAAGAGATTGCTTCGGCGATAAGGCCGCCTCTTGTACCTTATTTATTTATAAGTTCCGTAAACTTTGTAATTTTTTATTGTTTTTTATTTGGTGCAATAAAGATTTTTGTATTGTATACTTTGAAGTATATACCACATTTTTTTCAGAATTATTTTAGTAATATTTCAAAAGTTACGGTGGGGGTACACCTCAAATTTCAACTTTGTATTAGATTATTTCAAGACTAGGGGGGTTTGATCTACATAGTTTCAAAGTAGTTTTTATTGCATTTTAAAAGACCTTTTCAATGATACCCCACACGTTGGGGTTAGTCCAATTGCATTTTTTAAATTCACTTATCGTTGTATGGGACCAAGATGGGCTGAAAAAAAAAAAAAATTTCATAATTTTAAAAACTTTTGGAACTTCAATATCTATCTCCACCAATTTTCGTGACAATCGGTGCAGTAGCGGCGGAGTACGAACCCGGACGGACAGACAGACAGACGGACGGACGGACGGACGGACGACGGACGGACGGACGGACATGACGAAACTATAAGGGTTCCTTGTGGACTACGGAACCCTAAAAAGGAAAGAGCAAAACAAAAATAAAATCATTACACAAAAATATTTACCTACATTTCAGTAATCTATAGGTGAGCTTTTTACATGATCAGCTTTTTACATGATCAAACGTGTAATAAATAAGCGTACGTAAAAAGCGTGGCATTTCACTTTAAAATTAGAGTGCTTTTTGTAATTAAAACCATCCCAGCGGTGCATTAAGCTTCGAAATAAACAATCTCCAATTTTAAAAGACTTTAAAAACCCATTTATTTGGCCTGAAACCTCTGGGGTTTCTAGTTTTAATCAATCATTCCTTTTAATTTGTTAATGCTTGCGTTTATCGTCATTTATTTTTTGTTGTATAAAAGGGGAAAAAGAGATTATCTAAATAAGATAGATAACAACATATAAAAAAGCTAACTTTTACATTTGTATAAATTCACTCTAAAAATCGTGTCCTTGTGGTATGGTGCCTAGAACGCTGGCTTCGGCGTTGGATCGCTATTGTTTTATTTCTGTACAAGTATTGTCTTGTGATCCGGAGGTCCCACTGAGAAGCGCATACTTTGCGACAAGTTGATTCCAGTCTGGTGAGGATATTGCAGGCTTGAATCACCTGATTATCCGAAAAGAAAGATGATGCCAAGCTTCAGAAGGCACGTAAAGCTGTGGGTCCCGAACGCCATCTAGCGTTTGTTTAAACCTATCCTAGGATTGGTTCTGGTCTACTCTTTGGATTGCGGAGGTCAGACGGCAGTCGCTCTGTGTAAAAACCAGTAACCTCGTCAAATCACCTAGGTTAGGTAGCGAACCACGGGTTTTGAAACGTTACCGCTGAGTATGCAACCGGGACTACGCTCGGATGATGAATAAAGATACTTTGAATTGAATTGTGAAAAGCAAGAAATCTTGAATAACATTCAATATCAGCATCATAATGACACTCATTAAAAATTAATCGGCGTAATGTAATATCGAAAATTCTTCACTCTGGAGATCATTATGGACTCATTAAAAGTAATGTCTAACATAAGAGGTTTTGCATATTCCATCAGATATGCATGAGTTTCTGGAAAGCAAATTGAGATTTTGAAATCAGCGCCCATTTTATATTTCGAACGTACAGATTTACTGAAAAAAAAACTGTTATACACGTCAGCTCCGGGAGCTTTTTCCGGGAAGTCCAGGTCCGGGGTTTAGTTGGGGTTTGCTTTAAATTTTTTTGTAAATTGATTCTAGTGGAGTTTATAATGTGAAATTGGTGTAGTTTGGTGTTATAAATACGCATACTCGTACTCATGAACAATATGGGAAATAGTTTTAGTGGACAGTAGTGATATTTGCTAAGCGGAAGACGCCCTTCAAAGGGCGTCTTTTAGGTGTCGCGAGTCGTCCGCCACTCAATCGGCTATGAAAATCAGTGAACTAATTAGTATACGATTACGATTACAAAGCTCCCTTGAAGCTATCAAAGGACCTACACCACTCTTTGATTGAAACTTGTTAAGTTGCGTCGTTTTATTACAGGGTTCCTTTAGCCATCTTCCGGCACCTTCATCAGATCAGCTTCTTGTCATAATAATATTGCATTGTCATCTCATTTACATTAGCATACAAAATTCTTAATCAGAAACCAGAAAGTGGTTCAAATTTTACTTGCAAGATTTGGCCCAAAAATTAACAAACTGGGCAAGCTAAATAAAATCTTCAAAAGATAAAACATATTTAATAGATACATACTCGTACATACATACTGTATGCTATGTATTTATACTGTCACGCCTGCTTCCCACAGGGGTAGGCAGAGACTATGGACCTCCACTTGCTACGATCCTGACAGACCTCTTTCGCTTCATCTACACTCATCTACCTCTTCATACCTGCCCTTCGGTTACGGGTACTTCTTACCTCTCCTTTTTTTAGAACGCCTGCAATCTGATCGCAGAACGTTCGCCGAGGTCGACCCTGTCTCGCTCTTCCTTTCACACTTGCCGTATAAATATTTTTTGTTAATCTCTTTTCATCCATCTTTTCTACGAGAAAGCATGAAAGTAGAATAAATGCAGTTGAAATGCAAGCGCTGAGGAGTATGTGTGGTGTTACCTTGAAAGATCGAATGAGAAATGATGTTATAAGGGATCCGTGTGGAGTGAAAGAGAACGTAGTGACAAAAGTAGAGAAAGACATGTTAAGATGGTTTGGGCATGTATGCCCAAACCATCTTAACATGCCTTTCTCTACTTCTTTCAAGGTAACACCACACATACTCCTCAGCGCTTGCATTTCAACTGCATTTATTCTACTTTCATGCTTTCTCTGCCATACCCAACTCTCACTACCGTACATTAAAGTAGGTATTAGTAGTATTTAATAGATAAATGATGGAATTTCTTACTGAATATATTATTATTACTTATTTAGGACGCAAAAACTATAAAATAATAGCATTGCGGTACAAACACAGCTGAGGTGATACGCCGCAAGAATCAGTTGAGCGTAAAAAATGGAAAATAGATTTCGTCGGACTAGAGGCAATATCGCGTAGAAAAATTCCATTTGTTTTTATGTCTAATGCCTCTAGTGCTAGATTTATGCGCATAATAACCGGCGATTAGGAAAATACGGAATCTCCCTGCTATGCTGATTTGCCGATAACGCGCTGATATTGCTTCTGGGATTTACTTCCAAATAGCTGCTGAGTTATCGCTGGAAATCATATTTGGGATCTTTTATGAAATTCACCTTACTATCACGTCTTTATCCTTAACGGGATAGACATAACCTAAAGCGGTAGCCCGTGTCCGTGTGGTTCCCGGCAGAGTAGAATAAGACCAGTCCAAGTCTTCCCGTAGATGTCGTAGAAGGTGATTTAGGGAACACGAGCTAAACAAAGCATCTTCTTCTTCGTCTAAGCGCGTTCCCAGTTGCATCCTCAGCTGTGCTACTTCGGAGCCCGGGGTGCGCTTTCCTGCTTTTTCTTCTCCAAATATATCATGCCACCCAAGGATGCCAAAGCCCTTGCAAAATGGAGAAGAAATAGCCGGAACAGTTTAAATGATTTGGCTATAGTTTTACGACCGGCCGCCTGCCTAACGTCAAAACTCGTTGGGAATGTATTTATGCGAAAAGTTTTACAACCGGCCGCCGCCAGACGTTAACCCTCCTTGGGAATGCAATTATAGTCCTTTAGTCGCTTCTTACGTCATCCATAGGAAGAGATGGAGTGGTCCTATTTTAACCCGAAACTACACGGGAGCTAAACAAAGATTATAAACATCAATGAGACCTCTCCAACCCGTCTGGCCAGCGTGGAGAGTGTAGGCCAAATCCTCTGACTGCTCTTAATATATGGCTCTGGTAGTACAGAGAGGGTCGTGCTCCTGTAGTGGAGACTAAAAAGACCTGATGATGATGATGAAATTAACTTTATATCACGTCTTGTTCCTTTACGGGATAGAGCTCGTAGGCCCGGTGGGAGTACGCATTGCTAACGTTTTCGCAAGTTAAGCAACACCGAACGCGGTCCGTACTTGGATGGGCTACTAGTGGTTTGTGGTCAGTAGCATTAAAAATTCTCGAGCTTCTCCGCGATTCGGAAGGCACATAAAACCGTTGGTCCTAGCTGTCATAATTGTATAGCCGTCGTCAAGGTAATTCAGATGCCTTTCGGCAGCTTGAAAAATTCGACACCAAGTGTTGGCCACTTACACACACGAAAAAGAAGAAAGATGGGATAGACAGAACTTAAGGCGGTAAGACCTAGGCCACTTTTTGGATGATGGTGGGCGTGAAGATAAAAAAGGGAATCGAAATAGTGATGGATTGCTATTGCTAGCCGCATCGCCTATTAACATGATTCGGATTGTCGCCCACTCCCTTGATCGGCGCGATCGTTTTTACGATCTGTACGGGAAGAGAAGCAGGTGATACATTCAACGTTATTTTTTCTCCCAGACCAGCATGGAAGCCTGATGAAGTATTTTTTTTTATTTAGTTAATACCGTATAACACTACGTTGAGTTTAAACAAAACATGTGCGAAAACGTGCACACCAAATCAAATAAACTACCACAGCCTAATCGTTTAAACTATCCCGGCTATTTCTTCTCTAATGAGCAAGGTCTTTAATTGGCATCCTTGGGTGACCATTGACATGAATATTATATTTGGAGAAGAAAAAGTGGGAAAGCGAACCTCTGGGCCCCAACACAGGGCAGGATGCAACCGGGAATGCGCTAAGACCAAGAAGTAAGTTAATAATAGACATCATAAAGTATGAGGTCTCGTAAGACCGATGCTTTGACTTAATTTCTCTGGACGGGGACAGATGATGATTATAATGGTCGGTTTTTGTTCCCGGCGATTGTCAACTCTTATTAACTGGATAATAACCAGCTTTTATATAAAGAAGGATCTGTTTTAGTTGATTTTGCAGTTGTTATAATCTGACTAAACGAAACTATACTATACACTATTGATTTATACAGCATTACATGCTCGGAAGAATGTCTAAATTAAAAATATGTGATGAAAAATTTCATGACATGACATTTAAACGCATGAAATTCGAACTCACGCCCCTCACATCTGTACGGTTCAAAGTCACGGTAACACTGAGTGCCCTTCCAATTGTGTTACCGTGACTTCGAACCACCCTGACGAATTTCCTCATCACATATTACTTACACATTTAAAGCATGCGTATTCTTCATTACTACCCACTATTTTTCATCATATATTTTTAATTTAGATTAGAGAATATTAGATTAAAGTGTATAATATATGCACTCTCTCTCTTTCATCTCAGCGTATTCCCAGTTGCATTCTCAGCTGCAACGCTGCGAAGCCCGGGGTCCGCTTTCTTGAGCATTCTTGGTTGTAAGACCATTGGCACGCATATCATCCTTGACGTCAAACCAGCATTTCTTGGGTCTACCACGTCTGCCGGGCCCCGGCGGAGGCGGCATGGCTATACATTTGTTCCCAACGTAGCTATACTCTATAACGTCTTTATTCCTAATGGTGCAGACAGAGGCCTTGTGGCTCTGGATGGATAAAACCCAGGGCCGCAAGACTCAGAGGCTTTTAGCGAGATAAGTTGTTTGAACCTTTATGTTTAATCTAATTGTTTTGAAGTTATCGCGAATGTTTCTTGCGGTAAATTTTCATTATTATCCAATTTCATTGACTGATTGGTGGCCCAGAACGAGAGAGAGAAGCGTCAGGCGTCCGCCTATGCGATGGGTTGAATTGATAATCACAGTCGCGGGTCGACCTGGATGAGAGCAGCACAGGACCGAGATGGGTGACGTCGACGAAGAGAGGCCTATGCTCAGCAGTGGGCGGAAGAAGGGCTGGGATGATGATGATGATCAAAAAGACATATAAGGGTCTATGCCTTTTTGATTTGCAGTGTAGATGCATCTGGTCAATGGATCTACTGAGAATGAAAGTTCTCAGTAGATCCAATCTGTCAAAGATTGGATCTTTTGAGAGAAAAGTTTTAATCGGGCGGTTCATAAACGGTTTCTCCAAGAAGTCTCTTCTTCTCGTGGTGTTCGTTGCGCAGTAATAAGTAGTCATCCATACATGTATTTATCTAACCGCATACATATATAATTAGTTCTTTATGTATTATATTTACATAATTATATATTGTGTATATTTATTTTATCTATAGTTATTGTATTGGTATATATTTATTTAAAATTAATACTTATGTATATTATTATACTTATGAGGGGAGGCCTTTGCCGAACACTATAGGCTAGTAAAAAAAAAATACCTATTTATATTCTTGATTTATTCTTGTAGGTATTTATAGATACTTTTTAATTTTGTTTACACATTCTGTCGCACCACCCAAATTATTTCTCTACTTGGTCCAATGGTTGACTGGCAGAGAACGCCATAAGGCGTTAAGTCCGCCATTTGTACACTTTTTTATGTGCAATAAAGTTTAAATAAATAAATAAAAAGAGTTCTTACTAGATCCATTATGGATCTGGTCAATAGGATTTACTGAGAATGAACGTTCTTAGTAGCTGATCCAATCTGTCAAAGATTGGGTCTACTGAGAACGATCGGTACGTACATTACGTATATTTTATACAATGAAATAGGCAAACAGGCTATCGTCCTCTATGGTATAAACGCCTGCATCACCAGGGGTGCCACGTATTTACCTCCATAGCTCTACAATCCCACATTCTGTTCCTCGTAAAGACGCAAATCTTGCTGCACTGAAAATGACTGTTTACCTCAAACCTCAAGCTCGGTGCGACATCTCACAGTAATTAACGCGACAAAGCGTAACGTAGTCTGTCTGTAGTCGTGTAGACTACGGTGTAGTCGTGTAATCTACGCAGTCTAGGAATGTAGTCTCGTGTGTACGCGCCAGAGCGAATGGCGTGTTTGCTAAAGCAGAGTACAAACCATCTTTACAGGAACACGGAGGTGGGAAGCATTGATGAGTGGTAGATGTGGATATGGACGTTGTGCATCGTTCTTGTGCGGCTGCGTGCGCCGTGCAGTTCACCCGCTCTCACCCTTCGACAAGGTGAGAACGGGGGACAGGAGCGGGGATGGGGAAAGGGGACGCATATTGCGCGGGACCTTAGGAGATTCCGTTCTGTATACTCTCACTGTCTTCTGTGGGCTGTCTCAAACTATGCTGAGGCCATTGGGCATACAAAATTTGGGGCCCCTATGGAGAGTACATAAAGCGAATTAAAGGCACTAACATTTTTCTCTACGATCTATTTATTGTGGGTAATCACTACATAGTATAAAACAAAGTCGCTTCCCACTGTCTGCCCCTATGTATGCTTAGATCTTTAAAACTACGCAACGGATTTTGATACGGTTTTTTTTAATAGATAAAGTGATTCATGAGAAAGGTATTATATGTATAATACATACCCGTGCGGGCGGGCCGCTAGTCAAATATATATCGGAATAAGTGGGTAACTATGGGGAAAGTCAGAATCAATAAATAGTAAAAAAAGCCAGAATTGACTGTCGTTTAATTAAAATAAGTGAACTTATTTAAATATAAATTATTTATTTACAAAACAACCGAGTATGAAATCATTACAGTGCATTATTAAAAATAACGGTAAGGTCAGTGCCCATCCTCCGCACTGACCTATGAGAAGCGGCCTCGTGATTCCACATCACTCATTTTACTCTCTAGCCCACACAGGGATCCTGTGTCCACAGGGCTTTGTTAAAGTAGATTGCCATTTTAATAATTCTGTTACGTGATCCACACCTATTACAATAATCGTATGTAGGAATACGATACCCACATCCTTCTATTTTAATCTAAGTGACGCAAAAGCAATTAGCATCCACATCGATAATAACAATCGTATGTGGCTATGCCAAACGTCTGTTTTACTTATCTGAAATATCAACAATTCACCGCACTCCGCGTGCTAACTAAAATATCAACATGGCACCTTACTTCATGTGCTAACTACAATTTCATTAATATTTTAACTACTTACTTAATTTAATCCATGTAACAACAAAAGGAAATACTGAGACACAAAACTAGAAAACAATAGATCACTATACCCAGTCAGTTTATCACAGGTTCCACTTACTGTAAGTGTGTTTTCGTCTCGAAGTCAAGCCACAGAATGTCGTTCGCTTCGATTCCAAGCGCTAAGTTACGCCATCTTGACATTATGGGCAAATGGCGCTCTTATCGCCGGAATTCAAAAAAGCACTTAATGATAATAGTTATTAAAACAATGTCATTACAATTAATTAATTGACTTCTTAATTAATAAAGCCCCTCAATAAATAGTGACAGCCAAATAAGCATTAATTACAAAAAGATTGTTTACGGTTGGATAAACCTACTTATAAGACTCCCAGCGATTGCTGGTCGAAAACGAAACATACTTTCTTTTAAAAAATATTTAAAGTAAATAAAGTAAATAATATATAAAGTAATAACATCGAATTTAATCATAAAACAACTATTTATTTTATGATTTAATTTGCGGATTGACTATTCTAAACAAAACTGTTTTAAATGACTAATTTAAAACGTCATAAAAGTTGACCCGGCAACATATATATTTATGTCATTAATGATGTTGCTATGCTGTAGATTTTTTTAGTTACGATTGCGATAATTTTTGTCGAGTAAAATGTTCTACTATATCCACAAAGTAACTTTTTTCTTTGTTTTGTGAATAACATAGATAAATTTCAGTCATTAGGATGAGGATTGGGGCTCCAAGCACGGGCCACGTTTTAGGATGAGGATTGGGGCTCCGAGCACGGGCCACGTTTTAGGATGAGGATTGGGGCTCTGAGCCCGGGCCACGTTTTAGGATGAGGATTGGGGCTCCGAGCACGGGCCACGTTTTAGGATGAGGATTGGGGCTCTGAGCCCGGGCCACGTTTTAGGATGAGGATTGGGGCTCCGAGCACGGGCCACGTTTTAGAATGAGGATTGGGGCTCCGAGCACGGGCAACGTTTTAGGATGAGGATTGGGGCTCCGAGCACGGGCAACGTTTTAGGATGAGGATTGGGGCTCTGAGCACGGGCCACGTTTTAGGATGAGGATTGGGGCTCCGAGCACGGGCAACGTTTTAGGATGAGGATTGGGGCTCCGAGCACGGGCAACGTTTTAGGATGAGGATTGGGGCTCTGAGCCCGGGCGACGTTTTAGGATGAGGATTGGGGCTTTGAGCACGGGCCACGTTTTAGGATGAGGATTGGGGCTCTGAGAACGGGCCTCGTTTTAGGATGAGGATTGGGGCTCTGAGCACGGGCCACGTTTTGGGATGAGGATTGGGGCTCTGAGCACGGGCCACGTTTTGGGATGAGGATTGGGGCTCTGAGCACGGGCCACGTTTTGGGATGAGGATTGGGGCTCTGAGCACGGGCCACGTTTTGGGATGAGGATTGGGGCTCTGAGCACGGGCCACGTTTTGGGATGAGGATTGGGGCTCTGAGCATGGGCCACGTTTTAGGATGAGGATTGGGGCTCTGAGAACGGGCCTCGTTTTAGGATGAGGATTGGGGCTCTGAGCACGGGCCACGTTTTGGGATGAGGATTGGGGCTCTGAGCACGGGCCACGTTTTGGGATGAGGATTGGGGCTCTGAGCACGGGCCACGTTTTGGGATGAGGATTGGGGCTCTGAGCACGGGCCACGTTTTGGGATGAGGATTGGGGCTCTGAGCACGGGCCACGTTTTGGGATGAGGATTGGGGCTCTGAGCATGGGCCACGTTTTAGGATGAGGATTGGGGCTTGGAGCACGGGCCACGTTTTAGGGCAAATCACAGTGATTGAGCTAGCTCCAAACCAAGTTTACACTTGTATTATGGAATACTAACTCAATGATATGTAGATAATGTAGATAAACAGCCAAGACCAGGATCATTTCATCTTCATAATTATCAGGTCTTTTTTAGTCTCCACTCCAGGAGCACGACCCTCTCTGTATTACCAGAGCCATATATTAGCCAGAGCAGTCAGAGGAATTAGCCTACACTCACTACGCTGGCCAGTCAGGTTGGAGAGGTCTCATTGATGTTTATAAGCTTTGTTTAGCTTGTGTTTCCTAAGTCGCCTTCTACGTCATTTATGGGAAGACTTGGAGTGGTTCTACTCTGCCGAAAACCAAACGACCTACAGGCCCACAGGACAATTTGAAAAGGGCCATTTTCCAAATTGCTATGGCTGGGAATCGAACCTAGGAAATCTAAGGAGAAGAAAAAGCTGAAACGCTAACCACGATCTCCAAAACAAAAACGGATATAACTAGAAACGCCCTTAGCTGACAAGGAGATCACTTTGTAAATGACCATTTCCACATATTTATCTTCAAGTTGTCATCTTGTACTCGTATAGTACCTACTTAAACGCCACATCCTGCTTTCGTAGTTCTCCAGCATCTGTCTGCGAGGAATAATTAGGAGCCTGCCTGCGGTCGCCGGATAAATATGAGGATTAAGACGTATAGGGAACACAGACGAACACAGTGCAGCCTTCAGACAGCCATATTGTCAAAACTATGGTTAGATGAATTAATTATTATGATCATTTTACACGTTTCGTTCTTACGAAGTGTAGTCGGAAATGCCTACTAAGAAAGGTTTCTGCGCACCGGCCCGGCCGGCCAGCATTTTATAATGCGGTAAAGGAAATTGAAACTTGGTAACAATAATTAAAGTTCATATTTCTGTCACATTCACATTCCGCGACGGAAGTACGGCTCCGGTCGGCTTCGGTCGGTTCCGGTCGTCTCCGGTCGGCAAGGGTCAGCGCAGGGTTCCGTTTTTACCTTATGAGGTACGAAACCCTAAAAATGACGAACTATTTTGGTTATGGCTTTAAAAACAAACACTATTAGTTTGCACTCTGTTTATTTAGCTGTCACAATATTGGCCGGTTTTTAATTTAATGGACTGCGTAAACGAAGCGAAACAAAGTTTAAATTAATTTATTTTGTGTGAAGTTAATTTAGCCTCTTTTTATGCGACTATAAATCCGATTTATTTTTAAATTACATGTGTTCGGAAAGAAGCTGGTGGCTGAGCGGTTTAGGCATTGGCTGTGCGTCTGTGAGGTAGGAGTCCGACCTCACTAAGCCCGACTTCTACCTTTAAGGTTTGTACTTGTGTACGGTAATTTTCAATTACATTCACTTGTTTCCAGTGAAGAAATGAAACATCTCACGAGGAAACCTGCACACTAGCAGGCCTGTGTCACTCCCCGTTTAGGTATCGAAAATTACCTACATTATTAATATGCGCGCAGGCGGCCCCTCCGGGTGGTAAATTCAGTTATACGAATCGTTTGTCCAGAGAAATAAGAATGAAATTGGCTTGCAATGGATGTCTAGATATCTGTACGAAAAGATGCTGAGTTCTGACGGGAGCTAAATTGAACCATATCGCTAGCCACATTAAGTAGATATTTCTTTGAATTTCTTTGCTGAGTGAGACTTCTGTACGTTAGTATTATTTATTCTGTGAGACTAGTGTCTATTAAGTTTAGTAAATGTGTGAAATGGAAAGAGGAAATGATAAACCACTCCATATATCTGCAAAAAAAGTTATTGTGTGTTCTCTCTCTTCCCACACAATGACACTAACGAGAGCTCTTAAGTGTAGACAGACAGTGTTATCATTTCAGATCTTATAAATAGCTAAATCGATTTCCATAAAACATAGCATTACGTTTAAATCAAATCAACCGGGAATTACGTTATAGAATAACACACTGATACCTGTGCTGATACCCTCATATTCTTAAAAAATCCGGTCTCCCAAATCAGTCTAATAGCGATTATGCCACCAGTTTATGGAGTGTAGGCTTTTTTAATGCAATTTGTAGAAAAACCAGTGCTTCTGAAATCAGTAGCTTTATAACTTAATAACTGATTTAAGGCGTTCAGTCTTTTAATGAATATAGCGGAAACAAACGTCAAACTTACAATACCCCTCTTTTTGCATCGTGAATTTAAAAACATCGCTCACATATCAGTCGTGCGCGCTATACATTTGTCTTCGGATCTGAAATTAGCAAGCCTTATTAACACGATAAAATTCAGCGGCTTGAGGTCGCTCGGCTCTGTTTGGGATAGAGCTCGTCATTTCAGAGTTCACTGCAAAATAAGGCATAAATATAAAGCTCATTTACATGTATCTGGATCATTTCAAGGCTGAATTATGTAGTTGCATTTGTCATTTAAGAAATTCTACGTGGGTAAGGCCAGCAATAGTTTGCATGAACTAACTGGTACCGGAAAAAGATGGTTAGCCGTGTCGTTCCCTGCAGAGTAGAATAGGACCACTCCAAGTCTTCCCGTGGATGTCGTAGTAAGCCAAATCCTCTGACTGCTCTGGCTAATATATGGCTTTGGCAGTACAGAGAGGGTCGTGCTCCTGCAGAGGAGGCTAAAAAGACCTGATCATGATAAGTCTATAATGACGATATCGAAAACGGCTCCAACGATTTCGATGAAGTTTGGACGCGACGCTGTTGGGTTGCCGACGGTCGCCGACGGTCGGCGACTAGTATCGCAAACTGTCACTGGCATGCTGTCGCTGTAAGAGCCATTATACGAGTACATGCATAATGCATAAACAAGATTTTCTTAGAATAGGTTAAGGCCGTACCTGAAATCATTTCAAAGAAAACGGAGACATCATTTAAAATGGGAACAAATTTTTTGAGCGGTTATATAAATATAGATGTTATTATGATCAGTTGGAAAACATATTGAGCAGTTATTTAATTTAAAGGCGGTTGATTAATTATTGCGACAGTAAAACATGAACAGTAATAAAAAATCAATTAGTCGGTTATTTTATCATATTACTAGTTCTATTCATTTTACTAGGTTAGGGAAAACCTATAGGTTAGGTTAGGTTAGAACTGCGACAACACACGCACGAGCCGAGCGAGCGGAGCGAGCGTGTCAGGGTAGCGGCCGGCGAGTGCTAGGTCGGTTTTATCCATTTTACTAGGTTAGGGAAAATCTATAGAACCGCTCGTTGAATTTATTTTACCGCCCATTTTATTATTTTCCTGCTCAATAATATATTCACTGATCCAGTTCAATATTTTTTATTACTCATTTTTGTTTACTTTACTGCTTAGTTTTAACTGCTGAACTACTTATTAAACATGCCATTTATAATTTTTTACTTACCAAAATTCCTATTTACAACTGCCTCTTTAAATCAGTGCCATTTAAAATTTTGCTACTACCAAGTCCTAGATAACCCTTCAAAGTATTTTATGAACTACTGTTTACAGTTTATAATAAGAACGTTAAGCTTTACTACGCACATTTGCCAAAATTGGCTTTTTTAACGTTCTCACTTTAAACTGTAAACAGTAGTTCATAAAATACTTTGAAGGCTTATCCAGGACTTGGTAGTAGCAAAATTTTAAATGATGTCTCCGTTTTTTTTGAAATGATTTATTTTAAATGTGGGCAGCACTGGACCCCGGAAAATTTAGGTACGGCCTTAATAAGGACTAGTCGTGAAAATTATATTGCTTAACTTTGTTCCAGAAAAGTTATCATTTGTAATTAGCACACCTTATGAACGCAATAAAATTCAGCGTCAAAGTCGACTCAGTCAAAGAAATAATATATGGTTCAGTGCTTTAAACCATATTTGTTTTTACGTCGGATTTTATTTAGGGCCAAGCGGGAAGAACTATTGGTTACCGCTAACATGAACTTTGTAGAACTTGGACAGCCCAAATAAGTTTTGTTATCAAAGTGTTATTATGTAAACTATCTATTGCCCTGCCCCAAATGTCCTACACTGTAGACTGTAGTTTTCCAGTTTCCACGGAAACTTGTTACAGAAGCGTCTGTCCAATGTCCTGTTAATTTTCTTTCCATTCTTTATCTTAATTAGGGTCGCCAAACGTTCTGTTTTCTCAGGATATGTTTTGTTAATTATTACGTACCCTTGTAATGTTAGTGTCTCAACTCACACACTCACACGCACACATTATCACGTCCTTATCCCTAATGGGACAGACAGAGCTTATTGGGTTTTGCGGCTCTAAGCAGACTAACCCCTCGGGGGGCTGGTGCGCACTTTTGACAGCGATTAAGTATTGCTATCCAACGCGGAAATGCTACCAGCTTTTGGCTACTCTGCCCTATGATGGCAGTGATTTGGCCTCAATTTTTTATATGATTTAATCTACATCTACATCTACACTTCTACACTAATATTATAAAGAGGAAAGATTTGTACATATTTTTGTATGTTTGTAATGAATAGGCTCAAAAAGTACTGAGCCGATTTAAAAAATTCTTTCACCATTTGAAAGCTACGCTATCCCCGAGTGACATAGGCTATGTGTGTACCACGGGAGAAGCCGGGGTGGACTGCTAGTTTATTGTATTTCTATTTTTAAATATCTTTAGTTTAGTTTTATTAAGCTTATATTTTAGTTTATTTTAGTTTTTATTTAGTTAAGTTTTACGTCGTATTGTAAGTTTTTATAGATATATGTTAGGTTAGGCTTAAGAACAGATCCCCGAATGGATCCCTCCTAGTGGAAGGCACGTGTCGTGTATGCGCGCCTGTCTAGACTAGCAGAGGGTGCCGTGAGCAAGCTGAGCTTGCAGCCGGCTTGAAGAAGAACACAGCCCTGGTTGGTAGCGGTTATGGCGATGACACCGTGTGGTTTCTAGTAGGTGCAAGCTCCATATAACGAGTGGACGAGACGACAGGTCTTTTGCACACGTAAAAAAGAAAGAAGAGAATATGTAAGACCCAATATGGAAATATAATAGGATGTAAGTATGGTAAGTGATAGAGGGTCATGGAGAGACAAGACATACTGCGCAGATCCCAGATAATGGAAGATGTTAAGGAAGGTGACTGACTAACTTGACTTATTATTCTTTATCTCGCTCTGCCTTGAGCAACGCGCTTTACATCAGGCCAAGAAAACCCGATTGTCTCCATTTCTGCTGCTACCGTTCCCCAGCTTTGCTTTGGTCGACCACGCTTCCTCTTTCCCTGAAGAGTCCATTTTAGTGCCTGCCTCGGAACGTGAGTGGATGCCCTTCTGAGCGAATAAAGATGAAGTAATAATTATTTTTGACTTTTTGTCCTGATTTTTGTTCCAGCTAGGAGACCCTATCTTAATTGCTCCGCTGACGAAAATAATTTGCTCGGGCCTCGTTAATTTTCTTTTTTTAGGTGCCATATTTTACCTGATGCTGAATTAGAAGCAAATGGGAGATGATTTATTTAAATTAACGCTTGTATTAGGTACGTCACCTCATGTCGACGTTTAAAAATAAGTGTATGATTTGATTTGTTGTCATCTAGCGGATTGAACAGGATAAAACAATGATATAATCTCAAGTTTTACTTAACAGCTCTTTGATCAAACATCACAAACCTGCCCCAACGAGATAAAGCATAGTGGCAATATCATTTGTATGCAAAATAGTTCGTCATAACATATAGCAGTAAGACGAAATACGTTTAATATGTTAATCAGACACATGTAAAATTTGGCTCGTGGGAATCGGAGCTTTTATGGAACTTTGTTACGGCTCAGTTTGCTTTTGTTATCGGGTATTTGGATAGTAAAATACTTACAAGTTTATTTGCCAGATTAAAAAACCCACGATTTTTAAGGGTTCACCCCCAATAACTTTTGTATGGTTGAATCGATTTTCATCAAACATAGCTAAGGACCAGCTCGACATATAAGGCTTTTGATTAAAAAATACTGCATCTAAATTAGTCAATTGGTTCAGGGCTACAACGCCTCAGACAGACACACAGACATACAGAGACGTCAAACTTATAACACCCCTCGTTTAATCGGGGGTTAAAAATAGACATGGCAGTATTTTTGAAAAAATAATTTGGCCTGTTTGAAGTTACATTAATAGTAGAATGACGTTAGTATATTTGTTGTATAACATTTGTAACCACAACTGGCTAAGGATCTTGACCATAGGGTTTGGAAGACCCTGCATGGGTGTCAAAACATACTATGCCAAAGATGCGGGACGAAACTTCGGCGAAATTACGCCTTGTACCGTTTTGATTAGTAAAGCCTAGATTTAGGATCTAGGAAGATAGATGAGATAAAAGAAAGACCAGATATCGGCAAATGAGATAGGTATAATGAACAAATATTACATTACATTAGTTACAAAGATTCACAAGAACACTAGGTACAGATTAGGTAGTCAGGGTCGTGAGTTATAGGCACTAGATTAGTTGAGTAGCCCTTCTAGGTAGAAGAACTACTTAGCTTCAGATGCTGCCGAAGACGAAGATAACGAGCGCCGGCCGCCGCGCCTTATATATGGGCACGGGCCCCCCCGCTGCGCCTAAGAGGGGCGGAGGAGTGCTGGAGCCCGCGCGATGTTACAGCCTATGAGTATATTTAATGTTATTTGAATTACTAGCAACAAACTGTGCCAAACTTACGTAGCGTCTTCGTGTAACTTCGGGATATAGTTTAGACACTTGCCACGGTATTCATAAAAAAATTCTTCACTCCTGAGTTACTCTAGACAGAATTATACTTCCCCATACAAACGTTAGTCTAGCTTTTATTTTAAAACGACAATATTTAGGCATAAAACTGGTTTTCACAGTCAAAATATGAACTTGAAAGGGAATATAGTGTATCATATTTTACCATCAGTATGGAAGACTACCACACCCTTATATTATTTTAAAGTTCATATTATAACTGTCAAACCCAAAGAGGGTAGACGTCAGGCAGGCGGCCGGTCGTAAAATTACAGCCGAATCATTTTAAGACGATACACGGAGTCCAGTGCTGCCTCCATTTGAAATAAATTATTTGAAAGGAAACAGAGATATCATTTAAAATTTTAAGCTACTAAAACCAAGATAACCCTTCAAACTATTTTATGAACTACTGTTTACAGTTTAAAGTGAGAACATTAAGCTTTAGTTTGCGTTTTTGCCAAAAGTGGCCGTTTTTCGCAAGGTAGCTTAAAATTTAAATTATATCTCCGTTTCCTTACAAATAATTTATTTAAAATGGGGGCAGCAGTGGACTTCGTGTATCGTCTTAACTGTTCCAGCGGTTTTATCTCCACTTCGTAAGGTCTCTAGCATCCTTGGGTGACCATTGACGTGCATGTTATAATGGAGAGGAAAAAGCGGGAAAGCGCACCCCGGGCTCCGAAGCAGCACAGCTGAAAATGCAACCGGGAACGCGCTTGGATGAAGAAGAAGATTATGACTGTCAAAACTAGTTATATGCCTTGATATATGCAATTTAGTTGAAATTACAAAATACTATCGAAATTTGACATGTAATTTCAAAATAAATGTAACTACTTTTGTATAGAAAAGTCTAGGGTAAGGGGACTCTTGAAGATACCTCGCCCCAAGGCCCGATATCATATTCAACATAACCAAATCAGCACTACAGCCAGCCTTAAAGATATTTCCATCTTCGTCCCCCAAATAGGATTTTCGTGGAGTAAACTCATTAGGCGCGGCTTTGTCTGCAATCCGAGCGAGAAATAATATCGGACCGTGTGCTTAGGAATTTAACTAGAGTGCAGAGTAGCGCGCGACAGATGCGGCGCCAATGCGTTTTGTAGAGCAAACATTGTGCAGATTGGGTTTTGTGTTTAATTCTATTCTAAAACTAGTGGTTCTGTGAGAATAGTAGGTCTACTCGTTGGTTAAAAGGTTGTTTAAATCTCTTATAACAATGCAATAACCGTCACTTTCCCTTAACTAGCCAAACCATTTCGGTGAAATTCGTCCATATATAACTACAGCAAATTTCCCCTCTTTCCCCCCTCCACTTCCTCCTTTAGGATAAATCTTGTGTAGAATAAAGTCCTCAATGTGCCTCTAAAATTTGATTAAAATCAGTCGATAAATAACGCTACCGCAAAGTTTCCCCACCCCTTTTCTCCCCCAATCCCAAATACCCATGATCCACTAAAAAATTAAATAAATCAAAAACTTGTGTGCCATTTTTCGTCAAAATCCGTTGAAAAAAGCGACCTGTAAGCAAGAACAGACGGATGGACCAAAGCATTTTTGGGCAACCTCGAAACTGAATCGCTTCGCTTGCTTCGCTCGCTCGGTTAATTATTTGACAAGCAAGTAATTTTATTTAGTGATGTGCCGTTCCCGTTCCCCAGATTTCCGGGAACGTTCCCGGGAATGTTCCCAAAAAAAGGAAATGTCAGGGAAAGTTGTAATTTTATTTATCAGACATATTTTTTATCACTGTAAATATATTTTACTAACGTAAATGCATCACTTGATATGGTTATAATACAAATACATATATCCAATATTCCGTAACATTCCTTAGAAATACGGGAGCGTTCCCAAATTCTCCGGGAACGTTCCCAAATTCCCCGGGATCGTTCCCAAATTCACGGGAAATTAGGAACGTTCCCGGAGAATTTGGGAACGTTTCCGGGAACAGCACATCATTAGTTTAATTCTCATACCTTTGGAGGAAGATGCAAAATAACTTATTAAATAAACTACCCATTATACGTAAAAAAATAAAGAGGAATTGAAAATAAAAATAAAAAAGTATTCAAAACTTTTAATTTTTTTCTTTGACACTGCGGCTATTATAACGTGCCTTTTTAAGTTTTATCATGAAAACAGAATACACAATTGCATTCCCAAGGAGGGTTAACGTCGGGCGGCGGCTGGTTGTAAAACTTTTCACACAAACACATTCCCAAAGTGGGTTGATGTAAGGCAGGCGGCTGGTCGTTAAACTGTAGCCAAATCATTATAACTGTTCCGGCTATTTATTCTCAATTTTGCAAGGTCTTTGGCATCCTTGGATGACCATTGACATGCATGTTATATTAAGAAAATAAAAAGCAGGAAAGCGCACCCCGGGCTCCGAAGCAGCACAACTGAGGATGCAACCGGGAACGCGCCTAGACGAAAAAGTAGACCTTCTTAGCAATACAGCAAATACAGTCTCTGAACAACACAAGTACGCTACTCCAGATTTCCACTTTAATATCGTATTGCGACCAATTTTTGTTTTTCTTTCTTATGTTAAAATAGATTTGCATCTTTATTTCAATCGGAATACGGGCGATATTGCGAGGAGTGGAATTTAAATACACTTTTAAAAGAAACCGCTGCGGCTTCCTAAGACAAGACAGATATCAAAAGACGAATGAACAATACGCTGACAATTGTTAGTGGAATATATTATTTTCAAAGGTTTTTTTTTGTTTAATCTATAAAAAAATATGTATACAGGAAAATATTTTAATAATCTAGAATAAAAAAGACTACTAATATTAGTTTCTACGAATATACTTATGTGGTTTTATTACTTCAATAATTTAATCGCTTTTGATACGCAATTATTACCTCTTAGTCAACTAGTCAATATCGTTTATTCAATTCATCAGTATTTAGCAGAATTTACGTAGATTTTATCTATTTTTGATACTGCAAGGTAGTAGCACAAAATAAGAACCAGTTTTTACGTACAGAAGTCTCACTCAGCAATGAAATTCAAAGAAATATCTACTTAATGTGGTTAGCGATATGATTTAATTTAGCTCACGTCAGAACTCAGCACCTTTTCGTTTAGATACCTAGACATCCATTGCAGCCCAATTTCATTCTTATTACTTTGGACAAACGATTTGTATAACTGAATTTACCACTCCGAGGGGCCGCTGCACGCATAGTAATAATGTAGGTATATTTTTGATACCTAAACAGGGAGTGACACAGGCCTGGTAGTAGGCATTACAAGAAACGATACAGTTTTGGTAAACTTGAAACATTCAGCACAAATATATACAATTAAGGTTTAGTTTCATAGCTATCTAAATATTGGTGACTATTTTTATTTGGTAAGTAGGTACTTGCTTTTACATTTTATATGGAAACAAGAGCGTGGTCATACGTATGCATTTATTTATCAAACTTTATTGTCAAAAGTAAAAATATACTTTTAACAAATGGCAGACTTAATGCTAAGAGCATTTTTTCCCAGTCAACCATAGTCAACCATTTATCATACGAAGTACGAACTCGAAGTTCAAGGTCGAAGTAAGAAGTCCTTTGCGTCCTGCAAAAGACTTCTTGCCTAGCACTACATTATCCAAAATCACCAATTGGAAAAGGCAAAATTTAAAAATATTTAAAAATGGGCACGATGTTCGTACAGAACATAATACAATTAAATGTGTCTTTAAAAAAAATTAACCTAATATGAAAATATTAAACACATTTAATGGCATAAGCCCATAAAACCTGGTTTACTTAAGCTTTTAGTTTAAGTAAACTGATTCGTTGTTATTAAAGAGATTTTTATTATAAAGTGATTTATCCACCGAATACTTCAGAACTGTACCTTTACTTCACGTGAGTTCTAGGCACACAGTTTATACTGATTTTCTGATATTCATACATTTTAATTAGTTCAGAGCATGAGACATTAGTCTCGTACGACTTTGTTCTGAATCTGCGCAGGTGTAGTGTGAATTACAGCTTATTCAGTATTTAATGACTGCTATGCAAGGCCATGCTGGTTTTGTGAACTTATTAGAAATTCTTCTTTGCTGGTCTGGGAGAAAAGAAAAAACATAGAATGTACCAGCTGCTTCTCTTTCCGTGCAGATCGTAAAAGCCGATCGAGGGAATGGGCGAGAATCTGAATCATATGAATAGACGATGCGGTTAGCAACCCATCACTATTATGATTTCCCTTTTCCACCTTC
This sequence comes from Acrobasis repandana, assembly GCA_963576875.1. Lineage (NCBI taxonomy): Eukaryota > Metazoa > Arthropoda > Insecta > Lepidoptera > Pyralidae > Acrobasis > Acrobasis repandana. The sequence goes on from OY756222.1 coordinate 21,099,630, forward strand.
ATGCCCACCATTACGCTAAAAGTGGCCTGGGCTTTACCACCCTTGGCTCTGTCTACCCCGTTAGGGATAAAGACGTGATAGTGTATGTATTAGAAATAGCATTATCATTTAAATTAAACCATAATATGTTGTCATCCTATCAGATAAGAGCGTATAGAAACGTATTTCACATAGAGTTATATAAATAATATATGGTTTTAGGTTTCCGTAGCCAAATTGCAAAAACGGAACCCTTATGGATTCGTCATGTCTGTCTGTCTGTCCGTCCGTATGTCACAGCCACTTTTTTCCGAAACTATAAGAACTATACTATTGAAACTTGGTAAGTAGATGTATTCTGTGAACCGCATTAAGATTTTCACACAAAAATAGAAAAAAAAACCAATAAATTTTGGGGGTTTCCCATACAACTGAAACACAAAAATTTTTTTTTCATCAAACCTATACTTGTGGGGTATCTATGGATAGGTCATTGAAAATGATATTGAGGTTTCTAATATCATTACCTTTAGAACTTTTATATTATGTTACTTGCTGCTACGGAACCCTTGATGGGCGAGTTCGACTCGCACATGGCCGCTTTTTTTAATTTATTTTTATTAGTTTGCAAGTTACCTAAAGATATTTTCCTTCACACAATAATCTAAGTTAAAACTACATAATATATCTTTGCGTCAAGCATGTTTCAACCATATTCCGCTTAGTAGCTCTGTAATAAATGCCGTAATTACATCAACCCCATTACTGGATGATATCGCGCTAGCGGGGATTGTCGGTTGATCTGTTGATAAGGGGGCAATTACCTTGTTTGCTGACAAACATCCGCATTAGTGCGTATCTGCTGGCGAGATCTTGTGATGAGAAAGCTGTCTGTTGCTGAGGAATTTACGCAAAGAAAAGAAACCATGATCTCAATTTATCTAAAAGGATAGACTTGAATCCACATTGCACACTATAGTTGAAGATTACTGGATGATTTTAACATTATAAAAGTGACAGTTTAGCTGTTTCTGAATTACTTATCTTAATATTAATTATGTATAGTTCTTCTGTGCGTGTGTTTGTTACTATAAACAATAAATTTAGTGTATATATTTGAGTGGGTAGATCACACAATTTCTCAAGAATCAGTTGCGTACAGAAATGCGATTTGTAGAGGAGAACAGCCAGATAGACATACGAATGTACAAGCTAATGGCTAAATACGAAGAAGACGGAGAAGAAAAAGCTTATGGCTCGCCCTAGACTGAATTGGCAGCGACACATTTCAATATACCTAACTCACACGAAAGGAGATGCAGCTGGTAATATCACTTCTTCTTCGTCTAAGCGCATTCCCAGTTGCATCCTCAGCTGTGCTGCTTCGGAGCCCGGGGTGCGCTTTCGCGCTTTTTCTTCTCCAAATATAATATGCATGTCAATGGTCACCCAAGGATTCCAAAGACCTTGTAAAATGGAGAAGAAATTGCCGGAACATTTTCAATGATTTGGCTATAGTTTTACAACCGGCCGCCTGCCTGACTAAAAATTAAAGGGGGTCGTCATACAAGAAACGTGTTTCTTCTGCGTTTTAAAACATTGTACGGTGGTACGGAACCCTTCATGTATATCATCGTAATCGAATATCAAGTAATACAAATATCCAAAATTTACATAAATGATTTTATTTATGTATTTATCATATTTACTGTCCAAAGTAAAAATATACTTTTAACAAATGGCGGACTTAATGCTATGAGCATTTTCTCCCAGTCAACCATAGGGATAAGCAGAGAAAATTGTGCGGCGCAAAAGTTATAAATACCTATATACTTACATCAAAAATACGAAGTAATTCATACACACTATTATATTTATTATATATATAAATATATCAGAGTAAATACCTACTTTATATATATATATATATATATTTCTGTGATATAAGTTTATTTCTAAAAAAGTCAATACATAGGTCACATTACAAATCAATAAAATAAAAATTACAAATAAAAAAGAGACTCCAATGCCTCGCCGCGAGGCAGGGTACTCAAAGTACCGCAAAGTAGCTGCCCGCCCTCGGATCGCCCGTAACATCGCGGAGACGCGTTGAAATCTCAGTCTCAAAGGATTTTGCTTCTTCTTTACTAGCTGTGCCCGCGACTTCGTTCGCGTGGTTGTCGGAACGTAATGTTATATAGCCTAAAGCCTTCCTCTATAAATGGACTACCCAACAAAAAAAGAATTTTTCAAATCGGACTATTAGTTCCTGAGATTAGCGCGTTTAAACAAACAAACAAAAAAACAAACAAACAAACTCTTCCGCTTTATAATATTAGTATAGATATATATTTTAACTTTGACTTGACTTGACTTATTTCATATCAAGTAAACAGATTTCACTATCGCCATTATACCGATATTTGCGATATTATACCGCTAATTGCCATTGGAGTAATTATAGGGTAATTGGAGTGATGTTTGATGTACACGTTCGACTAGCTTTGAGATTGTAAAGGCGTGTCTTGATGTCTTCCTATACATACAGGTTAAATTTACACCCATAGCTATATAGAAATCTTGGAAACAGAATCATTAATAGAACACAAAACCGTAAGAAAAAAGGACATCATTTTTGTTTTTTTTACTAAATCTATACTAATATTATAAAGCGGAAGAGTTTGTTTGTTTGTTTGTTTGTTTAAACGCGCTAATCTCAGGAACTAATGGTCCGATTTGAAAAATTCTTTTTTTGTTGGGTAGTCCTTTTATAGAGGAAGGCTTTAGGCTATATAACATTCCGACAACCACGCGAACGAAGTCGCGGGCACAGCTAGTTTATAATAAATGGCTAACCTACTGACTTTACTACACGCGCGGCAGTTTAACTCCTCGCTTGCCGGCCGCCGCCCGCCCCGAGCCCGGTAGTGAGCGGTGACTTTCAAATGGGTAATTTTTGGTATGCATTGTCGGCTGATATCTTTGGTTTTTATTATGAAACAAGATACATATGACAGAATATGTATTATTATTTCGCTTAAAGAATACTTTCCTTGAATATAGCTACGAGGAGATTTAAAGTCACTCTGTATATATGTCGCAGTTGAATGGTATAATCCGATAATTTACTAAACCTCTAGCTGTATGGCATTACAGCTCAGTTTTGTAAAACAGCGTTAATTAACTGACACCGCATACGCAGAATGGCATAAACTATTTGTATTCATCAATGCCGCGGCGCAAGACGTAAGATTGTAGATTTACTCGTAGTTGGGAATTCTTCACAGCGTTCCGAGAGTAAGCTGTTTTCATTTTGGGCTGCAAATGGTTAGGAAAAATAATGGAGATCTTCAGCTTGGTTCCTATATAGTTATTTTGACGCCCGCCTTCCGGCAAGATGGAGAATTTACGTGAATCAAATGAAGGCCGACAGAAACCGCTACGCCGCCATTGAGATTATGTCGCGTTAACAAACTTTTCTGTATCCACTTGCATCGAACTTTGTATCATTCTTTATTGGTATTCTATGATGTTGGAGACTAGATTACATAATATGAAGTTGTATTGAGGTTTTATTTTAATGCCCCGTCCGTCATAAATTTGTTTGTTTCTAACATGCGCAAATAACCTGTTCTGCGGTTTAAACGTGGTTAGCTGGTTTGTTAAACGTGACACATTGACAATCCAGCTGAACGATATGCAGCTGTTTAACAAAACCGAGCTGTAATGCCAAACACCTAGATGTAATGTGAATTAGCGGTTTATACCATCCAACTGCGATATATACATATATCAATGACTGTCATCTCCTGACAACGGTTATTTTTACACATAAGTGAACTTATGCGCCTGCGCACTGTGTAGATTTCTTTAACATGTTTTTGTCACCGGAAGAAAGTAGTGGTCGATGAAAATGGCCTTACATGATTGTACTACAAACGAAGAGGTACAAGTCGGGCCAGGCGGGGTTCGAACCCTGGAAACCCTTTTGATTACAGTTTCCACTCTTTGTCCTCTAGATCACTACCGCCGCCGCTCTGTTCAGACTGAATTAATAAATAATAATAATATATAGTTTACTTTCTCTCTTCTACAAAGGTGAGTCTTATAACTATGGGTTCTGAAGCTAGATTAAACATTTGTTGGATTAAGACATGTTTACCCTTGTTTGGAGAAAAGCTCCTGAAATAGGTTGCTATAGGAACTTGTTCTACAGGTAGCTAGGCCACTTCCTCCCTCGGATCACATCGCCTTGATGTTGTAAGTGTTCTTTGGTGGAATACATTTATAGGGTTGGCCATACACCTAATACAATCAACATGGAGCATCAAAAAAAATATGTAGAAAAAATGTTTTTGAGACAAACTTAGCATAATTCACAAGATCTCTACAATAAAAATAAACAATCTATCGCCTAACTAACCATCCGTCCCAGTTCAAATAACGCCAAACATCAAAGAACTGTATTTCTATAGTTCACCCTAGTGACCGCTTACAGCCCACTTAATACCTTCTGAAGGGTACCTTTACCTTCAGAAATAAATCACGAAGAAGTACAGAAATAAAGCACATCTTACCTACAAGCAATGAATTATTATTACTACATGTACAGAACACCACTTGTTTGAACACCAATGTTATTTCCAAGCTGGTCTGGGAGAAAATAAAAACTTAGAATGTATCAGCTGCTTGTCTTCCCGCGCAGATCGTAAAAGTCGATCGAAGGACGATACATGCTGATTGAAGGCCCTTTTGGTACGTGCTTATGTAATTCATGTAGTTAAACAATTTGTTAAGTTATAAGTATGTAGCCAAGTAAACAATTTTTCTTCTTTTTCTTTATGGAACGGGCGAAAACCTAAATCAGTTTAATTAATAGGCGATGTGGTTAGCAACCCATCACTATTTTGATTCCTTTTTCCTTATTAACGGCCACTATCACGCTAAACGTGGCCTTTGGGTCCTGCGGCCCTGGGCTCGGTCTATCCCGCTAGGGATAAAGACGTGATATTGTATTTGTATGTATAGAACGGAAGCTCCCAAGATCTGTTCAGATGTCGTAGTCATAGACAGATTTATTTGACCTAAAAAACACACATATACACATTAAGAAAGATACACAATATTATAATATAACACCACAGAATAAATAATACTAACGTACAGAAGTCTCACTCAGCAAAGAAATTCAAAGAAATATCTACTCAATGTGGCTAGTGATATGGTTTAATTTATCTCACGTCAGAACACAGCACCTTTTCGTATAAATACCTAGACATCCATTGCAAGCCAATTTCATTCTTATTACTCTGGACAAACGATTCGTATAAGTAACTGAATTTACCACCCGGAGGGGCCGCCTGCGCGCATAGTAATAATGTAGGTACATTTTCGATACCTAAACGGGGAGAGACACAGGCCTGGTAACACACAAAAAAGAAACAAATCGTTTCTCAATGTCCTCTGCAAATTGGTATAATATAGATAGTTATGAAATAATATTTTTCCTAATTGTCACCTTAAATGGCTTGAAAACTGCTAAACAAAATTATAGACGGAATAAAACAGTTAGGTAATACGAGTCGATCCACGATAGCCTTACGTTTCTCTCACAATGGCAACGTGCGCACAAACGTATTTATGGTTGTTTGACAATCTTGCTCAAAATATATCGAGCTTCAAAGCTGAGCTACAAGTTATAGTGCAGAGATAAAAAAAATTAAAATCATAAAAATCTTTTTATGTAAAGTTTTTACTGGACCTCAAAAGTCCAGAGCCTCCGAGAGTTGAAGTGCTGGAAGAGAGGCCTTTGACCTGCATTGGGACAGAATAGGCTGAAAATATAAAATTTAAGAAATACCTACACTGTAAAATTAACAGTGCTTGATATCTGTATTCTTTGTGTTTTGTGGTTCAGGATTTCACTTCAGAAGGTATATCGAAGGTCACTGTTTACGTTAAGCCTTTATTACCCGACGTGCAAATAAAAGGATAATGGTTTTGACTTGAGCGAGGATACTTTTATTTGTTTGTTTTTCTCGATTTCATGCATGCATTTTATATTTTAACTTCCTTGCTGGTCTGGGAGAAAAGAAAAGCCATAAAATATACCAGATGCTTCTCTTCCCTCGCAGATCGTAAAAGCCGATCGAGGGAATGGGCGAAAATCTGTATCATATTAATAGGCGATGCGGTTAGCAACCCATCACTATGATGATTTTATATCCACTTTCATGCCCAGCATCATGATAAAAGTGGCCTAGGCGTTACCGTCAAAGACTCTGTTTGCCCCGTTAGGGATAAAGGCGTGATAGTGTGTATGCATTTTATATTCGGAGAAGAAAAAGCGAGAAAGCGCACCCCGGGCTCCGAAGCAGCACAGCTGAGGATGCAACCGGGACCGCGCTAAGATAAAGAGCAAAATCACATATGTAGAGGTATACTTTTATACAGAAAAGTTTCACTGTAAGTTTGTGTAGGAAGCTACAACGGCGTACTTTGTTTGCTACGAAGTTGCTACGAAAATGTTGTAGCACGTATTAAAGTTCGTAGCCGTTTGTAGCGTGCATGCTACAAAGATCTACGATCGTTTTAGCTCAGCTCAAGTTAGAATAAACGAATAAATGATAACTTTCATGCTGGTCTGGAAGAAAAGAAAAACCGTAGAATGTACCGGCTGCTTCCCTTCCCGTGCAGATCGAGGTAATAGGCAAAAATGCGAATCATGTCAACAGGTGCTGCGGCTAGGCTATCTATCCATCATCACTATTTTGATTTAGTTTTTCCGCCCTTACGCCCACCATCACGATAAAATAGTCTTTGGGGTCTAACGACTTTATTTTCGATTTTTAACTATTAAATTCAAGGCTATGGTATACAGGGTTATTTTTAATTAACCGGCAACCTTTTTGGAGCAAGTTCAGTCCGTGATACTGAACCACTTTCCATAAAAACAATTATTGAAAAACGAAAAAAGAATTTCGACTTTCCATACAAATCGGCGCTCAACCAAATGGATTTTGTATGGGAGGACGAAATTTCGTTTTCGTTTTTGATAATTGTTTTTATGGAAAGTGATTCAGTATCACGGACTGAAATAACTCCAAAAAGGTTTTTTTTTTCATTTATTTGGGTAAGCAAACAATGGTACATTGTATATTTTCACAAAAAGTTACAGAGTGACAGATGAATGTGCCATTAAAATCGCCAAACACTGATTACCACAAAAGTATTAATAAAATTCGACAGAAAGTTGAGATGGGTTGGGTTACATTTAATTTCCTATAATTGATATTTCTAATGATTTACAAGCTTAGTTTACAAATTACATAGCTTGAATATTGTCTAATATTGCTGATTTAAACGCACCGATGTGCGTTGACATAATTTCAACATCATTAAATAAGTTGTTGTATGAATCAACCAATCGATGCAGTGGTGATCTTTTACCTGCATTGGTACGGCATACCGTGCTATGAAGGTTGCCGGTTAATTAAAAATAACCCTGTATATAACGAGATTAAAAACAAAACAGAAGTGCCGGGTGCTGCACTTGCCCATCGCCTCCGGGGGACGCTCTAGCATGATCGCACATCCATACAAGATTTGGCAATGGTTTTTACAATCGACCGCCAACCAGACATCAACCTTCCCATTTTTCCAACCTGGGCTGAGGTAGCAGGCTAAGTAGGGCTTGGCAGTAGCCCATCTTACGGGGGCTAGGGGTACCATAGGTAACGCCGCCCCTATCAAACAGAGCTAAGTAAGGCTTGCAAATTAAAGAGTTATAGTCGACCAAGTTATTAGACGTGTTTAGTTGTTAAATCGTTAGGTGTGAAATTTAAGTCAGCATTCGCAACTATGGAACCCTGCACATGGCCCGACACGCACTTGGCCGGTTTTTTAATTTTAGATTAGTTTTAGTCTTGTATTGAAATTCAGGTATACTATATTCAATATTGAACATTTTTACAACAAAAGGTTATTTTATTTTTTTAACTTCATATACACAAATACAAGTGTAACGGTGGACTTAAAGCCTAAGGCCTTATCTACTAGTCTACCTACCTGGTGATGAGGATTCTCCACATAACCCGGTTGGCTGACTGGTACTGGATTGACAGGGGTAGTGTAACTCGAATAGAAATATGTCGAAAAAAGTAGGTATTAAGTATAAGTAATAATAAACTATATACAAAAAATTCCCTTCAGATTGCTAATCAAATAGATAAAATTTATAGCTAAAACTAGATTCATTTACTCAACAGAACCTTTTGCTAACTCGGAACCATTCTCCAACTACTGCACCGTATTATCCCAAGCGAGTGATTCACCAAACGCATGCAGCAAAACTGAAACCAGCTATTCAAATATCTCTCTGACATTTTAAATTGGACTCTAACACGCTATTTATAGAGTCCATGTCACAATAATGATGGAATCTTTTATTTAATTACAAAATGTTTTGAGGTAGGTACCTATGTATGTAACATTTGCCTAATTCTTCATCTATTTAGAAGTACTTATTGACCAAGCGAGTGCGAACACCAAAGTGTTGGGAAAAATGCTTTTTAGGGTTCCGTACCCGAAGGGTGCAAACGGGACCCTATTACTGAGACTCCGCTGTCTGTACGTCTGTCCGTCTGTCACAGGGCTCTGTCTCTTGAACCGTAATAGCTAGACACCTACAATTTTCGTCAATTATGTTTTACTATGACCACTATAACAACAAATACTAAAAATAAGATAAAGTCAATAATTAAAGGGGGTCGTCATACAAGAAACGTGTTTCTTCAGCGTTTTAAAACATTGTACGGTGGTACGGAACCCTTCATGTATGATTCCGACTCGTACTTGTTTATTTATGTCGTTGTTTGTTTATGCTGTCGGCTTGTCTTCCCTACAGGAGACGCATTTTTTAAATCAGGAGTCACTCAACAAATGATTTGCGCGAGTTTTCAACTAGGCGTATTTTTAGGGTTCCGTGAACGTTCCGTTCCCCTATTACTGAGACTCTGCTGTCTATCTGTCTTTCATAGGGCTCTATCTCTTGAACCGTTATAGCTAGACACTTGAAATTTTCACCGATTATGTATTACTATGGCTGCTTTAATAACAAATACTAAAAATAAGAAAAAATAATTAAAGGGTGTGGTCATAAAAAAAACGGGTTTTTTCACCGTTTTTAATCATATCTTTATAATAGCACTAAGTAGATACTTGAAATTTTCACTGTATATGCAATACTATGGCCGCTATAACTAAAACTACTATAAATAAGATAAAGTTAAAAATTACAGGGAGAAACATGTTCTTTCAGCCTTTTAAGACATTTTACGGAGGTACTCAACCCTTCATTTACGAGTCCGACTCGAACTTGCCCGTTTATTTATTTATGTTGAAATGTTTAGGAAACCATTGATAAATTTGGGATATTTTCTGTGTACTAATACTTTTCGTTGATACAACTGTTTAAAAAATATGATGTAATGCATCGAAACGCAAGCGTTGAGTTGGAAGATTACACGTCCGACTCCCTCAATGAAAAATAGCACTTCAGGTTGCAATTCTCGACCAATATATAGATTTTATGTTTATCGATTTAGATATTAGATTTTTTAAATAAATTCACTTCACAATATTTATATATCATATACAATATTTTTTTTTAATGTGACGTCAGATAATAACGTACTTTGATTTTTATTAAATACAGTCTATTTCACTTCGATACTAACTTGTACCCTATATTACACTTTTAATATAACTGACTATTGAATATTTACGATAAATTATCGGTTACAATAGAATATTTGCTCTGGCTCTAGTACATACTATTGTCCCTGCAACTGCTACTGCAGTTTTAATCAAATTAAAATTAACTTTATTCCTTAAGATTCAGGGTATACTTTCCATCACAGTGGAATAGTATAGAATATTTGCTGTAGTATTTTGTCATTGTAACCGGTTGGTCTACATTGAAGCTTACTCGGCTCGGTGCGTGGAATTCAGATGTCAATTGCAGGGATTGGAAAACCCATGCATAAGGGCCTGTGTCAACGAGCACGGTTTCTACACGGTTCGACGCCGTCGGTTCCAGTTGTGTATGGAGCTCCATACAGATCTGTATAGAACGTGGAAGGGACATACCCGTAATAAATCGAACCATGGGCTATACTAGATCACTAAAGTATAATTAAATTGAAATAACAATCAAAAATCCAAAAAAAATTTCGTCATTCCCATACAAATAGCCTGGGCGGCTGCACACTTTTGTATGGAATGCCGATTTTTTTTTTGTTTTTCTGCTGTTATTTTAATTACTTTATACTTTAATGATCTAGTATAGACCGTTTGACGTCAGGCAGGCGGCCGGTTGTAAAACTATAGCCAAATCATTGAGAGTGTTCCGGCTATTTCTTCTCTATTTTACAAGGTCTTTGGCATCTTTGGGTGACCATTGACTTGCGTATTATATTTGGAAAAGAAAAAGCGGGAAAGCGCACCCCGGGCTCCTAAGCAGCACAGCTGAGGATGTAACCGGGAATGTGCTTAGACGAAGAAGAATAGACGATATAGTATAGATTTTTCGATTTCGATTCGATTTATTACGGGTATGTCACTTCCACATTATATAACCCATTAGAAAAATTTGTTGGGTTATTAACAAATAATTACGGTTACTTAACCTAACCGTCCGGACGTTGGTCAATAGAGTGTATTTGACCTACTAGCTTCAAGATAATTACTGCATATTTTATCAAATTAAAATTAACTTTATTCCTTGAGATTCAGGGTATATTTTCCATCGCAGTGGAATAGTAATAGAATATTTGCTGTAGTATTTTGACGCTGTAACCGCATAGTTCACATTGAACCTTACTCGACTTGTCGTGTGAAATTCAGATGTAAATAGTAGCGTTAGCAACACTGGCTTCATGATAATTACTGCTTATTTCATCAAATTAAAATTAACTTTATCGCTTCGGATTTAGGGTATATTTTCCATCGCAGTACTTTTGCCGCAACCGCGTGGACAATACTAAAGCTTACGTGGGTCGTCACGCTGATGTGATCATAGCATTAGAATCTGCTATATTCTTTATTACATATCAAATAAAATTAAACTTTATATTGAAGATACAAGGTACATTTTTGATCGCAATGGAATAATATTAGAATATCTGTTCTAGTGCTTTTACACACTGCATGCTTACTTAGCTCAACGCGTGGGATTCGGATGTCAATAGCTGCATTAGAGTAGAACCACTGGCTTCGTGATAATTACTACTGAATTGATGGACTTATTGTTTTAGATTGATAATTACTGCTGAATTGATGGACTTATTGTTTTAGACTATCTTCATCATCGTCCGAGCGTATTCCCGGTTGCATCCTCAGCGGTAACACTTCAGAGCCCGGGGTCCGCTACCTACCCTGGGTTGATTTGCTGGTTGATGATTTGACGAGGTTACTGGTTTTTACAGTGTTTTAGATTCTACCGTATTTATTACGTTTTATTATCTTCTTTGACGACTGTGACCTACTGGTCATCATGCCAGGCTGTCACATCGGAAGCCCCGGGTTCCCCCGTCAGGTCAAGATGGAAAATGATCTTTTTCAGATTTTCCTGGGTCCTGGATGTTTATCTATACTACAACGTATTAATGAAATAACACAAAACCTCTCAGATGGTACCTCAGCCCATGAAATGGAAAAACTTTCTCATCCCAAAAAAAAATTGAATTTTCATACAAACTGATCAGCTGGTCGAGTCAATTTGTGAAAATCCGAATTGTATTTTTGGCATTTTGAGAATGTTGTAGAACAAAAGTTGTTCAGTTTCATGGACTGAGTTACAACCTAAGTATTGCGTTATTTCATTAACTCATTGTATATATATTTTTTACAAAATATAGTATCATTGAGTTAGTATCCCATAAAACTAGTCTCGAACTTACTTTGGGGCTCGCTCTATCTGTGTGATTTGTTTGTATACTCGTATATTTATTTATTTATCTAGTGTGTCAGATTTTTATAAGCTTTTATTTAGCTTTCCCTGTTTGTTGTAGTTTTTTGGGTCAAATCTTGCAAGTTAAATTTGAGCCACTTCCCGGTCTCCGAGTGAGATGAAAATGTATGCTAATGTAAATCTGATGACAATGCAATATTATTATGACAAGAAGGTGATCTGATGATGTCGGAAGTTGGCTATAGAATCCCTGTAATAAAACGACGTAACCCCATCGAAACCTCAACGAGTTCAGGCTTATTACATTTGTATTGATAAGTTTAGGCCTTACAATAAAAGATTGTACGAAAAAAAAATTTTTTTTTCAATTTTTTTTTTTTTACAAAAAATTTTTTTTTTGGTGACTTTTTTGTGACAGTAGATTTTAAACACTAGGGAAGTAGTGTGTGTGGTTTCTTCACGTCGTTTTACTTTATCGGAAGTAAGTGGTAGTCATTAAAATGACAGTCCATGAGTATAAACTCGTATGTATAAATAACGTCCAGTGAGGATCGAACTCGTGATTCACAGACGCAGAGCCAATGCCACCGTATCAGATCTTCAGAGATCCAGGGGGTTACTCCATAAAATAATACGATAGTCGTACGATAGTGACGTCCTATTTATATTTAAGCTTTATCATTCTGTATTAACGCTCAATGTTGCTTGACACTGGAACGCGGCTACGCAGTAACGTTCGTCTTGCGTACCGCTTTTGGAGTAACCCTACACGTAATTCATAACTATCATAGACTGGATGTGCAGTTAAAATTTGCACACACACACACCAACACATTTTATTCCTAATGAGGCAGACAGAGCCTTTTATGCTTGCGGCCCTGAGAGACAGAGCCCAGTACCAAAAGACCCAAAGACCAATTTTAGCGTGATGGTAAGTGGGTGAGAAGGTCAAATAAACGGGCATGTGCGAATCGGACTCGTACATGAAGGGTTCTGTACCACCGTACAATGTTTTAAAACGCTGAATAAACACGTTTCTTGTATGAAGATTAATTTTTAACTTACTCGTAATTTTATTTTTAGTATTTGTTGTTATTGTGGTCATAGTAGTACATAATTGGTGAAAATTTCAAGTATCTAATTAATGCCATTATAAAGATCAAGTTGAAAACGCTGAAAAAAACACGTTTCTTGTATGACGACCCCTTTCATTTTTAAATTATTATTTATTTTTTGTATTTGTTGTTATAGCGGCCACAGTAATCCATAATCGGTAAAAATTTCAAGTGTCCAGCTATTACGGTTCAAGAGATAGAGCAGACAGCGAAGTCTCAGTAACAGAGTCCCGTTTGCACCCTTTGGGTACGGAACCCTAAAAAGGTTCACCAACTTTAGTATTCAAGGAACATCGGCAGCATTGGATGTAATCCTGCTCGACTAGACACTTGAAATTTTCAACGATTATGTATAGTGTCTAGCTATTACGGTTCAAGAGATAGAGCCCTGTGACAGACGGACAGATAGACGGACAGACAGACGGACAGACAGACGGACAGACATACGGACACGCGGACAGAGGGACAGACAGCGGAGTCTCAGTAATAGGGTCCCGTTTGCACCCTTTGGGTACGGAACCCTAAAAAAGGAATCAGTGATGGGTCGTTAGCCATTTTCACTCATACCCTCGACCAGATTTTATGATCTGCACGGGAGGAAAAGCAGCTAATACAAACTCCATTACTCCGTTTTTTACTTTTTTCCCAGATTATTTTATAAGGAAGAGAAGATTTTTTTCCCAATGCGCAAAAATGGTACACCGAAATAAAATTATTCCCGTAACTCTGTCGTGACCTGATAATTTTGTCCGCGATTGCACCTAATCGTAAATCTGCGATCCGATTTAAAATCAACTCCGATTTCACAGCCATTAATCGTCATAGCCTTTCGATTTTTTAATTTATAGCTCTCCACTGTTTCTCAAACAAGGCGAATCCAATTTTCCGAGGCTGATAAATCAAGATGGCGACTCGATTGCGCCACCATTTACCGTTAGTCGTAGAAACTTAGGGCACAAAAAGTTATTGTAGAATCGAAATTATATTGATCTTGTAACCTTTAACGCTGCCCTGATGTGGATAATCTAAATTTTGCTCCTGCTTCCACGCACACAAATTTACTTTTGCTAAAGCGAGAAAGCGAGCCATGCGGGGTAGGAAGATCGCAATGGGTCAATGAGGCTGGTTTACGAGTTTCTGGTTTATGAGGTTTTTTTCGTTTTACAAAGAATATTTAAAAGTTATTTAAAAAAGCTTCTACTCAGACGTCGATTTTGTGTGAGAGTGTGGTACTTCCCCGGACGAGCCGGCCCATTCATGCTACTAGCAAAACGGAGATTTGCCGGTAGCGCTATTAATTTTACTTAAAATTACAATATTGGACTTACACACTACTTAGTAAGTCTTCAGTCACTGTATCAAAATGCCAATTTAGTAAAATACATTGGTAGTGCGCGTACCTAATATTTTTACATAAAAGAAATAATACAATTTACATTACAAAATAATATAATAGTACTTATATTACATTAAAGGTATTCGTACACTAGTAGCCAAACAAGACCTAGCCTGTATCTTAGGCACTAGCCTAAGATAAGGGCTCGGCCTTGTTTGGACTTTCCTCATATGGAAAATAATTTATTAACTTTTATACGATAAACATACATACATGTATAAGATATGTTGTATATACATGTTTCATTCATTTGACAAAATAATCTACTTTGATATACAAAGCTGACAGTCTTTGAAAATATATAAAGCAAGGAAGGTGATCATGAAATGTTCAATACAGGGTCTACTCTTCTGTAAACGTTTTTATTTTTAGTTAGGCCACTTACCTCGTTAGCGGGAAAAAATGTTTTCGTCTGAACTGAGTGAAGTGGGGCAAATTGGACGATTTTGTCTAGTCAAGGTCCTCCTGGGCTGGGGAAGTTGTCAATTTTAGTAATACAGTTAGTGGCTAGTTGTAGGTTCTTAGATTTGTCAATCTCGGTATTGCGCAGATACTCATAGGTACGGAAAACATGTTTTCGCTTGAATTAAAAGAAGCAGCGCAAACCTACGACGTTTATAGCGCGTATAAAAGATACTATGGAGTGTACGAAAGATACTATGAGTTTAGACTACTCAGTGTAACTTATTTCTGTAAATTAGATTTGGCACTCATTCGCAAGCTTTACATATTATAAATGAGTTTCTTTCGGCGTTTCTTCTCAGCAGTGGTAGTTGGGAAACGTATCGGTAGTTTTTGAACAAAGAAAAAAATAATTTAGATATAAATAAACATTGCACGTAATGTATACTATAATTATTGACGTGTACATAGGGCGCACTGTAAGTTTCCGGAACTGGCCACTAACATAAACAATATTTAAAAATTTATTGCAACATTTGAAAATAGAACTCTTTGGCTATAGAATGCAGTTTGTTTCATCTGACTGTCTTTTGTTTTAACCTTGTGGCGCCATTTAAAAAATTGTGTGTCTGCATCAACATGGATTTAACTCGGGAAAATTTTCGTAGTATGATTTTCTACGATTTTAAGTGTAATTTGACAGCTCAACAGAGCATCGCTCGGCTTGAAACAGCTTTTGGCAATGAAGCACCATGCAAGACAACTGTTTATAGCTGGTTTGCAGAATTTAAGCGTGGTCGTATCAATCTCAGTGACGAATCTCGCGATGGTCGGCCGTCCACCGCTGTGACCAACAAAAACATCAATGCTGTGCGCCGTATGATTGAAACAGACAGGCATGTGACCTACCATGAAATTCCCGCATCCTTAGAAATAGGAATGAGTCAAATACAATTAATCCTACACAAACATTTGGGTGTGAGAAAGCTGTGCTCGCGGTGGATCCCACACAACTTGACCGAGGCTCAAAAAACGGACCGCGTCACTTGGTGCAGTGCCATGCTTACCAGATTCAACAAAGGTGCGTCAAATTTGGTGTGGAACATAGTAACAGGTGACGAAACATGGATTTATTGCTACGATCCCAAAACAAAGCAGCAATCGAGCGTATGGGTCTTTCAAGATGAGCCGAAACCAACCAAAGTGGCGCGCGTGAAAAGTGCATCTAAGCGGATGATTGCTTCTTTTTTTAATAAAACTGGACACGTGGCTACTGTTGCTTTAGAGAATCGTCGTACAGTGAATAGTGACTGGTACACGACCATTTGTTTGCCGGAAGTTATCGACGAACTCCGTAAAAATAACCGTAAACGCCGTATCATCCTGCACCACGACAATGCTAGTTCTCACACGGCCAGACAGACAAACGACTTTTTGAAGGCGAAAAATGTAGAACTCATGAGTCATCCTGCATACAGTCCCGACCTGGCACCTAGTGACTTTTTTCTGTTCCCAAAAATTAAGAACCAATTACGCGGTCAACGATTTTCATCACCAGAAGAGGCTGTCGAGGAGTATGAAAAACACGTTTCAGAGGTCACCACAGAGGTGTGGCACAAAAGTTTTCAAAACTGGTTTCATCGAATGAAAAAGTGCAAAGACGCCAAGGGAGATTATTTTGAAAAACAATATCTTAATTTTGTACCTTTAATAGTATTTTTTCATATTCATTCCGGAAACTTATAGTGTGCCCACGTAAAAGTGCCTGCGAAGGCCTAATTACTGAATAAATAATGATTTTGATTTTTGATATTAGAACTGGTTTTCTGCAGGTATACTGCGTGTAAAAATACTGGCAACACAGACTTTTTTATTTTTATTTCTTTAATTTTATTACAAATTTAGGTGGACTGCAAATGATGTAGGTAATGTATCATTTCTTGAAAAAAAAATTGGTTGCCTGTAAAGTCGGTATACGGGCGAAAGTTTTACGTGACAAGTCTTTTTATGTCTGTCTCTCTCGCTCTTAGGCGGGCTAACCATGCCCGAGTGGAAGGGACGCGTGCCTCTCACTCGCTCTCATTGTGAGCGCATAACGTGAGCGGAGCGTAACGCAGTTTCTTGAAGTGTCACCCGGCTAACCAATTTATAAGACGTTGTCACGTCAAAAAATTGATCAGTCGGACGAAAAAAAAAAAAAAAAAAATTCAGTTTGTCTACCAGGCAACCAGTTTTTCAACAAAGGAGCCCGCTGGTAGTATGCATTGCTAGCTCTTTCGCAAGTTAAGCCACCCTGGCGTGGACTGCACCGTGATGGGTGACCACAAGTGGCAAATAATATTCTCGAGCTCCTTCGTGCTTCAGAAGGCCCGTTGAGCCGTTGGTCCCGTCATAATGGTATGGCAGTGGTCAAGCTTGAAAAATCTAACACCATTGTTAGCCACTTACATATACGAAAAACAATAGTCCTTTTTATTTTGTTTATTTTTTCAAGGCTTCGCTTTTTAAAAACATATCAGCCGTATCGGAGTGCTTTCCATGTCTCTCTTCCCTCCGCTAAGTTCTTAACCTCCTTATGTTTTGACATTTAAGTTTTCTTTAATTTCATTAAAAAGAAAATCTTCTGGGTTTTCCTAATCCTCGTTTTTCTTCTTCAATTATTGTCGTAGTAGATAGACCGAACATTTTCTCTCTTCTATTTTCTATGATAAGCTACAAGAGTATAAAACTCGCAATGACATAAAACGGAGTGAGCTGAACAGTGCACTTCAATATACAATGATATCCAATTAACTATAAGAAGAACCATTGCCAGTTCTATTGGACTTTCGAGTATCAATTTTATCGGAAAAATTATCGATACGAGTATATTTAAAATAGATTTTTTCATTTATTTAGTTTCACCTGTCCCGTTGTCTGTGTCCGTAATAAAATCTCGCAAGCTAAATTAGACCCATTTACTCGTACCATTATTTGATCGAGTTGAACCTTCACATGCTTATTTCAGTTGGGTGACAATGCGATATAATGGTACCAATGACCTGATCAGTGTAACTTATTTCTGTAAATTGGATTTGATACTCGTTCGCAAGCTTTACATATTATGTTGTGATAACATTGTTATTAGGCATAATATCTTTGTAAACTGACAAAGCCCTTCTGGCGCGTAGGCGACCAATACTGTGTAAATGAGTTTCTTTCGGCGTTTCTTCTCAGCAGTGGTTGTTGCGAAACGCTAGTATCGGTAGCTTTTAAACAAAGAAAAAATAATTAAGATATAAATAAACATTACACGTAATGTACACTAAAATTATTGAGTTTCTTTCGGCGTTTCTTCTCAGCAGTGGTTGTTGCGAAACGCTAGTATCGGTAGCTTTTAAACAAAGAAAAAATAATTAAGATATAAATAAACATTACACGTAATGTACACTAAAATTATTGCGTTTCTTTCGGCGTTTCTTCTCAGCAGTGGTTGTTGCGAAACGCTAGTATCGGTAGCTTTTAAACAAAGAAAAAATAATTAAGATATAAATAAACATTACACGTAATGTACACTAAAATTATTGAGTTTCTTTCGGCGTTTCTTCTCAGCAGTGGTTGTTGCGAAACGCTAGTATCGGTAGCTTTTAAACAAAGAAAAAATAATTAAGATATAAATAAACATTACACGTAATGTACACTAAAATTATTGAGTTTCTTTCGGCGTTTTTTCTCAGCAGTTGTGGTTGCGAAACACTAGTATCGGTAGCTTTTAAACAAAGAAAAAATAATTAAGATATAAATAAACATTACACGTAATGTACACTAAAATTATTGAGTTTCTTTCGGCGTTTCTTCTCAGCAGTGGTTGTTGCGAAACGCTAGTATCGGTAGCTTTTAAACAAAGAAAAAATAATTAAGATATAAATAAACATTACACGTAATGTACACTAAAATTATTGACGTGTAAAAGTGCCTGCGAAGGCCTAATTACTGAATAAATATTTGATTTTGATTTTTAAACTCATCATAAAGCCGGTAGGTGGCCACAACATCTCTGTGATAAAACAACATAACCTTATTCAGATACAGATGCACACTAATACGTGTATGTGTGTGTATCTAAATTACTAGTCACCCTATATGTCTGTTTGAAATTCCCGCCTTGATACTGGTCATGACACAGTCAATATACAGGTTGATTTTGATACCCTGAGCTAAATTGAAATCTTAATCACTAATAGAACTCAAAACTGCAAGAAAGAAAAAAAGTCAGTGGCACTCCGGGAGTGCCGACAGTAGTGCAAACTTTAGCAACGTGGTGTGGGTTACTGTAACGGCAACAGTGTCGCGAGTTCAATGGATTTTTTCCATCCAAAAAATGCCCAACGCGCTTACAGAAGTTTTCACTTCAAAAAATACTTTTTTTTGTACTATTTTTCAGGAAAAATTAGCAATAATGCGTTATTCACCTCGGTGTCGCTCGCTCCGTTCGTGTAACCGCCCCCCGCACTTTGACCCTTCCCGCCATTCGCCCGACGCCCGACATCCTGCCAGTTGCCTACACACAACCGTCACAGAACCACGTTGCGCGAACGTGTTTTATGTCTTGCGTGCAAAAAACACAATGTCGTACATTTTGCGAGTATAGGTACTTAACTATGAAATGGTAAGAGTGGAGAAGACTTGTATGAGGCGTCGTCCTAATTGGCAACGATCGTACGAGCAAACGATGCGTTCATCGTCGTGCGATGAAAATGATCGTGCGATGGTCCAAATGTGTCCCAATAGCTCCCGCGATGCGCCTTCACACGTTGTTGTGCTCGCGCGATGAGTCGCGTTACCAATTAGGACAATCAAAAAAGATTTGTAGCTTTGATTGCACGATCGCACGATCAAACACATCGTACGATCGTTATTAATATTCATATTCATTTATTTATTGTTTCCATGTTTACATATAAATAGATCGTAATAAGATATAAGCATAATATGGATCCCTGGTAGGGCACTACAATAATATTATACTAAATATTAGTATTATTCAGAACGAAACAAATAAAGACAAAAAATGGAAAGTATACAAAATATGTCAAAAGTAAAATAAAAAATTAATGCAAATAAATTGTCCACATTTAAAATTAATTAATATTAGGAATTAAAAATAATAGTAACATAGTCAAAATAATAATAATAATACCATTTTCTAGAATTCCTAATACTACGTACCACTTTAAAACTATCCCAAAAACTCTTTTAGACTATAAAAACATTTTCTAATAGGTAGTCTTTAAGTTTTCTCAAAAATATTTTTTGTATTTTTTCAGATTTTATAGTTGCAGGTAGTTCATTATATATTTTCACTGACATAGACAATGGCCCAGCACTAAATAGTTCAAGTCGGCTAGCGGTTTTTTGGCGGGAAGTCAAGGGGTTCGGTTGGGGTTTGCTTTAAATTATTTTGCAAATTGATTTAAATGGACTTTATAATATGAAATTGGTGTTGTTTGGTGTTATAAATGCTCATGCTCATAAACAATGTGTAAAATAATTAAAGTGAACAGTCATAGTACGGCTGTAGTGATATTTGTTTTGCGGACTGTGTGGGCGTCTTAGGGCGTCGCCGTCCGCCACTCAGTCGTCTATGAAAACTATTGGACTCGTACAGATTTGTCGCCAGAAGCTCCCTTAAAGCAGTCAAAGGCCTGCACCACCCTTTGATTGTAACTGTTTAGGTAAGGTTAGGATTAGGAATAAAGAACAAAGTTAAAGATAGGCTATAAAGGACTTGTATCCAGAGCCGTAAAATTATTTAATTAAAAAAAAAAGTCGGCTAGCGGGAAGTTCTAACTGTTCTTTAAACCTTGTGTTTATTTTACTTTCTTGCATCTGTTCCCTGGTTTTGTATAGACTCTCATTATTTTTTACAAATTTACACATTTCTAAATTCTCTTTTAATTTTCTGCGATGACTTGCGAGCTTTAATTAGGACACACTTATTTAGTGTCAGTGTTTAATTTCGTCGTGCGACTAAATCATCGTTTGCTCGTACGATCGCTGCCAATTAGGACGACGCCTGAAGCAAAGACTAGGTATACCTCGCATTCGTGCTCAGGGAATAACTAATGCCACGGTTCTTCGCCGCTAACCAGCTGTTCTTTATTTTGGCAAGTTTACACAGTCACAGGTAGGCGGCGCACTACGTTTGGTTGTCGAGCTAGGAGACTTATTTACCATTTAAGTAAAAAAAATTGGTACTTTAAATGATCTAAACAGCTTCTGTATTCGACGGTCTTAAGCCCGTGAAAGTAAGAAGGGAAATTGCAACAGATACCTATCTCATTGAAATTTAGTTGTTTGTGTAGCTGAGTTTATCGCTTAATAATAGGTCAATGACCAAACTCGCAACGCAAAGCGAGCGGCGCGGGGTGTAGGTACTTCGAAGTGGAGGCGGCGGGGGTGAGCGATCACATGGCTCTCGGTATCACTGCGATTATGAAATTTCTGTACAATTTTGAGGGCTTTTATCTTTAGTTTTTATTATGATACAATGTAGTTGTAAGAGAACATGTATTTATTGTTTTGCTTAAAGAGTTCTTTCCTTGAATAAAGCTCAGAGGTACAAAATCACCCTGTATTCTCAGACAATCTCAGATAACATCCTCAGGACTAGAGGTCTCAATAGACATGTCTAGTCAGAATCCGATACAAGATTAATTGAGCCAATCTGAATGCAGCCGATTGCTGTCATAGAGATCTATGCCTTCATTAGTCGTAGATGCTACTGTACACAGCTGTAATCAATTTCAGACAGAGTAAGAAATTTAAAGAAAAGTGAAATAACCTTTGAGTTTATTCAATCTTTTATGATACTGAACATCATCCCTGTGACAGTATAAAAGAAATAAAACGGGAATTGGTGTCGTGGTACACAGCTTTATGAACACTTAACTTAAAATGTAATTTAATGATGTTTAGTAAAAAAAAAAACATAAAAATTAATTTCCAGACGCCATCTAGGATTCCAAAAAAATTTAGACTTGGATTCTGCGGCCTAAAAAACCCAGAAGTTTCAGTCAAATCGCATGCTGTTGACAATCGGCGGTCATCTCAGATTATTAAAAAAAGCCCAGCCTTTAGTGGGCGTTGCTTGGCTTTGCAGGGCAGCTCAATAACTGGAGAATGGGGGGAGAGGGAAGGGGTCCTGCGTAGATGTTAAAAAAAGAATGAAAAAAAAAAATTCTTTATTTCCTCCATACAATCAACAAAAAAAAATACGCAAGGTGTTTAGAGTGGTTGCCATTGCAAATTGGACGAATCTGGAGTCTGATGAAGGTACAAACCTGTGTTACAGTGCTCCAGTGCTCTCCATCTGTAGGAAGTAGGAACCAATAACATCGCATGTAGTCAGAGGATTGTGCCCATACCCTCCACGCTGGCCTGGGTTGGAGAGGTCTCATTGATGTTTTTAAGCTTTATTCAGCTTGTGTTTCCTAAGTCGCCTTCTACGACATCCACGGGAAGACTGGAGTGGTCCTATTCTACTCTGCTGGGAACCACACGGCTGTTAAATAAATAAATACTTACATGTCAGTTATTTAGGCCGTCTGCCTCCTCGCTGTACACTCTGTACTACACTGGGCGATCAATCAGTGACATACCGCGGTTTCATAAATTCAGACACGCGATGCCCAGATTAAATATTCGTGTAAGCAACGAAATATTGCAATTTTAGCTTTGTTATCCTCTGTTTTAACTACAGAATATTTGCGCTTTTACCAGTGGGCTGATAGTACCTCTATATACTTATTTGTACTTGCTCGGATTGAGATTATATTAGTTCATTCACTTTTTTTTTTGAAGAAGATTAACGGTGAACGCGCTAAGATCGTTCATTCGTTTTCAGTTTTGTAACTCGAAGATAGAAATATATTATTTTACTAACTTAATGATGCTAGTTTTTGATATACGCAGACATCAACTTTCAAATTAAATGCATTTAATTTATTACTGGTAGGTTTGTGAACTGTAGACCGCGCGAGTCTATCTTCGAACAAAAAAGAAACTGAATAAATGTTCACCGCGCACCTTAAAACCCTATGGTCCGCCATTTTAACCCTTAATTATTCGCATAGGATTAAAGCAGACTCGCGTCAAAGTTTGCATTCTAATAGCAAATTGCTACTTATTGCTTTCTTAATTTCTGTGACTTAATTGCTATTAGCAATGAAGTCACAGAAGGATGTGTTGGTGCACTCTTGAGCGGTGACCCCGATCGGGAATTACGTAATTACTTTTTTAGCAAGAGGTCCATTCATATTATTTTTTGTACAGCTGTAAAAAACACATAAAAATATTGTTTTTTATAAATTAAAATAACCTAAAAATTACGTATTACCATGAGTTTGGTACCTTTTTCCTGAATTAGTTACGGATATAGATAAACACCCAAGACCGAGTACAATTTGAAAAAGGCCATATTCATACTTGCCCTGGCTGGGGATCGAACCTAGAACCACCGGATTAGCGGTCTAGCGTGTTAACCATTTCGCCACGGAAGAATAAGAAGAAGAGTACCCTAGAAGAATACCCTAAAAATTTCAAGTTGCCTCAAATACCTTTTTTATATTTTTTTGAAAAATACTTTTGCACGCGCCTGGTAATATTAGTGTCCCGACTAAATCGTCTGACTTATTGATTTTTTTATTCTTTAAACATTAAACTACGACATATAAAAAATGCATATTGCCTCAAACACCTTTTTTGAAAAAAAAAAACTTTTAAACATGTATGCTTTAGCCCCGCTACTCACCAGCCAGGTCTGCAGTTCCGTGTTGGGGTATAATAGGAGAGGTATGTGACAAGTTTTTAACTTGCCTCAAATACCTAACCAAAAAATTCGTGCCAGCTCTCGGACCACAAGGTTTTCCAAAACGACCGATCTAGAGCAGCCTGCATCCAGCGCTTTCCAGCGACCTTGCGGTCAGGTCGTCTGACCACCTTGTGGGTGGGTTTCCTACGCTTGGCTTGCCGGGACGTGGTCGCCAGCAGTTGCTCAGTTAAAAGTAAATACATAAATATACACTACAAGCAAAATTAACGGGCAAGTGCGAGTCGGACTCGTACATGGAGGGTTCCGTACCACCGTACGAGTTTTAAAACGCTGAAGAAACACGTTTCTTGTATGACGACCCCCTTTAATTATTAACTTTTCTTATTTTTAGTATTTGTTGTTATAGCGGCCATAGTAATACATAATCGGTGAAAATTTCAGGTGTCTAGCTATTACGGTTCAAGAGATAGAGCCCTGTGACAGACGGACAGACGGACAGACAGCGGAGTCTCAGTAATAGGGTCCCGTTTGCACCCTTTGGGTACGGAGCCCTAAAAATAGATTTGTATCTATATCAGAATGTCAGGCGTCCTACACGCTTTGTAATACACCCCGCCATCAATCAGTGACATGCCAAGCTATGTACATAGGGATTGAAATCCATGTGATTGGTGTACGGCGAAGATAAGGTTTCAGTTCAGTCGGATGTCCAATATTTTAACAATGTACGCTCTGTTATACACTGGGAAATTAATCTGCAGCAGTCAGTCATGCCCGCTCTATTTAAGTCGCAGTTGTATTGTATAATTTGGATTGTATAATTCGCTTTTTGACAAAACGTCTATCAAATTACCAAACCTCTCATATAAAAGCTCGGTTTTGTAAGTTTTAGCGCATGGCATGAACGATTTCTATTCTTCAATGTCACGGGCCATTGTTTAGAGTTTTGTATAACGCAGTTCTAAATCGAGGAGGTTCGATCTATTGAGGCACCCTCAGGTAATTATACCGCCACAGTGTTCAACAGGTTATATTGGCCTGGTAAGCTCGAGGTCACAAAACCACAAAAAACACGCACGATCACAATTATGATAAAATACGAGTAACCATAGCTTGTTTCAACATATTAGTGGCATAATTTATTGGTAGGTTGTCGAACTAAACTTACTAACAACTCTTTTAGAACTTTAACACTGTAAGGCGATTCCCCCACTGGCAACAAGCCCCGCCGCGGTGCGCGGAATCTGCCGCGTTTTTACGGAATCTGTCGCGTTTTTAGTGGGTTGGACTAGGCGTGTTTTCAATACAAACTGAGATACTTGCATACAATGTTAAAATCCGCCGCCCCGCGCTCCGCGACGGTGCGCGGTGCAGTGGGATCACCGCCTAAGTTGGTTTAATAACCATGTGACTGGTGTCCGGAAAAGATGAGGTTAGTTCAGTCGGTTATCCTATATTAAGCCAAAAAAAATTATCATTAAAAGCGCTATTTGACTTTAAGAAACTATGACGTCACGGTTTTGTATTTCATACAAATCCCACAGAACACTTTTTTTTTGACGTAGACATAAGTACCTGATTTTACTTTTTGCAAACTAGCGGATTCACAAAAATAAATGGATGTTACAAGCACATACAAATACCTACATACAGTTCCAATTAGGCGGTGAACCCATTGCACTGCACCGTGCACCCTCGCGTCGTCGCGAAGCGCGGTTCAACACACTGACGCTCCCGCACGTTAACGCGTTTTCAGTGTGTTGGACTAGGCGTGTTTTCTATACAAATTGAGATACTTGCATACAATCTTAAAATCTGCGGCCCCACGCTCCGCGACGGTGCGCGGTGCAGTGGGATCACCGCCTTAATCCAGCTAATTACGTAAGCACTCCGCACCCGTAAAAACATCCGATTCCAGGAACCTAAATGAAGGCTTTTAAATAAAATATCAGGAGCATGTGATCCCTCGCAATATATGGCAGCTTAGCAGGGTTCAACTACGCACTCACCTTAACGCAGTCGGAAAAATGATCCTCTGTGTCATGAATTATTTAACACCTGTACGCGAAACGCCCAAAAATAACCTTTAAAAATCATACTAAATTGAACTTTAAACATATAAACATAAAGGTGTAAAGAATGGATGTTTTTAGATGTAGCAGGATCGTGGATAAAGTTTCCCTTGATTTACATTGCGGTTTTTCGTCATTTATTATCAAGCTAGCACTTTCACTTGGCTTTTTTGGAAGTTACTGCAATACGGTATTTCACAATTTTGTTTTATTTTATTAATTTTATATAAAGTTATACAATCCGGAATTGAAAACAAAAATATTTATTTCAATCCGCTCATAAATATTTAAGTTATCATAATGACCATGATCAGGTCTTTTTTAGTCTCCACTGTAGTAGCACCACCCTCTCTATACTGCCAGAGCAGACAGAGGATTTGGCCTAAACTCTCAACGCTGGCCAGACGGGTTGGAGAGGTCTGATTGATGTTTATAAGCTTTGTTTAGCTTGTGTTTCCTAAGTCGCCTTCTACGACATCCACGGGAAGACTTGGAGTGGTCCTATTCTACTCTGCCGGGAACCACACGGCTTAAGTTTTAAATTTAAGTTCAAATTAAGCTATATGGCAAATCAAGTTATAATTCTTTCAAATCTGGTGGAAAGGGAATTGGTCAACTAACAGAAAAAGGATGCACAAACAGCGCTTGAGACGTCACTGCCATTAGGTATTGCGCGTACAAAAGAGATAGCGAGAAGTCCCCACCACGCTTCTACTTTTCTTTATACTAAAACTTTAAGGCCGTACCTAAATTTTCCGGGGTCCAGTGCTGCCCCCATTTAAAATAAATCATTTCAAAGAAACATTAGTTCATAAAATACTTTGGAGGGTTATCTAGGACTTAATAGTAGCAAAATTTTAAATGATGTTTCCGTTTTCCTTAAAATGTTTTATTTAAAATGGGGGCAGCACTGGACTCTGGAAAATTCAGGTACGGCCTTAATTGCTAATTGCTGCTTCATTAAATAACGAATTTCTATACTGTTTTTGGAAAAAGATTTCTTTTTCTCCTCGATCCTCGGACCGTCGTCGTTATGTACATCGGTGGTCCATCAAATTGATTTTGTTGATTTTTATCGTTCTTATTTCTAAAGATGGCGGGCTCGTAATTGACTGATGATGAAATTAAACTTGAAACTTAATTAACGCTGAGTATATTCATAAAAATTATAACAACTGTACACCGATCTACACTGATACTGAGACAACTAATTGATAGAGGTTCAGAGACTGAAAGTCTGAAATCGGTTTGAGCGCCTAGAAAATGGTGGCAAGTGAGAAAGAGTACTGCCAACATGACAGATAAGCTAGAATTCCCCACTTCCGGACTGAGTGTTGCTAGTGCAATAAAACTTTACTGAAATTAAAATGAATACCAAATAAACGGGCAAGTGCGAGTCGGACTCGTACATAAAGGGTTCCGTACCTCCGTACAATGTTTTAAAACGCTAAAAAAACACGTTTCTTGTATGATGACCCCTTTAATTTTTAACCTTATCTTATTTTTAGTATTTGTTGTTATAGCGGCCAAAGTAAAACGTAATCTGTGAAAATTTCAAGTATCTAGTTAATGCCATTATAAAAATCTAGTTAAAAACGCTGAAAATACAGGTTTTTTGTATGACGACCCCCTTTATTTTTAACCTTTTTTTTAATTTTAGTATTTGTTGTTACAGCGGCTACAATAAAACGTAATCTGTAAAAATTTCAAGTATATAGCTTTTACGATTCAAGAGATAGAACCCTGTGAGAGACGGACAGACAGACAGCGGAGTCTCAGTAATAGGGTCCCATTTGCACCCTTTGGGTATGAAACCCTAAAAACGTGTTAATTTTGAATTAGCAGATTGTCTACTTCTTACCCTGTATAAACTTCATCCAGTCAAATTGTCCGCTCAAACTCTGATAAAGTTTTTACAAGACAAGTTGCCCAGCATTATTTAATTTAGATTGTACAGCGGCCAGAAATTAATATTGACAGTTTTGTTGTAAATTGAACTCTACACCAATGCAATATGGTATATGATTTAATGTGTAGCCGGCTGTACTGCTTGGTGTTCTTGCGTGCACCGACATTTACATATCAGTAACGGCAATGTTATGTCCGTTCCACACTAGAGCAGTATGCAACAAACTGTTGTTCAAGTTTAAGTGGCCAACACAGGTGTCAGATTTTTTTACAGTCAAAAGACATCTGACATAGCTTGACGAATGTTGTAAGTACAGTGATGTCAGCAGAGACCAAAATATCAGGCCCATATCTCTACTAATGGATAATTTTTACAAGCTTTTTAGGGTTCCGTACCTGACGGGTGCAAACGGAACCCTATTACTGAGACTCCGCTGTCTGTCCGTCTTTCCGTCTGTCCGTCTGTCTGTCCATCTGTCTGTCCGTCTGTTACAGGGCTCTATCTCTTGAACCGTAATAGCTAGACACATTTAAAATTTTCAAGGATTATGTATTACTGTAGCCGCTATAACAACAAATACTAAAAATTAAAAATAGTTAAAAATTTAAGGGGTCGTCATACAAAAAAACGTGTTTTTTCTACGTTTTTGACTAGATCTTTATAATAGCATTAACTAGATACTTGAAATTTTCACATATTATGTAGTACTATGGCCGCTAAAAAAACAAAAACTAAAAATAAGATAATATTAATAACTAGCTGTGCCCGCGACTTCGTTCGCGTGGTTGTCGGAACGTAATGTTATATAGCCTAAAGCCTTCCTCTATAAATGGACTACCCAACAAAAAAATATTTTTTCAAATCGGACCATTAGTTACTGAGATTAGCGCGTTTAAACAAACAAACAAACAAACTCTTCCGCTTTATAATATTAGTATAGATAAAAAGGGGTTGTCATACAAGAAACGTGTTTCTTTTCAGCGTTTTTAACTCGATCTTTATAATGGCACTTTAAATTTTCACCAATTATATATTACTATGACCACTATAACAACAAATATTAAATATAAGATAAAGTTAAAAATTAAAGAGGGTCGTCATACAAGAAACGTTTTTCTTCACCGTTTTAAAAGATTGTACGGTGGTACGGAACCCTTCATGTACGAGTCTGGCTCGCACTTGCCCGTTTATTTAACTGTTTGTTGTCTATTTTTTGTGTTTTGGGTCAAATCTTGCAAGTTAAATTTGAGCCAGGTCTTCAAATTGTGTATGCTAGTATTAAAAAAATAAAACGTTTTGTGAGCCGTAGGTCACAATTTAACGACAGTTTATAATCTCACGCGATAGTTTATAAGCTCTCGGTGTTCACAATCATATGGTGACATATCAACTGAGTTATTGACCAATGAAAATGACCCATGAGTAAAAAAAAATGTTCTTACTCCAGTTTTCTAAAAAAAAACTAGCTACTCCAAACATAAAAACTTATTTTATGTATATGCCATAACAATGGGGGCCAACCTATTGCGCAAAACAAAGAATATAAATCTGCCTTTGTTTATTATTCGGTGACTTCTAAACTCTGGCCTTTCAAGGCACAGAGGAGATTTAATGCAGAGAATAAACTGTATTTACTCTCACTACCTCAGAACATAAAAGTTCAATACCTTGAGTTTTTCTGGGTCCAGAGCTTTTTAGTTTAAAGTGAGAACGTGAAGCTTTTCTTCGCACATTTGCGAAAAACGGCAACTTTTGGCAAATGTGCGAAGTAAAGCTTCACGTTCTCACTTTTAACTGTACTCGTAAACAGTACTTCATAAAATAGTTTGAAGGGTTACCTAGGGCATACTAAAGACAAAAATTTAAATGATATCTCAGTTTCCTTTCAAATAATTTATTTTAAATTAGGGAACAGCACGGTACTTTCTTATGCCACTATCCTTTTCTGTCGCTCAGAAAAGTCATTTGCTAGAGCGAGAGAGAGCGACGGAACGGACTTCCGTGCTGACAGATGTTGCCCAACCCTAAAGCATCATTTCATGAAACTTAACATCGACGGTAATCTCATCTGTTTTCGGAGCTTTCAAGCTGCCATAGTTGTGTAAAGCCGGGTACTACTGGGAGCGATAAATATTCAAAAAGTATGATTTATATTTGTTTTTGGACATCAAAAGCTATTTCATGTTTTCGGGTGTCACTGCTGTTACTTGTATTACGTTTCGAAGGTAATATAATAACATAAATCGGGGTTCTTTATTGAGTAATACATTCATGTCGAGTGTGTTGATAACAGAGTCCGATTTTTCAAGCCTAAAGCATCTGACATAGCTCATTGACTGTCATCTAACGACAACAGTACCTAATCTATTTATATGAGTGATTTTCGCTTTTATGTATTACTAGCTTTTGCCCGCGGCTTCGCTCGCATATCCCACGGGAACATTACATTTTTCCGGGATAAAAGGTTCTCTATGTCCTTCTCAGTACTCCCAACTATGTGTATGCGAATTTTCAAGAAGATTGGTTCAGTAGATAAAGCGTGAAGAGGTAACAAACAAACAAATAAACAAAAAAACAAACGTACAAACTCTATTAGTTGGGATGGGATTGGGATACAAAGTGGAAGGGACATACCCGTAATAAATTGAACCACGGTCTATACTAGACCATTATAGTGATATTATTAGTGATATTAAAATAACAGCCAGAAAACAAAATTAAATTTTGACATTTCCTTACAAAAGTGTGCAGCCGCCCGGGCCATTTGTATGGGAATGTCGAAATTTTTTCGGTTCTTTGAGAGTTATTTTAATTTCACTAAACTTTAGTGATCTAGTAAAGCCCGTAGTTAGATTTATTACGGGTATGTCTCTTCCACGTTGTGTAAAAGCGAAAATCACTCACTCAGCACGAAATCTCAAAAACTACTTAGCCAATGAAGATGAAATTTGACAGGAACGTAGATTGTGACTAGGGAGACGCGCTAAGAAAGATTTTTGGGAATTCCATCCCTAAAGGGGTGAAATAGAGGTTGGCAGTTTGTATGAAACTTCGTAATTTATAAAGTGAGACTCATGACATTTTTGCATTAGTGGTTAGTAGAAAATAATAATCCAATTCATTGGACTTTTTGCAACCCCGGTTTAAAAAAAAAACCAATCTAGTTT
Organism: Acrobasis repandana; assembly: GCA_963576875.1. Taxonomy (NCBI): domain Eukaryota; kingdom Metazoa; phylum Arthropoda; class Insecta; order Lepidoptera; family Pyralidae; genus Acrobasis; species Acrobasis repandana. Next base: position 21,130,453 of record OY756222.1, read on the forward strand.
GTGTAGTCTACGCGGGCGAAGCAGCGGGAAAAAGTTAGATCATTGAAAGTGAAAGCTTCTGGCACGTTGAGCATTTTTTGAGATGGGAAAAAACCATTGTGCTCGTGACACCGTTACCGTTACCGACACCACCTTTTTTAAAGTTTTCACTTCTGTCGGCACTCCTGGGGTGCCACTGTTTTTTTATACACTATTGTACTATATTTTTATAGGGTTTTTTAAGCATTCAAGATGTAATACTAAAGTACTCAAATTAAATAATGAAATAAGAAATGGTGACAAAATACCACGTGAGCAGGATTTGAGCCCGCGACCTTAGTCTCAATACGACTATGCTCTTACCATCTGAGCCATCACGTGTTCAACTCCGCACGCTGAATCTCTATTAACTGTGAACTATTGTACTAGTTTGGAGGTTTCCTCACGATGTTTCCGTTTAGTGGTAAGCAAGTGGTGGTATGAGTGGTGAATGAGTACAAACTCAGAGGTACAAGTCGCGCCTAGTGAGGATCGAACTCGTGCCTCACAAATGCACAGCCAGGGCCTAAACCGTATCTACCACCGCTTCAAATGTATTTAAGTGATGTGTCATAAAACTTGTTATAACCACCGCTTCAAATGTATTTAAGTGATGTGTCATAAAACTTGTTATAATCATATTCCAAGCAAGAGGATATTTGTTTTTTTTTTATTTGGGTAGTGTTTTCATGCATGTGTGATATGTTTTATTCATTCTAGAGTGTCTCAAAGCTAAGTAAAAGATTTCCCTCTCGTGGCTGAGCCACGCAGCGCTGAACTTTTATTATTAATTTTTTCAAGATGGTAGCCATAAGTCGACTTCGTCCGATTGATGGAACCCTTGGATGGATCGCGGAATCCAAATCTGTAATTTTTTTGGAATCCAAGACGGCGATTTTAAAATTTTAACTTGATTCGTTCATAACATCCTACTGGAACATCGAAGGGGTCCGGAATTTTGTATGCTGGGGTAAAGCACCCCACGCAACTCAAAACTGCAAATATTTTAATTCCGTGATAGCCACCCACACATTTTTGATGTTACCTTTACTGACTGCTGTTTTTTCCCCATTTTCTCAACTGGACATGTACTTTAGCCATCTTCAACAGCTGCACGAAAAACCGCGCAATGCCTGAAAAGCTAGTTACGTATTTAATAATAATGATACATATGGCAGGCTGAAATTTCTGGTAATTCTTGTTATCTTTGCGCGTTCTCCATTGTATCCTTGCAGCTTTGGTGCGCTTTATGGGTTTTCTTTTCAAAAATAATAGATAAAATGCGGAAAAATAAAAATATAGCGGATGCGGTACTCCGCATCCGCCTATTTAAAATCTAATTTCCTATGACCTATTTTTTTTTCTACTGGAAAGAAAATAGGTCGTAGGCTTACCAAACTTTTTCGTGTATTTTCGGCCGCGGTCGGGCGTCGCCGAGTGCCTGAGGTCGAGTGTCTTCGAGCCACGATTGCGTCTCTCTCCCTCACTCTTGCAGTGTTGTGCTCGAAAAGATATACGTATAGAAACATATTATATTTTTGACATATAATATTACATTTTATACAAAAGTTGCGTAAACAGATAATATGCCTGTCAAGGTCACCGCTGTGTGAATTTTAACCCAGAAAAGGTCTACTCTTCTTTTCTAGGCTTAAATTCACACAGCTGACGTTTACAAGATAAGCTTAAAAAACCCCAAACAGTTCCATTTATCGCAATACAACCCTCACGTTTTCATCAACTAGTTTTATGAACTTGATAACTCAGTTGACCTTTCTCCAAGTTCAGAAAGTAAGCATAGGCCAAGTTCGGCGTTTATTGAGTGTTACCTTAGACTTTATTATCGATTTTCACTATCGAGTTTCTGGAATTGTTCATTATTATTGCGATTTGTGTGGTTAACCACACTTAGTAGTATAAATACTACTTTATATGCTCTACCCGAATTTCACAAAACATTAGTTCGATATACTACCCTGATCATTACTAATGCAATAAACAGGTAACTCACGTAAAAAGTCTGTAACTGGCCGACATGGCGACACCTTCCTCAGGGCGAATGTGACTCGCGACGCGTACAAACGTTCTGAGCCGCAGTGATGTTAGCGATGCGTAGCGCACGCGGCGCGGGCATTTGCCCGCTGCGCTCGCAGTGACAGTGCGTTGGTTGGTTGGTGGGGTGGTCTCTCTCTCTCTCTTTGCCTTACCTCGTCCCATTTCAATTGGGGTCGGCTCTCCTCGTCATTCTTCGCCAAACTGTTCAGTTTTGGGTCGTCATAGCATTTATTTGGGCTTTCTTTGTATCATTGTTGATGACGGACATCCAAGTTTGTAGGGGTCGTCCTGGCTTTCTTGGTGGTGAAGCGGATTTTCTGCGTTGCCGACTACCGTGGGTATACTGCCTCATTTTCATCTTCATCAACATCGAGGGTTGGTGATGGTGCCCGTGCGTGGAAAAGCTTAGTGACAGAGATCGTCGGCTGCACATGGCTTCCACTACGAGTCTCTTGAAGAACCGGTTACCAGGCGGGTAAGCTCCAACCAGGGCAAGCTTGGGCATGATACAAATTTTAATTGGTGTCCACAAGTGGCGTAAAATATCTATACCTCCCAGCTTAAGAGCCCGTATGACCCTAAAAGTACTTAGAGCGATCTTAATATTATCAATATTAACGAAATACTGACTTTGAAATAAAAACACAGCAAAGTTCAGGACTAACTCTATACATAATATGTTTCGAAAACACGATTGCTTAAAATTTTCTCGATAGAAAAAAATTGCGAAGTGGCCTCCAAATCACCTCAGAATTATACTAAAACGGAAAGTATTTAAGAAATAAAATATTAGATGGCTAATATCACATCGTAAAAATTTTTGAAAAACGAAAATGCCCTCAAAACCATTACCAGCCTTATTGACCTACCGTAACCTTTTCACCCCGCATGGTCTCGCTGTCTCGCTTCGGCTAGAGTAAATTTGTGTGCGTGGAAGCGGGAGCAAAGATTATCCACATCAGGCCCAGCCAGCCATTGTTCTCGGCTGTCATCATAAAGTAAATGGCAGTTTCGACGACCTTTGTGGCGTAATGATTAACACGCTAGACCGCTAATCCGAAGGTTCTGGGTTCGATTCCCAGCCAGGGCAAGTTGGAAAATGGCTTTTTTCAAATTGTCCTTGGTCTTGGGTGTATATCTATGTATTTATTATAAAATATAGTACTTATCATCGAGTATCTCATGACACAAGTTTAAAAAAAAATTCTTTGAAGCTAGCTAATCAGTGTGATTTGTCCTTATATATTTATTTATTATTTACTAGCTTTTGCCCGCGGCTTCGCTCGAATTCCAAATGCCACGGGAACATTACTTTTTCCGGGATGAAAGGTACCCTATATCCTTCTCAGTACTTTTAACTATCTGTATAAGAATTTTCAAGAAGATAAGTAGTAATTCAGTAGATAAAGCGTGAAGAGGTAACAAACAAACCAACAAACAAACAAATATACAAACTCACTTTCGCATTTATAATATTACTTGGGATTGGAATGGGATGGGATTTAATTTTCAATCAATATTAAATGCCGTAAGTCTAATCGGCGCAAAAATCTGCCGCAAGGCGTGAAAAATCTGCCACCAGTGTTAACCACACACAACACACACTTAAACGAATAACTCTACCTAATTGTTTTTTCGTATTTCGGTATATGTTTAGTATCATTGGATTTACCCTTAAATTACCCTGATAGGTAGTCGGAACCCACCTGCTAGGTGGTCGGACGACCTGAGCAAGGTTGTAAAAAAACACTTTTTATACAATCTTGCTCAGGTCAACACACAAAAACACGCAAGATGCAGGCCGCTTCCGAACGGTCGTTTTGGAAATCCTTGGGGGAGGCCTATGTCCAGCAGTGGACTTCCTGTCACTGTATAGACTGAAAAAATATTTCATCATCGTCATATCCGCCACAGAAAGACCACAACTGGACATAGGCTCTTGAAATACTTATCTCCATTTCATTAAATAGGACCTTACATTGAAATGAGCAGGCACTTTCCAACACGAAAACAGGTGGAGGTGTAAAACGCAAAGACGGAGGCTTCTGAATTTTTAATGAAAGTCTGAATGAAATGTACTCATAAAATATTCAGCGCCCACACTCTATGTTCACGTGATAAAAAGCTTTTGCTTAGCTTTTATTTTTAGAAAATAAACATGTCGTAAGTCAAGTAATAACAAGTCTATATTCAATTCAAATTTAATTCAAAACATCTTTATTATCATAGGATATTTATAATATTTGTTAATAATAGTCACTTTCTTTGTTTTGCACAAATGTTGACGTCAACTAGTGTGTGTCCGCTTCCTAGCCGCTACAGCAGAAGAAGCGGCAACAAACTGCACTGCAGCATTTTCTCCAAAGACGTCAATTAACAAACTTCATCAATCAATCAATCAATTGTGGGCATCAGGGTAATCCCCTCATTGTTGATATGAGTGCCAGAAATCGGTCTAAGCGCTTGTTAGGAGACAATGTTGAGAACAAAAATAAGAGGATAGAGAACAAGATCAGTGACGGTGATGTGAGAGGAGCTGCTCAATTGGTTTTCTCTAGTGATGTTATAGCGCCAGAAACTGAGGAAACGCTTACGTCTTTAAAACAGAAACATCCACAGTCGCCGCCATCCGGTTTATTTCCTTTGCCTTTGCCTTCAGACACAAATGGTACCGTTCCAGTTACGGCAGATAATATCATGGAGGCTTTGAATAGTTTTAAAACTGGCTCGGCAAGTGGGTTGGATGGATTATCAGCTCAACATTTAAGGGATTTGTCTTGTGGAGCTACTGGAGACTCTGGGAGAGCTCTAATTCATAGTATGGGGTCTCTCGCAAGTATCATGTTGGCCGGTAGGGTACCGAGCGAGGTGGCGAGGGTGTTGTACGGAGCTAATTTATGCGCATTTATTAAGAAGGATGGCGGCATACGTCCTATTGCTATAGGGTGCATGATAAGGAGACTTGTTTCCAAAATAGCATGTAAAAAAGTGGCTTCAGTTTTGTCACCATGTTTCCATCCTAGACAATTAGGTTTCGGTGTAAGGGGGGGGGGGGGTGTGAGGCTGTGGTACATGCTACGAGAACATTCCTCAATACTGAGAATAGTGAAATTGTTTTGAAAGTTGATATCTGTAATGCTTTCAACTCTTTAGAGAGAAAGGTGTTCTTACAGGAAGCTAAAGAACATATGCCTGTCCTTGATGCATATTTATGGCAGTGTTATGGTTCTCCTTCTGACCTTGTTTACAAAGATCAGTTAATAAGTTCTACAACTGGATGTCAGCAAGGAGATCCCTTGGGTCCTGCTTTATTCAGTCTTGGCATAAACCCCATCATATCCGGCCTCAAGTCACCCCTTAATGCCTGGTATTTGGATGATGGCACTATTGGCGGGGACGCTTTGACGGTGAAATTGGACTTGCAAACTCTTGTCTCTCAGTTCGAAGAAATAGGATTGAAACTTAATTTCTCTAAGTGTGAACTGTATATAAATGATTCGGTTGAAGGCTCGCGAAAAGATGAAATATACTCCATGTTTCAAGAGTTAGCTCCGGGAATTAAGCTTGTGCATAAGGATTTGTGGGCAAGGCAATTATATAATGTAGCCTACCTTGTCTGCAAGCGCCGTCTATATTGTAAGCTCAGCAGCGGTGCACAACTGGGGTAAATAATGAAATCCACACGTAGAACACACACAGAAGAGTTTATTGAAAACACAGCACAGATATACAGATAGAAAGTCAGAAGGAGTGGAAGGAACACAGAAGTAATATTAGCACGAAGTTAAAGCGGCAATGGCAAGGTAAAATATGTGCAACGGTATGTATATAAGGCAGAGCAGCCAAGCGTGCGTTCCGTTTCATAAGCAAATCTCGACTGGCGCGGCGCTTGCGCATGCGCGTCTTGAAATGGCTGCCCGTCGAGTACATAACGCGCGACCGGTTTATGTACTAGCAGCGCCTGCCGGCCGAGTCCACACTAGGTGATCTTGTGTACGGCACGGCGCGACTCGCTAAGTACTATCCGACCAAGCCGAGAGTGTTTGTTTTATTGAAAATAAATTATAATGATTATAGAAGAAAGTGTAAATAAATAAATAGTGTGTATGAATTAAATATATATTAGAAATTGTATTATATTATAAATGTATGGAAGTCACCTACACCACCCCCCTCCAAAGACCGTCAAGGGCGATAAAAATCTGTAAATTTAACTCGTCGCCCCGAACGAGTGACATAATCTTTTTTAACACTAGGTAAGGGTGTGTCAGAAATGGAATAGGGAATCGGTTCAGCCAAAACGAAAGCCGGTTTTAGCCGATCTATTGACACGTTGACTTCCTTATTATTAAGGAGAATTTTGAAAATTTTGTCTCCCCTACTTATGACCTTGTGAGGTCCGGAGTAGGCAGGTTGCAGCGACCCACGTATCGTGTCATCGCGAAGAAAAACGAACTCGGTGGTTGACAGTTCCTTGAAAACAAATGTGTTTTGAGGGGAATTATGACGTGAGGCAGGCACGGGTCGAAGACGCTCGGCGATTTTTCTCAAACGGGCAGAAAAGTCTGTTACGTCCGTGGTATTTGGGATGTTCGCTTCAAAGAACTCACCGGGTAGCCTTAATGGTTCCCCATAAACTAGTTCAGCCGATGAGGCCTGTAAATCCTCTTTGAAGGCTGTCCTGACGCCAAGCAAAACCCAGGGCAATGATTCCGTCCACCTGTCATTGGTGTGACAAACTATTGCTGCCTTGAGCTGCCTGTGAAAACGCTCGATAAGGCCGTTGCAAGCTGGGTGGTACGCCGTCGTGCGCTTGTGATCAAAGCCTGTCAACTTTGATAGGCACTCAAATAAGGCCGATTCGAATTGGCGACCACGATCGGTTGTGATGACAGTTGGGCTACCAAAACGGGCTATCCAGGTTGACAGCAAGGCTTTTGCAACTGTCTCGGCAGTAATGTCTTCGATCGGTACTGCCTCTGGCCATCGCGTGAAACGATCTATGGCAGTCAGGCAATACCGATAGCCTTGCGAAAGGGGAAGGGGACCTACCAAATCGATGTGGATTTGAGAAAATCGTGCTCGAGGTAGTTTGTAAGTCCCAAGTGGAGCGTTCACGTGCCTTGTAACTTTTGCACGTTGGCAAGAGATACAAGCTCGTGCCCACTCTCTACAATCCTTTCTAATGCTTGGCCAGACAAAGCGTTGTGCAACCAATTTAGACGATGCGTTGGCACCAGGGTGGCTCAAGGAGTGCAAACTGTCGAAAACTTTCTTTCGAAAAATTTTTGGTACATAGGGCCTAGATATCGGTGTACTGACATCACAGTACATAGGTAAACGACTTCCAGGTACTTGTAACTTTTCGAGGCGTAATGATGAGCCACCTTCTATCAGTTTTTCCAACTCTGGGTCGGAAGTTTGGCTCTGGGCTAGATGCTCGAGGTCAACAGGTACGCTCAATTCATCTATACGCGACAAGGTATCCGCAACGACGTTATTTTTTCCGGATATGTGTCGGATGTCGGTAGTGAATTGTGCGATAAAATCTAAGTGTCTATACTGCCTAGGCGAACAGTTGGTTTTCCTTTCGTGGAATGCGAAACTGATCGGCTTATGGTCAGTATAGATAATGAAGTGCCTGGCCTCGAGCATGTGCCTAAAGTACTTTACTGCCTCGTAAATTGCAAGAAATTCCCTATCATAGGGCGAGTACTTGGCCTGAGAAGGACTTAGCTTGCGGGAAAAGAAAGCTAATGGTTCCCACACGCCATCTTTTAACTGTTGGACGACTCCACCAATGGCTTTGTCGGACGCATCCGTAACCAAGGCTAGTTTTGCGGAACAGTCAGGGTGGGCAAGCAATGCAGCACTAGAAAGGGCCTCCTTACAAGCCTCAAAAGCTGCCAAGGTGTCACCTGATAAAGTGATTGGATGGGATCCTTTTACTGCGCCCGTCAGCAATGCGTTTAATGGAGCTTGAATTGAGGCAGCTCGAGGAAGAAATCTCCTATAGAAGTTCAGCATGCCTAGGAACCTCCTAAGCTGACGTACATTAGTTGGTAGTGGAAAGTCCTTGATCGCCTGCACCTTTGAGTCCAGTGGTTTGGTGCCTTTTTCTGAGATATGATATCCTAGAAAGGTTACCTCTGGGGCACCGAAGACGCACTTGGACGAGTTCACAAGCATTCCGTAATCCTTCAGTCTTTGAAAGATGATACGGAGATGCTTCTCGTGTTCTGTCTCACTCGCGCTAAAAATCAAAAAATCGTCAAGGAAACAGTAAACAAAGTCCAGCCCCCGAGTAATCTCGTCAACAAACCTTTGAAATGTTTGGCCCGCATTACGTAGGCCGAAGCTCATGTATGGGAATTCAAATAATCCAAACGGTGTCGTGATCGCGGTCTTCTGGATGTCGTCTGGATGCACAGGTATTTGGTTGTACGCCTTAAGTAGATCAAGGGTGCTAAAGACTTTGCATCCAGATAAACTGTGTGCAAAGTCATGAATATGCCTAATTGGATACCTGTCAGGCACGGTACGAGCGTTGAGCAGTCGGTAGTCTCCGCAGGGGCGCCATCCATTGTCCTTTTTGGGCGCTAAGTGCAAGGGCGAAGACCACGGGCTCTCAGAAGGACGCGCGGTACCATTGGACAACATGGACTGGAACTCCTCACGAGCTATTTTCAGCTTGTCTGGGGCTAAACGGCGGGGGGTGCAAGAAATTGGAGGACCTGGGGTCGTGCGAATATGGTGTACAGTGTTGTGAGGTGTAGTGCGATGTATACCAGCTGGTCGGGTAATCTCGGGAAATTCGTTAAGAATTTTATGATAACGGGAATTACCAGTCGACACTTTCACAGAAAAAATATCTTTACAATCTGCTATAATGGCCATGGAAGATATTGAAGTTGTATTGTCTATCAACTTTTTACTACGACAATCAACAATTAAATTGTAAAAATTTAGAAAATCTACTCCGATAATGGGTCTGGTTACATCAGCTACTATAAAACGCCAATTATAGCTTCTACGAAGTCCAAAGTCTAAGTTAAAATGTACATAACCATAAGTGGAAATATTAGAGCCATTTGCAGCACACAAATTAAAATTAGTTTTCGCACGACGATCACGCAGAGCCGATCTTGGGAAGACGCAGAGGTCGCTACCTGTGTCGACCAGGAATTGCAGCTTCGATGACCGGTCGGTGACGAACAGGCGACCAGAAGAGGTAGATGGGCAATCGTCAGCCGCCATTATCGACCGCCCCTGGAGTTTCCCGCCTGGTAGTCGCAAGGCTGGACACAAGAGCTGGCCTTCTCTCCAAATTTAGAGTGGTACCAGCAGAGCGGGAACTTGCGGTAGTTTGATTGCGACCGCTGCCTCGATCGGGATCTGCTACGATTTGGACGTCGCGAGGATCGCTGTTGAGGTCGTTTATTCCCTGTCGACATGTCCTGAAGTCTTCTGCGGAGTTCAGCAACTTCTTTTCTGAGCTCGAGAACCTCAGAACTCTGGCTGGGCTGGGACATGAGGCGACCTTAGGCATCGTACTTGTCAGGTCGTTTACGCGATCCGCCAGGTCTGCTAAGTCATCCAGGTGAGTTGCGGCCGGTTGTCCTGCGAGTACTGTCTGTATGCCGTGCGGGAGTCGACTAATCCATATGGTCTTCAGGAAATCATCTGGGACATCGAGACTAATCAGTCCTTTGAGGTGGCGAAGAAATTGTGACGGTTTCCGGTCCCCTAATTCCTCATGCATCAATAATTGTTTTAATTTCTTTTCATTTGATGCTGTCAGGCGCTTAATTAGCTCAGCCTTAAGTTTGTCATATTTTCCGGTGGCTGGGGGACTGATAATCACATCCTTTATCTCTCTGGAGTATTTGGTATCCAATTGACTTATGACGTAATTAAATTTGGTGGCGTCATTCGTAATACCGGAAATGGAGAATTGGCCTTCTACTTGGGCAAACCAAATTTCGGGTTCTTCGGGCCAGAAGGGTGGGACTCGTACTGACACCTTGTAAATGCCGGCGTGAGACAGCCGTCCGTCATTTTTGCCGTCCGGTTCTGAGTCACTGTCAACGCCCGTTCCACGTCGCCCATCATCATTCGCATCTTTAAATTCCTTATCCATCGTTTCAATAGAGGGTCACCAATGTGGGTAAGGCAATTATATAATGTAGCCTACCTTGTCTGCAAGCGCCGTCTATATTGTAAGCTCAGCAGCGGTGCACAACTGGGGTAAATAATGAAATCCACACGTAGAACACACACAGAATAGTTTATTGAAAACACAGCACAGATATACAGATAGAAAGTCAGAAGGAGTGGAAGGAACACAGAAGTAATATTAGCACGAAGTTAAAGCGGCAATGGCAAGGTAAAATATGTGCAACGGTATGTATATAAGGCAGAGCAGCCAAGCGTGCGTTCCGTGTCATAAGCAAATCTCGACTGGCGCGGCGCTTGCGCATGCGCGTCTTGAAATGGCTGCCCGTCGAGTACATAACGCGCGACCGGTTTATGTACTAGCAGCGCCTGCCGGCCGAGTCCACACTAGGTGATCTTGTGTACGGCACGGCGCGACTCGCTAAGTACTATCCGACCAAGCCGAGAGTGTTTGTTTTATTGAAAATAAATTATAATGATTATAGAAGAAAGTGTAAATAAATAAATAGTGTGTATGAATTAAATATATATTAGAAATTGTATTATATTATAAATGTATGGAAGTCACCTACAGATTCCTTAAACATTCTAGGGGCCCCACTTTTAGACGATGCGATCCCTGATTACGTAAGTGCTCAGGTAGTCAAGTTTCAAAGTTCATCTGATCTTCTATTTAAGATAAACGCTCACATGGCTTTTTTTTTACTCAAATGTTGTCTGTTTGTGCCAAAGTTCACGTATGTTTTGCGATGTTCTTTCTTGTGGAAGCATCGAAACCATCTAAAAGTATTAGACGATCTTATCCAGACGTCATTAGTAAAGATATTTAATTGTCAGATTAGCGATGAGTCTTGGCATTTTGCCTCTCTTCCTGTCCGTTTTGGGGGCATTGGTGTACGCAAGGTATCTGCAGTGGCTCTACCTGCTTTCTTATCTTCCGCTCACGCTTCATCCTCACTATGCGGTAGTCTACTTGGCCCAGTAATGGGTTCCGCTGAGGTGTGTGGCGTGAGTGAGGCTAAGGGGGTATGGCTATCCAATGAACTCGATGCACTGCCTTTAAATTTATGCTCTCAAAAACAGTGGGACAATCCTCTTTGTAAAAATATCCAGCAGCGAATGATTGCAGAGTGTTCTCGAGTGGAGGAACGCTCTCGCCTCGTGGCGCTATCGGAGAGAGAGTCTGGATATTGGTTGCAGGCGCTTCCTTCTGCACATGTTGGCACCCTTCTCGATAATTGCACCTTTACTCTTGCTATGGGCCTTCGTCTAGGCGCAAAAATTAATGAACCACATGTTTGCCATTGTGGTGCTAATGTGGATGGGTACGGTCGCCATGGTTAGCCTGTGTTAAAAGTGCGGGCAGAATCCCCCGACATGCATCTATTAATGATATTATTCATAGAACCTTGGCCACTGTCGGTGTTCCATCCATTTTGGAACTGAATGGGATCGTCCGCACTGATGGCAAGCGACCTGATGGCTTGTCCTTGGTCCCATGGAGGCAGGGTAGGTGCCTCGTTTGGGATGCCACATGTGTGGATACTCTTGCACCTTCACATTTGCCTGCAACGTTTAATCTTGGTGGAGCGGCGGCTTGTACTGCAGAGGCTGCCAAAAAGCGGAAATACGCGGGTCTGGGAGACGGGTTTATTTTTCTTCCATTCGCAGTAGAGACGATGGGACCTTGGGGCCCTGATGCTAAGTTATTTTTTAAGGACGTCACAACGCGCCTTATCGAGGCAACTGGTGACCCTAGAGCTGGCGGCTTTTTTGCTCAGAGAATAAGTCTAGCTATACAGCGAGGAAATGCTGCCAGCATATTGGGTACGTTGCCTCGATGTGGCGCGTTGGAAGAGATATTTTATTTGTAAAATTATTTTATTTGTGTTATTTGTCCGTATTTAAGTCACTGAATAAATATTTAATTAACAAACTTACAACTTGAAATTAGATATTATGTGGATGTACTGAGAATACATTTTTTAAATAATGTCAATTTGTAACAAAGTAATTTTCGGCCAGTCGAAACGGAGACGCTTCGCTCGGTCCGCTCGCTCGCTCAACTACTACTACAAACGAAACAATGTATCTGTACACACGTCGATGTGTGAGTTTTATACTTAGGGTCGCACCGCAGAATTAATTTAGGGGTTTTTTGGCGGGAAGTCAAGGTGTTTAGTTGGGGTTTTGTTTAAATTATTTTGCAAATTGATTTTAGTGGACCTTATAATATGAAATTGGTGTTGTTTGGTGTTATAAATGCTCATGCTCATGAACAATATGTGAAATAGTTAAAGTGGACAGTCATAGTACGGCTGTAGTGATATTTGTTTCGCGGACTGTGTGGGCGTCTTCGGGCGTCGTCCGCCACTCAATCGGCTATGAAAACCAGTGGACTAGTATAGATTTGTCGCCAGTAGCTCCCTTAAAGCAATCAAAGGCCTACACCAACCTTTGATTGTAACTTGTTAGGAAAAAAGAATTTCCCACGTTTTATTAACTTGTTCCTGGCTAAATACGCAGTAGCGTGAAGCCTTAAATGAAAAAAAAAAAGAATTAATTTAATACTTACCTACTAACGAGTTCGACATATTTACGATTATATCTTTTTCAATTCAATTCAATTCAAAATATCTTTATTATCATAGGATATTTATAATATCTCTTAATAATAGTCACTTTGTTTTGTTTTGCACAAATGTTGACGTCAAATCGTTACTTAAAGCTAAGTTTACGCCGCTTCCTAGGCGCAAGTGCAGAAGAAGCGGCAACAAACTGCACTGCACGTTTTCTCCAAAGACGTCAACTAACAAACTAAAAACTTAAAATTAGTTATATAGATGGACAGAGATTACATTGTTTATTATGTCATAATTAAATTGAATTATAAGAATTACGAAATTTAAAATAATGTCAATTTGTAAATTTAGTATGTACCAATGTACCTAAATTATGACATGTCTAAGTATACAAACCTTTAAGAGGGACCCGCGCCAAGCTCAAGCCAGACCTTTTTGTCTTTAAGATAGTCATCGGTCCTATAATAAGCCTTCTCACAAAGTACTTTCTTTACATAAGCTTTGAATTTTCTGTCTGGCATATCAAGGACCGATTCTGACAATTTATTACAAAAAAGTATACACTTCCCCATAAAAGACTTACTGACTGTATTCAGCCTGTAATACGGGCTAACTAAGTCATTCTTATTACGTAAATTTCTATCTGTAAAATCACTTACTTTATTGAACATGGAAATATTTTTCCTTACATACATTATATTTTCAAATATGAATTGTGATGCAAAAGTAAGTATACCTATTTCCTTGAATAATTCCCTCAGTGAGTCTCTTGATCCTAAACCGTAAATAGCACGAATTGCTCTTTTTTGTAAAAGAAAAATAGTCTGAATGTCCGCTGCACTCCCCCATAGAAGTATCCCGTAAGACATTAGACTGTGAAAGTAACTAAAGTACACTTGTCTAGCAGTTGCTACATCTGTCAATTGTCTTATTCTCCTAACAGCGTAAGCCGCAGAGCTAAGCCTATTAGAAAGTTTAGTTATATGAGCGCCCCATTGAAGTTTCGAATCAATTGTGATTCCTAAAAAGGTAGTACTTTCAACCAGATCGAGTTTCTGACCATTAATTAGTATGTCAACACAGGCTTGATTCACATTAGGAAGAGAGAATCGAATGCATTGGGTCTTGTTCGCATTTAACATGAGGAACTTTCCATACCGCCTTTCCATACCGGAATATTTGCGAACACTATGACGTAAAAAATATTCTGTTTTATATGTATTAAATGTTACAGAAAAGTCTGAAACAGCTACATAATCACTTTAGAAATATTTTTGTGTACTCTCTTGTGTATTCTCCCGCCAATGCGAAAGAGCGAGAAGGGTATATATATATCAATCGGTGTTCAAGATGGTTGCTGGGTAATAACGTGAAATTATATTGTTGCTTTGCTTACCTGTTTTCATCACTCGAAATGTATGAAATATACGTTCTTTGTTGTATTCGGTGGATAAACAATTATTAAATGCGCATCTTCTCACCATGATGTTTACTATTGGTTGACAGTTCTCAAGACAAGACACGTCACGAATTGCGTGCGGCTAGTAACTAAACCCGTTTTAGAGCGCAATAAGGCGCACAAAGTGCGGGGGAGAGGTGCGGGGACGCCAATTTGCGGGAGACGCTGTGAGATTCCATTCTGTTTATACTCTTATGTATTCTGTGACAATATGTAAACTACATTGTTACAATTAGTGGTTCTTTCAGAAAAGTAGACCTCGCGAGCTCTTATAACCATGCAATAACCGACACTCTCCCCTTTGGCTTTGCAAAGCCATTTCAATGAAATCCGTCCATATGTATTGAAACGCTATAGCAAGCTTCCCCCCCTTTCCCCAATTTTTGCAAAATCTTGTGAAGAATGAAGTTGAGCTGAAACTTTTTTAAGGGTGAATTAAGTCCATGATATTAAACACAAGAAACATATCGAAGTATTATGAAAAATATTTTTTAGCCTCCTACACAAATTTACCGATCAGCTGATCCGAGTTTGTATGGAAAGCAAAAAAAAATATTTTTCATATTTCGGTATACATTCCGGGAAAGTTTGACTGAATTACTCCTTAAAAAGTTTCAGTATAATTTGTTACGGTCGCTGGTACGGTCATGTCTAGCGGAAACCGGCAAGTTACGTGGGAAACAAATGTATAGCCACGCCGTCTCCGCTGGGGCCTGGCTGATGAGGTAGACCCAAGAAATGCCAATCGCCTGAGAACCCAGGATGCTCAAGATCGTGCGAAGTGGAAAAGGAAAAGCCGGAAAGCGGCACCCGGGCTTCGCAGCATTGCAGCTGTGGATGCAACTATACGCTGAGATGAGACAGAGAGAGAGAGAGTTATATAATGTAAAGCGTTTATGTAACTCTCCTATCCAACTCGTCAGGCACACACCTTTAGTCAATCAGGCGTAATCGTGGCAAACCCGAGCCAAACGATTAAAGTTGTTCACGCGACACGTGTTCGTTGTTCGATAGCTGAAACATAGAGTTAGAATCAATAAATGAACTACCTCAATCGGCTTTTATGATCAGCGCAGGAAGAGAAGCAGCTGGTTTTTCAACATTCTACGTTTTTTGTTTTCTCCCAAAACAGCATGAAAGTTATCATGTCTAGGGGATGCGGCTAGCAACCCATCACTATTTTGATTCCCTTTGTCTCTTTGGGTTTGGGTTTTATGACTGTGGACTCTGTCTATTGTTAGGGATCTTTACCCCTAACGTGATAATTAAACGGAACCTAACTCTCTTTAAAGTGCTACGTAATCGCTGCAGTCGTATGTGTAGAGATGCTAAGAGACGCTATTTTCACGATTCTCTCACCTGCCGTAGTCCAACGGAGGTCTGAGATTTCTGAAGTCTTTCGGCATTGGTAAATCTCCCATTTTAAATCACACCAATTTAGATTCATCAGAAATCAACAGTCATTTCTCCGCTCCTCCGGTCACTATTCCACCAGATATTAAAGCCGATACTTTATTCAAACTCTCAAATTCACCTGTCCCCTCTTATACTCCATTTGAACTAACGACTGTTTCCGAGGATGATGTTAAGAAATGGATTCTACATATCTCGTCTAATGCTGCTGGTAACGATCTTCTCTCCTCTAAAATGATTACTCTTCTTCTTCCGGTTATTCTCCCTGTGCTTACTCACATCTTCAATTTTTCTTTAACTTCGAGCACTTTTCCTTCGGCTTGGAAATTAGCTCATGTTATTCCGCTACCTAAAGTTCCTTCTCCTTGCCTAGTTTCTGTACTCAGACCTATCTCTATTTTACCCTTTCTATCAAAAGTTCTTGAGCTAATTGTCCATACTCAATTTTCTACCTTTCTTTTTGAAAATAACATCATCTCGCAATTTCAGTCGGGCTTTCGAGAGGGACATAGTACTGTGTCTGCCTTACTTAAGGTTACGGATGATATCCGCTGGGCGATTGATAATAAATGTCTTACCTTACAGGTTCTTCTTGATTTCAGTAGTGCTTTTAATTCTGTAGATTTTGACATTCTTCTAGGCATTCTTCGGTCTATAAATGTTTCTCCTTCTACTTTATCCTGGTTTGATTCCTATCTTCACGGTCACTCGCAATGTGTCCGCCTCGAAGAGACTTTCTCCGATTGGCGAGAACTCAGCGCGGGTGTGCCCCAAGGCGGTGTTCTTTCTCCTCTTTTATTTTCTGTGTTCATTAATACTGTTACCCAAATTCTCTCTTCTAGCTTCCACCTCTACGCAGACGATTTGCAGCTTTACAGGCATTGTCTACCTGCTGACATTGATACAGCCATTGATGCAATGAATTTAGATCTACATAAACTGGCTATTTGGGCTAAGCAATTTGGTTTATTGGTGAACCCAAAAAAATCACAAGCCATGCTTGTTGGAAGTCGGTATGCGCAAAACTCTATTACTAACTACTAAACTAATTCTAGACGGTTCTATCATTGCATTCTCCGAAACTGCCCAAAACTTAGGTGTTTTAATAGAATCGACACTGAGTTGGACTGCGCATATAACTGAAGTTAGTCGTAAAATATATTTCTCCTTCCATAGTCTAAAAACACTTCAGTATTTTCTGCCTTTTAATACCAAGGTATCTTTATGCCAGTCCCTTATATTGCCACTCCTCGATTACGCAGATTCCTGCTATTTAGATGCTACAGAGGAGCTACTGAATAAACTGGAACGATTGCAAAATCTTTGCATTAGGTTTATATTTGGGCTGAAAAAGTTTGATCACGTGTCAGAATACCGCAAACAACTTGAGTGGCTCCCTATCCGTTTGCGTAAGAACCAAAGAATCCTATGTCTCCTTTTCAAAATTTTGTATAACCCTACCTATCCTGCTTATCTACGTGATCGATTTTCTTTTGCCCGTCCTTCAAATGTGCCCTGTAGATCCCACCTTAGAATCCTACTTAGAATCCCTGCCCATACTTCTGCTTGCTATTCCCACTCTTTTTCTGTTCAAGCGGTAAAATAATGGAATTCACTACCACGCATTATACGAGACTCCAAATCTTTCCCTGTTTTTAGGAAGAGAGTAAAAGAGTATTATCTTTCCTTAGCGTAATGAATACTATACCTATATACTATATATGTATTTGTTTATAGTTAGGTATTTATATGTATATGTATTTATGTATAATATGTGTGTATGTTTATTGATGTATTGTATATGTATATGTATGTTTAACATTTTAGATAAGTACTTATATGTATTTGTAACTATAGTCTTTTGTACACGCCTACTACCTGTTTTCTTCAATTTTCCTCTCCTGGGTCTGCTGGAAGAGATTTCTTATGAAATAAGCAGTACCTATGTACTCTATTTTCTTACTTTGTAAGTTCCTTTGTTTGTATGTCGTGTACATAAATTTTGTAAATAAATAAATAAATAAATAAATAATTTGGTGTAGTTTGAACAATATGTGAAGTGGATAGTCATACGAGTAGTACGACTGTAGTGATATTTGTTTAGCGCACTGTGTGGGGGCGCCATCCGCCACACAATCGGCTGTAAGCTAGTGTCCGACCGTAACTGGTTTTTACATCCGAAACCGAAACCGAAACCGAAATTCGGCAACGGTCTTAGTTTCTTTTTATGGATCATGTTTTGAGGGAAAAATAAAGATAACGTTATTATAAATGTTAACTCTCTACTTTTATGCTATATCACGTGATAAAACTTACCGAATTCAAAATAAATCACGCAAAAACTCACAACAAACAAAACGAACTGCTAACACAAGTCAGTCACGACGTGATTAGGCACGTGGACGCGGCAAAATGTCTTCGTCGTTTCACGCCTGAATGGAACTTACCGCGCCGAACATGACCGAGCACAGTCCGAGAACTCCCGAATGCAGTTTCGATTTCAGTCGTAGTTTCGGCGGGTTTGCCGCTGAAACCGAAACTAAACCGAAACCCGTTTTTTTGCCGAAACTCGACCGAAACCTCCCAAACCGAACATTCGGTCGGACACTACTGTAAACCTGTGGACTCGTATAGATTTGTCGCCAGAAGCTCCATTGAAGCAATCAAAGGACCTACACTACCCTATGATTGTAACTTGTTAAACAAGCGAGCGAAGTTCTCTGAGCCTACTTTAAGAATCCGGCGTTTGTGTGTTGTTAGCGGTTGATCAGAGCCTCATGATTGATACCAATTTGGTAGGCGTGTAGATGTATCTAATAGAATTTTAAGGTTCAAATGAGCCATATCGGTCAAATTGCCGAGTTATGGCGTTTGCGAGTTCACAGTACTACGGCGATTAGGAATAAAAAACAAATATCTAAAGATATGCTCTAGAGATTTTGTATTCAAGGCCGTAAATTAATTTAAAAAAAAAAATTAAGTGCCTTTCCAATATTTTTACTTCTGCGTTACACAGCGCTGCTTGTTCGTAACATTTGCAAATTTGCGACAGATAATGTTATTGTATATGATCCGCTGGCACCCCTGGATCCCGTTGCGGAGGGCTAGGGTTGTCCCAAATAAATTGATGATCAATATTGTAACTTTCTAATACCGTATGTTTGATATATCTATCCATTATATTCAAGTAAGCGGTTTAATTTGAATCAATTGCGATTTCAGTTTGAAAAAGATAATCTTCTATATTATAATATATAAACCTACAATACCACTGACTGACTCACTCCCCCCTCCTCCAGAACCCCCCCCCAAGTCACTAAGCGAAGCCTGAGGCCGAAGGCCGAAGGCTGAGCTATACCGCGAGGCCGCAGGCCGAGCTGCGTGGCGAGGCCGTAGGCCGAGCCACTCCCACCAAGCGCTGAGCGTTTTTTTTTTAATTTTCCAAGATGGCCGCCAATAGTCGACTGCGTCCGATTTGACTAAAATTCAAAATTTAAGGTTTTTTTACGCCGGGGAATCCAAATCTGTAATTTTTTTTGGAATCCAAGATGGCGTCTGGATTTTAGAATTTTAACTTGATTCGTTCATTACATCCTCCTGGAACATCGAAGGGGTCTGAAATTTTGTATGCTGGGGTAAAGCACCCCGCGGAACTCAAAACTGCAAATAAATTTTGATTCCAAGATGGCGGCCCGTATACGTTTTAATTTTTTTATACTGACTTTAGCACCTTACCTATTCTCTCAACTGGAAATAAGATTCCCACCAACTTCAACAGCTGCACGAAAAACCGCGGGCTGCTTGCAGCCCGCGCAGTGCCCGGAAAGCTAGTATATGTATAATGATGTTAGATTGTTCAAAAAAATTAGCCAAAAAGAAAGTAAAAAGATCAAGTTTGTGTGTGACTTATAGAGATTATTATAAATAATTTAAATTAATTTTTAAAAACTGTAAATATACTTTTCTGAAATAAGAGTCGATATCGCAAGATGTTTTTCTAGTCAGAAAGTTTAGAAAAACGTGCTACTTAGGTATTTATACCTACCAATGATGTTACAATGTGGTAAGATATCGTATTACATAAAAATTTTAAGCTTAAACATGTTACGATTCAGAATTAACTTTATTACCATGACAGAAATGCAATTTAAAAAAAAATTACGTATTCCAATATAAAATCATGGCTTGCACATTCTTCTCTTTTTATTGAAGTGGCCACTTGTGTCCAGTTGTGTCTGATTTTTCAAAGTATGAAAAGGCATCTATGTACATAGATTTATCACAACTATTAGATTACGATTACAATCAGGATAACAGCTTTTTATAACTTCTACAAAATTTTACAACTTTACAAAAATTACAGAGTCCAGACACCTAATTTTATGTTTATCTTGTGATTGATTTATATAGTTTAAATTTGGACATTGTTATTTGTAGCGCCAATTCAAAATAAACCAATGTTCTTTATGAGCATGTACCTAAATATTTGTATGCTATACCTCTATATGGCAAAACAAAGCGAACTATTATACTAAATTGTAACATCTGTATAATACAGATGTTACCTATTTTTAACCCCCGACAAACAGAGGGGTGTTATAAATTTGCCGCTAATGTCTGTCCCTCTGACTGTCTGTGGCATCGTAGCAAGAAAAAGAAAGAAAGCAAGCTCCCTTGCGGTGGTTCTTAGCTTCGCTTAGTTTGATGAAGATCGGTTAAGTCAGCCGTTTTAAAGTTATTGGGGCTTTCTCTAGCAAATATTAGATGGCACTATCCGTAGCGCGACATGATATCCGTATCAAGTCGTATCGGTAGTTCCCCCACTCATCACTAGATGGCGATCTTGACAGGGAGGGTTTTTTTTTAAATTTTCCTAGCAAATGAACTTGCGTTTACTGTACCTATCTTTGACAAATAAATATTGATTGCGATTGATAGAAAAACTCCACTTATTTGTGAAAAGCTTTTTGAGTGTTACTGCCACATCTACAAATTTGTATCAAAGCTGCCATTCTCTCAAGGCCGAACGAATTCAGGCAGCTTCGTCAGGTATTAAAACCCCTATCTTTCCCTTGTCTAGATCTTTTTCAATACTCAAGACGCAAAGCCTAGATAGTGATTTATTTTCTAACGCCGATATCTTGATACCTAATTATACTTAATACAACGTGCTTTAGCCTTCTTTATAAATTACAAAAATATAACAATAATAACTAATAAACTATAATAATTAAAACTAACTTAAGACTAATAAAAAGATTTATAGCAAGTTAAATCCATGGTGCTGAGCGATTGTACTTGTAGAATATTAAAAAAAGGTTAATTATTTATTATTAGTAGGTCACTTAGGAAGTGGACTTTATAGGATGTGGACCACTCAGTAAGTGGACTGAATAGGAAGTGGACAACTTAGGAAATGACCACTTATGAAGTGGACTGCATAGGAAGTGGACCACTTAGGACGTGGACTATATAGGGAGTGGACTGCATAGGGAGTGGACCAATTAGGAAATGGATGGTCGCAAAGAATCTTGTGTACTCGTATTTCGGTCATTCTCAATTTTTTTCTTCGCTAATTAATTAATGCGTATATTTTTTTATATTTCTATACAATATGTTCTTTGGGGAAAGTTGTTCAGTATCATGAACTGAATCCACCCTTAAAATAGTTTCAGTATATTTTGTTAGACCCTATATTGTAACCTTATTATCAATTCCGTCGCATAAAAGCGACGCACATCAAATATCTCCATGCTAATATCCAGATGTAAATTTATGTTCCCGGCGAGCCACTACCGCGGCCAAGGGGACATAAATTCGGTAATAAAATGTTTTATTCGCAACAAAATTCCGAATTTGGACGCGTTAGTGTCCTGTGTGTTGGATAAGTGGGTATTTAGGTCAATAATAATGTGTTTTAGGAAATAATATACCTATACATACATATTATATTACGCCTGTTTTCCATAGGGGTAGGCAGAGACTATGGATTTCCACTTGCTACGATCTTTGCAAACCTCTTTCGCTTCGTCTATTCTCATAATTCTTTTCATGCATGTTCTTCGGTTTTTCGTACTCCTTAGTAATCCTAGGATTCGAAAATTTGGTAGAGAAGAAGAACATGTGTTTTATTATAGGTTTTTACTTTTCTGTCAGACGAGGAAAAACATAAATTTAAAATAATAAATAACCTGAAATCTGAAATGCTCAAACAACATTTTTCTTGACTTTGAGGGGTTAAAAAAGTACTCAACTACATATACGAGTATACCCCGTTATTTATAAAAAAATACAAATAATTGCTGTACCTATTTAAGTTAAAATATGTTTTGTCCCTATCATACTTTCCTTTCACTGACATTGCAAGAACAAGACAAAACATATTTTAACTAAAATGGGTTTAGCAAACGTTACAATTTTTTTATGAATAAGGGAGATAGTGTTTCTCACCTTTTTACCCGATTACGGCTTAGTCAAAAGGAGGGTTATGTGTTTCGCTGCTATGTATGTAAATGTGCATCTGTCCCCTCGTATCTGCAATAAAATTCATGATACCTTGACAAATGAGGTATCGTTGGAAGTGTCTTGGCCAATGATTTCAACTAAGGATAAGCCCATCAGAACATTTTACTTAAAATTTCTTCATACAACCAAACCGTACCGCCATCTGTTTAAAATCGATCGAACTACGAAGGTGATGAACTGCGCGTCGCTTAAACAGCGCAACCACAACAATGGCCGCCATTATTGTAAAACTATAGTTTTAAAATTCTTTAAGTATTTTGATTAAAACAAACAGTTTTGATACTTACCAATAATAAGACATTCCATGTATTTTTTACCCTTTGCATTCTAGTTTTTGCAGCCTTTTAAATACGCAACTAGGCATTTTTATGGCAATACAAGTACCTATGTAAACAAAAACGAATGAATTCTTCCGCGGACCGAGGACGAAGTCGCGTTGGTCCAAAAACTGACTTTTTTGGGTCAACGAATTGGTGTCATTTCTTCGCGCGGTTAGCGTAGTCCTTACGCTAGTAATATAGTCAATAGTCTTGGCTGTCCCCTGGTTATAGAATATATGACGTCACATTAAATTTTAGACGCCAACTATTCTATCTGTTTCTCTTCTCCTAAAGGTTGACAGGGAGAGAATGCTTTAGCATTAAGTCTACCTATTGTAGCTTTTGGCTCAATAAAATTTTAAATAAAATAAATAAATAAATTGAATAAGGCGCCATCTATAGGTAGGAAATAACTAAAAAAGAAAATAAATTGAATCATATCGTGTAGGGCATCAAACGAAAAGACTTGATGAGCACATTTCAAAAATATATACATCATTAGCTGTTTCTGCCTGCTGTGCTTGCATTAAGGTGTATATAGAAGCAAATGGCTTTGAAGTGGCGCCCTCATTTGAAATTTAAAACTTGCCGTGGCTACTTTTGGCGGAGGCAAGTTTTAAAGCTAGACGGACTAATGTAAATACTTTTAACGGTGGTTAATAAAATGATTTAAAGGGCTATCTAGTACCTGACGATTAGCAATATGGAAATTATTACCATATTTACAAGATAACAATTTATTCCACACTTCAAGGCCATTTGCTTCTATTTGCACCTTAACAGGATATAAACATTATTTTTTAACAAGAATCTTCTCGTAGTCGGGTTTTAGTTCTATATCTTTTTAGTATGCTTTGACCGCACAAACACCCGGTACATTTAATTGGCAAACATATAAAAGTTACCATTTACCCCACATTTACCCATGATATCCACAGTTGACATTTACCTACTCAAATGTTGTTAATTAAATATCCCGAGCCGATATCCACACAAACAAGTTAATTGTGAAAACCTCTGCCTTGCTCAGAACTATTCCAGTGGCAGTTCACGGACTTTGCGTTCGTACTAGAGATGGGCCGCGGGAAGAAATGCAGGAAGGTAAAAATGGGAAGGAAAGGGAAGGAAGGGAAGAAATGAATTAATTCCCATTTATACCCGGTATTTTTAATAATACCCGGGTAGAAATTGATTTTGTTAAATTTACTTTAATATTGATACAATATTTTAATTTAGCAGCTTAGTTTAATAAAATATCGTTCAGAAATAAAAGGCTGTTTAGTTAAATCATGTTTATTCTTTGATATACAAAAAAAAAAGCAAATATAATGATTTCTATTTTAAACACAGCCGTATTATAAGAATCATTTTCCTTACTTTTTACTACGTAAGAAATCTAAAATTTAAACATTTAATCAACATATTGCTAAGTATGCATGGCTTTAATCTACCCTGATCATTGATATATGTTAGTTAAGTAACTATAAGCACATATTTGCAAATAAGTTTTAAACTTAAACAAATATTCGTCAAGTATAAGTATGGCACATTACATACTTTATTTATAAAGTACGTTAGTATGACTATAACGGTTTATAAAAATCATAAAAAACACAAAAATCAGTTTTATAATAGTCATATAAAATCAGCATCAAATACTATGTTCGTATCTTAATTGACTCGAGCTTAATAATCACAGTTTGATTGACTTAATAATAACATGAGATACAAAGGTATGTATGTATATATGATAAACATATGTATCCCTACGTGCACTTAAAAATTAACAATCTATAATTTAATCATCATTACTGTCAGTTATACTATCACAGTTTAAAAATTCAACTTCAGGTCTACTCGGACCTGGTAAAATATTATATTCTTGCTGCTCTTCTTCAGTGAACACATTGCTTTCATAGTCTTCGCCATCATAAAATAAATCATCATGAGATTCATGTTCCTCAGATTCTTCGTCAATGTGGTTGTATTTGTATTTGTTAAGAAATAAACAAGCCGAGCGCGATTACTTGACGCGTACGCGCACTGGAACCAACTACACAAAATGGCGAGCTAACTGCGAAAGCGCGAATTGCGCCCTCCCCGCTTCTCCCCCGTTTCACTTACCGTAATCGAATTGTAGGGAGTATGTAGAACTCGTAACGTAAGTGTCATTCGCCTGTCGTCTACATAAACTCTTGCATTGACTTTAATATTTTTAATTAAATATTTATATTTTACACTTGAATATATAGAAATAAAAATTAATGCCTCTATTACATGTGTACTAAATAACACCTTCATTCGATTAAAACATTGTTTTTTAAATAAACTAAAAAATATTTCCATAAATAAAAAGCTTTCCATTTCTTCCCGGTAGAAATTGAAATCGGGTGGGTAAAAATGGGTGTAAATGGAAATATTTCCAGAGGTTGGGTTTTTACCGGGTAGGCGCCCATCTCTAGTTCGTACCGAATTAGGGACCGTTTGACATTGACCAATAAATCAATAGAGAAGTAAAATTTTCTTGCTACCACTCTATTTTTATCTTCTCGTGTAGAAAGCTAATTTTATTTTTCCTTCCGAATGTAGTCCAAAGCCCATTTGCCACGCTTAGTGCAGCTCGGCACGATGGGCCGAAAGGAGGTGTTACATAGTCTGTTCGGTATTACCACACTGATACTGGAAGAAATTGCTAAGCGATAAGGCCGCCGTTGCGCATTTTATACTTTTGAGATAATTATGTCCTGTATTTTTATTTTGTGCATTAGAAAATATTGTATTGTTTTGACACTGTGTTGCAGTTGGATCAATATAACGCAATCGAGCCAAGTTATGCCTGTCTGTATCGGCACTTCGCACAGTCTTGGGTACCTATCCTTGGCTGTAAGACCATTGTGCAGCGGAGCAGATAAAGTTAAAAAACCGAATTATTTGGCTATTAGTGAGGAAATGCTGCACAGTGCACACTAGTTCACTAGTGTGTAATAATGACTGTTGTGACTAGATGACAGACTTGAGCTACGTCAAATACCTTTAGGCAGCTCGAAAAATCTGACACCAGTTAGCTACTAACACTTTCTATAAGAAGAAATCAAGACACCAAACGAAATAATAAATTGTAGTCTATTTACTAAGTGATCTACGAGCCTCCAATACAAGTCGTTATAGGCTGCGGTGTAGTGGCGACATTAAAATTAAACGACAGAGCCTATCGCTTTATTCAGAGCATTATTGTTGTTAGGGCTGTCACTTATATAGAAACCAGAAACCATTCACAACATATTTTAAATTAAATATATATAAATCATATAAATTTGACTTTTGTATAATTTTGTAAATGGTGTACTTTCGGAGTTGCAATAAATATTTTTCTTCGTCATCAGTGCGTGTCATCGCCCCTATTCGGACACCTTACAAGTATTATTTGTAACATGTTGCTAGGGATATAAATTGTGTCTTGACTGATAGACGAAGCCTAGGGCTATATAAGAGTCATATTGTTTTGGCATGATGATGATTCTTCCAGATTTCCGCCGATTCCTTCGATCGCATATTAAGTGCGCAGGAAGAGAAGTAGCTGGTACATTTTGTTTTTACTTTACTTCCAGATCAGTATTAACCCTTTAACTGCGATCTTTGGATTAATTCGACAAACATTATCGTGCCCATTTCGCGAGCGTCGGATTTATCCGACCAAAAACTATAGCTATTTACAATTCCTCGCGCTGGGAGCACGACAACTGATATAAAGTCTCGCGGTGAAAGAGTTAAAAGGTCATTCACATTCACAGATAAAATACTGATCTGATAAACACTGATCTGGAGTGTTTACCTCCAGATCATTGTACATATATGTACCTACATAATAATATTTAATAACAACTTGATAAATATCCTACTTCATATTACAGAAAATACTGAAAAGCTGAGTCGTTTCTATTTATCCCGAAGGTTGAATAGTAGAAAATGCTATTAGCATTAACTCCGCCTTTTGTACCATTTTGTTTTGATAAATATTGTTTAAATAAATAAATAAATAGATATACCTACTTAATACGAGTAATACAAAAGCATACCAGACTCCAAAATAGCTGCAATTCTCGAGCAATCGGTGCTTGATAAGTAGGCTTTAATTACAAATGGGGTATAACCGACGAATGGGGTATACCCGACCTACATCGTAAGGCTAAAGATAGGCTAACGCCACAGGCTGCAGCAATTAAAATGAAATGACTGCGAGTATCGCTCTATTTAGAGAAATGTTAGTAGGGTTGACAGGTGGATGAAAAGTTTTACTTATTAAAATAATATTTGTCGCGTGGTGAAGATGCAATTTGTCGCCATCTCTTTCTGCTCTCACAGGTGTCGAACAGGAGACTAGAGCGAGTCCACAACAATTTCTTACGACGCGGCGACGCCCGTTGAAGAAGAGATAGAAAAAACTGAAAAAAGTAAGTTGATAAAATATTCTATGGCCAAAGGAAAGTAAAAAAAAAAACAACTCGTGCTAGGTGATTCCTAAAATTTGTAGTCTTTAAGTTGAATATCTACCAAGTAGAAGTGGCGCCCTTATTTGAAATAAATTGTTAACTCGTTTATATGGTGAAAATGTCCATATTGCACTAGATAGCCCTTTAATTATTTAGCAATATGGAAATTTTCATTTTTACGAGTTAACAATTTATTTCAAATGAGAGCGCCACTTTTGCTTGGTATTCAACTATTCACCTTATGACATATAAATAGTAATGATTAAAATGTTATTTACGAATAAAACAACCATTAAATTCTGGTGAATTTAGAAGAACAATGGTTTGTTCTTCATAATAGGCTTTCAAAGCTATTAGGGCCATCTCCCCCGAAATTACTCACCGTCGTTATCGTTTTGTCGTTTTCTTCGTCATCCGGTAATTATTATGAGAGTTTTTTTTTAATTCCTTCTTAGAAGATTCAGTAATTTACTTATAGAATCGTCAAAAGCAAAGTTGTTCGTGGCAGCCCTGAACTACCGTAGTGGGTTGTGATCCAGGGTTGGTAACGGTACAGATTACACAATAACATTATCTGTTGCAAATGTTACGCAAGGACACCGGTGCGAGGTGTAATGATCTCACCTTACAGTTATAGAAAACTAACTTGTTCATGTGACTTGCACTGCTATCTTGTATTTATTTTGGATGTTTTAGTCGGTAACACACAAGTGGTATGAAAATTTCTCGATTTCCCTTCGTCGGAAGGCACGTTAAGCCGTTGGTTGTCAAACTATGTCAGATGCCTTTAGGTAGGTTGAAAAATTTGATACCTGTGTTGGTCAATTCAATTCAATTCAATTCAAAATATCTTTATTATCATAGGATATTTATAATATCTCTTAATAATAGTCACTTTGTTTTTTTTTTGCACAAATGTTGACGTCAAATCGTTACTTACAGCTAAGTTTACGCCGCTTCCTAGGCGCAAGTGCAGAAGAAGCGGCAACAAACTGCACTGCACGTTTTCTCCAAAGACGTCAACTAACAAACTAAAAACTTAAAATTAGTTATACGGATGGACTGAGATTACATTGTTTGTTACGTCATAATTAAATTGAATTATAAGAATTACGAAATTTAAAATAATGTAAATTTAGTATGTAGGAATGTACCTAAATTATGACATGTCTAAGTATACAAACCTTTAAGAGGGACCCGCGCCAAGCTCAATCCAGAACTTTTTGTCTTTAAGATACTTATACTACACACGAAAAACAAACAAAAGTAATTTCAACAAGTATTTGCTTAATTAAAAACCCCCGACTGTCAAGAACGCCACCTAGTGATGATTAGCGGAACTACCGATACAACTTGATATCCGTAGTGCCATCTTTTATTTGCTAGAGAAAGCCCTGACTTTCAAGCGTTAACCCCCAATAACTTTTAAACGGCTGAACCGATTTTCATCAAACATAGCAAGAGAACTTGATTTTACGTAAAAAACACCGCATCAAAATCGGTCCATTCTTTCGAGCGCTACGATGCCACAGACAGACAGACCGACAGACATTAGCGTCAAACTTATAACACCCCTCTTTTTTGTCGGGGATTAAAAAGTAGAATACTGAAGGCTTTCTGATCGATGATGATGATGCAAAATTCAAAACCAATAAGTATATTATATATATAACAATAGTATTCCATTTTACACAACATTTAATTTAGGTTATATTTTAGTTTTTAGTTACTTGTTAGTTTTACGTTGTATTTTTAGTTTGTCACTATTTTAATATGTTTTTACGAAATAAAGAAATAATCCGTTGGGATATTGTCTAATTTGGTTTACATTAAAATAAGACTTTTACATGTACCCATATCCAGCACTGGAGAATTGTGTCACAGGCTCTGCCTCCAACAATCTCCAGTCTTCTTCAATCGGTGTTGGAAATTGTAAACTATAATTCTGTTTTGTTCCTTGTACGATTTTATGGAGAAAATAAATTACTTTTTACCTTTATCTTCTTTATTTTAGCCGCATGACATCCACTGCTGAATACAGGTATCCAGTTCCATATTCATTACCTATAAGTCAGTGGCAATAATTGGCAACGTCGGGTCGTTACATGTTTGTGTTTCAACCATATTATGTTTGGATTTCGTATAGCACCTACAAGAAAGATTGATATGCAACTCAAAAACTATGCGACTTTTATTTATGCACATAGCATTCTCTGTTTTGACTTTTTGTTCTTTGTTTTTATTTTTTTAATTTAAAGGCATTTAAACTTCAAAATAAGTCAACCTATTAAATAAGTTTATTTTCCAACCAATTCAAAGAAACCACCGCCTTTCAAGCGGTCACCCCCGAAAACTTTTGTACAGTTGAATCGATTTTCATTAAACATAGCTTAGAACCAACTCGACCGACAAGGTTTTCGTTTAAAAAAACCGAATCCAAATCGGTCTAATTGTGTAGGAGCTACGATGCCACAGACAGACACGTCAAAGTTATAACACCACTCCTCTTCGGGGGTTAAAAAATAAAATAAATCTAATTTGACGTACCCTTCCGTGCAATATGGTGGTAAAAACGCTATGCAACATCTCAAAAGATCTAAATACCTACACAAACGACCACTGGACCATCAAGCACAAGATAAAAATAAAATAAATAAATGAAAGCAATAGTAAAAGTATTAAAAAAATATAAAAGAAACATTTCACTCAATAAGAATACCCTTTTGGGCCATAAAGGAGATTGCTCAAATACATATGTCGATCAAACGACCCACTGTAAGATTGCCCTACCTTTGTGCATAAAATAAAAAGGGGAATAGATGTAAGAGAACTAAGATAAGTACTCTGACAGACGAAGTAGAAGTATCTTAGTACTCTTAGATGTAGGTTACACGCTCATTCTGCCATTAGTCAAGTCCATCAGTCTGGATTGACGTGACTGACGCCAGAATGTTGGACGATTTTCACGGTTACACGGTCAATCCAGAATGACAGCAGACTGATAAAAGTACGTGTACGGCAAAGAGCTATAATGAACCTTATGTACATTGGTGTACGGTGTGTAGTAAAGTACGGTGACTGACGCGAGAATTATACAAGTGGGTTACGCGATCAGTCTCCCATCAGTATTTCATAATTCAAAACAATTTTAATTTTCATTAGTCCTAACCATCAGTCTGTCATTCCACGGGTTACACGATCATTCTCCAATCATTCTGACCAGACTGATGGACTAGAACGATGCCAACCAAACTAATCGTGTAACCTTGCTTTCACAGACGAGTGATGGTGTACCGGCTATTAGTATCGTAAACTGTTGCGCGACAGTTCATATGGTTTACTTTACATCTCCGCGGAATCTAGGCGAAAGAAATTCACAGAGGATAATGACTTTTATGTCAAGAAGAATATAGAACAAATTAGCATAAGAAAGAATTCCGCGGAATCTAACTGAAGTTATTTTTGTTGACACAATTTTATACATTACGACATTTAAGTTCAATATGCTTGGTAGCGTTTTAAAAATTCGCTTCCATTTAACTGCAATGTAAATTGAGCTTAAATAATGTAGTGAACTGTCACGCGACAGTTCGCGACACTGGTTGCCAACCGTCGCCAATTTCACCATCTCTTGGCGAATTGGTTACATCTTTACCTCTCCATTGCAACGCAATATGAGCTTTCCAGCTTTTTCTTCTCCTAATCACCGTCAGTCAGCCCGCCGTCGCTGAGAATGCAGTTTTTGCACGACATGATTTTGTTTGGGAGATTTTTATTTACGGTCCATTTTGCCACGCGCCACTTTTACGTAAGGATATTTGTTATTTAAACGAATGAGTAAAGTTTACCTAATTCTCTAGAGGTGCACCTCCTAATCAAGTTCTTAAAGACACCTAGCTAGAATGAACGATGGTAGGTGAAATAAGACCCTCACCCAGTAGTACTCCAGAAATGGCAAGCCCAGTGTGAGACGTCCTGCGGTTAGGTGGGTCGACGATATCAAGCAAGTTACTGGAAAGGTCTCGATCGCAGCGGCTAAGGACAGAACTTAGCCGTGTGGTTCCTGGAAAAGTAGAATAGGACCACTCCAAATCTTCCCGAGGATATCGTAGAAGGCTACTTAGGAGACACAAGCTAAACAAAGCTTATCAATGAGATTTCTCCAACCCGTCTGGCCAGCGTGGAGAGTGTAGGCCAAATCCTCTGACTGCTCCGGCCACGTATGGCTCTGGTAGTACAGAGAGGGTCGTGCTCCTGTAGTAAAGACTAAAAAGATCAGATAGTGAAGGGCAGAATTGGATGGGATGCATACAAAGAGGCTTTTGCCCGGCAGTGGGCTTTTAAAAGCTTTGGGTGATTAAAATGAGTAAAGTTTATGACTCTTCTGTATTTTCTTCACTTTATGGGCCGGGCTATCTCGAATTTAACGGTAGGCCATGCAGAAACTCGCGATATTAAAATATGGGGTGGTTGAAGATAAGTAAGCACTTTTAGTAGCCCGTTCTGCCCAAGTACCCTTTTTAAGTCATTTTATATCAAGTTTCATTGTTGAAAAACTTTTTCCTTCCATATCCAATTCGGAATTTCCTCTTGCACTACTAGTGAGAGAAAGGGAAGGTTTTGGGTGTTTACAATGAAAGTTAAAGGTTCGTAATACGTAGTACATGGGTTTTTTCTCTTGTAACCTGATTGAGCTACCCAAAAATATACCTATGGAAATCCTATAATACAATCAATAGGCCAAATGAAGATAAACGAAAGAGAAACTCAAAGTACGGTGGCTGTAAAGCCTGCATTGAATTTCAATTGTTTTACAACATTACGTGACCACGAGGGGATATCGAAACCCAGGAAAACCTAACAATGATATTACAAATGTAACTGGAAAATTGTGGAAAAGGAATGCAGTGTAAAAACACAAATAAAGACAAATGGGAGAGGTCTTAGTCCAACATTGGACTAGAAGTGGCTGATTATGATGTCATGGTTCAAAGATAATGAGTGCATGGGTGACTCGTCGAAACCACATTATCCACAATATGGCAAACTTTCAACAAACTGAACGATAATAACGTAAATCAATTTTATCGCCCGATCCGCGCGGCTGTTTTTATTTGCCAGAAAACCGCTACCGAATTATGCTAACTACGCGTCGCACTAATTTATTACCCAAACCAAAACGCCAAAAACTTAAAAAGGTAAAAATATTTTTTTTATTTTAGATAAGCCAAAGCGGAAAATTTTAACGTTCTCGTAGTCGAATTAAATTTATATTTTCATGATAACGTTATTTTGTTTAAAACATACCTATAAATATTTAATACGTTCCATCATCATAGCCAAATCATTTGAACTGTTCCGCGTATTTCTTCTCCATTTTGCAAGGTCTTTGGCATCCTTGGGTGACTATTGACATGCATGTTATATTTGGAGCAGAAAAAGCGGGAAAGCGCACCCCGGGCTCCGAAGCAGCACAGCTGAGGATGCAAGCGGGAACGCGCTTAGATGAAGAAGATCATCATAGTCATGATCAGCATATATTAGCCAGAGTGCCCAGAGGATTTGGCCTACACTCTTAACTTATTCAGACACTTAATACTTTTAAATCAAAATAAATAAAAACTAAAATAGACACACAAAGGACGTCCCAAAACATATTAGATTTGTCGCCAGAAGCTCCCATGAAGCAATCAAAGGCCTACACCACCCTTTGATTGTAAGTTGTTAGGATTAGGTTAGGTAGGTAGGAATAAAGAAGCAACAAAACTAAAGATACTCGTAGGCTCTAAAGGACACAAGTCCATTAGAGCCTATCTTTAGTTTTGTTTTTTTTTGTTTTTACCGATTGTTTTTTTTGAGAATAGTTTTACGGCTCTGGATACAAATCCAGAGCCGTAAAATTATTCTAAAAAAAAAAGCATATTTCGGTGTTCATTTCTTGATTTTAATATATTGATATTTGAGTATTTCAGTGTTTTTTATTTAATTTACCTTAAAAGTTAACTTAGCTACCTAAGCGAAATTTTCGTCTACAAAGGAAAAAAAAGCCGCAATACGATAATCAAATTAGGTCTTCCCGCGATAGCGCAAGACTACGTCACGAATGTCACGAAAAGTGACACCACTGATTGTTTTTTTCAGTAATTTCTCAATTAGATAATGGATATAAAATGAAATACTCACTCAACTATTCCGTATATCGTGTAATTCATCTGTTTAAGTTTTAATTTTATATATTGAATTTATTAGTTAATCATGATTCGTTTGTTAAGTTAAATAAACGGGCAAGTGCGAGTCGGACTTGTACATGAAGGGTTCCGTACCACCTTACAATGTTTCAAAACGCTGTAGAAACACGTTTCTTGTAAGATGACCCCCTTTAATTATTAATTTTATCCTATTTTTAGTATTTTTTGTTATAGTGGTCATAGTAATACATAATCGGTAAGAATTTCAGGTGTCTAGCTATTACGGTTCAAGAGATAGAGCCCTGTGACAGACGGACAGACAGACAGCGGAGTCTCAGTAATAGGGTCCCGTTTGCGGAACCCTAAAAATACACTTTGCTCGGGTAATTCAATCACACACAGTGGCAACACTCCCAACTCATGACGGATTCTTGGGCTAACACGTGACCAGCTATCACGGGAAGAAAACACCATAAGCATTTTAATAGGACCATGAGATTAGGCTACACATTTTGTTGAAAACAATATTATTGTTTTGTAAATATTAATTTGTTGCAAAAGTGGTCCCTATACCGTAATGTGTTTGGATTTTTTTTATACTTATTTTGGCGCCAATGAGTGAGTGACCGCAGTCATACAAACTGTTGTCAAAATAACCATTTTGTGTCGCGTGGGTTTTGGGTTTTACGACTCTTTCCAATTTTGTAAAACTTGGACTTAGATTAAACCATTATTCACCTAAAAGAAGTTGACAGAGACGAAAGAGAAGGTGACATATTGCGGGAGGTCTTCTTGTTTTGGAAGGTTAATGAAATCAAGCAGTACTAAAGTTTTACAAGCTTGCCCTAGGCTGTTTGTTGTTGTTTATTTATCTTTAGGGTCAAATCTGCAAGATTTGACCGATTTGATACCACCATTTGTCTCAAATTGAGCGGCACCACTGCAAAACTACCTTCCTTCAAACTAGTAGATCCATATCGCTACAACATTGAAACTAAAAAACGAAATACGAAGCTTCAAAATAAGAAGGTTTCAGTCTTCTAGTAAGTTTGTCGTTCGTTTATACTGATTTATTTACATTCCTCTCTGGCATAACATGCTACAGTAGGCCGACTGGCCTTGTTTCCGCAGAGGAAAATAGCTTTACTTTTTGCGGCAATCAATAAATTCCTGCATCCATTAACGTATCGGGGCCGTTTTTGTAACAGATTAGTGATTCGTGTAGCATAATTTGCCGCGTTACGGTTATTTTTTTCACGATTCGTCCCTTATTTATTAAACCTTTACTGACCACAATGGTACAAAAGGTGGACTTAATGCTAACGCATTCTCTACCAGTCAGGGTTTAGGTAAAACAGAAAGTTTATTATACTAGTTTTAAGAAGACAGAGCATAATCTAAAAAGAAAACAATTTTTTTCGTACAAGATTTTATTGTAAGGCCTAAGTACTTTATATTGGTTATAACTTACCAAAAAAGTCCACTCCACCGCACCGCCCAAGTCATTGCGAGCGCATCGGGCAGAGGCCCGCGCCGCGCGCGCCGCCGCCTCACACGATGCGCCGCTAGCATCAGTGTGGTTCGGGACGTCGTCGTATGACGTCGCGTGAAACATGTCGGCCAGTAGCTGATATTTTACGTGAGTGACCCGCTTATCTTAGCCTAAGTACTTATCAAGACAAATGAATTAACTCGATGGAGTTACTTCGTTTTATTACAGAGTTCCTAAAGACACCTTCCGGCTCCGCCATCCGGCTTCTTGTTATAATAATATTGCATTATCATCTGATTTACTTACATGAAGATACAAAATTTCATCTCAATCAAAAACAAGGAAGTGGCCTCAGGAAGTGGCCTCAGGAAGTGGCTCTTAAACTTGCAAGATTTAACCCAAAAAAACAAATAAACAACAGCAACTAAATAAAAGATTGTAAAAATAGATCTCATTTCTCGTAAATGTCCTTACAAATGCTACCATATAAACTTGTCACGAACTAATAGTCGCGCAATGAATATGTAGTGGTTGAGTGGCCGACTGATGGCACTAAGCTGACTTTTATTATTATTTATTCTGTTATTTCCATTGCTCTTTATATAGCACCATTGGCTTTGATAGATAAAATAAAGCGATGAATGTTCCAAGCATTCCGTTAACATCTCAGCATGAAATAATGGAATTAGTAAATGATAACGAAACTAATTTGAACTATTGATTTAAATAGCATGACCATGCGCAGAAAAATATCTAAATTAATATTTGTTTTTTTTTCTCCTCTATCTTTTCTTTTTTTATTGTGAGTTAAATAGTTTAAATATCGTACTTAAATTGAGGCAAGAATTTTATTAACGAGTATTAGTCTAATCAAAGTTTATTTTTCGTCTTAACCCTACACGCTAGACGTGTATGCATCGTTTTATATAATACCTTATTAGAATATTTATCTAAACATTCACGATATGTTGATAATATTGTTTTTGCACCTTGGCATTTGTTAAGAGAGTTAATTAAGATAAAATAAGTTAGTTGGTTAAGACAGTTAAAGACTTCATCATCATCATCAGGTCTTTTTAGGGTTCCGTACCCGAAGGGTGCAAACGGGACCCTATTACTGAGACTCCATCTGTCCGTCTGTCTGTCCGTCTGACACAGGGCTCTATCTCTTGAACTGTAATAGCTACACACTTGAAATTCTCACCGATTATGTATTACTGTAGCCGCTATAACAACAAACACTAAAAATAAAAAAAATTGAAAATTAAAGGGGGTCGTCAATCGATCTGTTACAGGGCTCTATCTCTTGAACCTTAATAGCTAAACACCTAAAATTTTTACCGATTATGTATTACTATGACCACTATAACAAAAAATACAAAAAATAAGATAAGTTAATTATTAAAGGGGGTCGCCATAAAAGAAACGTGTTTCTTCAGCGTTTAAAACATTGTACGGTGGTACGGAACCCTTCATGTACGAGTCCGACTCGTTTATTTAGTCTCTACTGCATGAGCACGACCCTGTCTGTACTACCAGAGCCATATTTTAGCCAGAGCAGTGAGAGGATTTGGCCTACACTCTCCACGCTGGCCAGACGGGTTGGAGAGGTCTCATTAATGTCAAACATTATTAATTTGCAATTTTACTCATGTAGCAAGTCAGCTACTTGCCGACATATTTTAACCTCACGTGGAGGTCTTCCTCAGGGCGAATTTGAATCGCGACGCGTACACGAAGTCCCAGAGCATCTGATCTTTAATTTTTACCTTTTAAGTGAATTACCCGTTTATCGCTTATTATTATGTCTGTGTCTCATGTTAGTTTTTACCAAAAACAACTTAGAGCCAAAGTTACCAAATATGTATTCATATTTACAAAAACATTTACCCTTACACGCATTGTAACAGAGTTCTTTTTACGAAACCTTTCAAAAAGTAAATCCTACTCGATTGACATCTGATCCTCAATACGTACCTATATCAAAAAACGCAAGTGTAACAAAACACGTCAAAGCGATATCCAAATTTGATTCATAACCATATCGAATCCAAATACGTTTAGATTTTGTCCCGTCGATCCCAATTCCCCGCGATCCACAGCTATTGTTTTACAGGTGTGTTCTCGATGCTACCCTTAGGTTTGTCCTTTTAGTGCTATATCCTAATAGAAGTTGTAGCGGGAACGAGCTGATATGCTCGACCGGTACCGGCACGGTGTATTGTCGGAGATGGTTAGTTGCAACTAGAACCGTGAGATCGAGATGTAGGATACTGCTAGCGCCATCTCATAGTCTTATTGTAAACTATATGGTGGCTTCGTTGTTGCGGTTGTAGTTCCTTGTCGTGACATGGGGGTCGCCATAGGACTCCCTCCCAAGACCGGAGGTCTGATAGTCTTCAAGTGTAGTCTGTGCTTCATATCGTAGCTTCAATCATAATAGACGGGTTACATCTAAAATAAAAATAAGTGATGAAAAATTCGCCACGTGTGTGATTCTAAATCACGTCCTTCACGTTTGTACCGTGAGTGCAATTCTAATTGTGCTACCATGTCTTCGAATCACCCTGAGTAGTTTTATCATCACATAATATTACTATTTAGGTAGAAGTGTAGTATTCAACTTAATTCATATAAGATGACTTGACAGATAGAGGGCTATGCTCAGTGTTTCTCTACGTCATCGAATCAGAAATGAGGCAATTCGTAGGAAAACAAAAATCACTGATATAGCCCAGCGGATTAGCTCGTTGAAGTAACAGTGGACGGGACACATATAGCAACGAACCGATGATGGCCGATGGGATGAAAAGGTTCTCGAATGGCGACCACGCACTTACAGAGAAGCGTAGGATCCACAAGTGGGTGGGTACCCACAAGGTGGTCAGACGACCTGCCCAAGTTTGCTGAAAAGCGTTTGATGCAGGCCGCTCTAGATCGGTTAGGTATGTTGGAAATCCTTTGGAGAGGCCGTTAGGAGAGACGCAGCATTGGACGTTATGCAGCTGAAATGACGATGATGCATGATGAAATTAAAGTCTATTATAATGAAAAAGGCTTGGTTTAAGCGTTACAAGAAAGATCATTTGAAATCGAAACTATATTGGAACTATTTTGACTCGACAAGAATATGCCATTGTAGCAAGATATATCTTTAAAACATCAATGTCCAATAAGCAGCTGCAAAGGGAACCCACCGTTTGGATATTCGTATTTTTACGACTCAATCACTCGCAATGACTCGATTTTGTTATCATACAGATGTTTCATATCGAAGCAAATGACGAAAGAAATGGCTCGGGTGATGTGAACTTATGATAGCTGTGATGGTTGTGGTGTCGCCTTTATCAAAATCTTGTTTATTTTAGACGACTGTCTTGTATATCTTTATTTTCTTTTTTCAGCCTATACTTACCAGTCCACTATCAGTAGTGGTCGGATAATCGGGTGTTTATTTGCCTAAACTTCACGCGGGTACATAACACAGATTTGATACAACCACCTACCTAATAAAAAAATATTAATTTTCCTTAATTCAACTTTTTTATTATTGTTATAATATGAAGAAAATCTAGGATGAGATGGACGAGTTGTTCTCTTTTGATAAAGATTGGACAACAGACGAAGAGAGAAGTGATTGGAAACAAAAGAGGGAGGCTTTTACCCAACAATATACTGAAACTATTCTGAGGGTGAATTCTTTTTTTTTTTAAATCGAAATTTAAAAAATATATTTTTACTTTCATACAAACTCGGATTAGCTGTTCGGTCAACTTGTACGGGAAACCAAAAATTATTTTTTATACTTTGATATATGTTCCTTTGAGAAAGTTGTTGAATTCACCCATAAAATAGGATCAGTATATTTATTTAGACGTTATATATGGGACCTAAATGGCAAAAAAAAAATATGGTTAGAAACTTATTTGGAAATAGCCTCGTTAAAAGTATGTTAGCAGTTTTTTTTATAAGCCTGTAGTAAAAAAAAAGACCTCCCCTCTAGTTTTCCACAAACAATTTTAAATGGTCATTTTCCAAATAAAAAACTAGTAAAAAATAATTTGTTCAGACATTTCAACGTAAATGCGGACTAATGAAACTCACATACGAACTGTGTAAAACAACTTTGGCACTCCTTTTTTGGGGTAGTCGTATAAAAAGTAAGTTTTTGTGAAAACTGAGGAAGAGGAACATCCTTACCTATGTTACTTGCAGACTACAATAGCAGCAAAATGTGCTCATTTCCCGCTCACAATAGACAGAGATAGAATTTAGAGAACAATACAATACATCATATTATTGTTATGCTGGTCTGGGAGAAAAGAAAAAACTTAGAATGTACCAGCTGCTTCTCTATCCGTGCACATCGTAAAAGCCGATAGAGGAAATCTGCGAAAATATGAATGATGCGGCTAGCATCCACTCACTATTTTGATTAACTTTTTTGCTTCTTTACTTCCACAATCACGCTAAACGTAGCTTTTGAGTCTTACGACCCTGGGCTCTGTCTAGCCCGTTAGGGAGACAGACGTGATAATGTATCTGTATCTGTAATATTGTTATGAAGCTATTATAACATTCATCATGACGACCTCCGTGATGTAATGGTCAGTACGCTAGTCCGCCAATCCGGAGGTTCTGGGTTCGATCCCCAGCCAGGGAAAGTTGGAAAATGGCCTTTTTCAAATTGTCCTGGGTCTTGGGTCTTTATCTATGTATGTATTTATACTAAAATATAGTATCGTTTAGTTAGTATCCCATAACACAAGGTTAAAACTTACTTTGGAGCTAGCTCAATCAGTGTGATTTGTCCCTATATATAATATATATTTATATTTATTTATTTATTTATCATCCACATCAGGTCTTTTATGTCTCCACTGCAGGAGCACGACCCTCTCTATCTACCAAAGCCATACTTGGCCATATCAGTCAGAGCATTTGGCCTACACTCTCCACGCTGGCCAGACGGTTGAAGAGGTCTTATTGATGTTTATACTCGTAAGCTTTGTTAAGCTTCTGTTTCCTAAGTCGCCTTCTACGACATCCACGGGGAGACTTGGAGTGTCCTATTCAGCTCTGCCAGAAACCACACGGCTGAAACTATTATCTATACTAATATTATAAAGCTGAAGAGTTTGTTTGTTTGTTTGTTTGTTTGTTTGTTTGTTTGTTTGTTTGTTTGTTTGTTTGTTTGTTTGTTTGTTTGTTTGTTTGTTTGTTTGTTTGTTTGTTTGTTTGTTTGTTTGTTTGTTTGTTTGTTTGTTTGTTTGTTTGTTTGTTTGTTTGTTTGTTTGTTTGTTTGTTTGTTTGTTTGTTTGTTTGTTTGTTTGTTTGTTTGTTTGTTTGTTTGTTTGTTTGTTTGTTTGTTTGTTTGTTTGTTTGTTTGTTTGTTTGTTTGTTTGTTTGTTTGTTTGTTTGTTTGTTTGTTTGTTTGTTTGTTTGTTTGTTTGTTTGTTTGTTTGTTTGTTTGTTTGTTTGTTTGTTTGTTTGTTTGTTTGTTTGTTTGTTTGTTTGTTTGTTTGTTTGTTTGTTTGTTTGTTTGTTTGTTTGTTTGTTTGTTTGTTTGTTTGTTTGTTTGTTTGTTTGTTTGTTTGTTTGTTTGTTTGTTTGTTTGTTTGTTTGTTTGTTTGTTTGTTTGTTTGTTTGTTTGTTTGTTTGTTTGTTTGTTTGTTTGTTTGTTTGTTTGTTTGAACGCGCTAATCTCCGAAACTACTGGTTCGAATTGAATAATTCTTTTTGTGTTGGATAGTCCAGTTATCGAGGAAGGCTATAGGCTATATAACATCACGCTACGACCAATAGGAGCAAAGATATAGTGGTAAATGTGTAAAAAACAGGAGAAATTATTTCATCTTTGAAGCCTTCCGTTGCGTGCGCCGTGAAAACGGTTCAAGATACACAAAAAATATGTATTAAAGAATAATAGCTCTTTTAATGATCTAAAAAACAATCCGCGATAGTATATGTCTATCTTTTAAGATTAACTCACAAAAACCGTTTTTATGGTACCTAATTTGGTCGAAATAATTTGTTTAAGTTGTATCAACATAATAATATTAATCTTTATTCAAATAAATATGTTGTTGGTTAAGAGTACTTCATCTATACTTATATTATAAAGCGGAAGAGTTTGTTTATTTGTTTGTTTGTTTAAACGCGCTAATCTCAGAAACTAATGGTCCGATTTGAAAAATTGGTAGTCCATTTATAGAGGAAGGCTTTAGGCTATATAACATTACGTTCCGACAACCACGCGAACGAAGTCGCGGGCACAGCTAGTAACATTATAACGAGCCATTTTTGTCGCAACGCTAACATTGGAAGAGGTATTTGCCTAAGCAAATACCTCTTTTTAACCGACTTCAAAAAAGGAGGAGGTTATTAATTCGACTGTATGTTTTTTATTTTTTTATGTATGTTTGTTACGCGATATCTTCGCCAATTGTAAACCGATTTTGATGATTCTTTTTTTGTTTGAAAGCCTTTACTACCAAGTTGGTCCCATTTTAATTTGGTGAAGATATGATGAAGAACTTTGGAGATATGGAAGAAACTCCTTAAAAAAATTTAAGTCGGTTGTTTTTTTGTTAAAATTTAATTATTCTCTTATTCATTCAGGTCTGTTTACGCTTTTGTTCTCCCAATGAAGGTAATTTTTTTTCAATTATTTTTAGTGCAAAAGCTACAAACTAAAAACAATCTCGAGCTCCATCGACCCACCGTTTTTCAGAAGCCACGTTTAGCGTTTGTTTAAACCGATCCTAGGATTGGTTCTGGTCTACCGGGTTGTGGAGGTCAGATGGCAGTCGCTCTGTATAAAAACCAGTAACCTCGTCAAATCACCTAGGTTAGGTAGCGGACCCCGGGCTCTAAAGCGTAACCGCTGAGGATGCAACCGGGAATACGGGAGGATGATGATGATGACTATACACTATCATGTCTTTATCCCTAATGGGGTAGACTACCTAATTTCCCATCATTTTTTTCTATTTAAACGAGGTTGCCTGGAAGAAATTGCTTAGCGATAAGGCCGCCTTTTGCACATTTTCTAGTTTTTAAGATAATTATGTCCTGTTTTTTACTTTTGTGCAATAAAGGGTATTTTATTGTATTGTACACTGAGCATGGGTCTTGCTTCTCTAAGCAGACAGACCCGAAGGCCGCAAGACCTAAAGGCCACTCTTAGCGAATTGGTGGGCGAGAAGGTGGAAAATGGAATCAAAATCGTGGTAGCCGCATTCCCTCGATCGGCTTTTACGATCTGTGCGGAAAGAGAAGCAGCTGGTACGTTCTTAGTTTTTTCTTTTCTACCAGCTCAGCATGGAAGTGCTAAAGTTAGTCTGAGTTTTATAATAATAAGGTTAATGTTTCCTTTCAAATAATGCCCAATGAAATTAGCCTTGCAGTACGCCAAAAATATATAGATACTTACCTATAATTTGGTACTTGACTCAATTTTTTTTATTATTCGTATCAAAAAGTATCATAACCTGAAACTGAATACAAAAAGACTTTTAATCCGCTCAAAAATAAGTAAGTTTTTTTTATTTTTATTAATGGCTTGACGCTACTGCGTATTTAGCCAGGAACAAGTTAATAAAAGGTGGGAAATTATTTTTTCCTAACAAGTTACAATCAAAGGTTGGTGTAGACCTTTGATTGCTTTAAGGGAGCGGCTGGCGATAAATCTATACGAGTCTACTGGTTTTCATAGCCGATTGAGTGGCGGACGACGCCCGAAGACGCCCACACAGTCCGCGAAATAAATATCACTACAGCTGTACTATGACTGTCCACTTTAACTATTTCACATATTGTTCATGAGCATGAGCATTAATAACACCAAACAACACCAATTTTATATTATGAAGTCCACTAAAATCAATTTGCAAAATAATTTAAAGAAAACCCCTACCTAACCCTTTGACTTCCCGCCAAAAAAAAAAAACAAAAAAAATCCGAAAAAACTAAAAATAAGTAAGTTATAAGCCATTGAAATCTGGTGGAAAAGGAAACTGTCAAATAACATAAAAAGGATGCACATTTAGAAATATGACGTTACAAAGGTTTTGCGCGTACGACAGAGATAGCAAGATATCCCCACCACGCTCCCACTTTACTTTATACTAATATTTGAAATGCCAATTGCTGCTTCGTTTAATAACCAATTTTCTTCGTGTTTTCAGAAATGGATTTCTTTTTAGGGTTCCGTAGCCAAATAGCAAAAAATGGAACCCTTATGGATTCGTCATGTCTGTCTGTCCGTCCGTATGTCACAGCCACTTTTTTCCGAAACTATAAGAACTATACTGTTGACATTTGGTAAGTAGATGTATTCTGTAAACCGCATTAAGATTTTCACACAAAAATAGAAAAAGAACAATGAATTTTGGGGGTTCCCTATACTTAGAACTCATCAAACCCATACGTGTGGGATATCTATGGATAGGTCTTCAAAAATGATATTGAGGTTTCTAATATAATTTTTTTCTAAACTGAATAGTTTGCGCGAGAGACACTTCCAAAGTGGTAAATTTTCTTTTAAGAGAAGAGTGCACTCTTATCTTTTTGATCGATGTTAGTATCTTTCTTTATTTTTCACCATCATCATTCATTATTTATATATATTGTAGGTTTGTATATATTTATTTGTTATATGTATTATAGATAGTCTTATGTACGTATGTAGGTATATTCTTTGAGTTATATTTTATTTATTTGTGTATTATATATTGTATTATATTATATAGTGTTAAGTAGACATATATTATATTATGCACATATTTTAATACTTTATTTTGTATTTAGTTTTTTGCGCCGCAACATGATTCGTATCTGTTTATCCCTATGGTTGACTGGAAGAGAACGCTTTTAGCGTTAAGTCCACCCAATTGTACCATTTTTTTTATTGTGGAACAATAAAGTTTTTTAAAATAAAAATATATAAAATGTAGGTGCCCCCCCCCCCCTTAACTTCTAAAATAAGAGAATGATAAAACTAA
Source organism: Acrobasis repandana (assembly GCA_963576875.1). Classification (NCBI taxonomy): domain Eukaryota; kingdom Metazoa; phylum Arthropoda; class Insecta; order Lepidoptera; family Pyralidae; genus Acrobasis; species Acrobasis repandana. The sequence continues at coordinate 21,174,175 of OY756222.1, forward strand.
AATAAATATATGATGTTCATTACCATACAAACTTCCACCGAAAAATTGGTTTGAACGAGATCTGGTAAGTAGTTTTTTTTAAATCCTAATCCTATCCTATCCTAATCCTAAATCTAACTAATATTATAAATGCGAAAGTGAGTTTGTATATTTGTTTTTTTGTTTGTTACCTCTTCACGTTTTATCTACAGAACCAATCTTTTTGAAAATTCACATACACATAGTTAGGAGTACAGAGAAGGACATAGGGTACCTTTAATCCCTATTCTTTCATGCTATTTTCGTAAAAATATTGTACAAAATCAAACATAGTCAAGTACCCAAATGCGTCTCAATTTACTTACTAAAAACCAAAAACATTTCCCGTGACTACGCATAAAATGTTATTTCAAAAAGCACACAATAATAAGCCTCTACGTGGGCACATTTACCCACGTTCCGACGCTTGTGTTATTTTCCCCCAACAATGGGCAGAGATAGCATTCGGGGAGATAGCGACAAAATGCCGCTAAATGTGTACAGTCAACTCTACGTCAACACCGACATTTCTGTTTGAAATTACTCTGAGGATTGCTGTAGTTTAGCTAGTTGGTCTGTCTTTTAGTTGTACAGTTTGGAGGATGTTCTTAGGAGCTTCTCAATCTAGTTCCAAGGGTTCCTGTACTCGCTTTTTTCCTTAGCGTATCGATGGTACATTTGATTACTCCAGTAAAGGGCTACCTCAAGAGCTCTTTCGTTGGCTGCGACTAGGTCCTCCAAAGTGCAAGTCTTTGGGCACCACGAAGGAAAAAATAATCCGAAGCAGCACAGTGGAGGATGCAACCAGGGACGCGCTAAGAGCTTGCCCCAAAGTAAATTTAAACTTGTATCATGGGATACTATATTTTATAATAAATACATTATACAGGGTGACTTTTAATCCACCTGCAAAATTTTATTGGAGTAAGTTCAACCCATGATACTGAACTACTTTCTATAAAATCGATAAAATTTTTTCATCTTCCCATACAAAATCCGTTTGGCTGAGCGCTGATTTGTATGGGAAGACGAAAAATTTTTATTGATTTTTAATAACTTTTTTTATAGAAATAGTTTATTATCATGGACTGAACTTGCTCCAAAAATTTTGCAGCTAGATAAAAATTCAGCCTGTATAGATAAACACCCAAGACTCAGGACAATTCGAAAAAGGCCATTTTCCAACCTGCTCTGGTTGGGGATCGAACCCAGAATCGAATTGGCGGACTAGCGCATAGCGTGTTAATCATTACGCCACGGAGGTCAACAAAGAAGAAGTTTGAGCTTAATGTGCTGTTGAATGTACTACAGAGCATGGTACGCCCTTCACGGATGTCTAGATGCCATCAGAGGCAGTTCCGCCATTTTAATTTGTGAATAGGCGTTTAAATAGTCCTTACTGAGGTTCAAAATTTCAATTGTAAATTCAAATGTTTCAGTAATTAGGCCTTTGCTGGGACTTTTACTCGTCAATAAGTTTTGTATATGTCGCAGTTGGATTGTATAATCTGCTTATTGATAAAACCTCTAGCTGTTTGGCATTACAGCTCGGTTTTTAGGGTGCGGTAAAAACGGGACTCTATTACGAAGACTCTCCTTGTTCTTATATTGATCGACTTTTATAACGATCTCCTGCAGCTTATAATGATGGGCAAAGTTGCAGGGAAGAGACTGGTTGGAAGGAGAAATAAATCATGGCTAAGAAATATCCAGGAGTGGACCGGGATAGCAAGCGCTGCTGAGCTATTCCGCCGAGCTAAAAACAAGAAGGACTACGCCAAGCTGATTTATTTTTATTTATTTAACTTTATACACAAATACAAGTGTAATGGCGGACTTAAAGCCTAAGGCCTTATCTACCAGTCAACCAACCGGGTGATGTCGAGAAAGACACGGGTAGTGCAAAAACTCAAAAAGAAATGATGAAAAATGAACCAGGTATACTTAAATATGTAATAATAAACCATAAATATGTAATAATAAACCATAAACTACATACAAATAATACACACTATTATTATACTAAGATATACTACTCATATATACTACATACACTAAGAACTATCTGACAGTTATTTAAGAAAATGTGCTTTCACCTGTTTTTTAAATGAAAAGCGGGTTTTAGCCTTCCGAACATCAACTGGTAAGGCGTTCCAGAGCTTTATAGCTTGGACAATAAACGAATGTGAAAAGAACCCGCACCGGTGAGCTGGTATAGAAAGGCTGAGATTGTTAGAGGAACGAAGATGTCTGACATGGGTGTCACCCAGAAACTGAAAGTTAGACTTGAGGTATGCAGGAGTAGCGGGTTCAAATAGAATGGAAAAGAGGGTTGTGAGGATGTGCAAATTGCGACGTTGACGAATTGGTAACCAATAAAGTTGGGAGCGGTAAAACGACACATGATCATATTTACGAAGACCAAAGATATATCGAAGACGATTATTGAGAAGACGGTCAAGTTTCTTCAGCATATCAGCTGTCAAGTCCGAGTAGCACACATCAGCATAATCTATGATTGGCCGGATCAATGTGTTCACTAGCATTGTTTTAGTGTCACTGGGGAGAAATTTTTTTAACTTATAGAGAGTTCTTAGGACACCCGTAACCTTTTTGGAGATTTCTATGACTTGTGTATTCCACGAGAAACATGAATCCATGTGCAGACCCAGGTCTTTGACAGTTGTGCCAAATGGAATTACTGTACCCTCAAAAGAAACAGAGAGATGGGAATCAATGTCAATACATCTTATAAAATATGAACTGCCTAGTAATAAAGCCTGACATTTTTTTGGATTGACCATAACCCCAAACCTCCGCGACCAATCAGCTACGGCACTCAGAGCAGTATTGACTTGACCGATAGCAACGTCCAGGTTATCTACATCAGCTTGTGCATAAAGTTGCAAGTCATCGGCATAAAGGTGATACGAACACTGAAGATCTTTAGTAATAAAATCGATAAAAATGGAAAAAAGTAGAGGCGAGAGAATACCTCCTTGAGGAACGCCCGTCTCAAGCTGACACCAATCGGAGGAGGATTCCTCGATGCGAACTGACTGCTCTCGCCCTCGAAGATAAGATGAGAACCAGTTTACAACCGATGGAGAAACCTTGAGATATGATAGTATGGCAAGAAGGATGTCATGGTCCACGGTGTTAAAAGCATTGGAGAAATCTACCAATGCTAGTGCTGTGAGTTTCTTATTTTTCATCCCCAATCGAATGTCATCAGTCACTTTGAGGAGGGCCGATACCGTGCCATGTCCACGACGAAAACCAGATTGGAAAGGACTAAAGAGGTTATTACCGAAGATATGTTGAGTGAGTTGATAATGGGCACAAGCCTTGAGTACTTTTGAGAGAAACGGGAGGATGGAGATTGGACGATGATCACCATAGAGTTGGGGGTTAGAGACTTTGGGAAGAGGACGAACAAAAGCTTTCCGCCAGAGAGCAGGAAATTGTGCTGTAGAGAAGGATGAGTTAATAATATGGGTCAAAACGGGGAGCACAATATCAAGGACGAGTTCAATCATACGCCGGCTAATGTTGTCATAACCCACAGCTCTTGATTTTATAGTTGTAATTATCTTTTTTACATCCTCCTCACTTACTGGCGAAAAATTAAATTCAGTTACATCAGGAGAAGGGAGTGAAGTGATATGGGAAATTGTAGCCGCTTTAAGTGACTGATTAAATTGAGAGAACGTTACAAAATGATTATTTATGTCATCTAACGTCATTGAAGAAGGAATCTCAAGATTGCGAGATTTACCAATACCTAGGGTTCCGAGGAACTTCCAGATATCAGCAGAAGAGGAAGAAGAAAGAGTGTTATGAATGAAGCGGCGTTTAGCACCACGTATCATCCTATTGCACCGATTCCTTGCAACCTTAAACAGAGCCCAGTTTTCCTCACACCGATGTCTTTTAAACTTCCAAAAGGCACGATCCCTCCTTTTCATAAACATACTTACCCCAGGCGTAATCCACGGAGCTGGTGGCCGTTTCAATTTGACTTTACGAATTGGAGCATGTTTGTCAAAAAGCTGATTGCCGACCTTCATTAGTTGGAGAGGCACTTTTAGAAGAAGATTACTAAGACTCCACTGTCCGTCCGTCCGTCCGTCTGTCTGACACCAGGCTGTACCTCATGAACCGTGATAGCTAGACAGTTAAAATTTTAATAGAAGATGAATTTCTGTTACCGCTATAACAAAAAATACTAATAAACGGGCAAGTGCGAGTCGGACTCGTACATGAAGGGTTCGGTACCACCGTACAATGTTTAAAACGCTGAAGAAACACGTTTCTTGTATGACGAACCCCTTTAATTATTAACTTCATCTTATTTTTAGTATTTTTTGTTATAGTGTCATAGTAATACATAATTGGTGAAAATTTCAGGTGTCTAGCTATTACGGTTTAAGAGATAGAGCCCTGTGACAGATCGAGTTAAAAACGCTGAAAAAAACACGTTTTTTGTATGACGACCCCCTTTAATTTTCAACTTTTTTTTTATTTTTAGTATTTGTTGTTATAGCGGCCACAGTAATACAAAATCAGTGAAAATTGCAGGTGTCTAGCTATTACGGTTCAAGAGATAGAGCCCTGTGACAGACGGACAGACAGACAGCGGAGTCTCAGTAATAGGGTCCCGTTTGCACCATTTGGGTACGGAACCCTAAAAACAGAATTTAATACTAAAAACATACAATTTTACCACATAACGATACAGGTAACTTTTGTGAAAATACAACATTCAATATGCAAAAACTGTCCGCTTACTTGCGATATTCTTTAAGTCTCAATATCAAAGCTACGTTTGCTTAATTTACAATTCTTTTTCATCTGTTTCATACCCTCTGAAAATTACATCATACTTTCTTTGCTCAGAAAATAAATATTTTCTGAGGCCCAAATGTCTGGGTAGTTACAAAATGTACCAGTACACAAGTGACACTTCCTGCATTGTAGATTTGGTTTAACTTTTATTTACCTTACCCTTCTTCTTCGTCTAAGCGCATTCCCGTTTGTATCCTCAGCTGTGCTGCTTCGGAGCCCGGGGTACGCTTTCCCGCTTTTTTTTCTTCAAATATAACATGCATGTCAATGGTCACCCAAGGATGCCAAAGACCTTGCAAAATGGAAAAGAAATAGCCGGAACAGTTTAAATGGTTCGGTTATAGTTTTACGACCGGCCGCCTGCCTGGTGTCAACCCTCTTTGGGAAAGTATTTGTGCGAAAAGTTTTACAACCGGCAGCCGGTTGTAAAACTTTTCGCACAAACGACTTTTACGACGACGACTTTTATCCTTTTTATATGTTTTTTTGTATAATAAAGGAAACAAACAAACAACAAACTCAATGTGCTTGGAGTACCTACCAAGCACACTTTCATATTGTTTTGTTTTAGTAAGTACTTATATTATTTTGTAATAATGTATACATAATAAATAAATAGTGATATGGAAGAGCGGAGTCTACTAGCACAAGCATCTCTATGCTTAAAAGTAGGCTCTTACAATAAATTATTATATGTAAAACTTATGTATTTGACACTATAAAGATTTTTATTTAATTTATTTATTGCTTATTTAAAGTATGCATCAGATACCTTTATGCTCTACGAGTAAGTGTATGACCATAATTCTTCTTCTACAATTAAGAGCCAGGGCTTTTGTCGGTGTCATTGTATGGAAATAGATGCACAAAATGACGATTTAAGGCAGAGATAATGGAAAGGAGTGGTTATAACTATTTTTCGACGGTCAAAATATGAACTTGGAAGAAAATATAAGGGTGTAGTAGTTTTCCATAGTAATGGTCAAATATGATTTGATACACTATATTCTCTTACAATTTTATATTTTGACTGTGAAAACCAATTATATGCCTAGATTAAGTATATGCAATCTCTTTTAAATTACAAAATTTTGCCGAAATCTGTCATGTAAAATAAAATAAAAGCTTGACTACGTTGGTATCGGGAATTCCATCGGCGCGCGATAAAGTCCGTAAGTCTTTGTAAAAAGCCGATGCCTGCTGCCTTTGAAGCGCGCCGACAGCATTCCATCCTATTGGGATTTAAAAATTTTTAACCTCTAATTTTCATTTTTATATCAAAACTAGCAGTCCACCCCGGCTTCGCCCGTGGTACACACATAGCCTATGTCACTCGGGAATAGTGTAGCTTTCTAACGGTGAAAGAATTTTTTAAATCGACCCAGTACTTTTTGAGCCTATTCATTACAAACATACAAACATACAAAAATAGGTATAAATCTTTCCTCTTTATAATATTAGTATAGAAGTATAGATATAGATATAGCGTATTTCAAGAAACTAATTTGAATATTTTGTCATATTACGGCTTAGTTATTTTTTTATAAATGATTATTAAAATCATGTCAAAGACAAAGTCGCGCCTTAACAAAACAAACGGCCAAGCCCAATACATACTAAAAAATAAAATCACGCTAGTGTCATAGTAGTCTTTGTCAGTGTCAGTGTCATTCAGTAAATTCAGTTGCACATGATTGGCGGAAAGTTTATTTCTTTCTTATGATTGGCGGAAACGGTGACATTTGACGTTATTGTCAGTGACGGATAAATACCATAAAGGCGACTCGTATTTTTTAATGAATGGACTCAGAGCTTAAAACGATACAGCTGCGGAGTAAGGTCAAACAAACGTCATACGTTTGTTTGTAGAAATATCCAAAACCATTGATTTTTTTGGTAAAAAATAACCCACAGCTGTTCATTAACTCTATATCTCGAAACGGATTTCAAAATAACGATTTTCAAAAAAAATAACAAAGTCCATTGAACGAATACACTATACGTGTCATGTCAAAGTCATCAAAGGTTACCAAAGGCATCAACATAAAAAGCCGGAGCCATTAAACTAATAAGAGTGTTAGTTTTTGCCTTAGCCGTGTGATTCCCGGAAAAGTAAAATAGGACCACTCCAAGTCTTCCCGTGGATGTCGTAGAAGGCGACTTAGGAAACATAAACTAAACAAAGTTCAGCTTGATAAACATCAATGAGACCTTTCCAACCCATCTGGAAAGCGTGGAGAGAGTAGGCTAAATCCTTTGAATGCTCTGACTAATATATGGCTCTGATAGTACAGAGATGGTCGTGCTTCTGCAGTGGAGACAAAAAAAGACCTGATTATAATGTTGATGTTAGTTTTAAAACTGAAACACAAGTCCCTGACTCTTTGTAAGAAAACATTTGATTTTGACTGTACATCACTAAGACATTCTGCTGTGTTGTTGTGGCGAGCGGACATTACTTGAAAATCAACAAAGCCTTTTGTGAAGATTCTCCGCCAGTCCACAAATAACGAGATTACAGATGGAAAGGAGTTTTGAGATTGTCGAAAATAAGTTTAATTTAATATTTTTATAAGGTTTTTAAGCATTCAAGATGCAGTACTAAAGTACTCAAATTAAATAATTAAATTAAATAAGAAATGGTGAAAAAATTCCACGTGAGCGAGACTTGAACCCGCGACCTTGGTCTCAATACGACCATGCTCTAACCAACTGAGCCATCACGTGTTCGACCCCACACGCCGAATCTCGCCACCATTTGATATTCCTATAACATGAGCGTATTGAGACCGAGGTTACGGGTTCAAGTCCTGCTCACGTGGAATTTTTCCACCATTTCTTATTTCATTATTTAAGTTAAATTTAACCACAGAATACAGTAAGAGTAAACAGAAGGGACTCTTCTAAGGTACGCGCAATATACGTCCCCGTTCCCCGCACCCGCACCTCTCCCCCGGTTCTTGACGGCTAACGTGAGAAATCAACCGGCAGCCGGTTGTAAAACTTTTCGCACAAACGACTTTTACGACGACGACTTTTATCCTTGGGAACGCAATTGTAGCACGAGATTTTTGTGCTTAGTCCTTTAGTCGCCTCTTACGACATCCACAGGAAGAGATGGAGTGGTCGTATTCTAACCCGGAACCACACGGGTTTTTTTTACCTTGCCCTGTATGTTGTTTGTTTGTTTAGGTTAAATCTTGCAAGTTACATTTGAGCCACTTCCCGACTTCAGATTGAGATGAAATTTTGTATGCTACTGAAAATCAGATGACAATGCAATATTATTATAACAAGAAGCTGATCTGATGTTGAAGCCAGAAGATGGCTATAGGATTATTATATTTGTCTTGGTTAAGTACTTAGGCCTCACAATAAAAGCTTATATAAAAAAATATACTTTTTAAATCTAAAAAATTAAAAGTTAAATCACAGGCCGGAAACTCCTAAAGTACGCGCAATATGCGTCACCCAGGCGTCCCCGTTCCCCGTCCCCGCACTTCTCCCCCGTTTTCGCCTCGATTTCTCACGTTAGCCGTCAAGAACCGGGGGAGAGGTGCGGGTGCGGGGAACGGGGACGTATATTGCGCGTACCTTAGAAGAGTCCCTTCTGTTTACTCTTACTGTATTCTGTGGTTAAATTTAACTTAAATAATGAAATAAGAAATGGTGGAAAAATTCCACGTGAGCAGGACTTGAACCCGTAACCTCGGTCTCAATACGCTCATGTTATAGGAATATCAAATGGTGGCGAGATTCGGCGTGTGGGGTCGAACACGTGATGGCTCAGTTGGTTAGAGCATGGTCGTATTGAGACCAAGGTCGCGGGTTCAAGTCTCGCTCACGTGGAATTTTTTCACCATTTCTTATTTAATTTAATTATTTAATTTGAGTGCTTTAGTACTGCATCTTGAATGCTTAAAAACCTTATAAAAATATTAAATTAAACTTATTTTCGACAATCTCAAAACTCCTTTCCATCTGTAATCTCGTTATTTGGAGAATCTTCACAAAAGGCTTTGTTGATTTTCAAGTAATGTCCGCTCGCCACAACAACACAGCAGAATGTCTTAGTGATGTACAGTCAAAATCAAATGTTTTCTTACAAAGAGTCAGGGACTTGTGTTTCAGTTTTAAAACTAACATCAACATTATAATCAGGTCTTTTTCTGTCTCCACTGCAGAAGCACGACCCTCTCTGTACTATCAGAGCCATATATTAGTCAGAGCATTCAAAGGATTTAGCCTACTCTCTCCACGCTTTCCAGATGGGTTGGAAAGGTCTCATTGATGTTTATCAAGCTGAGCTTTGTTTACTTTCTGTTTCCTAAGTCGCCTTCTACGACATCCACGGGAAGACTTGGAGTGGTCCTATTCTACTTTTCCGGGAATCACACGGCTAAGGCAAAAACTAACACTCTTATTAGTTTAATGGCTCCGGCTTTTTATGTTGATGCCTTTGGTAACCTTTGATAACTTTGACATGACACGTATAGTGTATTCGTTCAATGGACTTTGTTATTTTTTTTGAAAATCGTTATTTTGAAATCCGTTTCGAGATATAGAGTTAATGAACAGCTGTGGGTTATTTTTTACCAAAAAAATCAATGGTTTTGGATATTTCTACAAACAAACGTATGACGTTTGTTTGACCTTACTCCGCAGCTGTATCGTTTTAAGCTCTGAGTCCATTCATTAAAAAATACGAGTCGCCTTTATGGTATTTATCCGTCACTGACAATAACGTCAAATGTCACCGTTTCCGCCAATCATAAGAAAGAAATAAACTTTCCGCCAATCATGTGCAACTGAATTTACTGAATGACACTGACACTGACAAAGACTACTATGACACTAGCGTGATTTTATTTTTTAGTATGTATTGGGCTTGGCCGTTTGTTTTGTTAAGGCGCGACTTTGTCTTTGACATGATTTTTATAATCATTTATAAAAAAATAACTAAGCCGTAATATGACAAAATATTCAAATTAGTTTCTTGAAATACGCTATATTTTGATATAAAAATGAAAATTAGAGGTTAAAAAAATTTCAAATCCCAATAGGATGGAATGCTGTCGGCGCGCTTCAAAGGCAGCAGGCATCGGCTTTTTACAAAGACTTACGGACTTTATCGCGCGCCGATGGAATTCCCCATACCAACGTAGTCAAGCTTTTATTTTATTTTACATGACAGATTTCGGCAAAATTTTGTAATTTAAAAGAGATTGCATATACTTAATCTAGGCATATAAATAGTTTTCACAGTCAAAATATAAAATTGTAAGAGAATATAGTGTATCAAATCATATTTGACCATTACTATGGAAAACTACTACACCCTTATATTTTCTTCCAAGTTCATATTTTGACCGTCGAAAAATAGTTATAACCACTCCATTATCTCTGCCTTAAATCGTCATTCTGTGCATCTATTTCCATACAATGACACCGACAAAAGCCCTGGCTCTTAATTGTAGAAGAAGAATTATGGTCATACACTTACTCGTAGAGCATAAAGGTATCTGATGCATACTTTAAATAAGCAATAAATAAATTAAACAAAAATCTTTATAGTGTCAAATACATAAGTTTTACAAATAATAATTTATTTTTAGAGCCTAATTTTAAGCATAGAGATGCTTGTGCTAGTAGACTCCGCTCTTCCATATCACTATTTATTTATTATGTATACATTATTACAAAATAATTTAAGTACTTACTTAAACAAAACAATATGAAAGTGTGCTTGGTAGGTACTCCAAGCACATTGAGTTTCTTGTTTGTTTGTTTCCTTTATTATACAAAAAAACATATAAAATTCAAAACACAAAAGAGAAAATATATAAAACGAAACTTCTTGTAGTCAACCTGCGATTTGAGAGGGTGTTTAATATTGATGAGCAATGAACACCGGTTAAAGTGAACCGTGAACTCAGTTGAGTGTTTGGGGCTCATTTCAAGTAACCATTTCAGGGAGCTAGATCTTGTATCTAAATAGACAGGGCACTTTCAAGTCTCAGACCGAGGGTATAAGTCATGCAAAGAATAGAAAAATAAACCGGTCAAGTGCGAGTCAAACTCGTGTTTTCGAGAGGGTTTCGTACTTCGCATAGACTTTTCTGTAATCTATGTAAATAATTATTATCTATATGTCGGCGAGTTCAAAATAAATTCCCTTTTTTGTTGTGAGCGAACGCATCCATCCATACGAAATGAAATTATCTGAATGCATGCATTGCATCACATGATGAGCGTCGACCAATGGGAGCGCAGCACGATGGCAGGAGGTAGCCATCTTGACAGTTCATTACTCTGGCGAAATCTGACAGATCACATACTTTTCATAAAGCGTTGCTTTTGTGTTTGGATTGTAAAACTTTGGATTTCATTACAACGTGCAATAAAAAACATGTTTGCTGCGATTCGCAGTGGCTGTTTTGGAGTAGCAATCTGCGTGAACGGATTGTTGAAGGTGTAGCCTTAGCAACAGGGAAATCGGGATTGTTGGATTGACGTCGTGCGAACTGCTTATGATGTCCAGGACCCAGGACATTACTGGTTTGATTGTGGTTATTGTAATGAATGTGGACTGATATACCGATATATTACAATGACATTCTTTTTCAGCTAGACGGTAAGCCCTGTTGGACACAGAATACCTGTGCGGGCTAGAGGATTATTTGCTGGGATGTTTTTATCCAAGGAAGTAATTCATAGGATTAGTGCGAGGTGGAGCACTGCCTTACAGTAATTTTTTTGATAAGGTCACTGTAATGTCTCCCTTGCGGCGATATCGATAAAGTGACGTGAGTCAAATTCAAATTCAAAATATCTTTATTATCATAGGATATTTATAATATCTCTTAATAATAGTCACTTTGTTTTGTTTTGCACAAATGTTGACGTCAAATCGTTACTTACAGCTAAGTTTACGCCGCTTCCTAGGCGCAAGTGCAGAAGAAGCGGCAACAAACTGCACTGCACGTTTTCTCCAAAGACGTCAACTAACAAACTAAAAACTTAAAATTAGTTATATAGATGGACAGAGATTACATTGTTTATTATGTCATAATTAAATTGAATTATAAGAATTACGAAATTTAAAATAATGTCAATTTGTAAATTTAGTATGTACCAATGTACCTAAATTATGACATGTCTAAGTATACAAACCTTTAAGAGGGACCCGCGCCAAGCTCAAGCCAGACCTTTTTGTCTTTAAGATAGTCATCGGTCCTATAATAAGCCTTCTCACAAAGTACTTTCTTTACATAAGCTTTGAATTTTCTGTCTGGCATATCAAGGACCGATTCTGACAATTTATTATAAAAAAGTATACACTTCCCCATAAAAGACTTACTGACTGTATTCAGCCTGTAATACGGGCTAACTAAGTCATTCTTATTACGTAAATTTCTATCTGTAAAATCACTTACTTTATTGAACAAGGAAATATTTTTCCTTACATACATTATATTTTCAAATATGAATTGTGATGCAAAAGTAAGTATACCTATTTCCTTGAATAATTCCCTCAGTGAGTCTCTTGATCCTAAACCGTAAATAGCACGAATTGCTCTTTTTTGTAAAAGAAAAATAGTCTGAATGTCGGCTGCACTCCCCCATAGAAGTATCCCGTAAGACATTAGACTGTGAAAGTAACTAAAGTACACTTGTCTAGCAGTTGCTACATCTGTCAATTGTCTTATTCTCCTAACAGCGTAAGCCGCAGAGCTAAGCCTATTAGAAAGTTTAGTTATATGAGCGCCCCATTGAAGTTTCGAATCAATTGTGATTCCTAAAAAGGTAGTACTTTCAACCAGATCGAGTTTCTGACCATTAATTAGTATGTCAACGCAGGCTTGATTCACATTAGGAAGAGAGAATCGAATGCATTGGGTCTTGTTCGCATTTAACATTAGGTTATTGGCCGAAAACCAATCAGAAATTAAAGATAAGGTGCTGTTCACCGCGCTAGCATCACTGTTATGTCGATCTATTTTAAATATTAGCGAGGTATCATCAGCAAACAGCACCATGTCAGCCTCTTTCTCAACCATGTAAGGCAAGTCATTGACATAAACTAAGAAAAGGAACGGTCCTAGAATTGAACCTTGGGGAACGCCCATTTTCACATTAGACCCGTGTGATTTTACGCCGTTTATATCAACAGTTTGAAGCCTATCTGTTAAGTAAGATTCTATTAATTTAATTGACTTATCATCAAAACCGTATTGACGAAATTTGAGCAAAAGTGTTGGATGATCAACGCAATCAAATGCTTTAGAAAGATCGCAAAATGATCCAATTGCATCATTTCTGTTTTCCCACGCGTCGTAGATATTAGTAATAAGTGCTACTCCTGCATCGGTGGTCGATTTTCCAGCAGTAAAGCCGTATTGTTGGCTATGGAAAAGATTATTGGTCTTAAAGTGAAGTAGCATTTGATTGAGCATTATCTTTTCGAACACCTTACTCAAAACTGGCAGAATAGAGATAGGTCTGTAGTTGCCAGGGTCTGTTTTTTCTCCTTTTTTGAATAAGGGGATTAGTTTACTACATTTCATTAAGTTAGGAAATATGCCTTCATCAATACATTCATTAAATATAAAAGCTAAATCGGCAGCAATTATGTGTATAATATGACTTACTACGGCTACTGACATGCCCCAGTGATCTTCTGATTTTTTTAAATTTAACTGTTTAAAAGCATCTATTATATCGCTAGGGCTAACATGCTTAAAATTAAATTTAGAATCACAAGGGCTAACATTACTCTTAAGCAAAGCCTCAGCACGCTGGGCGCTAGAACTCACATTAGAAGTGAGTTCCAAAGGAATGTTAGTAAAATAATCATCAAATATATTTACTATTTCTTCAGTTTTTGAAGTATTTTTACCACTACATTTGATTCGGCAAATATTTTCTTTGGTTTTATTTTTACCTGTTTCCTTATTTATGACACTCCATGTTTCTTTAATTTTATTAGGAGCATTATTTATTTTTTTGCTAATACTATTCGACTTGGCTCGTCTACAAACTTTTTTAAATATTTTAGAATAATTTCTAACATATTCTATAAAAGAAGGATTAAAGTTATATTGTTTTTGGGCATATAGATCATATAACCTGTTTCTACTTATGTAGATGCCGGTAGTAGCCCATTCACTAAACTGTGATTTACTATGAACTACTACTCTTTTTTGTTTCAATGTTTTAGAATACTCAGAGGAAACAGTACTAAATAGTTTATTATAATGGTCGTCAGGATTATTTCCTGTATATACCACTGATAATAATTTGTTATCTAAATTATTTTTAAGTTTTTTTATGTTTTTAGAAGTAATCGGTCTACACAAGATCTTATCTTTTCTCAAATTACTGGTGGACTCTTTGACAAAAGCTACATATACACCAGAATGATCTGAAGGCAATTTGTTGATAACAGATTTATCACAATATTGAATATTACTAAAAAAATTATCAAATCAATCAATCAATGAGTGTAATTAAGTTTGCATCCTGATATCAGCCGGTTTTCGTACTTTATGTAGCTAAGTATTATTCACGTCACCCGTTATGTCAAAGGCCGTATCCCGCTCAGCCTTCCCGGTTCGTTTCATATCCCTTTGCGACATAAGAGTTGGGATTTTAATTGTTGACAATCTACAAAAAAAAATTGTAAATATAATACAAAAAAAATAATAAATAAAACACTGCGAAATATCGTCGAGCACGGCTCCGGGCCTTTCTTCGCTCTCGACGAATATTTCACTGTGTTTTATTAATTTTTTTTTTGTATTATTTTATTAATTTTTTTGTAGCCAAAACGGTTATATATTTAGATAATACATTTTTTGGTATAATTTTCATATAAAAAGGTGATTGTATAAAATAGTAATATGTATTATAAAGGCAAATTTAGGCAAATTCAGAGGTATGTTTGTGATTTTATTCTATCGAGCCAAAAATGCTCAATCGTGTTTTGGATATTGTGGGTGTCTGTAGAAAAGCCTTAAGGTGAAGAGATAAGCAAATGGCCTTGAAGTGTGAAATAAATTGTTAACTCGTAAATATGGTGATAATTTCCATATTGCTCTTCGTCATGCACTAGATATCCTTTTAATTTATTTTATGAACTGCCGTTGAAACTATTATTGGTGATCCATCTAGCTTTAAAACTTGCCGTGGCCACTTTTGGCGGAGGCAAGTTTTAAAGCTAGACGGACTAATGTAAATACTTTCAAGTTAACAATTTATTTCACACTTCAAGGCCATTTGCTTATCTCTTCACCTTAAGTTTTTTATGATAACAGTGATTTTTCAAAACACGCACAGTATTGCGAATTGTGAACCCACCTCGCCTTAATGAAATGGTTACATTTACTAAAAAATAAAATGAACAGACTCCGATGTTCAGACTTTTATTGAAATCTGGAACTTTCACAACATTCTGGAACAAATAAAAAAATGTGCCTGGCGAAAAAGGTTTGTACTCTCTGACATGTCAAAATTTACAGCTGTCAGAATTTTACGGAATAAAAAATAAGACTTATATCTATATATTAAGTTGTATTTTGTAAATAAAAATATCCTGTCCGAAGGTCTCGACACCCATCTGCTGTCAGCCGAAGTGTATTGAAAAAGTGTCAGACAAAATACTCTAGTCTGTAGAAAAGACTTAAAATTCTTATGTAAAATTTTTAGTTTTCTTGGCTCTGAACTGGCGGGGCCTTAATATCTTTCATAGTCACGTTTTTGCAACCTATTTCATTGCATATCTGTGGTCCCCGCCGGACTTTATCGAGTTTAATATTGATACTCGATGAATAATAGCTAAAGTGAGCTGCGAAGTTAAGCCTTTAGTTATTTACCGTTAGAACTGCAGCGTTCATAATTTAGTTTTCCAATCGTTGTGGTAACAGATCATCCTACGGAATAAGTATATTTTATTTCATCGACCCATCTAGCTCTCGGAGGACCCACACTACGCTTACCATCTAGGGGCCACCACTGGCAGCTAGATCATCGACCCATCTAGCTGCCAGTGGTGGCCCTAGATGGGTCGATGAAATAATAAAAGTCGCGGGTCGAAACTGGTTTCGTAAGGCGCGTGACCGAGGAGGTTGGCATGCACTGAAAGAGGCCTATTCCCAACAGTGGGATACAGAAGGCTGCCAATGATGATGATGTCAATATTTTGTTTATTTATTTTACTCTTTATTGCACACAATTAAACAAATGAGACACAAATTATAGAGACAAATATACATGAATGTCACGCCTTTATCCCAAACAGGGTAGACAGAGCCCAGGGCCGCACGACCCAAAGGCCACGGTAGGGAAGGACGTGATGGTAGGCGTAAAGGTGCAAAAAAGGAATCAAAATATTTAAAGGTTGCTAGCCGCATCGCCTATTAACACGATTCATATTTTCACTCATTCCCTAGATCGGCTTTTACCATCTGCGCAGGAAGAGAAGCAGCTGGTACATTCTACGTTCCTTCTTTTCTTCCAGACCAGCGTGGAAAATCTTTTATTTTGACTCGATCTTTTCTAGTCGTAAGTAAGTAATACTTTAATCTACACCAAGAATAAAATACTTATTAGGTCCTTACATATGAAATTGCCGATTTTCAATACTGGCAACTTTAAAATCAAATATCTTGCGTTTCATTAGGAATTCCAAATTCAAATTTATTTCGAAATAAAGACAGAAAAATATTGTTTTAAAATTCGTATTTCATTTGTTTTAACATCATTTGTTTGAGTTTCAACATTGCGACATTGCTATAACAACAAGTATGGACAAATTGAAAATTCGCGGTATTTACGAATTCGAGTTCCACCGTGGCACCAGTGCTGCAGAAACGACTCGAAGAATTAACGACGTGTATGGACCAGGCACCGCTAACGAACGAACGGTGCGTTTTTGGTTTCAACGTTTCCGTTCTGGAAATTTCGATTTACACAATGAGCCTCGTGGACGACCTGATACTCAAGTGAATAACGAAGAATTGAAGGCGATAGTGGAAGCGGATCCATCTCAAACCACTTCTGAATTAGCAGCAGCTTTCGGCGTAAGTGACAAAACGATACTTATCCACTTGCGCCAAATCGGAAAAATTAAAAAACTCGAAAAGTGGGTACCGCACGAATTTACTGAAGCAAACCAACAAACACGCGTTGCTTGCTGCGTTTCTTTGCTTAATCGCCACAATAATGAGGGGATTTTGAACCGTATCGTGACTTGTGATGAGAAATGGATCCTGTAAGACAATCGGAAGCGATCATCACGATGGCTTAACCCTGGAGAACCGGCAAAACCTTGCACTAAGCGAAAACTGACCAAAAAGAAGATTCTGGTTAGTGTTTGGTGGACCAGTGCTGGTGTTATCCACTACAGCTTCTTGAGATCAGGCCAGACGATTACTGCAGACTTGTGTTGCCAACAATTGTAAACAATGATGGAAAAGCTCGCCATTAAACAACTGAGACTGATGAATTGCTCTAGCCCACTGCTCCTTCAGGATAACGCTAGACCACACACTGCACATCAAACGATCGCCAAGTTAGAGGAGCTACGACTGGAACCTCTGCGTCACCCACCATACTCTCCAGATCTTGCCCCAACCGATTACCACTTTTTTCAAAATTTGGATAACTTTTTACAAGGAAAAAATTTCAAATCTGATGAGGCAGTCAAAACCGCCTTCAAAAAGTTCATAGACTCTCGCTCCCAGGATTTTTTTTCCAAATGTATCAATGATCTGCCTATAAAATGGCGGAAGTGTATCGATAACAACGGCGCATACTTCGATTGATTAAATAATAATTTAATAAAAAAAAACTTGTTTCACTTTTTTGATACTGAACGGCAATTTCATATGTAAGATTCACACAGAAATAAAATCTTTTTAAAAAAAAAAATAATAACCGACTTTAAATCGAAATGCACTAAAAAGCAAATAGGACATCCTTACTTCCTTACTTCCTTACTAATATTATAAATGTGAAAGCGTGGATGTTTGTTACCTTTTCACGCAAAAACTACTTGACGAATCATCATGAAACTTTGTACACATATCCTGGGAGGTACTAGAAGTAACATAGGGTACCTTTTATCCCGGAAAAGTGTAATGTTCCCGTGGGATACGCGAGCGAAGCCGCGGGCAAAAGCTAGTCTGATATAAAAAATAATTATTTTTTGCTTTTTAGTGCATTTCGATTTGAAGTCGGTTATTATTATTTTTTTTAAAAGATTTTATTTCACAGCTTTTGGCAGGTAGAGAAGTAAGCTCATTGCATTTATTTAATGTATTCTGAATGTTGTTTTCTGGCAATAATAAATTAAAAGTTATCATAAAATTGCTTAGCTGTTGCCCAGGGCTCCGCCCGCATCAATAAATTTTCACCCCCCAAAATGACCTACGGTTGATGATTAAGAAAATAATCTTATAAGTCCAAACGAACATTAGAAAGTGATATGAGCATGCAAATGTATTAATTAATATTTAAGCTGCAGTGGTCTGTTGAGGTATTCGGTCTCCAGCTCCAAGATCTTTCCTCCGATCTTAAAAAAAATTACATGGGACCAACCTTGCAATGCATTCTTTAAAACGAAACATATATTTTTTAAATCGGTTCATATTTGACGGAGTAATGAGGTAACATACACAAAAAATAATAATTAATATTTGAGCTGCAGTTGTCTGTTGAGGAATTTCGGTCTCCAGCTCCAAGATATTAATCCGATCTTAAAAAAAAATACATGGGACCAACCTTGCAATGCATTCTTTAAAACGAAACATATTTTATTTAATCGGTTCATATTTGACGGAGTTATGAGGTAACATACACAAAAAAAAAATACATACACGTCGAATTGATAACCTCCTCCTTTTTTGAAGTCGGTTGAAAAAAGACATTAAAATGTACAATGGGTGGCAATTAATGAGTCAATCACTCGTAATCACGACTAGAAATAGAATAGAGTCAAAAATTTACGTTTTTAAAAAGATTTTCAGTATCTAGTGATAAAGCATTCTCCAATACGCCTCTCGAACCGCGAAGCGAGGCACGTAGCCTTGCAATATCCGGCTCGGTGCTTCTGGTGGAGTACTACACTCATTTAAAAAGAGCTTTTGTGTCTCGAACTAAACTCGCTACCCTTTCTAGACTCAAAAGCTCGGCAACCACTTGACTATTTTAGCTCATGTTCAAAGTAAAAAGTTGTATTGGTCTCATTCATCACCTCGCCATCAAAGGTGTCGTTGCATAAATGTATGGGGAGCCGGCTAGGTCACTGAACACCTACCTGTAATTTGCATTTTTGGGTCGGTATCAATGTCTTATAGGTAAATCCGATAAATTCGTAGCCTTTCTTTGGCAAATTTGAAACAAAATATCGTAGTTAAGGTTAGGTGAGTTCTGCCAAAATAGCCGACACTCATTATGTCAAATGACCTGACATTGACAGTAACTGCGAGTGACGTTTAAATCAGGTTGCGTACGTATAGGCGCCATGTCAGTATCGCCATTATACGATAATAGGAGATTTTAAATGTATTTTTGTATACTATCAAGATCACGAAAAAACAAATATATGATAATCACAATCGGTTTTTGATATTTTCTGATTTTTGGGGAAGTGTTCATGACCTAGCCTGTTGTGCAACATCCCCTTTTAGGAAGTTCCAATTAAAGGCATTTGAGTTGATTCACAAGTTCATTTCTCGGCAAACTTCTTACTTTTCTTGCCTGTTTGGTTTATGCTTACATTTTTTATTAGTTTCTGTTACCTTCTTACTAATAAGTTTTTTGAGAATATTTATTTTTTTCTTTCTACAGGTATTTATTGTGAGGTAATATGTAATAAGCCCTAATTCGATGGGGTTGCGTCGTTTTATTAAATTTCCTATAAGCACCTTCTGGCTCCATCATCAGATCAATTTCTTGTCATAATAATATTGCATTGTTATCTGATTAAGCATACAAAATTTCATCTCAATAGAAACCGGGAAGTAGCTCAAATTTAGCTTGCTAGATTTGACCTGAAAAACAACAACCAGGGCAAGTTAAATAATTAAGCTTGAAAAAAACATACTCGTTTTATCATGTAACAATTATATTTACTATTTTCAATTGTTGAAATCAGACATAGCTTAACGACTGTCATACAATGATGACAGACCAACGGCTTGACGTGCCTTCGGAAGCACAGAAGAGCTCAAGTATTTTTGTGCTACTTTTGGTGACCCATCCAGGTGCGGACCACGCCCGGCGCTGCTTAACTTGCTAATGCGCTAGCAATGCGTACTCGCACCGAGCCACCGAGCTCCTTACTATGTTTAAGTATTCTCCAATACTTCTTAATGCAGACTCTCACAGTCGACTCGAACTATGAAGTGAATCACGTAAACTTGCAATATCCGGCTCGGTGCTAGCTGGTGGAATAATGTACAGACACTAACTCTGACTAGATAACTAGGTATGTTGGCGATCAACAACCAATCAACCCCTTTTCTCTCGTAAATATGTAACTTTTTTATTAAAGTTATGTCATTTCATCTTCGTGAAATTTTCAGTCGTTTAACTTTTCACAACGTACTTTGCTTATGTTTGTAAAATCTTTAGTAGTATATAGTTACACACTCACGAATTTATCCCTAACGATGTAGAAGGAACCTAAGGCCATAAGATCCAAAGGCCACCCTTAGCGTGATGGCCTCCATCGCGTATTGGTTACCACACCAGGCCGCCACTCGTCCTGGGTTCGATCCCCAGCCGGGGCAAGTTGGAAAATGGCCTACCTGTATATGTATTTAGCATAAAATATAGTATTTGAGTAAGTATCCCATAACACAAGTTTAAAACTTACTTTAGGGCTAGTGTATCTGTGTATGATAAAATATTAAAAAATCTTAGTTTTCTATTATAAAAAGCTATTTTTAAATAAAAAAAACCGGCCAAGTGCGAGTCGGACTCGCGCACCGAGGGTTCCGTACAAACCTGCAAGGTTTAGTATTTGGTATGAATTTCAATTTAATACCTCTACGCGTTTATGAGGAAATGGGTAGTAAGTTTAAAATTATTAAAAAAATATATATTATGTGATGTAACTAAAAATTTATGGTTTTCGTAATTTTTCCTTTATCTATGCTATAAGACGTTGCTTCGTACCAAATTTCAAGATTCTGAGTTCACGGGAAGCACCCTGTAGGTTTTGATTTCCTTGCAAGTGTCGAAAATTTGCGGCATAAATGGCTGTATCTTTTGATTGCGTTGGCTTAGAAGTTTGATTTTTTCACAGCTTCAAGGGACAGTAGACCTGAGTAATTGATATAAATTTCAGCTTCATACCTCCACGAGTTCCTGAGAAAAAGGGTCTTGACAGACGGACGGACGGACGGACAGACGGACAACAAAGTGTTCCTATAAGGGTTCCGTTTTTTCCTTTTGAGGTACGGAACCCTAAAAAAGCGGCCAAGTGCGAGTCGGACTCGCCCATGAAGGGTTCCGTAGCAGCAAGTAACATAATATAAAGGTAAATTGTGGTTTACGATTTATGACGTATAAAAAAAAAACTACTTACTAGATCTCGTTCAAATCAATTGTCGGTGGAAGTTTGCATGGTAATGTACATCATATATTTTTTTTAGTTTTATCATTCTCTTATTTTAGAAGTTACAGGTGGAGGGGATACACTTTTTACCACTTTGGAAGTGTCTTGTTTGTTTGTTTATAAAGCTTTATTGTACACAAGAAAGAATCAGATACAAAAATAGAAAAGTAAACATGCAACGGCGGACTTATCCCGTATAGGGATCTCTTCCAGTCACCCGGCCAGTAATTGAGAGGAATGTTTACTTAATATGCGTTTGGGGTAGAAGTGGTTGGTACCAAAATAGAGTATAAAAAAAGGTGAACAATAAAAATATAAAAATATAAACTTAAAAATATACAAGCAAAAATAAACTTACATAAAAGTATACATAAACCTACATATAAAATAAACTAAGAACATGAAAAAGAAATTAAGTAGCTCAGAGAAACTCACGAATCCTTAAAGGAATTCAAAATTTTGTGAAAAGTGTCTCTCGCGCAAACTATTAAGTTTAGAAAAAAATTATAATAGAAACCTCAATATCATTTTTGAAGACCTATCCATAGATACCCCACACGTATTTATGCAAATAAAGAATTATGATTGTAATTATGATTATGATGATCTTTTTATAAGGGTTTAATGAAAAAAAAAATTTGAGTTTCAGTTCTATGTATGGGGAACCCCAAAATTTATTGTTTTTTTTTTCAATTTTTGTGTGAAAATCCTAATGCGATTTACAGATTACATACATCTACTTACCAAGTTTCAACAGTATAGTTCTTATAGTTTCAGAAAAAAGTGGCTGTGACATACGGACGGACAGACAGACATGACGAATCCATAAGGGTTCCGTTTTTTGCCATTTGGCTTGGAACCCTAAAAATGGACTCTTAGCGAGCACCAGCAGCTAGTCACGTAACCTTGCAATATCCGGCTCGGTGCCAGCACCGGGCACAACCCGGATAATGGAGAAAAAATGGCTACACTTAAAGTATAAAGTCAAAAGCAATTAAAACACAATTGTGATATACCACTTATATATGGTCTTTTAGAAAGAAAAATGTAGTAAAAATTGCTTTGAAATCGAATTAAGTGGCTCAGAAATAGCTGACAAACCAGCAAACGTAACAATTTACTATGACATTCATTATATTTATTAAAAACAACAACAATATATATCTATCCTCAGACATACCAAAAATGTAGGTTATGATTGGTATCGTTGATTCATTGTACATCTGATGTGGAATAATCGGACAGTTCAAAGATCGTTCTGAAAAAAGAGATATTTAATTTGATTGAAAATGGTTAAATAACTATTCTGTTACGTAAGAATAGGCCTTAGCCCGAACTTCGTCCCAAAAAATAACCCAATTATTATTAAATTAAATTTGTCTTGAATTTACTAACAGCAGTTGTTTCTTATAGTCGGCAACTTACCTCTACGAGTACACGTTCCAACTAATCAGAGAATCCTTACGTATCGTTCCGACCCCACCACTCCACATTTAATTTATAGCTAAGAGAGGAAACACGGTTGGTAAGATTTAAAGTGTACCTATGAAAGGAGTTGTATTCCAAGCTTTGTAGAACAATATAAAAGGTAGCATAGTGTAGTTACAAACCACTAGGCAACCCGTAAGTCTTCTACATGTTCCAATTAATCAGAGAATCCTTACGGATCGTTCCGACCCCACCACTCCACATTTAATTTATAGCTAAGAGAGGAAACACGGTTGGTAAGATTTAAAGTGTACCTTTGAAAGGAGTTGTATTCCAAGCTTTGTAGAAGAATATAAAAGGTAGCATAGTGTAGTTACAAACCATTAGGCAACCCGTAAGTCTTCTCCATGTTCCAATTAATCAGAGAATCCTTACGGATCGTTCCGACCCCACCACTCCACATTTAATTTATAGCTAAGAGAGGAAACACGGTTGGTAAGATTTAAAGTGTACCTATGAAAGGAGTTGTATTCCAAGCTTTGTAGAACAATATAAAAGGTAGCATAGTGTAGTTACAAACCACTAGGCAACCCGTAAGTCTTCTCCATGTTCCAATTAATCAGAGAATCCTTACGGATCGTTCCGACCCCACCACTCCACATTTAATTTATAGCTAAGAGAGGAAACACGGTTGGTAAGATTTAAAGTGTACCTATGAAAGGAGTTGTATTCCAAGCTTTGTAGAACAATATAAAAGGTAGCATAGTGTAGTTACAAACCACTAGGCAACCCATAAGTCTTCTACATGTTCCAATTAATCAGAGAATCCTTACGGATCGCTCCGACCCGGCCACTCCACATTTAATTTATAGCTAAAGAGACGTTGAGATTTTTAAATCTGTACACTTTAGTGTACCTATCAAATAAGTTGTATTCCAAGCTTTGTAGAACGATATAAAAGGTAGCATAGTAAAGATACAAATCACTTGGCATCTCTTAGGTCTTCTACATGTTCCAATTAATCAGAGAATCCTTACGACGCTTGTGCACTACACCAAATCCGATTTAAATTCGATTCAAATTCAATTCTGACTCAATTTGGCCTTCCTAGTGATTGAATGTACGCTTGTGCACTCAGTCTTAACGGTTCAAATTCGATTCGTACTCAAACCAAGAATTCTCACTTCGGGTCGTTTTCTTTTCGGATCAAAACCGACTCGGAAGTGGCCGCCGAAGAAATTGTACGTACGCGTGTGCACGACACCCGATTCGTATTCGAATTTCGGTTTCAAGGATGAAGAGTGAGGTACGGGGAGGGAAGCAATAGCAAAAACTAGCTGGTGCCCGCGACTTCGTCCGCGTAAAATTCAGTTTTATTGTGCACGCTGTTTGACAAATTGAAAAATTTAGTTGCCTTGCATAATTTAGAGTCCGAATTTTTATTGCGATTCTGCTCATAGATTACTCGTATGTTTAATCTTTGTACACGACGATAAAATTAAAATGACATGAATAGTTTTATTTTCGAATAGAATAGAATAAATTAGAAATAAATTTTTGCTTGGTGTCATACTCATACTTATATAGATTACAGCATTACTTATTTACCAGCGAGTACGCCACATACAACTGTCCGTGTTGGATAACATTTAGACCTCGATCATCTCCACTAGCTTTTAGAAGCCCCCATGTTTTTGCCCCCTGCCCTCTGAGACATTTTACGGTTGTCGCGAAGTAAGCAGCTATGGGAAATTGTGTGCGCTAGTACTGGGATGGGACATTGTTGGGAAACTTGGGAATCAGTGGTGTGGTGTCTATATTTTGTGGTATGAACACAGTTTCACCTGAAATAAATCCATTGAGAATCGCAGCTTCGATGACGTTCCTTTGCAAAGTAGTTATGATAACTTTTTTACCTGATATCCGATTTTAATGAAATATACATTGCTCCAAGCTGAGATTAATCGATTGCTGAAAAACCGCGTCAAAATACGTCCAGCATTTTTGGAGATTAGGGTGAACATACCTTTCACTCTCTACGGCCCTAACCGCCGGTAGCTTCAGCCTTGTCCCGCTGCCAGTGGGCAGCTAGGTTAGGTTCTTATAAATGTTAATATTTTGTAGTTTGTTTTATATTTTACTTTTTATGAATGTTTTAAAAATCCCTAATCTAAGAATAAAAATGCCTAAAGAGATATAAATAAATACATAAAGATAAATCGCACTGATTGAGCTACTCCCAAAAAGAAATAAAACAAAGTATAGTGCAGTAACTTTATAACAAACCACTCGGCAACTTGGGCATCTACACGTTCCAATTAATCAGAGAATCCTTACGGATCGCTCCGACCCCACCACTCCACATTTAATTTATAGCTGAAGAGAGGAAACACGCTTGTTGAGATTTAAAGTGCATCAAATCAAATGAGGTTTTGATTTAAATAATCGCGTAAAATTTTACTCTTTTTTTGAGTAAAAAGTAATAAAATTCTACTATTTGAATTTTCTGTTAAACATTACCTTAATTATAAAAAAAGACGTTCTCTTATTTTTCTTAATTTCATTTTTAACATTAATTTCTGTTGTGGCTATCCTATAATTTTTTTTTAACAAAAATAACTACCGACTTAATTTTCTTTGAGGTGTTTCTTCTATATCTAAAAAGTAATTCATCATGTCTTCACCAAATTAATATGGGACCAACTTCGTAGTAAAAACTTTTAAATAAAAAAAAATTACTCAATATCGGTTCACTTTGAAAAGATATCGCGTAACATACATACAAAAAAAACATACGGGTCGAATTGATAACCTTCACCTTTTTTGAAGTCGGTTAAAAAATATCTAAACCGCTCTTAATTATTTAGACTAGCACGAAATAACCTTAAATCATCTCCTCTTTGTTAAAGATTAAACTAAAATCTGTTTTCTATTTATCTCCACATAAAACGATACCCATCCCATGTTTATTAACCATGAAATAATTAGTGGAATTACTCCTCGTATGCAATAAAGGAATTTTAGTAACAGAAAAAGCGCAGTAAACTTTTTATCACGTTGTTACGGCAAAGCCAGGGTAGTGCGGTGCGTAAGGGCGAATATACGCCGACCCTTATTACACTGCAAACTTTGGCCAAATATTGGACAACATTGGCCAAATATGGGCCAAAGTTACAGAGAGTACACTGTAGGTGGAATAAGTGTTGAATGTTTGTCAAATGTTTGGATACTCGTTAGCATTCGTAAAGACTTGGATGTTGGAAATGTGGATATGGTAATATTTGGTTATAATGAAAAAAAAATAGTTTTTTTTTGTTAAGACTTAGCACGTATATTTTTAATAAGGCTCCATGTGGGCTTTAAATAAAACACCGGCTAGTGTAGTGGAGTGGAGTGGTCCTATTCTCTTCTGCCAGTTACCACCAGGTAACCGACAGAAGAGAATAGGACCACTCTAAGTCTTACCAAGGATATCGTCGAAGACAACTTAGGAAACACAAGCCAAAGAAAGCTTATAAACATCAATGAGACCTCCCCAAACCTATCTGGCTAGCGTGGAGAGTGTAGGCTAAATCTTCTGAATGCTTTGGCTTATATATGGCTCTGTAGTACAGAGAGGGTCGTGTTCTTGCATTGGGGACTAAAAAAGACCCGACAATGATGATGAATAAGAATCTAAGGATTTAACTCAACGATCAGACGTTGATGATAACTCGTCTGTGTTTGATTGAAACTATGTAAGGTACCTAGCCAAGTATAATTTATTTTTCGGTATTTGCCGTACGCATGACGTACGTAAGCAAACAAGCGGTTCAGTGGTAAACAACATTGAGCGTTTATACATAATAATAAAGTCTAATTTAGTTTGACAAAGATATAGGACATCACTATCTGACCACTTACGTATTATTTTATGGAGTAACCCCCCAGTATCAGCAATTAAACTTGCTCCAAAAATTAAGATGGTGGTTTATAAGTCTCCCAGTATAGGTACCGCCTCCAAGTGTTTATACTTAATGTTAGTGGAAGTGAGTGGTGTGCGCGTTTTACGGCCGCGAGCATTACGCACTTATTGGGGCCGCCCCGGAATGTATATAGGGGCTAATAAGGGCCAGTTGTTGCGAGACGAGAAAACGCTTTTATTAAGTGATATTTATATGATTTTCCTTTTCAAAATACTGCTTTGGAACTTTACATTCTATAGGAAATGACTGCAAACATTTTACTTTTTTATAAGCATTTTGTATATTGACGCTTATTGGGGCCGCTATAATATGTATGTAGGGGCAAATAAGGACCAGTTGTTGCGAGACGAGAAAACGCTTATTTTAAGTGATATTTATATGATTTTCTTTTTCCACATACTGCGTTGGAACTTTAGATTCTATTGGAAACGACTGCAAAACTTTTACTTTCTATATTGTTTGTTATAAGTAATTTAATAAGTAGTAGTATATTGATTTAGATTTTTTTCATTTATTAACTCATGCAATATTTAAAGCTTTATTATTTACTTACTTTGGGGCTAGCTTAATCAGTGTGATTTGTCCTTATATATTTATTTATTTATATTGACGCTTATTTGTGGCCGCTTTAGAATGTATATAGGGGTTATTAAAAGCCATTTGCGGTTCATCAAAAACACGCGTATTATATTCTTTCCTTTCGCAAATACTGCTCTGGACTTTTAGATCTATAGGAAATGCCTGCAATCTTTTTAATTTTTTTGGACTGTTATATGAACTTATATTGTATTGTGGTTATTGGGGCCGCCCGGATGTATAAAGCGGCTCATATCTACAGTAGTACAGTGTAAGCTCAGACTGTAAAAAAAATTACAGTAAAAATATATTTAAAAAAGAATATGCCGAGCCGATAACGTGATTTTGGAAGTATATATTTAATATATCCATGATACTGATACATCATCGCGTCTTTATCCCTAACGGTGTAGACAGAGCCTAGGGCGGTAAGGCCCAGGCCACTTTTAGCGTGATGGTGGAAAACGGAAATTACATTAGTGATGGATTGCTAACCGCATCGCCTACTGATATGATTCAGATTCTGGCTCTTTTACCTCGATCGGCTTTTACGATCTGCGCGGAAAGAGAAGCAGCTGGTACATTGTATGTCTTTTCTTTTCTCCCAGACCAGCAAGGAAGTGAAGTTCTATATACCTCACTTCACTTCCTTGCTTGCACTTGGATATCCAGTTATAATCTTGAAATACTCAAATTAAATAAGAAATGGTGAAAAAATATGTAAAAATAATGCCTAAGTTTTTTAAGCATTATTTTTACATATTTTTTATATATAATCCTATAAAAAAAATCTTGAAATAGCTCACCAAAATAATGTTTTCTTATATTATTAATTCACATAAAAAGACGCTTATTTCCAAAGTTTGCAAGTTCATTGTTCGGGAACGCTCTCCGTACCTAACGAAGGAAAATATTGTTCACAATGCCGTCTGGTCGTTAATATTGCTCACCGCTCGAATCTGACACGTTTATTTTTCTTGTGACGTTATTGATACAAAATGCTGGTGTACGCTTTCCAATTTTGAGTAAGGTGCAGATGACAATTCGTACTGAGTTTCTTTGCTGGTTTGGCAAAAGAAAGTATACCTGATTACAAATAAGTATAAATACAGTACAAAACCGTTAGGTATATGAAACTAACTAAAAATATATATGTCATATCAGATAACTAAAAAGAATAAAACGACAATGTAAATTCACCGAAAATTGTTGTTCTTCTTCTTTAACTTAAGAGCTTGTCGGTGGATTAAGTGGAGATGCCTCCATTCCTCTCTTCTCTCTGCCATCTTTTTAAAAATCCTTGTCTTCCCCTGCCTCGTCTCCCTTTTATTTTTCCTTCTACTATTATTCTGAATAGATTGTCCTTATTAGATGTCCAATTATCTTCCCTCTTCTATTTTCAATAGATTTTAAAAAAAATCTCTTCTCTCCTACTCTTTCTAGCACATTCTTGTAAATTAAATAGTTCATAATGGTAATAATTTCTATCTCAATATGGTTCTGCAATTTTACATACACTGTTTGCTCCATGGCAACGTATAAAGACAATAACTAGAATTTAAACATATCATAGCCTGGTTCGCATTTTGGCAAGTGACAAGTCATAGTGATAAGTGGAAAGTGACAAGTGTCAAGTAAACACTGATAAGGGATAAGTGGTGTTCACACATCTGGCAAGTGGATGTGCAGTAAGCTAAATTATAGAATAGACTGCTATGCACTTGTCGCTTGCCACTTGCCACTTGTCAGTGCCTGTTCACACGCAGAATTTTATTACTTGTCACATGTTACTTGCCACTTCTCACTATCACTTATCATTTCTCAAAATGTAAACCAGACTTTAATTTATGGTTTATGCCAGCCAGTAAGAAATCCTTAAATAATCTTATAAGTTTGAAGGTTTTAACAAAAACTTTGCATTGTAAACCAGTTTTTCCAACATAAAAGTTTGGGAAGTCATGTGTTAAACCAACAGTTAAACATAACTTTATTGGCATTACAATGGTGGTATATTTTATTTTTATTAGGCACATGTTGTGTCCCACTGCTAGGCAAAGGCCTTCTCCATCTATCTCTATCCCGAGCAATCTACTAGCATCCACTTAAGAAACTCTCGGGCGATGGAACGCAGCATATTGGGGGTTAGCCAAATAGGGTACCAAATACAGGCCTGCGTCACAGAAGTCAGTAAGAGTATTAAGTACATACAGAAAGGAATCTCATAAGATACGTGCAATATGCGTCCCCGTTCCCCGTTCCAGCACCTCTTCCCCGTTCTTGTGCCGCCGTGTGCCGCCGTGCACACGTCAATGAGTGTAAGTTCGCCCGCTCTCGCCCCGTGACAAGGCAAGAACGGGGGAGAGGTGCAAAGATGGGGAACGGGGACGCATATTGCGCGGAACTGTAGGAGATTCCGTTCTGTGTGTTATACTCTTGCTGTCTTCTGTGCCCGCTTTCCAAAATTAATTTCACGATATGAGAAAAAAAGATAAAAGACACGGGGTAGAAAGAGCCCGCAGCCGTAAGTCTTTTAGCGAGATGGTCGGCGTGAAGATGGAAAAAGAAAATAAAATTGTGAAGGGTTGCTAGCCGAATTGCCTATTAACATGATTCGCATTTTCGCCCATTCCCTCGATCGACTTTTACGATATGCGTAGAAAGAGTAATTAAGAAACTAAATATGTTTCCAAAGTACTTGCCCCCTCAGTTCAGAGCCAAGAAAACTGTCAGTGTTTTTGAAAAAGCACTTTTACTAAAACACTACAGTGTATTCCACAAAAATTGTACATAATCTACAAACACCTACAATATCCAAAACACCATTAAGCATTTTGGCTCGAAAGAAAAAAATCACAAACATACCTCTAAATTTGCCTAACTTTACCTTTATAAGACATATTACTATTTTATACAATCACCTTTTTATATGATAATTATACAAAAAAAATTATAAACTAAAGATCTAGTCGGTTTCTACAAAAAAATTATAAATATAATCAAAAAAAATAATAAATAAAACACAGCGAAACATCGTCGAGCACGGGTCCGGACCTTTGTTCGGTCTCGACGAATATTTTACTTGTTTTATTTATTACTTTTTTTGGATTATGTTTCAATTTTTTTGTAGCGAAATCGACTAGATATTTAGATAATACATTTTTTGGCCAAAAATGCAAAAAAAAATTATAAATATAATCAAAAAAATAAATAAATAAAACACAGCAAAATATCGTCGAGCACGGGTCCGGACCTTTGTTCGGTCTCGACGAATATTTTACTTGTTTTATTTATTACTTTTTTTGGGTTGTATTTCAATTTTTTTGTAGCGAAATCGACTAGATATTTAGATAATACATTTTTTGGCCAAAAATGCTTGATCATGTTTTGGATATTGTGGGTGTCTGTAGAAAATCCTTAAAATATTTATGTAATTTTTTTTAAGGAATACACTGTAGTAGTTTAATTACAGTGATTTTTCAAAAACACGCACAGTATTGCAAGCTGTGACCCACCTCGCTTTAAAGTAAATAAATACAATTCATAGAGGATTTATTAATTTTTCGGAAACACGAGTTTTACTTTAGAAATAACATTGTCATCTTTTGATCTTAAAAAGAGAAGAAATTAACACAATTTGCATTACTAATACGACGTCGTTGCTCGGACATAATTATCGTACTTTTAATGCTAACTTAATTTTATTTAATATTCGTTGTTGTCAGTTAATATTCATCTGGGTCGGGGCTTGGAACAAATTATAGCTTGGGATGTAGACGGATCATATGTCTTCAGTATCCTTGTAGACACGTAGGTAGACACCGACACTGGGTAGACACGTTGTACTCACTTCCAAGGAAATATTAGCTAATATTTTACCAAAAATACTATTATTTTACCTGACGTACTAGCTATTATTTTGCCTAACATACTAGCTATTAACTGTTATTTTACCCAAAATATTATTATTTGACCTAACATACTAGCTATTATTTTACCCAAAATACTATTATTTTACCTGGCATACTAGATATTATTTTAAATAACACACTAGCTATTATTTTACCCAAAATACTTTTATTTTTCCTGACATACTAGCTATTATTTTATCTAACATTCTAGCTATTATTTTACCTGAAATACTAGCTATTATCTTATTAAAAGTAACGTGATATAACTCGTGATATAACTCCATAGTGAATTAATGGTTGACTGGCAGAGAACGCCATAAGGCGTTAAGTTCGCTATTTGTACACTTTTTTATGTGCAAAAAAGTATAAATAAATAAAATAAATCATTCACTCACGTAACATAGTTGGCAAAGGCCGACTAGGTTTCGATTGATTTAGACGATCATCTTCACGGCAAGTGTCAAGAACGGCTACCGGATGATGTCGCTGTCCGCTCAGCACTGAGCGCGTCGCCGCCAGCTCTGCGCTCTACTCTGTCTAAGAGCGGTTTCGCACTACTTCCGATCTGAACTGAATCCGTGAGTAGCGCGAAATCGCTCTTGTGTGCTGTGTGAGAGCAGCTTTGCACTACCCATGGATTCGGTTCGGATTCGGATCGGAAGTTGTACGAAACCGCTCTTAGACAGAGTAGAGCGCAGAGCTGGCGGAGTAAGTCTCGAACTTACTTTAGGGCTAGCTCAATCTGTGTGATTTTTCCGTATATATTTATTTATTTATTATTTTAATATAAAAGTACTTAAGTACATTTATTTAATTGATCTTGAATAAAAATATTATTATTTGTAAATGTAAGTGATGTAGACCCTCGCTACGCCCAACAAATCTCCTCGGTTTATCTGAATTACATATTCACATAAAGCTGGTTTTTGGAGTAAACAGAAGGCTTTAAACCTAAAAGGCTTTTGCGGTCATATGTACCAATTAGGTACTAACGTTGTTTTTAAGTTTTATTTAGTGGCCGTACAAAATTAAGATAAATGTATAAAATAAAAATAAATCGCTGAATGTGTTGTTGTTAAGCACAAATCTCAAGAGTAGCTGAACCGCTTTCGCTAATGCTTTTTTAAACCGACTTCAAAAAAGGAGGAGGTTATCCATTCGACTGTATGTTATTTTTATATTTTTTTTATGTATGTTTGTTACGCGATATCTCCGCCAATTGTGAACCAATTTTGATGATTCTTTTTTTATTTGAAAGCCTTTACTATTAAGTTGGTCCCATTTTAATTTGGTGAAGATATGATGAAGAACTTTGGAGATATGGAAGAAACTCCTTTAAAAAATTGAAGTCGGTTGTTTTTTTGTTAAAAATTTAATTACTTAGAATATTCCTTGAAGTACGAGGATGGTTCTTACGGAGCTTAAATACCCGTGCGAAGCCGGAGCGGGCCGCTAGTGTCAAATAAAAAGTTGGGCCCATTTACACCGTATCTTAAGAAATAGCACATCTTGTGCTACAACTGCATTCCCAAAGAAGGTTGACCTCAGGCAACTGGCCGGTAGTAAACTACATAGTCAAATCATTAAAACTGTTTCGGCTATTTCTTCTCCACTTAGTAAGGTCTTTGGCATTCTTGGGTGGCCATTGACATCATCATCAGGTTTTTTTTCAGGAGTATGTCAGTGTCGCCCTCGATGAACGCCCTGTGACCAGATACATATTTAAAAAAAAATAATGACTGCTATGTGAGAGGACGACCATCCGAATACATGCCCAGAAAAGACATCGAAACTAAACCCCGAGAACGAGGAAGACCCCGAATCACATGGATGCCCTTTGTTTTTTTTATGTTATAGGACGGCAAACAAGCAAGCGGGTCACCTGATGGTAAGTGATCACCGCTGCCCATGGACAACTGCAACACCAGGGGTGTAACAAGAGCGTTACCGGCCTTTCAGGGCCCTTCCCGGAGGGGGAGGGCGGGAGTTGGGGCTCCGGCTCTCTCACTCACCGAACAAAGCATATTAGCGGTGAAGCTACTACTCAGACGTCGATTTTCTGTGAAAAAGTGGTACTTCCCCGGACGAGCCGGCCCATTCATACTACTAGCAAAACAGAGTTTTGCCGGTAGCGTAGCTCTACCACAATTAAATAAGAACCTCAAAGAAGCCCAAGCCAACAAAAAGAACGACCTAGGACCGAGCTGCCTGGAGACGCGTGATACAGAGGGCCGACCCCAAATAAAATGGGAAAGGGCCAGGCAAAGAAGAAGACTGCTATGTGGAATGTGGATTCGACAATCACTTGAGAAGGCTTATTATAGGTCCGATGACTATTTTAAAGACAAAAAGGTCTGGCTTGAGCTTGGCGCGGGTCCCTCTTAAAGGTTTGTATACTTAGACATGTCATAATTTAGGTACATTGGTACATACTAAATTTACAAATTGACATTATTTTAAATTTTGTAATTCTTATAATTCAATTTAATTATGACATAATAAACAATGTAATCTCTGTCCATCTATATAACTAATTTTAAGTTTTTAGTTTGTTAGTTGACGTCTTTGGAGAAAACGTGCAGTGCAGTTTGTTGCCGCTTCTTCTTCACTTGCGCCTAGGAAGCGGCGTAAACTTAGCTTTAAGTAACGATTTGACGTCAACATTTGTGCAAAACAAAACAAAGTGACTATTATTAAGAGATATTATAAATATCCTATGATAATAAAGATATTTTGAATTGAATTGAATTGAACTATCCCGATAGTCGTATCGGCGAACGGTCTTATAGCGAAGAGTCTTGACCAATATCTTAAGACTGTCTCGCTAGATAGCTGGATCAAGAGTTCAGTTCAGAAGCAGTACTCCTGGACACGGCACGCATTGTCAGGAGGTTTCTCTCTATGCGGCCCTAACCACCGGTAGCAGGGCCTTGCCCCGCTGCCAGCGGGCAGCTAGGTTAGGTTTTTAGAATTGTGTACTATTTTTTTTATATTTTCCTTTATAAAGTTGTATTATAAATAATCTAACTAAAGCACAAAAATAAAAAAAAGAGAAAATAATAAATAGCGGCTAAGTGCAAGTCGGACGAACGACGCGCACCGAGGGTTCGGCACAAACCTGTAGGTACATAAGTAAGTTTAAAATTATCGAAAATATTTTTATTTCCCAATCAACATCTGATTCTGAGTTCACGGGAAGTTCCCTGTAGGTTTTGATTCCCTTGCGAGTTTCAAAAATTTGCGACATAAATGGCTGTATCTTTTGATTGCGTTGGCTTAGAAGTTTAATTTTTTTCACAGCTATAAGGGACAGTTGACTTAAGTATTTGATATGAATTTTAGCTTGATACCTCCACGCGTTCTTGAGAAAAAGGATCTTGACAGACAGACGGACAACAAAGTGATCCTATAACGGTTCCGTTTTTTCCTTTTGAGCTACGGAACCCTAAAAAGACGTACGGTGTTGAATTTATAACGTCCGCCTTTCTTAAAGTCGGTTAAAAAAGGCGAAATCTTCTATTATGAGTACAATGATATCCACGTCGCTAACCAGCCCCTGTTCCAAGTACAATAGTTTCAATTTAATAAAAGGTAAACTCGGGTAATGCTGGCACTCAGTGTAATGGAAAATTGGTGTCCTGCGAGCGTCCGCTGTGTATTGTTGCCAACTACACTGAGATTAATTTCGTCGACGAAAATTATTCAGCTACATTTTCAGTAGTTTTTATGTAATAATGTCACCAGAGGGAGACGTATGTAGGGCTCTCTACATCAGTGTTATTGCATTTTCTGTTCCATGCTGATCTAAGTGAAAAGAAAAACTGTACCAGCTGCTTCTCTTCCCGCGCAGATCGTAAAAGCCGTTTGAGTGAATGGGCAAAAGTACGGATTACTATTGTTGATTCCTTTTTCCACTTTCACGTCCACCGTCACGCTCAAAGTGTCCTTTGGATCTAGCTTGCGGCCCTGTCTGCTTAGAGCAAAGCTCCGTCTGCCTAATTATAGATAAGGACGTGATAGTGTTTGTGTGTGAGTGTATAATGATTACGAGTACAAATAATACGTCGCTTGCTTCTGTACTGCCTAAGTAAGTACATTTGTTTCAATGTAATAAAGGGTAAACTCTTAGTAAGCCGTGTGGTTCCCGGCAGATTAGAATAGGACTACTCAAAGTCTTCCCGTGGATGTCGTAGAAGACGACTTAGGAAATACAAGGTAAACAAAGTTTATAAACATCAATAACAACTTTCCAACCCGTCTGGCCAGCGTGGAGAGTGTAGGCCAAATCCTCTGGCTGCTCTGGCTAATATATGGCTCTGGTCGTACAGAAAGGCTCCGGCAGGAGTGGAGACTAAAAAGGACCTATTGTTGATGTTGATGTTGATATAACTACAATAAAGTTTTCAATAATAAATTACGAGTACAAATAATACGTCGCTTGCTTCTGCTCCCGTTCTAAATACATTAGTTTCAATTTAATAAAAGGTAAACTCAGTTACTATTGGCACTGATTTTAATGGAAAATTGGTGTTTAGCGAGCTTCTGCAGTTGTGTATAATCTTGTTAGAAACTATCCCTAAATTAATTTCGTCGATGAAACTTATTCAACTACATTTTAGTAAGTAGTTTTTATAATAATGTTACCTGAGAGCAGGGCTTGTTAGAGATACTAAATTCACACTAAAAGTAACGTAAAATAAAGTTATTTTAGTGGTAACGTTATAAGGGGTATCGATAATACAGTTTATAACGTTATCAATTAACGATATAAGTAACGATACTTTTTTTCAATACTTGTAAAATATTATGTAAATAGCTCTAGTAGCCTACTAGACAAACTCTCATCAATTTATTCTGTCATATATCGAAAAGAAATACAGTGTTAACAATACCTTTTACCGTTAATATCATTGGTAACGTTATATGATTATCGGTAAATAGTGGGAAAAATACCGTTACCCAGCAGTTAACGTCGTTTGACAGAATTAACGTTACCAGATTTTTAACGGTATTCCAAGCCCTGCCTGAGAGAGACAATTAAGGCGCTGTATGTTCACAGCTAATAATATTGTGTTTTTAAAAAAATGCTGTAATTACACGACTACAATTTACTACTTCTACTTTTTTTAAAAGTAAAACCAAGGCCAGGCAAGTAGAAATCTTAAGGCCTGTAGAAAAGCCTTAAGATGTCTATGTAATTTAAAAAAGAAAAAGTGGCACTCCGGGAGTGCGAACAGAAGTGAAAACTTGAACAAGGTTTTTTTTTATTAGAGATTTGAGTGCGTTTGACTTCTATCTAGCCTGACCGGAAGCTAAGATGAGGTCTAAGGTGTAACACGCAGACTCAAAAAATGCCTATTCACTCTTGCCTTGAAAATCCCTAAATCATATGTATGGGCATACATCGACGCAGGTAGTGTCGGTTATAAGACACATAATATCCAAAATACGATCGAGTATTTTTGCCTCAATACGAGTATAGAGAAAAATCACAAACATTAGCATTAGGCAGTCTTGGAGAAAATAAAGGGAACGTAAAATGTATCAGCAGCTTTTTTTTGGAAATCCGTTTCATATTATCAATAGAAGTTGGTGTTCCGGTGGGAGTACGCAGCGCTTTCACAATTAACGTGAAGTGATAGGCAAATGGCCTTGAAGTGGCGCCCTCCTTTGAAATAAATTGTCAACTCGTAAATATGGAGATAATTTCCATATTGCTCTTCGTCATGCACTAGATAGCCCTTTAAATTATTTTATGAACCACCGTTGAAAGTATTTACATTAGTCCGTCTAGCTTTAAAACTTGCCTCCGTCAAAAGTGGCCACGGCAAGTTTTAAAGCTAGACGGATCACCAATAATAGTTTCAACGGAAGTTTATAAAATAATTTAAAGGGCTATCTAGTGCATGACGAAGAGCAATATGGAAATTATCACCATATTTATGATTTAACAATTTATTTCACACTTCAAGGCCATTTGCCTATATCTTCACCTTAAAGCAACTCCGGACATGGTCCGTTCTTAGATGAGGACCACAAGTTGTACAAAAATTTCTCGAGCTCCTCCGTGCTTCGGAAACCACGTAAAAAAGGTTTGGTCCCGGCTGTCATCGTTGTATGGCAGTCGTCAAACTATGTTAAACGTAAAGACGTGGCAGCTTGAAAAATCTGACACCAGTTTTGGCCACTTACACCTCAGAACAATAAATCCCATATCTCTGACTTACACACGAAAAACAAAGAAAGGCGATGCGGCTAGTACTTTTACTTTTATGATATCCTTTTTCCAAAATCAAAAATCTAAATCAAATATTTATTCAGTAATTAGGCCTTTGCAGGCACTTTTACACGTCAATAACTATAGTGTACATCATACCAATTATCATGTGTGCATCCTCCAAAGTAAATTGAAGAGAAAACTTAGTCCGATATAATGATATGAAATGGCTTACTCAGAAAATAATATCCAAATACGAACATGTAAAATGCTTCAAATTGAACTTTTAACTACTTAATCGACATTACTATCAAAAGGAATTTCATTCTTGGATAGTCTGTTTGATTTGTCCCACCAATAACATAAATGTGAAAATGGGAGCCAAGTTTAATATAATCATATAGTCTGGCTGTAAACTTCACTGACAGAATAAATAAATAAAAAGATAGGGATAAATCACCCTTAATAAAGAAAAAGGACAAATCACATTAATTGAGCTAGCCCAAAAGTAAATTTTAACTTTTATTATGGAATACTACCTCAACGACCCAATAGATAAACAACAAGGACCCAGAACAGTTTGGAAAAGACTTTTTTACATCTTGCCCTGGCCCAATCGAATTTAGAACTAGCGTATTAACCATTACGTCTCCTTGGTCATCAAACTTAACAGATTTGACATAAAGAATTGAGATTAGTGACGTGCTGTTCCCGTTCCCCAGATTTCCGGGAATGTTCCCAAAAAATGGAAATGACAGGGATTGTTGTAATTTTATTTTATATATTTTTTATTACTGTAAATATATTTTCTAACGTAAATACATAACTTGATATGGTTATAATACAAAAACATATATCCAATATTCCGTAACATTCCCTAGAAATACGGGAACGTGGCCAAATTCCCGGTAATTTGGGCACGTTACCGGGAACGGCACATCACTAATTGAGTTATTGATAATGGCTGCCAAGTTCTTTAGACAAACCTGAAATGTATTTATCTTCTAGAAGAACTTCAGTACTTCAGTTGAAACTACGTCAAGCAGACGCCCCAGACGGGTTCAGTCCATCTCTGTCAAAATCAAAATAAAAATCAAATATTTATTCAGTAATTAGGCCTTTGCAGGCACTTTTACACGTCAATTATAGTGTACACTACGTGTAATATTTATTTATATTTAAATTTTTTTTTTTTTGTTCAAAAGCTACCGATACTAGCGTTTCGCAACGACCACTGCTGGAAAGAAACACCGAAATAAACTCATTTACACAGTATTGGTCGCCTACGCGCCAGAAGGGCTTTGTCAGTTTACAAAGATATTATGCCTAATACAATGTTATCACAACATAATATGTAAAGCTTGCGAACGAGTGCCAAATCCAATTTGCAGAAATAAGTTACACTGAGTAGTCTTAAAAAACGGAGCCGAGCTGACACAAACCCTACGTGCGGCAGAGACACGTGACCCGCGATGGTTTCAGCTATCTCTTTTGCACGTACGGTTTTTGACAGAGACAGACTAAACCGTCCGGGGCATCCGCTTGACGTAGTTTCAAGCCTAAAAAGTCTCAACATACATATAAACTTTATTTATATTAGCTGCATTTATCTATTTATTTATATGCAGGTATCATATATGTAGGGTATTATATATATATATATATGTAGTTATATGTATAGGAAGTATATATATTTATGTAACAATGTACATTTTGTATTTTATGTATACTACACTTTATCTTGCAACCCACATTTAGACAACCCAAAGGTTGACTGGTAGACAACGCTTTTAGCGTTAAGTTCGACTATTGTTCTGTACAATTTGTATTTGATGGACAATAAAGATTATAAAAAAAACTTAATGTAGTGTATTTATGTTAAAAAGATTTAAAGTTATGAATGGGTCAAAAATGGCTCCAAAATAGTTCGTGCAGAATACACACGGTCGTTTTGGAAATCCTTGGGGAGGCGTATGTCCAGCAGTGGACTTCCTGCGGCTGATATGATGATTACACACGGTTGCTGCATCATCTTTTCTTCGCTTGAAGGCCTGAACTTGGCTCGACACAATCTCGCGTGTCT
The DNA here is from genome assembly GCA_963576875.1 of Acrobasis repandana. NCBI lineage: Eukaryota > Metazoa > Arthropoda > Insecta > Lepidoptera > Pyralidae > Acrobasis > Acrobasis repandana. The sequence continues at coordinate 21,213,842 of OY756222.1, forward strand.
AGGTTTTAAACTGTTACCCTCTTATTCATAAAAAAATACGAACAAATTTTGTGAAGAGTGATAGGGACAAAACATATTTAACTAAAATAGGTTTAGCAAACGTTTGTTAATTTTTAAGAATATGAGGGTTAATGTTTTTTTTTTAACCGACTTCAAAAAAGGATGAGGTTATCAATTCGAATGTATGTTATTAATTTTGATTTTTTTTAATTTTTTTTATGTATGTTTGTTACGCGATATCTTCGCGAATTGTGAACCGATTTTGATGATTCTTTTTTTATTTGAAACCCTTACTACCAAATTGGTCCCATTTTAATTTGGTGAAGATATGATGAAGAACTTTGGAGAAATTGAAGAAACTCCTTAAAAAATTGAAGTCGATTGTTTTTTTTGGAATTTTTATTTTTATTTTTTATGTATGTTTGTTACGCGATATCTTCGCCAATTGTGAACCGATTTTAATAATTCTTTTTTTATTTGAAAGCCTTTACTACCAAGTTGGTCCCATTTTAATTTGGTGAAGATATGATATAGAACTTTGAAGATATAGAAGAAACTCCTAAAAAAAATTGAAGTAGGTTGTTTTTTTGTTAAAAATGTAATTATATTTTAAGTTATTACGAGTATGATGTATGTCGCATCTTTCCAAAAGATAATCTCGTTTATCTAACATACTCGTACAGATGCAAGGCAGCACTCAGCGGATTGCATCACGCCTATTGTCGCTATGTAGCTTCAGTGCTTCTCTTATTGCATTTGATGAAATGTCAAGTGAAAATGTGAAGAAAACTTTTGTATAGAGAGCGGGTATCACTAACACAAGCATATCCATGCTTAAACGTGATTCCCATTGCCTCGCAGAATAATGTATACCTGAGCACTGAATATTTTTTTTTTTTTTATGAAATTGCGTAAGTTCTTATATGAGACTAACAATGTTTATTCTTGCAACTAACAGTAATTAAAATCAAAGTACAAACTATGAGTCGTTTTTTCTTTGACTTTAGTGATAGGGAGGGATGTGGGTCCAAAAAGTTGGATTTTCTTTAGTCTATCAATTAGATGATCCAAAAATAATGGACCCATGTATTTCGGTTTATCAAAGTAGTGAAAATTCACAAAGATACAGCGTGTTAAAGTTTCGGAGTGGGGGTGATTGAAGTTACCGTCAAGTGAGACTTTTATTTTTGACTTTTTGGGAATAAAAGTTGTTCAGTTTCATGGGCTGAGGTACAGGTCAAGTCTTACATTTAGGTTCAATCTGTACGTTAGTGCGCCGTTATGACTACCATTGTGTGGAACGACGTCTATATGAGTTGCCAAAAGTGCTTCAAACTTATTTGGATCGGGAATTTTTAGATACAAAAGGTAGAAAGATTTCTTGGAAAATTGATATTGGGTGGCGAAATTGTTGACTATATTGTAATAAAAAAGTATATAAAATGAAACAATTAAGGTGACGTGGGTTCACAATTTGCAATACCGTGCGTGTTTTTGAAAAATCACTGTTATTTCCACAACTACTACAGTTTATTCCTCAAAAAATTTACATAAAAATCTTAAGGATTTTTTACAGACACCCACAATAGCTAAAACACGATGGAGCATTTTTGGCTCGATAGAAAAAATCACAAACATACCTCTAATTTGCCTAAATTTGCCTTTATAATACATATTACTATTTTATACAATCACATTTTTATATAAAAATTATACAAAAAAATGTATTATCTAATTATCTATCCGTTTTTGGCTACAAAAAAAAATATTTAGGCAAATTAGAGGTACTCGTATGTTTGTATTTTTGAAAAACACGCACAGTATTGCAAATTCTGAACCCACGTCGCCTTAAGTATCGGCCTTGAGAGTCGGGGCGGTTGCTGAAGGCGCTGAGGCTGCCAAACAAGTGGGGTATTGAGTTAAGACTAAATTCGGTATCTAGAATAGTTAATTTATATTGATTTAAAAGAAATATTCAAAAACTGACACGTTTTTATCAGACATTTAAAGTTGAAACTCTGAAAAAGTTTGATTCGTGAAAAAGCATTTACAAAAATTTTAAAAATGTATTAAAATTAAATTAATTTAATATATTTGATGCTTAAGAACATCATATAAAGTCATTTATTTACACGCATACATTTATTTATATTTATAAAACCGCTGCTGGTGATAAAAGGGCTGGCTACATTTTCGCTAAATCATTGCCATCCAGCGAGGGAACGTAACCAGTGTTCTTGCTACCATGCCGCAGGGGCAAGACGACTATCTTTTTATTTAGTATTATTATTGTAATGTTATAGTTCAGTTCAGTTAAATTTTTATTAATTGTATGTTATAACTAAATATTATAAATAAATTTACTTATTAGATTTAGTATCATGTACTGAATTTACTCAAAAGGATTACTAAGTATATAAAAAAATATCATATTTTCAACTTGCCCTGACTGGGGAAACTGAAGAACCCAGAACCTACGAGTGGTGGACTAGTGATGGTAGTTGTAACAATACACCACGGAGGTCATCAGGGGCGATCCATTAGAACATTTGTTCGTTCAAAACAAAAAACCCTAAAATACGAAAGTCAACCAATACGCAAAAAGTCAGCTTTGAAAGTCGCGCATTCTATCATATTTGAATAACGGGTGATCCCAAAAGGCGTAAAATATGTGTCCCGCGTCCCGCGGCGGTCGTAAACAATCGCTTTATCGCGTGATATTGCAAATTGAGAGGGAGATAGTGTTGCTCAATTATAGCCTTGACCTTTTAGGGTGACCATATAGTGTAAAAATATAAATACAAAGTTTGAGAAAAAAAATTAGGACATAGTATGATTTGGCTTTGTTTTTAAATATTTTATATATCCTCTCACTTTGAAAATTGAGACGAAGTCAAAGTCAAAATCAAAAATTCTTGTTTATTGAGTCATTAAGTTTAAATTATTTTGAGTGCAAAAGCTACAAATTAATAGCGTTTCGGAACGACCACTACTGGGAAGATGCCCCGAATGAGACCCACGTCGAATCTAACGACACCTCTTAAGCTACAATCCATCATGCCGTTAAGGCTTCAGAGCGTGCCAAAGAAATATACATATATAAGTGTATTGGTCGGTGCATAAATAAATAATTATCCAGGTTTATATCACTTGACTTTATTATAATACACAAGTTAGTATTACAGACTTTAAAGAGATACATGAATTAGCAATAGTTTGATTAGAGTTAGACAAAGACAAGACTCCATCTTGACAGACGCTCTAGTGATGTGACACTTGGCTAGTGATGTACTCATAACACATACATACACTCGAAAAACATAACCCTCCTTCTGGCGCAGTCGGGTAGAAACAATGTGGTCACCGTACTACTAGTTTGGTTGGGGCAGCAAGGGTCACTCGGTCAGCCCTTAGATTTATTTTCAGCTTTGTATTGACACGGTGAACATGTCTGATATATCGCGATTTGCGAAGTTTAGCGTGCGCTGAAGACAGGGGTTTTGCTGATTTATGGGCTAAGTTTGTGATTTTAGTAAAATTAGGGGCAAGGTATGGAAAATACTCCACCTATTATGTCATACCCCGTGTGGTTCCGGGTTAGGACCACTCCATCTCTTCTTGTGGATGTCGTAAGAGGCAACTAAAGGACTAAGCACAAACATCTCGTGTTGCAATTTCATTGGTTAACGTCGTGCGTGCCGCGGCAGCTTGTAAAATTTTCTTGTAACATTCCCAAAGAGGGTTTGACGTTAGGCATGTGGTCGGTCATAAAACACCAAATCATTTAAATTGTTCCGGCTATTTCTTCTCCACTTCGCAAGGTCTTTGGCATCCTTATGTGACCATTGACATGCATGTTTATATTTAGAGAAAAAAAAGCGGGAAAGTGCACCCAAGGCTCCGAAACCCAAGCACAGCTAAGGATGTAACCGGGAACGCGCATAGATGACTATGTCATACAATATTATATTTGTATATGAGGTTACTGAACTACGTAGTTATAATTGGTATCACATTTTTACAAACATTCACTTCTCAAATATAAAGCTATCCTATCTACAAAGCCAGTAGAATAAAACGTTTAAAAGCTTTGCTAACACACAATTTGATAATGTCATATGAAAGCTTTTACAAATTACTTAAAAGACTGACATTTATAAGGGCCTTGTAATTACTGTCGACGCTTATACTCATATGTCTGCTCGTAAGCCTTTAAATAAATGTGAACTTAGTACCTTATCTTACTTACGTAGGTTCTTTCATGCTATTTTGGGAGTAAAGACAAACTGAGACTCCGCTGTCTGTCCGTCTATCAGTCTGTCCGTCTGTCACAGGGCTCTATCTCTAGGACCTTAATAGCTAGACACTTAAAATTTTTACCGATTTTGTATTATTGTGGCCGCTATAACAAAAAATCCTAAAAATAAAAAAAAGTTAAATATTAAAGGGGTTGTCATACAAAAAAAATGTTTTTTCAGCGTTTTTAACTAGATCTTTATAATGGCATTAACTGGATACTTGAAATTTTCACAGATTATGTCTTACAATAGTTGCTATACTATTCTAAAAATAAGATAGTGTTAAAAATTAAAGGGGGTCGTCATACAAGAAACGTGTTTTTTTCAGCGTTTTTAACTAGATCTTTATAATGGCATTAACTAGATACTTGAAATTTTCACCGATTATGTATTACTATGGCCACTATAACAGCAAATACTAAAAAGATAAAAATAAAAATTAAAGGGGGTCGTCATACAAGAAACTTGTTTCTTCGGCGTTTTAAAACATTGTGTGGAGGTACGGAACCCTTCATGTACGAGTCCGACTCGCATATATTGTAATATTCCGACTCGCACTTGCCCGTTTATTTCATCTTCTCGCCAACCATTACGTTAAAGTGGACTTTGTGTCTTTCGACCCTGGGCTCTGTCTGTTTAGAGCCGCGTGACCCTGATCTGCCCCATTAGGGATAAAGATGTAATAGAGTATATTACCAGGCCTGTGTCACTCCCCGTGTAGGTATCAAAAATGTACCTACATTATTACTTTGCGCGCAGGCGGCCCCTCCGGGTGGTAAATTCAGTTATACGAATCGTTTATTGAGAGTAATAAGAATGAAATTGGCTTGCAATGGATGTCTTGGTATCTATTCAAAAAGGTGCTGAGTTCTGACGTGAGCTAAATTAAACCATATCGCTGTCCACATTGAGTAGATATTTCTTTGAATTTCTTTGCTGAGTGAGACTTCTATACGTTAGTATTATTTATTCTGTGATATAACTAAGGTACCTAATTGAAATTAAGAAAAATAAAAGTAAGATATTCAAAGTTAAGCTTATCTGCTTCTCCTTTACACTGTATTACCGGCCATTGCTGGTCTAAAGCACTATCATGTCTTTATCCTCAATAGGGCAGACAGAAAATTTTAGGTCATGCGGCTCTAAGCAGACTGATGAACCCAGGGCTATAAGACTCAAAGGCAACTTTCGGAAGTGGACGACGAGTACGTGGAATAAACGGGCAAGTGCGAATCGAACTCGTACATGAAGGGTTCTGTACCTCCGTACAATATTTTAAAATGCTGAAGAAACACGTTTTTTGTATGACGACCCCCTTGAATTTTTAACTTTATCTTATTTTTAGTATTTTTTGTTATAGCGGCCATAATATTACATAATCTGTGAAAATTTCAAATTTCTAGTTAATTCCATTATAAAGATCTTGTTAAAAAGGCTGAAAAAACACGTTTTTTGTATGACGACCCCCTTTCACTTTTTTTAGTTTTAGTATTTGTTGTTATAGCGGCTACAGTAATTCATAATCAGTAAAAATTTCAAGTGTCTAGCTATTACGCTTCAAGAGATAGAGCCCTGTGACAGACGGACAGACAGACGGACAGACAGCGGAGTCTCAGTAATAGGATCCCGTTTTCACCCTTTGGGTACAGAACCCTAAAAAGGAAAATAGTGATGAGTTGTAAGCCGCATCGCCCATAAACATGATTCGTATTTTCGTCTACTCTAGAACTGGACTAGAGGCCTCTCCCAAAAAAGGGAGGAGTGGCCAATAACTGGACAAAATGGGGAACCATTCTTCCTTATCTAAGCGCGTTCTCGGTTGCATAGTCAGCTGTGCTACGTCGGAGCCCGAGGAACACTTTCTCGAGAGATTTTCGCGCCCCCCCCCCCCCCCCCTCCCCCAAACTGTAATTCAGACTCTGACTTAGGCTTCAATCTTACAGGATTTATTTCTGGCGACGGGGCGGAGGGGTGCAAGTACGATATAGGATTCTTCAAATTTGCCGCCCCATTGTAAACGAAGGGACGGAGGGGGGTTGCATACAAATAAGAGTATAGGAGTTGCCGCCATTAACCAGACGATATTTATATATTTATTATTACCTGTGACCCCCCTTGCCCAAAAACGCCCCCTGTCGCCCCTTTGTATCTGGCCCCTGGGCGTTCGCCCAACCGCGCCCTACCCTAACGCCGCTACTGAACACAGTGGAAAATATTACCTATTTTCAGGTTTATGAAGGTTCTTATCTCTTACACACGACATGCTAATATATCCATAGATTTTATTTGGAATCAAAAAAATCAATATCAATCAAAATCAAATATTTATTCAGTAATTAGGCCTTTGCAGGCACTTTTACACGTCAATAATTATAGTGTACATTACGTGTAATGTTTATTTATATCTAAATTATTATTTTTTTCGTTCAAAAGCTATCGTTTCGCAACGACCGCTGCTGAGAAGAAACGCCGAAAGAAACTTATTAACACAGTATTGGTCGCCTACGCGCCAGAAGGGCTTTGTCAATTTACAAAAATATTATGCCTAAATACAATGTTATCACAACATTATATGTAAAGCTTGCTAAGTAAGTTACACTAAGTAGTCTTAAAAAACGGAGCCGAGCTGACCAGTCCCTACCTGGCAGCACCCGTTCACAAGTTAAAAATGATTGCTCTGGAAAAAAAAAATATTGCTCTTCTGGCACTAGCCGGCGGGAAATCAAGGGACTACGCTTGTATAGTAATACGGCCTATCGATGATGCAATCAACTCCCTTATAAAACTTGCACATCACTTTCTCCATTGAATCCAGCTCAGTCATTCCAGTTCCACTCATTGTCAACCGACTGACTGATTGCGTCATCAATCACGGCGTCAAATTATTTATCAGTCAGCGCGTCACGCAGTTTATTGATCAAAAGCTGCTTTGAATGGCAGCTTTGATAGGAACTTGATTATACTGTTTTAATTTAAGATAATGATCAGGAAGATTTTGTTCTTGAAGACTTACTCGTTTATTTTATTATAACGGCCTACCTCCGTGGTCAAGTGGTCTAGGCGTTTGCCTTGTGCTCCGGTTAAAATTCCACTGGGAAACATACTTTTGCAAGTCGGAAATTGGCATTTTTTAATTTTCCTGGGTCTTGGTTTTCTATCTTTCTTCTTCTACGTCTAAGCGCGTTCCCAGTTGCACCCTCAGCTGTGCTACTTCGGAGCATCGGGTGCTCTTTCCCGCTTTTTCTTCTCCAAATATAACATGCATATCAATGGTCACCCAAGGATGCCAAAGACCTTGCCAAATGGAGAAGAAATAGCCGGAACAGTTTAAATTATTTGGGTATAGTTTTACGACCGGCCGCCTGCCTCACGTCAACCCTCTTTGGGAATGTATTTGTGCGAAAAGTTTTATAATCGGCCGCCGCCCGACGCTAACCCTCCTTGGGAATGCATTATAGCACGAGATAACCCAGAACCACACGGGGGTCGTGGTATTGTATATCTATACAACGTGTGAGAGACATACCCGTAATAAATCAAACCACGGGCTATACTGGATCACTAAAGTATAATGAAATTAAAATAACAGTCAAGAAACCAAAAAAAAATTCGACATACCCATACAAATCGCCCGGGCGCGGCTGCACACTATTATAAGGAAATGCCTAATTTTTTTTTTCTTTGTTGTTATTTTAATTTCATTATACTATAATGATCTAGTATAGACCGTGGTTTAATTTATTACGGGTATGTCCCTTCCACTTTGTATATGTATTTATTATTACAAAATATAGTATCGTTTAGTATTTCAAAATATGTTTTAAACTTAATATAAGTTTATAATAAGTTAGGAACTTACTTTGGGGCTAATTTAATTAGTGTGATTTGTATAAGATATTCTCCCAGTTTTGTCATCGTTGATCCTTATTTGCAATTAACTCTTGTATATCCACGAGAGAGGCCTATGTCCAGCAGAGCACTATGTCTTGCGGCTGAAACCATGAGGATTATAAGTATATGGTAAAGAATAGACTTTCGATTGGTGTGTAGCATTCGGGTTTGCAACACTTGGCTCTGGCTACCGCTTAGGAGATAAAGAAGAGATCCGACTAGTAAATTCAAATTACTGATAGACTTCACAGAATTATTTTACACAGCAAGGAAAAGAAACTAAAAAAAAACAGTGGCACTCCGGGAGTGCAAACTTGAACAAGGTCTTTGACAAGGTGATGTCGGTAACAGTAGATAATATTGTCGTGAGTTCAGCGGTATTTTCCCATCTCAAAAAATATCCAACGCGCCTAAAAAGTTTTCACTTTATAAATTATTTTTATTTTCAACACAAGCTTATATATATATAACCTTCATATTTCTCGGGAAAACAAAAAATGAACTCCGTGATCACAATGAAACCCATTTGCATGTTCATTAAGCGCGGAACAGCTCAACGGCCAAAATAACAAATAATTTACGTCGTTTGGGAAGGAAATCCCTAGATGTGGCATCAGCGCTTAAAAATCTACTACTGTAAATGCACCTTAATTGTCAAGATTTTATTTATTTTAAATTTTTTATTTATTAAAAATACTTAGCTGTAAGCAAATATCATTTTATATTATTATACCTAAATTAGTAAAAAAATATTGTATACGTATTTTTTTTCCTTGATTAGCAAACAATAACAATTTTGCATGACATCGCCCCCATTCCGAAACTTCGATGTTTGTGGATTTTTGCTATTTTGATAAACCGAAAAATTTAGGTCCATTCTTTTTGGATAATCTAACTGACGACCGAAATATATTAATTATTATTTTTCGGACCCAATCACATCCCTATTACTTTAATAAAGTTCTAACCTAATTAAAATGGGTAATAAACATGTAAAATTATGGAAAATAAAGTTTCCATGTTGAAACGTGTAATTTCGGAACTCTATTCTGAGCTCGGCTCGACACGCACTTTGCCTATTTTTTATATTTACCATGGACGTACAAAACAAGAGGACTGACAACCTTCATATTTGAAGCATAATAATGCTTTTTAGTTTAAATTGTGTAGCTACTAGGTCGAAAGAAGATAGTTTTGTAATGGTGCCGCTTATTTTCGAAAAGATGGCAGTACATGCGTTCATTTTCTACGAACAAACAAGCGTTATCTATGATTTTTCGTCACCGTCAGCCTAACCAGCATCCATCGTATGTCTAGCGGGATAGCGAGATACTAGTGACATTTAGTAATAAGTCAAAATCGGCTTTCAAGTAGAGTACGTTTTTTAGTACTGGACTGTCAGTCCTCTAGTACTATTTCATTCATGGATTTATAAGCCATACTGTATGTAATGCAACATCTTGATATAATCCGATATCACTGCGGACGTCACTAAGGCCGCCGCACAATGCCGGTAATTTTTCCTTATTAATTCTTCCTTTCACTCATTTTCTAAGACCACGAGCTTTGTCTCACGCGAGCCTGAGGATTCTTTAGGGATCCGTGAAACTTGAATCCGACTAATATAAAGAAGTTCATTTGTACATTATTATATAAGATACAAGTAAAGAAAAAACTCGTAACTATACTTTGAAACTACAAGTAGCACGTGTAGAAGTAAATTATCGATTAAAAAAAAGTAAAAATTCAAGTTGTGAGGGTCTACAATTACACATGTACTCTATATTGTTTGGAAATTTAAAAAAATCTAATAAGTATTACCTACTTAGACTTGACGAAACGGAGATACAGTTTTTATTTATTTTCGCTGACGTTTCAGTCTGATTGCACCAACTATGGTATAATAAAACAAGGTATTTTCTTCACGTGACAGCTGGTGACGTAATTAGCCCAAGAATACGTCATCAGTTGAGAGCGACTGTGTGTGATTAAATTACCCTCACAAAGCGCATTTTTTAAATTAATTAAACAATTTATCAACTAACTAGCTGTGCCCGCGACTTCGTTCGCGTGGTTGTCGGAACGTAATGTTATATAGCCTAAAGCCTTCCTCTACAAATGGACTACCCAACAAAAACAATATTTTCAAATCGGACCATTAGTTCCTGAGATTAGCGCGTTTAAACAAACAAACAAACAAACTCTTCCGCTTTATAATATTAGTATAGATAATTCAATATATATTTATAAGTAAGTATTTTATTTTGAATTCATTAACTAATTGATAAAGTCCTTAAACTTACTGAAAAGAACAATCAGTGGTAACACTTTTTGAACAACCTGTAGGCTGTTCAAGAAGTCGGGTCGGGACCGGTTTTGTATTCATCATCTATAGATGCATACAAAACCGGTCTTGCAGTGAACGACAGGTGTTGTGATGATTTATGTTTTTATTTATTAACTAATACTTAACCATAGATATAAGTACTTATATAATGTCAGATGAATATTAACCTAATTTTAAGATTGAATGTAGACAATATGCATCCGGACAAACCTTCGTGGTTTATGGGTGCATATAATTGTAATTATTGTGCTAAATATAAAATAATATGGAACCTTCACTTATTACAGCGAACATGATTTGCCCTTTTTTTCTAGGACCACTTATGTCTACTGTCATTATCCTATTCGTCCAAAAACTGAATCTCACGAACATTAACTGCGGTCGGTTTCATTGAGTTTTTAATTTAAATTATACACAAGTAGTAGTAGGTACCTAAGTATAAAGAGCAGCATATAAGTACCTATGTTTAAAGAAATACAAATGAAATTTGGTGAAAGTATTCTAGTGAAGTATCTCCTTCTTCTTCTTATCGTGTCGCTGGCACAAAATTTAAATTTTGTGCGCAAAGTATTTACGAATTATGAATTAAGTATATTGAAACATGTAGAGTAGGTTGGGTTTCTAGGCAAGTAATAGGTATTTTATATTTTTAAATAAATTGTGAAAACCAAATTTTAATAAAATGTGCTCGTAGTTGTCTATCTGTCATTATTTATTGTATTCTTGTATGACGACCCCCTTAAATTTTTAAATTCATTTTATTTTTTTGTATTTGTTGTTATAGCAGTCACAGTAATAAATAATCAATGAAAAATTCAAGTATCTAGTTAATGCCGTTATAACTGAAAAAACACGTTACTAGTATGAGAACCCCCTTTAATTTTTAATGCTGTTATAGCGGCCACAGTAATCCATTACATAATCGGTTAAAAATTTTAAAGATCTAGCTGTTACGGTTCAAAAGAAAAGGACTGACAGACGGCCAGATGGCGGAGTCTTAGTAATCGGGTCCCGTTGTCATTCTTTGGATACGGAACTCTAAGAACAGACCGTTTATCGGCGTAATATAGATCCATGTATTCTCATCTTAATCGCTGAGATCTCTAGGAATGACGATAATTAATGAAAGTGGGCAGCAGCCCTAAGACGATCATGTCTCGGTTCAATTTGTTTTATTCGTGGTGCTACGAGTAGGTCAGCGTTCTTTCACAGTTTTTCAGAAAACAGATTAGGAAACAAAGAAAGAAATTAGAGAGTGTTAGTAATTAATCTTCCATTGATCTTGGGTAAATAGGCGAAAAAAAGAAACTTTATTGTAATTACATTTTCTATTTACACGTCCACTATCGCACTGACAGTGGCTCTTAAAGGCACGATTTACACTCTGCGTTTCTTGCCTGTTGCATACAATTAAATTGGAGCAATAGACGTTTTGAATGGTCTAACTAAACCTTAGCCCTATTTCTTATCTTACGAGTATCTACCACGAGTATAAAAACGATTATAAAGCATATGACCGAGTGGATCATAACACTCTGATAAAACAGTTAGACACTATAGGAATCCGCGGACCAGCAAAGAAGTGGCTAATATCCTACTTAACGAATAGACGACAATATGTACAGATCGCTCATCATTCTGAGACCAGAAGGGAACTAATACAGAGTAAATCATCCAGTGAGGTTGTGCTTGAGTCTATTCCACAAGGCAGCGTGCTTGGTTGTTTGTTATTCTTAGTTTATATAAATGACCTACCCACGGTAGTCGAGTCTCACAAAATTGTATTATATGCAGACGATGTCACACTTATAGTATCTTGCGAATTAGATAAAATAAGCGAACTACAGGACCTCATCTCTGTTTCTCTTCGTAAGGTTATTGAACACTCAAAACAAATAGGACTTACGCTAAACTTCAAAAAGACCAAGATAATGCAATTTAGACCCTATCAGAGAAAAGAAGTACTACTTCTTTTCTTGTATCCCACGACGGTACTCGTATTGAGGAGGTGAATAAGTTTTCACTGCTGGGGATCACGCTGGACTCCAACTTAAACTGGAAAGACCACGTAGAATCAGTAGTTGGCAAACTAAGCCAGTTCACCTATGCACTACGGGAACTCAGAAAAAATACGAATCAGGAGTGTGCACTTACCGCATATCATAGCCATGCAGCAGCCTGGATAAGGTATGGGTTGATCCTTTGGGGAAACTCAACTGACATTCAGGCAGTATCTGTACTACAAAAACGTTGCGTTCGAATAATAACCTTCACAAAACGCAGAGAAACATGTCGAGACCTCTTTAGTAAGCTAAATATTCTCACAGTTACGGGCATCTACATATACGAATTATGCCGCTTTGTAAGAAGACACCCACACATATTTGAAAAATACAAGGACAGGCCTAGGCGATACACCTCGCGCCGCGGTAATGACTTAATTCTACCCCCATGGAATCTTGCATTGTACCAACATAGTCCGTATTAAATGGCAATTCAGGTGTACAATCACCTACCAAAAATAATTAAAGACCTTCAGGAAAAAAAGTTTGACACTGAATTAAAAAAACTTATGATAGACAAAAGTTATTACAATATGACGGAATATTGGACGGACTAACTTTAGTAATTAAGGACATTTTAACGACATTTATATACCTAATTTAAATTATATTAAAAATATCTATATTTAATATTAATTATGATATCCCAGTTAATAATTTTTGGAATTTTATGAATTGTAATGTTGTTTAAAATCAATTCCCAATGCCTAAGAAGGTAATTTTGTAAATAGTTTTAAACACTAATTGTAAAGTGCATGACAGTGAATGTGTATATTGTTTACAAATGGTGAATAAATGAAATATGAAATATGTATAATATATATATATATATATATATTTTTTAATCTTTAAAGAATCATCATCATCATCCCAGCCCTTCTTCCGCCCACTGCTGAGCATAGGCCTCTCTTCGTCGACGCCACCCATCTCGGTCCTGTGCTGCTCTCATCCAGGTGCGGCCCGCGACTTTGATTATGTCGTCAACCCATTGCATAGACGGACGCCCGACGCTCCTCTCTCCCGTTCTGGGGCATCATTCAGTCAGTGCCTTGCTCCACCTGATGATGATAACTGATGTCCCCCTTGACGTATCCGTCAACGGCGAACCTTGGTTTAATTTCGCACTTGCTCCACCTATCATCACTCAGTCGGGCCAGGCGCCCAGTTTCACTTTACGAGTAAGTGCATCACCGTTGTACACACATCTCGTACTTTAGTACGTTGTCGGATCATGGTGTTTGGAACGTCATCCTGAAGATAACAGAATAAAATAAAACCGACCGTGTGCGGGCCGGCCAGTTAATGCTATTATAAACATCGAATTAAAAACGCTGAAGAAACACGTTTCTTGCATGACGACCCCCTTTAATTTTTAACTTATCTTACTTTAAGTATTTGTTGTTAAAGCGGCCGTCAGTAATACATAATCGGTGAAATCGTTAGAATCCTATGCATGCTTTATGCTATCCTCAATAATCCTTATCTCAAATCTCAATTTCCTCTTCTCAGCTCTACGCATTCGCGAAATCTTCGCTCTTCTAATCTTCTAACATTATCCATCCCTCATCATCGCACTGAATTTATGAATAAATCTTTTCAAATTCAAGCCATTCTTCTCTGGAATTCTCTTACTGATTCTATTAGACGAGCGCCTAGTCGTCACGCTTTTAAACAGGCGGTTCAGAAACAGTTTCTCCAAGAAGTCTCTTCTTCTCGTCGTGTCTATGCGCGGTAATTAGTAGTCATCCATATATGTATTTATCTATCCGCATGCATATATAATTAGTTCTTTATGTATTATATTTATATAATTATATATTTTGTATATTTATTTCATCTATAGTTATTGTATTGGTATATATTTCTTTAAAATTAATATTTATGTATATTCTTTAAAATTAATATTTATGATTTATTCTTGTAGGTATTTATAGATACTTTTAAATTTTGTTTACACACTCTGTCGCACCACCCAAATTATTTCTCTACTTGGTCCAATGGTTGACTGGCAGAGAACGCCATAAGGCGTTAAGTCCGCCATTTGTACACTTTTTTATGTGCAATAAAGTTTAAATAAATAAATAAAATTTCAAGTGTGCTATTACGGTTCAAGAGATAGACGGACAGACAGCGGAGTCTCATTTTCCGTTCGGAACCCTAAAATAGCGAACCAAAGTTATTTAGCTAAATAAAAATTAAAAAATATAGTGAGAAGAATTTTTAATTTTGTTTTTAAAAATTGATTCTTTGAAGTTAAATTTCCGGTACCTATCAAATTATTTGTTTGCTTCCGTAGTTGTGTCACGTACCCTTCCAGTGACCAAAATATTGAAATTCTTGGAAAAGGATAGAAATTTAAAATTTAAAATTTTGATTTAAAACCGTAACCTACCGTAACGGCCACTTTTAGCAAAGTTTAACGTTCTCAATATAAACTGTAAACAGCAGTTCACAAAATAGTTTGAAGGGTTATCTAGGACTTGGTAGTAGCAAAATTTTAAATGATGTCGCCGTTTTCTTTGAAATGATTTATTTTAAAAGTTTCAGAGTGGGGGTGATTGACGTCACCTTCAAGTGAAAATCGTACTTAACGTGACGTGACGTTCTTCTTCGTCTAAGCGCGTTTCCGGTTGCATCCTCAGCTGTGCTGCTTCGGAGCCCGGGGTGCGCTTTCCTGCTTTTTCTTTCCCAAATATGTATAACATGCATGTCAATGGTGGATGCCAATGGAAAAGGATGCCAAAGACCTCGCAAAATGGAGAAGAAATAGCCGGAACAGTTTAAATGATTTGGCTATAGTTTTTCGACCGACCGCCTGCCTGACGTCAACCTTCTTTGGAAATGTATATTTGCGAAAAGTTTTACAACCGGCTGCCGCCCGACGTTAACCCTCCTTGGAAATGCAATTGGAGCACGAGATGTTTGTCGCGACGTTTTGCGGAATTTAAATGCGCTGTAACTTTGTAATTATTTGCTAATTAGTAAAAAGGAAAAATTTGTTTACGATATTTTTTAAATAATCTACCTGATAAGCTAAACATATTTTATTTATTCCACACCGTATATTGTACGTACATGAAAACAAAAATAAATAATCATCGTCAGGTCTTTTTCTGTCTCCAATGCAGGAGCACAACCCTCTCTGCACTACCAGAGCCTTACTTAGTCAGCGCTGGCCAGACGGTTTGGAGAGGTCTCATGGCTTGCATCTCATAGCTTTTTATATAATAAGCTTGGTTGAGCTTGTATTTTTTAAGTCGCCTTATACGACATTCACGGGAAGACTTGAAAATAAAGGATATGAATATAAAACAGAATTTATGAAGTTTCAAAACAATATATCTGCATGTTGATAAAATTTCCCATTAAAATTAATCTCCCGTTGTTAAAAATCCTAGGTCCACCGCTAACAATGCCATAAATCGGCTGCCCCAATATGATAACCGTCTGCAAAAAATGTTTTCCGGGGCTAGTGTGTTTGCTTTGTCGCTTCTTAGTTCGTGCCAAATATTTACAAAGCTGTAAGTGAAGTAGATATTTCTCAATCCAAATATATATAACTCAAAGGTGACTGACTGACTGACATAGTGATCTATCAACGCACAGCCCAAACCACAGGACGGATCGGGCTGAAATTTGGCATGCAGGTAGATGTTATGACGTAAGCATCCGCTAAGAAAGGACGCGAGCGAAGCCGCGAGCAAAAGCTAGTTATATATATTATAGCTGTGTTGTTTCCGGCACAGTTGAAAAGGACCACTCGAAGTCTTCCCGTGCATGTTGTAAATCAGGGTATTGAGCATCCTTGGTATAAGACCATTGGAATATCATCCTTGACGATGTCAAGGATGATATTCCAATGGTCTTATCGTTATCGACATCGACTAATATCGTTAATAGACATCGTTAATAGATATAGGAGTTACACTAATGTAGGTAATTAAAAAGAAAAGTAAAAGGTCTTAAACTATTTTCTATCAACACCGTCTTTTCTCATCATTTCTTATCGTATCGTTGAGTTAGTATCCTATCCATAACACAAGTTCAAAAAACATAATTTGGGGCTAGCTCAATCTGTATGATATGTCCCTTTTCCCGCGCTCTTGTCTGTGGATCGCTCTTTCCATGACTCTCTTTCCTCCGCTATATTAATTTTTCTTTTCTTTGACCAAAAAGCCTTCTTCAGGGTTTCGCTACCTCTCTTTTTCCTTCTATCTTTCCTTTAATTATTATTTTAAAGAACGCATCATATCGTAGTAGATGACCGAACATTTTCCCTCTTCTGTTTTCTATGATTTGTAATATTTGCCTTTTCTTTTTACTATTAATAGCTACTCATCGTCATTAGGCACACAGTATGCGTTTTTACCAATTTTGTTAGGTAATCCCTACGACCAATAATTCTCTAGTATCGTAAGTAATCCCAAAAAATCATTCCACGCGATATGTACCGCGGCGGGCGGGGCTTAAAATATGCACAGCGCGGCGCGACAGTTCGCCGTGACACTCGAGTCGTGTGGTTGCGTCGCAAGAAGTTTCCTTTGAGAATATTGCTGTGTTTTTGCGATAATCGATTCATTAAAAATGCCGTCATGTGCCGTGAAGTGGTGTAGAAGCCATACAGACATAAAAATTAGTTATTAAAAAAAAAGTTACACGATAACAAGGTTATTTATTTTACCGTAGCGTACTGTATAATAGGTACCATCCGCGCGTTGTATCTCACCGCTCATTGCGTTGACTGCCCCACCCGACCGACGACGACGCGTGACCTTGTCACGACCAATCGCATGCATCTTTGTCTATGTGTGCGTTCGAGTGTTTCGTTGTAATTACTGTTCGTTTGTTTGCCTAAATGGAATCAGAATCGAAGCGGGGAATGTAGGAGCGTTAGTTTTCTAGAGAATTATATTTCGATGGGTAATCCAAAGTACCAGGAGGAACAATCCCAGACTACGGACCGTCGCACGGGTCGGCCGGACGTAGCCGCCATATTTCAAAGCGACAGTCAGATAGTCCGCCTGAAAATGGTAATGTATTCGAGAGATCGCCTTCCGGTCAGGATTAGCTTCAAGGATTCTATAGATTTACATATCGAGTTTGTTGGAACATACTTATTGGTCTACATTTCTTCAGTGTTGGTCTGGTAGAAAAGTAAAATGAAACAATGGGCGAGAATCTAAATCAATGGGCGATGCGTTGCGGCTTTAGGCTCTGTCTACCCAATTAAGAACAAAGACGTGATAGCGTATCTGTATCTCAAGCATCGTTATAATTTTCGTATTATTTGGGATGATATATTAACAAACGTGGTTCCCGCAGGGAGGATTCCCGCTTATCTTATTACAGCTTTGAAATCACGGCTTGAAGTCGTCCCAAATTTTTGATAGTGGACCAGAGTTGGGCATTAATAACTTAAATTTCAATTGACTAATTAATTGATTGAAAAAATAACTGCGATTAATTTAGTTGCAACCGAATCAATCGCAATCATTTTTTTTATTGCACGTTACAATTGATTTATTTGGATTAATCTGTATTAGTTGTACATGTATCGCAACTAAATGAATTGCAATTAAACTAATCACGATTAATTTTTTTTACTGTTTTTAAAATACACTTAAAATTACTAATTATCTCACAACTCTCCCAGAGGAACAAAGGTATATCCATATATATGTTACGGTAAAAGTGATTAATTGATAATAATAATTGTGTATCATTATTAATAATTACCGAAAATAGAGGTAAAAGTGATAAATTAATCACATTTCTCGGAGATTATTAATAATTTAACGTTAGTACCGATAAATGTAATAATTTTTGTTAATTTTTTCAGTTGGCTCCGTGTTTTATAGCATGGTGTATTGGTTGCAGTTCCAACCTTACCTAACCTATAGGTTTGCCCTAACCTAGTAAAATGAATAGAACATTCCTAGCAGTCACCGGCCGCTATAGGATTTTATTGTTGATTTTTGATTATAGGACAATTGTAAGACTGTGTGGTATTATAAATAAATACCTGGTGGACAAAAAACTTTGGGTTTTATTTTATTTTATCACTCTTACCAATATGTATAGTTATCTATAAATTATCAATAATTACTACTAAAAGTAATTAATTTCTATTGATTATTTACATTTAACAAAACAAGAGGTTATTATTAATAATGTTGTGAAATTATTAATAATTTTCAATTTATCAGATTTACCGTACTCTATATATATATATATATATATATATATATATATATATATATATATATATATATATATATATAGTGTACGGTATATATAATATATAGAATATATAATATATAGAATTGTTAGTTGAGAGTTTCCAACACGTTTTGCCAACACTGTTGTGGACTACCTAGTCTTAAAATATCAAGAATACGAGAATATTTTTAGATTTTTCACATATGACTAAATATCGTATTGTGTATTACGAGTTAATAGTTCTACTAGTACTAAATTTAATGATATCTTGTTGCATTTATCTCTATTTGTAACAATTTGTTTATGATCCGGGCTGATATAATAAACGCGGTTCTCGCGGGGGCCATTCCCGCTAATCTAATTACCACCACGAAATTCCGGCTTGGAGTCGTCCGAGGGGAATAGAACGCTGAATTTTTGAATCCACTTCCAGCAGGACGAGGTTTTAATAGAGTATTTTTTGTATGTAATGGTATCAACAAAAACCACTCTACAAAAACGTAAATAGCTGCAGTGGCCTATCCTAGCCGTATGGTTCCCAGCAGTGTAAAATAGGACCACTCCAAGTCTTCCCGTGGATGTCGTAGGCGACTTAGGAAATAAAAGCTAAACAAAGCTTATAAACATCAGTGAGACCTCTCCAACCCGTGGCGAGTGTAGACCTAATCCTTTAACTGCTTTGGCTAATATATGACTCTGGTAGTACAGAGAGGGTCGTGCTCCTGCAGTGGAGACTATTAAAGATCTGATGATGATAAAAACGTTAATAGTGACAACAAAACTGAAAGTCGACAAACCGTATTACGACAACATTTTATATCGACAATATGTAACTGCGATACTTCCTTATTTTGACAATAATTTAGTTCGAAATATCTCAAATCCGATAACTACTCCGAAAAAGCGTTTCTTCGACATGAGTTAACTAGGAGACGATCCGAGTGCGACGATACGACATACTTATATATGTATGTATAGGTTCTTTTTGTAGCGCCTATCGCAATAAAATTGATTTTTCTGTTTTTCCTATAGGTTGACTGGTAGAGAATGCATTAGCGTTAAGTCCACCTTTTGTACCTTTGTGTTCAATAAAGATTTAATAAATAAATAAATACTTCTTCGACAACAATGCTAGTCTGAAATTAGAAAATTTCGATGTATTCTATTGATCACTAATCAATGAAATTATACACAATCTAGTACGTCTATGAAGTGGCAAAGCCGTTCCCAAAAGAGGTACCAAAATTTGTAGGCATTGCAAAATGCATTGGCAGTTTGCAGAAAGTTACATATGAGGAAATAAGAATTGTTGGCTACGATCTTGACAGACCTCTTTCGCTTCATCTACACTCATTATTCTCTTTATACATGCCCTTTGGCTACGCCTCCTGCTTACCTCTCCTTTTTTTAGAACGTCTGCAATCTGATCGGAGAATGTTTGCCGAGGCCGTCCCTAGCAAGTGGAGGTCCATAGTCTCTACCTACCTACCCCTGTGGGAAACAGGTGTGATAGTATGTATGTATGTATTTTATATTTCGCTCAAATAGTACTGTATTTTTATGATTATTATTTTCAGTAATAGAATAGATTATTCCCTTTTGTACTACGTCAGTAATGTTAACATATTTATTCGTATAAAATTAGGTATAACAACGGCAAAAAGAAACAAAGACTGAATTCTATGAACCATATACAAATTTATTGCAAATGGTCTTACGCTAGATTTCACCAGAAAAAGGCCCAAAACGGCCGACCTAAATACTTTATTTAACATACACAAAAAAGCTTTTTAATTGGCTGATTCAGGAAAACATGTGAATGGAGGCCCAAATATCGTAAATATGTAAAAAATATTGGATGGAACGTGGACGTCGCAAACAATCTGCAAAAATTGTGTGTACAAAATTGAATTTAATTTTCTATTGTTGGAGTTGGTTCTAATGGAAAATTAAATTTGTTGACTACCTTTGTTTAACGTTGTAGAAGTGATTGAGGAGGTCGATGGTTGAGTAAAGAGTAAATGTGTCTGTTAGGGGCTGTTCAAGTATAACATAAGCATCAAAGGGGGAGCGGGGTCTTTGGGTTTGCTTATTTTCTATACATAGGGGATGGGAGGTCTGGACTTCTATTACGTTAGCAATCTTTGTTAGTTATTAGTTACTTTTTATATTTTTTGGCAATTTTAAATTAAAACAGACTGTAAAATAATAGCAACGAACAATATTGTTATTCATGAAAAGATACTTTAGTTTTTTCCCCCACCTAATACTTAAGTTAGCATTGATATGCTAAATTAAGCATTAGGTGGGGGAATAAGAGAATTTCTTACTTTTGTTGACAAGGGGGACGGGGGAACCCCTTCGGCACAAAATGACACAAATGCTGCTTATGTAATACTTGAACGATCCCTTAGACAAAATTTTCCGGGAGCCACATCCTTTCGTTAAGGCCGTACCTGAATTTTCCGTGGGTCCAGTGTCGCCCCCATTAAAAATAAATATTTTTTTGCCAAATGTGCGTAGTAAAGCTTAACGTTCTCATTATAAACTGTAAACAGTAGTTCATAAAATACTTTGAAGGGTTATCTAGAAGTTGGTAGCAGCAAAATTTTAAATAATGTCACCGATTTCTTTGAAAATGGGGGCAGCACTGGACCCCGGAAAATTCAGGTACGGCCTTAACAAAAGGATGTAAAAATAGGACCATCCCATCTCTTCCTGTGGATATCGTAAGAGGTGACTAGAGGACTAAACACTAACATCTCGTGCTATAACTGCATTCCTAAGAAGTATTGACGTCGGCTGGCCAGTGATGTGCCGTTTCCGTTCCCCAGATTTCTGGGAATGTTCCCGGGAATGTTCCCAAAAAATGGAAATGTCAGGGAAAGTTGTAATTTTATTTATCAGACATATTTGTTATCACTGTAAATATATTTTACTAACATAACTGCATTACTTGATATGGTTATAATACAAATACATATATCCAATATTCCGTAACATTCCCTAGAAAAACGAGAACGTTCCCTGGGAACGTTCCCAAATTCCCCGGGAATATTCCCAAATTCCCGGGAATTTGGGAATGTTCCCAGGGAATTTGGGAACGTTCCCGGGAACGGCACATTTTTAACACCGGTTGTAGAAATTTTCACACAAATGCATACCCAAAGTATCATAATAAGGCAGGTGTCTGGTAGTAAAACAGTAAGCTAAATCGTTGAAATTGTTCCGGCTATTTATTCTCTATTTCGGAGGTCGTTGGATAACCATTGAGATGTATATTATTATATTTAATTTTTAATATTATATTTTGAGAAGAAAAAGCAAGAATATGGTTGTTTTTTTCACTTACCTGTATACATTCCTAATAAAGATCTCACATAGGAAGAATATGTAATTAAAATTGCAATATCACTTTTATTTCACCCGCAAAAAATAAAAATATACACGAAAGCACACCGGCTGCGTCCGTCGGATCGCAGAAAAATTAATGAAACGTAAACAGGGATCCGACGGACTTGCGGTTTGGTATATGAATCGTTCTATTTTAAGGTTATTTTAAATTGAGTTCCTTCCATGCAGGTTTGGGAGAAAAGGAAAAACGTCAAATGCACTTCTCGTAACGTGCAGATCGTAAAAGCCGATCAAGAGAATCGGCAAGGATCTGAATATTTTATATTTGTTTTATCTATAGTAATCGTATCGGTATACAGGATGATTTTGACTCTCTGAGCTATGTTCAGGAAAGTACTTATGCGCTAAATAAATGTTCTTTTACAATTACCTTGTTTCTTCATAATATACATATATATATATATATAAAATACGAAAAGATAAAAGCCCTCAAAGTAGTACGGCAAATACCCAATCGCAGTGATACCGACCGCCATAAATGATCGCTCGCTCCGCTCCACGCGCTGCCGGCGGGAAGGGTGCGGGGCGGTCATACCGAGGAATTGAGCGACAGCGAGGTCATTGACACTAATAATAATACATTAGCAATGTTTTGTAAATGTAGGGATTTTTCCTAATAAAAAATAGTTTAAAAAAGTAGATATTCTCTTTCTTACTATTTTTTGTTCTGTTAGTGATTCTGATTCCAAGATTTCAATATAGCTCAGTGTTTCAAAATTAACTTGTAGGTATATTTATTTTTTATATAAATATGTTCTTATTTTAGTTTTGTAGGTATTTAAACTTTTCAAATTTTGTGTACACAATCTGTCACACCACCTAAATTATTTTTCTACTTCTTCCAATAGTTGACTGGCATAGAACACGATATGGCGTTAAGTTCTTCATTTGTACACTTGTTAAGTGCAAAAAGTTTAAATAAATAAATATAAATAAAACTTAAACTCTTATACTGCTCAAAGAGATAAAATATTTATAGCGAAACGAGTCAAACACATTTAACTGCAAATTCTCCAGATTTAATCTACGCGTGCGAACTTTTTGGCCGGAACTTTTTCGACAAATTCGCCAACTCCGCCACTCAAAGAACAATCAATCAGGGCGATACGAACGGATGGAACCGAAACAATTTAAACAACGTTTTTCTTCCCGCAAACACCACGATTACCTTTTTTATTCTACAAAGCGAATAATCGGGTTTCTCTCCCTCATAAATATTTGCGGGAAGCGCACAGCTAGTTAGGAAGTGAGACGCCGCGCCGCGCCGTATAAATATAAATTACTGTCAGATATTATGAAAAGGTCAATTTAAATTAAGTAAACAAATTCAGTCTGTGTAATATAATAACTTTTCTAATTACTATAACTTATATCGAAAAACGAATACTATTGTTTTATTTCCAATAGTAACCATAATACTTGACTAGCTTATCAGGTTCTCTTCTTCAGATTGAGGTTGCTGAAAGAGATGGTTTTTTAAGATTTTTCAGGTGACAGAACCCTGTAATAACTATTTTGAAACATCGGAAACCAATGATGGTCACTTACACCATAGACAAATAATACAAGAGTACTGAAGTGTCATTTTTGAAACGCGGATTCACGTAAACGAATGATTTTTCTTTACAAAAAAGCGGCCAAGTGCGAGTCAGACTCGCCCATGAAGGGTTCCGTAGCAGCAAATAACAAAGTATAAAAGTTCTAAATGTACATTGCGGTTTACGATTTATGACGATTACATACTTGAAATTATCACCGATTATGTATTACTATGACTACCATAACACAAAATACTAACAATAAGATGATGTTAAAAATCAAAGGGGGTCGTCATACAAGAAACGTGTTTCTTCAGCGTTTTAAAACATTGTACGGTGGTACGGAACCCTTCATGTACGAGTCCGACACGCACTTGCCCGTTTTTTTGTATGGGGTGTCAGTCCTATTGTATTTTTTGCCCACTTTTAAACACGAAAACCAACATAACATTCAATTTTGAGCAAAGTATCATCTAACCGCTCCGTCTCAACTTTTCCCAGTTGTTCCGACGGGTCTGCGTCTGTTCCTACAATATTAATTTCCATTCGACCTCACGCCGCCCAAATGAAAATTCTTCTGCTGTGGATAAACAGTGCGATTCTGAATACGTATTTTTATAAACGCTAATTCGTTTTGGGGGGATGTACAAAGTTCTTTTTAGGGTTCCGTCGTCCACAAGGAACCCTTATAGTTTCGTCATATCCGTCCGTACGTCTGTCTGTCCGTCCGGGCTCGTACTCCGCCGATACTGCACCGATTGTCACGAAAATTGGTGGAGAGATAGATATTATGGGAGGGGTCCCATACAACGAAAATAGAATTTAAAAAATTAAATTGGACTAACCCCAACGTGTGAGGTATCGTTGAAAAGGTCTTTTAAAATGCAACAAAAACTGCTTTAAAACTATGTAGATCAAACCCCCCAATCTTGAGATAATCTAATACAAAGTTAAAATTTAAGGTGGGGCGCCACCGTAACTTTTGAAATATTACTAAAATAATTTTTAAAAAAAATTGTGGTATATACCTCAAAGTATGTACTTTCAATTAAAACTATAGCGGTCTCGGTATCATAAATAGTTATTTTTTAATACGTCATAAATCGTAAACCGCAATTTACCTTTAGAACTTTTATATTATGTTACTTGCTACTACGGAACCCTTCATGGGCGAGTCCGACTCGCACTTGACCGTTTTTTTTTCGAAAAGACACAACGCAGTGTAGGACATTGAAATTACACGTTAAGGTGGTACTGGAGGCGCGGGCGAACTCCACAGCGAGTTGCCAACCGACGCGCTTCGTCGTGTTGCTATTTCGTCGAGAAAGAGAAAGGGCGCTAAAAAATGTAGCTCCGTCCCGACCCCCGCATGTGAGAGCTACACCCCCGCGTACGACAAAGAGAGTGCACTGAACGCCAGCGAAACGGGCCGTTATAGGCCATGAATCGAAAGGTTTTCGTAGTTTTCGTTTATTTCGATAAATACGATACATACCCAAATAAAACTAAATTATTTGGAATTTAGAGTCTTCACTCTAGTCGTATAATTAGTTTCCATAAGGATCGAAAATATAATTATAAGTGTAATAGGCGTCTAAATATTACTCGATTTCGTCGATAAAAAAGGCAAATTTTAACTTGCTATAACTTTTTTTTTTGTTTATTATTTTCGAACCAAAACTAATTACAGATCTAGATATTTATCATCTTAATGCTTGTAAAAAATTTGAATACGATGAGTTTTATGGTTTCGAAATTAAAACGAAAGTACGTTTGTATGGGATTTCGTCCCTCCAGTTAACCCTTAGGGTAAGATTGCTAGAAAGCCCTGGAAGCAAGCCGTAGTAACAGGGATAGTACCTTTGTGAATTGTTAAAGCGTCCTGGGCGTCCCGGGGCCAATGAAAAATGACCATTTCATGTAAATGCGAGTTCGGGAACATTAAACTAACGCTGCCAGTCACGCCGCCTTCATTACTGACGCTGTCGCGTCTTAAACGATACGGATTTTGACAATCATTGTCTTTTTTCCTTACTTTTTGTGGAACTCGGCAGTTTAGGCGTTGTCTTCACGAGGGATTTCATCGCGACGATATTTCTGTCACGTCAGCGAAATCTATATTAAAAAATTACAATCCGCCCCTTAGCGTTTCCGGTGCAAAGGTGACCAGAAAGCTTGCCGTGTTACCGCGCTGGATAGCTATGGCTATTCTTTGCACCAGAAATGAGCCAGAGTGGGAATCCCCAGTCTTTTCTGCAATTCTTTGACCTATCTCCCTTGCAAAGCGCTTAGCGTCCGATCCCCAGTTGCCCATAGACTCTACGGTTTCTTCTTCTACGTTTAAGCGCGTTCACAGTTGCATGCAGCCCGGGGTGCGCTTTCCCGCTTTTTCTTCACTAAATATAACATGCATGTCAATGGTCCCCAAGGATGCCAAAGACCTTGCAAAATGGAGAAGAAATAGCCGGAACAGTTCAAATGATTTGGCTATAGTTTTACACCCATTACGGCTATTGGCACAAAATAATAATTTGGCTCCATAGCCGCGCCTTTAAACGCTTTCTATCAGCCACATCCTCGGCAGCCGCTGCCGTGCATATAGTAAGCCCAATGTGGCTCTGTGAACCAATGTCCCTACGGCGATATAATCGTTTTCTTCTTATATTTAAGAGCTGGGCTCTTGTCGGTGACGAGCTTTGCATGTCTCTCTTACTTTCGCTAAGTTTAAAAATAAATGTTTTTATCCTAATATGTTTTCACGTTTTTTTTTTATCTATTCGATCGAAAAAAAATCTTCTGGGTTTTCCTACTCCTCTTTTTATATCTATTTTTCCTTCCATTATTGTTTTAAAGAACGCATCGTAACGCAGTAGATGGCCGATAAAATTTTCCCTCTTCTATTTTCTATAATTTGTAGTTTTTTTTTTTAAACATTGTTAGTATTGGCATAAATTCACACCAATGGGAGAAGTAGCTGGTTTCCGAAACACCGGTCTTACGGCTCTAAGCAAACAGAGCCCAGGGCCGCAAGACCCGAAGACTAGTTTTAGCGTGATGGTGGGCGAGATGGAAAAAGGAATCAAAATAGTGATGGGTTGCTAGCCGCATTGCCTTTTAACAGGATTCGCATTTTTGCCCATTGCCTCAATCGGCTTTTACGATCTGCGCGGGAGAAGAAGCAGACCAGCTGGTACATTCTATGTTTTTTCTTTTCTCCCAGACCAGCATGGAACATGTCTTAACATGCATAATATGAATATTTTGATCTTGAGATGCGTGATGATGTATAAAAATCTTAACTTTTTTTTTTTTTTTTTAATTTATGGCTTGACGCTACTGCGTATTTAGCCAGGAACAAGTTAATAAAACGTGGGAAATTCTTTTTTCCTAACAAGTTACAATCAAAGGTTGGTGTAGGCCTTTGATTGCTTTAAGGGAGCTTCTGGCGACAAATCTATACGCACAACTTACGTAATCGGGGCTGATAGTGACAGCCCCCATGGTCTCGATGTTCTTACACTCACGTCCAACGACTCTCATCCAATTGCCCTCCGTGTGTTCAACCGACACCGACCAAATGCCACGCCAAAAATTAATCATAGCAGAGGCATCCGGTGACTGCCCGTCGATCACACGTTGGTCGGTTCCCTCCCATTTCCGATATACCTTTGATCACTTTGAAAGAGGCAATTCTGCTGGAATCTATCCACACGCTCCCTGTACCGACGAATACGACCCGCCCACGCATAGACCTTCTGCTTCAGAAAGTCAATACGCTCCGTGACACAAGCCATACAATCATGGGGACTAATTCCAGTCCCCGTGAATGCTTGGTTCACGAATCACATGACTCGGGGGCGATTATTGCCCCCTCTGAAGCAGATAAGGAGAGTCCTGAACGTGCCGATATGTCGCACAATTCGCGTTTGCAATGCGGGGACACCACCGGCGGCCCGAGTTCACGGTCAACTTCAGGTTATTATTATTATTATTATAATTATACTAGATCACCATAGTATAATGAAATTAAAATAACAGTCAAATAACCAAAAAAAAATTCGACATTCCCATACAAATCGCCCGAACGGCTGCAACACATTTGTATGAAAATGCCGACATTTTTTTTTCTTTGGCTGTTATTTTAATTTCATTATACTATAATGATCTAGTGTAGTCCGTGGTTCGATTTATTACGGGTATGTCCCATCCACGTTGTATAAGCATCTTAGCCGTCTATGACACCCTTAATTGCACAAGATATTTGTGCTTAGTCTACAAACAATAATTCTCTAGAATTCTAACGCTCCTACATTCATCGCTTCGATTCTGATTCCATTTACGCAAACAAACGAACAGTAATTACAACGAAACACTCGAATGCACACATAGACAAAGATACATGCGATTGGTCACGACAAGGTCACGCGTCGTCGTCGGTCGGGTGGGGCAGTCAACGCAACGAGCGGTGATTATTATGCAGTACGCTACGCTAAAATAAATAACCTGTTTATCGTGTTACTTTTTTTTAATAACTAATTTTCATGTCTGTATGGCTTCTACACCACTTCACGGCTCATGACGGCATTTTTAGTGAATCGATTATCAAAAAAACACAGCAATATTCTCAAAGGAAACTTCTTGCGACGCAACCGCACGACTTGAGTGTCACGGCGAACTGTCGCGCCATGCTTTTCATATTTAAAGCCCCGCCCGCCGCGGTACATATCGCGTGGAATGATTTTTCGGGATTATTTACGATTCTAGAGAATTATATTTCGATGTGCTTAGTCCATTAGTCACCTCTTACGTTATCCACAGGGAGACATGGAGTATTTTGAATGTCAACGCATGAGTACACATATTTTCAACCTCGAATACCGAGTGAGTAATAGAGTCAAACCAATGGACCAACGTGGTAATCATGTCGGGAGCAGCCGCACATTGCCAACAGCCGAACTATTGAAAGCAAACTGAGCGAACATTAATTAGTATTGGTCCGAGAGCTGGCACAATTTTTTGGGTAGGTATTTGAGGCAAGATGAAAACTTGTCACATACCTCTCCTATTATACCCCAACACGGAACTGCAGACCTGGCTGGTGAGTAGCGGGGCTAAAGCAACCTAAAAATTTTTATTTTTTTTTTTTAAAAAAAGGTATTTGAGGCAATATGCATTTTTTATATATTGTAGTTTAATGTTTAAAGACTAAAAAAAACAATAAATCAGACGATTTAGTCGGGGGTTTGTTATGCCAGGCGCGTGCAAAAGTATTTTTCAAAAAAATATAAAAAATGTATTTGAGGCAACTTGAAATTTTAATAGGGTATTATTTATTTCTAAAAAATAAGATTATCTAAAAGACAACTGGTCATTTTGATGGGACTTTCTACCTGCTAGGTCAATCTAAATAAATCAAAATGGTTTAGCCCCGCTACTCATCAGCCAGGTCTGCAGTTCCGTGCTGGGGTATAATAGGAGAGGTATGTGACAAGTTTTCAACTTGCCTCAAATACCTACCTAAAAATTCGTACCAGCTCTCGATCTATATAGATGACCGAGCAAGCGAATCGTCTCAGTTTCTAGATTGGCCAATAATGCTTTTGTTGGCCCGTCTATTCTGTCTGTCTGATTTTGACGAAAATTGGCGCAAGATTTAATAATAATAATAATATCCGTTTATTTCAGGCAACTAAGTTTACAAACATGGTTTACAAACAAGGCCCATATAATATATACCTACCTTAAAAACTAACATACATACATATAAATTGTAAAAACTAAAATTAAAACTATTTATTGTTTTTGTGACGCATTGCACTGTGTACTGGTGTCAGATTTATTTAAATTTTTTGTTGATCGGAATTTTTGATTAGGTATTCTTTCCTTGCCTTTCCTTTTACATCTTTTGTCTTCTTTCAGACCAGCATGGAAGATTTAAATAAAGTCACTTGGCAAGTTATATTCAATAAAGCAATATACCTACAACGAGTTAATGAAATAACGCAAAACCTCTCAGATTGTAACTCAGTCCATGAAACTGAACAACTATAGTTCTTCAACATTCCCAAAATGCCAAAAATTAAATTTGGATTTTCATACAATCTGACTCGATCAGCTGATCAGACTGATCATTATGAAAATTCAATTTTTTTTTTGGGTTTCGTAAACGTAGAACAAAAGTTGTTCTTGGTTTTGCGTTATTTCATTAACACTTAGTATAATTACTCGTACATATTTTAGACTTAGTTCTTACAAATTAAAAAAAAAAAAATTATCTAGCTTAAATCAATTTAAAATTTTAATTGAACAATTAATAAATAATAAAACACATAAAATGGAAATGAAATGAAATTAAAGGGTAATTAAATTAAATTTAAGTATTATTTAGCAATTAAACTTAAAAGCAATATAAAAAAAATTGACATAAATATAAAAATATTAGAACCCAAGTCGCCACCGGCAGCAAGCAAGGTATTTTTCCAAAAGTGGCGGCATTCCCAACGTTGTATATGTAATACATATACATACATTATTATGTATGCCTTTGGCTAAAATGTTAGTTAACTCTTAGTTACTTAGAATAAGTTTATTTACTTATAAACTTATTTTATCATTGGGAGAGGCCTATGTCCAACAGTGGACGTTATACGGCTGAAATGATGATGATGATGAAACTTATTTTATAATAATATGTAAAAAAATATTTACTGACACTTAATACATGTACTATGTACATTTTATATAAGGAACGCGGGGCGGCAGATTTTAACATTGTATGCAAGTACCTCAGTTTGTATAGTAAACACGCCTAGTCCAACACACTGAAAACGCGTCTACGCGCGAGTGCGTCAGTGTGTTGAACCGCGTCGGTCGAACCACTGCACCGCGTCGGTGCGCGGGGTGTGTGTTACCGCCTAAAGCCTCTGGTTTCTGAGTTAGCTCGCACTATGTTTCGGAAACTAGCGTCTTCTCCAATTTTTATGAGTTAACTTATGCCAATACTTTACTATGTTTCTATCTGATTATAATAAAAAAATATTTTAATTATAATAATACCTAATTATGATTAATCAGATTTTATTCTATACCTTTACATACCTACACCAAATTCATAGAGACACAAATCAACCACAGCATAACATAATCTTACTGTTTCCGGTTGGTTAACTGATCATTAATATCAGGGGCCCTTGTCCCAACAATCATCAAGAACAATCCATCACACTGTCTCAAGTTGTCACACAAAGCCGCCAGTCTGTTTACGACACTTGTGTTGACATTGTCAACGTTATGTTTTTGGAACTTCCTTGGATGCACCAACAGATTGCCTTGACCATAGATATAAAGGTACAAGATACATATCTTCTTCTTTAATTTAAGAGCTTGCTCTTGTTGGTAGAGTTAAGTGGAGATGCCTCCATGCATTCCTCTCTTCTCTCTGCCATCTTTTTAATGTCTTGGTAGGACCTTACTCCTAACCCTTCCTTAATTTGTTGAAAAAACTTCGTCCTTGGTCTTCCCCTTCCTCGTATCCCTTTTATTTTTCCTTCTACTATTATTCTGAATAGACTGTCATGTCTTATTAGATGATACATATAGAATAATGAAATATGCAGAGATATTAGAGGTAACTTTTAGCGAGATGGTAGGCGAAAAGATGGGAAAAGAAAAGAAAATAGTGATGGGTTGCTAGCCGCATCGCCTATTAACATAATTAGCATTTCGATCGTCTTTTTCGATCGGCACGAGAGGAGAAACAGCTGGTACAAGTTTTAATTTTAAGTTTTTTCTTTTCTCCCAAAACTAGCGCACTCTCTCGATCTTTTTATACGATTTACGCGGGAAGAAAAGCAGCTGGTACATTAAATTAAATTACTCATTTCTTCCAGATTAGCATAGTAGATACTATGACAGTGATTTTCTATATTAACCTAACATATGGAAGTTTATTGCTCACTCAGTATAAAGCCACAAAGTTTGTTTGCACAATAGGAAAAGCAATAGCTGTAATTGGTCACTGGTTCCTTACAAACGGTGTCTTAAATCCATTAGTGTTCCGGCTTAAAATCGCTAGGGATCGTACCCGGAATTCCCAGGACATACGGATCGAACCAGAAACGAATAACACAAATGGAAATTACAGGTATATATACGCTCAAATAGTTAAATTTTCTTCAATAATCATCATCTTCATCAAGTCTTTCTTAGTCTCCACTAGAGGAGCACGACCCTCTCTGTACTACCAGAGCCATAATTGGCCAGAGCAGCCAGAGGATTTAGCCTACACTCTCCACGCTGGCCAGACGTGTTAGAGAGGTCTCATTGATTTTAGCTTTGTGGTTCCTGGCAGAGTAGAATAGGACCACTCCAAGTCATACCGTGGATGTCGTAGAAGGCGACTTAGGAAACACAAGTAAGTTTTCCTCAATGGTTGGCATAATTTAATGGGATAATTAATTTTTTGTAAAAACGCTATAAGGCCTGCCACATATGCAAGTACGGTTTCTTTGTTTTGTTGATTTCTGCGTGAACCCTAGTCTTAAGTTCGCTACAAACTCTACACTTTAGTCAAAATGTGTGACCTGTCCGTTTCGTAAGAGTGACGTAGACACTCCTATGGGCTTATGAACAGAAAGTGATTAAATCACTAGTTGTTATTTTTTGCCAATAGACCATTGAGTAACGAAACTCTAATGACATTATATCCTGATCTAACGACTTTCATCTGTATCTTATCTAGTTTACGACAGATGCTAGCAAATTCAGACAGGCAGAAGTGCAGGTCTTAGTACTAATAGCCTTAACGTTTGATATGCTTAGTTACTAAGATGCCAGTTAGACAGTAAAGTGATACTGACAAACCGGTGGACTATGTAATTCCTACTCGATTTAAAAAGAGACAGCGTGAAAAAATTGATCTAGAAAATATTACTATTGAAAAATATTTTTTTCTAAAATATCGAATCTGAATAATCGAATGTATATACTTAATATACTGTGTAATATACATACTCATGTACAGGTTGACTTTGTACCCCCTAACTATACTATAAATACAGAAATCTTGGAATCAGAATAATTATTAAAACACAAAACAGTAAGAAAAAAAAAAAAAATTTTTTTTCCCATATTCCAAATAACGGCTAACCTATTAACTTTACTATACACGCGGCCGTTGCCCTCCCCGTTGCAGGCCGCCATCCGCCACGACCCCGCTAGCGAGCAATGAAAAAAAACGACTTCATTTTTTTAGGAGTTTCTTCCATATCTCCAAAGTTCTTTATCATACTCTTCTTCTTCTTTAATTTAAGAGCTAGCTCTTGTTGGTAGAGTTAATTGGAGATGCCTCCATACCTCTCTTATCATACTCATATCTAAACCAAATTAAAATGGGACCAATATGGTAGTAAAGGCTTTCAAATAAAAAATAAACTTTAAAATCGGTTCACAATAATTGGCGAAGATATCGCGTAACAAACATACATAAAAAAAACCTACAGTCGAATTGATAACCTCCTTTTTTAAGTTGGTAAAAAAAATGTATAGAGAACTTTCCTTGAATTCCAAAATCACCCTGTATAAGGAGTTGTAAGGATATAGCAAGTTCACAGTTCGTTCGGTCGTAGGGTCGTACGACCTACAAGTTGAAGAAGTTTTAGAATACTTGGAAGATCCGAACCTTGACCTTCTGAAATTCTTTTTGTAGTTGGAGATAATATTTTCTCCTCGGAAACCCTCTCAGTATCACGCAATGCTGGCGAATATTAAATAAGCGTTATTCCCCAAGTTTGTTCTGGAAATTTTAGATCTTTTATTTTTCCAGCTATGAAAACGTATTTGCGTCTTCGGCACCCAAGGGTAGTTTCGGAGATTGTGATATCGTAAACTTATTTTAGATTTAATAAAAGTATTTTCTTTTAATATTCTAAAACAGACTATGTTTTAACTAATGCCTCTCTGTCTAAATGCTTTCTTAATGTTACCGTAGTTGGTAAGCTTGCCTTTAGGCAATCGAATTTCTGAAGGAGTCCATATTTTACCATTTTATGTTTTTTAGGGTTCTGTACCCGAAGGGTGCAAACGGGATACCTATTACTGAGACTCCGCTGTCTCTCCGTCTGTCCGACTGTCCGTCTGTCATAGAGCTCTATCTCTTGAACCGTAATAGCTAGACACTTGAAATTTTCACCGATTATGTATTATTGTAGCCGCTATAACAACAAATACTAAAAATAAAAAAAAGTTGAAAATTAAAGAGGGTCGTCATACAAAAAACGTGTTTTTTTAGCGTTTTTAAATAGATCTTTATAATGGAATTAAATAGATACTTGAAATTTTCACAGATTATGTATTACTATAGCCGCTAAAACAACAAATATTAAACATAAGAAAAACAAAAATTAAAGTGGGTCGTCATACAAAAAACGTGTTTTTTTCAGCGTTTTTAAATCGATCTTTATAATGACATTTTATAGCTGCTATAGAAATACATAATCGGTGAAAATTTTAAGTATCTAGTAAAGATACTTAAAATTTTCTATAGCCGCTATAAAAACAAATACTAAAAATAAGATAATGTTAAAAATTAAAGGGGGTCGTCATACAAGAAACGTGTTTCTTCAGCGTTTTAGACCCTTCATGTGCGAGTCCGACTCGCACTTGCCCGTTAACAGCCAAGCTAAACTTAAAAGTTTAGCTTGGCTGTTTAACACTAACTAACCTTTTTCGTTTTTTAATAAACTTGAATTATGAGTTCTTAAGTACGGGCCAGCCCCAACAGCATTCTAAAAATGGTGGCCAGCAGACTGGACTGCGCATACATTAATCGCTGCTGTGCAGTTTCACACGGAATTGTACGGCAGTGATTAGATCAGATTTGTAATTTTTCTTAGGTTATAGGTACTAACATTAGGTTAAGGATATCTATGTTACTAACAATAAATGGACAATTGTCTGATAAAATTTTTTTTTATTATTATTATTATTATTAATTAGTTTGTTTAGTAAAAAAAAAATACTCGAGTAATTCAATCACATACAGTGGCAACACTGATGACGTATTCTTTAGCCAATCACGTGACCCAGCTGTTACGGGAAGAGAAAACCAGGAGAAGTATATTAGTATACTATAGTACCTCACAAGTTTAATGCGTTAAGGCCGTGCCTTAATTTTCTGGGGTTTAGTGCTGCCACCATTTAAAATAAATCATTTCAAAGAAAACGTTAAGCTTTTCTTCGCACATTTGCGAGAAACGGCTACTTTTGGCAAATGTGCGTAGCAAAGCTTAACGTTCTCATTATAAACTGTAAACAGTAGTTCATAAAATACTTTGAAGGGTTATCTAGGACTTGGTAGTAGCAAAATTTTAAATAATGTCTCCGTTTTCTTTGAAATGATTTATTTTAAATGGGAGCAGCACTGAACCCCGAAAAATTCAGGTACGGCCTTAAAGCCATCCTTCAATAAACTGCGGTCTAAACTAGACTGTACCTGTCAACAGACGTTTCAGCAAATGGGCATAAAGTAGTGGCTAATCTCACTGTTGTTAGCCCGATCTGAATCTGTCTTAAAGCCGGCCAGTCGTAAACTGTGGTTGGGGATGTAAGAACATTATGGATATGGTATCTTTATTTTCCCAACTAGTAACCCGCAACATGCTTCCGCAAAATTTATTAATCGTAAGAGACCACTCCGTATTGTACCCGGTTCAAATTTTCCCATGATACTGACGGCATTGCGCGCACGCGCTGTAAACCATCAGATTAGATAAGGAGCGTCTATCATTTGCCCAAATGTGAATGGAAGAGCAGGACAGGGTCGACCTCGGCCAACTTTCTGGTTCCAAAATAAACCAGCCAAATGCGAGTTCAACTCGCGTGGAGAGGGTTCCGTACAATTGATTGGATTCTTATAGGTTTTCCAGTAATCTACAAGCAATGAACTATATTTTGTATTTTTTACGTAGATAGTAGATATTTCTTTGAATTTCTTTGCCGAGTGAGACTTCTGTACGTTAGTATTATTTATTCTGTGGCCACAGGCACGAAAATTTAGGCAGGTGTTGAAAACGATGTCGACGCAGAAAAGGGTGACTTATGTCACTAGTGAGCTTTCTCTCTCTTTCTTTTCTTCACCAGAAAGATGGTGATGATGATGAGCCAAGATAATATATAGATATTACATAAATTATAATTAATTAATATAATTATTATTATATAAATTACAATAGTGTAATTTAATTAATAGCATCATGTTTTTCCCGGAACCTGAGTTAGTAGACTGTAACCTACCAATAGCAGCGGATTAGCTCATTCAAGTGGCAGTGGGTGGGGCACATCGGCGCGTAGATCCAATGGCCGATAAGGCAGAAAGGTTCTTGAATGGCGGCCACGTACTGGCAAGCGTAGATTTGGACACCCACCTACTAGGTAGTAGGACGACCTGAGCAAGGTTGCAGGAAAACGCTGGATGTAGGCTTCCAATCGGTCGTTTTCGAATCCTTGGGGAAGGCTTATTATGTCAGCACTTCCTGTGGCTGATATGATGATGATGATGATGAACCTACCAATAGTAAAAGTAAAAAAAAATGTAGGATAGGTATTTAAAGTACTTATATAACTTATTGAAGGTGATTATTTTTAAATTATTTTTAGTTTAAAAGCTACAAACTACTACCGTCTTATTATAAAACAGGACTAACTTTGTTACTAGGTTTAAGCCATTATCCGCTCAAATCAAGTTGAAATCTAGTAATACCACACTATCTCACCTGTCAATGTCAACATGATTTGGGCGGATGATGATAGATAGATAGATAAACTCATTTATTTGCTGCTATACTATAACACATACAAAAAATATACAAAAAGGAAAAAGCAGGTACTATATAATGGTTTAACCTAGTAACAAAATTAGTCCTGTTTTTACCCGACTGCACCAGAAGGAGGGTTATGTTTTTCGAGTGTAAGTATGTATGTTTGTATGTACATTTCTTTGGCATGCTCTACAGTCTAAACGGCTACACCTCTCAAGCTAAAATCCATCAGATTTTAGCTTGAGAGGTGTCGTTAGATTTGTCCTAACTCTGAGAGTGACACTGGGTTAATATCAAAAATTGAAATAATCCAAAATGGCGGATTTTCGCGCCAAATTAAGTGTACTCGATTTTTTTTTATTCAATACCTATCGAGTAGGGTATCAAATTAAAGGATTTTATACAAGGATTACAAAAATATATACAACTTATATGTTTAGTAGTCGGGTTTTTTGTTTTTTTTTCAATTATTTGTTATAATAAGACGGCTACCGTTTTGGAACGACCACTGGCAGGGAAGATACGCCGAAAGAAACCCAGTTTAGTAGGCAGAGCTTATCCAAAGATGGAACTTCTATTTCAATGTTACGCAGCTCCGTGGCGGGGTTGAGGTGTCCCAAAAGCAAATATTGGAGGGTATCTGTAAACTCGTCGACACAAATTTATTCGAGGCCATCGCTAGTGGCCTTGTTTGCCTTAGGCCAGGTCCACGCACGACAATATTTGGCTTGGGTTTATATGATGTAAGTCCTAACCAAGCTTGTCACCACAAGCGACCTTTTCTTACATAACAAGGTCGTTTGTCAATTCTATATTCTTTAAAACAAATGTTCAGGCTTCATTCATTTCCCATATTTATACTAAGTACAGCGTGATTTTGAATCTCGTAACTATATTCGAGGAAAGTACGCTTTAAGCAAACTAAAAAATACATATTCTGTCATTTGTACAATCCTGTTTCATAATAAAAACCAAAGATATCAGCTGATAAATAAAAAAAAAACAAAATAGTTTATTAACCACTCAGGTATACATTTTTTCTGCAAGGCGATAGGAATCAAAATGAATAAAAAAAAACCGCCACCACCCGCTACCGGGGTCGTGGCGGGCGGCAGCTTGTGAGTGGAAGGGCAACGGCCGCAGGTATAGTAAAATTGGTAGGTAAGCCATTTAGCTATGTATCAGTGGTAACACTCATAGTGACATTCGTGACGTTGTCTTGGGCCATCGCAGGAACAGAATACCATGTTTTATCATACCATGGGTTCAACGATTTTGGGCTTTATTCACCGCTTTGAAAAGTAATCATTTTGAACCTAATAAATAATATACTACGGCACTTAAGAACTTCTCAATCTTCGATTGAAAATACGTACAAATAACTAATTGGCTTGTAGTTCTCGTATGAGATTACGACAGTAGGAAGAATTAGGTTTTGTTTTCAGAAAATACTTTTTGACATGACATGAATAAAAACAACATAAAAACTCTTTTGTCCCTACAGAAAACATCGCCAGACAAGATATTTGTGAAATGTACTGTGTTTTATGATTATATGAGAATTCTGATTCGTTTGACTATGCTGATTAGCTTTATAGATTCGAATTGCTGCCAATAGTTTTGTTACAGCAATTTCAGTCCTTGAGGTTGATTTCGTTAATTTTGTAATAAAGATAAGTAATAAATAAATAAATACATAAGGACAAACTACACCCATTGTAAGTTTAAACTTGTATTATACGATAGTAACTCAACAATTACAAAAAAGAAAATCCAAATTGAAATTGAATCCGAGCATTGTAATGCTATTAAAAATAATAATTAAAAAAGAACATACTATATTTTATAATAAATACATCCCGGCAGAGTAGAATAGGACCACTCCAAATCTTCCCGTAGATGTCGTAGAAGGCGACTTAGGAAATACAAGCTAAACAAAGCTTATAAACATCAATGAGACCTCTCCAACCAAGGCCAACGTGGAGAGTGTACGCTAAATCCTCTGACTGCTCTGGCTAATATATGGCTCATGCTAGTTAAGTACAGAGAGGGTCGTGCTCCTGCAGTGGAGACTAAAAAATATCTGATGATGATGAAAGATAAACATCTAAGACCCAGGACACATTGAAAAATACCATTTCCCACCCCCGACTGGGGATCGAACCCAGAACCTCTGGAATGGCGGACTAGCATTACGCCACGTAGGTCGTCACATACGAGTACATACAAACGCACACGCAGATTATTTGGGTCTTGTGGCCCTGGGTAGTCAGATCCAAGGGCCGTAAGACCGAAATGCCATTATAAGCGTGATGGCGAAACGATGGACGAAAATATCAAAATAGAGATATGCTAGTCGCATCGCGGTAGGTAGTCGATGTAAATTAATTATTTAAATGAGCTTTTATTCAACCTTATTTCGCCAAAAGCCATGGTATACCACTGCAAGATAAAAGCTCGCTTGGAACCTTGCCAAGCGAGAGAAACCAGGTCACAATGCAGTGCCTGTCACACTGCCTGATGGAAGTAATGTTTTATGTCATCTTCAATGTATGCCCTGCAGTATGTTAATACAGTTGATTTTACCACCTTAGGTAGGTATATAATCTTGAAATCAGAAGCACTAATAAAACACAAAACATAAGAAAAAATTGTTTTCATTTTACTTGTATCTCCTTTGGAATCACGGGTCTTTTCACCGCGGTACTTTGGGAGGCTTGCATGGGGATACAGATCCAATACGTAGAGGCCCTTTGGAGAAGTTGATGTTATGTGGCGCTCCCGCCAAAACCTATTCTTAGATATACCTGTGAAAGGTGTACCCTTGAATAGGTTTCGGCAGGAGAAATATCTATTGCAAGTAAAAGGAAAGGTTTATGGTTTATGGAATGAGGTTGGGATGAACTGATGCTGGGCTAGT
Source organism: Acrobasis repandana (assembly GCA_963576875.1). Taxonomy (NCBI): domain Eukaryota; kingdom Metazoa; phylum Arthropoda; class Insecta; order Lepidoptera; family Pyralidae; genus Acrobasis; species Acrobasis repandana. Next base: position 21,253,347 of record OY756222.1, read on the forward strand.
ACAATAGAAACGGCATATTTTATTTTTTATTATTTTGCGTACCTACTTCCGGTTGCATCCTCAGCGGTAACGCTTCAGAGCCCGGGGTCCGCTACCTACCTTAGGTGATTTGACGAGGTTCCTGGTTTTTATACAGAGCGACTGCCGTCTGACCTCCGCAACCCATACAGATCAGAACCAATCCTAGGATAGGTTTAAACAATTACTTGATGCTGTTCGGGACCCACAGCTTTACGTGCCTTCCAAAATACGGAATCATTTTTCTTTTCTGATAATCATGTTATTCAAGCCTGCAATATCCTAACCGGAGTGGAAATAACTTTTCAAAAAGTATGCTTCTCAGTGGGATTTGATCCCACGACCTCCGGATCACAAGGCAAACGCCTTGACCACTAGACCACGGAGGCAGTGCGTTATCGAGCCAATTGATATAAAAACTATTCACGTAACTCGTAAAACTAATAATGTATTAGAGCTCAAATACCGATGGAAAAGCCATTAGCAGTCTCTATTGAAAAAATATAGGTAGATACTCAAAGATATTATATGTAACGTATTATCATATGTTACATACTAGATCGGTCGTGAAGCCCTCTTTATTACCTCCGTTCGCTATAAAAATATTACGAATGACTTTTATGATAGCTCTGATGTTATCTGTATGCGAACATTTCTTTTTCTCGGTTGATTTCTCTTTGAATAGCAGATGGTTTTTTATGTACTATGCAGAATGAATTTAAATCCTGCAGTAAATAATAAATGTTTATCAGAACCCGTGTGGTTCCGGGTTAGAATAGGACCACTACATCTCTTCCTGTGGATGTCGTAAGAGGCGACTTAAGGACTAAGCACTAACATCTCGTGCTACAATTGCTTTGCCAAGGAGGGTAAACGTCAGGCGGTGACTGGTTGGAAAACTTTTCGCACAAATACATTCCCAAAGAGGGTTGACGTCAGGAAGGCGGCCGGTCGTAAAATTACAACCAAATCATTTTAACTGTTCCGGCATTTTCTCCTCCACTTGGCAAGGTCTTTGGCATCCTTGGGTGACCATTGACATGCATGTTATATTTGGAGAAGAAAAAGCGGGAAAGCGCACCCCGGACTCCAAGCAGCATAGCTGAAGATGTAACTGGAAACGCGCTTAGATAAAAAAGAAGAAGAAAATGTGTTGTTAGATATTTATTTGGTTTGCTGGCTGAACAAAACACAAGCTTATACATATACAAAGTAGAGCATTAAGTTGCCAGCCTAATTAGAGCGAATACAGCATACTGCTCTCATCAACATCAGGTCTTTTTTAGTCTCTACTGCAGGAGCACGACCCTATCTGTACTGCCAGAGCCATATATTAGCCAGAGCAGTCAAAGGATGTGCCCTACACTCTCCACGCTGGCCAGTCGGGTTGGAGAGGTCTCATTGATATTTATAAGCTTTGTTTAGCTTGTGTTTTCTAAGTCGCCTTCTACGACGTGCTCGTCTTATTGTACTCTGCCGGGGACCACACGACAACCACACCGTATCACATAATGTTGTTTTATCACAGAGATGCTGTGGTCACCTATCAGCTTCGTCATGAGATCAGGTCAGTGTATCATAATAGTACATTGTCACCAAACTTACACACACAGGTATATGGAGTTTAAACTCCAACGAATACAGGGAGGTTGGTCTAATTTAGCTTGCAAGATTTAATTACGGAAACACAGACCACGGGACGGGACAGGTAAAACTAAATAAAAAAACCGGCCAAGTGCGAGTTAAACTCGCATGGAGAGGGTTCCATACAATTTATTGAATTATTATAGGTTTTCCTGTAATTTACAAGCAATGAACTATATTTTGTATTTTTTTCAAAATTTTAGGCTAAGTATTTTCGGAGATCAGGGGGCCCCCAAATTTAAATTTTCAATTTACAAAAAAAAAAAAATTTCAATGGTCAATTTTCGTCTTCTTTCATGAATAAAATCAAAACTTTTCATTTTACTATAATAACAAAAATATATTTGAGACCCTCATATTTGATATTTGATATTCTTTCATTTGATATATGACACAGTAAGGTTTGCAAAACTTTTTTTTCTAATTTCCTAATTTGTCCCCCGAAAATGACCCTTATTTTAAAAAAATATTTATTTACTTTGCACATATGTGTTTGGGTCATAGGATTACAATATTCTACCAAATTTCACTTAATGCGGTACAGTAGATTCGGAGCAAATTGGTGGTGACAGACGGACGGACAGATAGACGCACGAGTGATCCTATAAGGGTTCCGTTTTTTAATTTTTTGTACGGAACCCTAATTATCGAAAAAACTAGCTTCAGAGGTTTCTTTAGCTGTTGAGCCCGAGAAAGCACGCACTCCCACTTATATCTATAATAATATTGAATGAACAAAAGTTATTAAAGTAAATCTCTTCAACGGAAATCTCAAATCCTTAGCACTTAATTTGTGACGCTGCCAATTGTGAAAGTCCTGAAAATGCAAAATAGGCAGAGGAGGGGAGGGAAATTAAAAAGGGTTGGATTCAATAGGATTTATTCGTACATAAATAAACCACAGAGAATAGGGCGAGCGCTCACGTGGCATAGCGATTGCAGCTTCGAAATTGACAGACGAAATTGAGCAAAGTAAATCTGATGGTAGATTTTTAAGCGACTTTAAAAAGCGGTTTCTCAATACGAATGTTATTTTTAATGTGAGTTTGTCTATAAATTCTCTGCTTTTAAACCGATATAGATTTTTTTTTATTTGAAAAATTATACAAGGCAGTTGGTCCAATTGTCACCAGGTCAAGATGTGATGATGGAATACTTGAGAAATCAAGGGAACTCCTCAAATATACTAGGCACACATTTAGTGATTTTGGTGTGCTTGTCAGTAAATCAAACATACTGAACTGATGAATAAGACCAGAAGTAAGTGACTTTTCCTATAAAATTATTTGAGACGAATTTAATATGATTAATAAACTGTAAATGAATAGGATGAGTTCAAACGTACGTAAACGTAACGATAACAGCGAAGAAGCCAACCAAAAATTTTAAAAAGTTAGGTGGTACAAGTTTTATCGGGAGTCGGGACATTACACACTTCTATGCTAGTCTAGGTTAAAGGAAAAAAACTTAAAATATACCAGCTACTTCTCTCCCCGCGCAGATCGTAAAAACAATCAATCATCTGCTTTGATTTGCAAAATCCAAAATGCGCTGTCTGCCCATTAGGGATAAAGACGTAAAAGCGTTACGTGTATTTTGTCTCTGTGTGTGTTAAAATTGTAAAAAGCGACATATGTTAGTTACCACATGACACTATTAATGACCCTCTATAAGCACAGCACTACAAAGCATCTAAAACACTGCTATTACAAGTCATTGACAGTTCACCCGGTTTCCAACAGATGGCGCTTTCCCGCTTACTATAAAGGAACGAATTTTATTTTATTATCTGAGCTCTCTTTCGCATTATTGCCTCTCTCCTGTCCAAACCGCAAATACAAGCCTGCCACCACACCACTGGACTACTCATTTCTCGCCAGTGTGTCATTTCAACAAAACAGGCTTAATACTTAGTGTGGGTCGTCTTGTGACGTGTCTTTTATTATTATGTTTTCGTGGTGTTTTCATTTGAGTAAGATTAGGTGAATAAAACAAGTTCGTGGTGGCGTAAATTTGAATTTTATTCATCGCGAGTAAGTTGAGTCATGTTGATTAATTGTGCCAGTAGCAAAGAGTTTGCAAGGACCCTAAACTTAAATATAATCATTTAAGTCCTGAAAAGTATTTTAAGAAGCGCGACAAAAATATTTTAACGGGCCTTGATTCTATTACTTTCTAATTCATAAACTTAATGCAATTTAATTTTTAGATCACCTAGATGCCACTTTATTTTAAGGACCCAAGTCACGTAATCCACTAAACTTACCAAATTATAAGTAGTTTACCAGTACGATTAACGAGAGTTTTATACCCAATAGACCTACGAATAGGATTACTGATAACTTCTCATTTATCATCGTAATATAACTCAATTCAAAATATCTTTATTATCGTAGGATATTTATAATCTCTTAATAATAGTCACTTTGTTTTGTTTTGCACAAATGTTGACGTCAAATCGTTACTTACAGCTAAGTTAACGCCGCTTCCTAGGCGCAAGTGCATAAGAAGCGGCAACAAACTGCACTGCACGTTTTCTCCAAAGACGTCAACTAACAAACTTAAAATTAGTTATATGGATGGACTGAGATTACATTGTTGGTTATATCATAATTAAATTGAATTATAAGAATTATGACAATAAAGAAATTATAAGAACTGACAATTTAATTATCAATAGCCATTAGACATAGACAGATTTTTATGTTTTACCTCATCATCATCATCAATTCAGCCGCTTAAATACATACATTTTAAATACAATATAGTATATAATATACTATTAAAATAATACTTATTACTAAAGTTACAAATGTAGCAATTTCACACTTGATTAGACTTCAATTCAATTCAAATTCAAATTCAAAATATCTTTATTATCATAGGATATTTATAATATCTCTTAATAATAGTCACTTTGTTTTGTTTTGCACAAATGTTGACGTCAAATCGTTACTTAAAGCTAAGTTTACGCCGCTTCCTAGGCGCAAGTGCAGAAGAAGCGGCAACAAACTGCACTGCACGTTTTCTCCAAAGACGTCAACTAACAAACTAAAAACTTAAAATTAGTTATATAGATGGACAGAGATTACATTGTTTATTATGTAATAATTAAATTAAATTATAAGAATTACGAAATTTAAAATAATGTCAATTTGTAAATTTAGTATGTACCAATGTACCTAAATTATGACATGTCTAAGTATACAAACCTTTAAGAGGGACCCGCGCCAAGCTCAAGCCCGACCTTTTTTTTTGAGACTGAGCGAACAAATGCTTGAACAACAAAGCTTTAAAACCAGCACGACTACGGGCTGTCTTTACGGTATCAGGAAAGGCGTTCCAGAGTCTTACTGCCGTTATGGCGAAAGATTTGAAGAAAAAAAAAACCGTGTCATTCTAGTGAAGTACCAGACTTAACCTCCAGAAGTTCTTTTGGGACTAATTCACCCTGCGACGGTAATTTATATGTAATTTTTCTAGTTTCTTCTGACAGCCTCATTAATTATTTTTACGATCCATTAATTAAGATATTAATTACTTTGGTGCCATTCTAGCTGTCTCATACTAGACGTAGATTTACCTTGAACTTTGGCCAACAACAAATAAAAAGAAAAAAATTAAAACCAAAAAGAACTGGAATTTTTAAGTCGAGATTTTTATTTATTTATTTAATCTTTATTGTTTATGAAATACAAATTCTACAGTACAATTATAATCGGCAAACTTAACTTTAACTTAATATGAACTTAATATTTATCTGGAAAAGGGTAAGGACGGACGTAATTGTTAGATACAGAGAGAATTATAATTCTCTCTCTTTCTAACAATTACTCAAAAAAACATTTACTCAAAATATTATTTTTGCCTGACTTCTCCATATTGCCCGTAAAGACGGGCCTAAGGTAAGGGTAAGGACCCTAATTATCTATACGTGGAAACTGATACGTCACGCTCAGTTAAATTATTATAAACAACGTTCATACTAAGACAAGCATCAATAATTTCATATAATTCCTATGATTTGTTCAGTCGGTTGTTTAGTCTGAATACATTCTTAGACCTAATGGAGTTCGCCGTGTGGTAACGATTGAATAAAATACTTGTCACCACCCCTTTCCTCTCCCACGGCTGTCGTAAGAGGCGACTATGAGAGGCTACGAATAATAAATTCTCTAGAAATGTAAGGCTCCTACATTCACCGCTTCGATTTTGATTCCATTTACGCAAAAAAACTAACAGTAATAACAACGAAACACTCAAACACACACATAGACATATATGCATGCGATTGGTCGCGACAAGGTCTCGCTTCGTCGTCAGGTAGGGGCGATCACCGCAACGTGCGGTGAGGTACAACGTGTGGTTTAGGTCCATTTTGCATAACACTTTCCACAGATGTCAAATATGGATTATTAAATTTTGACTGCTTCCGTGGTCCAATGATCAAGGCGTTCGCCTTGTCAAATCACCTAGGTTTAGGTAACAGACCCCGGGCTCTGAAGCATAAACGCTGAAGATCCAACCGGAAATACGCTCGGATGATGATGAACGAACACGTTCAATAATTTTATTGAAAAGGCTAGAAACAGATAGACAGATAACTTGGTTCAGTATTTGATATTATCACGATTTTACTCAAAACAAATTAAAACCACTTCTTGCGATGCCATTGCAATCAGGCCGGATCATTCATCTTAAATTGATTTTCAACTAATTGGAAACTGAAAAATAAAATCGGCTCAAACTTGCCTTTCAAGGCTTTAACCTATCCAGGAAAAGCGGACTCATGTTCATTGCTCCATAAACGCTAAAATAACTTAATGTTGCATGAAAAGAAAAAAATAATTTAAGCTGATCGACGTTCTTTTATCATTCCCGAATGCATCTTTAATGTGTATATTGAATGTATTTATAAAAACTTTGTTGATCCACGATAAATAATTGTTCACAATTGCTTCAGAGCGAGGATCTCGCTTTCTAGCTTTATCTTCTCGAATACGCAGGGTCTTTGGCATCCTTTTTAGGCTATTTTACGAATAAAATGAGTGCCTATACATTTATCGCAGATAAAAAAAACTGTTACATCGTTAGGTCATCTTTATATTATATACTTTATAGTATTACATATGTGTAAAAATAAAACATAAATACAATTTTTTATCTATGTTTTCCACAGGGCAGCGGCTATGGAGCTCCACTCAAAATAAAACATAATCTTATTATGTTTGTTGTTTTTCGTGTGTGTAAGTGGCCAACACTGGTGTCAGATTTTTCAAGCTGCCTAAAGGCATCTGACATAGCTTGACGACTGCTATACAATGATGTCAGCCGGGACCAAGGCTTTACGTGCCTTCTGAAGCACGGAGGAGCTCGAGACATTTTTGTACCACTTGTGATTACCCATCCAAGTACCGACCAAGCCCGGGGTTGCTTAACTTGTGAAAGCGCTAGCAATGTGTAGTCCCACCGGGCCACCGAGCTCCTCATAATAATAATAAGATTATTATCCATGACGTATTACACGATGACGCAGTTTCAGTAGGTAGCGTTTCAACTTTGTTACAGTTGTCCCAAGGGGCTGGTATCTCAAATGGTCTTCAGAAAGTCATTGTGAGATGCCAACGAGTATTATATTGGAAGTATTGGAACTCTATTATCTCAGAAGTATGCCGCCAAACTCAACGGAAGTTTCTTTTCCATTTGGTTTAATTCCGCCGGGATGCGCTTATTTGAATGGGCTTTTGGTAATTGAAACTCGATTTTGATGGCATTTGAGCAGTTTTTGAAGATTGTAATGGATATAAATTGTAAAATTTAAGTATTGGATAGGAAATAGTTGCAAAATGCTTCCTGGGTTTCGAAGCAGCACAGCTACACTAGGAACGGGGTTAGGTGAGAAGATTTAATGAAGTCAAAATTATAAACTTCGACTCCATCTTGTTTTTTTTAAAATTAGCTGTCTGTATCCCACTGCTGGGCAAAGCCTCCCCTCCCAGCTTCCACAAATCTCTATTCTGGGTCTTTTCCCTCCAATCCCTGTCGTAACTTTTGAGTCGTCTGACAATCTTTTTCTAGAGCTTCCTCTCTTTCTACGCCCATAATTTGGGATCCATGTAATTAAAAAAAAATTAAAAAGAAATAATAATTCTAAGTTAATAATACAATTTAAGGTCGTTTTGCCAACATTAACAATAATTTGACCAATCAATTGATATACTATTTCGGTAAAACAGCCTTCTATTTTGATACAGTCCGATAAATCTAGTTTCCACCTAAAATGTGGAGCGGTAACCGCATTTTGCCAGCGGTATTTTGAAAATAACCAACTTCCTTATCTCGAGCAAGTTGGTGACTCCGGCAAATAATCAGCCTCGTAACTCGGGAGTTTGGAAATACGGGAAAAGACTGTGTTTTTATATAGAGTACAATGCATAGAGCAGACATTGTCACAGTTGCTTCAAACCAGCATACCTAAGAATGCATCCGAGAACTTCCATTCTAGCATCTAAGCTTGATCCTTGAATTTTACACACAAATGACCGATTTTTAACTAACTTCAAAAGAGGAGGAGGTTTCGTCATTCGACTGTATGTTTTATTTTTTTGTATGTTTGTTAAGCGACATCTTCGCCAATTGTGAACTGATTTTTTATTTGAAAGCCTTTACTATCAAGTGGGAGCTGTGAGAACAAATGTTTAGTCGGTAAACAATGATTTCAACTAATGATAAGTCCATCAGAACATTTTGCCTAAAATTTATTCATACAACCAAACCGTACCGCCATCTTTTTAAAATTGATCGAACTATAAACAACAATATGAACACCAATTGATATGCCTTTTTCGCTCTCTCGCATTGGCGGGAGAATACACAAGAGCAAGCTATACGGAGAGTGACAAACTGCGCGTCGCTTATATTTCAATGGCCCGGAGCGGCAACAGCGCATCCACAACATGGCCGCAATACGAACTTCGGTTGAAAATTACCGCTTTAAAATTCTTTAAGTATTTTAATTATATCAAACAGTTATGTTACTTACCGATGATAAAATATTCCATGTATTTTTTTACCCTAGTTTTTGCAGCCTTTAAATACGCAACTACGCATTTTTATGGCAATACAAGTATGTAAACAAAAACGAATGAACTCTTCCGCGGACCGAGGACGACTAAGTCGCGTTGGTCTACAAACTGACTTTTTTGGGTCAACGAGTGCCATTTCTTTACGCGATTGGCCTAGTCCTTACGCTAGTAATATATAAGTCAATGTCGGTAAATAATTTCGTGGAGAAATTAACGTCGGAAAACAGTTGAACAATTTTCATCTGTATTTTTTTTTGTTTCGTGTAAAATAAAATTGTTCTATGCATTGGCCGTCGGCGTGTCTCACGGTAACAATTTATGGCAAGGTTTCAGAGATTCCGTTGGCTACTCGATAGTAGATTTGAAAGTATCAAACTTATTCAAAGTAATAAAATAACTTGCAAAGATTGAATCGAGTTTCCACCTTTAAAGGGAGCCAATAAAATGTGTTATCAGAAACTATAGAAAGATTTCCTGTACTTTAAGAAAATTAAATATTGAGTTTTAAAAACATCAAATTGTACTCTACAGACGTCGTTTGCATACTAATTGCGTACTTAATAAGTAACTAATTAATCTTTATTTTTAACCGACTTCAAAAAAGGAACAGGGTTATCAATTCGACTGTATGTTTTATTTTATTTTATGTATGTTTGTTACGCGATATCTTCGCCAATTGTGAACCGATTCTGATGATTCTTTTTTTATTTAAAAGCCTTTACTACCAAATTGGTCCCATTTTAATTTGGTGAAGATATGATGAAGAACTTTGGAGATATGGAAGAAAATAAAATAAAAAATTAAGTCGGTTGAATTTTTTTGTTAAAAATTTAATTATCCTTGTTGTCTACATATGAAACATTTACGTAATATCTTATAATTTCCCATCACTTATTTCTAGGCTGTCAATAATTTAAATACAGTTTAGGCATAGAGAGTATTTCGCTTGCTAAATAAATTCATCGCTAGTTCCTATGGTAGGCATATATGCCTACCATAGGCTGGCTATAGCCTGTCCTGTAGGCAGTCTGCAAGCGTAACTTGACACTTATAGTCAAATACTGAAGTAAATGATTGATACTGTATGTTACGTTTATATGTAAGTATACAAGTAAAGTTTTTCAGTTGTTACGAGATCACAGAATACAGTAAGAGTAAACAGAAAGGAATCTCCCCGCACCTCCCCCCCCGTTTTCGCCTCGATGACTCACGTTGGCCGTCAAGAACCGGGGGAGAGGTGCGGGTGCGGGGAACGGGGACGCATATTGCGCGTACCTTAGGAGATTCCGGCCTGTGACGAGATACTAAACGCTCTTGTCGGTTGAGTTTCTTCCATTCTTTTCTATCTTCCGCCAACCTCTTGATACGACACTGCTATAACTTAATCACTTAATTATAATTAGATCATTATAGTATAATTTCATTATACTATAATGATCTAGTGTAGTCCGTGGTTCGATTTATTACGGGTATGTCCCATCCACGTTGTATAAGCATCTTAGCCGTCTATGACACCCTTAATTGCACAAGATATTTGTGCTTAGTCTACAAACAATAATTCTCTAGAATTCTAACGCTCCTACATTCATCGCTTCGATTCTGATTCCATTTACGCAAACAAACGAACAGTAATTACAACGAAACACTCGAATGCACACATAGACAAAGATACATGCGATTGGTCACGACAAGGTCACGCGTCGTCGTCGGTCGGGTGGGGCAGTCAACGCAACGAGCGGTGATTATTATGCAGTACGCTACGCTAAAATAAATAACCTGTTTATCGTGTTACTTTTTTTTAATAACTAATTTTCATGTCTGTATGGCTTCTACACCACTTCACGGCTCATGACGGCATTTTTAGTGAATCGATTATCAAAAAAACACAGCAATATTCTCAAAGGAAACTTCTTGCGACGCAACCGCACGACTTGAGTGTCACGGCGAACTGTCGCGCCATGCTTTTCATATTTAAAGCCCCGCCCGCCGCGGTACATATCGCGTGGAATGATTTTTCGGGATTATTTACGATTCTAGAGAATTATATTTCGATGTGCTTAGTCCATTAGTCACCTCTTACGTTATCCACAGGGAGACATGGAGTATTTTGAATGTCAACGCATGAGTACACATATTTTCAACCTCGAATACCGAGTGAGTAATAGAGTCAAACCAATGGACCAACGTGGTAATCATGTCGGGAGCAGCCGCACATTGCCAACAGCCGAACTATTGAAAGCAAACTGAGCGAACATTAATTAGTATTGGTCCGAGAGCTGGCACAATTTTTTGGGTAGGTATTTGAGGCAAGATGAAAACTTGTCACATACCTCTCCTATTATACCCCAACACGGAACTGCAGACCTGGCTGGTGAGTAGCGGGGCTAAAGCAACCTAAAAATTTTTATTTTTTTTTTTTAAAAAAAGGTATTTGAGGCAATATGCATTTTTTATATATTGTAGTTTAATGTTTAAAGACTAAAAAAAACAATAAATCAGACGATTTAGTCGGGGGTTTGTTATGCCAGGCGCGTGCAAAAGTATTTTTCAAAAAAATATAAAAAATGTATTTGAGGCAACTTGAAATTTTAATAGGGTATTATTTATTTCTAAAAAATAAGATTATCTAAAAGACAACTGGTCATTTTGATGGGACTTTCTACCTGCTAGGTCAATCTAAATAAATCAAAATGGTTTAGCCCCGCTACTCATCAGCCAGGTCTGCAGTTCCGTGCTGGGGTATAATAGGAGAGGTATGTGACAAGTTTTCAACTTGCCTCAAATACCTACCTAAAAATTCGTACCAGCTCTCGATCTATATAGATGACCGAGCAAGCGAATCGTCTCAGTTTCTAGATTGGCCAATAATGCTTTTGTTGGCCCGTCTATTCTGTCTGTCTGATTTTGACGAAAATTGGCGCAAGATTTAATAATAATAATAATATCCGTTTATTTCAGGCAACTAAGTTTACAAACATGGTTTACAAACAAGGCCCATATAATATATACCTACCTTAAAAACTAACATACATACATATAAATTGTAAAAACTAAAATTAAAACTATTTATTGTTTTTGTGACGCATTGCACTGTGTACTGGTGTCAGATTTATTTAAATTTTTTGTTGATCGGAATTTTTGATTAGGTATTCTTTCCTTGCCTTTCCTTTTACATCTTTTGTCTTCTTTCAGACCAGCATGGAAGATTTAAATAAAGTCACTTGGCAAGTTATATTCAATAAAGCAATATACCTACAACGAGTTAATGAAATAACGCAAAACCTCTCAGATTGTAACTCAGTCCATGAAACTGAACAACTATAGTTCTTCAACATTCCCAAAATGCCAAAAATTAAATTTGGATTTTCATACAATCTGACTCGATCAGCTGATCAGACTGATCATTATGAAAATTCAATTTTTTTTTTGGGTTTCGTAAACGTAGAACAAAAGTTGTTCTTGGTTTTGCGTTATTTCATTAACACTTAGTATAATTACTCGTACATATTTTAGACTTAGTTCTTACAAATTAAAAAAAAAAAAATTATCTAGCTTAAATCAATTTAAAATTTTAATTGAACAATTAATAAATAATAAAACACATAAAATGGAAATGAAATGAAATTAAAGGGTAATTAAATTAAATTTAAGTATTATTTAGCAATTAAACTTAAAAGCAATATAAAAAAAATTGACATAAATATAAAAATATTAGAACCCAAGTCGCCACCGGCAGCAAGCAAGGTATTTTTCCAAAAGTGGCGGCATTCCCAACGTTGTATATGTAATACATATACATACATTATTATGTATGCCTTTGGCTAAAATGTTAGTTAACTCTTAGTTACTTAGAATAAGTTTATTTACTTATAAACTTATTTTATCATTGGGAGAGGCCTATGTCCAACAGTGGACGTTATACGGCTGAAATGATGATGATGATGAAACTTATTTTATAATAATATGTAAAAAAATATTTACTGACACTTAATACATGTACTATGTACATTTTATATAAGGAACGCGGGGCGGCAGATTTTAACATTGTATGCAAGTACCTCAGTTTGTATAGTAAACACGCCTAGTCCAACACACTGAAAACGCGTCTACGCGCGAGTGCGTCAGTGTGTTGAACCGCGTCGGTCGAACCACTGCACCGCGTCGGTGCGCGGGGTGTGTGTTACCGCCTAAAGCCTCTGGTTTCTGAGTTAGCTCGCACTATGTTTCGGAAACTAGCGTCTTCTCCAATTTTTATGAGTTAACTTATGCCAATACTTTACTATGTTTCTATCTGATTATAATAAAAAAATATTTTAATTATAATAATACCTAATTATGATTAATCAGATTTTATTCTATACCTTTACATACCTACACCAAATTCATAGAGACACAAATCAACCACAGCATAACATAATCTTACTGTTTCCGGTTGGTTAACTGATCATTAATATCAGGGGCCCTTGTCCCAACAATCATCAAGAACAATCCATCACACTGTCTCAAGTTGTCACACAAAGCCGCCAGTCTGTTTACGACACTTGTGTTGACATTGTCAACGTTATGTTTTTGGAACTTCCTTGGATGCACCAACAGATTGCCTTGACCATAGATATAAAGGTACAAGATACATATCTTCTTCTTTAATTTAAGAGCTTGCTCTTGTTGGTAGAGTTAAGTGGAGATGCCTCCATGCATTCCTCTCTTCTCTCTGCCATCTTTTTAATGTCTTGGTAGGACCTTACTCCTAACCCTTCCTTAATTTGTTGAAAAAACTTCGTCCTTGGTCTTCCCCTTCCTCGTATCCCTTTTATTTTTCCTTCTACTATTATTCTGAATAGACTGTCATGTCTTATTAGATGATACATATAGAATAATGAAATATGCAGAGATATTAGAGGTAACTTTTAGCGAGATGGTAGGCGAAAAGATGGGAAAAGAAAAGAAAATAGTGATGGGTTGCTAGCCGCATCGCCTATTAACATAATTAGCATTTCGATCGTCTTTTTCGATCGGCACGAGAGGAGAAACAGCTGGTACAAGTTTTAATTTTAAGTTTTTTCTTTTCTCCCAAAACTAGCGCACTCTCTCGATCTTTTTATACGATTTACGCGGGAAGAAAAGCAGCTGGTACATTAAATTAAATTACTCATTTCTTCCAGATTAGCATAGTAGATACTATGACAGTGATTTTCTATATTAACCTAACATATGGAAGTTTATTGCTCACTCAGTATAAAGCCACAAAGTTTGTTTGCACAATAGGAAAAGCAATAGCTGTAATTGGTCACTGGTTCCTTACAAACGGTGTCTTAAATCCATTAGTGTTCCGGCTTAAAATCGCTAGGGATCGTACCCGGAATTCCCAGGACATACGGATCGAACCAGAAACGAATAACACAAATGGAAATTACAGGTATATATACGCTCAAATAGTTAAATTTTCTTCAATAATCATCATCTTCATCAAGTCTTTCTTAGTCTCCACTAGAGGAGCACGACCCTCTCTGTACTACCAGAGCCATAATTGGCCAGAGCAGCCAGAGGATTTAGCCTACACTCTCCACGCTGGCCAGACGTGTTAGAGAGGTCTCATTGATTTTAGCTTTGTGGTTCCTGGCAGAGTAGAATAGGACCACTCCAAGTCATACCGTGGATGTCGTAGAAGGCGACTTAGGAAACACAAGTAAGTTTTCCTCAATGGTTGGCATAATTTAATGGGATAATTAATTTTTTGTAAAAACGCTATAAGGCCTGCCACATATGCAAGTACGGTTTCTTTGTTTTGTTGATTTCTGCGTGAACCCTAGTCTTAAGTTCGCTACAAACTCTACACTTTAGTCAAAATGTGTGACCTGTCCGTTTCGTAAGAGTGACGTAGACACTCCTATGGGCTTATGAACAGAAAGTGATTAAATCACTAGTTGTTATTTTTTGCCAATAGACCATTGAGTAACGAAACTCTAATGACATTATATCCTGATCTAACGACTTTCATCTGTATCTTATCTAGTTTACGACAGATGCTAGCAAATTCAGACAGGCAGAAGTGCAGGTCTTAGTACTAATAGCCTTAACGTTTGATATGCTTAGTTACTAAGATGCCAGTTAGACAGTAAAGTGATACTGACAAACCGGTGGACTATGTAATTCCTACTCGATTTAAAAAGAGACAGCGTGAAAAAATTGATCTAGAAAATATTACTATTGAAAAATATTTTTTTCTAAAATATCGAATCTGAATAATCGAATGTATATACTTAATATACTGTGTAATATACATACTCATGTACAGGTTGACTTTGTACCCCCTAACTATACTATAAATACAGAAATCTTGGAATCAGAATAATTATTAAAACACAAAACAGTAAGAAAAAAAAAAAAAATTTTTTTTCCCATATTCCAAATAACGGCTAACCTATTAACTTTACTATACACGCGGCCGTTGCCCTCCCCGTTGCAGGCCGCCATCCGCCACGACCCCGCTAGCGAGCAATGAAAAAAAACGACTTCATTTTTTTAGGAGTTTCTTCCATATCTCCAAAGTTCTTTATCATACTCTTCTTCTTCTTTAATTTAAGAGCTAGCTCTTGTTGGTAGAGTTAATTGGAGATGCCTCCATACCTCTCTTATCATACTCATATCTAAACCAAATTAAAATGGGACCAATATGGTAGTAAAGGCTTTCAAATAAAAAATAAACTTTAAAATCGGTTCACAATAATTGGCGAAGATATCGCGTAACAAACATACATAAAAAAAACCTACAGTCGAATTGATAACCTCCTTTTTTAAGTTGGTAAAAAAAATGTATAGAGAACTTTCCTTGAATTCCAAAATCACCCTGTATAAGGAGTTGTAAGGATATAGCAAGTTCACAGTTCGTTCGGTCGTAGGGTCGTACGACCTACAAGTTGAAGAAGTTTTAGAATACTTGGAAGATCCGAACCTTGACCTTCTGAAATTCTTTTTGTAGTTGGAGATAATATTTTCTCCTCGGAAACCCTCTCAGTATCACGCAATGCTGGCGAATATTAAATAAGCGTTATTCCCCAAGTTTGTTCTGGAAATTTTAGATCTTTTATTTTTCCAGCTATGAAAACGTATTTGCGTCTTCGGCACCCAAGGGTAGTTTCGGAGATTGTGATATCGTAAACTTATTTTAGATTTAATAAAAGTATTTTCTTTTAATATTCTAAAACAGACTATGTTTTAACTAATGCCTCTCTGTCTAAATGCTTTCTTAATGTTACCGTAGTTGGTAAGCTTGCCTTTAGGCAATCGAATTTCTGAAGGAGTCCATATTTTACCATTTTATGTTTTTTAGGGTTCTGTACCCGAAGGGTGCAAACGGGATACCTATTACTGAGACTCCGCTGTCTCTCCGTCTGTCCGACTGTCCGTCTGTCATAGAGCTCTATCTCTTGAACCGTAATAGCTAGACACTTGAAATTTTCACCGATTATGTATTATTGTAGCCGCTATAACAACAAATACTAAAAATAAAAAAAAGTTGAAAATTAAAGAGGGTCGTCATACAAAAAACGTGTTTTTTTAGCGTTTTTAAATAGATCTTTATAATGGAATTAAATAGATACTTGAAATTTTCACAGATTATGTATTACTATAGCCGCTAAAACAACAAATATTAAACATAAGAAAAACAAAAATTAAAGTGGGTCGTCATACAAAAAACGTGTTTTTTTCAGCGTTTTTAAATCGATCTTTATAATGACATTTTATAGCTGCTATAGAAATACATAATCGGTGAAAATTTTAAGTATCTAGTAAAGATACTTAAAATTTTCTATAGCCGCTATAAAAACAAATACTAAAAATAAGATAATGTTAAAAATTAAAGGGGGTCGTCATACAAGAAACGTGTTTCTTCAGCGTTTTAGACCCTTCATGTGCGAGTCCGACTCGCACTTGCCCGTTAACAGCCAAGCTAAACTTAAAAGTTTAGCTTGGCTGTTTAACACTAACTAACCTTTTTCGTTTTTTAATAAACTTGAATTATGAGTTCTTAAGTACGGGCCAGCCCCAACAGCATTCTAAAAATGGTGGCCAGCAGACTGGACTGCGCATACATTAATCGCTGCTGTGCAGTTTCACACGGAATTGTACGGCAGTGATTAGATCAGATTTGTAATTTTTCTTAGGTTATAGGTACTAACATTAGGTTAAGGATATCTATGTTACTAACAATAAATGGACAATTGTCTGATAAAATTTTTTTTTATTATTATTATTATTATTAATTAGTTTGTTTAGTAAAAAAAAAATACTCGAGTAATTCAATCACATACAGTGGCAACACTGATGACGTATTCTTTAGCCAATCACGTGACCCAGCTGTTACGGGAAGAGAAAACCAGGAGAAGTATATTAGTATACTATAGTACCTCACAAGTTTAATGCGTTAAGGCCGTGCCTTAATTTTCTGGGGTTTAGTGCTGCCACCATTTAAAATAAATCATTTCAAAGAAAACGTTAAGCTTTTCTTCGCACATTTGCGAGAAACGGCTACTTTTGGCAAATGTGCGTAGCAAAGCTTAACGTTCTCATTATAAACTGTAAACAGTAGTTCATAAAATACTTTGAAGGGTTATCTAGGACTTGGTAGTAGCAAAATTTTAAATAATGTCTCCGTTTTCTTTGAAATGATTTATTTTAAATGGGAGCAGCACTGAACCCCGAAAAATTCAGGTACGGCCTTAAAGCCATCCTTCAATAAACTGCGGTCTAAACTAGACTGTACCTGTCAACAGACGTTTCAGCAAATGGGCATAAAGTAGTGGCTAATCTCACTGTTGTTAGCCCGATCTGAATCTGTCTTAAAGCCGGCCAGTCGTAAACTGTGGTTGGGGATGTAAGAACATTATGGATATGGTATCTTTATTTTCCCAACTAGTAACCCGCAACATGCTTCCGCAAAATTTATTAATCGTAAGAGACCACTCCGTATTGTACCCGGTTCAAATTTTCCCATGATACTGACGGCATTGCGCGCACGCGCTGTAAACCATCAGATTAGATAAGGAGCGTCTATCATTTGCCCAAATGTGAATGGAAGAGCAGGACAGGGTCGACCTCGGCCAACTTTCTGGTTCCAAAATAAACCAGCCAAATGCGAGTTCAACTCGCGTGGAGAGGGTTCCGTACAATTGATTGGATTCTTATAGGTTTTCCAGTAATCTACAAGCAATGAACTATATTTTGTATTTTTTACGTAGATAGTAGATATTTCTTTGAATTTCTTTGCCGAGTGAGACTTCTGTACGTTAGTATTATTTATTCTGTGGCCACAGGCACGAAAATTTAGGCAGGTGTT
Organism: Acrobasis repandana; assembly: GCA_963576875.1. Taxonomy (NCBI): domain Eukaryota; kingdom Metazoa; phylum Arthropoda; class Insecta; order Lepidoptera; family Pyralidae; genus Acrobasis; species Acrobasis repandana. Next base: position 21,271,431 of record OY756222.1, read on the forward strand.
GAAAACGATGTCGACGCAGAAAAGGGTGACTTATGTCACTAGTGAGCTTTCTCTCTCTTTCTTTTCTTCACCAGAAAGATGGTGATGATGATGAGCCAAGATAATATATAGATATTACATAAATTATAATTAATTAATATAATTATTATTATATAAATTACAATAGTGTAATTTAATTAATAGCATCATGTTTTTCCCGGAACCTGAGTTAGTAGACTGTAACCTACCAATAGCAGCGGATTAGCTCATTCAAGTGGCAGTGGGTGGGGCACATCGGCGCGTAGATCCAATGGCCGATAAGGCAGAAAGGTTCTTGAATGGCGGCCACGTACTGGCAAGCGTAGATTTGGACACCCACCTACTAGGTAGTAGGACGACCTGAGCAAGGTTGCAGGAAAACGCTGGATGTAGGCTTCCAATCGGTCGTTTTCGAATCCTTGGGGAAGGCTTATTATGTCAGCACTTCCTGTGGCTGATATGATGATGATGATGATGAACCTACCAATAGTAAAAGTAAAAAAAAATGTAGGATAGGTATTTAAAGTACTTATATAACTTATTGAAGGTGATTATTTTTAAATTATTTTTAGTTTAAAAGCTACAAACTACTACCGTCTTATTATAAAACAGGACTAACTTTGTTACTAGGTTTAAGCCATTATCCGCTCAAATCAAGTTGAAATCTAGTAATACCACACTATCTCACCTGTCAATGTCAACATGATTTGGGCGGATGATGATAGATAGATAGATAAACTCATTTATTTGCTGCTATACTATAACACATACAAAAAATATACAAAAAGGAAAAAGCAGGTACTATATAATGGTTTAACCTAGTAACAAAATTAGTCCTGTTTTTACCCGACTGCACCAGAAGGAGGGTTATGTTTTTCGAGTGTAAGTATGTATGTTTGTATGTACATTTCTTTGGCATGCTCTACAGTCTAAACGGCTACACCTCTCAAGCTAAAATCCATCAGATTTTAGCTTGAGAGGTGTCGTTAGATTTGTCCTAACTCTGAGAGTGACACTGGGTTAATATCAAAAATTGAAATAATCCAAAATGGCGGATTTTCGCGCCAAATTAAGTGTACTCGATTTTTTTTTATTCAATACCTATCGAGTAGGGTATCAAATTAAAGGATTTTATACAAGGATTACAAAAATATATACAACTTATATGTTTAGTAGTCGGGTTTTTTGTTTTTTTTTCAATTATTTGTTATAATAAGACGGCTACCGTTTTGGAACGACCACTGGCAGGGAAGATACGCCGAAAGAAACCCAGTTTAGTAGGCAGAGCTTATCCAAAGATGGAACTTCTATTTCAATGTTACGCAGCTCCGTGGCGGGGTTGAGGTGTCCCAAAAGCAAATATTGGAGGGTATCTGTAAACTCGTCGACACAAATTTATTCGAGGCCATCGCTAGTGGCCTTGTTTGCCTTAGGCCAGGTCCACGCACGACAATATTTGGCTTGGGTTTATATGATGTAAGTCCTAACCAAGCTTGTCACCACAAGCGACCTTTTCTTACATAACAAGGTCGTTTGTCAATTCTATATTCTTTAAAACAAATGTTCAGGCTTCATTCATTTCCCATATTTATACTAAGTACAGCGTGATTTTGAATCTCGTAACTATATTCGAGGAAAGTACGCTTTAAGCAAACTAAAAAATACATATTCTGTCATTTGTACAATCCTGTTTCATAATAAAAACCAAAGATATCAGCTGATAAATAAAAAAAAAACAAAATAGTTTATTAACCACTCAGGTATACATTTTTTCTGCAAGGCGATAGGAATCAAAATGAATAAAAAAAAACCGCCACCACCCGCTACCGGGGTCGTGGCGGGCGGCAGCTTGTGAGTGGAAGGGCAACGGCCGCAGGTATAGTAAAATTGGTAGGTAAGCCATTTAGCTATGTATCAGTGGTAACACTCATAGTGACATTCGTGACGTTGTCTTGGGCCATCGCAGGAACAGAATACCATGTTTTATCATACCATGGGTTCAACGATTTTGGGCTTTATTCACCGCTTTGAAAAGTAATCATTTTGAACCTAATAAATAATATACTACGGCACTTAAGAACTTCTCAATCTTCGATTGAAAATACGTACAAATAACTAATTGGCTTGTAGTTCTCGTATGAGATTACGACAGTAGGAAGAATTAGGTTTTGTTTTCAGAAAATACTTTTTGACATGACATGAATAAAAACAACATAAAAACTCTTTTGTCCCTACAGAAAACATCGCCAGACAAGATATTTGTGAAATGTACTGTGTTTTATGATTATATGAGAATTCTGATTCGTTTGACTATGCTGATTAGCTTTATAGATTCGAATTGCTGCCAATAGTTTTGTTACAGCAATTTCAGTCCTTGAGGTTGATTTCGTTAATTTTGTAATAAAGATAAGTAATAAATAAATAAATACATAAGGACAAACTACACCCATTGTAAGTTTAAACTTGTATTATACGATAGTAACTCAACAATTACAAAAAAGAAAATCCAAATTGAAATTGAATCCGAGCATTGTAATGCTATTAAAAATAATAATTAAAAAAGAACATACTATATTTTATAATAAATACATCCCGGCAGAGTAGAATAGGACCACTCCAAATCTTCCCGTAGATGTCGTAGAAGGCGACTTAGGAAATACAAGCTAAACAAAGCTTATAAACATCAATGAGACCTCTCCAACCAAGGCCAACGTGGAGAGTGTACGCTAAATCCTCTGACTGCTCTGGCTAATATATGGCTCATGCTAGTTAAGTACAGAGAGGGTCGTGCTCCTGCAGTGGAGACTAAAAAATATCTGATGATGATGAAAGATAAACATCTAAGACCCAGGACACATTGAAAAATACCATTTCCCACCCCCGACTGGGGATCGAACCCAGAACCTCTGGAATGGCGGACTAGCATTACGCCACGTAGGTCGTCACATACGAGTACATACAAACGCACACGCAGATTATTTGGGTCTTGTGGCCCTGGGTAGTCAGATCCAAGGGCCGTAAGACCGAAATGCCATTATAAGCGTGATGGCGAAACGATGGACGAAAATATCAAAATAGAGATATGCTAGTCGCATCGCGGTAGGTAGTCGATGTAAATTAATTATTTAAATGAGCTTTTATTCAACCTTATTTCGCCAAAAGCCATGGTATACCACTGCAAGATAAAAGCTCGCTTGGAACCTTGCCAAGCGAGAGAAACCAGGTCACAATGCAGTGCCTGTCACACTGCCTGATGGAAGTAATGTTTTATGTCATCTTCAATGTATGCCCTGCAGTATGTTAATACAGTTGATTTTACCACCTTAGGTAGGTATATAATCTTGAAATCAGAAGCACTAATAAAACACAAAACATAAGAAAAAATTGTTTTCATTTTACTTGTATCTCCTTTGGAATCACGGGTCTTTTCACCGCGGTACTTTGGGAGGCTTGCATGGGGATACAGATCCAATACGTAGAGGCCCTTTGGAGAAGTTGATGTTATGTGGCGCTCCCGCCAAAACCTATTCTTAGATATACCTGTGAAAGGTGTACCCTTGAATAGGTTTCGGCAGGAGAAATATCTATTGCAAGTAAAAGGAAAGGTTTATGGTTTATGGAATGAGGTTGGGATGAACTGATGCTGGGCTAGTACAATAGAAACGGCATATTTTATTTTTTATTATTTTGCGTACCTACTTCCGGTTGCATCCTCAGCGGTAACGCTTCAGAGCCCGGGGTCCGCTACCTACCTTAGGTGATTTGACGAGGTTCCTGGTTTTTATACAGAGCGACTGCCGTCTGACCTCCGCAACCCATACAGATCAGAACCAATCCTAGGATAGGTTTAAACAATTACTTGATGCTGTTCGGGACCCACAGCTTTACGTGCCTTCCAAAATACGGAATCATTTTTCTTTTCTGATAATCATGTTATTCAAGCCTGCAATATCCTAACCGGAGTGGAAATAACTTTTCAAAAAGTATGCTTCTCAGTGGGATTTGATCCCACGACCTCCGGATCACAAGGCAAACGCCTTGACCACTAGACCACGGAGGCAGTGCGTTATCGAGCCAATTGATATAAAAACTATTCACGTAACTCGTAAAACTAATAATGTATTAGAGCTCAAATACCGATGGAAAAGCCATTAGCAGTCTCTATTGAAAAAATATAGGTAGATACTCAAAGATATTATATGTAACGTATTATCATATGTTACATACTAGATCGGTCGTGAAGCCCTCTTTATTACCTCCGTTCGCTATAAAAATATTACGAATGACTTTTATGATAGCTCTGATGTTATCTGTATGCGAACATTTCTTTTTCTCGGTTGATTTCTCTTTGAATAGCAGATGGTTTTTTATGTACTATGCAGAATGAATTTAAATCCTGCAGTAAATAATAAATGTTTATCAGAACCCGTGTGGTTCCGGGTTAGAATAGGACCACTACATCTCTTCCTGTGGATGTCGTAAGAGGCGACTTAAGGACTAAGCACTAACATCTCGTGCTACAATTGCTTTGCCAAGGAGGGTAAACGTCAGGCGGTGACTGGTTGGAAAACTTTTCGCACAAATACATTCCCAAAGAGGGTTGACGTCAGGAAGGCGGCCGGTCGTAAAATTACAACCAAATCATTTTAACTGTTCCGGCATTTTCTCCTCCACTTGGCAAGGTCTTTGGCATCCTTGGGTGACCATTGACATGCATGTTATATTTGGAGAAGAAAAAGCGGGAAAGCGCACCCCGGACTCCAAGCAGCATAGCTGAAGATGTAACTGGAAACGCGCTTAGATAAAAAAGAAGAAGAAAATGTGTTGTTAGATATTTATTTGGTTTGCTGGCTGAACAAAACACAAGCTTATACATATACAAAGTAGAGCATTAAGTTGCCAGCCTAATTAGAGCGAATACAGCATACTGCTCTCATCAACATCAGGTCTTTTTTAGTCTCTACTGCAGGAGCACGACCCTATCTGTACTGCCAGAGCCATATATTAGCCAGAGCAGTCAAAGGATGTGCCCTACACTCTCCACGCTGGCCAGTCGGGTTGGAGAGGTCTCATTGATATTTATAAGCTTTGTTTAGCTTGTGTTTTCTAAGTCGCCTTCTACGACGTGCTCGTCTTATTGTACTCTGCCGGGGACCACACGACAACCACACCGTATCACATAATGTTGTTTTATCACAGAGATGCTGTGGTCACCTATCAGCTTCGTCATGAGATCAGGTCAGTGTATCATAATAGTACATTGTCACCAAACTTACACACACAGGTATATGGAGTTTAAACTCCAACGAATACAGGGAGGTTGGTCTAATTTAGCTTGCAAGATTTAATTACGGAAACACAGACCACGGGACGGGACAGGTAAAACTAAATAAAAAAACCGGCCAAGTGCGAGTTAAACTCGCATGGAGAGGGTTCCATACAATTTATTGAATTATTATAGGTTTTCCTGTAATTTACAAGCAATGAACTATATTTTGTATTTTTTTCAAAATTTTAGGCTAAGTATTTTCGGAGATCAGGGGGCCCCCAAATTTAAATTTTCAATTTACAAAAAAAAAAAAATTTCAATGGTCAATTTTCGTCTTCTTTCATGAATAAAATCAAAACTTTTCATTTTACTATAATAACAAAAATATATTTGAGACCCTCATATTTGATATTTGATATTCTTTCATTTGATATATGACACAGTAAGGTTTGCAAAACTTTTTTTTCTAATTTCCTAATTTGTCCCCCGAAAATGACCCTTATTTTAAAAAAATATTTATTTACTTTGCACATATGTGTTTGGGTCATAGGATTACAATATTCTACCAAATTTCACTTAATGCGGTACAGTAGATTCGGAGCAAATTGGTGGTGACAGACGGACGGACAGATAGACGCACGAGTGATCCTATAAGGGTTCCGTTTTTTAATTTTTTGTACGGAACCCTAATTATCGAAAAAACTAGCTTCAGAGGTTTCTTTAGCTGTTGAGCCCGAGAAAGCACGCACTCCCACTTATATCTATAATAATATTGAATGAACAAAAGTTATTAAAGTAAATCTCTTCAACGGAAATCTCAAATCCTTAGCACTTAATTTGTGACGCTGCCAATTGTGAAAGTCCTGAAAATGCAAAATAGGCAGAGGAGGGGAGGGAAATTAAAAAGGGTTGGATTCAATAGGATTTATTCGTACATAAATAAACCACAGAGAATAGGGCGAGCGCTCACGTGGCATAGCGATTGCAGCTTCGAAATTGACAGACGAAATTGAGCAAAGTAAATCTGATGGTAGATTTTTAAGCGACTTTAAAAAGCGGTTTCTCAATACGAATGTTATTTTTAATGTGAGTTTGTCTATAAATTCTCTGCTTTTAAACCGATATAGATTTTTTTTTATTTGAAAAATTATACAAGGCAGTTGGTCCAATTGTCACCAGGTCAAGATGTGATGATGGAATACTTGAGAAATCAAGGGAACTCCTCAAATATACTAGGCACACATTTAGTGATTTTGGTGTGCTTGTCAGTAAATCAAACATACTGAACTGATGAATAAGACCAGAAGTAAGTGACTTTTCCTATAAAATTATTTGAGACGAATTTAATATGATTAATAAACTGTAAATGAATAGGATGAGTTCAAACGTACGTAAACGTAACGATAACAGCGAAGAAGCCAACCAAAAATTTTAAAAAGTTAGGTGGTACAAGTTTTATCGGGAGTCGGGACATTACACACTTCTATGCTAGTCTAGGTTAAAGGAAAAAAACTTAAAATATACCAGCTACTTCTCTCCCCGCGCAGATCGTAAAAACAATCAATCATCTGCTTTGATTTGCAAAATCCAAAATGCGCTGTCTGCCCATTAGGGATAAAGACGTAAAAGCGTTACGTGTATTTTGTCTCTGTGTGTGTTAAAATTGTAAAAAGCGACATATGTTAGTTACCACATGACACTATTAATGACCCTCTATAAGCACAGCACTACAAAGCATCTAAAACACTGCTATTACAAGTCATTGACAGTTCACCCGGTTTCCAACAGATGGCGCTTTCCCGCTTACTATAAAGGAACGAATTTTATTTTATTATCTGAGCTCTCTTTCGCATTATTGCCTCTCTCCTGTCCAAACCGCAAATACAAGCCTGCCACCACACCACTGGACTACTCATTTCTCGCCAGTGTGTCATTTCAACAAAACAGGCTTAATACTTAGTGTGGGTCGTCTTGTGACGTGTCTTTTATTATTATGTTTTCGTGGTGTTTTCATTTGAGTAAGATTAGGTGAATAAAACAAGTTCGTGGTGGCGTAAATTTGAATTTTATTCATCGCGAGTAAGTTGAGTCATGTTGATTAATTGTGCCAGTAGCAAAGAGTTTGCAAGGACCCTAAACTTAAATATAATCATTTAAGTCCTGAAAAGTATTTTAAGAAGCGCGACAAAAATATTTTAACGGGCCTTGATTCTATTACTTTCTAATTCATAAACTTAATGCAATTTAATTTTTAGATCACCTAGATGCCACTTTATTTTAAGGACCCAAGTCACGTAATCCACTAAACTTACCAAATTATAAGTAGTTTACCAGTACGATTAACGAGAGTTTTATACCCAATAGACCTACGAATAGGATTACTGATAACTTCTCATTTATCATCGTAATATAACTCAATTCAAAATATCTTTATTATCGTAGGATATTTATAATCTCTTAATAATAGTCACTTTGTTTTGTTTTGCACAAATGTTGACGTCAAATCGTTACTTACAGCTAAGTTAACGCCGCTTCCTAGGCGCAAGTGCATAAGAAGCGGCAACAAACTGCACTGCACGTTTTCTCCAAAGACGTCAACTAACAAACTTAAAATTAGTTATATGGATGGACTGAGATTACATTGTTGGTTATATCATAATTAAATTGAATTATAAGAATTATGACAATAAAGAAATTATAAGAACTGACAATTTAATTATCAATAGCCATTAGACATAGACAGATTTTTATGTTTTACCTCATCATCATCATCAATTCAGCCGCTTAAATACATACATTTTAAATACAATATAGTATATAATATACTATTAAAATAATACTTATTACTAAAGTTACAAATGTAGCAATTTCACACTTGATTAGACTTCAATTCAATTCAAATTCAAATTCAAAATATCTTTATTATCATAGGATATTTATAATATCTCTTAATAATAGTCACTTTGTTTTGTTTTGCACAAATGTTGACGTCAAATCGTTACTTAAAGCTAAGTTTACGCCGCTTCCTAGGCGCAAGTGCAGAAGAAGCGGCAACAAACTGCACTGCACGTTTTCTCCAAAGACGTCAACTAACAAACTAAAAACTTAAAATTAGTTATATAGATGGACAGAGATTACATTGTTTATTATGTAATAATTAAATTAAATTATAAGAATTACGAAATTTAAAATAATGTCAATTTGTAAATTTAGTATGTACCAATGTACCTAAATTATGACATGTCTAAGTATACAAACCTTTAAGAGGGACCCGCGCCAAGCTCAAGCCCGACCTTTTTTTTTGAGACTGAGCGAACAAATGCTTGAACAACAAAGCTTTAAAACCAGCACGACTACGGGCTGTCTTTACGGTATCAGGAAAGGCGTTCCAGAGTCTTACTGCCGTTATGGCGAAAGATTTGAAGAAAAAAAAAACCGTGTCATTCTAGTGAAGTACCAGACTTAACCTCCAGAAGTTCTTTTGGGACTAATTCACCCTGCGACGGTAATTTATATGTAATTTTTCTAGTTTCTTCTGACAGCCTCATTAATTATTTTTACGATCCATTAATTAAGATATTAATTACTTTGGTGCCATTCTAGCTGTCTCATACTAGACGTAGATTTACCTTGAACTTTGGCCAACAACAAATAAAAAGAAAAAAATTAAAACCAAAAAGAACTGGAATTTTTAAGTCGAGATTTTTATTTATTTATTTAATCTTTATTGTTTATGAAATACAAATTCTACAGTACAATTATAATCGGCAAACTTAACTTTAACTTAATATGAACTTAATATTTATCTGGAAAAGGGTAAGGACGGACGTAATTGTTAGATACAGAGAGAATTATAATTCTCTCTCTTTCTAACAATTACTCAAAAAAACATTTACTCAAAATATTATTTTTGCCTGACTTCTCCATATTGCCCGTAAAGACGGGCCTAAGGTAAGGGTAAGGACCCTAATTATCTATACGTGGAAACTGATACGTCACGCTCAGTTAAATTATTATAAACAACGTTCATACTAAGACAAGCATCAATAATTTCATATAATTCCTATGATTTGTTCAGTCGGTTGTTTAGTCTGAATACATTCTTAGACCTAATGGAGTTCGCCGTGTGGTAACGATTGAATAAAATACTTGTCACCACCCCTTTCCTCTCCCACGGCTGTCGTAAGAGGCGACTATGAGAGGCTACGAATAATAAATTCTCTAGAAATGTAAGGCTCCTACATTCACCGCTTCGATTTTGATTCCATTTACGCAAAAAAACTAACAGTAATAACAACGAAACACTCAAACACACACATAGACATATATGCATGCGATTGGTCGCGACAAGGTCTCGCTTCGTCGTCAGGTAGGGGCGATCACCGCAACGTGCGGTGAGGTACAACGTGTGGTTTAGGTCCATTTTGCATAACACTTTCCACAGATGTCAAATATGGATTATTAAATTTTGACTGCTTCCGTGGTCCAATGATCAAGGCGTTCGCCTTGTCAAATCACCTAGGTTTAGGTAACAGACCCCGGGCTCTGAAGCATAAACGCTGAAGATCCAACCGGAAATACGCTCGGATGATGATGAACGAACACGTTCAATAATTTTATTGAAAAGGCTAGAAACAGATAGACAGATAACTTGGTTCAGTATTTGATATTATCACGATTTTACTCAAAACAAATTAAAACCACTTCTTGCGATGCCATTGCAATCAGGCCGGATCATTCATCTTAAATTGATTTTCAACTAATTGGAAACTGAAAAATAAAATCGGCTCAAACTTGCCTTTCAAGGCTTTAACCTATCCAGGAAAAGCGGACTCATGTTCATTGCTCCATAAACGCTAAAATAACTTAATGTTGCATGAAAAGAAAAAAATAATTTAAGCTGATCGACGTTCTTTTATCATTCCCGAATGCATCTTTAATGTGTATATTGAATGTATTTATAAAAACTTTGTTGATCCACGATAAATAATTGTTCACAATTGCTTCAGAGCGAGGATCTCGCTTTCTAGCTTTATCTTCTCGAATACGCAGGGTCTTTGGCATCCTTTTTAGGCTATTTTACGAATAAAATGAGTGCCTATACATTTATCGCAGATAAAAAAAACTGTTACATCGTTAGGTCATCTTTATATTATATACTTTATAGTATTACATATGTGTAAAAATAAAACATAAATACAATTTTTTATCTATGTTTTCCACAGGGCAGCGGCTATGGAGCTCCACTCAAAATAAAACATAATCTTATTATGTTTGTTGTTTTTCGTGTGTGTCAAGCTGCCTAAAGGCATCTGACATAGCTTGACGACTGCTATACAATGATGTCAGCCGGGACCAAGGCTTTACGTGCCTTCTGAAGCACGGAGGAGCTCGAGACATTTTTGTACCACTTGTGATTACCCATCCAAGTACCGACCAAGCCCGGGGTTGCTTAACTTGTGAAAGCGCTAGCAATGTGTAGTCCCACCGGGCCACCGAGCTCCTCATAATAATAATAAGATTATTATCCATGACGTATTACACGATGACGCAGTTTCAGTAGGTAGCGTTTCAACTTTGTTACAGTTGTCCCAAGGGGCTGGTATCTCAAATGGTCTTCAGAAAGTCATTGTGAGATGCCAACGAGTATTATATTGGAAGTATTGGAACTCTATTATCTCAGAAGTATGCCGCCAAACTCAACGGAAGTTTCTTTTCCATTTGGTTTAATTCCGCCGGGATGCGCTTATTTGAATGGGCTTTTGGTAATTGAAACTCGATTTTGATGGCATTTGAGCAGTTTTTGAAGATTGTAATGGATATAAATTGTAAAATTTAAGTATTGGATAGGAAATAGTTGCAAAATGCTTCCTGGGTTTCGAAGCAGCACAGCTACACTAGGAACGGGGTTAGGTGAGAAGATTTAATGAAGTCAAAATTATAAACTTCGACTCCATCTTGTTTTTTTTAAAATTAGCTGTCTGTATCCCACTGCTGGGCAAAGCCTCCCCTCCCAGCTTCCACAAATCTCTATTCTGGGTCTTTTCCCTCCAATCCCTGTCGTAACTTTTGAGTCGTCTGACAATCTTTTTCTAGAGCTTCCTCTCTTTCTACGCCCATAATTTGGGATCCATGTAATTAAAAAAAAATTAAAAAGAAATAATAATTCTAAGTTAATAATACAATTTAAGGTCGTTTTGCCAACATTAACAATAATTTGACCAATCAATTGATATACTATTTCGGTAAAACAGCCTTCTATTTTGATACAGTCCGATAAATCTAGTTTCCACCTAAAATGTGGAGCGGTAACCGCATTTTGCCAGCGGTATTTTGAAAATAACCAACTTCCTTATCTCGAGCAAGTTGGTGACTCCGGCAAATAATCAGCCTCGTAACTCGGGAGTTTGGAAATACGGGAAAAGACTGTGTTTTTATATAGAGTACAATGCATAGAGCAGACATTGTCACAGTTGCTTCAAACCAGCATACCTAAGAATGCATCCGAGAACTTCCATTCTAGCATCTAAGCTTGATCCTTGAATTTTACACACAAATGACCGATTTTTAACTAACTTCAAAAGAGGAGGAGGTTTCGTCATTCGACTGTATGTTTTATTTTTTTGTATGTTTGTTAAGCGACATCTTCGCCAATTGTGAACTGATTTTTTATTTGAAAGCCTTTACTATCAAGTGGGAGCTGTGAGAACAAATGTTTAGTCGGTAAACAATGATTTCAACTAATGATAAGTCCATCAGAACATTTTGCCTAAAATTTATTCATACAACCAAACCGTACCGCCATCTTTTTAAAATTGATCGAACTATAAACAACAATATGAACACCAATTGATATGCCTTTTTCGCTCTCTCGCATTGGCGGGAGAATACACAAGAGCAAGCTATACGGAGAGTGACAAACTGCGCGTCGCTTATATTTCAATGGCCCGGAGCGGCAACAGCGCATCCACAACATGGCCGCAATACGAACTTCGGTTGAAAATTACCGCTTTAAAATTCTTTAAGTATTTTAATTATATCAAACAGTTATGTTACTTACCGATGATAAAATATTCCATGTATTTTTTTACCCTAGTTTTTGCAGCCTTTAAATACGCAACTACGCATTTTTATGGCAATACAAGTATGTAAACAAAAACGAATGAACTCTTCCGCGGACCGAGGACGACTAAGTCGCGTTGGTCTACAAACTGACTTTTTTGGGTCAACGAGTGCCATTTCTTTACGCGATTGGCCTAGTCCTTACGCTAGTAATATATAAGTCAATGTCGGTAAATAATTTCGTGGAGAAATTAACGTCGGAAAACAGTTGAACAATTTTCATCTGTATTTTTTTTTGTTTCGTGTAAAATAAAATTGTTCTATGCATTGGCCGTCGGCGTGTCTCACGGTAACAATTTATGGCAAGGTTTCAGAGATTCCGTTGGCTACTCGATAGTAGATTTGAAAGTATCAAACTTATTCAAAGTAATAAAATAACTTGCAAAGATTGAATCGAGTTTCCACCTTTAAAGGGAGCCAATAAAATGTGTTATCAGAAACTATAGAAAGATTTCCTGTACTTTAAGAAAATTAAATATTGAGTTTTAAAAACATCAAATTGTACTCTACAGACGTCGTTTGCATACTAATTGCGTACTTAATAAGTAACTAATTAATCTTTATTTTTAACCGACTTCAAAAAAGGAACAGGGTTATCAATTCGACTGTATGTTTTATTTTATTTTATGTATGTTTGTTACGCGATATCTTCGCCAATTGTGAACCGATTCTGATGATTCTTTTTTTATTTAAAAGCCTTTACTACCAAATTGGTCCCATTTTAATTTGGTGAAGATATGATGAAGAACTTTGGAGATATGGAAGAAAATAAAATAAAAAATTAAGTCGGTTGAATTTTTTTGTTAAAAATTTAATTATCCTTGTTGTCTACATATGAAACATTTACGTAATATCTTATAATTTCCCATCACTTATTTCTAGGCTGTCAATAATTTAAATACAGTTTAGGCATAGAGAGTATTTCGCTTGCTAAATAAATTCATCGCTAGTTCCTATGGTAGGCATATATGCCTACCATAGGCTGGCTATAGCCTGTCCTGTAGGCAGTCTGCAAGCGTAACTTGACACTTATAGTCAAATACTGAAGTAAATGATTGATACTGTATGTTACGTTTATATGTAAGTATACAAGTAAAGTTTTTCAGTTGTTACGAGATCACAGAATACAGTAAGAGTAAACAGAAAGGAATCTCCCCGCACCTCCCCCCCCGTTTTCGCCTCGATGACTCACGTTGGCCGTCAAGAACCGGGGGAGAGGTGCGGGTGCGGGGAACGGGGACGCATATTGCGCGTACCTTAGGAGATTCCGGCCTGTGACGAGATACTAAACGCTCTTGTCGGTTGAGTTTCTTCCATTCTTTTCTATCTTCCGCCAACCTCTTGATACGACACTGCTATCACCTTTTCCTTGCTCCATATAGCTTTGCTTTTGCCTTCCTCTTACAATGCAATTAGCACTGTTTATATATTTTAAATAAGAAAAATTACACAATAGCAATGGCGTCATGAAACAAACTTCCGCCCGGAAGAGAGCTACACCAAGATAACAATATATTTTTTAAATTTAGTGGAATACTAAACAAGGTAATTAACTACGCCACGAAGGTCGTGATTATTAAATTATGCCAAGTAATTTAGCAGCCAGCCTTTAAAAGACGTTGTATATACAGGTTGCTTTGTGTCTACGCCCCCTGATTCGTGATTGTGTCAACGCCATTCATCTCATCTTGATGCTGCGCCGGAAACCAACCTGCCTTTGTCTTCCTCATCGCAGATAAACATAGCTTTATACCGGAAACCAAGTGTAGGAGTGAGTAGGTATAACTCAGGAACCCACACTTGCTGCCAAAAGTAGCCACCGCGTAAAAGCGTTTTGAAGCTAGACCTACTCGTAGACGGACTATGCTTATACATTCAACGGTTATTTGTACAATAAAAAAGGGCTATGTAATTCCTTTTGGATACTGGAATTTGAATTGTTACGTTTTACATTAAACAATACTTTTCAAATTAGGGACTAGATCATGTTTTTCGGCTTATATAGGTCGCGAGTTCACAGTTCGGAGCGAACTACTAGTAAAATAATGTGTAATTCTCCTTCGACATTAGTTTGAAATGGAGACTACGTTCTGGCAAGCGTAGCAGGTTCAAATATCAGGCTTATTAGTACCAAAGGTTACCTTAAAGACAAAAAGTCTGGCTTGATATTGGCGTAGGTCCCTCTTAAAAGGTGTAAATGATCTGTAATATCAAATGTTTTTCCACCCTGTTTGCTTGCAAATAAAATTTTTCATTTAATTTTTCATTTCATTTCATTAAAAATTTAGGTACATTTGGTATACGAGTATGTATATAGGTAGTTACTTAATTTACAAATTGACATTATTTTCAATTACATTCTTAATTTATAATTATGACATAACAATGTATTCTCATGCCACATATATAATTTTAATACCAATTTACTTGTATGTTGACGTTTTGGAGAAAATGCTGCAGTGCAGTTTGTTGCCGCTTCTTCTGCACTTGCGCTTAGGAAGCGGCACTAAACTGCGTAACATCGGTCTGCGCGGTACAGCGATCAGACTATAAGTGTCAGTTCACACCGAGACGAGACGCGACGCGACTTAGCGCGCACTTTGGAGAAATATAGAATTTGTTGTTAAACTTGAAAAAATCTCACTCTTTTTGTCAAGTAAACAAGTTCTATATTTCTTCAAAAGTACGCGCTGCATCGCGTCGCGTCTCGGTGTGAACTTACCCTAACAGTAGTGGGTTGCCGCCGGCAATACTTTGCATGAACTAACTGGACGTAGAAGCACACAAAGTAATTTAGTATCAATAAACTAGGTAGGAAAGTTGATATTGGTACATACCTACTGCATTGCAGATAATTATGTTATTGAAGGGTTTCGTGTTCCATAAACTAGGAAAACACTTTATATATTTGCATAATAACAGTATTACATATAGTAAAACTACAGAAAGGAGGGTCTGTTTAATTAATTAATTAACCATTTCGCAGTAAACATGTGAGGTATTTTTAATCACCGATGAAAAAGAGTGCCTTCTAATTTTTTTGTTACTAACCCTAAAAATGTAATATGATCGATGTGTTGGTCGAAATAAAAAGATCACTGTAACAAATAATTTATAGGAACATAAGGAATTAAAAGCACTAAAAATTAACAAGGAAATTATTGTACTTTTAATTCAAAAATATTTATAGTTTACAATAAAGTTCTAAGTGACAAAAACAGTAGTTAATTCTAGAAATCCAAGATGGCCGCTGTTTTGTGGACCCATTTCACTGTTTGTCTGCTGACTTCCTTTGAAGTCACGACCGGCAGATTACAATAGCTGTACAAAACGTATTTCAGCATAAAATGGTTTTGTGAAACAATAAAACGAAGAGATCTAGTTTGGACATTTTTTTGCGGTCAGTATCTGGTTATTGTTTATTACGCCAAACGTGGCCTTTGGGTTTTATGATCTTGGACTTTGTCTACCCCGTTAGGGACATGGTGATGCATCTGTATCAGCGTCTGTTTGCTGATAAGATGATGCTGAAGCCGGCTAGTATCTTATCACTCTTTTCATTCCTTTTTCCACCCACTGTCACGCTTAAAGTGGCTTTTGGTATCTTACTCTGTCTAGAAATACAAGATGTTGAATTCTGTGTTGAAGTATCGACCGTCTAGATTACAACATCATAAAATGTTAAAACCAATTTCAGCATACCTAAAACTAAAATGTTTTTGTAAAACAATTAAACAAAGAGAATCAATTTTGGACGCTTTATTGTGTTCAGGTTAGTTTTAATGTTAATTTTATATAAAATATCAAGTTGTTCTTGTGAGAGTTGACTTGATTCCCTTTTTTATTCCACACGCCCACTATCACGACCAATGTTGTATATGTAGGTATCTTCTTCAAATTATGTATATAGTGTGTTACAAATAAATTATTACTAATATATTATTATTTATCTATCTATCTTTGTGAACATGTATATATTTTTTTTAATTGAATTAAAAATACCTGTTTAAGTAATCACAGCACTATTTTCCTGTTCACTGTTCCGGCGGCTATGTTTATTCCTGTACACTGATATGGCCCGCATGGGGTCGTGTTATCTAATTACTATGGGCTGTTAATTAAACAATCTTGTTTGGTGGCGGCGGGTAAAAACAAAATGAACCTTCATTTTGGAAAACTTGATTTTCTGATTTCATTGAACCAGGGACGTTAATTTTCATTTTTATTTTAGGATCTTCCCTGCTATCCGGGTGAAAATTACCAGCTGTTTTTCTTCCCACGCAGAATGGGCAACAATCTGAATCATGCCAATAGGCGATGTGGCTCACTAGCCACATCGCCTATTGGCATGATTCAGATTGTTTAGTACGGAACAGGTCACTAGACTCACTAGTCTAGTGACCTATTCCGTACTCAACTACTGCCGCGGTCTGCCGCGTAAGGCGGTGATCCGCACACCGTCGCGGAGCGCGGGGCGGCAGATTTTAACATTGTATGCAAGTATCTCTGTTTGTATAGAAAACACGCCTAGTCCAATCTAAGAATCCAACACACTGAAAACGCGTCAACGCGCGGAAGCGTCAGTTTGTTGAACCGCGCTTCGCGGCGGAGCGCGGTGCAGTGGGTTCACCGCCGACAGAGAGACGTGATAGGTATGTGTGTGTATTGTTAGGTTTCCGTACCCATAAAGTGCCAACGGGACCCTATTACTGAGAATCCGCTGTCTGTCTGCTTGTCCGTCCGTCTGTTACAGCTCTATCTCTTGAACCGTAATAAGTAGACAAATTTTCACCGATTGGTTATATGTATTATTGTGACCGCTATAACAACAAATACTAATTAAAGGAGTAGTCATACAAGAAACGAGATTTTTTCAGCGTTTTAAACCATTGTACGGAGGTACGGAACCCTTCATGTATGAGTCAGACTCGCACTTGACCAGTATTTTTTTACTTTTAACTTTGTTCACTTTATTCTGAATAACTGTACAAGTAAACGAAGCACCTATTACCCTATTCAAGCAGCCATGTTTGTTTTCGTACACTGATATGGTCCGCATGGGGTCGTGTTATCTAATTACCTACTAGGGGCTGTTAATTAAACAGTCTTGTTTGGTGGCGGTGGACGAAATAAAATGATAAATAAATTAAAAATATAAATAAAATAAATACATTTAAGTGCTAGTTTTGTTTTGAGCGTTTAACTTCTAAAATCCAATGTAGGTTTTGATTAACCCCATTTTAAGGTCGATCTAATAAAACAAACCACTTAAATATAAATTCATTTAGTAAATAAAATTACAAGATAACTTAGAGCCTTATTATAAAATAAATATATATAGTTTTCTCTTATAAATTCGAGAAAACTAAATTAACAGAAACATCAAACGAAATGATTTCTCCCAGATTTATTTACATGAAAAAGGTAAAAGATTCTGTACATAAATAGTGTTCGTCTGATATTCTAATTTTATGTTTATCTGCGTAACAAGATTTTAAAGTGAAAAGAGATCAGAGTCTGAGTTCTTGTACAAATACATACTTATTGTTATTTTAACATTTGCTATACCTGAAAAGGTCAATAAGAAGGACTGTAATTTGTAAGACCACATGTATTGTAAAACTCTTATTAAGCAAATAAAGAATTAAATTGAATTGAATACACAGAAAAGACTTTACCCTTTTTGTTGTTGTTTAATTGTTTTTTTGGGTCAAATCTTGCGAGTTAAATTTGAACGCCTTCCCAATTTCCGATTGAGATGAAATTGTGTGTGCTAATGCAAATCAGATGATAATGCAATATTATTATGACAAGAAGCTGGTCTGATGATGGAGCCGGAAGGTGGCTATAGGAACCCTGTAATTAAATGACGCAACCCCATCGAGTTTGGGCTTATTACATTGTCTTGATAAGTACTTAAGCCTAACAATAAAAGCATGTACGAAAAGTTTTTTTTTCGAAAATCTTGTATCTTCTTCTTCTTCGTCTAAGCGCGTTCCCGGTTGCATCCTCAGCTGTGCTGCTTCGGAGCCCGGGGTGCACTTTCCTGCTTTTTCGTTTCCAAATATAACATGCATGTCAATGGTCACCCAAGGATGCCAAAGACCTTGCAAAATGGAGAAGAAATAGTTTAAATGATTTGGCTATAGTTTTACGACCGGCTGCCTGCCTGACGTTAACCCACTTTGGGAATGTATTTGTGCGAAAAGTTTTACAACCAGCCGCCGCCCGACGTTAACCCTCTTTGGGAATGCAATTGTAGCACGAGATGTTTGTGCTAAGTCCTTTAGTCGCCTCTTACGATATCTACAGGAAGAGATGGAGTGGTCCTATTCTACTCTGCCGGGAACCACACGGCAAAACAATCTTGTAACTAACATGATATGTGAAGTGAATTCATCGGGTAGCTGCTCCTAGCACTCACCCAAACGATGATCGCCTAAATCGGTCGAAACCTGGTTGGTCTTTTCGACTATATTACAACAGTAATCATCTAAATAATACAAAATCTATTTAAGTATATTGATTGTTTTGTTTCTTATTTCATCCACTGAGGCCTTAATCTCAAACCACTAACCAAATATATTAGTATCGTTTATATTTATTTGGTTCCCGGAAAAGTAGAATAGGACCATTCGAAGTCTTCCCAAGGATTTCGTAAGAGGCGATTTAGGAATTATAAACTAAATAGAGCTTAAGTATACTTAGACAACTTATCCTAGCTTGACTTGGCCAAGTAGGCTAAATCCTTTGACTAATTTCTTCCAGGCAACCTCGTTTAAATAGAAAAACCAGTCAAGTGCGAGTCGGATTCATGCATGAAGGGTTCCTTACCTCCATACAATGTTCAAAAAACTCGGAAAAAAAACACTTCACTTGTATGACGACCCCCTATAATTTTCAACTTTATCTTATATTTAGTTTGTTGTTATAGCGGCCATAGTAATACATAATCGGTGAAAATTTCAAGTATCCAGCTATTACGGTTTAAGAGAAAGAGTCCTAAGACAAATTGCCGGACAGGCTGACAGGCGGACATATGAAAGGAGGGAAAGACGGACAGACAGCAGAGTTTTAGTAATCCGTTGGCATCCTTGGGCACGGTACCCTGAAGTGTGACATACCTACAATATAGATCGGTTGAAAGGTTTAACCCTCGCAACATGAATGTTCATGTCGGCACGTAAGAATAAATATTCATATGAATCTCCATATCCCTTATCACAAAGGATCACGGCCTTTTCATTTTCTTCATGCCTCACCTTTGAGGCTCGCATTTAAATTTAATTCTCATTCCTTTGCTAATCTTTGAGTTTCCGAGGTCAAACGTTTTGTTTTACTCTTAGACTATGTAATAAACTAGTACTAAACGTAGTAAACTATTCACCCTTCTCGCTCTCACGGGTATCGTAAGGCTTAAGGGAGGCATAGGCAACAGGTCGCAGAATAGGCCTAGAATTTTTTTTACTGTGTAAAAAGACTTTGCTAGCCGTGTGGTTCCCAGAGGCCTAGAATTTTTTTTACTGTGTAAAAAGACTTTGCTAGCCGTGTGGTTCCCAGCAGAGTAGAATAGGACCACTCCAAGTCTTCCCGTGGATGTCATAGAAGGACCTCTCCAACCCCTCTGGCCAGCGTGGAGAGTATTGGCCAAAACCTCTGACTGCTCGCTGCTGATAGCAGTATGATCGATAGCTCACGAAACGTGTGCGAGTATGGTTCCTCCCCACAGACACCTAGCGCATAGCGCACCTGCTTTCCTGTCCCGGGCGCCCTACCACCTGCACCCTGGAAGATTTACTTGTGGCTAATGATAACGCCGTAGAAGTGGCTCTCAACTTGGCTGACAAAATATAGACCAAAAAAGACCATCGACACGCAAAGAAGAAGTACAGAGAGGGTCGTGCTCCTGCAGAGGAGACTGAAAAAACCTGATCATGGCTGATCATGTATACATATACACACATATTATCACGTCTTTGTCCCTAATGGGGCAGACAAAGCCCAGGGCCGTAATCACCGTATGGGCGTGAAGATGGAGAAATAAAATCAAAACAGTTATGAGTTGCGATCATTTACGATCTGCGCTAGAAGAGAAGCAGCTGTTACATACGTTTTCTTTTCTTCAAAATAGAAAGGTTGAGGAAAATTGTATACATGTGGTAATACTAGTGATTCTGTGAGAACAGTAGATCTCACGAGCTCTTATAAACGTGCAAAAACTTTTCCATTTCCTCTGATTTGGTAAAGCCATATCCGTTAACGCTACAGTAAAGGTCCCCCTCCCTCCTCCTCCCTATTTCTCCCCCAATAAAAAATCACGTACGACAAAAAATAATCAAGGAACTTGTGTGCCAACTTTCGTCAAAATCGGTTGAAAAATGCGACCTGTGGAAGAGAACAGACAGACGGACCAAAGTATTTTTAGCCAACCTCGAAACTGAAACGCTTTGCTCCTTCGGTCAAATATACTAGCGGAGTCAGATTATTCTGCAAAGTCAAAGGTACAAGTCGCGCCGTGCGGAGATCGAACCTGGGTTCTTTCGGTTAAGGTGGAGATATAGGCAAATGGCCTTGAAGTGGCGCCCTCATTTGAAATAAATTGTTTACTCGTAAATATGGCGATAATTTCCATATTGCTCTTCGTCATACACTAGATAGCCCTTTAAATTATTTTATGAACCACCGTTGAAAGTATTTACATTAGTCCGTCTAGCTTTAAAACTTGCCTCCGCCAAAATTGGCCACGGCAAGTTTTAAAGCTAGACGGATCACCAATAATAGTTTCAACGGCAGTTCATAAAATAATTTAAAGGGCTATCTAGTGCATGACGAAGAGCAATATGGAAATTATCACCATATTTACGAGTAACAATTTATTTCACACTTCAAGGCCATTTGCCTATATCTTCGCCTTAAGGGCCCAGTCTTTATTTTTAGTGATTTTGACTGCTTTTTCGGAGCTGATTGGAGCCAAACTATCTTAGTAACTATGTTAAGATATGTTAAATTCAAGTTTTTTAAGTATTAAAAAAGTGAATGAGACTTTATTGATTTTCATTGTAATAGTTTGTTTAATTCCAAATAACCTGAGACGTGTTTCAATTTTTCGCGGTGCGCGACGTTCATGTCATTGTTGTTTACACGAAATTTAAACCATAAAGTTGTGTATAAATTACAGAGAAATAAAGACAAAGAAAAATCCTAAAAAGTGAATGAAAATAATTTTAGTGTTTTATTTAATTCATTCAAAAACTTAGTTAAAATGGTTAAACTTTGAAGAAAATAATAAGCGAATACGTCGTCGGATTTCTTGCGCATACGACTGAGTTAAAAATAAAAAATACACATATATGAAGATTGATTCATGTTTAAACACGTACAATAAAAAAATAAAATATTTTTTTTTTGCAAAAAGATAGAAAAATTTAAAGTTCTCCGAAATTCTCAAATAAATATGGGGACGAAAACGCTCATAAGGCAGACTGCTTGCTGAGCTTCTGAATTCGTCGTTCCAGGGTGCATGTACAATACAGCGCAATGCGTATGTTTATATAGAAAATATAGATTCGGTTGTTCAATCAAAAATTCCCACGGTCGAAGACTGCAGTCTTAAATGTTGCACTTACGCTACACCACTTTCGCTTCTTCTTTCCATCTTTTTAATTACTCGATCTAACTCACATCGTCCACTCTAATTCAATTTGTCCGACGTTCGTATTATATTAAAGCTTGTTATCGACGAACGGATTTCATTCGCTACAAATTATTTTCTATTGTGGCGAATATTTCTGTTTTCGCTTTTGTGACCGCGTTTTGGATGGTATTGGAAACCAACGATGGCTTTTTGTGGATTTTTTTGAAAACACTATCAATCGAAACTTTGGCTTACATATCTGTGCTATTTTTTGCGTTATCAAACTTTGTATAAATAAAATAATAAATTGACTGAAAGTGGGTGTAATCAATGACAAGTAGCATTATTTTGTGACGTTTTATTCTATTACCAGTACCAAATAATTTATTTTTGACCCATTAAAATACCCAATTATCTCCAATCGTATAACTTACAGTGCTGCCTTCCATCATCAACGTCTGTCTTCTTTATCAGCATACAACAGTCCACTGCTGGGCAAAAAGCCCTTTCCAATAAAGGGATGATTTTCCCATAATCACCACGCTGGGCAGAAATTGGTGATAGCAGTAGATTGTATTAAGTCGTTCAACAGAGGACGCTGCTGTTCAAACCCTGTTACCTATCCTCTGTTATCCCTCTATCGTTAACCTATTTAAGTTCCTTTGTAAGACTTCTACACTTCTACTAAGATCACCACGCTGCATGTACCCTATTAAAACCTAGGTATATACTCTTTTGGATTCACGGGTCTTTTCACCCCGGCCCTTTGAGAGGCTTGCATGGGGATACAGATCCAACACCCTAGAGAAGTGGATGTAATGTGGAACTTCCTGCCAAAACCCATTCTTGGATATACCGATGAAAGTTATACCCTGGAATAGGTAGGAGAAGGATCTATTGCAAGAAAAGGGAATGGTTCATGGGTTATGGAATGAGGTTTGGGTGGACGTACGACCATAGTCCTTATTAATAATAAGTAAGAGAGACGTAAGAGTAATAACTCTTTTTACTACGCAGACAGACGGTGGCATATTTATTTTATTTACTTTATTTATTTATTTATTTACAAAATTCATATACACAACATACAAACAAAGGAATGTACAAAGTAAGAAAATAGAGTACATAGGTACTGCTATTTACTTTATTTTATTTATTTAACTTTATTACAAACGTAATAGGCGGACTTAAAGTCATAGGCTTTATCTACCAGTCAACCCACTGGTGAGGCATATTGGATATAAAATGCTAGTCCATAAGATGAGATGGCATAAATTCGTTACACGGAGGATGCTTTTGCTTGTTCCCCGTAACCTGTACTCGTATCTACCTTAGTCGCCTCTTACGACACCCGTGGGAGAAGATAGGGGTGGTGACAAATTATATTCTGGTCTGACGGCTATCATGTAGTGATGTGCCGTTACCGGGAACGTTCCCGTATTTCTAGGGAATGTTACGGAATATTGGATATACGTTTTTGTATTATAACCATATCAAGTAATGCATTTACTATAGTAAAATATATTTACAGTGATAAAAAATATGTCTGATAAATAAAATTACAAGTTTCCCTGACATTTTCATTTTTTGGGAACATCCCTGCGAACGTTCCCGGAAATCTGTGGAACGGGAACGGCACATCACTACTATCATGAACATTTGTACAAAATTAATTCCAAAGCCAACTCTCTATCGATATAGCTTCAAATTTCGGTGAAAATTATTTTGAATTTCCGAACGCCGGCATCCAATTCGTTGCCGAATGGTTCGCCGCTGAATACGAGTCTACAATATTGTATGCGTACGTAGAATTAGGCGGTAGAGAGGAATGTTCATATATGCGGAATTTTACATTTGATTATACAATTGAACTGTATCGTGCCAGTTGAAGCTAGTCAACATATTCCAGGACACTTACAGCTGTGGAGGTTAATTATTATAGATTGTATTGTAACTGTATGTACCACAAAGTAAAAATATGTATTTAAACCTACTTGTAAAAGGGAGGTTCTATGTTCGGCTGTATTTAAATTAGCTACAGAAATCTGCTAAGCTTAATGACGTCCTTAGTCTTCTAGTAATAAATAATAAAAAAAAGAATTCCTAATTTGATAAATTTTATTATCTGGTTTTAATTTAATTTTAATTGAACGAATAAATAAATCCCTAATTTAGAATTTTATTAGGAATAAACATAGGTAAATTAAAAAAAAACAACACTTAACTAAAACTAAATTATAATTTATATCTAAAATTAAATTAAAAAACTAATAGTGAGAAAATTTCTGGAAAAAGCGTCACATCGAGAAAACGTGCCCAAAATTCAGGCAGCATTCTCCCGTTGGATAGCTAAGTTAAGCGCCCGTTGGGCGAAGAAATGTTGTTGTGGAATGTGTTACAACTCTTTTTTGCTTTTGCAACCCTAGGCACCTACAATTTCAACTCCAAATGGAATGAAATAGTAATTGTCGACCACATTCACATATTTCCTTTTTTTACCACTAAGCTCTTAAATAAGAAGAAGAAGAAGAAACATTAGGGGTCCCACCCAGCCCAGTATTGTTCGTATAGAAAGAGTTGTTAATAATAAAGTTATGATAATTTTAATTTTTTTTAATAATAATAATTTGACGACCTCTGTGGTGTAATGGTCAACATGCTAGTCCACCAATCTGGAGGTTCTGGGTTCGATCCCCAGCCAGGGCAAGTTGGAAAAGGGCCTTTTTCAAAGTGTCCTGGGTCTTGGGTTTTTATCAATATATGTTTTTATTATAAAATATAGTATCGTTTCGTTGAGTTAGTATCCCATAACACAGGTTTAATAAAAAACCTTACTTTAGGGCTAGCTCAAACTGTGTGATATGCCCTTAAAAAAAAAAATATGTTATTTCGATTGTACATTTACAAACCGCACTGACTTCTATGTTCTTACCGATGCAACAACTATCTGTCATCAACATATTGTACAAAATTAGTTAAAGTCAAAAGGCGGCCTTATCGCAATTGCAATCTCTTTCAGACAACCGAGGTACTTGAAGATTTTTGACGAAAACATGATGACACACTGATAAGGCACAAAGTTAAACAATTAAAAAAATATAAACGAATGATCCGAGTTTGTACGGAAAGCAAAACAATGTTTTCATATTTCAATATATGTTCCTTCGAGAAAGTTATTCAGTATCATGGACAGAATCTATAATTAAAATAGTTTTAGTATATTTTGTTCGGCATTATATAACTAATTAAAGTATAAATCAATACCAAACCCATCGCACCCTATATCTCTATCGATATTGCTTCGAATTTTGGCGAAAATGATTTTGGATATTTAAACGCCGGCATCCAGTTCCTTCGTGAATGGTTCACCGCTGAATACGATCCCATGGTATTTTATGCGTACCACATATCTGTATATGTATATGCGTACGTATAATGCGAAGGGAATGTACGTATAGGTAATTATGGGGAATTTTGTATTTTAGGAAACATTCGAACCGGCTCGATAACTGAAATTTTGGTTAAAACTAACATGACATGTGTAAATTATAAAAATTTTTGGTACTTAATATTAAAATTCTAAAACTGCAATTATTACGAGTCATTAAGGTGAAGGTATAGGCAAATGGCCTTGAAGTGGCGCCCTCATTTGAAATAAATTGTTAACTCGTAAATATGGAGATAATTTCCATATTGCTCTTCGTCATGCACTAGATAGCCCTTTATATTATTTTATGAACCAACGATGAAAGTATTTATATGAGTCCGTCTAGCTTCAAAACTTGCCTCCGCCAAAAGTGGCCACGGCAAGTTTTAAAGCTAGACGGATCACCAATAATAGTTTCAACGGCAGTTCATAAAATAATTTACAGGGCTATCTAGTGCATGACGAAGAGCAATATGGAAATTATCACCATATTTACGAGTTAACAATTTATATCGTACTTCAAGGCCATTTGCCTATATCTTCACCTTAAAGATAAACACACTGTGCCGCAGTTATAATATAAATCTCTCCAGAAATATAAACCTAAGTTTACCCGGTTATGTTAAGTTTATGTTCACACCCATACTTATCCGTAACATATATCTATCTGTATCTGAATCTGTTAGTGGTAATGTATTTTTTTAGCCTAGGTTCTTTACCTCACTGTTGAAAAAATAGGCGGTCAATAGAAGGTTAAAGAAACTTTTTCCCAGCAGTGAGACAAATATCAAAATCGTACCTATTTACCTTGGAGTCGGGTTGAAATTAAAATGAACAGTGACAAAAGTGAAACCGAATTGTGACCGTGGATCGTAGCATTATATAAGATTACAAATTTAATCCCAATGCCCCTTTAGCAAAATGTGCTTCTGATTTAAACGCCTTAAGATGTTTAATTTAGTAGTGGCATTTTAAATTCATATGTGAAAAAAAATCTTTTCGATTTCGCAATTAAGGCGAGATGGGTTCAAAACTCGCTATAATGTGCGTGTTTTTGAAAAATTACTGTAATTAAACTACTACAGTCTATTTATCAAAAAAATTACATAACAATATATAAAACACGTTTGAGCAATTTGGCTCGATAGAAAAAATCACAAACATACCTCTGAATTTGCCTAAATTTACCTTTAAAAAGATAATACTATTTTATACAATCACCTTTTTATACGAAAATTTTACCAAAAAATGTATAATCTACTCGTAAATTACTAGTCGATTTCGCTTCACAAAAAACTATAAACATAAAAAAAAAATCACAGCGAAATATCGTCGAGCACGAGGTTAAGCTACCCCGGGCGAGGTCGCCCTTGGATGGGCGAGGTTGTACTGATGTAAGGCCATTTCGACTACTACTACTTACTTTCGGTGGAAGAAAAACATAGTAAGGAAACCTGCACTCTAATTCCCTAGTGTGTTATAATGACATATGAGCTAGGCTGCCTCAGATACCTTTGGGAAGCTCGCAAACTCTGATACCAATGTTATCTTTTGACATTCCTACTCGATAGGAGAAAAGAGTCTGGAGGATTTCTGTACTTATATACAACGTGTAAATTAATAACGCAAAACCTTTCAGGTGGTACCTCAGCCCATGAAACTGAACAAATTTTGTTCTACAACTTTCACGAAACCCAAAAAAATATTTGAATTTTCATACAAACTGATCAGCTGATCGAATCAATTTGTATGAAAATCCGAATTTTATTTTTGGCATTTTGGGAATGTTGTAGAAGAAAAGTTGTTCAGTTTCATGGACTGAGTTACAACCTGAGGGGTTTTGCGTTATTTCATTAACTCGTTGTAAGTATAGATATAATACTTTGCCAAACTTCATTATGTGATATATATATCCTACATTGAATATTTTTTTTTTACTTTGACTTTGGATCAGACAAAAGGTAAGCGTTTTTAATGATTATGTGGATACTAGTCCGCTTTGCCAAGTCTGCTTGGCATCATATTCGTGGCTTAGTGGCAGTCTTGTGGATTAATTGGGAAACTTCTTGATGAGGGTGCTTTTGGTTTTAAATTAGCTTAAAATAATTCCTGGTTGTGATTTATAACTACAAAATTATTGAATGATACCGTTTTCTAACATAATCCTAATTTGGAATTTTTGACCGTACGAAAATTAGATTTTATGTCTTTTTATTTAGATCAATATTTATATTTCCAAGATGGCTTGGGAAAAAAAAGTTGAATGTACACGATGCTTCTATTTCTCGGAGATTGTTGAAGCTAAAAGAAAAAAGGAAAGGTTTTTAAAACTTACGTCATATTTATGCGTTCTTAGTCCACGTATTTTGTATTGTCAGTCCATATATCTGATTTAATATCAATTCAGTAGTAAGTTGACGTCTTTGGAGATAATGCTGCAGTGCAGTTTGTTGCCGCTTCTTCTGTATAGCGCTTAGGAAGCGGCACTAAAGCTGTAAGTAACGATTTGACGTCCATTTAATAGTTGTTTGTTGTTGTTAAATCAATAGCAAAGTGACTATTGTTAAGATATATTATAAAAATCCTACTATAACAAATATATATTTGAATTGAATTAACGCACTAATTACGCCACAAAAGGCCAAAATATGATTTATATTTAATGGTTTTGGATTCAGCTAACCAAAAAATTATTCATCTATCTAAATTAAATCCATTTCAGTAGCTATCATTGACACTAAAACAACACAATTATAGTTTATCAAAGCGTACATTGCAAAGGCGTAAATGTTTTGGAGCAAACAGAAATAGCGTTAGCAAATAAATGCTGATCGAAATTCCCTTTGAGCCGCACTTTGAAGATAAATACTAGTTAGCTGGCGGTTTAAATAATTTGATTTGCTAAATGCCAATTAGACCCAGATATTCGGGACAATTACTAAGAAATCTTAGGCAATAAATAAAATTAAACAACAGTACTACAAGAAATACGTAATGAATAAATAAATTAATATATAAAACAAATATAAATGAAAGGAAAGTACAAACGAACCTGCTTATAAAATTTTACGAGAATCGGTTGAGAAATGCGACCTGTAGGCGGGACAAACGGACAAAAGCATTTTTAGCCTTTGAAACGGAGACGCCAGAAAAGTTGCGTCTTAAGGCCGTACCTGAATTTTCCGGGGTCCAATGCTGGGCAGCTTCAAAGTATTCTATAAACTACTGTTTACAATTTAAAGTGAGAACGTTAAGCTTTACTACGCACAATTGCGAAAACGGCCACTTTTGGCTAATGTGCGTAGTAAAGCTTAACGTTCTCATTATAAACTATAAACAGTAGTTCATAAAATACTTTAAAGGGTTATCTAGGACTTGGTGGTTGCAAAATTTTAAATAATGTCTCCGTTCTCTTTGAACTGATTTATTTTAAATGGGGGCAGCACTGGACCCCGGAAAATTCAAGTACGGCCTTAATAAGGGTAACGAAAAAGTTTTATAAGACACATTTGTAAATTTTCTGAAATGGCTGTAATAGAATTTTCTTAAAGTTTTAAAACCCCATACCCACGCCATTTTAAAAAAATTCCAAAAACTGATTTGACGAAAGAGTTCTTTATAATTATCGAGGTTGAGGCATGCGACCTGTAGGAGAGAACAAACGGACAGACAAACTGACGGACGTCATTTTTGGCCTATCTTGAAATTGAGACGCTTCGCCCGCTCAGGCAATAAATTAATAAATAAGGACAAATCACACTGATTGAACTAGCTCCAAACTAAGTTTAAACTTGTATTATGGTTTGGGATATAACTCAACGGTACTATATGTTTAAAATAAATAGGTACATACATCAATAAACACCAAATACATAGGACAATTTAATAAACCGGCCAAGTGCGAGTTAAACTCGCATGGAGAGGGTTCCGTACAATTGATTGAAGTCTTATAGGTTTTCCTGTAATCTACAAGCAATGAACTATATTTTGTATTTTTCATTATTTGCTCAGTAGTTTCGGAGATCAGGGGGGGGGGGGGGGGGGGGGGGGGTGATGGTCAATTTTCGTCTTCTTTCGAGATCCTCATAACGAGCCCTTTCATTTGATATATGACACAGTAAGGTTTGCAAAACTTTTTTTTTTAATTTCTTAATTTGTCACCCGAAAATGACCCTTATTTTAAAAAAAAATTTATTTACTTTGCATATATGTGTTTGAGATATACATAAGATTACAACATTCTACCAAATTTCACCTGATTTGGTCCAGTAGATTCGGAGCAAATTGGCTGTGACAGACGGACGGACAGACAGACGCACGAGTGATCCTATAAGGGTTCCGTTTTTTCATTTTTGTACGGAACCCTAAAAAGGCCATTTTCTGTCTTGCGCTGGCTGGAAATCGGCCCCAGAACCTCCAGAATAGCGAATTAGCATGTTAACCACTACGCCACGGAGGTTCTCAAAGCACAATAACTCAAAACACGAGTAAGTATTTTTCCCGTACGCAATATTAGGTATTACTCGTCCCCATACAAAATATATATTAGTGTTACACAAGAAATTGTGACTCCAGCGGTTTAGATTAAATTTTAATAAGTGTACAGAGTAGCGGAAAATTACAGAAATGTTTTGTAAACGCGACAATATTCTCGTAAGTGGTTATTACGTTTTCCGTTTTTGTTAGCAACCGACCTTTTTCGGAAGCGTTTAACGAAATGTTAAAATGTACAAAACTTTTTGCAAGTGGACTATGGCTTAGTGCTTTTTTGATAATTTTACGAAATTATTATATTTTTTGCTGGTTCGGGAAGCAAGCAGCGCCAAAAATCAAATTTGTTAGCACATGAAAGGTTTGAAAATCTTTCTGTTTTAAATAGAGCAGAGCGTTGACGTCATATCGTAGTATTCCTAATGATCTATCTCGTTTTTTTTTTCAGTACAAGCAAGTAGAAGTCTAACAAGCCCCTATTTAATGATCACGTTTCTAGCGTAATGGTGGGTGAGAAGATAAAAAAAGGAATCAAAATAGTGAAGGGTTGCTAGAGGCCAGATCGCCTATTAACATGATTCACAGTTTTGCCCAATCCCACGATCGATCTGCGTTGGAAGAGAAGAGCTGATACATTCAAAGTTTTTTCCTTTCTGCCAAATAAGCACGTAAGTATATATAATATATTTAGGTATATGTAATATTCCATGTCACCCTGAAAGGAGCAAGAAACTCAGGATTTCGAGTGAAATATTACGAGGTAATTGCCCAATTTGAAGTTTAAGCGACAGGCGTTTTGCGCTACAACTTTTTGAGTGCGTACATAGGATAATGTTTTGGTATGATGCAGAACCTTGAAGACCAAAAAGTCTGCACACACACAAATGTCATAATTTGGATACATTTCGGAACCTACAAAATTTACAAATTTACTTTAATTTTAATTTAAATGATTACATATTATTACAATATATTATTATTATCAGTCCACATATTTATATCTGACTTTAATTTCAATTTAAATGTAAGTTGACGTCCTTGGAGAAGGCTGCAGTGCAGTTTATCGCTTGTTCTGCACTAGCGCATAGGAAGCGGTACTTAGCTGTAAGTAACGACATGACGTCAGCAGTTGTGTTAAATCAAAACACTGTGACTATTATTCAGAGTTATTTATAATATCAACCATATCCTACAAAAACAGATATATAAAAGTGTAAATATTACATGCTGTCTTTAAAATAAGTAAGGAATGTAAAAATGAAATCAAAATGTGGGATTCAACAAGAAGAAAAAAATACAATCATTATTAGAATTGTATTGTTTTCTTCTTGTTTGATTTAAATTTTTTAACATGTCTAGCTATTATGGTTTAGGAGATAAAGCCCTGTGACAGATGGACAGATAGATAGACAGACTTTAGGCACGGAACCTATACAGTATATACGTACGTTTTGTATTATGAATTCTTTCAAAAAATCGTCCTGCCGTTGTCGTGACAAAAAAGAAAAACCAGTAAAACCGAAAGCGTTGTCGTACAAACACACTCGTATCGGATTCCGATAGGCAGTCGCTGCGAATTCCAACATTCGGCTGATATTACATCGCTAACTCCGACATGCAGACTACGCGGTGTTTTTCTCTATCTAACACATTTTGAAGATTTTAAAGCCTTTGGGCTTTTTCGATAGTATATAAATGAAGAAAGAATTGTTAAGATGAAAGTTCTTTCTAATGCTAATTTCGTTTGAGTAAAGAAAACAGATACAAGAATCTAGAATCAAGTATTCATTCAGTAATTAGGCGTTTGCAGGCACTTGTACACGTCAATAAAGTGTACATTACGCGTTATGTTTACGTATTATATTTTAATAAAAAAATGCTACCATATATGAATAGAAATATAATAGAAGAAAATAGAATATATAAATACCATACATATATGAATTTTGCTTTTCGCTACAACCACTGCTAAGAAGAAACGCCGAAAGAAACTCATTTACACAGTATTGGTTGCCTACGCGTCAGAAGCGGTTTGTCAGTTTACAAAGATATTATGCCTACAATTTTATTACAACGTAGTACGAGTATATTATTACTCTGTGATGACATCAGGGCCGGATTAACCATGTCGGGGGCCCCTGGGCCCTATATTTATATGGCGTCGAAGGGGGGGATGTGTCTTACAATGGTCTTAAAATTAAGGATGCTCAAGACCGTGCGAAGTGGAGAAGGAAAAGCCGGAAAGCGGACCTCGGGCTTCACAGCATTACAGCTGTGGATGCAACTGGGAACACGCTGAGATGAGAGAGAGAAAGAGAAGGGGGGGATGTGGCTCAAATAAGAAATCACTTTCTGAAATCAGCATGAAAATTGGTTATTTAATGAAGCAGCAATTTATCATTTCAAATATTTGTATGAAGAAAAGTGGAAGCGTAGTGAAGACATCTTGCTATCTCTTTCGTACCCGCGATACCTAATGGCAGTAACGTCTCAAGCGCAGTATGTGCATCCTTTTTCTGTTAGCAGTTTTCTTTTCCACATGATTTGAAAGGCTTATAATCTTTATTATTTTTGTTTTCATTTTCGTGTTTCTTTACTTTTAATATGGTTAATAAAATAAAATAAAAAATAGTAAAATACTAAAATTCTTGATGTAATCGGAGTTCCTAAATGAATGATCTGTTAGATGTGACATTGACATAGGTGGAGCTAGTATGTAAATAGGGGATTAGACGTAATCGTATGTTAAATTGAAAAGTTCTCGAAGTATGTAACTGAAAGAGTTCGCAAACAATACTAGTTCGTTTGACTAGAAGCGTTTGAAATATGACGCTGGAGGAGAATAAAAAATAAAATGGACAGAAAAAGTAACAAACGAAAAGGTATTAGAGAATGTGGGAGAAACGGCAAATATTACAAAGCATAGAAAACAGAAGAGGGAAAATGTTCGGTCATCTGTTACGACACGATGCGTTCTTTAAAACAATAATTGAAGAAATTGCTCCTTTTGTCTGGAGAAGGAAAAGCCAGAAGAAGATATTTGATCAAATAAAAGAAGAATTAAATGTGAAAACATACAGAGTGACTTTTTAACGACCTCCGTGGCGTAATGGTTAACACGCTAGATCGCTAATCCGAAGGTTCTGGCTTCGATCCCCAGCCAGGGCAAATTGGAAAATGGCCTTTTTCAAATTGTCCTGGGTCTTGGGTGTTTATCTATATACGAGTATGTATTTATCATAAAATATAATATCGTTGAGTTAGTATCCCATAACACAAGTTTAAAACTTACTTTGGGGCTAGCTTAATTAGTGTGATTTGTCCCTAAATATATTATTTATTTATATTATTATTTATTTTAAACACCAGCCAAATTTTTGGAGCAAGTTCAGTCCATGATACTGAACTACTTTCTATATAAAAAGTTATTAAGAATCGATAAAAATTTTTCGTCTACCCATACAAAATCCGTTCGGTCAGCCGAACGGATTTTGTATGGGTAGACGTGCTGATTTGTATGGGAAGGCAAATTTTTATTTTAGTTTTTCTTCAATTCTTATTACGGAAAATAGTTCAGTATCATGGACTGAACTTGCTCCAAAAATTTGGCTGGTGGTTAAAAAGTCACCCTGCATAAAGAGGTTAAGAACATGGCGGAGGAAAGAGAGACATGGAAAGAATTTGTGAAGAATACTTAAATCCATATGCCAAAGGAGTTGTTGCACAAATGTATGGGGAGCCGGCTAGGTCAGTGAACACCTACCTGAAATTTGCATTTTTGGGTCGGTATCAATACTTAATAAGTAAATCCGATAAATTTGAAGCCTTTCTATTGTACATTTGGATCAAAATATTGTAATTTAAGGTTAGGTAAGTTCCGCCAAAATTGCCGACACCTATTATGTCAACTGGCTTGATATTGACAGTAACTGCGAGTGACGTTTAAATCAGGTTGCGTACGTATAGGCGCCATCTCAGCATCGCCATTATACGATAAAGCGATTTTAAATGTATTTTTGTACACTACTAAGACACGAAAATACAAATATATGATGGTCTTAATCGGTTTATAATATTTTTACTCATTTTTGGGGAAGTGTTCATGACCTAGCCCGTTGTGCAACATCCCCTTTTTTCAGTCCAATCCTTTTAGTGGTTTCGGCGTGAAAGCGGCACGAACATATACACATTCCTACATTTATTAATAGACCGAGTGAGCGAGGCGTCTTAGTTTTGAGTGGCCAAAAATGCTTTTATCCGTCTGTCTGTTCTAGCCTACAGGTCGCAATTTTCAACAGATTTTGACGAAAATTGGCACACAAGTTTCTTTATTTATTTAAATTGTATGGTCGATCGCGATTTTTGATTGGGGAGTAATAGGAGTGGAAAACGAAATCTTTGATGTTGCGTTATTTATTAACGGACTTCAATGAAATTTGAAAGGCACTCATTCTACACAAGATGTAGCAAAAAAAATCCAAAACGGGAGAGTTGAGAGGATAAAAGGGGTGAAGTCTGATAAAGAGTGAAAAGGCATTTTTTGAGTCTGCGTGTAACACCTTAGACCTCATCTTAGCTACTCATCAGGCTAGATAGAGGTCAACCGCACTCAAATCTCTAATAAAAAATAGCTTTATATATTTAAAGATTTCACTGAAATGGCTTTGCTAAGCCAGGGGAAAGTGTGTCGGTTATTGTATGGTTATAAGAGCTCGCGAGGTCTACTGTTCTCACAGAATCACTAGTAGGATTAACAACAAATTTCAGCTTTTAGTTTACTTTGATTACAACAATAGATTTTATCTATTTAACAAATCATTTAATTTCATCACCTTTCAAATGACAACTTAAATTCCTAATGTACGTAATTCTTGATGTAATCGCCCGTCCTAAATGAATCCGTTTTCGGCGCCTCCTATAACAGATTACTGTTAGATTTGACATAGACATAGGTGGGGCCATTATGTAAATAGCGGATTAGACGTACTCGTTTGTTGGAGCGACGCAATTGCGTGAAAAGGGTGCGATTGGGTGTCGGGTGTCCGACACCTTAAAAGTTAAGACGAATTTAGAAACTCGGTAGGAATTTAGAAAATAGATCTTCTAGAATTCGCATATAACATAACTTGTAAATTTATTGCACCAGGCAGCAGCCAGGTGAATTGGAAACCATAAAAGGCAGAGCGGACCTGGATCAGAATCGACGCAGCAAGATCGGAATCGAAATCCATGGAAGAGATGAGAATAGAGAGAGAAAGAGGGATAAAGAAACAAATAATAACCCAAATCTCTGTAAAGTTATTATTTGGCGAAGGAAAAGACTAATGTGTCTGCCATTGTTTAATAGATTTTAGGGTTACGTACCCGAAGGGTGCCAACGGGACCCTATTACTGAGACTCCGCTGTCTGTCCGTCTGTCCGTCTGTCACAGGGCTCTATATCCTAAACTGTAATAGCGAGACACCTGAAATTTTCACCGATTATGTATAACTGTGGCCGCTATAACAAAAAATACTACAAATAAAAAAAAATTGAAAATTAAAGGGGTTGTCATACAAAAAACGTGTTTTTTCAGCGTTCTAAACTAGATCTTTGTAAAGGCATTAACAAGATACTTGAATTTTTTACAGATTATGTACTACTATAGCCGCTATAACAACAAACACTAAAAATAAAAAAATGCTAAAAATTTAAGGGGGTCGTCATACAAAAAACGTGTTTCTTCAGCGTTTTAAAACATTGTACGGAGGTACGGAACCCTTCATGTACGAGTCCAACTCGCACTTGCCCGTTTATTAAATAGAGTGGGTAAATGGCGGATTACTGCTTCTCCTTTTTTTCAAGTACGTGTCTTTAAAAAGTTGCAATAGGGGTCAATATAAAGAAGAAAATTACCATATTAAATTAAGACAGTATATCGATGTTTTAACATTGATTGCTGTAGGTTTTATAACAATGCAAATTCAATTTTACGTGATGTAACAATGAAAGACTTACCGAATGCTGATTTTTTTAATGGTAAAATTAATTTTAATGATATATATGATATATATATATATATATATATATATATATATATATATATATATATATCTTTGCTGTTTTCATTAGAAACAGCATAAAATACCTTAGAAAATGAATCTATACTATAATATTATAAAGCGGAAGAGTTTGTTTGTTTGTTTAATCGCGCTAATCTCAGGAACTAATGGTCCGATTTGAAAAATTCTTTTTTTGTTGGGTAGTCCATTTATAGAGGAAGGCTTTAGGCTATATAACATTCCGACAACCACGCGAACGAAGTCGCGGGCACAGCTAGTCCTTAATAAAAATTTATAGAGTAGACTTCGCATCAATCTTATGAGATGAATAATAATATTTCAAACCTTAAGTATTACTAACTCCGAACATGTAACATAATATGATTAATTAAACAGAGAGCGAAGCCATTCCGACCCTTAACTTGCCGTAAAATGGGTCATTATTTCGCAGCAAGCAGTGTTGGATGCGTTGGGTATGGTAGTAAAACGGACTGTCATTTGGACTTTAAACTATTTTGATTACGCCTTAAATCTTTATCCCACATTAAGTATCATAAGTCAGAAGTAGGTCGTTAAAACACCAAAAAGGAGACCTAAAATACATTCTTCTTTTTAGGGTTCCATACCTAAAGGTTACCAACGGAACCCCATTACTGAGACACCGCTGTCTGTCCGTTTTTCTATCACAGAGCCCTATCTCTCGAACCGTAATAGCGAAAGACTTGAAATTTCCACTATGTATTACTGTGGCCGCTATAACAACAAATACTTAAAATATACCGCAACCCTATCGTCCCCCTTTATCGTCATACCCCCGCACCCCTGCATTCCGCGAGCGAGGACTCATTTAAGCGGTTTAACTACGAGTATAATCGTATCTACTCTGCCATCGCAGCAGCAGACTGTAAGACAGGCTAATAAAAAAAATACTTTAGTCATCCACCCTTCTTAGAATATAGTTTGTTGCACGAGATTTTTGAGCTTAGTCTTTTGTTGCCTCTTGCGACATTCACAGGAAGAGATGGAGTAGTCCTATTCTAGTCTTTTCTAGTCCAGAAACCACAAATTTGCAAATTGATAGCCTTTTAACAATCTAGTTAACAAAGGCAGCATACTCGTAATAGACTGACACATTCTATATCGAGCCTCCTATTCGTTAATTACTTCAGTATCCGGACTACCAGGTCAGGAGGTGACTTGAGTTCGTTTATAATATTCTGAGACCTAGATTGCGTACAAATTGTGTCTGCATAGTGAACGGTATGAATTTAGTAGTGTGATCACGGAGGAGACAACGGCAGAGACTTATATTTATAACAATATGGCCGTTTATAGTGTTAGGTGCATGAACATTATTATTTTTAACTTAAAATGTACCAACTGCTTCTCTTTTTACGTAGAACGTAATGATGCGCGCAGAGAATGGGCAAAAATACGAATCATGCTAATAGGCGATGCGGCTAGCAACATATCACTATTTTAATATCTTTTCCACCTTTTCATCCAACATCAATGTAATGGTCAACAAGCTAGTCCGCCAATCCGTGGGTTCTGGGTTCGAACCCCAGCCAGGGCAAGTTGGAAAATGGCCTTTTTTAAAATTATCCTGGGTCTTGGGTCTTGGGATCTATATATGTATTTACTTACTATAAAATATAGTATTATTGAGTTACTATCCCAAAACACAAGTTTCAAACTTAGATTGGGGCTAGCTCACTCAGTGTGATTTGTTCTTATATATTTATTTTTTATTTTATTTATCACGCTAAAAGTGGCCTTTTGGTCTTGCAGCTATGGGCTCTGCTTGGAGCCACACGACCCAAAATGCTCTGTCTGCCCCATTAGGGATAAAGGCGTGATAGTATATTTTGTATTAAGCCATTCGAGTTAAACAGAATAATTAATTCCTTTTTATTTTCTCAATTTACAATTATGAAGCAAACATTTGTTCTAAGCAAGCTTAGTCTCCCTATTTACGTCCTCTATAGTGTGGTCAAGTAATGCAACTGCCCGAGTTCCTGAACTGAGTTAAGTTTGACGTCAAAGCAGTAATTTAATACCGTTCGACTACCACCTGTATGTAGCCATTGTTCTAAGATAACAATATTGAATTATACTGCTGCTTATACTGCACACAAAATATACTGTCCAGTATGTGTCCAGTCCATGATATTGAACAAATTTCCCCAAGGAAATCTCTTCTTCTTAATCTAAGCACGTTCCCGGTTGCATCCTCAGCTGTGCTGCTTCGGGGCCCGTGGTGCGCTTTTCCGCTTTTTCCTCCCCAAATATGACATGCACATCATAGTCACCCAAGGATGCCAAAGAGCTTGCGCAGTGGAAAATAAATTGCCGGAACAGTTAAAATGATTCAGCTGTAATTTTACGACCAGCCTCCTGCCTGACGTCAACCCTCTTTGAGAATGTATTCGAAAAGTTTTATAACCGGCCGCCGCCCGACGTTCACCCCTCCTTGGGAATGCAATTGTAGCACGAGATGTTTGTGCTTAGTCCTTTAGTCGCCTCTTTCGACATCCACAGGAAGAGATGGAGTGGTCCTAATCTGACCCGGAACCACACGGGGGAATTCAAATTTCCCCAAGGAACATTATAGTGAAATACGTATCTTTCGTTCTTAATATTTTATTAATGGTACTTTTCTAGACTTCTAGGTACTTATGTGACTTATATATAAGTAGATATATACTGCGATTGCCATGGCGTATTTGTCACCACGCTAGTACGCAATTAGGAGGTTCTGAATTCCAACCCAAGCCAGGGCAATTGGACAATGTCCTTTTTCAAATTATCTTAGATTTTTATAAATAGATAGGGACGGGAACCATCACTTTATCGCAAACTTCAACGATTTTTATTCCCAAAAAAACTATTCGCCGATCTTAGGTCGTAGATATTTTATAAAAAATTCAAATTTTGTTAGACAAATTTTATAAGTAGAACATTGGTATACAGGTTAAATTTGTACCCCGCTACATTGAAATCTTGGAATTAGAACAATTAATAGGACACAAACTGTAAGAAAAAAAAGTTACTATTCGTCAATTCTTTTTTTCCCATATTTCTAATAAATGGTTAAACTACTGACTTTACTATACGAGCGGCCGTTTCCCTCCCCGCTCCCCGGCTGCCGCCCGCCACGAGCCCGGCAACGAGCAGTGATATTCAAATGGGAGATTTTTGGTATACATTTGTCGGCTGATATCTTTGGTTTTTATTATGAAACAAGATACATATGACAGAATACGTATTTTTTATTTCGCATAAAAATATAGATATGAGGTTCAAAATCACCTTGTGTGTTTATTATTGGCAGACATGATAAACGTTTTTATATATCTATACGAATTCTGCTATAAAACTACGCTAAATCACAATGTAATACCAATATTTAAATTACCCCTGCCCTGTTGTGCCAACTAATTGTGTTTGTCATCGATAGTGGATAATTGCACAAACAAAGATGGCGGCATAATGATACTCGTATGCACAACAGCACACGCAGTGCGATAGTAATTAATGGGAATGTGATGAAATTTTACTAAACGGAGCCGGTTAATTAATGTTCCCATAATTGTTAGTAACATATTTTTATTACAAATTGCTAGCTGTCATCAAAAAGGTAATATGTACAAGTAGAGGAGACACCACATATACCTATTTTGGCCCGTTCAATTGTAGCTATCTCAAAAAATTAACTTAGTCACAAGCTAGCTCTAATATGCCTACTTTCGACAATTTATAAGCAAAAACGATACAAAAACATGGCAAACATAATTAAAAATGCCTGGATTTGTGTGACATACTGATGAATAATTCAAGCTACACGGCAAAGTGTAAATGTAGGGCAGTTGAAAGTATCATTGGAACCACCAAAAGTGGTCACTTGTGGCCAAAATACGTTTTTGAAAGAAAAAGCACATAACATAAGCAAAATAATAAGCCTTATCAAAATGTTTATATGTAATCAATCACTTATAATATAGGTAATAAAACAATTTATTTAAACTGATGGCGCCGCTTCTGCAATTTTTCTAGTCGTAAAAGTAATACGTGCAACTATCAAATCCTAGTGATTTATGAAATAAGTAAAATGAGGAGGGTCGCGCTAGAATGTGCGTAGCGTGCGACTCGAATTAAAATATTTGGTGACAACGGGTCTGCCCTCTTATGGTGAAGTGGTAGCATAAGTGGCGCCCTCATTTGAAATAAATTGTTTAAAACTAAATATGGTGATATTTAAAAATTTGATTTGTATCAATGTCATAAAAGACCTTCTAACTATTTTATTAATAAGCTTTGAAAGTAATACTGAAAACCCTTTTCAAAACTAGACGGACTATTAGTAATAATTTCAAAGGTTATTCATAAAATAGTTTGTAGGTCAATTTTTGATACGAAACCACAATGTAATTGCCATTAAACCACAGCATGAAAATTGGTTATTTGATGAAGTAGCAAATTATAATTTCAAATATTAGTGCAAAGATGCATGCATACATGCATGTCAATGGTCACCCACGGATGCCAAAGACCTTGCAAAATGGAGAAGAAATAGCCGAAACAGTTTAAATGATTTGGCTTTAGTTTTACGACCGGCCTCCTGCCTGACGTCAACCCTCTTTAAGAATTTATTTGTGCGAAAAGTTTTACAACCGGCCACCGCCCGACGTTAACCCACCCTCCTTGTGAATGCAATTGGAGCACAAGATGTTTGTGCTTTCTTTTAGTCGCCTCTTACGACTTACACAGCAAGAGATGGAATGGTCCTATTCTGACAAGGAACCACACGGGGGGATATTCTATAAGTACCAATATATTAACATCCTTACCAATACAATATTATATTATTAAAATATTTTAACTAAACCAATTATTACTTTCAATCAAACCAAAATTAATGTTCAAACTTTTGAATATTCAAAGTGAAACTCATTTAAACAATTTTGTACACAAATAAGCCTATAGCTTTAGATTTTCCATGTAATTCCCTCGGGCCCTTATTAGTCCATTACCGTAACACCTCGGCGGATCATTAAGAAATATAACGCCTTAATTAATTAAAAGCTAGACTCCTTTATAATGTTAATGCCTGTTTTACTACTTTTGAGAACAGCTATCGCACGAAACATGAAAGGTATAGAAGTAATTTTTTATATTAAAATTGTAAAAGATGTTTAGTTGTCTGTAAAATAAGATTTTGAGAGATTTGTGCCATGTGGTTCCCGGCAGAGTAGAATAGGACCACTCCAAGTCTTCCCGTGAATGTCGTAGAAGACGACTTGGGAAACACAAGCCACACAAAGCTTAAACATATCAATGAGACCTCTCCAACCCTTCTGGCCAACGTGAACAGTGTAGGCTAAATCCTCTGATTGCTCTGGTTTTGGTAGTACAGAGAGGGTGGTGCTCCTGTAGTAGGGACTTAAAAAGACCTGATGATGATGATGAAAATAAGATTTCTTATAACTTTTTCATTGCACCAACTGAATATAACAATAATAAAAATTAAATTTAAAATACAGTAGGCAGAAAGGCGGGCATAAGCCCCACAAGGGCGGGCGTAAGTGATAACACTTAAGCGATCTCGTCCAGCCAATTTTTGGGTAAATATTGACTACTAAAAATATGGGGGGGGGGGGGGTTAGTGCAGTTTGAGTAGTACAAGTTTTAAATGTATAAGCGTAGGTATATAAAATTTTATAATAGGAGTTCATTATTATTATAATATATAAAAATGCGAGTCTGTCTGTCTGTCTGTCTTTCTGTCCGTCAGTCACAGGGCTCTATCTCTTGAACCGTAATAGCTAGACACTTTAAATTTTCAGCGATTATGTACTACTGTGGCGGATATAACAACAAATACTACAAATAAAAAATAGTTAAAAATTAAAGGGGGTCGTCATACAAGAAACATGTTTTTTTCAGCGTTTTTAACTTGATTTTGATAATGGCATTAACTAGATACTTATAATTTTTACCAATTATATACATAGTAATACTACTATGACCACAATAACAACAAATACTAAAAATAAAATAAAGTTAAAAATTAAAGGGGGTCGTCATACAAAAAACATGTTTTTTAGCGTTTTCAAACATTGTACGGTGGTACAGAACCCTTCATGTATGAGTCTAACTCGCACTTGCCCGTTTATTTTAATTACATAAAGGTATTGTATCCCACTGCTCGGCAAAGGCATGAACATACACAAAAGTAAACCAAAAATCGTGGTAAGTCATATGAAAAGAAGCCAG
Organism: Acrobasis repandana; assembly: GCA_963576875.1. Lineage (NCBI taxonomy): Eukaryota > Metazoa > Arthropoda > Insecta > Lepidoptera > Pyralidae > Acrobasis > Acrobasis repandana. Next base: position 21,313,709 of record OY756222.1, read on the forward strand.
TGGAGAAAAGAATAAAACCGGCCAAGTCCATGTTGGACCAAGTGCAGTGTAGGGTTCCGTAGTTGCGAACGATAGTAACTAAAGAAAGAGTTTTAAAATCCCATTTTAGGTGCAAGGAAAATTATTATAGTATACTAGCTTTTGCCCGCGGCTTCGCCCGCGTAGATTCAGGGTATGAAAAATAGATGTTGGCCGATTCTCAGATGCTCACAAAATTTCATGAGAATCGGTCAAGCCGTTTCGGAGGTGTACGGGAACGAACATTGTGACACGAGAATTTTATATATAAGATTACGATATGATTGCGTTATGGTGGTTATAACACACGAAACGGAATTTCAGCCCGAGCGAAAGCGAGGGCGTAAGGAGCTGCGGGTGTTTAACCAATATTCGCACGTATATCTTACGACGTTTTTCAACATACTTGCGAGGGAAAATACCTAATAAACTGATATTTTTGATTTTCAATAAACTCAACCATAAAACTTTGATGTTCACTGATGCACACTCTTGCTTTCCCGCCGTTTTACTTTTTTAAATCAGCAGGGCGCGCGGCCTACTGGACGATGCCGCGCGACACGCAAATTCGAAATTTGAAAAAAAAACCTATTTGAAGCGTATGTAAGATACAAAGATAAATATTGAAACAACGAAGACGTTCGATGTCTGATTTATTCTTTTTCTTTGTCTAACCTTCACCTTGTGTTATCTAACTATCTCGCTCACACACAACTGTCAAACTTTCTTACTCTCTCATTCATACTGGATTTACCATTAATTCTGTCCCTTTCTTTCGCAATAGCAAATCGTGAGTTATAGAAATATTACTTCACTATTTGCGTTTCTAACACACGCGTGTTTTATAGGCTGCTTTATATATCTAAAACCGGTGAATTTAGATCGATTTAATGAGGGTGTTGAAAAAAATATTATCTACTCTAGTACTTGTTTTACGTAACTAAATGTCTAAGTAATGTTCAATTGAATTTGTATGAAATTTACCTTTTCTAAATACATTTCAAAAGTTGATCGAATATTAACTCTTTAATTTGTAAACCCTACTTAGCTCTGATACTTTTCCTTTAAACTTCATTAAATACATAAACTACTGACGTGAATTTTTCACGTGTCCATATACAATTGTTTAGCTGACATATGTAGGAGGCACACTTGACTCTTACAATTTTTTTAAGGGTTCCTTGTTTACAACGGAGCCCTAAAAAGTCTGAAACCTAAGTAATAAAAATAAGAAAGAAGTGTCTAATGCTATTATAGCGCATTTATGGCATTTGCATGTTGTTTAATTCAATTTTGTTGGTATAAAATTAAGTGCGAATATAAACTTTATTTCTATACGCCCTGTGTTTTATGTCTTGCCCGACATCTTGCTCCATGAAGAGCATTACGGAGACCTTTTTACCTAAATAACGAAAACATACAACATATTAGAATAGTCAACACAGAACTAAATTAACGTTAAAATGAATTCAGTTAAAAGTTAAGGCGTGGTACAAATTAAAATTAAGACTCAGCCTTGCGTGATATTTTACTGCAGGGGAAAATAAGCTTAATTGCCTGAAGAGTAGGGATCAGGAAGGTTTATTTTGTACATTTGTATTTAAAGCTATGACAAATCATAATTCGTATGAGGGAACGTCATCCTAAAGTTGGATTAATCCGTACTCGGCACGTTCCCAAGTCATTATGTTATCTTTCCTTGTTACTATTTGTTTGTGGTTGATATGTGGTTAAACTAATATCAGCTTAACTAGTGACTAACTAGCCCCTGATCGATCAGGGACTAGTTAGTTATCACTTTTAATAATTGAATTCTTATTCATTGAGCATATACCTACATTTGTGTAACCTTTTTTTAAATTTCCATTAAAATAAAGCGATGAATATGACGGACGCATTATATTTGATGTTATAAAAGCATCAGATGTTATATCTATACTCAACCATCACCTACAGGACTTAGGTATAGGCAAACGCTTGAACCTACTTATATTCACAGGTATCTGTCTGTAGTTCTTGATGTATTAAGCATATCATATTACCCATATTATATTGAGCATATTCGGTCGGACCCACGTTTAGTGCTTTGTGTGAGATGTTGAGTGCAGCTGTCCTTTAATTTATTCACCTTTACTTTCAGCTGTTGTTCTTCTGATTTAAGACATTTTTAATTACACGGCCTTGGTTATATAATGAACATTTTTGTGTTGAGATTGGAATGTAGATAATCGGGAACGCGCCCGAAACTTTTGTATAATCTTTTCATTTCAGTAGCGTCGGAACTGGAATGAATAAGTGACTTTCCGAATGAGATATTTAATAACAAAGAGGATTATATACATGTTTCAAGGAATTATTACGAAGAAACTCAGTTTCTAACATAAAATATGTTGTTCCTGGGGGAGATTAAGAGCTAAACTTATAAAGTTAATACAGAAATTTATGTAATAATGTTATGTTTATTCTCGTTTCGTCGTTTCAAGGATTCGTTTCTAGGAGCACCACACTTTTTTTTTTTCGGCACAAACAGTCATTATGTTACAATTTCACACATTCTATTCATAAAACAAGTTTAAACTTACTTTGGAGTTAGCTCAATCAGTGTGATTGATCCTTATCTATTTATTTATTAATTCTTCGTGTGGAAATCTTAACAGGGCGACTAGAGGACTAACCATAAACAACTAATGCTAATAAAACGGGCGGCTCAAGATGGGTGGACGGTTGCTGGTTGTAAAACTACAGTCAAATTGGTGGAGTTCTTCTAAATAGGCTATGGTGTAGCAATATGTTACTATATTATCATTTTACTAGTGGCTCTGTGAACAGAGGAATGCCAAAGAAAAGGTGGATAGAGTGCGTTAAGGCCGCACCTAAATTTTCCGGGGTCCAGTGCTGCCCCCATTTAAAATAAATCATTTCAAAGAAAACGGAGACGTTATTTAAAATTTGCTGATACCAAATCCTAGATAATCCTTCAAACTATTTTGTGAACTACTGTTTACAGTTTATAATGAGAACGGTAAGCTTTACTACGCACATTTGCCAAAAGTGGTCATTTTTCGCAAATGTGCGTAGCAAAGCTTAACGTTTTCATTATAAACTGCAAACAGTAGTTCACAAATAGGACTTGGTAGTAGCAAAATTTTAAATGATGTCTCCGTTTTCTTTAAACTAATTTATTTTAAATGGTGCTGCCCGCACTGGACCTTGGAAATTCAGGTACGGCCTTAATTCTGATATGGATAAAAGGAATGTAACAAGTGCCTTGACAAAGGATAGAGGAAAATAGAAAAGACTCACATGCTGTCCCTACCCCACGTAAAGTGGGATGGTACGAGTACCTACATACTTTTAACGTATACATCATCATCAACAGCCTTCAAGTACCCACTGCTGGGCATAAGCCTCCTTTTTTCTGCGCCACCCTGCTCTATCACTGGCCATCGCAATCCAGTTCCTCCCAGCAACCTGCCTGACGTCATCAACCCACCTAGCCGCCGGACGTCCTACACTACGTTTCCCATTTCTAGGATACCATTCGGTGACGGCCTTACTCCACCTTCCATCGTTCCTTCGAGCCAAGTGTCCCGCCCAGTTCCACTTCAGAGCCGCAACCCTAGAGAGCACGTTATGAACTTTCGTTCGACGTCGGATCTCCACGTTGCGAACTCGGTCTTGCAGTTTGATGCCGAGCATGACTCGCTCCATGGCTCTCTGCGCAACCGCAACCTTATACATGGTTCCCTTTGTGAGAGATACATCACTTACTTTAATAATAAAATACTTAGTATAAAGTTGATTGCAATTTGTAGTGAAGGTAAAAACTTTACTATAAACATAAAGTGATAAAGCGCGCCTCATCAAGCAACTGCAATGAACTTACATTGTACCAAAATCCGTCATATTACTGACTACATAGTGTTGCTGTTCTGAAACTATACTTTATCTTTTACTCCTTTATTTTATGCCTGTATTAACACATTTTAGCGATAATAATAAACAGAGGCGTTTAACTAAGCACTAGTTGCCTTTTATTTATGTAACAATAGGCATGATGACTGAATAAATATTTTTGGCCCATCGGTTAGATTATTAAAAAATATTGTACACATATTTTTTCTTTTCTCTGAGAAACAATGAATGACGAAGATACAGCGCATTAAAATGACGTCACGCTTTCGTACGATTTTTACACATCGGTGACGTCGCAAGCCTCCACTAACTTTTAATTTTTACTTTTTTGTACTTTGATACTTGACTAAGGACTAGAATATAATAATAATACTTTTCTGACCCAGTCATCATCCCTATTGATAGAAAACTTTTTCTCGGGAAGTTACGCAGTGTCTTCTCGCCCAAAATACTTCAGTACCTGAAGACGAAAGTTTATTATCAATGTGTCTGTGATGACTTATGGCTCTGAAACGTGGTCCCTCACTACGGGTATCATAAGAAGGCTCAAGGTAGCTTAACGCGCTATGGAGAGGGCTATGCTCGGTGTTTCTCTACGAGATCGATTCAGAAATGAGGAAATTCGTAAGAGAACAAAAGTCACTGACATAGCCTAACGGATTAGCTTGTTGAAGTGACAGTGGGCGGGACACATAACACGACGAATCGATGGCCGATAAGGCAAAAAGGTTATCTAATCGCGATCACGCACTGACAAGCTAAGAGTAGGTGGTCAGATGACCTGACCAAGGTCACTGGAAAGCGCTGGACGCAACCCGCTCTAGGTTAAGAATTTTGGAAATACTTGGGAGAGGCCTATGTCCAGCTGTGGACCATGCGGCTGAAATGACGATGAAGTTGAATGATCTTAGGAACTACTGTAATACTACTGTCTTCTATAGGCAAAAATCTAACAGTTTTTGTTGCAGTTAGATTGGGCCCTTATAGGAACCCTTAAAGTTTCGCCACGTCTGTGTGTTTGTCTGTCTGTCTGTCTGCGGTTTTACTCAGAAACGATTAGTACTAGAAAGCTGTAATTTTGCATGGATATGTATATTGATCACGCCGATAAAGTGGTAAGATAAAATCTTGATTTTTTTGTGGTAGTTCCTATATATGTAAAGTCTACCAACTTCATACTTACTTTCATACATATTGAAGTGAAAATGTATGAGACGTTTTTAGTATTTAAACCGTGAGGCGTGAACTCTAAGTTGGCATTCGCGACTACGGAACCTTACACTTCGCGTGGCCCGATACGCAATTGGCCGCTTATTAATAAAACTACCTTTAACAGTATATTTTGATACAGTCGCTTTTCCAACTTATCTTGAAAATAACGGTACGTTACCCACATGGTAAGTAAACTGGAACATCTATATGACCGCCATGTTCCCGGCATATCGCAAATGTTCAGCTTTGTGAAAAACATTAAATGCCCTTCAAGCTGAGAGACAATGGCGTTATGGGTGCCAAAATATGTGGTATCTATTATAAAAGGTCTTTGTCCCAACATCGCAATAAATATCGGCTTGTAAGTGTGAACAGCGCAATATCCGAAAAGGTTTTACGTAGAAAACAGGTTACTTCGTCGACTACAGGCTTTTAAGCAAACGATGTTACATTTTCGACCTTATATAGATTGACATAGATATCGTAATGAACTGAATAGTGTTGGACGTGCAATTTGAGGAAAACAGGTGTTTCTGGTGGAGTGGGCTTTGGCTTTAGCATCGAGTTCTGAATTGCAGTTTGTGGAATCTAAAACGACAAGTTTACCGGTCTTTGAATCTTTTAGGACCATATTCTGACTTCTGAATATAGCGCGTTTAAAAAAATATAAAACCTTTTTTAAAATTTTCAGTAAATTTTGTTTTTTATGGGATTTAGAGGACTGTACTAAGATCGCCAACCTTCATTAATTGGAGAGACATCTAAGAGCTCATACAGACGAACGGCACATTGTCAACGGCAGGTCGATGGCAGCTCGACTGCTGGTTGGCGGCAGCCGTTGACACCGCCGCGTTTGACGCCGGGTCACAGAATACAGTAAGAGTAAACAGAAGGGACTCTTCTAAGGTACGCGCAATATACGTCCCCGTTCCCCGCACCCGCACCTCTCCCCCGGTTCTTGACGGCCAACGTGAGAAATCGAGGCGAAAACGGGGGAGAGGTGCGGGGACGGGGAACGGGGATGCCTGGGTGACGCATATTGCGCGTACCTTAGGAGTTTCCGGCCTGTGGCCGGGTACTGACTGCAGGTCGACGGGAGGTCGACGGCAGGTTGACGGCAGGTTGACGGCAGGTCGACGGCAGGTCGACGGCAGGTCGACGGCAGGTCGATGGCAGCCGATGGCAGGTCGATGGCAGCCAGCTTCCTTCTGTTTCAGGCAAGGGTATGTATTCTTTTCAAAAGATTCACATAATGAATTTATTTCTCAGCATATTTATTAATTAATGTTTGGAACGTTCCGTATTACTTTAAAAAACGACTAAAAAACTATTTTACTGACGTACTAAATAAAATAATAATATTCGAACCCTAAAACGAATAAGTAAAAGAAAATGTGACGAATAAAACTAATAAAACAGTATTAGTCCTTCATTACCAAACTCGTTTAAAGTATAGATAAATAGCCCGAAAGTACCTAGAAAGTAATCTAACAATTCATTTACTAACTTACATCTAAAGACTTTTGTCTAGTCCAATCTTCATCCGAAATGCGGAGATAACAACCCATTAACCAGCCAAAGAGGCTGGCAAGCTACAATAGACATTCAACCAAACCATTTCATACTGCCACAATAAAAGCGACAGCCAATTTTGTCACAACTCATTGGGCCTTATCTTGACCACTCTACTTCTACCAAGACACTTACACTATTAGAAAAATAACTTGTTTATGAAGTCACACGAAATTCATTGCTAGTTTCGTTAGGGATTTGTAAAAAAAATTCAAAAGAGAAACAGCAATGGATGGTGAAAATTAAAAGGGATTGCTAAGATTTGCGTACAAAATAAAAAGTATCCATAAGCACCCAATTGTGGACATAATGTTGTATTCTTATTTCGCCTTTAATAGGGAAGAAAATAACTTTTCAGGGATAACGGCGGACGATCAAAAAGTGCGCGAGTGATAGAATTGTAGGGCCATAAAGGGAATATTGGGCTGTTATTCGATATAATGCGAATATTTTGCTCTGAAATGGGCATTGACAACAAAAAAGGTAATTTTGGAAAAGTGCTTTATAGGCACGCTTTGATAAAGGTCAGATTTTTAGAGGCATCTGCCTCTTAAATGCTGACTATTGTGTGAAGTAGCGTTGTGTTGTGAAATGTGGCAATATTAAATACAGTTTCTGAAGTGATTTGCGAGCTTTTCCACACAAAGCTAACCATTTTATGTCTGAGCTACGCGTCCCCGCTAAATCATTTTAATAGTTTGTGATGGTTTATAGTATATTATATAGAACTATTTGGACAAAATTCCTAGGAAGACCTGATCATTGTTTAGATACTCTTATTACAAAAACAAGAATAGAATAAACTCTTTATTGTACAACAAAAAGTACAATGGGCGGTCTTATCGCTTAAAGCGATCTCTTCCAGACAACCAGTGGATGGAGAGAACTATAAGAAAGACAATGACGGTGGTGTAACTAACCAAGAAGTTAAAAGAAAAAAATAGCTGTAGTAAAGACTTAACAATCTGGCATAAACTTACGCATAATTATACACATTTTACTAACTTTTATAAAATACATAAAACATAAACTATACTTACATACAAATAATATACTTACTTATATATTTTTTATATATACATAAAAATAATAAACTTACTATTAACTATAATCAATTTCTATGGTCAATTTAAATAACTTTTGTTAGGTAGTAGTCTAATACCATTTTCTTAAAAAATAGAGAGAGACTCTTCACGCCGTATTGAAACCGGTAAAATCAAGATGGACTGTTTTGCCTTATAAGGTCTAATCGGTTTATAATTACAATACATTGTTATAGCAACTGCTTAGCAACATCTGCCCACGCAGTACCCGATAGTTTGAAAGCATTACACAAAGTAACTACAAAGGCATGACGTAAACTATCTCGCATATGAGCTTTTCATCACAAAACAAGTTTTAAGTTATTAAACTTCTATTTTGATTAGCTTCGATCATATATTCTATAGATGCACAGTTCCTTGCAAAATCAAACAAAATATTGTCCCCGTGTCAATACGTACATAGGTAGATGTATACCATTTCAAGTATTGCGAAAAAAGTTCTAAGCTGTCATACAGTTTAATCTAATCTGTGATAAGCGTGGAAATAAATTCGTATTTTTACATCTTTGCAAATGCAAATGAGAGCAAATGAGAGCGAAACAAGGCATAATACTGTTTTATGTCTTGTTTTTCCAGTGCCATTTTTAGGCGGCAACTGTGCATCTATAGAATCTATAGATCGAAGTTGATTGGTCGAAAAATAAAATGTAACTTACAAAATAGAAAATTGATAAACCATTTCATGGACTTATGTTTTAATTGATGTAAGAGTTGGACCCATTTAAACAAGTACGTAGAGATGCGAACAATGTATTGTGCATTGTGAGACTGGGCATGAAATGAATCACGTGGCCGGCGGGAATGGCTTCAGTCGCTGGCTAATTGAGGAAATGTATAGTTAGAATGGAAATTCACAAGCTCACTAGGAGGATCAGAAATACTTCAAATAGAATTTCCTTTCGCGTATAGATGCAATGCTTATAGGATATTTTGTCAACCCTTCTTCGCAGAAAATAATTTGTTCGAAAAGTTTTTATAATAAATCGCCTATTCTTCTTGGGAGCGTAGTTTTTGGACCAGATGTTTGTGCGTAGTCCTTTAGTGGAGAGAGATGGAATGATCATATACTTAATCTGCTTCTATCTAGCTTCGGAGCCTGGGATGCGCTTTCCTGCTTTTCCTTCTCCAAATATTTAATATGCATGTTAATGATCACTCAAGGTTGCCAAAGACCTGGCGAAGTGGAGAAGAAATAACCGGAACAGTTTAAACGATTTGGCTATAGTTTTACGACCGGCCGGCACGTCAACACTCCATGGGGATGCAATTGCAGCACGAAATGTGTGCTTTCTCTTAGCTTTTTCTTTCGGCTAAAGGTAGCCGCCTCTTACGGCAGGCACAGGATGAGATGGAGTAGTCCTATTCTACGAAGGAAGCCACACGGCTCAGAGACGGAATGCTAAAATTCCAAGCTAAAAACCAAGTGGCTAGGCGGGAGCTTAAAGGTCATCATCATCATAATCAGGTCTTTTTTAGTCTCTCTGTACAGCCATACTTAGCCAGAGTAGCCAGAATATTTTGGCATACACTCTCCACGCTGACCAGATGGGTTGGAGAGGTCTGATGTTTGTAAGCTTTGTTTAGCTTGTTATTCCTAAGTCACCTTCTACGACATCTACGCGAAGACTTGGAGTGGTCCTATTCTACTCTGCCGGGAACCACATGGCAGAAAGATTTAAGGAAATTATTCAATCCTATCATTTGTCTGTGACTATTAATAGTATTCAGCATGTTCAAGCGTTAACAGTCACTATAAATCAAGTGACCAAAGCCGATGTAAGTCTGCTTGCGGTCAGTTGATGCACACTGTACACGTGTGGATTCGGACGATTAGTTCCAATCGAGCGTGGTGTAAATTAGACTAGGTGTACTCGTATTAACACTGGACAGGTATTATGCTAGTAAATAAATGAGATGTGTTGTAAAATACACTTTGTATTTTACAACATATGTCAGTTACTTCTATGCTGGTCTGGGAGAAAAGAAAAACTAAGAATGTTTCAGCTGCTTCTGTTTCTGTGCAGATCGTAAAAGCATCGAGGGAATGGGCAAAAATGTAAATACCTATAACTTTAAACGAGCAATTCGTGTATATATGTATACAGGGTTACTTTTAAATCACCAGCAACATTTTTGGAGCAAGTTCAGTTCGTGATACTAAACTACTTTCCATAAAAATAATTATCGAAAGTCTTTAAAAAAAATTCGTACTCCCATATATAAAATCCATTTGGCTGAGCGCCGATTTGTATGGGAAGCCGAAATTTTTTTTCGTTTACCGATAATTGTTTTTATGAAAAGGGGTTCAGTATCACGGCCTAAACTTGCTCCAAAAATGTTGCCGGTGTTTTGAAAAGTAACCCTGTTTAATGAGGATTTTGGAAACCGCTCTAAATCGATGAAATTTAGTAAGTCAAGGATTTTCGGGATGAAAAATGGATCTGGCTAGGTTTAATTTTTTGAGAAAATTCGGTTGCCCAGGTATGTTAATTAATAGGCGATGCAAATAGCAACTAGGTACTTATTTTGATTCCTTATTCCATCTTTTCGCCCACTATCACGCTAAAAATGAATTTTCGGTTCTTGCGGCCCTGAGCTCTGTCTGCTTAGAGCCGCAAGAACCAAAATGCTCTGTCTGCCCCGTTAGAGATGAAGACGTGATATTGTATTTGCATATAAACAAGTAATTATTAAAAAAACAAAAAACCCAAATACCAACATGTAAGTTGTATAATTATATTTTTGTAATTCTTGTATAAAATCCTTTAATTTGATACTGGACCACACTCGATAGGTTTTGAATAAAAAAAAATTATGAAGGTACATAATTTGCCCCAAAAATCCGCTATTTTCTACGACAAATCTAACGACACCTCTCAAGCTAAAATGCAACAAGCCGTTTAGGCTGTAGAGCGTGCCAAAGAAATTTACATATAAACCTATATTGAAATTGAAATTAAAAAATTGAAATTGAAATTGAAAACCTATATATATACATCATCATCCGAGCGTATTCCCGGTTGCATCCTCAGCGGTAACACTTCAGAGCCCGGGGTCCGCTACCTTACCTAAGTGATATGACGAGTTTACTGGTTTTTACACAGAGCGACTGCCGTCTGACCTCCGCAACCCAGAGGGTAGACCAGAACCAATCCTAGGATAGGTACAAACGCTAGATGGCGTTCGGGACCAACAGCTTTACGTGCCTTCCGAAGCACGGAATCATCTTTCTTTTTCGGATAATCAGGTGATTCAAGCCTGCAATATCCTAACCAGACTGAAAACAACTTTTTCACATAGTATGCTTTCCAGTGGGATTTGAACCCATGACCTCCGGATCACAAGGCAGACGCCTTGACCACTGGACCACGGAGGCAGATAAACCTATATATATACATACACTCGAAAAACATAACCTTCTTTCTGGCGCAGTCGGGTAAAAAGGGGCGAAAGCAGGGCGGCCATAAGAAATCACGGGACGAAGTACCCATAAAGCCATATGTATTTTGTACCCCAGCCGTATGGATCTCGACACCCACATTTCCAAGTAAAAAGCCATTTAGTACTTTACACGTGCCGGCCGACCCAAAATCAAACATGGATGTCGGGTGTTAGGTTGGAATAGGTAATTTGATAAAAGATAACCTCACCAGGATACCTGAATGACATACATTAGTGTTTTTGAACTATTCAGCTCATCTCCATCCAGTAACTCCATCTCAGCGTTTTCCCAGTTGCTTCCTCTGCCGTAATGCTGCGAAGCCCGGGGTTCTTCTTCGGGGCCTTTTTCTTCTCCACTTCGCACGGTCTAGTAGCATCTCTAATTGTCACACCATTGGCACACATGTCATCCTTAACGACGGTCAAGCCAGCATTTCTTGGGTCTATACGTCAGCCAGGCTCCAGCGGAGACGGAGTGGCTATACATTTGTTTCCCACGTAACTTGCCGGTTTCCGCAAGACCGTACTAGCGTAGGCGACTATATTCAGTTTGTCTGCTGTGTCTCGAACATGAAGGCTGCCGCGGATGCGGCTGTTTCTCACTCGAATCCGGTACTATTCATCCTTTCATAGGATATACGAGTAGGTCCTTTATATCGGCAACCCTTATCTAATTTGGCTCATGTTTCAATTAAAACTTCTATTGATCGACAACATACATTACACATAGGTACAAACGGCGGATTTTCCCTAGCTTTGCTGGTGCTATAAAGATAAAGTTCTTATGTATTTAGTGTATTATATACTTAAGGGGGTGCCTGATGCGATAATCTAAATTTTGCTTCCGCTTCCACGCACATAAATTTACTTTAGCCAAAGCGAGACAGCGAACCATGCGGGGAGGGAAGAATCGCGGCGGATCAATGAGGCTAGTTTACGCGTTTCTGGTTTTTGAGGTTTTTTCGTTTAACAAAGAATATTTAAGAGTAAGGTATTTAAAAAGTAAGACATATGATGAATGCCTTATGTTTAATAAAATTATAAACCAAAATTACAAGTGCTAATTTATTGTATTTCTTGAATACCAGCCGTTTTAGTATAATCGGAGGTGACTTGGAGGCAACTTCGCAATTTTTTTCTATAGAGAAAATTTTAAGCAATCGCTATTTTAAAACATATAATGACTAGACTTCGTCCTGAACTTGCTGTTTTTATTTCAAAGTAAGTATTTTGTAAATATTGATAATATTTAAGATCGCTCTAAGTATTATCAGGGTCTCGCACCACCACCACGCACTCTTAATTCGTGTACGAAAGATGCTTGCCACGTCCATGTAAGTAACTTTTAAGCTGTACACGTCGGCTTATAGCAACCTCCCGTACTTTCTCGTTAGTTTGAACATAAGACACGGTGTCTTACTCAGAAATAACTTGAGATAAGTTACTTAGTCTCTTTTTCCTGAAACGCTGCGAAAATAAATAATAAACTAATAAATTTTGCTTTTAAAAATTGATCTAGAATATAAAAGCGGCCAAGTGCGAGTCGGAGTCGCCCATGAAGGGTTCCGTAGCAGCAAATAACATAATACAAAAGTTGTAAAGATAAATTGCGGTTTACGATTCATGACGTATTAAAAGAAAACTACTTACTAGATATCGTTCAAACTAATTTTCGGTGGAAGTTTGCATGGTAATGTACATCATATATTTTTTTTAGTTTTATCATTCCCTTATTTTAGAAGTCACAGGGGCGGGACACACATTTTACCACTTTGCAAGTGTCTCTCGCGCAAACTATTCATTTAGATAAAAATTATATTATAAACCTTAATATCATTTTTGAAGACCTATCCATAGATCCACACGTATGGGTTTGATGAAAAATAAATTTTTGAGTTTCAGTTCTAAGTATGGGGAACCCCCAAAATTTATTGTTTTTTTTCTATTACAGAATACATCTGCTTACCAAGGTTCTTATAGTTCTTTGATATAACGTATCTGACTTTGACTGGCTTTTTTTACAATAAAGCACAAGATTCAAAGATTTATTTGATTTTATAGGTAGATACATATAATACATTTTATCATTTCAGGTCCTATGGTGTGGTATCAAATGTTCGAGTACGCTATTGGTCATTGGCTGCAAAAGGCGACGGAACACATGATCGGCTGCGTGCTTTGTAGTCCGGGATGCTTCTCCCTCTTCAGGGGAAAGGCTTTGATGGACGACAACGTGATGAAGAAGTACACATTGAGGTCAGACGAAGCCCGGCATTACGTACAATACGATCAAGGTAAATAAGTTTTTTTTTTAATAAATAGAAACTATTTAGTGCCTGTATGCTGTGTGGTTTCCGGCCTAGAATAGGACCATTCCATTTCTTCCTGTGGATATCGTAAGAGGCGACTAAAGGACAAAGCACTTACATTTTGTGTAACATCTGCATTCCCAAGAAGGGTTGACGTCGGGGGCGGCCGATTGTAAAACTTTTTGCAAAATAAATTTCCAAGTAAGGTTGGCGTCAGGCAGGCGGCCGGCCGTAAAATTTTCAGCCAAATCTTTATTCAGCATGGAGAGTAATAAAAGACTCATATGCTGTCCCAATCCCACGTAAAGTTGGATAAGGTGAGGAAGAAGAAGGACACTATTTCAAGAGAGATTGAGATGACTACTGGAACTTGGGACTCACCAATATCTAATCACCCTTAATGCAAAGTTACATTAATTTACTAAAAGAATTACTTTGCTTTTGACAGGGGAAGATCGATGGCTGTGTACCCTGTTACTGCAGCGAGGTTATCGAGTAGAGTATTCAGCCGCCTCGGACGCCTACACCCACTGCCCCGAAGGGTTCAGCCAGTTCTACAACCAGCGCCGTCGCTGGGTGCCCTCCACTATCGCCAACATTATGGACTTGCTCATGGACTATAAACACACAATCAAAATCAACGACAATATTTCGAGTCCATACATCGCTTACCAGGTTGATCTCTCTTGCATTTTAGCTCTTTAAATATTATCGCCTAGTTTTGCACAAAGCTCATTAGATGCCCCTCTTTTGCTAACGAAAATACACTTAAAAGTACCAAATAGATCGATTCAAATTCCTTCAGTTCTTGCTATCCCTGAGAGTGCGTGCAATTCAAGACAAAACTCTTTCTTTATTAGTTCTGCAAAGGAACTGAACAAACTGGCTTTCCGCCCAGTACTTGACATGTTCAACTAAAACCACAGATACTTCAAAAATAGTATTACTAGCTCGTGGTTTGATTGTTCTCACTCTGTCAATAATTATATTGCTTTTCCTTATGTATTTTTTTGTTTACTAGTTAATTTAGCCTTTTCTTTTGTTATTTTTTATTTATCTATCAAATACGCACTTTTGCTACATATATGCAAGAACATGTAAATGATCTTTAGTATCTAAATAGTTTTATGATAAGATATAGTGACTATGTTTCCCGAATAAAATAAAATAGTTGATAATGCTTAATTTTGTACGATGAGCTATATATAGGTGAAAAACATATTCTGCTCTTGACTAAACATGTAATGTTAATTTTCAGATGATGTTGATGGGCGGTACGATTTTGGGTCCACCACGAAAGCTCCCACCAACATAAGGAATATAGTGCCTTATGTTGGTGGGAGCTTTCGTGGCAGCCTTTAGAATCGACAATTGGACCTCTTTTGAATACAATCTATATCCGATCATGCTTTTCATGTTTGTCTGCTTCACAATGAAATCTGAAATACAGGTAATGAACATATTGAGTATAGTTGTATTTATGTGGATATAATAGTTCTACTACATTTACTGTCTTGTTTTGCATAGTCGCCAAAATCACGGATACGAGTATCCTTGTTCTTGGTAACAACAACAACTTAACAACTTTCTCATCAACTTTTATCAAAGATTCAAAGATTTAAAGATTTAAAGATTTAAAGATTTAAAGATTTAAAGATTTAAAGATGTAAAGATGTAAAGATTTAAAGATTTAAAGATTTAAAGATTTAAAGATTTAAAGATTTAAAGATTTAAAGATTTAAAGATTTAAAGATTTAAAGATTTAAAGATTTAAAGATTTAAAGATTTAAAGATTTAAAGATTTAAAGATTTAAAGATTTAAAGATTTAAAGATTTAAAGATTTAAAGATTTAAAGATTTAAAGATTTAAAGATTTAAAGATTTAAAGATTTAAAGATTTAAAGATTTAAAGATTTAAAGATTTAAAGATTTAAAGATTTAAAGATTTAAAGATTTAAAGATTTAAAGATTTAAAGATTTAAAGATTTAAAGATTTAAAGATTTAAAGATTTAAAGATTTAAAGATTTAAAGATTTAAAGATTTAAAGATTTAAAGATTTAAAGATTTAAAGATTTAAAGATTTAAAGATTTAGAGATTTAAAGATTTAAAGATTTAGAGATTTAGAGATTTAGAGATTTAGAGATTTAGAGATTTAGAGATTTAGAGATTTAGAGATTTAGAGATTTAGAGATTTAGAGATTTAGAGATTTAGAGATTTAGAGATACAGAGATTTAGAGATTTAGAGATTTAGAGATTTAGAGATTTAGAGATTTAGAGATTTAGAGATTTAGAGATTTAGCGATTTAGCGATTTAGAGATTTAGCGATTTAGAGATTTAGAGATTTAGAGATTTAGAGATTTAGAGATTTAGAGATTTAGATATTTAGAGATTTATAGATTTAGATATTTAGAGATTTAGAGATTTAGAGATTTAGAGATTTAGAGATTTAGAGATTTAGAGATTTAGAGATTTAGAGATTTAGAGATTAAGAGATTTAAAGATTTAAAGATTTAACGATATAAAGATTTAAAGATTTAAAGATTTAAAGATTTAAAGATTTAAAGATTTAAAGATTTAAAGATTTAAAGATTTAAAGATTTAAAGATTTAAAGATTTAAAGATTTAAAGATTTAAAGATTTAAAGATTTAAACATTTAAAGATTGAAAGATTTAAAGATTCAACGATTCAAAGATTCACACATTCAAACATTTATTTCCTAACTATGAGTCATAAATACATACAGATGTTAGGTATAATGATGTTCTAATCATAGCAACTCAAAGAGTATTGCAAATACAATAGGTAGATGTCAATCAATTATATTAATAAACTAAATACAATTAAAATAATTCCAATTGATATTATGGGTAAAGGAAGAGAAGAAGGCCTAGAACAAGATGGTCACAGGACTTCAAAAGTTACGACAAGGATTGGAGGGAAATACTAGGATAGAGAATTGCGGAAGGAAGAAGGGTAGGCAATGAAAGACTTAAGCTTTTTAAAAATTATCCTCCTTATCTAAGCTTTTCCTGCAAAGACGATACGCATTTCAATTATCACCAAGGTTACCGTTGACAGTACGAAATGGCGAATACAAACCCGGAATGTGGCTGTGATTTTACAACCGGACACAAGTCTGGCGTCACACTATTCCATATCTGTTACACAACACGAAATGGTGTCCTTTATTAAAATCATAAAACTGGATTGCATTAACTCGGCTACAGACGGACAGAACTATTATCGCGGGATATTAGAAATGAGCAAATGTAGACGGGTCGGGTCTAAGCCAAGTCGCAAGACATTAAACGCGGCGACCTAACCTATGTCTACTAACGACAAACGTCTAGAATTGAATTGAAATCGTAGACAAAATTGGGCTGTCTTGTCGCGCCATGATCTATAGCTGGCTACGAATTGCGAGGAGCTCGGAGCGCATTACTAGCACTTCGCAAGTTAAGTGACACCGGGTGTGGTCCGTATTTGGATGGGTTACCACAAGTGGCATAAAAAAATATATTCTCAGGCTCCTCCGTGCTTCGGAAAGTACGATAAGCTGTCGAATCTGGCTATTATCATTGTATGGCAGTCGTCAAGCTATGTCAGATGCCTTTAGGCGGCTTGAAATATCTGGTGCCAGTAGTTGGCCACTTACACACTTGAAAAACAAACTAACACTACTAGTAAAGTCAAACAGAGGATTGGAGAAGCAGGCTTTTAAGGGGCCTTCCCTTTATCCTCGGTACCAATTTGCTCAAGTTTTAAGGTTTTAGTTGATTGAGAATCGTCAAAGACCACTTTTGGCGTGATGGTAGGCAGAGAAGGCGGTGGAGGTAGTTGCTAGCCGCATCGCCTATTAACTTGACTGAAGATTAGGTTTTTCTTTTCTCCCAAACCAGCATGATGGAAGTCATTAAAAAATTATCGTGTACTTTAAATTGAATCTGAGGGCCTGTGCGTTAACCCTAGACCACCCTAGACTCTGTCTACTTAGTAAAAGATAAAGTCGTGATTAAAACGATTAATGAATTAATCTTAAAAAATATACCAGAGTCTCAACATTTGACTCAAAACTAGACATTCAGTTCAAACTCCTTCCTTTAATCATTTTCTTCTCATGGAAGCAACCCCAAACTTCCTCCGTAAAATTTTCTGTCCCAATGGATCACGAAAAATTGTGCAAAAGTACAAAAAAATATCGAAAATACTCGTAATAGATTTTAGAAGGTATTTTCCATGTCCGCGACTCGCGATTTGATAGTAATAAAATAAATATGCGATGTATTTTCGTTTGTCGAGCTCCAATTTAACAGTTCACTGGCTGAATTGATCACTTTCAAATTTGCTGGAAACAAGTATTTTCAAACGCATAATTGCACAAGCTTTTTTACCCGATAGTCAACGTAGGGTTATGTCTTTCGCGCGTATCTTGTATGTACATACATACATCACGTCTTTATCCTTAATGGGGCAGACAGAGCATTTTAAGTCTTACAGCTCTAAGCAGACAGATCCAAGGGCCTCAAGACCCAAAGGCCACTTTTAGCGTGATGGTGGGCGAGATGGAAAAAGGAATCAAAATAGTGATGAATTGCGAGCCGCATCGCTTTTTAATATGATTACCATTTTCACCCATTCCCTCGATCGGCTTTTACGACCTGCGTAGAAAGAGAAGCAGCTGGTACATTCTTAGTTTTTTTCTTTCCTTTTAGACCAGCATGGAAGTTGATTACTATTTGAAGTATTTAGAATTGCGATTTTAGTTGTGGTAGAGCCACGCTACCGACAAAACTCAGTTTTGCTAGTAGCATGAATGGGCCGGCTCGACCGGGGAAGTACCACACTCTCACAGAAAATCGACTTCTTCTATGCTTCGTTCGGTGAGTGAGAGAGCCGGAGCCCCCCCTCCATTCCCCCCTCCCCCCCTCACCTGAAAGGCCGATAACGCTTTTGTTACACCCCTGGTGTTGCAGTTGTCCATTGGCAGCGGTGATCACTTACCATCAGGTGACCCGCTTGTTTGTTGCCGTCCTACGACATAAAAAAAATTACCTTCATAATACAGTTTGGGTTTCGGTTTGGACTATCTACCGAGAGTGCAATTGTAAGTCTAAAACACACTGTCCAATACTATACTAATCGTGGGACACCGGTGTATGGCTGTTTCTTAGACCTATCTACGGCGTTTGATTTGGTGTCTTACAATATATTATGGAAGATGCTGGAGGACAGGGGTTTACCGTTTGAGTTGTTAAATATATTCAAGTTCTGGTATGCCAACCAGACCAATTGTGTAAAATGGGCGGACTCTTTCTCAGAAGAATATATGTTGGAGAGTGGAGTTAGACAGGGAGGCTTGACGTCTCCTACACTCTTTAACATATATATAAATGACCTCATTGTCAAGCTAAGTGGTATGCGTGTCGGATGCCGGATTGACGGAGTTAGCATCAACAATATAAATTATGCTGACGACTGTGTGCTTCTCTGTCCGACTGCTGGGGGTCTAAACGAAATGTTAAGGGTTTGTGAGACCTATGCTGCTGAGCACGGGCTCATATATAATGTAAAAAAGACAGAATACATGGTATTTAGGGCCGCTGGTAAAAGTCCCGATACAGGTATTAACATTACCCTGAACGGCGTGAACATTCAACGTGTATCAAAATTTAAATATCTGGGACATATAATTACCGACGACCTTAAAGACGATGCTGACATAGATAGGGAACGTAGGGCTCTTGCGATTAGAGGTAATATGCTGGCTCGCAGATTCTATCGTTGTAGTAAAGAGGTAAAGGTGACCCTTTTTAAAGCGTATTGCCAAAGCATTTACACGGGGAATCTGTGGGTCAGCTACACCAAGAAGTCGCTGGACACCCTGCGAGTCCAATATAATGATGTGTTCAGGATGTTGTTGGGATTGCCTCGTTTCTGTAGTGCATCGGCGATGTTTGCTGAGTATCAAGTTGACGGCTTTGCAGCCATTATTCGCAAAAAAACGACGTCGCTGATATTTAGAACGCGTGGCAGTCCTAACAGCATCCTGCAGACCCTGGCAGACAGATACACGTCCCCGCTTTGGGCTTGCCTTGTGAGAAGGGTAATTTTAAAATCCCACACTATAATGTAAGTAAAATAATAATTTTATAACTTTTAATTTAATTTAATTATAATTTTACTTTGATTTTATTTTTATTTTGATTTTATTTTGATTTCATTTTGATTTTATTTTGAAATTATTGTATTTTATTTTATTGTATTTTAATTGAATTTTATTTTGAGTTTTAATTTATGGATCTCGTTATCTGAAATAAACATTTATTATTATTATTATTATTAATACATAATACTAAATATTGTACTCAGATCAATAACAATAGTTGTTCATCGTCATGGTCATCATTCGCAAACTTAACTCCACTAATACCTCCCACTGCTGGAAAAAGGGCCCTTTTCAATGAATTCCGTTTACTTACAGTCCTGAAAAACTCTCAGTATAATAGTTATTCATATCCACTAATATATTTGACCTCGTTTCCTACCAACTTTGTGTAATTGTCGTCATGCGTGCAAGCATTACAAAATGCACATTAACTACATCAAAAGAAGGTAATTACCGTTAAATAACCTTTATGTCACCCTAAAATAAAACACCGAGAGTACAGGCATTTACTTCATAAAATCAAAAAAAGAATCAAAGTATTAATTGATGCAATATTTTATAAAAGTTACTTAAACTAGACTTACTTACATTACAAGTATATTTGCTAGGCAAATTAAAAAAAACCCCCGACTGTCAAGAACGCCATCTTGTGATGATTAGCGGAACTACCGATAGCTCCACTACTCATCACGCGAGCGGCGCGCTTGATGTACACCACATTCATAGCGCCATCTATATATTTGCTAGAGAAGGCTTGACTTTCAAGCATTAATCCCCAATAATAAACCAAAAACCAAAGAGAAAACCGCATCGAAATCGTCGTTCGAGCGCTATGATGCCACAGACAGACAGACAAATAGACAGACAGACCAACACTAGCGTCAATCCGACAAAAAAGTGGGGTGTTATTGACACCCCTCTTTTTTGTCGGGGATTAAAAATGGGACCAATCACTCAAGAGGCAGAGGGAGAAAGCACTAATAGATATCCATTGACACTGATCAAGACGAAACCATGTGATTTACATATACTATTGGCGAGAGAAAAAATATACAGTTTTTAAGTGATACTATAGCCAAATTAAATATACAGGGTGATTTTGACCCCTTTGAGCTATATTCAAGTAAAGTACCTACTCTATGAGCTTAATGAAAAATACATGTTTGTTTCATAATAAAAACGAAAGATAAAAGCCCTCAAAGTTGTACGGAAAATTCCCAATCAAAAAACACAGACTACTTTCCATTGTTACGATGCTGCATGCAACCTGCATGCTGCATCTCTTCCAACCTCATTTCTTTCTCATCCTGTCCACTTTTCATTCCTCATTTCATTTCAAATTTCATTTCATTCCATTTCTCTCTCGGTCTTCTCACATTCTACCATCATCTCTCTTGCTGTTCACTTCTGTTTCTACGTTCTATCTGATCTGTTATACCTTATTATAATATAATATATATATGTATATATAGAAGTTTATAAGTTGTGTGACAAATAAATTTAATCTAACTGTTGTGTCGAGTCTCTGTTCCCCACTTCACCTACTTCCTTATATGTGGGAACTCGACTAAGAGCGCCGAGGCAGGTCGAGGTCCCACACCATTATTACTTGGTTTAAACAATTATACGCTTAAATCCAGTAAATTGACAGGGTTTTACATCTGTACTCCGATCATTTTGCAACGTTTTCATTCACAGCGGGCACGCACGATCGCATGAAGTCGTAAACACGCAGAGGTTTATTTTTATCATTTTATTCCAGCTGCCAACACTAGACTGATTAGTTAATTCTGAATTATAAATGTAGCCTTAAGTAGTTTTTATTTATTTACACGGAATATCTATACAGAGAATACATAAAATTGTAATTGTAAAATTGTAATAGGTATATTTTATATATGTTTCAATGTTTAATATGTAACTAATTTTAATAATGTAATTAGTAAAAATAATTGTAGCAATTTTAATATAATGAATAATTTATTTACTCGGCATTCGCGGAAGACCAGCGTCGTGGCTCGTACAACGGTCCACGACACATGCTAAGCGAAGGCCGTTTTGGTGCATGCGTTCAATGTACAGTTGCTGAATTGTTAATTTACCAAATTGTTCAGTATGTAACCAAATAAACAATTTTTCTTTCTTTCTTTCTTTCAAAATTAAAGTTGTACAAACGCACTACTTATCTTAAAAGAGATCTATTCCAGTAGACCTGTGAGAGGAGATTTATAAACAAGAAAGACATTCAGGCGTGTTCGTGGAATAAAACTGATCTAGAGCGGCCTGCATTCAGCGTTTTCCAGCAATCTTGAAAAATAGAAATAATCTTGAAAGAAACAAAAATCTTGTCAGGTTTGGGTGGGTGTCGTATGCTCCACTTGCCAGTGCGTGGTCGCCATCGGTTCGTCGTGGTATGTGTTCCGCCCACTGCCACTTCTACGTGCTTATCCGCTGAGCTATTTCAGAGTCAGTATATAGCTACATCACCATCCCCATAACAAGTAATTATTAAAAAAACAAAAAACCCGACTGCGTGATACAACAGCACTACTTACCTACGCCTAAGCACTTACTGTCTTCTGTGGTAAGTTAACACGCAACCGGGAATGCGCTTGGCGAAGCGATATTATATGATGTTTTAAGCATTTCTCATTTCAAATGTCATTTAAACATATAAGTTTTATATATTTTTGTAATCCTTGAATAAAATCCTTTAATTGGAAGCCCCACTCGATATGTTTAAAGATTTTTCATGCCGTGCAATTTGGCGCCAAAAATCCGCCATTTTGACTTCCAATAATTTTAATATATCCTATGTTACTCTAGTGCTTAAGACAAATCTAACCATGTATAATTTATTAAAATCGCTTTAGCCGTTTAGTAGTTACTAGGGAACATAGAATTATAGGGACAAACATACAGGTCAAATATATAAACCCTTCTTTTCGGCTTTGCAGCATTCGGGTAAAAAGAAGACTAGCCGCACCGCCCTTGACCTGATCTTTTAAATTTTAATCCAAGCGCATTTGAGGATATTATATTATCTGTCGGAATATTATAGTAGGGAGTGAAATACGAGTATTAAACACATGCAAATACGTTACGACGACATCGGAATAAATGATCGCCCTGTCAGGAATGTAACTGGCATTATCATAATTCCCGTTCTTTGTTCTGCGGAATCCTTTTTGTATGATTTTTTTACACGATTTTATTAGCTTGCGTTTTTGTCTGAACGGTGTAAGTTGTTTTATTTTTGTTGAAAGTTACTTATCTCGTCGTCGTCTTCTATAAACTGTGTATGGAATAATTAATTAATTACAATATCTTAATAAAATAAAGAGTACACTTAATATATGACTAGCTGGTGTCCGCGACTTCTTTCGCGTGAAATTAAGAAATGACGAACTTTTTTGCCCGACATACGATTTAAATAAAATAGCCAAATCTTTTAACTCTTAAGGCTATTTCTTCTCCAACGCAATGTCTTTGGCATCCTTGGGTGACCATTGACATGCATGTAATATTTGGAGAAGAAAAAGCGGGAAAGCGCACCCCGGGCTCCAAAGCAGCACAGCTGAGGATGCAACCGGGAACGAGCTTGGATGAAGAAGATACGAGTATGATTTAAATAAAACATAGCCTATATGTTGCTCCGAGTTGAGCTTAATCTATTGTTGAAACAAATAAAAATATTCTTTCCATAGGTAAACTTCATTTGGTAACTATTTAATTGCCTGGTTAAAGAGAAACTTAAAAAAAAAATCTTAGATACCTACGTAGGTCCTTTTAGTGTAATAAAACCTATTCTTATCTCGCCGCGTTCCATGCTGCTTCGGAGGCCGGGATGTGGTATTCAGTTTTTTTTTTTAAAGATGAAGTATATGGTTATTAAAGACTCAGTAAATGATGTGAAGTAAAGAAGGAAATTCCGAAAGCAATAAACGATTTGCCCATTCCAAACTGGGACCCTGTCTTATGTCAACCCTACATTAGGGTTCATTATCATTTCATTTACTATTAGGTCTTTTTTAGTCTCCACTGCAGGAGCACGACCCTCTCTGTACTACCAGATCCATATATTAGCCAGAGCAGTAAGAGGATTTGGCCTACACTCTCCACGCTGTCCAGACGGGTTGGAGAGGTCTCATTGATGTTTATAAGCTCTGTTTAGCTTGTGTTTCCTAAGTGGCCTTCTACGACATCCACGGGAAGGCTTGGAGTGGTCCTATTCTACTCTGCCGGGAACCACACGGCTACATTACTTACATTAGGGTTGCTACTTACGAACAATAATTCTCTAGAATCGTAACTAATCCCGAAAAATCATTCCACGCGATATGTACCGCGGCGGGCGGGGCTTGATATATGAACAGCGCGGCGCGACAGTTTGCCGTGACACTCGAGTAGTGCGGTTGCATCGCAACAAGTTTCCTTTGAGAATATTGCAGTGTTTTTGCGATAATAGATTCATTAAAAATGCCGTCATGTGCCATGAAGTGGTGTAAAAGCCATACAGACATGAAAAACACAGGACTCACCTTTCATATGTAAGTAAATAAACATTTTAATTTATTTATTTAACTTTATTACAAACGTAATAGGCGGACTTAAAGCCATAGGCTTTATCTACCAGTCAACCCACTGGTGATGCCGAGAAAAAGAAAATTTTAGAAGGAGGTGCAAGTTATGTAGGTATTGTCACATTTACCTTATGAGGATAGCAGTAACAATATAATATATATATTTTGAATGTAAGTTTATTCATATTATATATATATATATATTATATTACATATTATATACATATGAATAAACTTACATTCAAAATATACATGGTTATAATATATAATATAATAAACTATACGTCGTTTAATATTGTACCGCACCGCTCGTGGCGTTGACCGCGGCCTTGTCGGCTCCCCGAAGCCGGCTGCTCGACCGACACGACGCGTACGTGACCTTGTCGCGACCAATTGTATGCATCTTTGTCTATGTGATTGTTTGAGTGTTTCGTTGTAATTACTGTTAGTTTGTTTGCGTAAATGGAATCAGAATCGAAAGGGTGAATGTAGGAGCGTTAGATTTCTAGAGATTATATTTCGATGGTTGCTACACACTTATTTGGGCCAGCATTGTCGGTTCGGCAGTGTTTGTCGAACAACAAAGCCGACCCGAATGCTTTTTCCCCGAACATTCATCTTCATATATTCCATTTTACCGCCCGTCTATGCCGATTAATGCCGGCCCGAGTAAGTGTGTAGCAACCATTAGAATGCGAATCTGGGGTATTTTCCTTGCTTTTCATTACTTAAAGTTGCTCTTTATAAAGTTCTGCTCGAGCGAGGTCAACATTAGCACATTAAAATAATGTAGCCGAAGTTTTTACGCCTTAAATGTTAATACTAACAAATAAGTCGCGTAACTCTTGAAACACGGCCGGCTGTACAGTCAGCTTTATGTTTATGAATAGGTATAAGATGCCTATGGCAAGAGTGCCGCCCCATATCCAGTAAGTTCTGGCGTTGGAGGGGGGGGGGGGAGAATCAGCAAATAGGAATCTTTACATTTGCCTCCTATAACCTCCTTCCGGCGCCACATCGTAGATCGCGTGGAGGAGAAAGAAATATTTTTTCATGTATTTTTTTCCAGAGGGGTGCAAGTTCACCCTCTTGCACCAGAAAAATGCAAGGGGGTGCACTTGCCCCCCAGGCGCCTATGCTTTTATGGGTTAAAACCGAAAAACTAAAATCAAAGAAAAATATTTTTTTTAAAAACACAACTATTTTCCTTCTTCTCTGAGGTACTTTAAGAATTGTATTGTATGGCACTTTATTCTTGTCGAGAGTATAGCTAACACATGGTGTCAGACTTTTTGTGCTACTTAAAGGCATCTCACGTAGTTCAATGGCTGTCATCTACTGACAACATACATTATTACAAACTAGTGAACTAGTGGGCAGATTTTCTCACTATGTTTTCCTTCCCCGGAAGCAGGTGGTCGTAGTTGAAAATTACCGAAGAACATGAAGTATGTGGTGGTGCGTCTGTGAGTTTTTACTTGGCAGATGATACTTACAAACTCAGAGTACAAGTCGCACCTAGTAAGAATCGAACTCGTATCTCACAGACGCACAGCCAGAGCCTTAAGACGAAACACGGAGTCCAATGCTGGCCCCATTTGAAATAAATTATTTGTAAGGAAACGGAGATATCATAAAAAATTAAAAGTGGCCATTTTTCGCAAAAATGCAAACTAAAGCTTAACTTTCTCACTTTAAACTGTAAACAGTGGTTCATACAACGAGATCTATGTACTTACGTACTAGAGAAGACGCCACATACAACAGTAGTGTTCTATTCATCATAGGCTATCACTGTTCACTTCACATTAGTCACTCGCTAGCAATACGCGCATAATACACTCCACGATTCATTAAAGAAAACACTGTCAACTTAGTCAAAAATGCCTTGGTGTGTGTTGAGATACTGCACTAGTAATTCAAAGAATAAAGCAAAATATAAAGGAATAACTTTCCATCGGTAAGTAACTAGATTTCATTGATTGAAAATTAAATACGGACTGCCAAATTTCGGCTGCCATAATGTATGAAGTGAGTGAATGATCTGTCAACCGATTGAATAATTCGTCATAGACTAACAAAACAGAAGTGAAATGTAGACATCATAAATATGCCTACATTTCACTTTCTTCATGGATGCATCGAAAAACTATTTGTTTGCTACTCAGTTATTAATGTTTGTAAAACGTTTAAAAATGTTTATATTTATAATTTTTATCTACATATGCTATAAATGCTTTACAAAAGTTTCCTAAAATCCTATAAATCCTTTATAAAATTAAGTCACATCTCGTAACGTCTCGTAACGTGGGGGCTGTACCCCTACATTCTGTTACAAAAACCTACAAAATTTCTGAGCCCTTTGAGGTGCCCCGCGCAACTTGAAACTACTATCAGATTTTGGATCCAAGATGGCTGCTTACACATTTTTGATGTTTTATTATGTTTGTCCCTATAATTCTGTTTCCTCGTAACTACTACACGGCTAAATAGATTTTGATAAATTATATGTGGTTAGATTCATCTTAATCACTTGAGTGTCATAGCACAGAATAAATACCAGTAGAAGTCATAGGCTATATAAAAATTTTTGGAAAGCATAATGGCGGATTTTTGGCGCCCAATTGCGCAGCATACGTGTATGATTATATATTACATTAAATACATAGATAGCTAACAAAGAAAAAAAAACTAATAGGTATACAAGTACAAGAAATCACTTTCTTCTAGTGCAAAACATTATGTAAAGAATTTAAGTAAGAATAATAAAAGGTTACCAATGAAACAGATATGTGCAGTTTAACTTTTACCTTTATAAATATGATAAGAAAAAACAAAAGAAAAACACATTAAGAATGCAGCCGCCTCCCTTTCCGTGAAGATCGTAAAAGCTAGTCGTGGGTCTACAATCTAAAAATCTATATAACCATACAACCATCCATACACCCATCCGTACATCCAGCCATACTTACCAACATTCGCGTTTGTTAAAATATATGTAGGAATTAATTTGAACCACGTACTCGTAGGTAGGTAAAAATATATTGACCTTTCTGTACTACTCTCGTGTTTAGTCTATGAGAATGAAGAATGAATGAATAATCGAATCTGGGACATGGCCGTGTAGGAAGACGCCGAGTCTATATATTCATGTCGATGTGGTTCATAAAATAGTTTGAAGGGTTATCTAGGTTTTAGTAGCTTAAAATTTTAAATGATATCTCCGTTTCCTTACAAATAATTTATTTCAAATTAGGGCAGCACTGGACTTCGTGTATCGTCTTAACCGCTTGGCCACCACCGCTTAGTAATAAAGTATTTTTTTATTAATTTACACTTTATTGTACACACGTACAAATGTAGTAGTACAGTAGGCGGACTTAATGCTAGAAGCATTCTCTAACAGTCAAAACCTTTGGGTTGATTGGAGAGTTTATGCGGGTGTAACACATAATAAAAAATTACAATAAAAAACGAAACAAAATTTTGAACGAAAAAAAAGAAAAAATTAAAACATACTAAGTATAAATATTATATTAATACATATACCTACATATTAAATAAATATAAACATATCTATAAATACATATTATAAAATCAAGTCTGTCTAATATTTAATTGAAAATGGAGGTGCCTGAAAACCCTAATTTTAAAGGAGTCGTAAAGTAAGGGTCAGTTCACACTTAGACGTGACTTTTCTGGAGTCCTGACACCCATCCCACACATACTCCTCAGCGCTCTCATTTCGACTGCACTAATTCTACTTTCATGCTTTTTCTGTGGGTAATTTATTGTTTTTAATGCTTGATTGTTTCATTTTTGCGGCTGCATGAATATTCCCTACTAGACTTAGGCCCCAACCAAGGATTTGTTGTCATATCTTATCTTATTCAAGACAGTAATGACATAGTATTGATTATTATTTTCACGACGCTGACTGTACAAAGTAAGACCGCATCCCAGGGTACTCATTAGTGCAACATTAGTACTCGACTTTACTGCGACATAAACATATACTATGTTGAGAGTGGCTGTCTAGTACTATGTGGCCTTAATGAAGTGGCAAATCAGATGTCAAGGCTGAATGGAAACCTGGCAAATGAGTAGTGGCCCAGAATGATACGTGGTCAACACTTGAAAGGTAGAAACTCATTTACTCAATTATTGGTCACCTACACGCCAGACGGGCTTTGTCATTTTACAAAACAGTTTACAAAATCTGTAAAGCAAGCGAACGAGTGCCAAATCCAATTTACAGAAAATAAGTTATTATAAACTTAACACAGTATTCTGTGTCTTAAAGAACGGAGCCGAGCTGACCAGTCCCTACTAGTTCTGTTGCTGTTCACGAGTTAATGCGTGGATCAGACATTGCTGAACTCAACCATATACTCGAAAGAGGGAATCCAGTGAAAGGAAAGTTGTGCAGTATAACGGACCGAAACTTGCCTTAAAATTGTTTCTGTATATTTTGTTAGACACTATATAAAGGAGACATAGACACATGACAAGTGAGCCGTGTGGTTCCCGGCAGAGTAGAATAGGACAACTTCAAGTCTTCAAGTATATAATTAGGTATAGATACTGCGCCCACCTTGTTCCGTACTATTAATTTTTCCTCTACCCAAAGGTTGACTGGAAGAGATCGCATCTAGCGATAAGTTCGCCTTTGTACCAATATTTTCTTTGTTTGTTATTTTTATTTTATAAATTATTATGGTGCAATAAAGATAATTTGTATTGTATCGTATTGTATTGTCTTCCCGTGGATGTCGTAGAAGGCGACTTAGGAAACATAAGCCATACAAAGATTATAAACATCAATGAGACCTCTCCAACCCGTCTGGCCAGCGTGGAGAGTGTAGGCCAAATCCTCTGACTGCCCTGGCTAATATATGGCTCTGGTAGTACAGAGAGGGTCGTGCTCCTGCAATGGAGACTAAAAAAGACCTAATGATGATAATGAGACACAAGTGAATGTATTTTGTTTGCGAGTTAAAATATAATTCAAGATATTACAGTGTAAGATCGTCGACATGAACTTTTAATAAGTTGAGAGTTCACAGACGTGTTCCGAGTTCCGCCATGATGCTTTATTACGCCGCGGGTGACATTATTAAGATCGTTTGCAATATTAATCTCACAATTTTTCCCCCGGTTTACGGCGAAACTTCTCAAGGAAGTTAGTTACTCGTGTAGAGATGAAAGTGAAAGTTGTTTTGAGAAAATAAATATATTGCGTTTCAATTTTTCCGTACGCAAATCGGTGATGGTTACCTGATATGCCTCAAACTTCAATTGCAGGTTAGCTAGACTTGATTTTAGCGTTATGATATACTTGAAGAGCTAGATAACGTCAACATGGTCAAATGTCACCGGTAGCGGAGTGTAGCCCTTGGGCAGTTACTACAAACACAAGGGTCCGTTCTTCCGTATCTGTCTTTTTAAACACTCGAATGATGTCCTGGAGGCTCCTCTCTCCCTTTTCGTCTCTTTTGCGAGACGGCATTCGGTAGATCATAAAGAGCGACTCGTACAGCAGCCCCTCTTCCTTCCAGTTGCTTATGCAAATCTGGATCACACTAACTTCGTCCTTGCTATCCAGTTGCTTCTCCAGAAACGCGATCATATCGTTAGCCACAAGCTTTTTCGAGCTCAAAATTTGAGTCACAATTTACAAAATATAGCTTAGTTGAAAGTACGAGAAGCATAAAAGCAAGAACTGGTATGAAAGATAAAATGTAGATATAGGCTCCGATCCATGTTGGAGGCAGATAGAATAAAAAAAGTCTTTAATTTAGAAATCTAAAAGACTGACCATGCGGCATGTTCCATCCAAAACACTGGCTGCGTTTTCTCTTTGAAGCTATGCTAATTTGTTGAGGACAGTAGCAGCCAGCTCTCTTGTCACCAGTGGTGGCGATGAGGCGAATGGAATTATCTGTTTGAGCCCCCATGGTCTAAACGTTTCCACACCAAACACACTGACAGACATATCAGACCAGAAGGAATAAGAGAATGTTGAAACTAATCGGATATAGGTATAGTTTTACTACCAGCCGCCTACCTGACATCCTTGAGAATGCAGTTATAGGACAAATGTTTGTGCTTAGTCCTCTTAGGGTTGAGACACATCTGTCAGAGTGGAACAGCACTTTCCTATGCTGCTAATGCGACGGAACGCTTCAGCATGGCCGGTACACACGTGTAATGTTTATTTATATCTAAATATTTTTTTCTTTGTTCAAAAGCTACCGATACTAGCGTTTCGCAATGACCACTGCTGAGAAGGAACGCCGAAAGAAACTCATTTACACGGTATTGGTCGCCTACGCGCCAGATAGGCTTTGTCAGTTTACAAAGATATCATGCCTAATACGTGGGGCGCACTATAAGTTTCCGGAATGAATATGAAAAAATACTATTAAAGGTACAAAATTAATTTATTGTTTTTCAAAATAATCTCCCTTGGCGTCTATGCACTTTTTCATTCGATGAAACCAGTTTTGAAAACTTTTGTGCCACTCCTCTGTGGTGACCTCTGAAACGTGTTTTTCATACTCCTCGACAGCCTCTTCTGGTGATGAAAATCGTTGACCGCGTAATTGGTTCTTAATTTTTGGGAACAGAAAAAAGTCACAAGGTGCCAGGTCGGGACTGTATGCAGGATGACTCATGAGTTCTACATTTTTCGCCTTCAAAAAGTCGTTTGTCTGTCTGGCCGTGTGAGAACTAGCATTGTCGTGGTGCAGGATGATACGGCGTTTACGGTTATTTTTACGGAGTTCGTCAATAACTTCCGGCAAACAAATGGTCGTGTACCAGTCACTATTCACTGTACGATGATTCTCTAAAGCAACAGTAGCCACGTGTCCAGTTTTATTAAAAAAAGAAGCAATCATCCGCTTAGATGCACTTTTCACGCGCGCCACTTTGGTTGGTTTCGGCTCATCTTGAAAGACCCATACGCTCGATTGCTGCTTTGTTTTGGGATCGTAGCAATAAATCCATGTTTCGTCACCTGTTACTATGTCCCACACCAAATTTGGCGCACCTTCGTTGAATCTGGTAAGCATGGCACTGCACCAAGTGACGCGGTCCGTTTTTTGAGCCTCGGTCAAGTTGTGTGGGATCCACCGCGAGCACAGCTTTCTCACACCCAAATGTTTGTGTAGGATTAATTGTATTTGACTCATGCCTATTTCTAAGGATGCGCGAATTTCATGGTAGGTCACATGCCTGTCTGTTTCAATCATACGGCGCACAGCATTGATGTTTTTGTTGGTCACAGCGGTGGACGGCCGACCATCGCGAGATTCCTCACTGAGATTGATACGACCACGCTTGAATTCTGCAAACCAGCTATAAACAGTTGTCTTGCATGGTGCTTCATTGCCAAAAGCTGTTTCAAGCCGAGCGATGCTCTGTTGAGCTGTCAAATTACACTTAAAATCGTAGAAAATCATACTACGAAAATTTTCCCGAGTTAAATCCATGTTGATGCAGACACACAATTTTTTAAATGGCGCCACAAGGTAAAAACAAAAGACAGTCAGATGAAACAAACTGCATTCTACAGCCAAAGAGTTCTATTTTCATATGTTGCAATAAATTTTTAAATATTGTTTATGTAAGTGGCCAGTTCCGGAAACTTACAGTGCGCCCATGTACAATGTTATCACAACATAATATGTAAAATGGTTCGCTCTAGCAAATGACGCTTCTGAGCAACAGAAAAGGATAGCAGCATAAGAAAGTAGCTGTTCCATGCTGACAGATGTGGTCCAACCCTAATGATTTCCACAACCGTAAAAGAGATGGGGTGGTCTTATTGAAAGCCAGAAACCACACGGCTTGCTACAACCTACAATAGAGGTATAGTTAACTACGCAAGCGTGAAGTGTATGCAGCTGGAGGCACAGCACATATCATTCACACAAAGCGAATTAGGTTTCAATGATATCAGCATATAATTTGATATTATTACCCGTTATTCAGAGCTATTGGTTAGGAGTGTTGGTAATTCAGCTCAATTTGCAATTTATACAATTAATTCGATTCATACAATTTTATTCATGTATAATCGTACATGATACTTATAATTTATTTATCCCTTGTTAGGTAGATAGAGGCTAGGGCTGTAGGACCTAAATATCTTATGATGGTGGGGGTGCAGATCAAATAAGTTTTTTCTTACAAGCTTTTAGTATCTATGTATGTATTTATTATAAAATATAGTATCGTCGAGTTAGTAACCCATAACACAAGTTTCAACGAACTTTGGAGCTAGATCACAATCAGTGTGATTTGTACTTAACTATTTATTTATTTTATCAAGACAAATGTAATAAGACCAAACTTGATAGTGTTGCATCATTTTATTACGGGATTCCTATCGGCTCTATCATTATCATCATCAAAATTTAAGACTGACGCTCTTGTCGGTGGAGTTTCTTCCATTCTTTTCTATCTTCCGTCAAACTCTTGACATCTTGATACGACACTGCTATCACCTTTTCCTTGACTTGCTTCATATAGCTGTGCCTTGGCTTTCCTCTTCCTCTCTTTTCTTCTATTTTGCCTTCTATTATAATTCGCATAAAATTATCATGTCGTATCAAGTGCCCCGATATATTGCCTCGCCTATTTCCGATTACCTCGAGTATGCGTCTCTTTTCACCTACTCTATTTAATACCTCTATGTTTGTTACTTTATCCTTCCAATGAATCCTTTCTAACGTTCTCCAGCACCACATCTCAAATGCTTCATCATTCATTTAGTTTCTTATATTTAGTTATATTTTTCTAAAAGAAAGTATAAAACTAAATTTTAACCCTGTTTACACCGCATGTGGCTTGGCATAAAAAGGCGCACTATTTACAGTCGCAGTAGGTCAACGAGACACTCTGCTCTCCGCGCGAACCGAGCAGTAAAGCGACATTTTGTATAAATATAAAGTATGATTTTAAGTTATGAAAATATTAAATTTTGCTATAAGCGTATTTTTCATCTAAGAGCATTACCGGTTGCGTCCTTGGCTGTGCTGCTGCGGAGCTCGGGGTGTGCTTTCGCATTGTTTCTTCTCCAAAAATAATGTCTAGGGCTACGAACAATAATTCACTAGAAACGTAAGTAATCCCGAAAACTCATTCCACGCGATATGTACCGCGGCGGGCGGGGCTTAAAATATGAACAGCGCGGCGCGGCAGTTCGCCGTGACACTCGAGTCGTGCGGTTGCGTCGCAAGAAATTGTCTTTGAGAATATTACTGTTTTTGCGATAATCGATTCATTAAAAATGCCGTCATGTGCCGTGAAGTGGTGTAGAAGCCATACAGACATGAAAATTAGTTTTTAAAAAAAAAAGTAACACGTAAACAAGGTTATTTATTTTAGCGTAGCGTACTGCATAATACGTACCATCCGCATCTCACCGCTCATTGCGTTGACTGCCCCATCCGACCGACGACGACGCGTCACCTTGTGGCGACCAATCGCATGCATCTTTGTCTATGTGTGCGTTCGAGTGTTTCGTTGTAATTACTGTTCGTTTGTTTGCGTAAATGGAATCAGAATCGAAGCGGTGAATGTAGGAGCGTTAGGTTTCTAGAGAATTATATTTCGATGGTCTATGGTTACCGGATTCGGCTAAAGTTTTTCGCCATAAATAAGCATATAAGTATATATACATATTTTTTTCTAAAATAACAGGTTGATGGCATCAGTATAATGCTTCTTCTTCTTCTTATCGAGTCGAAATGGTTACACTGTAGCTTCAATTTCAAATCACCTGTGACCAGTATGTGGCCACGGCGATCCCTTTGTCGTTAGCTTTATTAAGGTCCTCTATGGTACATGATATAATGTATAATATATAATATACAGTATAATGCTATATCCTATGAACATAATAGCCAATGATTTTTGTAAAAAAATGTTCTTTATTTCTTTCTTACAAATTTCAGCTTAAAATACCTGTGCACTTTCCTGTTTCCAATTCAAACGCGAAGAAAATAGAGGAGCTATTAATTACGGACTGGCTTTTCGGAGGCAAAAGCCCCTTACAGTGTACGAGTATCCAGTACTGCATCGAATATTTACTTTGTTTATCTGCCGTTTCAAGTCGGAAATACTAGACATTAGACATTATTCAACATAAAACTATGTAACTGTTCGTTAGCCTAGCTTTTGAAGTCTTGTCTTTTCATCTTAGTAAGCAAGTGAACCGGTAGTGGCTTGTGGTTTGGCATAGCTTATAACTGAAAGATCCTTGGTTAAAATCCTGCCCAGTTTAACTTTGCGAAACGGATCCCTTACGGATTCGTCATGTCTGTCTGTCTGTCTGTCCGTCCGTATGTCATAGCCACTTTTATTCCGAAACTATAAGAACTATACTGTTGAAACTTGGTAAGTAGATGTATTCTGTGAACCGCATTAAGTTTTTTACACAAAAATAGAAAAAAATAATTGGGGGTTCCCCATACTTAGAACTGAAACTCAAAAATTTGTTTTTTCATAAATACGTGTGGGGTATCTATGGATAGGATAGATAGATAATGATAAAACTAAAAAAAATTTATGATGTACATTACCATGCAAACTTCCACCGAAAATTGGTTTGAACGAGATCTAGTAAGTAGTTTTTTTTTAATACGTCATAAATCGTAAACTGCAATTTACCTTTAGAACTTTTATATTATGTTACTTGCTGCTACGGAACCAAGGGGCAAGTCCAACTCGCACTTGGCCGCTTTTTTATTATTATACCATGTTTATAGATTGGATTGGGTTCTCGTTAATATTCCGGGAACCTAGTCGAGTTAATGCGGCTAATTGAATCAGTAAATAATGTCTCTGTGAACGGGTCCGTTTTTGACAAAAAGATAAAGCTTTTTGAACCGACTTCAAAAAAGAGAAGATTCATCAGAAGATCAATTTTAATTATTATTGCGTTGCTTTATTTATTTTATTGGTTCATGCACACTAGACTACACTAACACTAGACACGATACGATTTATCTTCGGTCTCCGTAAGTATGATCATATTTCGGTGTACCGAAATATGCTTAACTGGCTGCCTATGAGAATTCGCTGAAATACGCACATTCTTTTCCTTTTATTTAATATCCTCTTCAATCCTTCTGCCCCTGTATATTTGAAACAACAATTTTCATTCCGCCAGGTAGATAGTCCACTACGTTTTCTCAAAACCCACCTTTGGACATTCCACCGCATTCAACGCAGACATACGCCAAGTCATTTTCAGTCATGGCTGCCAGACTCTGGAACTCTCTTCCTGGTGATGTGAAAGTGTTAACGTCACCAAACTCGTTTAAATCTAAACTCCTTGGATCCTCTCTTGTCACCTCAGATATTTAAGCTTTCATACAGATACACTATCACGTCTTTATCCCTAACGGGGTAGACAGAGCCAAGGGCGGTAAAGCCCAGGCCACTTTTAGCGTAATGGTGGGCATGAAGGTGGAAAAGGCAATTCATAATAGTGATGGGTTGCTAACCGCATCGCCTATTCATATGATTCAGATTCTCGCCCATTCCCTCAATCGGCTTTTACGATCTGCACGGGAAGAGAAGCAGCTGGTACATTCTATGTTTTTTCTTTTCTCCCAGACCAGCAAAGAAGAAATTTCAGTGTTTTTATGTTGGTACAATATGTATGTTTATGTACCTATATAAAATCTCGTAGTTATTTTGCATGTATATATTAGTTTAAGTTCGTATAAATGATGCTTTCTTTTATTCTATGTACACACTTCTACCCTTCTTGTGAGTAATTGTCCTATCTACTTATTCGCCAGCTGACTGGAAGAGATCCCATTATGGGATAAGTCCGCCGTTGTCAATTTACTCTCTATGTTGTTTTTGTCTTTAATTATGTGTTTTCTAAGTACAATAAAGTTATTACAAACAAACAAACTAGACAACTCACAAATAATACATTTAAAAAAATAGTACGTAGGCACAATTTTTTATAAGTACGAGTATATTTCTAAAGAAATTCTTCCAGTAGACCCGCGAGACAAAATGGAAAGGAAGACGTTATTGGCGTGTACAATACAAAACTAAATAAGGCAAGATTCTTTGTGTTTCTTCTTGTTATGTTCGCCAATTATGAACTGATTTTTACTGACTGAATCTTTTTTTATTTGAAAGCCTTTGCAATCTAGTTGGTCCCATATTCATTTAGTGAAGATATCGTGAAGAACTTTGGAGCTTCTCGTTAAAAATTTGAGCTAGTCGCAGTAGCCGTACCAAGCCAGTAATTTATCTCTTAAGACAATACACGGTGTCCAGTGCTGCCCCCATTTGAAATAAATTATTTGTAAGGAAACGGAGATATCATTTAAAATTTTAAGCTAGTAAAACCTAGATAACCCTTAAAACTATTTTATGAACCACTGTTTACAGCTTAAAGTGATAATGTTAAGCTTTAGTTTGCATTTTTGCCTAAAGTGGCCGTTATTCGCAAAAATGCAAACTAAAGCTTAACGTTTTTATTTTAAACTGTAAACAGTGGTTCATAAAATAGTTTGAAGGGTTATCTAGGTTTTACTAGCTCAAAATTTTAATGATATCTCCGTTTCCTTACAAATAATTTATTTCAAATGGGGGCAGCACTGGACACCGTGTGTCGTCTTAATAGACCTACCAGTTATCATCTTGAATATGTATGTTAAACTATTTTTCGCTTTGAGAATAATTGATAACCTATCAAATAGTAATTTATGTACTAAATTATATTTTTCTCGCTTTTGCGTGATGGCACAGCGGCGACACTCCCTGTACGTGAGAGTTCGAACGCCGGTGACCTTGAGCTTGGAGCTCGTAACGCTAGGGTTGATACCGAACCGTGCACACATGCTTAAGTGTCGTTTCTTTTCGCGTAATGTATATATTCTTTGGTGGTGGTGAGGTGTATTATTTTATTTATTTTTATTTATTTAACTTTATACACAAATACAAGTGTAATGGCGGACTTAAAGCCTAAGGCCTTATCTACCAGTCAACCAACCGGGTGATGTCGAGACAGACACGGGTAGTGCAAAAACTCAAAAAAAAATTATGAAAAATGAACCAGGTATACTTAAATATGTAATAATAAACCATAAATATGTAATAATAAACCATAAACTACATACAAATAATACACACTATTATTATACTAAGATATACTACTCACATATACTACATACACTAAGAACTATCTGACAGTTGTTTAAGAAAATGTGCTTTCACCTGTTTTTTAAATGAAAAGCGGGTTTTAGCCTTCCGAACATCAACTGGTAAGGCGTTCCAGAGCTCTCGTGGTACTCACTCGAAAATAAGTATAATAAGTTAAAAATAATAATCGATCTACCTTGATTTGACTCTTAAACCTTCTTTTGGGATGTGATGTGACAGGGATGTATTAGGAATGGTGGTGAGGTGTGACATTATCAAGTTTTTCTGTATATCATTTTCGAGAACCTACCATTATAAACAATTTTGGAATTTATTACATATTGTAACAAATCACTTATGATTCTAGCGATTGACCGAAGTGGAGAAAAAAATGCCGGAAAGCAGACTAAGGCCTCCGAAGCAGAACGCTCTAAGATGAGAAAAAAGGATCAATGTTGCCCACATTGGTCACATTATTATCTCAAATTGCTACGATTCTATGTCGGCGTTTAATATATTAGCAAATGTTTATATAAACAATACGAAAACTTCCATAATAAAATAGCGTTTTGCGCAAGTGTGTAAATGATTTATTTAGTTCCAAAGTAGTTTTCAATGGACACCGTTTATTTGCACAAAGTTTGCAGGAAAATAAACTTGGCTTGTTTAAATATGCACGATGCTTGCGAGGAACGGGCTTCTGCCTTCAGACTTTTGCCTTGTTACTCGACTGTTCAAAGGAGGGTAAATGTTAGAGTTCTTCTGTTCTGGGAGAACAGAAAAATTGTAAAATGTACTAGTTATTAGTACTTAGTTATTTGTTACGTCTTAAATCTAAGTCTATCATTATCGATCCAGATTAATCTATCCATAATGGATCCATAATGTTTGTTTGAATTAGATTTACTTAACTTTAACCTCCGAAGCGGCCCAGTCGGACTACTTGAACACAGGCGAATCTCAACCTTATTACATTTACATAAAGATATTGGTTCCTAGAAAAAAAATATTTTTGAAGAAAAGAAGAGGTTATGAGTCCCCTTACTCTAGATATTTCCGTACTAACGCAGTCTAGCTTGTATTTTGAAATGACATGTCTGATTTCGCGAAAAAAAATTTATTTTAAAGAAATTACATATATTTATGGATTTCGAAGGTCAAAATATGTTTTTTTTTCATAGGACGGCAAACGAACAAGCGGGTCACCGCTGCCCATGGACAACTGCAACACCAGTGGTGTAACGAGAGCGTTACCGGCCTTTCAGGGCCATCCCCAGAGGGGGGAGGGAGAGGGGAGCTCCGGCTCTCTCACTCACCGAACGAAGCATAGCGGTGAAGCGGTGAAGCTACTACTCAGACGTCGATTTTCTGTGAGAGTGTGGTACTTCCCCGGAGCCGGGGAGCCGGCCCATTCATGCTACTATCAAAACAAAATTTTGCCGGTAGCGTGGCTCTACCACAACAATTGACAGAAAATATAAATGTGTAGAAATTTTCCATACTGGTGATACTTGATGATGATTGTGACTGTAAAAACCAGTTATATGCCTAGATATATGCAATTTATTTAAAATTACAATATTTTGCCAAAATCTAATTTTTTATTTCAAACTAAAAGCTAGACTTCGTTTGTATGGGAAAGTCTGATTACGTCTAGGGTAACGACTCTTAATAGACATAAAATATTTTCATAAAACCAAAATATTATATGCTATTGATCAGTTATTTACAACACTTTGTCATAGTAAAAACTTTATGAGGTACTTTCAATGTAAATGACAAGTCTGTTTTCGTTTGTATCCACGCAAAAGGCTGCAACTCGACTGCTGCAGCTTAAATATTTAAAGAGAAGTTTAAACTAAACCTGCACGGCGATCATGAAAACACCATTTCATTTCTATTTCCTGCATGTAGACTGTAAGATTGCAAATCGACGTGTTTACAGTTTACGGCAAAATGGGCGCAGCGGTAAAATTACTAAGAAGCGCACGACTTCGTGAAAATAAACGCGGTATTTAATCCTAATCCTAATACTTACTACCTTAACTATCCTAATCCTAACTTAATATTATAAATGCGAAAGTGAGTTTGTATATTTCTTTGTTTGTTACCTCTTCACGCTTTATCTACTGAATCAAACTTCTTGAAAATTCGCATACACATAGTAAGGACTACTGAGAAGGACATAGGGTAATTTTCCTGTGGGATTTGGGATACGCGAGCGAAGCCGCGGGCAAAAGCTAGTAATTTATAATTTATAAGTCCATATCCATGGAAGAGAATTCATACTCCACCGACAAGAGCATAGCTCTTAAATATAGATAGATAGATACATGCTTGTGTACTTTACTTTTGCGCCTACTACGATAGATTTCTGTTTATCTCGAAGGATGACTGGTATAGAATGAAATGAATAATTTTTGTAAATTAGTTTTAAATCTTAGAGAAATAAGACACATCTTACATCATTCTGTAAAATTAAATCAGATGTAAAGTTTAAATTCGCAATCAATAAAGTAGATTACAAGCTTGTAAAAAAGGCCTCGTCCACGAAAGGCATCATTTACTGATCTTATTATTGACTCGACAAGACTCCCGGAATAATAACGAGGACCAAATCCGATTCGTTCATTTCTGAGGGATACAGGTCAATTCTTGACACGAACCAATATAAGGAAAAAAAAGTATTTTTCTTTTATCTTTTTTTAGAATCACGGGTCTTTTTTCCCCCGATCCTTTAAGAAGCTTGCATGGGGATACAGATCCAACACGTAGAGGCCCTTTGGAGAAGTTGATGTAATGTGACGCTCCCTCAGGTGTACCCTTGAACAGGTTTCGGCAGAAGATTAGTTATGGAATGAGGTTGGGATGGACTGATACCCGGCTATAATAGAAACAATGGCGCCTGCCATAATCATGATTACTGACTATTGTGCCACTCCCCGTTTAGGTATCGTAAATGTCATTATTAATATGCGCGCAGGCGGCCCCTCCGGGTGGTAAATTCAGTTATACGAATCGTTTGTCCAGAGTAATAAGAATGAAATTGGCTTGCAATGAATGTTTATCTATACAAAAAGGTGATGAGTGAGCTCGCACGTGCACGTG
Source organism: Acrobasis repandana (assembly GCA_963576875.1). NCBI lineage: Eukaryota > Metazoa > Arthropoda > Insecta > Lepidoptera > Pyralidae > Acrobasis > Acrobasis repandana. The sequence continues at coordinate 21,354,323 of OY756222.1, forward strand.
AGCACGTGAGCTAAATTAAACCGTATCGTTAGCCACATTGAGTAGATAGCTCTTTGAATTTCTTTGTTGAGTAAGATTTCTGTACGTTAGTATTATTTATTCTGTGCTATTATAGGCTAGGCAGGTGGTGGCTTGCCGCCCACTAGATGGCCCTTCAAATGAGCCGACAATAGTTGCCAGCAAAGGAGCAACACCGGTGCAGGCGACGCAGGGGTGTCGAGAGGTTTGCTTTTATCTTTATTATTACGCGGCATCGGTTTTAGTTGTACGTAGTATATTATTACTCTATGGTTTTAGTGTTGAACCACACGCAGTACAAAATTTGCAACGCATCTTGCGTCGTGTACAATTTCTACCCGCGCATTTTTTTAGTCGGTTAAAAAGGCGGCCTTATCGCTACCTACTGCAATCTCTTCCAGGAAACCGAGGTACTTGGAGACTTTGGACAAAAGCAAAACAGAAGCCTAGTAGAGAATCATCGTCATCATCAGGTCTTTTTAGGGTTCCGTACCCAAAGGGTGCAAATGGGACCCTATTACTGAGACTCCGCTGTCTGTCCGTCTGACCTACTGTCGTCTGTCTGTCACAGGGCTCTATCTCTTGAACCGTAATAGCTAGACACTTGAAATTTTCACCGATTATGTATTACTGAAAATACTGAAAATAAAAAAAAGTTAAAAAATAAAGGGGGTCGCCATACAAAAGACGTGCTTTTTCAGCGTTTTTAACTAGATCTTTATAATGGCATTAACTACTTAGATACTTGAAATTTTCACAGATTATGTATTACTATGGCCGCTATAACAACAAATACTAATAATAAAAAAAAGTTAAATATTTAAGGGGATCGTCATACAAGAAACGTGTTTCTTCAGCGTTTTAAAATATTGTACGGTGGTACGGAACCCTTCATGTACGAGTCCGACTCGCACTTGCCCGTTTATTAGTATCCACTGCAGGAGCACGACCTTTTCTGTATGCTAATGCTAATCCTCTGGCTGCTATGGGTCTTGTTTGTAGAGAATAAAGAAATGAATACCTAGAGTAGTTAGTACCAATGATTCTACCTTTCCTGTCATAAGGTCCTCGCACCTGACTTGCTTAACTTTGATACAGTACAAATTAGACGTTTGAAGCATTCTGGGGAGTCAATTTAACCTTATAACCATCGGGTAATCAGTCATGCGAAATGGGGTGGGATAAGGCTGCAGCCTTACATTTTACAAGATTTTTTCCAGTACGCATATGACAGCAGCTACGAGCCAAAATGTTGATTGTATTTTTAAGAAAGAAATGGCAATTGCAAGTACATATTTATTTTATCTAGATTATATAAATGACAAGTAAGATATAGTAGCTGACAACTTAACTATTTACAATTTTTTACTTACTTTACTGTACTACGGTGGCGCAGCGTCCCAAAGTGGATCGTCGCTTTTGACACTAGATGGCGCACATTCTTTTGATCTCGTAACCGTTGCTGCGTAGGCTCTCTTTTATTACCACCCAATGTCCCATTCTTTATACGTGTTCGAGTCACCGAAGCCTAGCTGCTTTCGTTTCACCGATGATTTTTAAGGTGAATATAGAAACAAATGGCCTTGAAGTGGCGCCCTCATTTGAAATAAATTGTTAACTCGTAACTATGGAGATAATTTCCATATTTCTAATCGTCAGGCACTAGATAGCCGTTTAAATTATTTTATGAACCACCGTTGAAAGTATTTACATTAGTCCGTCTAGCTTTAAAACTTGCCTCCTCCAAAAGTGGCCACAGCAATCAATACTTTCAACGGCAGTTCATAAAATAATTTAAAGGGCTATCTAGTCCCTGACGATTAGCAATATGGAAATTATCACCATATTTACGAGTTAACAATTTATTTCACACCTCAAGGCCATTTGCTTCCATATTCACCTTAACTATTACCTATCTAAAATTTAAAATTATCTAATAATAAAAAAAAAACTAAAATTATTTAAATTTCATATGAAATATTCCATTTATTTACATTATAGGTATGTGTAAATTTTCAAAGGATTAAAATAATAACTGAAGATTTATTCAATTCAATTCAATTCAAAATATCTTTATTATCATAGGATATTTATAATATCTCTTAATAATAGTCACTTTGTTTTGTTTTGCACAAATGTTGACGTTAAATCGTTACTTACAGCTAAGTTTACGCCGCTTCCTAGGCGCAAGTGCAGAAGAAGCGGCAACAAACTGCACTGCACGTTTTCTCCAAAGACAATCCAAAGACGTCAACTAACAAACTTAAATCTTAAAATTAGTTATATGGATGGACTGAGATTACATTGTTGGTAATGTCATAATTAAATTGAATTATAAGAATTACGAAATTTAAAATAATGTCAATTTGTAAATTTAGTATGTACCAATGTACCTAAATTTTGTCATGTCTAAGTATACAAACCTTTAAGAGGGACCCGCGCCAAGCTCAAGCCAGACTTTTTTGTCTTTAAGATAGTCATCGGTCCTATAATAAGCCTTCTCACAAAGTACCTTCTTTACATAAGCTTTGAATTTTCTGTCTGGCATATCAAGGACCGATTTTGGCAATTTATTATAAAAAGGCATACACTTCCCCATAAAAGACTTACTGACTGTATTCAGTCTGTAATACGGGCTAACTAAGTCATTCTTATTACGTAAATTTCTATCTGTAAAATCACTTACTTTATTGAACATGAAAATATTTTTCCTTACATACATTATATTTTCAAATATAAATTGTGATGCAAAAGTAAGTGTACCTATTTCCTTGAATAATTCTCTCAGTGAGTCTCTCAATCCTAAACCGTAAATGGCACGAATTGCTCTTTTTTGTAAAATAAAAATAGTCTGAATGTCGGCTGCACTCCCCCATAGAAGTATCCCGTAAGACATTAGACTGTGAAAGTAACTAAAGTACACTTGTCTAGCAATTGCTACATCTGTCAATTGTCTTATTCGCCTATTAGAAAGTTTAGTTATATGAGCGCCCCATTGAAGTTTCGAATCAATTGTGATTCCAAAAAAGTTGATTCCAGAAAACTGGTTAAAAGTACTACCTTTTTAAGGTAGTACTTTCAACCAGATCAAGTTTCTGACCATTAATTAGTATGTCAGCGCAGGCTTGATTCACATTAGGAAGAGAGAATAGAATGCATTGGGTCTGTTTGCATTTAACATAAGGTTATTGGCTGAAAACCAATCAGAATTTGAAGATAAGGTGCTGTTCACCGCGCTAGCATCTTTGTTATGACGATCTATTTTAAATATTAGCGAGGTGTCATCAGCAAACAGCACCATGTCAGCCTCTTTCTCAACCATGTAAGGCAAGTCATTGACATAAACTAAGAAAAGGAACGGTCCTAGAATTGAGCCTTGGGGTACGCCATTTTTAACATTAGACCCGTGTGATTTTACGCCGTTTATATCAACAGTTTGAAGCCTATCTGTTATGAATTCAATAAATATATTTTGACTTCCCATACAGGCCGATAAAAGGTTTGCTAGTTTAGGAGGTCGCTAAATGTAATGGACTTGCTTTCTGTAAAAATATAAGCTACTGAAAATAAACAAAACTGAATACCGTAGATACGAATTTCCCAAGTTAATGTTTTCGTGTGTGTAAGTGGGGGCCAGCACTAGTATTAGATTTTATCAAACTTTTGATCTATAAGTTCATGAATATCTTGTAATATTGCCAGATTTCTTATAGTTTATTCGTTCAAATGATGTGCATACTTTTGGCAACAAAGGCGACTCTTTCAAAGATGCGTCCTTGCTGGCGCACCGACAGAATGATTGCAGAGAACGAACTATACATCTACATGTTTTTTTTAAGATCATTGTCTAAAAGACCACAGCTCTTTTTTATATAAATAGTTAATGAGTAAACGAAGGAAATAAATAATGACTAAGCGTGCCTTGGGACACGCTATAAGTAAGACCAGGGCTGTACCCTCTTTTTGTGGAAATACCTGGAGAACGCTGAGCTAATGATTATCTTGGGACGTCAGCCTCTTTCTGGTTGCGAGAAATCTGGTTGGAGCTGGTTCATTTAGATTGAACAGTGTATTCTAGGATTTTTTATCTAATGGTCACGGTTTGCGTCTCTTCTATTTTCATTTTCAGCTTTTACGCTATTTTACTGTACCTAGACAAAGCCATAGAGCAATTATGTAAAATTAGAAGAGACACTAGATATACTATCTAGATACTAGATAGGTGTTATGTCTAGTTTAGCCTAGTCTTACTTTCAACAGTTTACATGCTAAACCATACGAAAGCATGGTAAATAAAATGCCTTGGTGTGTGTTACAATACAGTAAGAATGTTCAAGGAACACGGCCAAGTGTAAAGAAATATTTTTCCATCGGTTAGTAACCAGATTTAATTGTTAGAAAATTAATACGAATGTTAAAATCCACGCCGCCTGCTTCTGTGGTTATGGCGTTTACCTTGTGATCCAGAAGTCGTCGATTCAAATCCCACTGGGAAGCATACTTTGTGAAAAGTTATTTCCAGTCTGGTTAGGATATTGCAGGCTTGAACCATCTGATTATCCGAAAAGAAAGATGATTCCGTGCTTCGGAAGGCACGCAAAGCTGTGGATCCCGAACGCCATCTAGCGTTTGTTAAAAACCTATCCTAGGATTGGTTCTGGTCTACCCTTTGAGTTGCGGAGGTCAGAGGGCAGTCGTTCTGTGTAAAAAAAAAACAGTGGCACTCCGGGAGTGCTGACTGAAGTGAAAACTTGAACAAGGTGGTGTCGGTAATAGTGTTGAGAGTTCAATGTTTTTTTCCCCTCCAAAAAATACCCAACGCGCGTAAAGAAGCTTTCAAGTTTTTGGCGGGAAGTCAAGGGCTTCGGTTGGGGTTTTCTTTAAATTATTTTGCAAATTGATTTTAGTGGATTTTATAATAAGAAATTGGTGTTGTTTGGTGTTATAAATGCTCATGGTCATGAACAATATATAAAATAGTTAAAGTGGACAGTCATAGTACGGCTATAGTGATATTTGTTTCGCGGACAGTGTGGGCGGGCGTCTTCGGGCGTTGTCCGACAATCGGCTATGAAAACCAGTGGACTCGTATAGATTTGTCACCAGAAGCTCCCTTAAAGCAATCAAAGACCTACATCAACCTTTGATTGTAACTTGTTAAAAAACAAAGTATTTCCTACGTTTTATTAACTTGTTCCTGGCTAAATACGCAGTAGCGTCAAGCTATTAATAAAAAAAAAGAAGTTTTCACTTCAAAAACTAGTAACCTTAGTAAACCACTTAGATTAGGTAGCGGACCCCGGGCTGGGTTATCGTTAAGGTGAGGATGCAGCCGGGAATACGCTCGGATGATGGTGATAAAATCCACGCCGCTGTATATTCAAAAATAGAACAGGGGCCAATGTTTGAGATAGCTGGTCTATATATTGTATGTCAATGGAGAAAGCCCATATAAATCGGTTCAGTAGTTTGGTTTTTGTGGTCAGAGGTAAAAGTACACAATTATATTTATTTATTATTTTTATTAGGTTTTCGTACAAAAAATGAAAAAAACAGAACCCTTATAGTTTATTTACCAATTTATGTACACGGACAATATACACAGAGAATACATAAACAAAAAGTTGTACAAAGGCACTACTTATCTCAAAAGAGATCTCTTCCAGTACGCCCGTGAGAGGAGATGTTCATATATGAAAGGCATACAGGCATTTTATTGTTGCATATACGAATTTAGTTTTTCTGTAAGTGTCACTAGTGTTTAATTCGGTTTTTTAATAATATATATTTTTATAGGCTATAATATCTCTTGAGTGGTGATTATTGTCAAATCTTTCCTGTATTGGGAGAAGCCTTTGGTCCAGCAGTGGACCGAAACTGGCTGTTAGAGAAACATTGAAGGTAAGGCGAAATTATAAAAAAAAATTCTCAATTTACAAAACACTCTTTTTACTCAGTAGCTGAAATGTAATAATGCAACATCTCCAACTATACTTTACAATGCGAAACATTTCATAGGAGTTTTTGTACGCAAATGTACATTTTATAAGAAAGCTCCGCGATCCCGGGCTTTTGTGATGGAACGCTTTGTTGACAGTGAGCTTTTGAAGATGCATCCTCTTTTATGTTATTTTGAAAAGTTATCTGAAAGTACTTTAATAGCAATTAAAGTCAGATAAAATAATGATAAGATATGATTACATTGTTTCATAATTTTAATTTGTGCTTAGCCGTGTGAATTACATTGTTTCATATAACAAATGTTTCGCCGTGTAAAGTGCCTGCAAAGGCACTTGAACAAACATTTGATTCATGATTGATTGAATGTTTGGTGACGGCAGAGGCGAATACAATGAGGAGGTCGTTGACCTGGTGCGTGCGCATTGCTGTTTCGAAAGTCAAAGTCAAAGTCAAATTTTTTATTCATTGTACGATAAATATATCACTTATTGAAGGTCATTATTTTTAATTATTTTTAGGGCAAAAGCTACGTGTGTGGGCTGCACTAACTACAAAAGGCATAAAACAAATTCTCGAGCTCCTCCGTGCTTCGGAAGGCACGTAAAGCCATTGGTCCCGGCTGTTATCAACATTGTACGGCAGTAGTCAAGCTATTTCAGATGACTTTTCGGTATGAAATAATTACACCGCAAAATCTTACTCTAAATAATAGTTTACTCTATAATTGTCATCATCATCGTCATCACCAACATCATTGTCATCACGAATTTCGCGTCATGGCCGTGTAACTGTGATTGCCACAACGCGTTATGGCCGTTTTGGTACAGAAGACAGTAGGGCGCGTTCAGACGACACGCGCGCACGAGCGCCGATCGCGTAGAGCCAGCTTTCAACAAGAGTCTACTTTGCGAACGCGCAGAGAAGAAACATTGGAATTAAATGCTTATCTATTGTAATATACTCGATATAAAATAGGCGACGCGGGCTCTGCTCGTGCGCTGTGCGATCGCGACGGGTGCGCGATGCGTGCGCGACGATGTTACTACGCGACCGCGTGATGAGCGCGTATTTTATATCAAGATATTTTAAACTGTATATTACAATAGATAAGCATTTAATTCCAATGTTTCTAAAGAGGGAGCGATTCTTACGCGACGTGCACGCTGTGTCGCGCCGAAAAAATTCGCGCTCATGCGAACACTTCCTAAGAGTATTTCATAGTTTTGGTAAGGGCCACGAAACGAATTTTGCGTCATGGCCGTTTAACAATAGCCGCAACACAACGCGTTGTGACCTTTTATTTTGCTCAATGAGCGAATTCGATTTTTGAGCGTAATATATACTTCGTTATAAATGTATTTATTACAATTATTTTTGTTCCCCATTGGAAAAAAATAAAATTGGAGTCAAAGATCTTTGACATAGTTAAACCTTTGTTTGACTTGGCGGTGGCGCTACCATGCTTCCAGATCAACTTCCTGTTTCATAATAAATGTTTAATTTAATTCAAGAAAAATACTCTTAAAATCTGATTCAAAGACGGCGGCACAGAGCTATTAATCTACTAGAAACGTAGTAAATTCAAGACAGTAATTTCATTTCAGTAAACATCTGTATCTTGAATAGAGAAGAAAAATGTAATTTTCCCTGAACGTAATAAAGCAAGTTTATTGTCATCGTTTAATCTGAAAGAGGAATAACAGAGAGCAGCAGAGGACCTTTTTATTTATAGTAGACGAGAAAATATAACGTATAGTATATATGTATGCTTGTGCCTGTCTGGTTTATGTTGAATAAACTACATGGTTTTTTTTTGATTGAACAAGCGAGCAAAGGTCTTCTATCTAATGGATTAGGACGATCCGGTGATTGTATGTATCCGTGATTGTATATAGGGTCTAACAATATATACTGAAACTATTATAAGGGTGAATTCAGTCAATGATACTGAACAACTTGTCTCAAGGAACATATCTCGAAATTGTTGTGGTAGAGCCACGCTACCGGCAAAACTCTGTTTTGCTAGTAGCATGAATGGGCCGGCTCGTCCGGGGAAGTACCACAGTCTCACAGAAAATCAACGTCTGAGTAGTAGCTTCGCCGCTTCTATGCTTCTTTCGGTGAGTGAGAGAGCCGGAGCCCCCATCACCCTCCCCCCTCCCTGAAAGGCCGGTAACGCTTTTGTTACACCCCTGGTGTTGCAGTTGTCCATGGGCAGCGATGATCACTTACCATCTGGTGACCCGCTTGTTCGTTTGCCGTCCTATAACATAAAAAAAAAATATATGAAAAATATTTTTTGGCCTCCCATACATGTTGATCGATCAGCTAAACCGAGTTTGTATGGAAAGCTTTATTTTATATATTTGGATTAATGTTCCTTGGGGAAAGTTGTTCAGTATCATGGACTGAATTCACCCTTAAAATAGTGTATATTTTGTTAAACGTTATATAATGACAAAAAAAATATACTAAAACTATTTTAAGGGCGAAATCAATCAATGATACTGAACAACTTTCCCCAAAGAACATAATATTGAAATATTATAAATATTTTTTGGTTTTCATACATACTCGGGTCAGCTGATCGGTCAACATTTAAAGAAGACCAAAAATTATTTTTCATATTTCGATATATGTTCCTTGGGGAAAGTTGTTCAGTACCATGGACTGAATGCAGCCTTAAAATAGTTTCAGTATAATTTGTAAGACCCTGTATATGAATGGTAGATAATAACTCGGGTATCTTAGAATGGGACAGGACTCATTTGCCTTGTGGCATCAGCCCTATAATAGGAACACTTTCCAAATTTAAACTCCATCTCTTCCTTTGGATGTCGAAAAAGGCGAATAAAGGACTAAGCACAAACATCTTGTGCTACACCACAGGCCGGAATCTCCTAAGGTACGCGCAATATGCGTCCCCGTTTCCCGTCCCCGCACCTCTCCCCCGTTTTCGCCTCGATGACTCACGTTGGCCGTCAAGAACCGGGGGAGAGGTGCGGGTGCGGGGAACGGGGACGCATATTGCGCGTACCTTAGGAGATTCCGTTCTGTTTACTCTTACTGTATTCTGTGGCTACACTACAACTGCATTCCCAAGGAGGGTTGACGACAGGCAGACGGCCGGTCGTGAAACTATAGCCAAATCGTTAAAACTGTTCCGGCTATTTCTTCTCGATTTCGCTTGCTCTTTGGCATCCTTGGGTGACCATTGATATGTATATTATATTAGGAGAAGAAAAAGCGGGAGAGCGCACCCCGGACTCCGAAGCAGCACAACTGAGTGCAACCTGCAACGTGCTAAGATAAAGACTTAGACTGGACTCAAACCATTTTTTAGTTTGAACGTGAAGTATGTAGGCTTTTCAAATAAGTGTCAAATCCATATCGGTTTCTAATGTATGATGTCATAAGACGGGTCTTATATTCACAGATACATACTTGAAGAACTACTAGTGACTTATTGTCCTAAGTATACCAACATCTAGTAATATAGTTAGTTTCTTACAAAACTACTAACTAGTAGTTCTATTAGAAACGAACTGAAAAGAACAGTATACCTCGCAAGCTTTTATAAATGTTGAAAAATGCGACCTGTAGACGAGAACAGACAGACAGACAAAAGCTTTTTGGCTAATCTTGGAACTGAAGCACTTCCCTAGCTTCGCTCGCTTGGTCCTTAAAACAATACATGGCATTAGATGAGGTACTAAAGCATGATCAAAAAATGGGATAACGTCAAGCAAGCTGTCATGGCTAAATAAAATGAAACGACAAAATTTTGCAATATGATTTATTACATTCAGACAATTTCATTTTATTCTGTACAATAGACAATGTATTTTATTTTGGCACACCCTCTATTTACGACATCATTCTACTGACGGGAACATTTTAACATAATTAACGTCAGTAAATGTGTTATCAAATAGGTATAGATATGACATAAAAAGTATATTTTAGTTTTACGAGAAAGATTTTTATTTTCTCCAGGACACTTGCAATTACCTACAAGGTGTCAAACATTTTAAATAATCCTAAGTTTCGGATGTACTTTTAGTATAGTTTTGTATGGAGAAACTTGCATGGTAGCGTGGCGTATAGTTTTACATACAGATCTGTGGTTTTAAGTGTATTTTTTTGAATAGGAATTGATAGAAGAAAAATTACAAATGACGGAGATTTTAAAAATTATTGTACTGTTTTTAGAGTTCCGTACACAAAGGGTGCCAACGGGACTCTATTACTAAGACTCCGCTCTCCTTTCCTTTTTTTCGTCCGTCTCTCACAGGGACGGACTCTTGAACCGTAATAGCTAGTACACTTGAAATTTTCATCAATTATGTACTACGGTGACCACTATAACAAATAATACTAAAAATAAGATAAAGAAAAAAAAATTAGGAGGTCGTTAAACGTGTTTTTATCAGCGTTTTAAAACATTTTACGGAGGTACAAAAACCTTCATCTACGAGTCCGACTCGTACTTGACCAACTTTTTACGTTGATTTAACCTAAATAAAAAGGAAGAGGAGTACGTACATTTTTACCAAAAATTTAAATTTTTTCTAACAATTGGAAAGTAACAATACTCTTGTAACATATCCGTTGTCTACTTCTACAGAACTTTGGATGCGGCAATTACAAAAAAATTGTATGAGAACCAGAATACATAATTTTATTGCTCCAGAATATTTTATGACCATATCGTAGGGCTGTCACCAGCTTATGTGACACTAGAGTGTAGTGTTAGAATCATAAAATTCAAGTATTATTTCTGTCTTTTATTGTTCATAGTAAAGGGGTAAGATAAAATTAACGAAGAAAGCTATTTCGTAACTTTTACTTATTTATGTTTAGCCGTGTGGTTTCCAGCAGAGTAGAATAGGACTATACACCAAGTCTTCCCGTGGATTTCGTAGAAGGTGACTTAGGAAACACAAGCTAAACAAAGCTTATAAACATCAATGAGACTCTCTAACCCGTCTGGTCAGCGTAGAGAGTGTAGGCCAAATCCTCTGACTCTCTGGCTAATATATGTCTCTGCTAGTGCAGACAGGGTTGTGCTTCTACAATGGAGACTAAAAACATCTAATGATGATGAAACAAGTCTGCAACATTTTGTTTTTTTCAAATATTTATGTTATGTTAAGTAATATTTTGTGTCCCAAATCACATCTCACATTCAAGCTCGACTTATATTCACCCAGCGATTTGATAGCTATACAAAATTCATGTCGTCGCAGGCCATGGCAACGTGATAAAATTTTCAGTTCGAAGTCCACGGAGTTGCTTAGCATGTGCAAGCGCTAGTAATCAGTATTTCCTTGCCATTATTGCCATTTAGAGGTAATAATCGATGCCCTCCGTGGCGTATTGGTTAACATGCCAGTGTGATACTTAGAGGTTCTGGGTTCGATCCCCAGCCAGGGCAAGTTGGAAAATAGACATTTTCATATTATTCTGGGTCCTGGGTGTTGATCTATATATTTATTTATTATAAAATATAGTAGTCGCGTTGAGTTAGTAACCCATTAACCCTTTCACCACGAGACTTTATATCAGTTGTCGTGCTCCCAGCGCGAGGAATTGTGAATATCCATAGTTTTTGGTCGGATAAATCCGACGCTCGCGAAGTGGGCACGAAAGTGTTTGTCGGATTATTCCGACGTTCGCGGTTAAAGGGAAGTTTAAACTTTGGGGTCAATTAAGCTTAATCGCCAACAAACTGCACTGCAGCATTTTCTCCAAAGACGTCAACGTTTCAAAGCTTAAGATTGAAAGAATTTTCTTAGTATGTATTAATATTATGTGTGTGTGTGGCATAATAAAAAATATCTGGAAGATTAAGAAAAATAAATTGGTAGGATTGGCTAGAAGAGATTGCATCGGCTTTTGTATTGTCTCTTGTGCTTGGATTTTTTTGTGTATGTTGATTATGGTGCAATACAATAAAAATAATTTATATAGTATTGTATTTTATTTTTAAAGAGAATTTTTATTTAGGCGCGTTGGGTTTTTTTTGAGATAGGAAAAAACTCATTGAACTCGCGACACTGTTACCATTACCAACACCACCTTGTTCAAGTTTTCATTTCTATCCCCACTCCCGGAGTGCCACTGCTTTTTTTATTTATCCTATGAATATATCAATATATCATACAACTTACCAAGATGTAATATTTACCTTATATTAACATTCTGTATCCCAAATCTCGACAATGTTCAAGCTCCTCACGTATTCACCCAAAGACTTGTTAACAATATAAAATTCATGTCGCCGCCAGCCCTAGCAACGTGATAAAATTTTCAGCCCGCGCCGCTCGGTAACAACACGTGCTGTACTAAATACAGGCTCAGAATTGGGAGAGCTTTCGTGCTAAAGCTGTAGGTACTAGCTTAGAACTTCACATGATTTCCAAGAGAGTTATTGTTTTAGAGGTGATCATATATGCAACGTATGGGGCAGTGACGTATAATGGTGTATGAGTATTTACCTAATTATATTGAGATATCTATCTACGTGATTAAAATTTCAGTAGGCATGCGTTGCTTCGTACTAACACGTACTGTACTTAATTCGGACGACGAAAGTTTCGTGTAATAGAGAGTATGCCTTCGTGATAAAATTGACAACAAAGCCGTGGCTTATAAATTCATGACTTATTTGTTAAATATTTACATAGTTAACGTAAAATAAAACTATAGATTCTTTATTAGACGAACTTTGCACTAATAATGTAAAATGTAATAATTAAAAAAAAAAGATTATTAAAGGTTTAAAGAATTATATTATTTAAACTTACGTTTAATTTTGATATTAAAATTACAAACTCTATTTTTTTCTAGTAACATTATAAAAACAATATTCTTCTTTCAACTCAACAAATACACATAAATTGTATTTATAAATATTTTTATTAAGAGGGATTATTGACATAAATATGAATAAAATTTCTAAAGCAAAATCCGACATTAGATGTCATAAAATTATAATGATTGTAATTATAATAATTAAAGTTATTATTCTAAGGGAGACAGTCTGTATAATATTTAAACTATAATGATTTCAATGGAGATTATTATAAACGATTTATTCAAAATAGTATTAAGTACCTACATACCTTATTACTTAATTTATTTTTTCGGTTCAAATCAAAATACGTGTGATAATAACTCCCATTCAATTCATATTTTTTAACATAACTATATATTGGCACATCAATATACAACAAAACTTCAGTTATCACACGGGTATCGTATAATATACAATTTATAATTATTATTAATTATTATATTTAATTATCGTTGTTATACAATCGCTATTTACATTTATTTTAAAAATATTTTATTTTTTAAATCAGTGCTACAAAAATAACATTACACGTGTATGTTTCCTTGAATGAATATTTTTTTGCTTTATAATGTACAATTTTAATTAACCATAATCAAATAAAACGTTTATGAACAAAATCAACATTACGGGTGGTCACAAAAAAATTAAAAACTTTCGATTTTTCACACATTGAACGATACTGTGGACTGGGTTCGAAAAATATTATTATTTGCTATTCAGAGAAAAGAAAAAGTATGTGTAAAATATTTTATAATTATCTTCCTCATGATCCAAAAATATATTTATAGCCCACATCCAAAGGAAAAGAGGACCAGGAAGACCGAGGCATAGCTCCATGGAACAGATAAAGGAAAACAACTGGCAGATGAGAGAGACAGATGGAAGAGAATTCATACTCCACCGACAAGAGCATAGCTCTTAAATATAGATAGATCCGTATTGAAATTATTTCATTATTTTTCTTGTGGGAAGTTCTTTTTAGGGTTCCGTACCCAAAGGGTGCAAACGGGATCCTATTACTGAGACTCCGCTGTCTGTCCGTCTGTCTGTCTGTTCGTCTGTTTGTCCGTCTGTCACAGGGCTCTATATCTTGAACCGTAATAGCTAGATACTTGAAATTTTCACCGATTATATACTAATGTGGCCGCTATAACAACAAATACTAAAAATAAGATAAAGTTTAAAATAAAAGGGGGTCGTCATACAAGAAACGTGTTTCTTGAGCGTTTTAAAACATTGTACGGTGGTACGGAACCCTTCATGTACGAGTCCGACTCGCACTTGCCCGTTTATTGATCCTTTATGGATTATTTATTTCTTAAGTAAAAAATATATTATTTTTCTCTTATATTTGAGCCAAGCTTTTGGCGATGTCATTGTATAAAAAACCACGAAACATAATGTATATTCGACAGTTAAGAGGAGGGACTAAGTGAATTGTAAACATAGTAGAAAGAGATAGATCCACATCTCACAAATGCAATTCGAGGCTTATGGCTTATAAAATACATAACCTATGAAGTCATTATCCCTAATGAGACCGACAGAGTATTTTGGGTCTTACGGCTCTAAGCAGACAGAGCATAGGGCCACAAGACTCAAAAGTCACTTTTAGCATTCCGATGGGCAAGAAGATGAAAAAATAAATCAAAATAGTGAGTGGTTAGCCGCATCGCCTAACTTGACTCACATTTTTGCCCATTTCCTCGATCGGCCTTTACGATGCGCAAGAACAGTAGCAGCTGGCACAAAATTAAATTTTAAAAATTGGTTGTTTGTGAAGTCGGTTTACGGACGGTAGTTTGACGTGACAACGTCAAACATTCCGAACTGAGCTGATCGCTCGAGCCGATCATGCCTCTCTCTCGTTCGTGCCGCGCTCTCGCTTGCGGAACGCTACAATGAGCGTAACGGGACAATGACGTCATCTTTTTCGTGCATGCATTCCGTATGTATCGAGTATCGAGTTATTAGACGTTGTCACGTCAAAAATTGGTCTAAATGTAATAAAACACAAAAATGTTGCATTTAAAAATGCAATGCACGGTGCAATTCTTTTGACACGGCTCGCAATGTTTGCTGAAAGCGGCGTAACTTCTACACGACTTAAAGCAGCTTCTCAACAAACATGTGACTTTTAGTGCTGTTTCCGTTTTAAGGTTTTGTGGAACTATGAAATTACGCGTTTTTGTTATAGACTTATTTTTGAAAAATTCCAGTTATTGTAAAACTCCTATAAATAATTGAATTAAATTGAACTACCAGTTGCTTAAACAGAACAAAATATCTTCAATAAGAGAAATAACTTTATTCTAATCTAATTACAAAAATTATTTTGTCTTTGATTATATTACAGTGATATAACGCATTAAAGATGGCGGGGGAAGAGTTTTAGAAAATAATGAAGAAGATAGAAGATTGAAAGAATATTTTGATAATCTTATGAATGTAGAAAATATCAAAAACTAATTAAATTGTGATATAAAAGATAATATAGGATTAGTGCAGGAAATAGACACATCAGAAGTAATAACAGCTCTTAGTAGGATGAAAAATGGTAAAGCGGTTGGACCTGAGAACAATGCGGTAGAAGTTTTGAAAGTCTTAGAAAATTAGGGGTTAGGATTTCTTATTAAACTATTATATAAAATAATGCACGAAGATTAAATACCTAATAAATGGAGAGACATATACTTAAACCGATATTTGAGGATGAAGGAATAATGAAGAAGTAATAACTAAAAGGGAAATAAGCTCACATCACATACATTAAAATAATGGGAAAAGATTTTAGAATATCTAGGGGAAACAGAAATATCGGGAAATCAGTTAGGGTTCATGTTGGGCAAAGTTACTACAGAAGCCATCTACGCCGCTCTTCAACTAATGAAAAAGTAGGAACATGTATCTGCATATGCTTTTAATTAATCTGGAAAAGACCTATGAGCGGATACCGAGAGAAGTGTTATGGAATTTTCTGATTTAGAAGCTGGTCCCTCTAAAGGACATCTAGTTGATTCAGGACATGCACAATGGAATGAGAACACAGGTCCGGTCTCCATCAGGAAGAACTTACAAGTTCGAGGTTCGAGTGGGTTTATATCAAGGTTGTGTTGGTGATGGATGCTCGCCCTAACAATTTGTCACACATTATTTGTTATTGTAAAATGTTGATCAGATTTTGAAAACAAAAGTCATTAACTACAAATTTACTAAAATTTATGAATAACTAGCAAAAAATATGTGAAGCTTTGTATCGACAAGTAGTAATGGCATGCAAGTGAGAATGATTTAATTCAAAAGATTCTTTTTTCAACAGCGAGAAATTGCATACTATTTTTTTACTTTAATTTTTAAGCAAAATGAGTGCATAACACGAGAATGCCAGCGCGCATTACATAAATTTAAATATCTGTCTGAATCTGAATTTACTTTTATGAGGTATGATATGTTAAGTAAGAGAAAGAAATTAAGAAAATGACATTGTTAATAATACTAATGTGAGAAAAATCACAATACAATTTAATACGAGTAGGTATGTAGAATAAAAATAAGATAAAGATAAAAATTAAAGGGGGTATTCATACAAGAAAAGTGTTTCTTCAGCGCTTTAAAATATTGTACGGAGGTACGGAACCCTTAATATACGAGTCCGACTCGCACTTGCCCGTTTATTTAATACACTATGGATATCATGGAAGATACAAGGGAACAGAACCAGTTTTCTTCTTTCCTCTTCAAAAAAAATCTCATTAGTCCCTTTTAGTCTGGGTTTCGACCGGGCCACAGCACTTCTACCGCTTTGGTGAATGTGACTGATGATATTCGCCAAGCTATATATAATAAATTTTACTAGTTTTGCTTGATTTTAGTAAAGCCTTCAACTCAGTAGACTTCGATATCCTTTTAGGGATCCTTCACTCTATCAATGTATCTCCTTCTGCCATAAATTGGTTTAGTTCCTATCTGCATGGACGCTCTCAGCGTGTCTGCCTTGATGAAACTCACTCAGACTGGTGTGAGCTGGGTGCTGGTGTACCTCAAGGAGGTTGTCTTTCCCCTTTACTGTTTTCTGTTTTTATAAATACCATCATTAAAAATCTATCCTGTAAATTCCACTTATACGCGGATGATCTGCAGCTGTATCGCCACTTCCCGGTGGATGATGCTGAATCAGCCATTGCAGCGTTGAATAATGACCTTTGTCGTGTTTCGGAATGGGTTTCGTGTTATGATCTCAAGGTAAATCCCATTAAGTCCCAGGCTATGGTGATTGGCACTAGTGCTTTGCGTAACTGGATTGACTTTAACGGACTTTCGCCTGTGATATTTGAGGGTTCTGTGATTGCCTGAACTGACACTGCCAAGAACTTGGGAATTTTAATGGACTCTAACCTCAAATGGACAGCTCACATTAACGAAGTCAGTCGTAAGATCCACTTTTCTTTTCACACCCACACTTTTAGATGCCTCCAACACTTCTTGCCCTTCGAGACTAGGATTTCTCTGGCCCAATCCCTTATTTAACCAATCTTGGATCACGCGGATGCATGCTACTTGGATGCAACAGAAGACCTTTTAGATAAACTGGAGCGTTTACAAAACCTGTGCTTCCGTTTCATCTTTGGATTGAGGAAGTTCGACCATGTTTCCAGGTACCGTGTTCAGCTAAAATGGTTACCTATACGGCTCCGTAGAAACAGTCGCATTCTTTGTCTCCTTTATAACGTCCTACACTATCCTTCTTTCCCCTCCTATCTACGTGAGCGCTTTTCCTTTTTATATTCTCCAAATTCTTTTTGCAGATCCCACCTAAAAACTGTCTTTGAATACCCTTCACACAGCACCACTACCTTTTCCTACTCCTTCTCGGTACATGCGGTCAGACTATGGAACTCATTACCACCTTCTATACGCGAATCTAAATCGATCTCTGTGTTTAAAAGACGAGTAAAAGATTATTATTTATCGGAATCATCATAGTTGTAGTTTATATATTATATATTAAGTATATTTATTTCTGAATAGATATATGTATTTATTTAAGTATTTATGTAACATATGTATATGTGTGTTTGTCTGTAGTTTCATAGTATGTTAATTTCTTCTTCCTTTATTTAACGAACACGCCTGTATGCCTTTAATATATATTAATATCTCCTCTCACGGGCCTACTGGAAGAGATCTCTTTTGAGATAAGTAGTGCCTTTGTACAACTTTTTGTTTATGTATTTTCTGTATATATTGTCCGTGTACATAAATTGGTAAATTAAATAAAAAAAAAACAGATACATGTATACATAGCGGCGAAATACACCCTCTTTTTGGCTTTGCCGTAGTCGAGTAAAATGAACTTAAAGTATGTCATTGTTTACCAGTTGAGCAGCCTGTATATGCGACAAGGTTGGTTTTTAAAAGCGACGAGAAATAGCTCGTCGCGGCGTTCAACAAAAAGTTTTAATTTCTCCACCTTTTCTGTAGAACGGGTGCTTAACACGAATGCGAGCATTTGTTCTGGAAACGCTTAAATGTCTACAAAAACAGGGTTGAAGCCGTTTTGATGCATGTTTTTGTTGAAAAATTCGTGCTTTTTTTAAAATGGACAGTTAAAAAAAAGGTTTTATGAGTAGATCCATAACAGGCAAACAAAACAAGTGACGACAGGGTCAGAAAAGTATTATTCTAGTTAGTCCGTCTTGTAGATAATCCAAAAATAATGGACCCATATATTTCAGTTTATAAAAAAAGTAAAAATTTAGAAAGATACAGAGCTTCTTAGTTCCAGAGTGGGGCTTGTGATGTAACCGCTATGTAAAAATCTTACTTAGCTATGACGTCATGCAAAATTTAAATACGCTGTATCTTTGTCAATTTTTGTTTTTCAGAGAAAAAAAAATATATGTACAATATTTTTTAATATTGTAACCGATGGGTTAAAAATTTTCTTTTAGTCGTCATGCCTATTGTAGAAATAATAATAAAAAATATCAAACGATTGCTAAACTTTTATTTAAAATATATTTTGTCATTGTCTTTTTTTTAATATTTGACAAAGTAAGAACTACACAAAACATATTTCAACTAAATTAGGTTTAGCAAATGTTTGATATTTTTTTATGAATGAGAGAGTTAGATATTTTTAAAATAGACTAGACTGAGACTCAGAATACAATATTTCAAATATGAACAAATTTTGTAAATAACATTTTGAAATTCGCACATAGTTCATTAATTTTTATATTCGCATAATTATCAAATTTCCATTATGTACAGTACAATAATTCAAGTAACTATCTACCTTAAAAATATTTGGATATACAAAACATCATCCAACAAAACTTTAATCTCAACCGTTATGTACAGCGTGTCTTAAAATTACTTATATACGGGAATAAGTACTTATTACGGTATCTCCCTTGTGACTTATATTAGAATAATTTATTTTATGTGCAATATAGTAATTATATAGAAATTTACTATCATACAAAGAAATATTAACAAGTTTTATATTGAATCTCTTAATTACGTAATTTTTGTTTAAAATATGTTATTTTTATTTTAGAATCAACTCCTCAGAAATGGGGTTGGATGATTAAAATAATTTAAAAGCTTTATAAGCTGGATGTTGAACGTTCAATATTTAACTTAAGGAAGACTAAAAAGTGGACAGTAAGGGTTGGATCTCATCTACTATCGCGGCAGTTTCCCACAGGGGTAGGCAGTTAATTAGGGTTGGAACTCATCTATCAGCACGGAACAACACTTTCCTATGCTGCTATCCATTTCTGTCGCTCAGAACAGTAAATTGCTAGCGCAAGAGAGAGCGACGGAACGCTGCAGCACAGCCGGCGCTGAACTCCGCTAAAGTCCGTCGCTCTCTCTCGCTCTAGAAAATGACGCTTCTGAGCGACAGAAAAGGATAGCAGCATAGGAAAGTTCTGTTTCGTGGTAATAGATGAGATCCAACCTTAAATAACACTACACTGTAGACACTCAGCTGTAATTTTTTTATTTAAATGATATAAGATCACACTTTAACTGCCTCCGCGGTCCAGTGGTCAAGGCGTTTGCCTTGTGATCCGGAGGTCATGGGTTCAAATCCCACTGGGAAGCATACTTTGTGAAAAGTTGTTTCCAGTCTGTTTAGGATATTGCAGGCTTGAATCACCTGATTATCCAAAAAGAAAGATGATTCCGTGCTTCGGAAGGCACGTAAAGCCGTTGGTCCCGAACGCCATCTAGCGTTTGTACCTATCCTAGGATTGGTTCAGGTCTACCCTTTGGGTTGCGGAGGTCAGACGGCAGTCGCTCTGTGTAAAAACCAGTAACCTCGTCAAATCGCCTAGGTTAGGTAGCGGACCCCGGGCTCTGAAGCGTAACCGCTGACGATGCAACAGCTCGAATGATGATGATGATAAGATCACACTTTAACTTATTGAAATTAAGATTTTTATCTTTGGTTTCAACAATAATAAACAAATGACGGCAGCACTTACATTCCTGCCAAAACTTAAGGGTTGCTACACACTTCGGGCTTGCATTGTCGACTCGGCTGTATTTATCGAACAACGCCTACCCGAATCAATTATGTCGCCTTTTTCCGAACAATTCATCTACATATATTCGATTTTACCGCCAGGCTGTGCTAATTAATGCCGGTCCGAATAAATGTGTACACTGTTAAAAATTATGTAATTTTACATACAAAAAAATTATGTAATTTCACATAAACCTGTAAAATTCCCGAATAATCTGGGAAATTTACGGAAAAATATGAAATTTTACATAATTTTTGTCATTTTTACATGTTTTTCCGTAAATTTCACAGTAATTTCGGGAATTTTACAGGTTTATGTCATTTTTTGCATGTAAAATTACATAATTTTTAACAGAGAGCAACCCTACTAGATCTACATTAATACCTCTCTTGTATTAATAATTATTGAACGAAAAAAAAATATAAATACACTTTTCTCGTGCCCATACTTACCCCACTTTAAGGCCGTACCTGAATTTTCCGAGGTCCAGTGCTGCCCCCATTTAAAATAAATCATTTTAAAGAAAACGGAGACATCATTTAAAATTTTGCAACCATCAAGTCCTAGATAATCCTTCAAAGTATTTTATGAACTACTGTTTACAGTTTATAATGAGAACGTTAAGCTTTACTACGCACATTTGCCAAAAGTGGCCGTTTTTCGCAAATGTGCGTAGTAAAGCTTAACGTTCTCACTTTTATTTTAAATGGGGGCAGCACTGGACCCCGGAAAATTTAGGTATGGCCTTAAGTATAAGTAGGAACAGCAAAGCATAAACTCATAAGTAGACAGTTTACAAAATAATATTGACTCATTACAACTGCTATGGCTAATACATGGCTCTAGTAGTACAGAGAGGGTTGTGCTGCTGCAGTGGAGACTAAAAAAGACCTGATAATGATGATGATGATATAAAACTAGAAAAAAGTTACTTGAATCCCCATTTCTGCCCCCAAAACTCGATAAACCCTAAACTATACACTCACAGCACACGTTTACGTATATCCAAAGTCCTACTTGGTAACACAAGGCACTTGCGACGTAAAGATCAAGAGAAACGTCCACAGCGTCAACTCGGCGGCGACGCGACGCGAGCTGTTGCTGTTGCTGCCTACAGCTGCGTCTGGAACAAAATAAGATAAAGTATTTTAATTAGTATAAACATAAAGAGCTAAGCCGTGTGGTTCCCGGCAGAGTAGAATAGGACCACTCCAAGTCTTCCCTGTGGTGATTTAGGAAACATAAGCTGAACAAAGCTTATAAACATCATTAAGACCTCTCCAACCCGTCTGGCCAGCGTGGAGAGTGTAGGCTAAATCCTCTGGCTGCTCTGGCTAATATATGGCTCTGGCAGTATAGAGAGGGTCGTGCTCCTGCAGTGGAGACTGAAAAAGACCTGATGATGAACATTAAGAGCTATGAGAAATAGTTTATTTGAGAAAAAAAACATTTATTTTATTTTATTTTGAGGCCTAAGAACTTATCAAGAGAAATGTATTAAGCCCAAACTCGATGGGGTTGGGGTTTACTACAGGGTTCCTTCACCTTCCAGCTCCATCAGCTCAGCTTCTTTCAGCTGAGCTAAGATAATATTGCATTGTCATTTGATTTCATCAGCATACAACATTTCATCTCAATTGGAAGTCGGAAAGCGGTTCAAATTTAAATTGCAAGATGGTAGTCATTAAACAACAATTTATTAACTTAAAATATGCATATCATCTTTTAAGGCCGTACCTAAATTTTCCGGGGTCCAGTGCTGCCCCCATTTTAAATAAATCATTTAAAAGAAAACGGAGACATTATTTAAAATTTTGCAACTACCAAGTCCTAGATAACCCTTCAAAGTATTCTATGAACTACTGTTTACAATTTAAAGTGAGAACGTTAAGCTTTACTACGCACAATTGCGAAAAACGGCCACTTTTGGCTAATGTGCGTAGTAAAGCTTAACGTTCTCATTATAAACTGTAAACAGTAGTTCATAAAATACTTTAAAGGGTTATCTAGGACTTGGTAGTTGCAAAATTTTAAATAATGTCTCCGTTTTCTTTGAAATGATTTATTTTAAATGGGGGCAGCACTGGACCCCGGAAAATTCAAGTACGGCCTTAAGAAAAAAAATTACCGTATTAATTAAGAAAAAAAAAAAAAAAAGTATGTACCAGAGATATAGGATATGTAGTTACACTCTCGTCTCGAATCGCGCTTAGATGAGATGAAAGAGTAAATCGGAAAACACAGGCTCCGATATATGTTGGACGTAGAACAATTATTATATTAAAAAAAAAACTATGGCTAAAAACATACCAACCCAAAGTAAATTTCACTGTGTATCACCAGAAAACTTTTCAGTTTGCAACAGACGGTGCGTCGTTTAAAAGTCGTTTCCGTAATAAATTCAGCATTTCTTTCCTCTTTATCCCTCGGCCGAGATTCGGGAAACTCTCACGCAATCCCGTGTCATACATTCGTAGTTTACGAAAGACATTTCGCGTGGAATGGCCCTTTTTATGTTATTAGCTTTGTTATAGCTGGCTAAATGTGGTTTGGGCCGTTTGTACGAGTATTTCTAAGTAGTATATTCCGTTTAATGTCTTCTATAGTGGTGTCTGGGAATAAAGAAACAATAAAGAAGGAACCAGCTGCTTCTCCTCTCACGCAGATCATTGATAATGATCATAAACCTAATTTTCATACGTGGACTATTGAAATTCTACTAAATAGGCGATGGGTTTGCCGTGTGGTTCCCGGCAGAGTAGAATAGGATCACTCCAAGTCTTCCCGTGGATGTCGTAGAAGGCAACTTAGATTATAAATATCAATGAAACCTTGGTTGTTTGCTTTTTTAATAATTACTTTTTACGAGTAAAATTTGCGTAAACTTGTGACGAACGCGAATTCTCGTTCGGATCACGCTTAAAGCTGGATTATTTTATCGGTAAAAAGCGTCAGATTTCTAAAAAGCTACACCATGAATGTCTTTGTCTTTTTATGTCTTTACCATAAAATGCCATGACTACCACGAATTCGTTTTTTTGTCTCAAAGGGATTTCGTACAGAAGATCTCTTTTGATCTGCACGACTTTTGAATATCAAAAACAAAAGCTTAACCTCCACAAATGAGGAGAAGGATCCAATTAAAGTATTTTTTTATTTAGAAACGAGAAATATTTGGCTGATTTACGTACATAATGAAAGTAAAATATATAAATGTAATATCTGACAAAATATACCGAAACTATTTTAAGAGCCCTGAACACTTCTTAAAGGTGAAACCACTCCACAGCAGAGGTAGGTACGCGGCAGCCACTCCTATGTAATTTGACCTTTACCCAACTGCTCTCACAAATCGTATCAGTTTCAGACGAAAGATCATTTGTTTTGATACACGTGTAGTGTATCTTGATCTTTTACCCTCTTAGACATTTCGGGCCTCACTACAAAATATCTAAAATTATAACGCATAAACAATTATTTAATATTTCTTCCTCATTTTATTACTTAAAGATCTTAAAGTGACATTTATTTAAAAAATAATTAGTCTTCCGTGCTGGTCTGGGAGAAAAGAAAAACTTAGAATGTACCAGCTGCTTCTCTTTGCGCGCAGATCGTAAAAGTCGATCGAGGGAATAAGCAAAAATGGGATTCATGTTAACAGGCGATACGGCTACGCATTAATACCGCAAGCCAAAATGCTCTGTCTGGCCCATTAGGGATAAAGACATAATAGTGTATGAACATACACTATTATGTCTTTATATCGTTCGTATGTATTTAAAGAAATAATAGAAATTAATTTAGTTTTCATAAGGTAGATAGCGCCTAGAGCTATAACACCCTAAGGCTACTTTCAGCGTGATGATAGGTATAAATTTGGAAAATAGTGGCTGATTGTTAGCCGCGTCGTCTATTGACATAATTAAAAATCTTCCTCTTTATTCTTTTAAAAATACTCCGTGCACTTACAGTTTCTCTGCCTTTTATGATTTGAGTGAGAAAAAAGCAGCTGGTATATTCTACGTATATTTTCCTCCCAGACAAGCATAGAATGATGCTTTAAACAATATTAAATATCTGATACCCGCATTCTTGCCCACGCAAGATGGGCCCAGACGATGCGGCCCATTTGTGGAAAACGTGTCCTTGACAACAATTACAAGTAGCTGATACCAAAGATAATATACGTAACACCACAGAGTAATAATATACTACTTATAACAGATACTTAATGTCATACCACATATTGGAAGGCACGTTTGTAGACTAAATACATTTAGAGAAAACAATTTTGTCTCCTCTAAATGATTTTTAAAATATAGGTTACTAGATGGCGTTTTTTACTCATTTTATTTATTCAACTCTATTACAAAAATTCTCATCGGTCAACTGAAAGGTTGTGCAGAAACAAGTGAGACAAAGTGGTAGCAAAAATAAAATTTCAATACTTACTTACCTATACTATCTACCTTTAGCGGGTTTACTAGTAATTTGTGTGCCTGCCATCTATGTGAGCAGTTGGTACCTACTAATATATCATGAGATTATATGGAGTTTATCCTTTAATGTACCCAAACTTGTTTATTTTAGGCATGGTGGGGTACAATGAACTGAGGGTTAGAAGACAGTTGGCCCTGGTGTTATATTTGTTTAAACTATTAAGGGGAAAAGTCTTGAATCCGGAGGTGTTGTGGCGCCGCCTACAGCCGCCGCTGCTGGCGGTGCTGGCCGCGCTAACTAATCTGCTGCAGAAGGCTCCGCTGACGCAGGCGTTGCACACGCTGAACCAAGTAGCGAATGAGATAGACCAATTTTGTTGCAGTCTGAGTGAGTTCACAAGGATATCTTTGAAGATAATTTGTAATATGTAATCGTAGTTGTAAGGCAAGCATGTCGCATTGGGTCTTGAGGCCTTTAAAGACAGCTGTTTGAAATAAATAAATAGAATACAATACAATGTGTTTAGTCTACAAGTTTGCTATTTACGTGCCTTCCAATAGTTTGTATTACGTTGGCAGTGTTGGCACCCACTGCTGATACTTACTATTTTTACTAAACATATAAGACGATATAAGCGGGCGACTGGCGACGTACAGCCGCACAGACATGCTGCGCACGTGCGGCGGCCGCGTCACCAGTGTCGCGCGACACCGCAGCGACAGATACCCACGGTGTGTCGCATAGTCGTCTGGAAAGACGTGGAGCGTCCGCCAAGAGGCCCGTAGGCCTTCGCTGTCGGCCCCGGAAACGTGTGTCACGCCGACTATTAGCGGGTCCTGCGAAAAAATTTAAACATTATACATAACATTTTAACATTAACCGTTGTTTTTTTTTGGTGTAATTAAATCTTTCT
Source organism: Acrobasis repandana (assembly GCA_963576875.1). Taxonomy (NCBI): domain Eukaryota; kingdom Metazoa; phylum Arthropoda; class Insecta; order Lepidoptera; family Pyralidae; genus Acrobasis; species Acrobasis repandana. Next base: position 21,380,052 of record OY756222.1, read on the forward strand.
TTTCATACATCTTTTGCTTTTGCCCGACAAAAGGATCTAATTGGCTAACCAAAAAAAAAATCTTATTTTCAAGGACTACGTATCGTTTAGTCGAAACTTTACTGTTTTGGTTCTTATGCACTAAGTACATCGGATTAGACGAAACGTACCTTAAATTAGACGATTTAATCGTTACCTCGTTCATAACATCGATCGAATATTGATCCATATATAAAAACCTCGTATATCGATTAATTTTTCATTAGGAAAATATACTTACGAGGCTAATCCAATACGGTGAACATAACGGGAATATATTTTCGATGAGTCATTAGTAGTTTTTATAAACATGGATAAATTTGGCTTTCGACCGTAATCTTTGTATAACTATAATCTATTTGTTTAGGTAATTAAATAAATGTAAACAGTATTGACATGACATGTCTTTTTATTTAAATATAATCGTACACTTTATTATTTAATACCTTCGTAAATTAAAAATTAATTATTTTATATAAACTACGTAATTACACACACAATATACATAATTAATTCAAGGTACACAATTACAAATTTAATACTTAAAGCTAAGCATGCATTTGTATGGCACAGTCCACACAAAGGCTACAGCTCAGCTAAACGCTACCCACTAGGGGTAACAGCTGATTTATGATGATTTATGTAATGTGTAAAGATATTAATTTGTAAAGTGTATATTTAACAAGACTGTTTACATTTATTTAAATACCTATCCAAATGGAGTATAGCTATTTCCTAACACCGACACATTACTTGGTATTTTTTTTAATACAAAGATGTTTTAACTGTTTATTACGAGAAAGTTGTACTGTATCATGAACTAGCTGTGCCCGCGACTTCGTTCGCGTGGTTGTCGGAACGTAATGTTATGTAGCCTAAAGCCTTCCTCTATAAATGGACTACCCAACAAAAAAATAATTTTTCAAATCGGACCATTAGTTCCTGAGATAAGCGCGTTTAACACAAACAAACAAACAAACAAACTCTTCCGCTTTATAATATTAGTATAGATTTTTTTGTTTTACTAGAATACACGAGTACTATTTCATAAGTAAAAAAAAAACTACACAAAAATACGTGCATATAATTTATTAATTAAGCTCAAACGACATCTCTAGAGATATACAGTATGATGTTTCATGCGTTTAGATCATATTTCAAGATTTATCTTGTCACGCTATACGGATCATTAGCATGGCAAGGCATGATTTATGGACACCATGTATATGCGTCATCTGCAGTTACTTTGCGGCAGCTGAAATTTAAACGTTATGTCGAAATGTCATTTCCGGAATAGAAGAGGACCTCTCAATATCTTCTTGTGGATGTCATGAGAGGTGACACAAACATTTCGTGGACGTTGCCTGCATTCCCAGAAATAAAAACATCAAAATAATGTGTGTCTTCTTGCTTTCACGATTCACGATCCAAGGCAGCTTGTTGCCACCCACTCATATAACTTTTAATGTCGTAAATCGTGAATCGTGAAAGCAAGAAGGGAATGCCTTTGCTCAATAATTGGGTGAATAAATGTTCTTCCTGATATGTAAAAGAAAAAATCTACAAAAAAAACATTGATAACGTTTTATTACTGGCGATTTCAACATCGATACACTAAAAAATAATGATATTCGAGATGATTTTTTAGCTTTGCTGCAAAACTATAACTACACTTCTCACATAACTGAACCAACAAGACAAAAAGCTTGCCTAGACCTAATTGTAAGTAATATTACTAATACAACTGCCCAAGTACATAAATTAGGCCTATCTGATCACGAAACGGCTCAAACCTTGGAATTCCCAATAAACAAAAAAGAAAATAAAATAAAATATTATTTTATATATAAACGAGAGTTTAGTGAAGAAAACATTAGAAAATTCAATGAATGTCTTGCAAACCTATCATGGTCGGAAGTTTATGGTGAAACCGATGCAAACAAGGCATTCAACAATTTCTATGAGCTCATAATCCTATTCTACAACTAATGTTTTCCAACTAAGAGAATAAAAGTGAGTACTAATCAAAAAAGTAAAAAATGGGTGACAAAAGGCATAAGTAGGTCATGTAGGACTAAACGATCACTGAGATTTACGTATTATAAAAAAAAGGATATAAATAGTAAAATAAAATACAGAAATTATTCAGCGATTCTCAAAAGATGTATGAATTACTCACAAAAAATTAAAAATATGAAATATATACATAATTCTACTAATATAAATAAAGCAGCCTGGAATCTAATAAAAAATAATAATGTCATTAAAAATAAATTTATAAATAAAATTGTACGACATGGTGAGGTAATTACTAATCCTACTGACTTAGCAAATGCTTTCAATGACTTTTTTACAGACATACAGACAAAAAATAATATTGCAGAGACCACCACGAATTTGTGCAAACCGGTAAATGAAACTTTATTCTTATTTCCCACGGACAGTGATGAAATCGGTAAAATAATAACAGGGCTCAATAATACAAATTCTGTAGGTAGTGATAATTTATCTACATACGTAATAAAGAAATCTAAACATATTTTGGCACCTGTGTTGAGTTTTCTTATAAATTTGTCTTTTGAACAAGGACAATTTCCAGAAAATCTGAAGAAAACTGTCATATAACCACTTCCTAAAGATAATAATGCAAACTGTTTGGAAAATTATAGACCGATAGCTATGGTGTCTATCATATCAATTTTTTTTTAAAAAGCTGTGTATTTTAGGCTTATTACATTTATAACTAAGTACAATATATTAAACATAAATCAGAATGGATTTCAGAAAGGTAAATCAACTGTATTAGCCATGTTCAAATAGGTAAATGAGGTGCTAAGTCATGGAGACAATAGTACTGAAGTTATGGCGTTGTTTATCGATATGACAAAAGCTTTTAATTATGTTTTACATAAAATATTGCTTGCTAAATGTGATAGGTATGGAATTCGGGGGAAGGCTAATAGCTGGATTAAATCCTTCCTTGAAAATAGGAAGCAGCAAGTAGTAGTGACTAATCTGGATAAGAATCAAAATGAGACTTAATTTATGTCTGGTGAGAAATTAAATAATATTGGCGTGCCTCAAGGAAGTATACTAGGTCCTTTATTGTTTTTACTATACATTAATGATCTTCCAAAAGCTACTGAACGCTTCTGCACGTTATTTGCCGACGATCTTTCTGTAGTGATACCTAATTTATCAAATTCAATTGACGCATATAATACGGACATAAATAAAACGTTAAATGACATAATAAATTGGCTTGACAAAAATAATTTACAAATAAACACTAAAAAGACCAAATACGTACAATTTCATAATCAAAGGAATAATAAAAATGCAGATTTAACAATAAAACATAATGGACAGACTATTGATGAATGTAATGATGTACAATTTCTGGGAGTTACTTTGGACAAAAACATAACATGGAAATCTCATATCGATCAAGTATGTAGTAAATTAAATAAATTTTCTTTTGTTTTGTGGAGACTGGTCAATATAACAGAGCTTAAAACAGCCTTGTTAGCGTATCATGGGTACGTAGTGTCTGTATTACGATATGGAATTGTAGTATGGGGAAATTCGACAGAATTGGACAGAGCGTTTATGGCACAGAAAAACTGTGTAAGGTCATTATGTAAGTTGCCTCAGAGAACTAGCTGTAGACCGCATTTCATAAAACTTAAATTGTTGACACTACCATCCATCTACATTTATGAAATGTGTCACTTTGTAAAGGTACACTCATATTTATTTCAAAGAAATTGTGAGGTAATTTCTAATTATCGTGGCAGATACCCCAACAGGCTTGTGTTATCTAATGTATCCACAGCTTTATGTGACCAAAATAGCTGTCGGATGGCTGTTCGTATCTACAACAGGCTGCCGGAGGATATCAAAGTATTGCCGTTGCCAGTCTTTAAGAACAGGCTGCGTAGTTTCCTGCTGGAGAAGGGTTTCTACTCGATACAGGAATATCTTTGGTCATAGAATTGTTACTTATAAAATACTTATTACTAATTCAATTTTTTAAACATTAGTTATAACAAATTAGACCAAATACTAATATAATTATAGAATAGAAAGATATGAATACAATAAATAATTAAATTAATGATAACTTAATTGACATTTGCATGCCTAGACAGGTTAGAAGTGTGATCTAAAAATTGTAATTAACAACTATTGTAACCACTTTTACAGCAAATAAATATATTATTATTATTATTTAGAACGACCATTAAGAAGAAACGCCGAAAAAAAAACTCTGTTTACTATTACTGGGGTCGGAATTATCGAGCTGTCTGCTCAAGTAAGAATCGAATTCGTGCCTCACAGGCGCAGAGCCGTAGTGCCGTAACCCGTTTGGCAATAATCCTAAGCTGTGCTGCTTTGAAACCCAGGATCCGTTTTCTCCACTTAATATGCATCAAAATACATATCTATCTTCCCTTCCCTATGAAAGCTTTGTAGCAAGTTCAACCTTCTATAATAAATAAATAAATATATAGGGACAAATCACACCGATTAAGCTAGCCCCAAAGTAAGTTTTAAACTTGTGTTATGGGATACTAATTTAACGATACTATATTTTATGATAAATACATATATAATAAAACACCCAAGACCCAGGATAATTTAAAAAAGGCCATTTTCCAACTTGCCCTGGCTGGGGATCGAACCCAGAACCTCCAGATTAGCGGTCTAGCGTGTTAACCATTACGCCATGGAGGTCGTTCTATAGATCTCTAGTGTATTGATTCCTCATTCTTACAAGCCTTCTATTGTGCAGTCTATCTCACAGTACATTAACCCTAGTACATACTGTGCGAGTTAAGTAGGCGAGATCAGTGGAGAGTTAGATATGTAAAATATTTTAGTTGCTAGTATAAATTGTACGTGTTCCCGGTAGCATCGGGTGCTCTTTCCGGCTTTTCCTTCTAAAAAAATATTTATGTTAATGGTCCTTCATAGACGCTGAAAAAAGAATACAAACCTCGTCAACCCAACGTCGTGGTAGACCCAAGAAATTCTGGCTTGACATCGTCAAAGATGATGCGTGCTAATGGTTTTAAAAAGAGGGTGCTCAGGACCGTTCGAAGTGGAGAAGTGAAAGCCGGAAAACGGACCCCGGGCTACATAGCAATAAAGCTGAGGATGGTACTGGGAATATGCTAAGATGAGAGAGAGAACGAGGTTCGACAAGCTTCTTTAGTATTGCAGTTTTAGTCCGAGATATTTACGTTTCGTCCTTCAGTCGTCTCATTCGACCTCCACAGAGATTAAGAGGCTTGGGCCTTAATTTCTGTAGACGAATTATAGGATATAAAAAACAACATGCCACAAGCACAAACTTATTTCTTCTCTCTCATGAAACAATGTAATATTACTGCCGACTATACCAATGTGTACTATTGAATCGGTGACCGAAGTTCCGCTGCTAATGGTCCAAGAGAGCCAATTGACGGGAATGGATTGATTACGATTGATTGAGTGATGATGCATTGTTCATTAGCGTGTAAGATTGATTTACGTTTGAAGTTAGCCTAACTAGGCTTAACGTAGTACCTTTGTAAGTTTCCGATGTGGAAAGTTTAGTAAGCATCGTGGGTCGCAACTGGATGAGAAGAGGATCTGACTAAGATGGGTGGCATCGACGAAGATATGCCTATGCTGAGCAGTAGGTGGAAGAAGAGCTGTCTGTGAGCTGTGAGTCGAAATGTCTACTTTGATCTGTCAAACTCATGCTCGCACGGGAGTTAGGCATGAGATGAACAAGTTTTAAGGATGAATGTTATTTTGTCGCTCAATTTTATCCATGTTTCTCTTTCAAAATTTTAGATTATTAGCTGTTGTACCCTGCCAAGCTTGTATTAACTGGATAAACGTAATTTTCAGTAAGAATTTTCTTGTAGTTAGGTTTTAGTCTTCACAAGCTTTTATTTATTTCACCTGTATTTTCGACCTTACTATATTATTTATTTATATTTATATTTATTTAATAATTTACATACAGATTTACAATATACACCAAAATATCTGCATGCTAGAGACTAACAAACCAACGAATAATAATACAATATTAAAACTTAAATTATGTAATTAATAGAATTCAAATAAGTAATCAAATCTATATAAATAAAAATGAATTGCTGTTCGTTAGTCTGCTTAAAACTCGAGAACGGCTGAACCGATTTGGCTAATTTTGGTCTTGAAATGTTTGTCGTAGTCCAGGGAAGGTTTAAACGGTGAGAAAATATGGGAATAGGAACGGGAACGGGCGAAACAAATTTCGCCGGGTCAGCTAGTTGTTAATAAATATACCTACTTCTCATTATTCGATTGAGCTGACACTTCACATTCTTATGTAAGTTGGTTTAGTAGTTCATTGTTTTCGATAAAAGCATGTTTTTAAAGATATTTTTAAATCATTTCTTGTTTTGACTATATATTGTTACATTATATGCATCAATCTCAACCAAACCATGGTCAAAATTATATCAATTAAACACGAATTAAGCCACAAGACCGTGAAGATAACTTATTTACATGAAAATAGGGTCTGCATCCTCTGTTTAGTTCCCGACAATAGAGCCTCATAACAGCCTTTGTGAACATTAAATTGTCTTTGAAATGTCATCACAGAACGCGGTTTGCTTACGAGAATGCCACTATTTCATTCCGTACAGAGAGGGTTTAGAAATAAATTAATTGTATAATATAGAAGGAATAGGTAATTAAATAAACAAAGTATAACGCGAAGTCAAGAGCGTCCCAAGACCGATTACGATGGCAAAGCACTGTTGAAGCCCCTGCCTCGCCCTGTGCCCTTCCATAAGAGGAAACACTTAGGCCGAGAGAATTGAAAAATTGGTATTTGTAAAATCTATTGCTGTCGCGCCAATCCGAACAATGACCGAGCGAGTGCGATAGATACAACTGCAGCTCGGACCGAAAATACCTATGAAAAGTACACAAAATCAACGTTTAGTTGATTCCCCCCCCCCCCCCCTGACCCCTGATTTCTCTTTTGAAACTTAACCGATTCAATTTCTTTTTTTATTAGAGATTGAAGTAAATCTATGGCTGTGTTCATATGTTTTCTATTTATAATATTATTTCGTCAAATTTGTTTGCTAGATGTTTTAACAGGGTGGAAAATATTACCAATTTTTAGGATTATAAAAGTTCGTATCCATTTTAAGGCCGTACCTAAATTTTCCGGGGTCCAGTGCTGCCCCCATTTAAAATAAATCATTTCAAAGAAAACGGACACATTATTTAAAATTTTGCTACTACTAATTCCTAGATAACCCTTCAAAGTATTTTATGCTTACTACTGTTTACAGTTTAAAGTGAGAACGTTAAGCTTTACTACGCACATTTGCGAAAAACGGCCACTTTTGGCAAATGTGCGTAGTAAAGCTTAACGTTCTCATTATAAACTGTAGTTCATAATATACTTTGAAAGGTTATCTAGGAATTGGTAGTTGCAAAAATTTTAATGGTGTCTCCGTTTTCTTTGAAATGATTTATTTTAAATGGGGGCAGCACTGGACCCCGGAAAATTTAGGTACGGCCTTAATAATTAAATTAAAAAATAAGAAAACATAGGGTCATACCAATACATCCGTAGATTTTTTGGAAAAAATCATTGCTGTACCGGCACTATCCGAAAAGTAATCAGGGGACTATGCTTGTATGGAAATACGCCTATCGATTTTCTCTTAACACCTTCAGTCAAGTAAGTCAGTGAGGGCAACGGCCGCGCGTATAGTAAAGACAGTAAGTTAGCCATTTATTAGAAATTTGGCAGTTTTTTTTTACAAAAAAATAGTTTTTCTCTTACGGTTTTATGCTATATTAATGATTCTGATTACAAGATTTCAACATTACTAGGGGGTATTAAATTAACCTGTATGTTTGAGCAAGCACGTTATTTCATTTTATTAAATTCTATCGTTATCGATAGGTTTGAGTGTTTTATCAAACTCAATAAATTAATTAACGCTGGTGAGGCTTTTCTCGGAAAGCTCTTAACTGGAGGTAAATGTTTATTTTGAGATTTTCCTCAATTCCCAACCATTTGCGTGAAGCTTGGGTGTTTTTCTCTTTATTTTGCTCCTATTATCATCTTCATCAAACAATCATAAAAGATTTCATGTTGAAGAAGTTTATTTTGTTTTTGAAAATAACACAGATACACTTTTTTCAGGGGTAACTACCAGCTGCAAAGGCTAGATATAACAACTAGGGCTCTCAGGTTTACGTGCCTTCACAGGCACATTTTTTTTGTTTTTTGGGAGTAAATTAGTATATATTACGACATAACGTTGGAGTTTAAGATAATGTATTTCTATGTCGCGTCAGGCATACTCTTTCAACAACATTTCGCTCATTATATAAATAAATAATTAACTATGTTTATGGCCTAGGCCCAAGTAGGCTCTTGCTCAGGGTGGTCGATGCAGGGCCCCTAGGCAGTTACCTACTCTCTGCAAAGGATACATGCATCTCTTACTGAAGGTAATTTTAATCCCACTTTCCCTAGCTGCGCCGCTTCAGAGCCTGGGGAAAGCTTTCCACCATTTTCTTTTCTAAAATAGTTGACGTGTAGAGGAAAGCAGCCAAATTAAATGGGTCTGGGCTATTCATTATGCAGGATTCATCGGGAGGAAAGGAAAAAATAACTACGTAATAGGTTCCTGCAGGTTGGCGCAGAAAGAGAGGCCACCCAAACCTGGCCGATACCTATATCAGGGTATGACAAAAACTGGCAAATTATCCTTACGGATCGGAGATAAAAAAATATAGGTCTCCCAACTCGCTTAAACCTTGTGTAGTGCCACGCTCCAACACAATGTCTTGGCGTTCAGGGTTATTAGTAGAAGTACAAAACTAAGAATAAGTAAAACGGTCAATAGACCCATACTCACATATGGCTGCGAGGCCTGGCCACTAACACTTACACTAAAGGAGGAAAACCACTCTTGGTAGTAGAGCGCAAAATATTTCTTAAAATCTTTGGACCGGTTATAAATGCTGACAGAAGCGTCCGAAAAAAATGTGGAAATAGAGGAGCCGGTAAAAGTACCGAATATAAAATCGGTGTTACTAAAGCGCTCCACTTGCAATGGCTTGAACATTTGGAAATACTGAAGGAGGATCATGGCGTCAAGGCAGCCTATATGGAATATCGCTGGACAGATACGGTGCAGGCTGATCTGCGGGAGATGGAAGCTGTCAGCTGGCAAGACATAGCACAAAATAGAAAACCAGGCACTCTTTCATCTTGGAGGTCAAGATCCACTTCAGTTCGCTGAGCCAGTGGAGTATATAGGTATGGTCTCGTAATTAAGGAGACGCTAAATTCCTTGCGAAGTAAAGAAAAAATCGTAACCAACAAACAATTTGGGTATAGTTTTGTAACCGGTCGCCGCCCAGCGTCAAGAAACTCAGCTAACCATATCGATAATATTATAACTACGTTATAAGTATCGAAATATCGTTATCATGAACCAATCGGAAATAAATTGGGCGTTATATTGGCCGGCAGTTGTGTGTTGATTGGCCGGAAAATTATTTATTGCAATCCTGTGGATATTGCTGAATTGGCGAAAAATTGGAAGAAATGCCGAAAAATGAAAAAAAAATAACTACAGAAAGGGAAACTATGGAGTTGTACTTTCATACTTTCTAACACAGGCAAAGTAAAGTGGAGATGGATGGCCACATGTTGCGTAGTAACCATAGGAAAAGTGGAGCAAAACCTTGACTCACTGGTATCCGAGAGACGGAAAGAGAAACAGGGGAAGTATGTATATAACATGTGAAGAATAAACAGATACCTATAGAAGATATATAAGATATTTGATAACAATATACTAAGTGAAAGGGACATACGCGTAATAAATCGGGCCACGGGCTATACTAGGTCATTAATGTCATCATAGTACAATAGAATTAAAAAGTCGAAAAACCAAAAACAAATTGACATTCCCATAAATTGCCCGAGCGGCTGCACACTAGCTGTATGGAAACGCTGAATTTTTTTTTTGTTCTTTGGACGTTTTTTATTTCATTATTCTATAATGAAAAAGTATAGACCGTGGTTCGATTTAATTCGGGTAGGGTATGTCCCTTCCACACTGTATAAGATGGGAGCACGAGCTAAAACTTACTGCTGAAGAAGCAGATAACAGTTGCCAGAGATAAAAAGCAGTGGAAATGATTGCATGAGGCCTTTACCAAGAGGCATACTAAACTTTGATACTTACTAGGTAGGTACTTCAATAGAACCATTGGCATGCGTGCATATCATCCGTGACGAAGTCAAGCAAGCATTTCTTGGATTTACCATGTCTGTCGAGGCCTAGTGGAAGCGGCATGGCTATTTATTTGTTTTCCACGTAACTAGCCAGTTTCTGACAGACATATCCGACATTCATTGTTTTTGGTAAAAACGCAATGACTCGCAGTCGGACGAGCAAGATATAAAAACAGCGGGAAAAATCGCATGGTATTTTTCACCATATCTTATTTCCTTTTTTAGTTAATGTACACAGTACTAAAACTTAAATAAATGAAATAAATGTTTAAACAACTAGAAAAATATTGAAGCTTATTTCCTTAATCAATATAAATACAGTACAAGTTATAATTCAAATAATTTGTAATCGTTTACAGTGCTAAGAATAAATTACGCGAATGACTCGTCTCGCCCCGTAGGGTTTTAATTTCCTGAATTGGTCGTTTGGACCCCCTGACCAAAGAAAAGATTAAGACGGAGCGCAGTGATATAACTAAAAAGCCAATTTTGTATTGTTATAACTTCTGACAAAGCTTGAGGCGTTAACCGAGGCCCGACATTCTACTCGTATGTTTAAAAACTAGTAACAACATTTAAAGAGTATTTACTGATATTTAAAATTTTGGGGTTTAGAAACACCCATGCTTTGTCTGAAGGGCCTAAGTCTCAGTAGCCTTTAAAGAGCGCAAATCGGCCAGGTACTGCCATACAGTTCCTAGTAAACAATGTAATAAATTTATGATAAGGTAAATAAGCGCGAATGTGTACTGAGAGTAGACGTAACTAAATCAAATACTGTAAAATATATAGGTACTTTTAGCAACGTCGGCTTCAACGCACAATCAATGCAAAAACCTTTCAAAATTAATTTCTAATGCCGCTGTGATATTTGTGCCTGTAACAAGATGCCTCTAAGTTTGGTTTTGAAACTTTGGACTGATTGCAGACACCAAAGTGGAGAAGGTAAATTGTTTCAGCACTTGGTCGTAGCGTATCCAATACTGTCCCCGATGCAGCGCAAAAATTTCACTGCGCGCTGTCTTTATATTTTCTTTAACCCGTACAATTGATGAAGGTTTTCGATGATTAGCCGTTTTATAAAAGAGGTGGGCCTTTGATCGGGCTTTAAGTGGAGACTCAGCGGAAAATTATCGGATTTTCTTTACCAAGTTCTTGAAACGAGATTTTAAGATCAGTTAGAGTTTAAAACATTGTTTTGATAAAGCTTAAAATATTTTTAAACGCGTTGTTTTGTTTGTAAAATTCGCTGTTTAATAAATTGAACGGACAGTGGCACAAAGCGTAGGGTCAATATGTCGACGAGTACATATATATACCTTAAGAAAATTGTCTCCTTTACTAATCGCCAGGCGAAGCAAACGTGCTTACGCAACTGCTGCCAGCCAATCTCCCGGGAAACAGCAGTTACCCAAACGCAAGACTGAGGCGGTTTCAGAAGTGGCACCGACTACCGCATCTGGACCTGAAAAGGGTCCTACTGATCAGGATAGCTTCATAAAAGTAGAACGGAAGCGGAAGAAGCCCTGTCCTAGCCGAAATAAGTGCGGTACTGCACTCAGCGGACCCAAGATGCTCCTGCGTGCTGCCGTGCCTACGACCATGCTGTATGTGTCTCGCCTTCATTACTCCACTACGATCGAGGAGTTGGTCGAGTACATCAGAGTGAAGACCCATTTGACCCTGAGGGTGGTAAAGTTGGAATCGCGTCACAACGTGAATTTTAATTCATATGTGGTGCGAGTTCCAACCGAACAGCTGGTGACCTTTACTAAGAAGGATTTCTGGCCGAAGGGTGTCGTGTTCCGGAGATATCGTGGACGGTTACCTGACACCAGTACAAAGTGCATTGCGTCACAAAGACAATAAATCAATAGTGTTTATATAATATATTATATGTATTTTAGGTTAAGGTATATATTGATATGGGCCTCTGGATGTTTATTGTATGTACACATTTATAGCCTGAAATAAAATGATTTGATTTGATTTGAAAGAAATCGACCGCAGAATTGAAAACGCTTGGAAGTGTTTCTGGTTGATGAAGGAGTTACTAAATGGCAATCTACCAACTTGCATCAAGAAAAGACTCGTCGATACGTGTACCTTGCCCGTCCTAACCTACGATGCTCAAACGGTACGGTGGTCTCTTACGGATGCTCAGATGTCCCAATTGAAGGTACTCCAGCAAGCAATGGAGCACAGCATATTAGGTATCAGGTGAATAGATCACATAAGAAACACCACATTGCGCCTCATCACCAAGATAGGTAAAACGGCTAAATTAAAATTGGATTGGAAGGGTCATGTCTGTTGCAAGCATCATGAAATATGGGTACATTTTTACATGGGTGGTTACCACCAACTGGACTCCATACGTTCTAAGAGAGGAAGACCAAGGAAGAGATGGGCGGACGACCTTATACGGTTTGAAAAATAATGGCAGATCACGTCTAGGGACCGCGAAAAATGGAAGCAGAGAGGGGAGGCTTTTGCCCAACAATGGGACATACCACAGCTAACAATGCATAATTTAGATATTGTTCCGAGTATTGTAATGCTATTTAAATAAAGAAATTTAAAAAAATTGAAGCTTATTAAAATCTACCACATAAAGGCCTTTCGTTCCATAGAGTGAAATCCCCCTACCCTAAGGGGTCTAAATGACGTACCTACCAAAATTACAGCATGCATTCAGACACATTCTACATGCAGAATTTGACTGGCCTATTAACAAACAAATAAGCAAACCAAAGAACAATAAAAACAAACGCCCAGATATTTCACAACGTTTTGTCTCTCCTATAAATATTTTGAAAAACAACATCATGATTTGTTGCTTACTTAAATTCTATACCAAAGTAAACATCCAACAAGCTTAATTCCCGACAAACAAATCAAACAAAATCATCCAATCGGAATATTTGTACACGAAAAATTGATGTTTTTATTCGTACAACTTTATGTTCTGCAAATAATAAAGATAATCTGGCGATGTGTAAAAATTAAAAAGGACTACGAAACCACAATATTTTGATTGCAAAGCTTTAATATGGAACCTTATGTGGTTGACATAATGTTGATTTGGTGGTAAAGTGAACGCTGTCGGTTTAAGGTGCTGTCGCATGGAATAAATGTCAGTGACGCTTTTTGCTTACGAAATCTTCGGTTGGTGCTTCATTGACGCGGAAATCATAAAGCTGTAGTATTAAATTATTCATACTTTTGTTATTTTTAGGATTCCGTATCCAAAGGGTGTAAACGGAACCCTATTACTGAGACTCCGCTGCCTGTCCGTCTGTCACAGGGCTCTATCTCATGAACCGCAATAGCTAGAAACTTGAAATTTTTACCGATTATGTATTACCATGGTCGATATAAATAAAAAATAAGATAAAGTTAAAATTAAAGGGAGTCGTCATACGAGTACAAAAAACGTGTTTCTTCAGCGTTTTAAAACATTGTACGGAGGTACGGAACCCTTCATGTACGAGTCCGACTCGCACTTGCCCGTTTATTTTTTCATATTTCTGCTTTGGTTATACGTTGAGTGGCATTTCTGCTTCGTTTGGCATTAATAAAGGCGTGATAGTGTAAAATGAATTTTCAATTTTCTACTATACATAATATACTTTAAGACCAGGATTAAGGCACACTTTAAACTTCTTTTTCTTATCGTATTAATGAAAATTGTTAGCTAAATTATATTGGCCCAGAAATTCACCAGCCCTTTGGTTGGCCTCCATTAGATTGTCTCTAGAACAAGATGCGTTGGACGTGGGGCACGACAGCAGATGTTCCATGGACTGGATGCATTCACAGGCACATCAGTCGTCTTTAGAAAATTTCTACTTGTTTTTCTGATATATATATATGAATATTGTATTATGATAATATTTTGAACTGAGAAAGGCTTTTTAAAGGAACTGGCTAGTTTACTCAGCATTTTTTTTCAAAGCCGCTTTAGCAAAGCCCTAGCCTTAGATATGGGACATGGAATAAATTGTCGCATTTCCTTTTTGCAGACTTCACCATCTGGATATTTGTGTAAAATTATCTGCTGACATATTATTGACCTCTCTCTCTCTATGCGATATGTCTGTCTTACCTCATCTCTACCTATGGATGTCGTTAGAGATGATTAAAAGAGTATAGACAAATATTTCATGCTAAAACTGTATTTCCAAAGAGGGTTGATGTCGGGCGACGCGCGGCCGGTTGCAATATTATAGAATAAACCATTTTTAGTGTTCCGTACACAAAGGGTGCCATCGGGACACCCTATTACTGAGATATCGCTGTCTGTCCGTCTGACACAGGGCTCTATCTCTTGAATCGTAATAGACAGAAACTTGAAATTTTCACCGATTATGTATTAAAAGTTTCCTTGATAAAACCACTTCATAAGAAAGGAGACAAAACAAACCTATCCTATACCCAGTGGCAATACCCTCCATTTTTTTAAAAAAATATGAAAAAGTAATGCATTGACAGTTGTCTGATTTCTTTTTTAAATACAATATAATACACCAAAATCAATATGGTTTTCAAAAAAATAAATCTACAACACATGCTACCTTTAATCTAGTAAATAATGTTCTAAATAATGTTAATGCAAAGAAGTATACATCTGTACTATTCTTAGACATGACGAAGGCATTCGATTTTGTTCCACATCAATTATTACTGGACAAATTGGAATGCAAAGGCATAAGGGGTCCGGCCTTAAGTTGGATTAAATCGTATTTGTCTGATAGAGTGCAAAGTGTAGAAGTTGAGCAAGTGGATAAAAATGGGATTGTTCAAACGTACAGGTCAGGTCATTACTGTGGCCGCTGTAACAACAAATACTAAAAATAAAGTTAAAAAATAAAGGGGGTCGTCGTACAAGAAACTATCTTTTGTCACTGCATATTTTACATTTTACCTAACCATTCCCTTCTTAACGCACTCCCTGGCCTTTCACTGTTCCTGTGCCCAGTAACCAACATAATATTTGTATAAAAATATTGACACGTGATTTCCAGGAAAGGCGCGCTTATATTTTATTTAGCCGCGTTATCGCATCCTTTATGAGATATTCTGGGATCGTTCCGGTATGACTTTTTCATAAACCGAGCATAGAGGAAAATAAATAGAGAACTCAAGCTTCACTGGACTCATTTTTGAAACGAAAAATCACTAAATAAACGGTAATATGTATGGAAAAAACAGTTCGTTTCAAAAATGAGGGTGTATTTGAAAATAATTACAAAAATATATATAAGTATATAACAAACAAACCAAAAAGTATCGACATACAAATTATAGTAATCAATACAAATTATAAACTTACATAAACATGTATAATGTACATCTAAGAATAATAAATATACCTATAGTATTGCAGCATAGCTTTTTCGCTATGATGTCGAATCACAAGCATTATGAAGTGATTTCTTAATTGTGTTCTCATAATTTTATCAGGTAGGACCTTCCAATGTTGTGACAACAATAGAATTTGAGAGAAATCCAGTATGGTGAGAAGCATATTATTTATATTTATATATAAATATATATATATACTAGCTTTTGCTCGCGGCTTCGCTCGCGTAGACTACACAAATTAGATTTTTTTTTACTAGGGTTGCAATTTATTAAAATCCAATTACCATGGGTAATTTTTACTAACCACTTAATCAAGAATGTCATGTGTAGCGCTTCAAAACTGACGAAGATTCAAGCTAAGTAGTTTTCGTGATTTCGTGATGAGTGAGTGATTTTCGCTTTTATATAAAGATATATACATATATATATTTATAGCACATCAAATAAAATGTATGCTCCGTATAGTATCCTCATCTGAGACGGGCCTTCGGAACATCACATGGTATAAACCTGCTGCCGGGATTTCGTGTGTGAAGGTTATAGGCACGTATATTCTAATAAAGGCTCATATTCAAGAAGTTGTAACTAGATGTATTTATTTATAGGTTAGTTACGAAGCTAGATGTTTTTTTTAAAATCTTGGTGTAGATGTAAAGAAAAAAAAGAAGAATGTACCCGCTGCGTGAGAGAGAATTAGAATCGTGTCAAAGAATCTAAGGCCTTTGCAGGCACTTTTACACGTCAAATATTTTAGTGTACATTTCGTGTAATTTATGATATATATTTGTGTATAATTAATTTTTTTAAAACTACAGATACTATCGTTTTGCAATGATCACTGCTAAGAAGAAACACACAGCAATTAATTATTTTTATATACTTATTCACATATTTATAATAAAGGAATAAAAACTGTGAAGGATTGCTAGCAGCATCGCCTATTAACATGAGCATTTTCTCCCATTCCCTCGACCGGCTTTTACGATCTGCGCGGGAAGAGAAGCAGTTTGTACATACTATGTTTTTTTCTTTCTCCCAGATCAGCATGAAATAAACCAGGAAATTTAATATTAATGTCAGTTTTTTGTGTTGATTTAATAATAACCATTCCAGGAAGGAAGAATTCATAAAATAATCCTTTTTTAAATTTCTATTAAACGGTAAAACAAATATGGATCACTGAAAAGGAACCTCAGTTTTTCAAATTACAGAAAATAATGCGAAAGTGGGCATTAATTTAAGCAGTGATAAAATCAATTTAACACTCGATGGCGATCGGCCATATTGAATTCATTGAATTCGTTCCATTGAATTGGAAATATATCAATAGGAAAATAAAATAAAGACCGATAACCGTGAAAATAATGAGAACACGTCCCTTTATGATCACACGGCATAAATTATTACCACCTAAATGCATTATATATGAGACTCGTTTATATTAATAAAAATATTTCCTTCAAATAAAGGTAAAAGCGTTTCGTTTGCCAATCACATGCATGACCATTGGTCATAAGTTATGTAATAGGGGTCTTATTGTTTGACTTTGTGTCAATTTAACCGTTTGTTTTTCCCTGGTCCGCTGGGCTATGTCAATGACTTTTTTCATTGGATTGGATCACGTAGAGAAACACCCAGCATAGCTTTCTCTATAGCGCGTTGAGCTACCATGAGCCTTCTTATGAGACCCGTAGTAAGGGACCACCTTCACTGTCGGGATCACAAGAAGGCTCTAGATTTCAAAGCTATAAGTATTCTCCTGCAGTGAAATCGAGTACTTACAATAGCATTCCCAAGGAGGGTTTATGGCAGGCGGTCGGTCGTAAAACTATAACCAAATCGTTTAAATTGTTCCGGCTATTTTTTCTCCAATTCGCTAAATTTTTGGCATCCTTAGGTGATCATTGATATGCATATTATAATTATTTGGACAAGAAAAAGCGGGTAAGCGTACCTACCTCGGGCTTTGAAGCAGCATAGCTGATAATGCAACCGGGAACGCGTTCAGATGAAGAAGAGATCACGAAAAAAGATGGTGTGAAGCTTACCTCCTGAGGTTCGTTGTCCACAAACCAGTCGATAGTGGCGGCTGGTAGAGAGTAATCTGACGTGCAGTTCACCAGCGCCTGCTCACCAGCCTGCACCAGGGTCGGCAGACCGGTGATGAGGGGCTCGTACTCTGGCAGCACTGAGGACAACACATTGGCATTAGAATACTTCATTCATCATCAGGTCTTTTTTAGTCTCCACTGCAGGAGCACGACCGTCTCTGTACTACCAGAGCCATACTTGGCCAGAGCAGCCAGTGAATTTGGCCTACACTCTCCACGCTGGCCAGATGGGTTTGAGAGGTCTCTCTGATGTTATAAACAAATTAACATCAGCTTTGTTTAGCTTGTAATTCCTAAATCACCTTCTACGACATCCACGAGAAGACTTGGAGTGGTCCTTTTCTACTCTCCTGGGAACCACACGGCAATACTTCATTGTTGCATTTAAATACGTTTGTAACTACTTTTACTATCGGATGTACCACTACTAAACTTAGGCATACGGGAATTTACGCGAAACATAATTTTTTTATATTTATTTTTGCAGATTTTTCGTCCAAGTGCAACCGAACGTAATCTCTGACTTCCTGGAGCAGCGATGTTAGGTCTCCTCCATCCCGTTGTGATCTAAGGCCTTAATTCCCATGCTAAAACATGCCAACCGATGACCTTTTAATTGGCATGATACCGAATAATTCCTCAGCACATAACCCATTTTACAAAAGACACGGAAATAGTAATGGTTCTTTGTTTCAATCTTATAGAGTTCAGAGTTCTTTAAAGAAATAAAGCTTTGTAAATTTATTGAACATATTCCTCAGAAACTGTATGCAAATTTTTAAGCCCCAAATCATCGTCTGATATTAAATGCACGCAAGTTGCAATTTCAATACATTTCCGTCTATTGACGTCAAAGTTTGCTTTGGTCTGTATATATTCACAAACGCGTCTCAATATTTCTATTCATGTTTACGCTAGTTTTTATTTATGCATGTGTGTATGTACAGTATACTGACGAATAATTCATAAGAACAAATAAGGTGTGTTTTGCGTTTGTACTACACATCTTCAGTATTTCTCTATCATCGTATCGCTATTATTATTTGCGAGTGGTTTTCCGAAATAGGCATCAAAGTTAGCAAAGAGGAAGGCTGTCAATCTATTTAGTAACGTCGCTATCGGCTTCGTGTATTTTTCTTATGCTACCCTCAATGGAAAATATAATACTAACGTCTTTCAAGTAGAGTTAGCCTTGACTCTGTTAATAGAAAACAATATTTAAATTGATTCTATTTTAAACCTTATTTCTTTCTTCCTGCGCGCTACAACCCTTTGACGGTCTTGGTTTTCTCTATGATCTTCTTCCCTTTCACTCTGTTATGGCGTTCATCCATTTTAAATTTAAGAGCGACGCTCTTGTCGGTGGATTTATTTCTGTTCTTGACTGTCTTCAGCCAACCTTTTTCCATGTTGGACACGACATCACTTCCATTTTCTCCATTATTTGCTTCATAAAGCTGTGTCTGGGTTTCCTTCTCTAAATTGTTTTCCTGCCTGTTTCTTTAAATCTTCCTCGACACAGCCCTTCACCGCTTTTTGGGTTTTCCTCTGGGTCTCTTCTGTTACGGGATTTTAGGTTTTTATTTTAAACTATGATTACAATGTATTTGCAAAATTTTCCTTATAAAAATCTTAAACTGAAATTCGAATCACTGAACACGACAGCAATGTATGAATTCTAAAAACCTAAAAGAAATTCTACTACTGAATACCGTTTGAAAGGAATTTTTGCTTTTACATACAGTTATTTTACTAGAACATGTCTAAATCTCCGTTTTTTTAAGACTACTACCTTATTTCTGTAAATTGGATTTGGCACTCGTTCGCAAGGTTTACATATTATGTTGTGATAAGATAACATTGTATAAGGCATAATATCTTTGTAAACTGACAAAGCCCTTCTGGCGCGTAGGCGACCAATACTGTGTAAATGAGTTTCTTTCGGCGTTTCTTCTCAGCAGTGGTCGTTGCGAAACGCTAGTATCGGTAGCTTTTGAACAAAGAAAAAAATAATTTAGATAGAAATAAACATTAAACGTAATGTAAACTATAATTATTGACGTGTTAAAGTGCCTGCAAAGGCCTGATTACTGAATAAATATTTGATTTTGAATGGATTATTCATGTCGAAGAACTTTCTGCGAGTTTTTTAAAACTGGTCCATAGGTTTTGTTTTGAATGTTTATTCTTATCTAAAAAGAATATCACTTTTTTTTCTTTTATGATTTGGATCTGATATCATCACATCACAATATGAATGAATCCTTATCTAAAAAATCTACAAAAAATAGTACTAGTATATTTATGTGAATCTACTAACTTCTATGATTCCTGCAGGAAAAACGAAAAGAAGTTAACATTTTCGTAAATAGTTTTTTTAGCAAGAAAATACATACATACATGCTATCACGTCTTTATCTCTAATGAGGACAGAGCATTTTGAGTCTTCCGGCTCTAAGTAGACAGAGCCCAAAATAGAAGTGGGTTGCTAGCCGCATCGTCTATTAACTCAGCAGATCAGCTGATCTACGCGGGAAGAGAAGCAGCTGGCACATTCTAAGTTCTTTCTTTTCTCTCAGACAAGCATGGGAGTTTAAAACAGCAAGAAAAAGCTTGTAAAAATAGACTACTCCGTTTAAAATCACTTATCTACACTTTTGTTCACAAAAATAACTTTATATTACAAAGAATAAAAATTAAAAGGTTTTGAAATGGAACAAGAAGTAAATCAATTAAAAGAGAACATTGTTGAGAACTAAATAAACGTAGAAAATTCGATTGAAACGTAAAGTTTTTTGCTCTTTCAAGATAAATCATCCGTTCCAGTCTAATTAATGCTCCCAATCCAATTACGGGTCGTAAGCTTTTAAAATTACTTTAAAGAACGTTTAGTTATTTTTACTTCAGAATTTGAAAGATGTTTTAGTGATCTTTGAATAAAATGTTAATACCTAATGTCCTATTTTTTTTCTATATAAGGAGGCTGTTTTTATGCAGCAAATGTATTTTTTTTTATGTCATAGGACGGCAAAGGAACAAGCGGGTCACCAGATGGTAAGTGATCACCGCTGCCCATGGACAACTGCAACACCAGGGGTGTAACAAGAGCGTTACCGGCCTTTCAGGGCCCTCCCCAGAGGGGGGAGGGAGAGGGGGGCTCCGACTTTCTCACTCACCAAACGAAGCATAGAAGCGGTGAAGCTACTACTCAGATGTTGATTTTCTGTGAGAGTGTGGTACTTCCCCTTACTTACTTTTATTGTGTTGTTACAAATATTATAAGAAATCAGTTTGCGTATGAACTTGCCAAAGAAATCGAGGCATGTAGGTTTTTTGACAAAATCTGTAATGGCTGGAATGAAGAAGTGGGGTATGTTGAAAATCCTAGCTACCCCTCTTTCTACACTATGGGACCCACTCCACAAATACTTAAAAGCTGGCTCAGTGTTTTTTAAATGCATAAAAGCCCTGGACTGTAAAATCAAAGAGGCAAGGATTAAACTCTGGAAAAGAGACCACACTGTACCCAACTTTAGAACACCAAAAGAGAAATTACTACGAATACCTAAAAGCGGACTACCCTGGCCTGCTTGGAAGTCGCTCAACAGACTGCGAACCCAAGTAGGTCGCTGTGAACATCTTTCATCCAGGTAGGAAATAAATTAATTTCTCATAAAATGTGAGCGAATGTGGCTCCTCCCTACAAAATATGTCCCACCTACTTTCTTGTCCAAGGTGCCCCTAACACCTGCATTCTCAAATATTTATTTGCGGCTACTGAAGACGCCGCCGTGGCCTATTGGACTGACAGAATAAAGTTAATACGAGTATATATAAAAACCATCGACACTCAAAGAAGAAGATGGGACCCACCTTATCAAAACCAACCATTGAGCTTGAACAAGGCCAGGTTCTGGGCAGGTTAAGATTTTAAAAGTACCAGCTAGTTAAATTCTTGTACCTTGAAGTCTTTACAGAAACTTAACATTTGGATGTAAAGTTTTGAAAGTTTAACCATATAGGACGTCATATAAAATTTAGTTTTAAAAACAAAACAATAAATACATAACCGGCTAATGTCATATTAGAAGACATTCTATGAACAGCGAACGTTGATCCTTCACAAAAGACCTCACCACTATACTTGGCAGTCCCGATACTAGCATGACGGTTATGACGCAAGTCTTTGTATTCCAAGACTACATGGAGGTAAGGAAAAAAAAGAAATAAAATAACAAATACTTACCAGCCAGTGACATATTCAAAGACTTTCTATTAACTGCGATTCTTGGTTCTTAGCCCGCAGACTCACAAGTATACTTGGCGATGCCCCGTTCTGGCATGAGGGTGATGACGTTGGTGATAACCTTGTATACCACACCTTTATTTTAATAAAGAATTTCTTTAGAAATAAGTAGCACCTAAGTACTATGTTTTCCTTATTTTTTATGTGTATGTTTGTAAATTTCCAAGTGTACTTGAATAAATAAAATAAATAAATAAAGAAAAAAGCAAGAAAATTCTTGCGCTTACCATCCAATGTCATGTTAGAAAACTTCATATCAACAGCGAACCTTTTTCCTTCACTAGAGACCTCGCAGGTATACTTGGCAGTTCTGGCATGACAGTAATGACGGAGGACCTTGTATTACGGAACCTTTAATATGATAAAGAAAAAGATACATAATACTTGCGCTTACCAGCCAATGTCATATTCGAAGACTTCCTATCAACAGCGAACCTTGGTCCTTCACTAGAGACCTCGCAAGTATACTTGGCGGTCCCCCGTTCTGGCATGACAGTGATAATGCAAGACCTCGCGTCGCAGGAGCTGTTCGTCACCGAGATGCCTGTGTTGTTGAAGGCGCGAGTTTCGTACTGTTGACAAGAAAAATGTTGTTTAAACACATTTTATGTTTGAGGAAAATTTCTTTAATGCTGGTCTGGTAGAAAAGAAATCTTAACATGAACCAGTTGTTTCTCTCACCACGCAGATCGTAAAAGCCTGTTGAGGGAATGGGCGAACCCCATCACCTATTAACATGATTGGGAAATCATGTTAATAGGTGATGGGGCAAACGCTAAAAAAACACGTTTCTTGTACAACTACCCCCTTCATTTTTAACTTTACCTTATTTTTAGTATTCGTTGTTATAGCGGCTAAAGTAATACATAATCGGTGAAAATGTCAAGTGTCTAGCTATTACGGTTTAAGAGATAGAGTCCTGTGACAGACGGACAGACGGACAGACAGCGGGGTCTCGGTAATATGGTCCTGTTGGCATCCTTTGGGTACGAAACCCTAAAAAAAGAAGTGGTTGTTTTTTTTTGTATAATGTGTTCTTAAAAAAATAGTAGATATTTGCAGGTACACGTTGCCAAAATACGTCCAGCTGCTTCATTTTCACGATACTTCCACAGTCAAAGATGCTACAGATAAATGGTTATCTGTATAGATTCCAAACAACACCAACAATGCTAACATTTCACGATAATTGTGCGTAAGTGCATTTGTAAGCATTATTAACCCCAAATTGACCCCCCAATGGGGTAAATTAATTGTACCGACGCATCCAGGGCACAGAGGGTAACGGCTGATTACCCTTTACGACAGCATAAAAAATTACGACCTGCCTTTTGACGGCTGATGTAACAACATAACGCCTTTATTTAAGGAAAAGTATCTACCTATGTAGCAATTTGTAAAAGGTATATTTTTACTTTATAGCCGTAAGTAGATATTTAAGTATTGTATATGGTTCCCGGCAGAGTAAAATAGGACCACTCCAAGTCTTTCCGTGGATGTCGTAGAAGGCGACTTAGGAAATACAAGCTAAACCAGGCCTGTATCACTCCGCGTTTAGGTATCGAAAATGTACCTACATTATTACTATGCGCGCAGGCGGCCCCTCCGGGTGGTAAATTCAGTTGGCTTGCAATGGATGTCTAGGTATCTATGCGAAAAGTACTGAGTTCTGACGTGAGCTAAATTAAACCATATCGCTAGCCACATTGAGTAGATATTTCTTTGAATTTCTTTGCTGAGTGAGTTTTCTGTACGTTAGTATTATTTGTTCTGTGGCTAAACAGAGCTTATAAAAATCAGGTAAGCATGACCCTCTCTGTACTACCAGAGCCATATATAAGCCAGAGCAGTCAGAGAACTTGGCCTACCACCCACACTGGCCGGATTAGAGAGGTCTCATTGGCAGTGAAGACTAAAAAAGACCTGATGATGATAATATTTATACTTTACCAATTACCTTGCTGTTCTGGAAGAAAAAAAGAAAACTTAGGATATAGGTGTCAGCTGCTTCATTTTTTGCGCAAATCGTAAAAGCCGATCGAAGGAATGGGAGAAAATGTAAATCATTTTAATAAGCGACACGATTATTGTTAACTGATTTCCATTTTTTTTACAAAGTTTCAACTCATCCGGATAAACAGTGGATAAAAATGGTTTTTAAAATTTTAAACGGGTAACTTATTCACGTAGTTACAAACATTTTTAGGTTTTTTTAAGTCCAGACAAGGAATCCTTATGTTTTACTATATAAGGCTGATAGTACTATAAAGCTGTTAGATATTTATATACATACAGGTTTATTTTGTAGCCACTAGATTTATTATGTGTAAAACAGAGTGGACAATGGCAAACCACTCCATTAACTCTGCCAAAAAAGTCTCTTTTCATACAATGACTCCGACAAGAGCTTGGCTCCAGACAGACAGAAATATTAATTGAAATCCTGGACTCAGAATCACTGATAGAATGCAAAACGGTAAGAAAATGTATGTTTCTTACCGTTTTGCATTCTATCAGTGATTCTGAGTCCAGCGTACGTTTTCAAGTTAAACACATGCAATTTTCCTCCTCCTTTCGGTCACAGTTGGCCTGGCTCCCTATCCCCCAACGAACGTCGAAACGTTAGAATCCTATGCATGCTTTATGCTATCCTCAATAATTCTTACTCCCCTGCTTATCTCAAATCTCAATTTTCTCTTTTTAGCTCTACGCATTCGCGAAATCTTTGCTCTTCTAATCTTCTCAAATTATCCATCCCTCATCATCGCACTGACTTTATGAATTAATCCATTCAAATTCAAGCCATCCTTCTCTGGAATGCTCTTCCTGATTATATTAGACGAGCGCCTAGTCGTTACGCTTTTAAACGGGCGGTTCATAAACGGTTTCTTTAGAAGTCTCTTCTCATGGTGTCCCTGCGCAGTAATTAGTAGTCATCCATATATATGTATATATATATATTTATTTATCCGTAAACATATATATTAGTTCTTTGTGTATTATATTTACATACTTAGTTATTGTATTAGTATATATTTATTTTAATTGAATATGTTTATTCTTGATTTATTCTTGTAGGTATTTATAGATACTTTTCAGTTTTTTTTACACACTCTGTCGCACCACCCAAAAATATTTCTCTACTTGGTCCAATGGTTGACTGGCAAACAACGTCGTAAGGCGTTAAATCCGCCATTTGTACACTACTTTAATGTGCAAAAAAGTTTAAATAAATAAACTTTGTTATTATTTTGATACATTTTTATTTATATATTATTATTAATATATTTTTTAAGTAATTAATTATTAAATTACATAATTTGCACCTCCTTCTAAAGTTTTCTTTTCTCGGCATCACCAGTGGCTACCAGTCAGGTAGATAAAGTCTATATTACATTTGTAATAAAGTTAAATAAATAATATTATTAATTAAGAACAGCAAGATTTTTCGTAGCATTTTCTAAAGAACGATAAAAGAAGTATCTCATGAAAACATTACGGTATTATAAAACGTACTGCACGAAGCTAAAATAGAGGAAAAAATTACGAAAAGCGTCGGAATTTATGGTAATTGAGTTTGCATATTATATGACTAAAACGAGGCCATGAAATCTATGATCTGACTCTTTTCCGAGAAAAATATGAAAATGCCTAAAAGTAGACTTAGGCCGTACCTGAATTTTCCGGGGTGTGCTACCCCCATTTAAAATAAATCATTTCAAAGAAAGCGGAGACATTATTTAAAATTTTGCTACTACCAAGTCCTAGAATACCCTTCAAAGTATTTTATGAACTACTGTTTACAGTTTATAATGAGAACGTTAAGCTTTACTACGCACATTAGCCAAAAGTGGCCGTTTTTCGCAAATGTGCGTAGTAAAGCTTAACGTTCTCACTTTAAACTGTAAACAGTAGTTCATAAAATACTTTGAAGGGTATATCTAGGACTTAGTAGTAGAAAAATTTTAAGTAATGTCTCCGCTTTCTTTGAAATGATTTATTTTAAATGAAATATAATATTATAGTCTATATGAAATATTGGCCCCTGTTCTATTTTTGAATATATGGCGGCGTGAATTTTATCATACGTTTTAAATTTTCAAACAATGAAATCTAGTTACTTACCGATGAAATGTTATTTCTTTACACTTTGCCGTGTTCCTTGAATTATTCTTACTTTATTGTAATTCCCAAGACATTTTTTAATTATGTTTACCGTTTATGTTTTATGTATGGTTTTCGCTTATAAATTGTCAAAAGTACTAGGCATATAAGAGCTAACAAGCGACTAAGGTTAAATCCAAATTGTCCTTGGTCTTGATTTGGTGTTCATCTATATATGTATTTATTTTAAAATATAGTAGCGTTGAGTTATAAAAAATAGACCTTTGGGGCTAGATCAATCAGTGTAATTTTTTCTTATCTATTTATTTATTTATTAATGTTCTGTATTTTTTGTGTAATAATAAATGGTATTGTACTGAATTGTATATATTTTAAAACTTTTGCATGTTGCAACAAGTATTATATTAAGAAGGACAGGTACGCACGTACCTTTGTACCAATATTTTATTTGTGTTTGTTATTTTTATTTTATGTATTACTATGGTGCAATAAAGATAATTTGTATTTGTATTGTATTGTACGTACGTTGTGGCCCCACCAACGATGCTCTAAAGCACACAGTGTAGGAAGCTTTTGGCCATCTCTACATAATTTAGATGAAGATGATTTACATTGAAAACCAAACGAGAATTGTTTCGCGATCGTGAGCAGGTATCTACATAGAATATTTGACAAAATAAAAACTGAATTTTATTTTAACTCTGAATTAAGGCGACGTGGGTTCACAATTTGCAATACTGTGCGTGTTTTTGAAAAATCACTGTTATTAAACTACTACAGTTGATTCCTCGAAAAATTTACATAAAAATCTTAAGGATATTTTAAAGACACCCACAATAGCCAAAACACGATTAAGCATTTTTGGCTGGATAGAAAAAAAATTGAGGAATAAACTGTATTAGTTTAATAACAGTGATTTTTCAAAAACACGCACAATATTGCAAATTGTGAACCCACGTCGCCTTAATTCAGAGTTAAAATAAAATTCAGTTTTGTATCTTGTCAAATATTCAATCTTGGGTGGTTATTTATATATGTATTTATTATAAAATATCGTTAAGTTAATATCTCATAACACAAGTTTAAAACTTACTTTGGGGCTAGCTTAATCAGTGTGATTTGTCCGTATATATTTATTATTTATATTTATTGCAAATTGTGAACCCACGTCACCTTAAATAAAGCTTACACGTTTATCAAAATGGTTTATTGCAAAGATAGATTTTTATTTTTTATTTTTATTTTTTACATAAATATATACACAAATATATATACCAGTTAATGAAATAACGCAAAACCTCTCTGGTTGTAACTCAATCCATGAAATTATACAACTTTTGTTCTACAACATTCCCAAATTGCCAAAAATAAAATTCGGATTTTTATACAAATTGACTCGATCAGCTGATCAGTTTGTATGAAATTTTTTTTTTTTGGGTTTCGTGAAAGTTGTAGAACAAAAGTTGTTCAGTTTCATGGACTGAGGGACTATCTCAGAGGTTTTTCGTTATTTCATTAACACGTTGTATATGGACAAATAACACTGATTGAGCTAGTTCCAAAGTAAATTTAACCTACTGTTATGGGGTACTAACGCAACGATACTTTATTTTATAACAAATACATATTATACATAGATATCTTCAACCAGTGTGTTGTGCCCACAATAATGCCGAGACATGGACTCTCACAAAGGGAACCATGTATAAGGTTGCGGTTGCGCAGAGAGCCATGGAGCGAGTCATGCTCGGCATCAAACTGCAAGACCGAGTTCGCAACGTGGAGATCCGACGTCGAACGAAAGTTCATAACGTGCCCTCCAGGGTTGCGACTCTAAAGTGGAACTGGGCGGGACACCTGGCTAGAAGGAACGATGGAAGGTGGAGTAAGGCCGCCACCGAATGGTATCCTAGAAATGGGAAACGTAGTGTAGGACGTCCGGCGGCTAGGTGGGTTGATGACATCAGGCAGGTTGCTGGGAGGAACTGGATTGCGATGGCCAGTGATAGAGCAGGATGGCGCAGACAAAAAGAGGCTAATGCCCAGCAGTGGGTACTTGAAGGCTGTTGATGATGATGATGATACATAGATAAACACCCAAGACCCAGGACAGTATGAAAAAGGCTATTTTCCAACGTACGTCCACGTAACGTAGCTTGACGACATCCATACAAGGATGACAACCGTGACGAACAGCTTAACGTGCCTTCCGAAGCACGAAAGAGCTCGAGATTTTTTTTTATACCACTTTCTTCTTCTTCCCACCAAGTAAATGACGTCTAACAAAATACGAGTATATAAAACTATTTTAAAGGTGAATTCAGTCTATGATACTAAACCACTTTTCCCAAGGAACATATCGAAATATGAAAATTATTTTAGCTTTCCATACAATGTTGGATCAGCTGGCCGGTCAACTTCTATGGGAGACCAAAAATTGTTTTTCATATTTCGATATACATTCCTGAGGGAAAGTTGTTCAGCATCGTGGACTGAATCTTCCCCTAAAATAGTTTCAGTATATTTTGTTAGAACCTGTATAAAAATGGACTCGAAGACTCGAGTTCTCCAACACTAGGATAGAGTTCTAAAGCTGGTAACATACTGTACACAAATACGGTGTTCTGCATTAATAAATACGATGTTCCTTACTGACAAATACTCAGCAAGATTAAACTTCGTATTAGTTCACTGAGAAATGGAACGTGTGAGACTGGCAGGAATCTCTTTGATTCCAAGCCCGATTTGGAATGATCACATAAGTACTAGTCCTTTGATTTCGTCCAATGTATATTGAGATATTTACACATTATTACAGATAGTCTTGTTAAAACTAGATGTATCCTTTCTTATCTAATTATAATACACGTGTCGAAAATGGGTATCCCCTTGATTCCCTAAAAATTTTAATTTATCATTTTGTTTGCCATAATGTTCTTTCTCATAATATTTCTGTTGTCATAAGTGAAAGTGATAGCAGTGAGCGGCTGTTGTGAAAATTGGAACGGGATTTGAGGAAACGAAGGTGAAGTCTCATCATATTCATCCATGGCGAATCATACTCATCCAGCTCTGATCGATCTGAGTTTTATACCGATAAGTTTATAGGTGATTTGCAGTGCAATATACTTACCTTTATTATTTATATTAAAGCCGAGTGGTTCCCGGCAAAGAAGAATAGGACCACCAAGTCTTCCTGTGGATGTCGTAGAAGGCGACTTAGGAAACACAAGCTAAACAAAGCTTATAAACATCAAAGAGACCTCTCCAACCCATCTGGCTAGCGTGAAGAATGTAGGCCAAATCTTCTGACTGCTCTGGCTAATATATGGCTCTGGCAGTACAGAGAGGGTCGTGCTCCTGCAGTGGAGACTAAGAAAGATCTAATCATGTTAATGTTCATACCTTTATTAAGTTGAAGGCGAAAAATCGATCGATATTGTTCAAAGAATGACGAGATGAATTAACAGAAGTAAGTTGTCGAGTTTTTGGCGGGAAGTCAAAGGGTTCAGTTGGACCTTGCTTTAATTTATTTTGAAATGGGTGTAGTTTGATGTTATTATTGCTAATGCTCATGAATAATATGTAAAATTGTTAAAATGGACAGTCTTAGTACGTCTGTCTGTGTAATATTTGTTAAGCAGACTTTGGTGGGTATCTTAAGGCGCTATCTGCCACTCAGTCGGCTATGTAAACTAGTGGACTCGCATAGATATGTCGCCAGAATCTCCCTTGAAGCAATCAACGGCCTACACCAACCTTTGATTGTAACTTATTAGGAATAAAGAAGCGACAAAATTAATGATAGGCTCTAAAAGACTTGTATCCATGGCAGACAAATTTTCCTAAAAAAAAGTATGGTTGTCATGAAAACTTTCTTATTTCTTTTAGAGATTGCATCACTGCAGCCCTGCGGCCAAGTTGTTTATGATTTTCTCTTTTAGGTAACTTGATGACCTGATCAGGGTTGCTTGATGCAGGCTGCTTCGGTTTGGTCGTTTTGTAAATCCTTAGGGGAGGCCTATGTCTAGCCGTAATCAAAAAACAGTTCCACTTCACCAAAACTTACTTTTATAATGCAAATGCTTGATTTCTTGGCAAAAACATCAAAATCACTATATGTAAAAATATTTCACGATTTCCTTCAATTTCTTAAGGATCCCATCATCAGATCTTTACCTGGTGATAATGGGTAGTCCCATTTGCAAATATATTACCTCTACATATAATATACCCTTTGAAACTAATATATTACCTCTACATATAATATACCCTTTTAAATAAATAAATAATTTTCTATATCGGTTCAAAAACGGAGAGGTTATTGGAGACTCGTACATGAAGGGTTCCGTACCACCGTACAATGTTTTAAAACGCTAAAAAACACGTTTTTGTATGAAGACCCCCTTTAATTTTTAACTTTATTTTATTTTTAGTATTTGTTGTTATTGTGGTCATAATAATACATAATTGGTGAAAATTTCAAGTATCTAGTTAATGCCATTATAAAGATCAAGTTAAAATCGCTGAAAAAAACACGTTTCTTGTATGACGACCCCGTTTAATTTTTATTTTTTTTTATTTTTAGTATTTGTTGTTATAGCTGCCACAGTAATACATAATCGGTGAAAAATTCAAGTGTCTAGCTATTACAGTTCAAGAGATAGAGCCCTGTGACTGACGGACAGGCAGACAGACGGACAGACAGACGGACAGACAGACGGACAGACGGACAGACAGCGGAGTCTCAGTAATAGGGTCCCGTTTGCACCCTTTGGGTACGGAACCCTAAAAAGGAACGCTTTAAAACAAGTAACAAGGTTAGTCTGTATTTCACGATACGAAGGATGGGTTTTATTCCACGGACAAAGTAGTTATTTCGCTATCCGCTTGCTCATCTATTCGTTAAGTAAAACAATATGCTTGACTGGACAAGACTGTCGAGTCCATGTTCCATTCCGCTCTAATGCAACTCTTTGAGCAAGCGGAGCGCGGACGCTAACGAGCCAGCCAGATCAAACGCCTTGCCAGAGTTGGCAAGATGGTTGGTTTCTATTTTTTTAACGACTTCTAAAAAAGAGGAGGTAATCAATTCGAGCCGCTTTCTTTTTTTTTTTGTTGTATGTACGAGTATGTTACGCGATAGCTTCGCCAAGTACAAACCGATTTTGATCATGCTTCTTTTAATTGAAAGCCTTAATTGGTTGGTTTCTATTTTTTAACCGAGTTTAAAAAAAGAGGAGGTTATCAATCGATCCGTATGTTTTTTTTTCAATGTACTACACTGTATTCAACTCGATATCTTCGCCGATTGTAAACCAATTTTGATTTTTTTTTTATTTGAAAGGCTTTACTGCCAAGTTGGTCCCATGTTAATTTGATGAAGACATAATGAAGAACTTTGGAGATATGGAAGAAACTCCCTAAAGAAAATTAAGTCGGTTGTTGTTTTTTGTTGAAAAAAAATAATTTTACAAGAAATATTTAGCGTGAAACGATAACATGTTCAACTTCAATTAATATATTTTGCATATGTGTTATGTATAGATCGAATTTTTATTTTTTTAGCTTACACCTTATATCTTGGGGAATATAATCAGTAGGTATCATGGACTGAAACAGGCATATAGTCCAAAATAGGAGAAATACTGTGGTATATGCACACAGATAAAAATCTTCATGTATGAAGTATTAAATGAACGACACATACTTGAAGGGATGTCGACTGTGAGAGTTTGTTATTGCAGTTTATATAGGTATACTCTTTTAATTAAATTTACAGGAAATTTTCCCTGTGTTTATTATTCCAAAAACTGGGATGACACGAGACATGGTGGTTCATTGTTTTTCTGAATTAATAAGCATTTTATGAATATTTATAGGTATTCAGAAATAACGGCGTGACGTTATTGCCTTAATTAAAAATTTTGCTGCGAAATTTGGTCATAAAATGTAATTAAATACTCGACGATAACGTATCCTGTTAGGTTGTGTAATGTAAAAATTATAATTAACTTTTTGATATTGATACAGACGTATTGTGTTCCGGTTTCTTTGTAGGCAATGAAGGCAACAAAATTAACAAAAGTAAATGTTATATCCGTTTTTAGGACTCCGTACCCAAAGAGTGCAAACGGGAGCCTATTAGAGGTTACTGGTTTTTACACAGAGCGACTGCCGTCTCACCAACGCAACCCAAAGGATAGACCAGAAGCAATCCTAGGATAGGTTTAAACTAACGCTAAATGGCGTTCGGGACCCACAGCTTTACGAGCTTTCCGAAGCACGGAATTATATTTCTTTTCGGATTATCAGTTGAAGTTCAACAACTTTTCACAAAGTGTGCTTTCCAGTGGGATTTGAACCCACAACCTCTGGATCACAAGGCAAATGCCTTGACCACTGGACCACGGAGACAGTTCGGATTGCGAAGGAGTGTACCTATGTAAACATTTTTCATTTTAGGATCTTTCCGTAACATCGCACGCTCCTCAAACCAGTCTGCCGTGTTAAACAATGGCACATACCTAACTAAATGAATTCAATCATTTATGTTATATGTATTTTATTCACCAATATGTGCGTCAATAAAATAGTTTCTGTGGTTTTTGTACTCTGCATTCCATAGTACCCAAAATTGTATTTAAACATTCAATATTTAATTTACTGTGGGAATGAATAGGCTTTGTATAGCTTTTGTAGTGATAGGAATATGAATGTGTTAAGGGAGCTACACGGGTGTTTATTTTTAAATAATTAAATAAAATTTATTGTTTTTAAGCGTGTGCAAAAGGTCAATAACTAGTTCAAACAGAAGCTATTTAGTAATCTATGACAGAAGATTTGCCAAAGAGCAATGGAACGCAGTACCTATTTAAAGCTTTCACCATGCTACGCTCCATCACAAAACTAGTGGATGTTGAAAAGAAGGCAGTTGGACTGAAATGGTTTGTGTTGTGATTTGACGACCTTAGTGGCCTAGTGGTCATCATGCCAGGCTGTCACACCGGAGGTCCCGGGTTTGATTCCCAGTCAGGTCGAGATGGAAAATGATCTTTGAAAGATGGGCACATATTCTGACTAACTTAATTCCAAGTAGCGAGTACAGGAAGAGATGAAGGTAGATAAAGAAGTTCAGATGACTAAAAGTTACGAAAAAAATTGGGGGGAAAATATCCATGATAGGAAATTATTGCCATTGCCGTGTGGTTCCCGGCAGAGTAGAATAGGACCACTCCAAGTCTTCCCGTGGATGTCATACAAAGAAACACAATCTGAACAAAGCTTACAAACTACAGTGAGACCTCTCCAACCCGTCTGGCCAGCGTGGAGAGTGTAGGACAAATCCTCTGACTGCTCTGGCTTAATATATGGCTGGTAGTACAGAGAGGGTCGTGATCCTCCAGTGGAGACTTTGGTGGAGAAAATTATTGGAGGGAAAAGGGTAGACTTTTACCTAGCAGTGGGAAACAGGTAGCTAGTAAAAAAAAAGTAGTGGTGTCTTTCATCAGGAATAAATAAAAATGTTTAGTAACAAAGGAATGCTATACATAAACACTATCAAGTCTTTATCCCTATAGAGCATTTTGCTTCTTGGGGTTTTGTCTGCCATGAAGCGTAATAGTGGGCGAGAAGGTGGAAAAAATAATCAAAGCAGCATGAGTTTACTTCGATCAAACCATAGACTATGTTTAGAGGTATGCGTATCATAGACCACATAATCTTTTTTTCATCATAGTGTTCAGTAGAATGAAAAATGTTTACATACATACAAACACTATCACAACATATGGACTGCCTCCGCGGTCCAGTGGTCAAGACGTTAGTCTTGTGATCTGAAAGTAGTGGTTTCAATACCCACTAGGAAGCATACTTTGTAAAAAGTTGTTTCCAGTCTGGTTAGAATATTGCAGGCTTAAATCACCTGATTATCCGGAAAGAAAGATGATTCCGTGCTTCGAAAGGCACGTAAAGTTGTGGGTCCCGAACATCATCTTTTGTTAAAACCTAGGATTGGTTCTAGTCTACCCTTTAGGTTGCGTAGGTCAGACGGCAGTCGCTCTGTGTAAAACCAGTAACTTCGTCAAATCATCTAGGTAATGTAGCGGACCCCGGGCTCTGAAGCGTTACCGCTGAGGATGCAACAGGAAATACGTGAGGATGATGATGCTGAGCATAGACCACATTATTTTTTTCAAATATGTTGAACGATGTTCAGTAAAATGTGGAAGTTTACATTCTGTAAATATTGCACTCTGTTCAATTGAATTTTCTTGCAAAAGTGTAAAAATCGACGGTGAATACGGTATAACGAACTGTTAAATAAATTCAATAAACGTAGTTACGAGGAGTGTACACTATCTTGGGTAATTTATTCTGGGCCCTCTCCGGCTTTATAAAATAAAGACCGTACAAAAATAGAGTAAGTACTTGTAATTGTGCTGAAGTAGATCTTGTCCTCCAATATCACGAGTTGCCATAAAATATTTAGAGGTTTTACATTATAACGTTTACTAAATTAATTTGCTCTAAATTGTCTGTAATGTGAATGTGTGCTTTTATAATTAAATACTAGTGGCTTTGTGTCTCGCGAGTCTGTCTTGGCATAGCCTCATACATATTTATTTAAGTTTATTTCACACAATATCATATTTGATTGATTTGATTAAAATAGGTTAAACTTAACGCTAATAAACTATCTACTAGTTTGCCTTTGAGACACGTCGATAAGTTGACATACTGACCCCTTAAAGTTTATGGCATAAAAAAGTTGTTAGGATTTGTCCTAACAACTTTTTTATCCCATAAACTTTAAGGTTTTTTCTTCGTTTGCGAAGATCTTCGTTCGTTTCGCTCACTTGGCCAAAAATAAAATAATACAATTATGGTGTTGTAAATTATCAACTTTAAATATCTGCAGTTTTTTCTGTATCTCCTTGATCCATCTGTATCTGGCTCAACCAACAGATCGACTACCAATCGACCGTTTCAAGTAGATCATATTTACAGTCTGATCCTATCTTATACATTTACCCAAAGGTTGACTGGATGAAATTGGGAAGGGATGAACATTTTTAAAACGCTTGAATAATTTTCTGTGGTTAGGAATAACATTCCTCGTTACCATAAAAAAATATTAGATTTTTCTATCCAGTCAATTAATTATAAAAAATAAAAATATTTTAAATCCCTATTTTAAACCCATAGTCAATCTTACGCTGCCATTTCTTTAGCCCGGACCGTCTGACATATAAAAAAAATAATGTCATGTGATACTTGACACTATTTTGACAACTATGACAGTTATATGTCATCTGTCATATGACAGTATCTCTATTTTCCCACGGTGGCAAGTAATTAGTCAAGTGTCATATGACATTATTTTTTTAATATGTCAGACGGTCCGGGCAAAAGAAATGGCGGCGTAAGTCTGACTATGGGTTTAAAATTGGGATGCAAAATATTTTTATTTTTTATAATTAATTGACTGGACAGAAAAATCTGATATTTTTTTAGGGTAACGAGGAATGTTATTACTAACCATAGAAAAATATTCAAGCGTTTTCAAAATGTTTCATCCCTTCCTTATTGCTTATGTGATAAGCCCGCATTTTTACGTATTTAATTTTAAACTTACTGTTTACCCGACTACGGTGAAGATAAAATGAGGGTTATGTGTTTCGCCGCTTTGTATGTATGTTCATGTTTTTCCTCATATCTTCAATGATATCTATGGCAAAGGGACAAATTAGGTATTGTTGGAAGCATCTTGGCTGTTCGCAGCTTATAGGCTAAATGACGTCACAGCAAATTCAATATGGCACCCTCTATAGGCAGTAAAGTAATGAAGTAAAAAATAAAATATATAGAATCATACCGTGTGGGGTATCAAATGATAGGGCTTAATAAGCGCATTTTATATTTATATATTATTAGCTATTTTTTCCTTCTGTGCTTGCAATAACTGGATAAAAGTACTTTTTAACCGACTTCAAAAAAGGAGGAGATTATCATTCGACTGTATGGTTTTTTTTCTTATCTTCCTTTGTTACGCGATATCTTTTCCAATTGTGAACCGATTTTAGTGATTATTATTTTATTTGAAAGCCTTTGTTAACAAGTTAGTCCCATTTTAATTTGGTGCAGATATGATGAAGAACTTTGGAGATACGGAAGAAACTCCTAAAAAAAATTGCAGTTGGTTGTTTTTTTTTGTTAAAAATTTAATTATTAGCAATAATCTTACCGTAGTCGAATTTTAGTTTTGAAAACTATATCTTGTATGTAATTATTGTTATACCTCCTCAGTTGGTGTAAAATAAAAGTTTTATTTTATCTAATATATATATATCTATATAAATCCTATCTCATTTTTCTACATGTCTGACCCAATAAAGTCGGGCTAACTCCATCTCACCGATGGTTCGTACATCGATCTTCAATCTTTTGGTTATTTCTGGCTCTCTAGATTATATTCCATTTGCGTTGTTCGCAAAATCGATGTTGACATTGCGTTTATTATGAACGTATTCTTTGTCACAACAATGATAAAGTTTAACTCCCGGAGTTATTTTATTTTATGCCGGTAGTTCCGGTAGTAAATAGTGTTAGTGGTTTGAACAGCTGCAAGTTTATAATGTCGCGGTTCTGGTTAACATTATTCATTCTTTAGGAATAATGTATTTTATGAAAAATATTTTAGAAGCAAGAGGGAAATAAGTTACTCTGTATTGTTGTTTAATTTAGTTCAGTCTGTAAAAAACAATCAAGGTGTTATAAATGAAAATGTACTACGAAAAGGTTTTTCTGGCATGACTGCCCCAAAAAAGTAGTGTAATGTTTTTAGGGCACGTGATGTATGTAAGTTTATTTATTTTGTCATAACTTCGAAATGTCTATGTCAATGAGTATGTTTACTTGGGCCAGAAAGCATCCTTCGATAACAAGAAGGATAGAGAAATTGATCGCCGAATCGATAATGCTGTTGTGGTAGAGCCACGCTACTGGCAAAACTCAGTTTTGCTAGTAGCATGAATGGGCTAGCTCGTCCGGGGAAGTACCACACTCTCACAGAAAATCGACGTCTGAGTAGTAGCTTCACCGCTTCTATGCTTTGTTTGGTGAGTAAAAGAGCCGGAGCCCCCCGGAACCTTATGAAGGGCCCATCTTTCTATAACTCTAAAACGGAATCTCCTTGACACGTGTATCCTGCCCATCCTTACGTATGGTGCACAGACCACATCGTGGGTACCAGATGGTCGTCGAAAGCGAGGCAGACCTTAGACGGCAGAGATGGCGGGATGACTTAGATACATACATGTCAGACTGGTGGGCTGTAGCTCTGAATATAGATGAGTGGAAGGAAAAAGGGGACGCCTTTGTCCAACAGTGGGACACCAATATAGGCTAAAAAAGTACTTTGAAATGCCTGAACAGGTTTGGATTGTTAGAATTCTTAAATTATGTCGAGTTACAGAGGCTATATTTTTTTTTTTTGAATATTTAAAGTGTAGTCGTGTTTTTTTTTATATATTTTGATAAAAATAACTTTTGTCGTCAATAAAGGCATCCAAACATACATATTACATATACTTAACGCCTATTTCCCACAGAGGTAGGCAGAGGCTCCACCTCCACTTGCTACAATCCTGACAGACCTCTCTCGCTTCATCTACACTCATCCATCTCTTCATGAATGCCAGCCGGTATCACGACAGTTCAACCCCAAGACAACTTAACCCCGACAACTTATCCCTGTCAACTCGACCCCACGAAAGCTCAACTCTATGACGGTTACGAGTACTTCTGACCTTTCCTGTTTTAAAAATATCTGCAATCTGGTCGCAGTATGTTCATCATACCTATTTTTTTTTATCCCCAACAAAAAAAAAAGACGGGTGTTATAATTTTGACGCTAATGTCTGTCTGTTTATCTGTGGCATCGTAGCACTCGAACGAATAGACCAAGTTCTCTTGAGGTGGTTCTAAGCTATGTTTGATGAAAATCGGTTGAGCTGTTTAAAAGTTATTGAAGGTTAACGCTCAAAAGTCAGGGTTTTCTCTAGCAAATAATAGATGGCGCTACGTAAGTCGCGCTACGCTACGTATTGATAGTAACTCCGCTTCTCATCCATCACTAGATGACGTTCTTGATAGTCGGGGGTTTTTTCAATTTGCGTGACAAATAAACTTGTTATCTTTACTTTACAACAGATACTATAACAAAAAGCACGTCCATAAAAATGTAGATATTTTTATAAGAGCTAAAGTAAGTATTAAAAATCAGATTTATTTTGCGATACTATTCCCAAATGATTAGCATTTTGCTAAATTGCTAAAAGAAAATGTAGTGGAAATATTCCTTCGAAAAGATATTGTCATTTAAAAAATTCTTAGAAAATTCTCGAGTGTCGCTGATCTTTGAATATTAATGTTTTGCTTTGTGTTATAGAAATATTACAAAACAGGCTTTAGGCTACAGTCTATTTTCGTGTAACAATAGACACATTTACACATACTAAACAGAGCCTTGGATACAAAATGTACAATACAAATACTACACTACACTACTACACCTTATAGTTGTTACATCTATTTTTTCTAAATTAGGTATTATACAAACTCTATCAGAAATTTGAGGCAATATTGGAATAAAGAATACTCGTAGTTAGTTGATATGACAAAACATGGCGTTGGGTTGGGGGTTGGGAGCATTATAAAATTGTATATATCGCTGTAGAGTTAGTTTAAACTTACTTTGGGGCAAGCTCAATCAGTGTGATTTGTCCCTATAGGTATATATTGATATATTTATTTTTTTAATTATAGAGCTTATTGTGTATTTTATTAGGTCTTTGAGCTCCCATCGATTGTTTATACTGAACCAGCCTACGTTAGGCAGCAATAAACCGTAGTACCAAACAGACTTTGGTTTTATTGTATAAAAAAACGCGATTTATGCAAAAAAGCAACTAAATTTTACATTGTCTCTAAATAATGTATTTTTTTATCATTAGAATCGATTTAACGAAGTTAAAGACCCGACTAAATGATCTGGTTTATATATTTTTTTACTCTTTAGAGCCTAAGGACACGGCGTATTTAAGACCCGCAGACAACGCGCAGAAACCGCGTGTATACGCGTTATAGATTCGAATGCAACCTTGAAACTTGCACACGGTGCGATCATGAAATACGCGACTACTGTGCGTATACGCGCAGATACAGTGATACAGATGCGCTGTAGTCACGCGTAGCTTCTGCGTTTTGATCAGAGTGACTCAGTCGAACAATAGTATCGGTTAAACCATTGTACTTACAACTGGGTCATACTTACAAACGCAACAATGGGCATCTATGGCGCCGAAAACACGCGTTGTCTGCACGTTTCAAATACGCCTTGTGCTTAGGGCCTGAAATATTCTATTTTATCGTGTAAAAATTACTATCTTTAAAAATAATTCCGATTCGAAGAAGCTGGCACGAAATAGGAATTCTTTAGTCCCATCTTGTAGCCAGATTTAGTAGCTGGCTGTGGGCTGATCTAGTATAGCTACTTTTCAGCCAGGTCCGCAGTTCTGAGTAAAGGGATTATAGGGGAAGTATAATACAAGTTTTCAACTTGCCTTAAATATCTACGCAATAATGTCTACTAGCTCTCGGAATATTGGGTAAAATGAGTCGATCTACAATAGCGACGATAGCTCTACGTTTCACACACACTCACACTGAATCGTGTGTACGATCGACGTATCTATAGATGTTGGACAATTTTGCTCATATTAAGCTAAACACCTGTAATTTCAAGTTAATATTATTTGCTACGTTTCTATTAAGCAACACAAAATTAAACTTACGATCCCGTTCCTTTAAGCTACGCGAAATGAAGAGCTTTTCCCGGAATAAGCTCGTTTCATAAACGCGACAGGTGCCAAATATAAGACGCGTGTTCGTGAATTATTAACGCGCGAAGAAGAAGTGAATGAAATAAGAGTATTTTTACAGTTTAAAGAAAAGTGACGAAGGATAAAAATGTAGACAGACCAAAATGGTTGAATGGGAACATTCAACTATTTTGGTCTGTCTATATTTTTATTTTATTTATTTCTACAATTATCTGGCACAAAGAATCAGCATTGCCATACAACGTGGCAATGCTGCCAGCCACGCTGCCGGGGCGTAATATCTTAGTTGGACCACAGAATAAATAATACTTACGTTCAGAAGTCTCACTCAGCAAAGAAATATCTACTCAATGTGGCTAGCGATATGGTTTAATTACTAATTCATTTAATTAGCTCACGTCAGAAATCAGCACCTTTTTGTATGGATACCTAGACATCCATTGCAAGCCAATTTCATTCTTATTACTCTGGACAAACGATTCGTTTATCTAAATTCACCACCCGGAGGGACTGCCGATACCTAAACGGGGAGTGACACAGGCCTGGTTGGACTACACAATTTTTGAGTCTTTAAGAGAGGCCCTGAACTATGTCTGCTTAAAGCCGAAAGACCCAAAATGCTCTGTCTGCCCCATTTGGGATAAAGACGTAATAATGTATACAGTCTGCATCAAACGTTTTCCTTCAAAGTTTGAAGATAGAAGTAGTTTGAAACAAAAATAAGAGGCTTTTCCAACTGCGGAACATAGCTTATAAAAAATCTGAGCCCGTAGGTTTCACTAAGGAACTCTTTAATATTCCTTATTTAATACAAACTGCATTTTAATACCCAATTTGCCACAAAGCGGTTTATGTCCCGCAGAACCTCATTACCGGAAAGTTGGCAATGCACCTCCCGCTATTATCTCCAGATGTCTACACATTCAGTTTAGTTTAGCTTCTTAGTGCGAAATAATAAATATTTACTGACAAATTACACAGATTGATCTAGCCCCAAAGAAAGTTCGAGACTTGTGGATTGGGATACCAACTCAAAGATATTGTTTGGGGATTGATCGCGGGACCTCCGGTGTGACAGCCTGGCATGATGACCACTAGGCCACAGAGGTTTGAGAGTTTTGTTTGTACCATTAACACATTGATTAACCCACAACATAGTATAAACAAAACACGGTATTATCTTCCCGCGACAGGTGGTTACAGGCACGGAATTGTATTGGTATGTGATTGGCCCAAGAATACGTCATCAATTAGGAGTGTTGCCACTGTGTGTGATAGAATTTACCTAAGCAAAATATATTTTATTTTCACGTAACAAATCAATGAACTGATAATAATTTTTTTTTTAATAGCCTGCTGATGTGTCCCACTGCTGGGCAAAGGCCTCCCTCTTATTTCACCATCTCTATTTATAGCAGCCTGCTGCCGTTCCTTCATGTAGCTGTCGATGTCGTCTCGCCATCTCTTTCGTGGTCTCCCGCTGCGCCTACGCTCTTCTTTTTTTTAATTTATTAATAATTAAACATATATATAATATTAATAATTAATAAAGCATATTTCAGCCATTTCAAAAATTTTTCAATTAAGTCATAAAACATTTTTTTGATCTGAATAACTTTTTTATCCGATAAACTTCAACGGGTTAGGGGTGAGTTAATTTATTTATAAGAACTTTATTGTTCCACAATAAAAAAATGGTACAATTGGCGGACTTAACGCTAAAAACGTTTCGAGGTTTACAGCTCACTCAGCCACTAGTAGGTATTTGGTGCGAGAAAAATCCCTACCGATGCGTATAAAGACATGTATGTAACTAACTAACAATCTCGTCCCTTGACGGACCCTTTCCGCCGTCGCCAATTTGCGACCCATTTAATACGAGTACCTTCCGAGCCTCCCACTCAGTTTTACATACATTCTTTAGTCCCTGAGGAGATTAAATGCTTAGTTGCTTCTAGTACGTAAATACTCATTCAATAAATAATAAATAAATAGATAGGGACAAATCCCGTGTGGTTCCGGGTTAGAATAGGACCACTCCATCTCTTTCTGTGGATGTTGCAAGAGGCGACTAAAGGACTAAGCACAAACATCTCGTGCTACAATTGCATTCCCAATGAGAATTAACGTCGGGCGAGGGCCGGTCGGAGAAGAAAAAGCGGGAAAGTGCACCCCGGGCTCCGAACAGCGCAGCTGAGGATGCAACCGGGAACGCGCTTAGACGAAGAAGAAGGGACAAATCACGCTGATTGAGATAGCCCTAAAGTAAGGTAGCTTTTGTTATGGGATTCTAACTCAACAACATCATCTATCTATCTATCCATTAGCCCTTTATCCTGAGCTCAGGTTTTTTCGTTTCCTTCTTATTCTCCCTATAATATGTTTCTGAGCTCAGTGTGCGACCTGGCAAAGGCCTCCTCTAACCATTTCGACTGTTCTCTAAACTCTTGTGACTCTTCTCCAATTTGACTTCTTCAAAACAATGACATTATATTTTTTAATAAATAAAAGAAAAAGGCAATTTTCAAACTTGCCCCGGCTGGGGATCGAACCCAGAACCTTCGACGTGGCAGACTGGCATGTTAATCACTACACCAAGAAGGTCGTCAATATAACATTAATTGGATATTTGACTTTGTTATCAATATTAATTGTCCGCTGAACTGTAAGGGTCAAACCACATCTCTTGCATCGTTCATACAATTTCTGTGTAACTTGCGAGTGGTGTGTGTAAACAGTGGGTAGGAATTCTATGAAAAGCAATAAAGGCACTTAACGCGACGCAAGTTGCGCCGCGCAATTTACGCTGCGTGTGGTTCGACACTAAACTCGCGTTCCATTAAATTCAAAGCCATGTGTTAGAATCAATTACTTGTCGAATTTGATCAGAGTCAGAAATTATATTGATAATTACATACTAAAATAAAATTCAAGATTTCCTTAAACTTTCAGTGAGATAGGGCGCCGCTTGCGGAATCGAGAATTTTATTTATTTATTTTATTATAATTAATATACAGCTCATATAAAAAAGAAAAAATTGCAAAAGCACTTAATAGGATGGCAATACATCAACGGTCCTTCGGGTACGTTGCAGGTGGTAATTACCGAGGTAGGTACTATATCAAGCTAATTACGTTCATACTTGAACATATATTGCACGAAGAAAAATACATATAATCTTCCTAAATTCTGTTCCATTTTGATCTGGTAGAAAAGATATATAGGTAATGAAATTTTTAACAAAAAACAAAATAACGGACATTATTTTCTTTGTAGATTTCTTCCATATATCTAAAGTTCTTAAAGGCTTTTAAATAAAAAAATAATCATTAAAATCGGTTCAAAATTGGCAAAGATATCACGTAACAAAAATACAAAAAAAACATACGGTCGAATTGATAATTTCTGATCCTTTTTTGAAGTCGGTTAAAAACTTACATGTTGCTTCCTGCATAGTAAAAGCCGATCGAGGGGATAGGCAAAAATCTGAATTAATTCTATCAATAGGCGATGCGGCTAGCAACCCATCACTATTCTGATTCTCTTTTTCCATATTCACGCCCATCCATCACACTAAGGCTGCCTGTCCACC
Source organism: Acrobasis repandana (assembly GCA_963576875.1). NCBI lineage: Eukaryota > Metazoa > Arthropoda > Insecta > Lepidoptera > Pyralidae > Acrobasis > Acrobasis repandana. The sequence continues at coordinate 21,423,806 of OY756222.1, forward strand.
GTAGCGGAGCGAGGGTGCGGATCGGAGCGAGGGAGAAGAGCCGAGCGGAGCGAGGGACAAGAGCGGAGCGGAGTTGCGTACTGTATCTGTCCACCGAAGCGGAGCGGGACGTACACGTACGACGTACGTCCGCTTCCCCGTTCCGCTTTCCGGTTTTGTATGAATTTTTAAACAAGTTCGTAAACTCCCTGTCCACTGAAGCAGAGCGGAGATTTTGTGCACTCCTATATTGGTTAATATTTCTCCACTTCTCCGCTCCGCAGCTACGTTCCACTTCGGTGGACCGCCAGCCTAAACGTGGATTCTGGGTCCAATAAGACTAGATTATATTTACCCCATAAGAGGTAGATACGTGATAATGAATTTGTATTATTATTTATTAATTTTATAACACTGCTTCAATGCTGGTCTGGGAGAACAGAAAAATCTTTTATGTACCAGCTGCTTTTCTTCCCGTGCAGATCGTAAAATCCAATCGAAGGAATAGGCGAAAATGCGAATCATGTTAATAGGCGATGCGGCTAGCAACCCATCACTATATTGATTCCTCTTTCCACCTTCTCGCCCATCATGCTTAAAGTGACCTTTGGGTCTTGCGGCCCTGGGCTCTGTCTGCTTAGAGCCGCAAGACCTAAAATGCTCTGTCTGCCCCTTAGGAATTAAGACGTGATACTGTATCAGTATCAGTTTATAATTGTCTGTTTAAAAGCGAAAATCACTCACTCATCACGAAATCTCGAAAACTACATAACCAATGAAGATGAAATTTGGCAAGAAGGTAGATTGTGACTTGGAGACGGCCGCTAAGAAACGATTTTTTTGGAAATTCCATCTCTAAGGGGGTGAAATAGGGGTTGGCAATTTGTATGAAACCTTGTGATTTTTAAAGTGAGACCCATGAAATTTTTAATGTAAGTACATATTTTAGTAGTTGGTAGAAAATAATAATGCATTTATTAGATTTTGAAAATTACATCCCTATAGGGCTGAAATAGGGGTTGCAAGTTTGTATGAATCTTCGTCATTTTTGAAGCGAGACGCATGACGTTTTTGAAACAGACATTTTTGACTTAGTGGTTAGTAAAAAATAATAATCCATTCATTGGATTTTAATAAATTGCAACCCCAGTTTAAAAAACAAATCTAATTTGTGTAGTCTACGCAGGCGAAGCCGCGGGCAAAAGCTAGTTAGTCACTTTATATTTACGGCTATGTCGACGTTTCAACACAACAGGGTGTTCCCTGTATTTATAAACCCCGGTAGTTATCGACCTGTGTAATGTATAATCACCCCAACCCTTTATAAAACTATCGAGGCATTCTGACGTGTCACCATGATAGTATCGGGGTGAATAATGGTATGGTTTGCTGGGCGTAAACCCGTAGCCATTCGTCGAAGCCTATTATGAACATGGTGGACGACTGACCGACGAAATTTAATAGTAGTAATTTGGTATTATAAATGGTGATTTTTGACATGTAAACGCAGCGTTTAACATAACAGAAAAGTAGCCAGCAGTAAAATATCAGTCTTTGACATACTAAATACCTAGAGCCCTGTCGTCTTTATGTCAGATTTATGGTATACATACTTATTATTATGTTATTTAATTTTATATGTAGGCGTAGTTTATGTATCTTAGCTAGTAAGTAGATATATTTTTTTCTCATTCCTGTTTTGTAAACGCTTGCATTTATTTATTTAATAATAATTCAATACAAAATATAGTTACATATTTAGTGAAATATCACATGCACCTTGTCAGGCATTACAATGGTACGAGAGGAAGGTAGACATATTTTATTTTTTATCTTGTAGGTATTCGGCGACGGAATAATATGATTTTTTTATCAAATGGTTTTTTAATAATTTTTAAAAAGAATTTGTAACTTTTTTCGTCTTTTATACTATTGGGCAATTTATTATATAATTTAACAGACATAGGGTAAGGTCCAGACTTATGTTGTTCTAACCTTGATGGTATTTGTTTTATGTCATTTGATATGCGCGATTCGTATCGACGCGGAACGTAAGTGATTTTTTTATAAAAACTAGAATTCTTCCTAACAAATTTACCCCATTTATCGCCTTCTCTGATACGTCCCAAAGTATTCTCTGGTAGACAGTGCTTAGCGTTAAGATTATACGTGGGGCGCACTATAAGTTTCCGGAATGAATATGAAAAAATACTATTAAAGGTACAAAATTAATTTATTGTTTTTCAAAATAATCACCCTTGGCGTCTATGCACTTTTTCATTCGATGAAACCAGTTTTGAAAACGTTTGTGCCACTCCTCTGTGGTGACTTCTGAAACGTGTTTTTCATACTCCTCGACAGCCTCTTCTGGTGATGAAAATCGTTGACCGCGTAATTGGTTCTTAATTTTTGGGAACAGAAAAAAGTCACAAGGTGCCAGGTCGGGACTGTATGCAGGATGACTCATGAGTTCTACATTTTTTGCCTTCAAAAAGTCGTTTGTCTATCTGGCCGTGTGAGAACTAGCATTGTCGTGGTGCAGGATGATACGGCGTTTACGGTTATTTTTACGGAGTTCGTCAATAACTTCCGGCAAACAAAAGGTCGTGTACCAGTCACTATTCACTGTACGACGATTCTCTAAAGCAACAGTAGCCACGTGTCCAGTTTTATTAAAAAAAGAAGCAATCATCCGCTTAGATGCACTTTTCACGCGCGCCACTTTGGTTGGTTTCGGCTCATCTTGAAAGACCCATACGCTCGATTGCTGCTTTGTTTTGGGATCGTAGCAATAAATCCATGTTTCGTCACCTGTTACTATGTCCCACACCAAATTTGACGCACCTTCGTTGAATCTGGTAAGCATGGCACTGCACCAAGTGACGCGGTCCGTTTTTTGAGCCTCGGTCAAGTTGTGTGGGATCCACCGCGAGCACAGCTTTCTCACACCCAAATGTTTGTGTAGGATTAATTGTATTTGACTCATGCCTATTTCTAAGGATGCGCGAATTTCATGGTAGGTCACATGCCTGTCTGTTTCAATCATACGGCGCACAGCATTGATGTTTTTGTTGGTCACAGCGGTGGACGGCCGACCATCGCGAGATTCGTCACTGAGATTGATACGACCACGCTTGAATTTTGCAAACCAGCTATAAACAGTTGTCTTGCATGGTGCTTCATTGCCAAAAGCTGTTTCAAGCCGAGCGATGCTCTGTTGAGCTGTCAAATTACACTTAAAATCGTTGAAAATCATACTACGAAAATTTTCCCGAGTTAAATCCATGTTGATGCAGACACACAATTTTTTAAATGGCGCCACAAGGTAAAAACAAAAGACAGTCAGATGAAACAAACTGCATTCTACAGCCAAAGAGTTCTATTTTCAAATGTTGCAATAAAATTTTTAAATATTGTTTATGTAAGTGGCCAGTTCCGGAAACTTACAGTGCGCCCTATGTACCTATTGTACATTAATTTTATAGCGCAATAAATTAAACAAATAAATAAATCACGCCTGGGTCTTGGGTGTTTATCTATATATGTATTTATTATAACATATAGTATCGTTGAGTTTGTATCCCATAACACAAGTTTAAAAACTTACTTTAGGCATTTAGGGCTAGCTCAATCTGTGTGATTTGTTCTTATACATATAAAAAAAAACGACGGGTTGCACTCTGGGAGTGCCGGCAGAAGGGAACACTTGAATATTAACGTTGTGCATTTTTGATATTTAGGAATGGTTAGGGAATAATTTTACACGAATTGCTTTAATTATTAGTATAGAAGTACTATCATTTATGTGGTATAATACAATATTTATTTATTGCGCTATCGTACACAAACATGACAATTTATATTACATTAAAAAGTTTATCTCTCAGCTAAACGAAACAGCAGGCGTAGGCATACATTTTCGCCGCGCCGTAGAAAGAAAGGGGGATACTTCCTCTCCTACACCGCGCCGGCTGTCTACTCTCCATCCGTCTTACGAATTTTCGATCAGGACACGTGTCCTGACGCGAGTTTAACATTTTTTACGCATTACAAAAAAAGTGCACAACGCCGCTAAAGAAGTTTTCACTTCAAAACTAGAAAACGTACTCAATATAAAAATATTTGTCAATCAGTATTAGCATCGACGGTATTAGTTAGAAATACAAATTTAAAAAATTAAACAGTTAAAAAATGATGTGGCCCATGAGGGGATCAAACCCGCGACCTTCGCGTTATTAGCACGACGCTCTAACCAACTGAGCTAATGGGCCGATGACACTTATGTTAAAATTATTAGTAAACCGCGCAGGCTGTCTACTCTCCATCCATCTTACGAATTTTCGATCAGGACACGTGTTTTGACGCGAGTTTAACATTTTTTACCCATTACAAAAAAAGTACACAACGCCGCTAAAGAAGTTTTCACTTCAAAAAAATAGGTACCTACTTGCTACTATATTTATACATACCAAATAAACCTACATAAATATCTATTATTTATTAATGTTCTGACAGTCTATTAAGATAGTAATCACGCACAACATTTTAAAGGCAAGTCGACTATGGGCTTTACGAATTTTGATGAGAGGGCGTTCCAGAGCTTAACGTCCGTACCGTAAAAGAATGCTTGAAGAACCCAATCCGATGATGCGGTATAGCAAGATGAAGATTTTTATAAGAGCGAAGTACTCTGACGTGAGAATCCTTGCGGCTCTTAGCAGACAAAGCGCAGGACCGAAGGCCACTGTCTTTAAGAGTGATGATGGGCAAGAAGGCGGAAAAAGGAATTCAATAGTAATGGGTTGCTAGCCGCATCATATTAACATGATTAGTTTTATTCGCCAATTTCCTCGATTGACTTTTACATTCTAAGCTTTTTCCTTTCTCCCAGTTGAGCATGGAAGAGACACCAAAAAATTTTAAAGAAGTCCTTCTCCCTAACGGATTTCTACTTAGTTTCCTTAGCTGTTCTGCTTTGGAGCCGTGGGTGCTTTTGCTTCTGGAGACCCGATGATTTTAGATCAGAAGGTAGATGATCTGGCCATACCAAATATAATTGAAGATAACAAAGCAGCTAGAATTAGATGGCTGGGCCACGTGGAGAAAATGGAAGAAGATCGTGCCGTCAGAAGAGCGCATACGGGTAAACCAACCAGGAAAAGGCCGCTTGTGCCAGATACCGCTGGAAAGACGAAGCCTGCAAAGACGTCATAGCAAATAGATCTGCAGATGGCGCAAAACAGGGATCAGTCGTCTTCTGGTATCAGAGGCCAAGATCCACTTTGGGTCGCTAAGTCAGCGCAGTAAATAAGTTAGTAAGTCATCCAAAGATGACGAAAACCATGCGACACGACATTGAGAAAAAAAGAAAAACGAATCGTCTGTGGTCTTATATATTTTTTTATTGGTTCTGTAGAATTGTGGGCAAAAAAAGTAAATTGCGTATTTTTACTAAAAAGAAGATATACAGTGTGTCCTGAATCCTGTGATTGGTTTCGAAGCCTTTCTCAGAAGCCTTTACTGGTGTGATATATTTTATCGACAAATCACCCATACTAAGAAACGTTCCTTTTTATAAATATTAGTTTATGTATTTTTAAATAAATAAATTTACGGAAGTTTTTTATAAGTATGACTTTTTAAAGATTTTCTCGTCGACTTCTAGCAGTTAGTTATTTTATTTGACGCCCTTATTATTATATTTTTGTTAAAAATAAACAACAAAATAATTAAAGGTAGCAAGAATTCAAATAAAAACCTTATCTTCTTTTCATCCTTCCATTTAATAAACTCATCCTTTCAAGCCTACTGAAAGGGTCAACCAAGCACGTAAATTAAAAATGAAACATGAAACGAGGCCTTACTCCATTAGATAATTAAAACGCGGGTTTCTTTAGAACATCGGACGATGGCGTATCTAAAAAATTGGTTGCCTGTAAAGTCGGTATACGGGCGAAAGTTTTACGTGACAAGTCTTTTTATGTCTGTCTCTCTCGCTCTTAGGCGGGCTAACCATGCCCGAGTGGAAGGGACGCGTGCCTCTCACTCGCTCTCATTGTGAGCGCATAACGTGAGCGGAGCGTAACGCAGTTTCTTGAAGTGTCACCCGGCTAACCAATTTATAAGACGTTGTCACGTCAAAAGATTCTACTTGATCGCGAGTATTTGCCAGTATTACCCTAGCAGGACAGAGCGCACCGATGGCCGATGGTGCAAAAAGGTTCTCCCATGGCGTCTATGCACTAATAATTATAGGCATGTATTTAAATAAATATCTGTATATTCCCTTTTTTCAAACAAAATATTTTAAAGTTTAACAAAAAATTATGAATTGCACACCAATTATGCACACTAAATAAATCAAAAGTATACTGTTTAATGGTATTTGCAGAACTGTTTTACTGAACGAATAAGGGTAGTATTTAAGGCGAAGATATAGGCAAATGGCCTTGAAGTGTGAAATAAATTGTTAACTCGTAAATATGGTAATAATTTTCATATTGCTCTTCGTCATGCACTAGATAGCCCTTTAAATTATTTTATGAACTGCCGTTGAAACTATTATTGGTGATCCGTCTAGCTTTAAAACTTGCCGTGGCCACTTTTGGCGGAAGCAAGTTTTAAAGCTAGACGGAGTAATGTAAATACTTTCAACGGTGGTTCATAAAATAATTTAAAGGGCTATCTAGTGCATGACGAAGAGCAATATGGAAATTATCTCCATATTTACGAGTTAATAATTTATTTCAAGTGAGGGCGCCACTTCAAGGTCATTTGCCTATACCTCCACCTTAAACTCAAATCAAAATTACTGATTGCACAGCAAAATACTTAACTGAAAATATTACTAAACAAGCTGCAATTAATATTTGTGGCGTAGTAAAATGGATAAAACTTTCCTAGCACTTGCCAGCCGTTGCCGCGGCACGCTTGCTTTGCTCGCTCGGCTCGCGAGTGTGTTGGTCCTTAGAACAATAGTTATCTCAGTGTTGATCGCAGTTCTAACAAAACCTAACCTATAGGTTTGCCCTAACCTAGTAAATTTGATATGCAGTCAGTATTTATGATGAGATTGTTGATTTATTTGATGTAAAAAAGTAGAAAAAATAATGAGATTAAATTGATGGGTGATTATTTAATTGACGTGCAATTAATAATATCCCGTAATTAAAGCGTAGGACAGCCACCATGTAGTTGGGTAAGGCTAAATGCAGAAGCCGCTTTTCGGAAATCAGTGAAAGTTTTAATTTTGTAATATTATGCCGTGTGGTTCCCGGCAGAGTAGATAGGATCATTCCAAGTTCCCGTGGATGTCGTAGAAGGCGACTTAGGAAACAGAAGCTAAACAAAGCTTATGAACATCAATGAGACCTCTCCAACCCGTCTGGCCAGCGTGGAGAGTGTAGGCCAAACTCATCGAGAGGGTCGTCGTGTCGTGGTTGGTCGAGGTCGTGTCTCCTGCTGTGAAGGCTAAATAAACGGGCAAGTGCGAGTCGGACTCGTACATTAAGGGTTCCGTACCTCCGTATAATGTTTTAAAACGCCGAAAAAACACGTTTCTTGTATGACGACCCCTTAAATTTTTAACTTTATCTTATTTTTAGTATTTGTTATTATAGCGGTCATAGTAATACATAATTGGTAAAAATTTAAAGTATCTAGTTAATGCCATTATAAAGATGTAGTTGAAAACGCTGAAAAAACACGTTTTTTGAATAACGACCCCCTTTAATTTTTATTTTATTTTTATTTTTAGTATTTGTTGTTATAGCTGCTACTATTACGGTTCAAGAGATAGAGCCCTGTGACAGACGAACAGATGGACAGACAGACGGACAGACAGCGGAGTCTCAGTAATAGGGTCCCGTTTGCACCCTTCGGGTACAGAACCCTAAAAAGACCTGATCAACAATACAACTAGATAACGCGTTACCAACAAAATCAAAGCAAAATTGTGTCCGCTTTAATATCAAACAGCGTTTCACTGTGAAGTCAGCCTTATTACACTACCAACTTGTAGTTCTGTGAGCTGTAAACGCGACTTACCCCAATGAAGTTTAACAAAAAAAAAAGGATAAAAAAAAGTTCAATGGCATATTTGAACATTTTTCGAAATGGCTGCAATATTATTAAACCCACGTGTCTCCGCCATTATGAAAAATTTCCAAATACTGAATCGAAAAAATATACCTATTTAATTATCGAGCCGGCAAATAAAATTTCACGAGAATCGGTTGATAAATGCGACCTGTAGGCGAGAACAAACCGACAACCGGACAAACTGACGGACAACAGCATTTTTGGATCTTAAAACTGAGACGCTTTACTCGCTCGGCCAAGAAAGTGTTTTTCTCCTGCACTGAACTAGACAAAATAAGAGCTCACCGCCGGAATTGCGCTCTTATTTTGCGAGCCGTATTTTTGCGCCGACCCTATATCTAGTTGAATTGTTGGTCGAAGATTTGTACTGATAAATGTAATTTTACATTTTTATGGTCGTTATAATTCTAACTTATACGTTGAAAATGTTTCTGCGTGTATTATTTCTCAATATTTCAAACTCACAACTAAAACACCGGTCAAGTGCGAGTTGGACTTGTACATGAAGGGTTTCGTACCTCCGTACAATTGGCTATAGCAAAAACTTTAAATATTCACAGAATATATTATATTCTGTGTTTTCAAGTACCTGTCTGTAAAATTTTCACAGAATTTAATTTCAACTACCTAGTTAAGACCGTACCTGAATTTTCTGGGGTCCAGTGCTGCCCCCTTTTATTTAATTTTAGAGAAAAAATAAAAAGAATATTCTTTTTCTTTTATTCTTTTTTTTCTTTCTGGTTATATAACCAGATAAATATTCATAAAGCTAAAATATTTTTCCTGTAAAACTGTTTGAATATCATCAATAATAAGAAAATCTACTAAAGAAATGAATGAGTAAAAACGGTTGAAAAACTTGAAACGTCCTACAGAATCATGTCGCTCCACAAAGAGATAAAGGACGAAAAATTAAAGATAAATCCATTACATAATTAAAGCTTGGGTTCGCTCAAAGCATCGAAACTGGGTTTGATACGGAACTCCGATACCGGCCAGCCGTATTTTATTTCTTGTAGTATTCCGGCCGCCATTACGCGTAATCGAAAAAAATATTTATTTGCCTTCTGATTTAGTGAGGCCGTGATGTTATTTTGTACTCTCGGTATTGTTTATTTTGTATCGGGTTTCTCGTGAATATGAACTTACCGAGAATTCAATATACAGCCTATTTTTATATTCGTTGCGTATTTTTTATTTTTAGAGGAAAATCAGTTCACGAAGTTAATTTTGTTCCCAAAAAAGTAATGTATATTTATGTGAATAAATTACCAGTGTATTTAATTTATGAATTACCAGTTGTTTTTTTTTTCAACTTCTAAAGAGGAGAAGCTTTTTTTATTCGAAAGGTTTATATAACGTCTAACAAAATATACCATATATATAAGGAACATATACCGAAATTTGAAAAATAATTTTTGACCTCCCATACAAGTTGACCGATCAGCTGATCCGAGTTTGTAGGGAAATCAAAAAATTATTTTTCATATTTCGACGTATGTTCCTTGGGGAAAATTGTTCAGTATCATGGACTGAATCCACCCTTAAAATAGTTTCAGTATATTTTGTTAGTCCCTGTATATACAGGATGATTTTGACCCTCTGAGCTATATTCAAGGAAAGTACTCTATGCGCTGAATAAAATATACATGTTCTCTTACAATTACCTTGATTTATGAATTAAGGTAAGTATAAATAAGGTAATCATTATAAAAACCAAATAAAAAAGCCCTTTTGTACGAAAAATTCCCAATCACAGTGATACCGAACGCCATATGATCGCTCGCCCCGCGCGCCGCCGCCGGCGGGAAGTGTGCGGGGTGGTCATACGGAGGAACCGAGCGACAGCGAGATAGTTGACAAATCGATTCAAAAAATTCTTTTTATTTAATATGATAAACATGCAGTTCTATTATTACCAGGTCAAGAATGATGGAATCCTTGAGAAATCGAGGGAACTCAAATATTCTGAGAACACATTTATTTTATTATATTAATGAAGGAAACCCGAACTTGAAGTCGCTTTTCTTGTTTGAAATTTAACACTTACATCTCACGTTAGTTTTAACCTAAGATGCAAGAAGTTAAATAATGTTTAGTCCTTATAATGCAGAACATGTTCCTGGAAATGGACATGTTAAGGCAATACGGCTAACAACCCATCACTATTTTGATTTTATTTTTCCATCTTCACGCCCAATACATCACGCTAAAAGTAGCCTTTGGAGGCCAAGGCTCTGTCTACCCCGTTAGGTAAAAAGACGTGATAGTTATCTTATTATGCAGAAAAGTAACAGAACAAAGCTCTGTTTAAAAACTTTGTCTTAGCATAATACCCTCGTAGTCATACAAGCGGATATTTAAATGAAAATCACAGTTTGAAACTTCTTTACTACGAATATGTAAGCAAAGTGCCACACGGATATGCAAGAGTGCGAGTCGGATTCGTACATGAAAGGTTCCGTACCTTCATACAATGTATTAAAACGCTGAAAAAACACGTTACGAGTACTTGTACGTTATTATAGCAGCCACAGTAACACAGAATTGGTAAAAATTAATGAATGTTAAACTCTTTACTGCACCAAAAAACAGACCTCAGCAGAACGCCAAGATGTTATATCAAAGGTGAATTTGAGTTTATCGTTTGTCCAGATTGGGAATCTCGATTAGAGGCATTAATTACCTACAATTTGAGCCCAATCGCAGCTCTATTGACCTTATAGGAGCCAAGCTATAGAATGTGAAAGGTGACTAATTTTTCTCGAAAATTGCAATTTTTAGGTTTTACTTACGTATTTCGCAAAATATTTGCAAAACTAATTGCCCTAAGAAGAAAGGTCACTGAAAATATTTTGTAGTACATTCATTAAGCTTTTATTTCAGCTAAATCAAAGTCTGTGAGACAGCAAATCAAAGTTCTACGGAGCGTTCACCCCAGCCTCTGAGAACGTGTGTCTAAATGCCAACACTTATGTAGTCGTTGATGACGGATACCTTTTGCATAGTGTTGTTTGGCATCGTTACTCATCTGTACAGGCAATCGTAGATGCTTACTTCACGTATACGTTGAAGCGCTTTGGCAGGAACGTATCAGTGGTATTTGACGGGTACCCTGGACAGGAGAGTGCCAATTGGAGCACAAAACTGCCTAACGATTCAGACGATATCTTGATTCTTCAAGTGAAATTATTTTTGACTCCTCCACGATTATTAAAGTGTCCCAGAAGAAGATGTTGTCAAATGATCGAAACAAATAATGTTTCCTTCAACATCTCTGCTCTGGATTATTTCTCGAAGGAATTAAATAGAGGACAGCGACGGAAGAGGCAGACCGCATTATCATTCTAATGGCGTTGGAGAAAACCAAGAGCTACGCCCATGTGACCCAAGAATCAAGAATCAAATATTTATTCAGTAATAAGACCTTTGCAGGCACTTTTACACGTCAATAAGGTTAGTATTCGTTGCGTGTAATACATACTATCACGTCTTTATTCCTAACGGGGCAGACAGAGCATTTTGGGTCTTGCGGCTCTAAGCAGAAGTCCAGGGCCGCAAGAATCAAAAGCCACTTTTAGCGTGATGGTGGGCGAGAAGGTAGAAAAAGAAATCAAAATAGTGATGGGTTGCTAGTCGTATCGCCTTTATGATTATATAAACAATCTGGTGGAAAGAAAAGCAGCTTCTAAGTTCTTCTAAAATAAATACTTTTAAACTATCGCGTTGCATTATTATTAAATTAATGCATACGGGAATTAACGCGAAACGTACCTTTTTTTATTTATTTTATTTTGCTGACGTTTCGTTCGGGAATCACCGAACGTGGTCCCAGCTTGACTGAAGCAGCGATGACGCCTACGCCTCCCCCTGCCCGGTGTGATCTTCGTCCAGCGTCATATTGTTCATTCTCCTAGTACAGTCAAGCTGGGACCACGTTCGGTGAAACCCGAACGAAACGTCAGCAAAATAAAATAAATAAAAAAAGGTACGTTTCGCGTTAATTCCCGTATGCATTAATTCTTCTAAAATTTTCTTTTCTTCCAGACCAGTATAGAAGGATTATAGGATTGCTTGTTATGTTTATTTATATTTCAATTATACAACAAAGAAAGCCGTGTGGTTTGCGGCAGACTAGAATAGGACCACTCAAAGTCCCATGTCGTAGAAGGCGACTTAGAAAACACAAGCTAAACAAAGCTTATGAACATCAATGACACCTCTCCAACCCGTCTGGCCAGCTTGGAGAGTGTAGGCCAAATCCTCTGACCGTTTTGGCTAATATATGGCTCTGGTAGTACAGAGAGGGTCGTGCTCCTGCAGTGGAGACTAGAAAGACCTGATGATGATATTTCAATTATAAACAGACGCTATGAAATAAATTAAATTTAAAATGTAAAAAATAACAGAACGTTTAGCATATTTTATCGTAACGCCAAAACAACGCATCGTGTGGCATCTCCCTTAACCTGCAACAGAATTCTTTGAAAATCACATTGTCTCGAAGAAAACTGAACAAACAGTAATACTTTCTCCATTACTCGAGCTAAATAGCAATACCGGATAATATCAAGTATAAAACTTAGAGTTTCGAAATAAAACAGACGCGGCGCGTATAAAAATCCCATTTATGTGATGTACGGTGCAAGTTGTCCTGTCTGTTGTAATTTAATTCTAAATACCTAAGTGAATTTCGAAGTAATCTATACTAATACTAATATTATAAAGCTGAAGAGTTTGTTTGTTTGTTTGTTTGTTTGTTTGTTTGTTTGTTTGTTTGTTTGTTTGTTTGTTTGTTTGTTTGTTTGTTGTTTGTTTGTTTAAACGCGCTAATCTCAGGAACTAATGATCCGATTTGAAAAATTCTTTTTTTGTTGGGTAGTCCATTTATAGAGGAAGGCTTTAGGCTATATAACATTCCGACAACCACGCGAATGAAGTCGCAGGCACAGCTAGTTATTTATAAATGAAATTGTAAACATCTGTTTATGACTCCACAACTGCACATTTTCATTCGAAAAGATTTTGATTACACAATTTTTTATATATTTTTTATATTAGCCTATACTGCCCCACTGCTGGGCAAAGGCCTCCTCTCTTGTACCTCCACTGATCTCTATCTTGCGCGATGCTTCCAGGTCTTGTCAAAATAAATTAAAATAAAAAATATATATATTTAGACTGCGTCATACTTCTTTTTAATGGGTACTTACTCTGGTAAGTTATTTTTAGGGATGATTAAATTTTTAACAAAAAAAACAACCGGCTTCAATTTTTTTTAGGAGTTTCTTCCATATTTTCAAAGTTCTTAATCATATCTACACCAAATTAAAATGGGACAAACTTGGTAGTAAAGGCTTTCAAATAAAAAAAGAATTATCAAAATCAATTCACAATTGGCGAAGATATCGCGTAACAAACATACATAAAAAAAAACATACAGTTGGATTGATAACCTCCTCCTTTTTTGAAGTGGGTTAAAAAAACGGAATCCTTATTGAATCACTTGTGTCTGTCTATCCGTCTGTCACAGACAAATTGCTTCGAAGCTACTGGACCGGTCGAGTTGAATTTTGGTACCACATAATGTAAGTTTGTGCTCCAAACGACATGTAATGAAAATCGACGGATAGATAGACACGCGAGTGATTCTATAAGGGTTCCGTGTTTTTACAAGCATTTATTTAGCATGCCCCGTTTGTTGGTTTTAGTGTTCCGTACAAAATGAAAAAGCGGAACCCGTATAGGATCACTCGTGCGTCTGTCTGTCCGTCCGTCTGTTACAGCCAATTTGCTCCGAATCTACTGGACCGAATCAGGTGAAATTTGGTAGGATGGTTGTGGTAATCCTATGACCCAAAGTAAATACATATTTTTTTTAAACAGGGGTAATTTGTTTTGCAACCCTTATTGTGTCATATCAATTGAAAGGGCTCGTTATAAGGATCTCAAATATATTTTTGCTATAATTCTAAAATAAATAGTTTTGATTTTATTCATGAAATAAGACGAAAATTGATCATTCCCCCCCCCCCCCTGATCTCTGAAACTACTGAGCCTAATTTAAAAAAAAAATACAAAATGTAGTTCATTGTTTGTAGATTACAGGAAAACCTATAATAATTCAATCAATTGTACAGAACCCTTTCCACGCGAGTTTAACTCGCACTTTGCGACTGGTTTTTATTTTTGGGTCAAATCTTGTAAGTTAAATTTGAGCCACTTCCCCGATTTTGAGTGAGATAAAATTTCGTATGCTAATGTAAATCAGATGACAATGCAATATTATTATGACAAGAAGCTGGTCTGATGATGAAACTGGACGGTGGCTTTATGAACCCTTAATGAATAAAACGACGCATCTCCATCGAGAACCTAACTGGAATACCTCTTGTATTTCGCTTAAATACATTTCCAAAGAGGGTTACCATCAGGCAGGCGGCCGGTCGTTAAATGACTGCCGAATCATTTCAACTGTTCCGGCAATTTCTTCTCCACTTCACAAGGTCTTTGGCATCCTTGGGTGGCTATTGACGTGCATGTTGTAGTTGGAGAAAAAAAAGCGGAAAAGCGCACCCCGGGCTCCTAAGCAGCACAGCTGAGGATACAATCGGGAATGCGCTTAGATGAAGAAGACATTTGCCTTGATAAGTTCTTAGGTCTCACCATAAAAGCTTGTAAGAACTTTTCTTTTAAACTTATTTTTTTATAGTTACGAAACCGAAAATAAAATATCCACTAAATAATAAAATCTACTTACTGGTGTAGGATCCAGAGCGCACGTTTTAAATCCAATGAAACTTATATGAGGTGAATTCAATTTTCTCGGTCCGCCAGGAATATCGATAGCTCATGATAACAAGAGTATGAGGTTTCGCCAACGCCGAAATTGAAGAGGGAGTTAAATACTAAATTGAAATGATAATTTTGTCGACTTTAAGTAAGTGTCGGATTTCACTTTTAAACGACGAAAAAAATATGAAGTATATATGAAGTTAATTTAGTTGGTTCGTTCCCTAAATTGTAAGACTAAACTTGGTATACTTAGTTGTATAAAAATACTTATTAACTTTTTCTAAGACATGTAGCTGAGTGAAATGAAATGAATTTTAATATAGGCTAACCTTTATTTGTTGTTTAATAAGAACTTGTAAAGTGAGACCCATGCCTGAAAAGTTAGAAGAGCGCCTTCTATGGTACAGCCATGCCATGAGGAGGCCTAACGATCACAGGAACAGGAAAGTGATGGTTTTCCAGTCGTTTCCAAGACACCCCGGTAGGCCTCGATTAACATAGATGTCTGTCGTAAATAAGGACCTAAAGAAAGCGAACACAGAATCAGCGACAACCCAAACGAGATCTCTTTGGAGAAGATTCTCTTTCACATACTTTTTAGGGTTCCGTACCCAAAGGGTGCAAACGGGACCCTATTACTGAGACTCCGCTGTCTGTCCGTCTGTCTGTCTGTCCGTCTGTCACAGGGCTCTATCGCTTGAACCGTATTAGCTAGACACTTGAAATTTTCACCGATTATGTATTACTATGGCCGCTATAATAAAAAATATTAAAAAAAAAAGTTTAAAATTAAAGGGGGTCGTTATAAAAAAAACGTGTTTTTTCAACGTTTTTAACTAGATCTTTATAATGGCATTAACTAGATACTTGAAATTTTCACAGATTATGTATTACTATGGCCGCTATAACAAAAAATACCAAAATAAGATATAGTTAAAAATTTAAGGGGGTCGTCACACAAGAAACCTGTTTCTTCAGCTTTTTAAAACATTGTACAGAGGAACCCTTCATGTACGAGTCTAACTCGCACTTGCCCGTTTATTGAAGAACCTCAAGCTCGTAAGTATAATTTAGTCACTCGAGAAAAACCATGCAAGGGTTATATGTAAATTATTAAGTAGATATAATTTTTGGCACATGTTAAAGGGCAACGAGGGCATTAGCAACGAGTTCTTTCAAAATTTCGTAGCCAAATGGCAGTGACTAAAGTCGTAACTATACATATTTTTTTTATATATCTAAAAAATGTTAAGTTTCTGCAATTCAAGTAATGTGTCTACTAACTTACGATTAATGTTACACATTTGTACCTATTTTATACCTAAAACCGCACAAAGAAAGGTTTAATAAACGTCCAAGTAAACGTTTATAGACGTTACTATAATAATCGATGAAAAATTTAGCCATTTTTCTTTACAATGGATTCTTGCACGTTACTGCATACATTAAAAGGAGGACGGAAGTTACCTCTAGATACGGAATATAAGTAGTATAAATATATATCTATATATATTTACCTATATATTTAATAATCTATATATCTATATATAAAATGTTAAATTTCATTTTATATATAGATTATTACACTTAGGTAATATGCTTTGTGCTCGCTACTTATTTACTCACTTGTTTACAAATGTATATATAATGGAAATCCATTATTGGCTGTAAATTGTAGCTATAATGTAAAATCTTATTGTATATAAAGGGCTGTGGATTTATTTAATAAATATAATACAATAAAATATATTCAGTGTTTTCTTTTATTGCAACGTCAGTTCATAATAATAAAATACTAATCATAAAATTGTATTATAAAAAATATATTATAAGGAAAAACAGAAAAAAAATTTGGCTTTCCATACTAAATATAGTATGGTCGTAATTCAGCACAGCTGCTGAAGTGGGACTAGGCGGGGCACGTCTGCGGTATGCAAGAAGATAGGTGGGCCAGGATGGCTACTAAGTGGATCCCGAGTGGTCGCCGAAAGCGAGGCGGACCTCGAAAAAGATGGCGTGATGATTTGGACAAGTACATTTATTTATTTATTTATTTATTTATACTTTATTGTACACACATATACATGTTTAAAGTACAACAGGCGGACTTAATGCTAAAAGCATGGACATGAAAAAAAGCTAAAAGGATGAACATGGGAGTGGCAAAGTATTGCCCTCGACAGGACTGATTGGAAACAGAAAAGGAAGGCCTTTTTGTCCAGCAGTGGGATACTTCTTCTTAGCGCGTTCCCGGTTGCATCCTCAGCTGTGCTGCTTCGGAGCCCGGGATGCGCTTTCCCGCTTTTTCTTCTCCAAATATAACATGCATGTCAATAGTCACCCAAGGATGCCAAAGACCTTGCAAAATGGAGAAGATTTTTTTTTTTTAAGTTTCAATTTGTTTTTTAGGAATGATACAGATACACTATCACGTATTTTTCCCAAACAGGGTAGACAGAGCCTAAAGTGCCCCGGAGACGATCATTCGTCATTCGTCAATTGTAA
The DNA here is from genome assembly GCA_963576875.1 of Acrobasis repandana. Classification (NCBI taxonomy): domain Eukaryota; kingdom Metazoa; phylum Arthropoda; class Insecta; order Lepidoptera; family Pyralidae; genus Acrobasis; species Acrobasis repandana. The sequence continues at coordinate 21,441,185 of OY756222.1, forward strand.
CGTTAATTTATTAATTTGTTAAGTGTAAAATGCTATGCCCTAATAGGGGCCATGTTGCGTTACATGTGTAATAACTGTCATCTATTCGGTGTGTATGTACGTACATGTGCATTGTTATGAATAAATAAATAAATAAATACGTGATTGACCGTTTCAATTGAACGTGCAAATGATGGAGTTTTTCGAGGCGTCAATTGCTCATGGCATTGTCCGCCATATTCTATACTAGCGAGCGAATCACCAATTGATTGTCAATCGCACAACAAGGCGTTCAATGTCGCGTCATTCGCGATTATCAATGGGCTTCAATTAAAACTTCTGTCATTCGCCGTCAACCACGTAGTCGCAAATGATAATGGCTTCAATTGCCTCTTAGACGATCATTTGGTCCTTCAATCACGTAAAAACTGACAATTGCTAATGATCGTCTCCGGAGCACTTAAAGCCCCAATGGTGAAAACTTTAAATTTAATTTGACATTTTATGAATAAAACTAACATTTTAAGAACTGCCTATCTCTAAAATGTATTTTTAGATCTTTTTTCATGTAGACTAAATTGCGCACTGTAAAAAATATTGTATCTCTGTTCCCTTGGTGTTTTGTGCACGGCGAAATGTGAAGCAATAAACGCCACGCCAGCGTTTTTCCAAGTTTTTCTTCAAAACAATTTCTAATTATAGAGGTTCAAATGCCATCCAAAGACATTTTTTGAAACAAAGGGTATTTTTTAATAATTTAGTAGTATTTTTCATTTTATATAACAAACGAAAAATTTTTAATGAAACTTTTGCTCTTGTATTTAACTCACAGATATACAGGGTGACTTTTTAACCACCAGCCAAATTTTTGAAGCAAGTTCAGTCCATGAACAGAACTACTTTCTATAAAAAAAATTACTATAAATTGATAAAAATTTTTCGTCCTCCCATACAAAATCCTTTTGGCTGAGTGCTGATTTGTATGGGAAGGTGAATTTTTATTTTAATTTTTCTTTAATTGTTTTTATGGAAAGTAGTTCAGTATCATGGAGTGAACTTGCTCCATAAATTTGGCTGGTGGATAAAAAGTCACCCTGTATAACGTCTAACAATATATATATATAATGTATTTTAAGGGTAATTCAGTTCATGATACTAACCAACTTTCCCCAAGGAACATATTTTGCTTTACTTAACTTAACTTTTATGGGCGACCAAAATTTATTTTATATATAATAAATACTTGTCAACCATGATGCGGTCTACGCAGAGTATTACCACAGAATAACAAATACTAACGTACAGAAGTCTCACTCAGCAAAGAAATTCAAAGAAATATCTACTCAATGTGGCTAGCTATATGGTTTAATTTAGCTCACGTTAGAACTCAGCACCTTTTCGCATAGATACCTAGACATCCATTGCAAGCCAATTTCATTCTTATTACTCTGGACAAACGATTCGTGTAACTGAATTTACCACCCGGAGTGGCCGCCTGCGCGCATAGTAATAATGTAGGTACATTTTCGATACCTAAACGGGGAGTGACACAGGCCTGGTATTACAAAGCGCTAGAAATGCGTACTCCCACCGAGCTCCCGACCTTTCATACTTATGTCTTATGAAAGGTGACTATGACATAAACTCATGTCTAAAATTTTATAAAAAAATCCAAAGCCTTCCTTTACCTTTCTTTAACGGAATATCCGCGGAATGTACAATATTCCTTATGATAACCGCGTCGTTTTTCAGCATCGCGGCTGACGAATGACGCATATTATTCTGAGTTTTGCGCGGAAAGCAGCTCAGGTGTTGGTGTGTGGAATAAGTGATAAATTATTGTGGGTTTTGTCAAAAAAAAAAATATCGAGAAATGATCATTTCAATAGTTTTCAGAGTTTAATCTTTCAAATACAGTTTTTTGTTTAAGAATATGAATAAACAGGTAAAAATATGTATTTACTAAGGACACAAATAAACAAAAATTTTTCAGGTTCAAGAGATAGAGCCCTGTGACAGATCAAGTTAAAAACGCTGAAAAAAACACGTTTTTTGTATAACGACCCCCTTTAATTTTCAACTTTTTTTATTTTTAGTATTTGTTGTTATAGCGGCCACAGTAATACATAATCGGTGAAAATTTCAGGTGTCTAGCTATTACGGTTCAAGAGATAGAGCTCTGGACAGACGGACAGACAGCGGAGTCTCAGTGATAGGGTCCCGTTTGCACTCTTCGGGTACGGAACCCTGAAAAAAGAATGACTTTTTCTTTGTGAATCTTTGCATATTTCATAAGTGTACATTATAATAGGTAATGTCATATCAAATTATATTATGATTTTATTATGTTGTTTAAATGTCCCACTTCTTAGCAAAGACCTCTTCTTTCTGTTTTCACATTAAACAATTGTTAAAATAACTATAACATTTGATAACTATGCTATGATACATTTATCCTTCATCTTAATCGCTTTATTTAAACGATTAATAATAAAAGAATTCGAGTAGTCACAACGAACGAAACAATAAAAATAACAAGTCAAAATAAAAAATAAAAAATAAAATAAAAGTATAAAACATTTTTTCTAAGTCTCCTCCAATTTACGATAGAGTCCATTACGAACAGCTTAAAAGGAAAACCAATTGGTTAATGCAAATTGTTTTTTAAGATGTTTTTTTGTTACTATTAAAGAAACTTTAAGAAACAGGAAATTGAATGCCGTCTTTTTTATTCCTCTTTTTTCTAACTTTGTAGCCTCTGAATAACTCGTTAAAGAATTCTCAACAAACAGAAAAGGGGGAATTCTGTCACAAATCGAAATAAGTTACAGATGCAACTGCTAAGCGAGAATGAGTATTGAGCGGGAGGGAGTGGTAAGGTTCACTCCCTTAAAGGGAAGATTTTCTAGGCATATTTTTTAGTAATGGTTTTGTTAAAACGTCCATAGTTAGAAATTTTACTATTTTATTACTGGCTGGCATGAATTTAATAGGTAAGAATGATACATTCGAATTCATTGTGAAAATATTCTGGAGTCTGGGAATTGTCGTTACCAATAAAAAGTATTTTTGGTGAATTAACTGTTCACGTGAACATGTGACCTCCAGGGCATTCACCCAAGAATTTGAAAGCAAGAAGAAAGATCGCAACGCAACTAATTTGAACGCATACAAGTATTGTAAATTATAATGTTTATTTTAATAAATCCTCTTTGGCTGCCTACGCTTGGACATCATACTACTGGTTTTATTTCCTCTCACTGTGGCCAAGACACCCTTAGCCTGTGACGGTCTTGTGAGTCTGCTTGACCGGCAGTGAGAAAATCTACCTAATACCTTGAATCCTTCCCACTTTCCGTCTGTTACTATAGGTCGCAAGTAACAGACATCCTGCATCTATTTATTTATGTATATATTCGTAGTGTATGGTTAGGGCTAGGCTGTGTAGTTAGGTTAATAGGGTTGATTGTAGGTTACAGTCTCTCTCTATCCATACTTCATGTACAGGTGACAAGCTATTACAGCAAAAAACAGGACTACACACTTACACTTTAAATACACCCGACACAAACTATACAGATACGTCTTACAGTTATTTTAACTAGATACGTCTTACAGTTTTTAACAATGACAAAAATTACCCACCTCTTAAGGCGTAGGTGTGTTACTTTTTGTATGACAAGTTTTGAGACGTGAACCGTGAGCTTTATCTGGTATCCTAATTTATTTATCTACTACTACCTGCTGGACGTATATAGGGAAGGCATATTTGCGTTGCAGTGACATCCAGTTTGCATGAAAAGGGACGATTTCGTATACCATATATCCACTCTATACGACTTTCTTAAATGATTCCTATAGGTACAAACAGAAGCAAATTGCAGCAGAACTTGCACTTAATGAAAATCTAATATATTATGCAAGTTATTCTTCTATTAGGCTCTTTGTTTTGGAATGCCATCTAGCGTTATGACTTTGTTTTAAACTTTAATTCCTACCGAGAGCGATATTTAATCTAGTTTAAAACAAAAGCTGCTGCTATTGTAACTTTATTGAATGAGTGTTTGTTATCTCTTGGGGTTTATTAACATATTTTTTACTATTATTACTAACTCGCTGATTATTTTTGTCTTAATTTTTATTTCTTACTTAGAACAGTGCACTTCAGCCAAATGCTTGACTTCCCTATACGAGACAATTTCTGCCTTTTCCTTTACTTCATCCATGAACGTCTTTCATGGCCTTCATTTTTCTCTCATTGCCTTTTTTTTTGCTTCACTGATGTTTTTGAACCCTGACAAAAAAGTTTGACGCTAGTGTCGGTCTGTCTATCTGTCTGGCTGTGGGATCGTTGCACTCGAACGGATGGACCGATTTTGATGCGGTTTTTACGTGAAAGCAAGTTTGGTGTGGTTCTAAGCTAATAACATATTTATTCTTATTATGTGTTTATCTTAAAATATAGTATCGTTGAGTTAGTATCCCATAACACAAGTTTAAAAACTTGCTTTGGGGCTAGCTTTATCAGTGTGATTTGTCCCTATATATTTATTTATTTATTCTCCTAAGTAATTAAACATGTACTTTTATGATCATCATCATCAGGTCTTTTTTAGTCTCCACTGCAGGATCAGACCCTTTTTGTACTACCAGAGCCATATATAAGCTAAAGCAGTCAGAGGATTTGGCTTACACTTTCCACGCTGGCCAGACGGGTTGGAGAGGTCTTACTGATTTTTATAAGCTTTGTTTAGCTTGTGTTTCTCAAAGTAGCCTTCTACGACATCCACGGGAAGACGGAGTGATCCTATTCTACTCTACCGGAACCACACGGCTATCTTTTATGATATTCGCTTACAACTTGTACCATATAAAGTCCTGGAATGCTATCCCTCAAAGGATCAGGAGCGGCGCGGCGACAGGTCAGCGATTTTTAACCATACTCACACGTTCAAGTAATTGAGGGGATGTTCGTGGCAACTTTGTGGAGAAAATGTACCTACATTATTACTATGCGCGCAGGCGGCCCCTCCGGGTGGTAAATTCAGTTATACGAATCGTTTGTCCAGATTAATAAGAATGAAATTGGCTTGCAATGGATGTCTAGGTATCTATACGAAAAGGTGCTGAGTTCTGACGTGAGCTAAATTAAACCATATCGCTCGCCACATTGAGTAGATATTGCTTTGAACTTCTTAGGTGAGTGAGACTTCTGTACGTTAGTATTATTTATTCTGTGGTATAACTTAGAATTTTAAAAAGAACAGATCCACTATCACGCCTTTATACCTTACTGGGCAGACAGAGCCTAGAGCGGAAAGGCCCAGGCCACTTTTAGCGTGGTGGTGGGCATGAATGTGAAATTGAATGAAATGAAGGTGAATGGTGAAAAGGAACATAAACGCATGAAATGCGTCCAGACCAAAATAAGTTTGGAAAATCCAAAAGTGCACGCCTCATAGCGGTCACTCAATTTTCACAAAAAAAAACAGAACTTGAATATTGCATATTTATCGGTGTATTATTAACAAAATAAAAAAAATACTTTTAAATCTTCGCGCCATTGCCCACACAGAAAAGAAAGGTACTGCGCATGTATTGTCAATGTCAAGAAGAAAAGAAAAATTAAAAGATTAACATTGTATCCAGAAAAAGAATGCAAATTAAGAATGGCTAAAAGGCAGATGCTAAACGCCGTAAAAAAAAAAAAATTTTCAATGTCAACGTACCTTATTTACATAGATTTAGATATACCAACGATAGGTGGATTTCAGTTTATTGCTAATTATAATTAAACTACATTGAATTAGACCGTGATCTTCGAAAGAACTTAGTTTTGGATAATACTGAAGCGTATAAAAAAAATGGACTTGATCAGATAAGTTTTTCGGGAGTTTCCATACGTCCCGACACACGGACGTCCACAAAATGATTTTATCAAACGTTTTTATTTATTTAAAAGGCAAAATGTCTTTTAAAAATATCATAAGTGTTGAAACTAGTGTTTTTCCTTGACATTTATGTGTAAATATTATTGTAAAAGTGCGATAGAAAATAAATAGAGACACATTTAGTTAAAAAAATCACTTGAATTTTGTAAGGCGAGAGTAGAGCACTACCTCATATGCGCTTCGCTAATGAGGCGTGCAATACCTCATATGCGCTTCGCTAATGAGGCGTGCAAAAGATACGGGTCGAATTGATAACCTCCTCCTTTTTAGAAATTGGTTAAAAAATATATAACTAACTTTTGCGGTTCTAATGATGAATCCTACTCAGATATAGATAATGAAGTATGATTGATATCAACATTACTCTCAGTAGATAATAATATTAAGAGACGTTAAACTAATTATAACGAAAGCCAACTGCGCCGCCACATCCGTCAAAGGGTTGGAGATAAATACATTATCGTAATTAAAGTTAAGGCGTTATCACACAAACGCTTCAGTGACTTTTATTAAAATGAAATTGGGCATCGAGTTATGATATGATCACATTTTAATTATTATATTTATTTATTTAACTATTTACGATCCAATATAAATTATTGATACGCAACATGCTTCGTCAATGGCTCACAGAAAAGAATCCACAGCATGCTTCGTCAAAAGGTAAACAGAAAAATATCGATGAAGTCAAAATACCGTTCATCATCATACCGTTCATCATCATCCTCACGTATTCCTGGTTGCATCGTCAGCGGTTACGCTTCAGAGCCCGGGGTCCGCTACCTAACCTAGGCGATTTGACGACGTTACTGGTTTTTACACAGAGCGACTGCCGTCTGACCTCCGCAAACCAAAGGGTAGACCAGAACCAATCCTAGGATAGGTACAAACGCTAGATGGCGTTCGGGACCAACGGCTTTACGTGCCTTCCAAAGCACGGAATCATCTTTCTTTTCGGATAATCAGGTGATTCAAGCCTGCAATATCCTAAACATACTGGAAACAACTTTTCATAAAGTATGCTTCCCAGTGGGATTTGAACCCATGACCTCCGGATCACAAGGCAAACGCCTTGACCACTGGACCGCGGAGGAAGTCAAAATACCGTTATCTACGTCATAGATTTTTGTTTATACATATAAATCTTCTTCTTGTGTCAATGACTGAAAACACTTTAAATGAAATATTCCAATTGTTGTGTACGTAGTACTCGTACCTATCTACCAAGTATAATTAATCAATTACTGTCTATCTGCCTACAGATTAATTTCAGACTAACTCTATTTGTTCAGCAAAATAGATAGTTTACCGATTCAAAGCGATACAGTTATAGTATGTTATGTATTTAGATATCTAAGTAATCCTACCGACGACAGTGTGCCGACGACAGTTCGCTCGTTGTTCGTCAACAAAGGCGACGGTAAGACTGTCGCGAACCGTCGCGACAATCAGCAATAGTAGTATCGTCCCCGGAATCTTAATTCGGGACAATAAATATTACAAAAAAATTATATAATTTTAAGGTAATATTTACAGAAATATTGGGAACATTCCCGTAAATTTTCGATAAGAAAATTACCGTTTTGGAATACTTCAAACGGTACATCACTATCACTAGTTAACAACTGTCGGAGAATGTTGCGCAATAGTCGGTCACCGTCGCGCGATAGTTCTCGCCCATTGCCACAGAAGACAGTAAATACCATTGGCGAACGTCAGAGATCGTAGCGCGAAACGACACTGATCGCCAACCATTGTCTCGAGCTATCGCTGGCACGATGTCGCTTGTCTGTCTAAGCCCTCAGTCACATCAGAATCTACTGACTGTGGTTTCGGTTATTATAGTTTTCTAGCACTTGCACGTACACAAGAGGTAACATTAAATTGCAATGTCATTTTATCTCATTAGATATAAGTACTTAGAAGAGTCACGGACTGGAAGGCTGAGTGGTTGATTCATTTATTTATTTATTTAACTTTATACACAAATACAAGTGTAATGGCGGACTTAAAGCCTAAGGCCTTATCTACCAGTCAACCAACCGGGTGATGTCGAGAAAGACACGGGTAGTGCAAAAACTCAAAAAGAAATGATGAAAAATGAACCAGGTATACTTAAATATGTAATAATAAACCATAAATATGTAATAATAAACCATAAACTACATACAAATAATACACACTATTATTATACTAAGATATACTACTCACATATACTACACTAGCTGTGCCCGCGACTTCGTTCGCGTGTATTGTCGGAATGTTATATAGCCTAAAGCCTTCCTCTATAAATGGACTACCCAACAAAAAAAGAATTTTTCAAATCGAACCATTAGTTCCTGAGATTAGCGCGTTAAAACAAACAAACAAACTCTTCCGCTTTATAATAAGATACACTAAGAACTCATTCATCATATCACATGAAAAAAATCTTTGTGTTCTTTTTTAGGATTCCGTACCCAACGTTTGCCAACGGCACCCTATTACTAAGACTCCGCTGTCTGTCCTTCTGTCTATTCGTCTGTCACATCTCTTTGAAATTTTCACCGAGTGCCTACTTATGTAGGTAAAAATTAAATGAGGTCGTTCGTCATATAAGAAATGTGTTGTTTCATCATTTTAAAACATTTTACACAATCAGAACCCTTCATATACGAGTCTGAACCGCACACATTATGAGTTAGTTAAATAGTGGAAACTCTACTGATGTACGTTTAAGTAATTAAGTTATATCTGTCTGTACAAAGCTATTGTTTGTTGTCCAAATAAATAAAAAATATGGTGAAATGTAACCTTAACACATAGTCCGGCTGTTCTTTTCTACAGGTCGCCTTTTTCAACTGATTCTTGTGAAATTTTGGGGACAAATTATATTTGTCGATTAAATTTTCAGCAATTTTTCAAAATGGCGGTGCCATGTGGTTTTAAAGTGCGTGATGAACATGTATTCAGATTCAAGCTATGCATAGATAAGACTCGCGAAGTCATGGCTCAGCGCTCCTGGTTTTATTTTATACTAACTAAACTTTTCATACTTTAAAAAAATTGTTTTGCTTAGTGCTCATAAGCTTTTTATTTCAGAGACTAATAAAAGAATAAACATTTTTAATACTTCCAAATGGCTTAAGCTGAATATAGAAGCAAATGGCATTGAAGTGGCGCCCTCATTTGAAATAAATTATTAACCCCAAATATAGAGATAATTTCCATATTGCTAATCGCCAGGCACTAGATAGCCCTTTAAATTATTTTATGAACCACCGTTGAAAGTATTTACATTAGTTTGTCTAGCTTTAAAACTTGCCTCCGCCAAAAGTGGCCACGGCAAGTTTTAAAGCTAGACCGATCACCAATAATAGTTTTAACGGCAGTTCATAAAATTATTTAAAGGGCTATCTAGTGCATGACGTAGAGAAATATGGAAATTATCACCATATTTACGAGTTAACAATTTATTTCACACTTCAAGGCCATTTGCTTATATATTCACCTTAAAAATAAATATTTACCCACAAGAGTTAAGAGGCGGTTAGTTTGCCAACTGTGCTCAAACAGTGGCAAGGAAAACATTATTATTTACCGCAAAAGTTTTGAACTTGCGTATTTTCTCAGAACTTGAGGCCACTTTGAGGCCTCAATATTTAATTTGACGGTCGCAAACTTAGTTAATTAGTGGACAAAATTAATCTTGGCTTGGAGGCGTTTTCTGAATTGCTTTGCCAGGAATAGGTGTTAGATTAGAGAAATTCTTAATGAGTCCAAATGGCATTCTCATAAATTCATTGTTCATCGGCAGAGAGCCGACTCATTTCATACTACTTGCGGTAAACTATTTCAAATTTGATTATTAACTTTTGTTGACAACCGAAATAATATTATACGAAGTCAGAAGATATCTTAATAAATATTATATTAGCTGTAATTCACAAAGTAAAGGCAGTTCTTGGATTAATGAAAAAAAATAGAACAAAAAAAGTTCAGCCTTTGGTAGGAGTGGCTCGGCCTGCGGCCTCGCGGGGCAGCTCGTCCTTCAGCCTTCGGCCTCAGGTGTCGCTTAGTTACTTGGGGGGGGTCTCCTGCTGAGGGGGGAAAGGGGGGGGGGGGGGGGGGGTTAGAAAGGGTTCTTTCTTCATCCTCGCTACGTAGCTTGGACTTTGGTCTCGCGGTACACACTTGATAAAAAGTTGTTCTTGTAGTGCGATCAATATGAATTTAATACGTCTAGATAAAAATGATTTGACCTACCGGAAACCTGAACCTTTGGGAAACGTTAGGTTTAAATCTTTGTTTCACAGTCTATCATCAAATTATTTAAACCACTGGACCATCGCTTAGCTAAGAGGCGAAGCAAACTTACCTGTCACTTTTAAATGCTTTGTCAATCATGATTTTACGAAATGTCAAATCGTGCGCGTCGCGTGCGTTACGTGTATCGTGTAACTACCGCGAATCGTGGATAAGGGTCCCTCCACTTAAACTGCAAGAAAGAACTTCATTCTAAAATAATTCCCTAACGGGCAATGTTGTGTAAAACACTCAACGACTGACCAAGTATATAGAACTACAAATATAATTAAAAAAAAACTCTTGAAGACAAACTACAGTTTAAACTGCAAAAATCTACAGTTTTCTTAGATGCAGAACATCGTACATATCAGATAGAGTTTTCAGAGTGCGGCAAGAAAATGCTGATTCTGAACTTAAGAAAATTAAAGCTGGAGTACCTCAGGGAAGTGTGTTGGGTCCGGTCCTGTACCTACTGTACACTTGTGATATTCCAAATTTAGAATGCAACACTATTGCGACTTTTGGAGATGACACAGCTATAATGGCAGTCAGAAACACCCATGCTGAAGCTGCAAAAAGGTTCAAAAAGCTGTTAATCAAGTTCATAACTGGACAAAACGATGGAGAATCAAACATAAGGAGTAAAAATCTATTCATGTAAACTTTACAAACAAGCAAGACAGACCATCCTGTATAAATAAATGAAAAGCAAATACCATACGAAGACACAACAAAGTATTTAGGTATGACTCTCGACGCAAAGCTGCGCTGGAAAACTCATGTCAAGGAAAAAAGAGATTGATATACGATACCAGAAGATGAAATGGTTGCTTGGAAGACACTCTACTTTGTCAATTAAAAACAAAATTTTCTTTTATAAACAAGTCCGGACAGTATGGCACACTTATGGCATATAGCTGTGGGACTGTACCAAACAAAGCAACAACGATAATTGTCCAACGATTCCAAAACAAAGTGCTACGGGATATAAATCAATTGCAGTAAGTCCTGTAACGTGAATAAATTAGTCATTGTGACCGTGAAAGTATAAAATCAGTAATCCATGCAATGAGTGTTCTTCTTGTAATTTAAGAGCTCGCTCTTGTTAGTGGACTTCAGTGGAGATGCCTCCATTCCTCTCTTCTTTCTGCCATCTTTTTAATGTCCTGGTAGGACATTAGTTCTAACATTTCTTTAATTTCTTGGAAAATGTGTGTTATCCAATAAATATCAAATTTATCGCAAAGTCAAGTTGTAACTACTTTTACTTAAGTTAGGTGAGCTTCCTAGAACACCAGCTTATTAAACATTAATTGGTTTGATGGAAGCAGAAGCGCAAGATAAAGGCTAGTTTACAAGAGCTAAGTAACTAAGTACTTGCTTATTCCAATCTATGTGTCTGATTCTTCTTCTACGAAAAGGGATTTTTTTATATATATATTATATATTTCCATTTTTTTAGGGTTCCGTACAAAAAATGAAAAAACGGAACCCTTTTAGGATCACTCGTGCGTCTGTATGTCCGTCCGTCTGTCACAGCCAATTTGCTCCGAATCTACTGAACCGAATCAGGTGAAATTTGGTAGAATGTTGTAATCCTATGACCTAAACACAAATATTTTTTCAAAATAAGGGTCATTTTCGGGGGACAAATTAGGAAAAAAAAAAGTTTTGCAAACCTTACTGTGTTATATATCAAATAAAAGGGCTCGTTATGAGGATGTCAAATATATTTTTGTTATTATTGTAAAATGAATAGTTTTGATTTTATTCATGAAAGAAGACGAAAATTGACCATTCCCCCCCCCCTGATCTCCAAAAGTACTGAGCCTAAAATTTTGAAAAAAATACAAAATAGTTTGGAAAATCCAAAAGTACACGCCTCATAATCTCCTTTTTCACTATTAAATTGATTTTGATTGTTTTATTGCTAACTTAAAACGAAGAAAAGTATGTGTCGGCTTTAACGCACGACTGGAGATTATTTTTAACTACCCGCTGAGAAAATTAAAAATTTTCAAAATTCGGGACGTTATTAGTTTCACCCCGTTTTTGAAAAGTCGAGTTTTCATCAGATCTCGACGTTTAAAGGTATCAGGAATCTTCCCTGACCACTCACGAGCAAGTGTCATGCACCCTATCCGTATGTGTGTTGGGTGTGTATGTGACCCGCTTATAACTTTTGAACAACTAAACCGATCGGAACCAAACAAGTAGCTTTCCAAAGAGTTCTATACAACTCAGATGCAAAAACAAGAAAAAGACACAAGACTACGTCACGAATGTCAAGAAAAGTGTTACCACTAATTGTTCTTTCATTCTTAATTAGTTAATGCAAATTAAATAAAATATTAACTAACTTATCGCTTCTTTTACATTTATTCGTCTTTCATATTAATTAAAACAAACAAAATCACAACATTCTTTATTCAAATTTCTTTTTACTTATTTTCTTACTTGCCAGTTACACATTCGTACTCATCATACATAGGTATTAACTCTTTTAACAAACCTCACATCCTAAATTATTTTTAATATGTCACCTGTATTTTTATAATAATAATTACGATTAAACTACATTGAATTAGACCATGATCTTCGAAAGGACTTAGTTTTGGATAGTACTGAAGCGTATAAAAAAAATGGAATTGATCAGATAAGTTTTTCGGGAGTTATCGTGACCACGCCAGTTTCCATACATACAGACACACGGACGTCCCCAAAATGATTTTATTAAACATTGTTTTTATTTATTTAAAAGGCAAAATGTCTTTTAAAAATGTCATAAGTGTTGAAACTAGTGTTTTTCCTTGACATTTATGTGTAAATATTATTGTACAAGTGCGATAGAAAATAAATAGAGACACATTTAGTTACAAAAATCACTTGATTTTTGTAAGGCGAGAGTAGAGCACTACCTCATGGGTTTTGCTTATGAGGCGTGCAATATAGTTCATTGCTTGTAGATTACAGGAAAACCTATAAGAATTCAATCAATTGTACGGAACCGGCCAAGTGTGAGTTAATCGCGTGGAGAGCCACGCGAGATTACAAAAGTCTACCCTAGTTTACAAAAGTATTTTTTTTTGCTACTTGGTTCTTGTAAACGAGGCACAAAAACTAGCAAAGTCAGCGTATAACAAAACTATGTTTGCAACTTGAAGAACGTAGCAGGTTACAGTAGCGCTGCTGTGCAGTTTATAAACTTAGCAATGACGTCATACGTAGGGATTTAAAGCTAGAGTTGGCTTCTTGCTTTTGGAAGTAAGTGCTGCAGATAAACGAGCAATTTAGTTGCTAAGTTTGTCTTGGTTAGATTTGGTTTTGAGGAAGAGATACAATCAAAATGTATTACTCGAAGATAACTACTGAAACTTAGGTTGTGCCGTACACGGCAGAGAAGAATTTGATTTTTAAACACCCTTTTCCTCTTCCACGGTCATCGTGCGAGGTGTATGTTGTAAGCGGTGACGTCGCAAGCCAGACAGAAGATGCATCCTCAGTAGCACGCTCGATGCGTGCCCGATGGCCCGATGGCAGGCGCTATAGTACTGCTCCGTAGTCTGTGCGCGTCACTCACTACAGACTGAGATGCGCGCCACGGTTGAGCGCCACCTCGAAGCCTTTCCAATAATCTTTTATACAAAATTTATGAAAACGGTCGGTCGGAAAACAGAAGCGATATGCCGATGGCGCGTCACGCCCGCGTAATACTATCTGGCCCGCGCCTGGACGAATCTTTTTTATACAGAGTGGATTTGAATTCGTTGGCATCCTTTAACATATCCACTATACCCTTGATACAGAGTAATTTAATACTTATAAAACGTAAACCAAAAGTCATCATTTTCATAATAAAGATAACCTCTAAACACGCGTTGGCCTCTATGAAAGACACCATTTATGTAACTATTCACGAAACATAAATAAATTATGTAAGTATTAAAATTCCGCGTTGTTGTCACTTGTCGTAGATTCCGTAGTACCTAAATTCTTGCAAACATTCGTAAATTACCTACTAACATCAAGCGGTCGCTAGACACCGCCCTTACCCACTCGACTTTAAACCTTATTCACGCTACTTAAAGTCTACTTTTGTATGCCGGTCACCTGCGCTACAGCTGAGCAAAACAAGTTGTAACAGCAAAGCATGACACTCAACACGGCGGGCGGACTCGAATGACGACGGTGAATAGATAATTTGTAAATTTTTCTTATTTTTCGGACTTTTTAATTACTGCATTAATTGCAGTAATGTCACCGTAAAAAACATCCTTAATGTGACGAATGTTAACAAGTTAAATTGATGCCAATTATTTCAAATACTCCCTGTATTGGGAGAGGTCTTTAGTTCAGCAGTATATCGATGTAGTTGTATTGAGTGTGATCTCCGGTCTTGAAGGAGTCTACCACACGGACTCATAAATCTTCGTTACAAAGATAAAAAGACATAAAAACTTGTTATTATTCCGATAACTTTCCAGAAATCTCGGAATGACATCCAGACACAGTCTTGTCAACGGACCTTATTAAACTTCTTTCCGCACAAGTTTCCTAACAGCTTGCGAGAGATGTAATGAAAATTCTTTCTGGAATTAAAACCTGTTTGCAAAGGTGTATCCCCTGTGCATTCTGTTAGATATTTATAAGCAATACCTCTGACCTCGATCACAGATAATACTCTTATTGAAGCTAGATTTCAGTCTGGCAAAGATCGTTTTTAGGGTTCCATAGCCAAATAGCAAAAAACGGAACACTTATAGATTCGCCATGTCTGTCTGCCGTATGTCACAGCCACTTTTTTCCGACTCTATAAGAACTATACTGTTGAAACTTGTTAAGAAGATTTTTACACAAAAATAAAAAAAAACAATAAATTTTGGGGGATCCCCATACATAGAAATAAAACTACAATTTTTTTTTTCATCAAACCCATACGTGTGGGATATCTTTGGATAGGTCTTCAAAAATGATATTGAGGTTTTTATATCATTTTTTTCTAAACTAAATAGTTTGGGCGAGAGACACTTCCAAAGTGGTAAAATGTTGGTCCCTCCCCCCTGTAACTTCTAAAATAAGAGAATGATAAACTAAAAAAAAATATATGATGTACATTACCATGCAAACTACCACCGAAAATTGGTTTGAACGAGATCTAGTAAGTAGTTTTTTTTAATACGTCATTAAACGTTAAATGTTACTTGCTGCTACCTTTTATTTACCTTTTTTATTTACCTATTAAACCAGCATACTATTACTAAAAATATGTTATTTGAGCAAATACTTCGACACAGTTTGGGATTCAGCCTTTGATCATAATATGACAGCGAAACAAGGCATAATACTGTTTATGCCTTGTTTTGTGGGTGCCATTTTTAGGCGGCAACAGTGCATCTATAGAAATATATGAAAGTCTATCAAATCATTTGCATAGGTTAGGCCGCTTCCTACAAAATTATCTAGTCGAATACTCGCTTTATCTTCCTGTACTGCAGTATTTTGTAGATGTTATTATTATTTTTTTTATGTCATAGGAAGGCAAACAAACAAGCGGGTCACCAGATTGTAAGTGATCACCGCTGCCCATGGACATCTGCAACACCAGGGGTGTAACAAGAGCGTTACCGGCCTTTCAGGGCCCTCCCCAGGGGGGAGGGAGAGGAGGGCTCCGGCTCTCTCACTCACCGAACGAAGCATAGAAGCGGTGAAGCTACTACTCAGACGTCGATTTTCTATGAGAGTGTGGTACTTCCCCGGACGAGCCGGCTTATTCATGCTACTACGAGTAGCAAAACTGAGTTTTGCTGGTAGCGTGGCTCTACCACAACTAATAGTTTAACAATAACTTACAGTTTGATTGTTATTTTGAAACATTGTCTTTAGCGGCAAATCTCTATAAGGTATGTCCCACATATTCCTATTCCCCCATCTATCACTAACTGAGGACCCTGGCTTCGGATCAATAAGCTCAGCCATCGGCTTTGTGAAAAGGAGCTTGTGTAGTTCTAACGAAATGTTTCTCCACGGCAACGTGGTCAAAAGGCTGGCAGCATTGTTTTTTTTAGGGTTTTGCAGCTTTAAGCAGATAGAGCCCAGTCCGCAAGACCCAAAGGCCACTTTTTATTTATTTATTTGTTTATTAAATCTTTGTTGACCACAATGGTACAAAAGGTGGACTTAATGCTAATGCATTCTCTACCAATCTAGCGATAGGCGCTTGAAGATATGTATGTATTTGTACACACACTATACACATATCTACATATACAATACATACATACACATTCATACATTTACATACATAAATACATAATATAAAATACAAAACAATTTATGATAATGATTAATTCTGCTGCAGTTGACGTCTTTGGAGAAAACGTGCAGTGCAGTTTGTTGCCGCTTCTTCTGCACTTGCGCCTAGGAAGCGGCGTAAACTTAGCTTTAAGTAACGATTTGACGTCAACATTTGTGCAAAACAAAACAAAGTGACTATTATTAAGAGATATTTTAAATATCCTATGATAATAAAGATATTTTGAATTGAATTGCAAAAAATTTGCATAAAGGTGCGTGTGGACTTATTTCTTAAAAAGGTACCTATTTGAGATACTTTTGATGTCTTCGGGTAAGGCATTCCAAAGTCGCTTAACTTGAACAGTAAAAGAGTAGAGACATAAAATTTGACGAAATAATGTAAAATGGAGACGAAGAGTATGACTGGAGCGAAGCTCACGGTCATGGCTTTTGGACTGATAGCTAAATTTGTTTTCATATATAGGGGAGAGAGAGGATTATTTAGTATACATGATGGTTTTTACATGATTGTGGGCGAGAAGGTGGGAAAAGTAAGCAAAATAGTGATGGGTTTAAGTTGCTTGCTCCAGACGTATGAACATGATTTGATTTCGCCCATTCCCTCGATCGGCTTTTACGATCTACGCGGGAGGAGAAGCTGGTAAATCATAAGGTTTTTCTTCTCCTAGACAAGCATGGAAGGTAACAAATATTGGTATCTATTTATAAACGTATATATAGAATAGTTAAATTTTCCAAGAACTGTAATAATACACAAGTATTTATCTTCTAAGACAGTCTTGAAAAAGTTTATATTCAATATTTTTGTTTGATTTCAGTCGTCTAGACTTTTACGAAGTCTTAGGGAATCTAATGAAATTTTATGAATATCAAATGTCTATTTGAAATGCAATAATTTTGCGTAAAATAAAAGAATATTATTTAGTTACATTTGAATTAACCTTACTTTTTAGGGTTCCGTGCAAAAAATGAAAAAACGGAACCCTTATAGGATCACTCGTGCGTCTGTCTGTCCGTCCGCTTGTCACAGACAATTTTCTCCGAATCTACTGGGACGAATCATGAGAAATTTGGTAGGATGGTGTTATCATATGACCCAAACACATAATGTGCAAAGTAAATAAATATATTTTTTAAATAAGTGTCATTTTCGGGGGACAAATTAGGAAATTTTTAAAATAGGTTCGCAAACCTTACTGTGTGTATCAAATGAAAGGACTCGTTATGAGGATCTCAAATATATTTTGGTTATAATTGTAAAATAATGATTTTTGATTTTGATTTTATTAATGAAAGAAGATAGAAATTGACCATCCGCCTCCGTTCTCAGAAACTACATAGCCTAAAATAAAAAATATATATATATATATGTCGAAGTGATAAAAGTGAACTATGAGTGATTCCGAAGCATCTAATCTTGACCGCGATGCGACCGCAAACGCGGAACACGAGGATAGCTTGGGCGCGGGTGACGCTGCCACGCTGCTACGGCTGCTACGAGGGTTGGCTAGCGGCATGCAGCCGGCTGCCACTGCGCTTATCAAGTTTGACCCAGATGACAAAGAGGCGGACATCGAGGACTGGTGCAGGATTAATGAGGTAATTGTAAGAGCCAAAAACCTTCAAGGTACCGATTTATTATTATCCTTAATGCGAGCCTTACGAGGACGAGCTGCCACGTGTCTGACTAAGATTCAACCTGACCGTATAAGCTGGGACAATGTAAAAGACACGCTTATTGCAAAATTCGCCAAACCGATGCTCAGTCAAGATTATTTCGATCGTGTTATTAAATTTAAAATGCAAGATAAAGAAACTGCAGCAGATGCGGCCTTGCGTCTTTGGCACTTAATTGAGACAATACCTAAGGTCGAATTTAATGATGAGGTTTTATTACTGGCTTTGCCGTGTCTATCCTATCAAACCACGATCATAGTTTAAGGCGCGAGCTTAACTCTCATACCATAACCTCGAAGACACAACTTTTTCGCATATTACGCGGAATATCACTGAAGCGCTCATCTGAGGATGTGGCTTCCTATACAGATAATAAACGTCCGCGATTATATAATCAGCGTCCGACAACTTCTACATTTAATGGAACCTGCCATCGCTGTGGCGAAGTTGGCCACAGGATTTTTAACTGTCCTCAAACACGTAACGAAAGTTTTCAGACTCATAAACCAGCTGCACCACGGCCCACGTCTACTACAACTTCGGTGACCCCTGTACGCCGTGAGGAGAAGCGTCCTGTGACCTGCTACGCATGCGGCGAGCAGGGACACGTCGCTAGTGCCTGCGCTAGTGCCACTGCTCTTCGAGAGACAAACCGAGCGCCTAGAAAAGAGGTCAACCTATGTGCCAAGCGGGTGGCTACTGGTGAGCTTGATGTTGCAGGTATGAGTTGTCGTTTCCTATTTGATTCCGGTTCTGAGTGCTCCCTTATAACTAACAGCCTGGCAAATAAAATAGACGGAGTCCTACTTTATTACTGTGATATTGGTTGGTTTAGGTAATACCGAAATGAAATGCACTAAACAGCTAAGATGTCCGATTAATGTCCAGGGTTTAACTCTTAAGATTCTATTTCATGTTGTCGACGATACACATTTGATAGAGCCTGTTCTTCTAGGCCGTGACATAATTGATTTGGGGGTGCACGTAGAACTGGGTGTTAATGGGATTAGTTTATTCAAGTCAAAGTTTTCTCAATCCTTACGTTGTATGCCTGCAGTGTCACCTATGGAGTCTGTAATAGATACTGACTTAGAGGGAAATGATAGAAATTACTTGTTAGGTTTGTTACAATCCTATTCCGAATATTTTGTAGACGGTACTCCCACGAGGCGCGTAACCACAGGAGAAATGAAAATAGACCTCATCGACCCTAATAAAATAGTACAAAGACGGCCCTATAGACTATCCACTGCTGAGCAACAAATAGTAAAAGATAAGGTAGGCGAGCTATTAGAGGCTGGCGTTATTCGTGAAAGTAACTCTCCCTTCGCCAGTCCTATCTTGTTAGTCAAGAAGAAGGACGGTAGTGACCGTATGGTAGTAGACTACAGGGAGCTAAATTCAAATACGTGCAGTGATAATTATCCTCTACCGCGAATCAGTGATCAGATTAACCGTTTACATGGCGCTAATTACTTCACATCCCTCGATATGACATCTGGATTTCATTGTATTGGCGTTGAACCGGCTTCCATTGAGCGCACTTCGTTTGTAACACCAAATTCGCAGTATGAGTATGTGGCTATGCCTTTTGGGCTCAAGAACGCACCATCGGTTTTCCAACGGTGCATCCAAAATCCCCTAAAGATTGTGAGTTTGCTCTTATTATATTGACGATATCTGTATTCCTTCAGTGACCATTAAGCAGGGATTAGAAAGACTCGAGCTAGTTCTCAATGCACTTGCAGGAGCTGGGTTTTCTTTAAAAATGAAAAAGTGCAGATTTCTGAAACGGGAAATTTCTTATTTAGGTTACGAAGTGAAAGCCGGTGAAATAAGGCCAAACCCGAACAAGGTACAAGCCTTAGTTGAAATCCCAGCTCCTCGTACGGCTACGCAAGTTCGCCAGTTTATAGGGCTCGCATCATACTTTAGGCAGTTTATACCTAACTTTTCGTTACTCATGGCCCCTTTGTATTCTCTTACACAACATCATGGTAGTATCAGCTGGACAGACCAACATAACGAAATACATAGGCGCGTAGTAGACATTTTGACCTCGGAACCGGTGTTATCAATATACGATACCGATAGTTGGGAGCCCAATTGCAGACTAGCCTTCTGTGAAAGGCTGCTCCGCCATCGCGCGCATAATCCTAAGGTTGCCCCTGTCGGGCCGGTTGGCAACCGGGCGAGAGGCCTCGACAGGCGGCCTTGGGGGGGTCCGGGCGTCCCCGCGGTCTCCGCACTAGTCTTATCCTACCGCGCAACAGTACTGTGACTTCTGGGGGGGGCTGGCTGATGCCTCGCGTAACTGCCACTCTTCGCCTTTTTTCCCTCTTGCCCCAAAAATAAAAACAATAATGAATAAAAGAAACAAAAAGTTGAGGAATCAACAGCGGATACACGGCCTCTCGCTAAAAGTGCACCTCACTAACATTCGAGGTCTGCACTCTAATCTCGTCCCAGTCCACCACCATCTTGAGACTGTAAGGCCGCATCTGTTCTTGCTTACGGAGACGCAAATTACTACCCCTGCTGATACATCCTACTTGAATTACCCAGGATATGTCCTGGAGCACAATTTCCGCTTTAAGGCAGGGCTTTGTTTCTATGTGCGTGATGACATCTGCTGTAAGCGTCTCCGTAACTTGGAAGATCCCTCTTCTTCTTCAATCTGGCTGCATGTGGACACCGGCACAGAACAAATTGTCTATGTCGGTGTCTACCGATCGCATAGCGGTGACCAGGAGACAACGAGGCTTTTTCGTCACCTAAGTGAGGCTGTTGATGTGACTCAGCAAAGGTATCCTACCGCGCAAATCGTTTTTCTGGGGGACTTTAATGCTCACCACGAACAATGGTTGTTCCCATACCAGAAAACTGACCATGCTGGTAGAGAGGCGTACAAGTTTGCCTTGTCTTTGAACCTTTCCCAGCTGGTCGACCAGGCGACTAGGATACCCGACGTTGAGAATCACATAGCTAATTGCTTGGACCTTCTGCTGACGACTGAACCAGACCGATATCACGTGTCTGTTTCAGCCCCTCTTGGGAGTTCTGACCACTGTCTGGTAAAGTCCGTCCTTATATGTCCTCCACCTGACTTCAGCCCTAGAGGCAATAGACGGGTTTGGCGGTACAAGTCAGCAGATTGGGATGAGATGCGACATTTCCTTGCTTCTTACCCTTGGCTGCAAGCCTGCTTTTCTTCTGGCGATCCGTCGAGCTGTGCAAGTGCCGTTGCTGAGGTTCTCGGTCAGGCGATGGAGTATTATATTCCATTTTCTGATCGACCCTCTGGCATCAAAGCTGAACCCTGGTTCAATGCTGACTGTTTAAAAGCTGAGGCTATTAAACAGTCAGCATACCAGGCTTGGGCTGACGCTCGTAAGCGCAGAGCTCCGGATACACGTAAAAAGAAGAAAGCCTTTAACTTTGCGGCCAAGTCCTGCAAAAAAACGCTTAAAAAGGCTCGTTTCGACCACATAGGCAGAGTTGGTGCCAAACTTGCTTCGTACCCATCCGGTAGTAAAGCATTTTGGTCTCTGGCTAAGTGCGTTGAAGCTAACTTTTGCCGCTCCTCACTTCCTCCTTTGCAGAAACCTGACGGTACACTGGCACACACGGCTTTAGAAAAAGCTAATTTACTAGCTTCACTGTTTGCCGAAAACTCACGTCTAGATGCTAGCAATCAAACACCGCCCCAGTTACCTCCTTGTGGATGTAAAATGCCTGAAGTCCGCATTCATCAAAAGGAGGTTCTCAAGACTCTACGCAACTTAGATGTGAATAAGGCCAGTGGTCCCGACGGTATTCCTGCTATTGTCTTAAGGAATTGCGCACCCGAGTTGTCTCCTGTTCTGACGCGCCTGTTTCGTCTATCTCTTCGGTCCGGAATCGTCCCAAAAATGTGGAAGCTCGCCAATGTTCAACCCGTACCTAAGAAGGGTAGACGTGCCGACCCTTCAAACTATCGCCCAATTGCAATCACCTCCATTCTGTGTAAGGTAATGGAGCGTGTTATTAACAAGCGCTTACTTGCGTACCTTGAGGACAATGATCTCCTCAGTGACCGGCAATACGGATTTCGCCAGAACCGATCTACTGGGGATCTTCTTGTGTACGCTACACATCTTTGGGGTGAAGCCCTTGAAAAATACGGTGAGGCACTTGCTGTCTCACTTGACATTTCAAAGGCATTTGACAGGGTATGGCATGACGCTCTTATAGCGAAGCTTTCCGCTTACGGTATCCCTCCCACCCTTTGTGCTTGGATTTCCGATTTCCTGAGGGAACGGTTTATTCGAGTAACTCTTGACGGCTGCTCGTCTGACCTATTGGCAATTAATGCTGGAGTACCTCAGGGATCTGTTCTTTCCGCAACGCTATTTCTGCTTCACATTAACGATCTGCTAAAGCCCGGTATTTTTGGGTATGCAGACGATAGCACCGTTACGGAAAGATATTTTTCTAGTGCAAGGGCAAAAAAACCGGAAATAGACGAACTAAGAGAGGCAATGGTGCTCCATACCAATCTTACTCTGCAAGCTGTCTCCGATTGGGGTGATGCCAACCTTGTGAGATTCAATGCCTCTAAGACACAGGCGTGTCTCTTCTCTGCTAAAAAGAGCCCTTTCAACTTGGCTCCCACTTTCCGGGGTGTGCCTGTTCCTATCACCCGTCATCTCGAACTTCTCGGTATCGATCTCTCATCAAATCTTAACTTCGGTAGCTATATTGAGTCCAGGGCTAAGACGGCTTCTAAAAAACTGGGCATCCTCTCCAAGGTCCAACGATATTTTACCCCTGACCAACTGTTGAGCCTTTACACAGCTCAAGTCCGCTCATGTATGGAGTATTGCTCCCACCTATGGGATGGATCTGCCCGCTATCAGCTCGAAGCCCTGGAAGCTATCGACAGACGTGCCAGAAGACTCGTTGGTGATGAGTTGCTTACGGCAGGACGGCTCCACAGCCTCGAACATCGCCGACTGGTAGCAAGTCTGTGTGTCTTCTACAGGTTGCACTTCGGGGAGTGTGCGCAGGAATTACATAATTTAATTCCCCCTGCACCATTCCACCATCGGACAACACGACGTGGACAGGGATTCCACCCATTTGTGGTCGAAATTCCTCCTCATCGTACCTCTCGATTCGCCTCCTCCTTCATTGTGCGAACCGCTAAGGTGTGGAATTCCCTCCCTGCGTCGATGTTTCCCCATACATATAATTTAGGGATTTTCAAGGCATGAGTGAACAGGCATTTTTTGAGTCTGCGTGATACACCTTAGACCTCATCTTAGCTTCCCATCAGGCTAGATAGAGATCAAACGCACTCAAATTTCTAATAAAAAAAAAAAAAAAAAAAAACGATAGAGACGTAGAGTTGCACACGGATGTGAGTGCCCAGGGTTACGGCGCTATCTTGATACAGCGACGCGACCGTGTGCAACACGTAGTAGCGTATTATAGCCGACGCACCACTGCTGCTGAGTCACGATACCACTCGTATGAGTTAGAGACTTTGGCGGTGGTGCGCGCCGTAGAGCACTTCAGGCACTATTTGTATGGGCGTCATTTTACGGTCCGTACAGACTGTAATGCACTGAAGTCATCAAGCACTAAAAAGGACCTCACGCCTCGCGTACATAGGTGGTGGGCCATACTGCAGAGTTATGATTTTAAAGTAGAGTATAGAGAGGGGCGTCATATGTTACACGTAGATTTTTTGTCCAGAAATCCACTACCTAACTCCGATTCCAGTAGTGATAAAGTTTCGGTCACCACGAAAAAGGAGGTACAAATCATAGATTTACAACAAGAATGGTTAGCTGTAGAAAAACAAGGGGATAGTGAGCTAGTGGATATTATGAACAAGTGGAGAGGTGGCGATTTACCACGCGAAATTGCTCAAACATATGACATTAGAAAAGGCATGTTGTATCGAAAAGTGCAGCGTAATAGGCGTACTAAGTGGTTACCTATAGTTCCCTGGGCTTTAGTTTGGTCTCTTATAAGCCATGTACATTCGGAAGTGATCTAGGATATGAAAAAACTTTGGATAAATTATTTGATTTGTATTGGTTTCCGGGTATGGCTAAGGCAGTCAAAAAATTTGTAGATGCGTGTCTAGTTTGTAAAGCTTGTAAAGGAACTTCTGGTGCTCAACCCATCCAGTTACATTCTATCCCTAAAGCCCCGGTTCCATGGCACACAATTCATATAGACCTAAGCGGAAAATTAAGTGGAAAAAGCTCAAAAAAGGAGTACGTGAGTGTAATAGTCGATGCTTTTACAAAATTTGTTTTGTTGCGATTAACTGCTAGTTTAGATGCTAGCAGCGCCATAGAATCATTAAAAGAGGCCATTAACTTATTTGGAGCACCTAAACGCGTTATTGCTGACCAGGGTCGTTGCTATGTGAGCAGTCATTTTCAAAAGTTCTGTTCGGAAAATAACATTGAACTTCATATCATTGCCGTTGGAGCAAGCAGAGCAAACGGCCAGGTCGAACGAGTGATGCAGACGCTTAAAAACTTACTAACTGTTACTGAAAATAGCTCAGATGCCGTATGGAGAGGCGAACTAGGTGCTATCCAATTAGCATTAAATAGTGCAAAGTGTAGAGTCACTGGCTATTCGGCAACTGAACTAATGTTCGGTATCAAATCGCAGCCGTTAGGTATAGCTAGGATAACTTCCTTTGTAGAGCCTTCAGAAAGTAGAGCTGACCTAAATCAAATCCGTAAGAATGCCTCTGATAATATCCAACTCCTAGCGTTATCAGAGACGGCGCGTTTCAATAAAGGAAAGGCACTAGTTAAACCATTCAGTAAGGGTGATTTCGTGTTTCTTAAATGTTGTGAGCGCAACCAGACCAAGTTAGATAGAAAGTTTAGAGGCCCCTTTAAAATCATTGGAGTATTGGAAAACGACCGCTATGAGCTGCAACATCTAGATGGCTCTAAGAGAAAGTACAAATACCCCCATGAGAGCTTGCGTAAAGTGCCGGAAGGGCGCGAAGGTTTGACGGAAATGGCAGAGGCTCTCTGTGAACAAGCATTTGAGGCTGATGAATCCGTGTCGGCGGGTAATGAGGTTGATGGTGATGATACGAGTACGGTGGCGGAGTGCACTGCGATGCAGGCTCATAGAGAAGCAGAGAGATGTGCGGTGGTTGTAGAACCAGCCAGCGCAGAGGACGAAGATGATTGTGATACTCAAGGTACGTTATGTAGTCATCTCGCCGCTGGCCGCAAACCACTGGCCTACCGGATGCTATATGCGTCCCGGTCCCCAGTGAGTGGCGCGGAGCTGCGGTGAGTGCTATACGCGATACAAAGAGAAGCAGAGAGTGGCGCGGTGGTCGTAGAACCAGCCGGCGCAGGGGACGGTGGTGATTGTGATACTCAAGGTACGTTATGTAGTCATCTCGCCGCTGGCCGCAAGCCACTGGCCTGCCGGATGCTATAAGCGTCCCGGTCCCCAGTGCGTGGCGTGGAGCTGCGGTGAGTGCTATACGCGATACAATGAGTTAGGTGTTGAGATCTTGTAAGCGAAATTGTGAATTGCGTCGAGAACTCGAGAGCTATTTTTCTTGTACAAGTAGACCATAATTTGGGTCATAATGGTAATGTTGGATTTTGATTTTTTCAGATGGAGAATCGCCCGAGGACGTGCGTACGTCAGGAAGGCCGTGTCAGCGCGATTAATATTAGACGCTGATTTGACTACAACGAGACACAGTACGCGAGTTTGCCGCACCGGCGGTTGGCGCTAGTGTCGCAGTCACGTGCTAACGGAACGTCGGGGGAAACGGGTCGACGGAGGCCAGTCTGAGTTCGGCTGGCGCGAAGTGAACACGCACTTCTCCGACGGATCGTTTGTCTCGCAGTTGATTTGTTTATTTAAATATTGTGTTACCGTAAATAAACGGGCTAACTTTAGTTTGTGAAAAACCTGTGTTTTTGTTAAACTCTGGTGTCGAAGATAACCTTCAGTAGTCTTATATTCCGACATAAATATTTCATTTCTTGTAGATTACAGGAAAACCTATAAGATTTCAATCACTTGTATGGAACCCTCTTCACGCGAGTTTAACTCGTACTTGGCCTGTTTTTTGATAAGAAAATACGCATAGGTACATTTTTTTTATAAGGATTACTCGTAAAACCTCCGCGCATTGCCTTTCACTTTTCTCGTCTCCTGAGCTCTAGTGAGCTTTACTGCAATTTCTTCTCCAAAAGTTATGTTCATATCAATTGTCACCAAATAATACTCAAGACTAACACTCAATATTAGCCAGAACAGTCAGAGGATTTTGCCTACGCTGGCCAGATGGATTGAAGACTTCTCATTCATTTTTACAAGCTTTGTTTAGCTTTTGTTTCTTAAGTCGCCTTATACGACATCCATGGGAAGACTTCGAGTGGTCATATTCTCTTCTGCCGGGAACCACAAGGCTACTGAGTCGTCAGTCCTCTTATATTTGTTCGTCCATGGTAAAACTTAGGACCGAGTTGGTTGGCTTGCACTTAGAGAGGCCTATTCTCAGCAGCAAGGTTTCCGAAGATAACGATGACGCCAATAAGAAAATATTTCTTTACAATTTTATATACGTTTAAAAAAATATTCTAAAACAATTTTAAGGGTGAATTCAGGCCATTATCCTGATCAAATTTCCCCAAGGAACATATATCGAAATATGAAAACGATTTTTTGAACTCAGATCAGCTGTCACGAATTCACGATTAACTTATAAAGGTGGCCAAAAATTATTTTTCATAATATTGCGATATATGTTCCTTGGGGAAAGTTGTTCAGTATCATGGACTGAATCCACTATTAAAATAGTTAAAGTCCATTTTTTTAGACCCTGTATAAATACATGATCTCAAAATCCTAAATGACACGGTGTAGGATGCCGCGTGGGTGAAAGATAAATTATGTGAAACCTTTATTATATTCTGGCGAATCACGCTACCAGACATATACAAATTGGCAGTTTATTTTTACTTGACTTAGGTATTTACGAGTGTTAAGGATTCGTGACGTCACCCACGGGGCGAGCGGGGAAGTGCGCAGACGCATCCATTATTACGATATCGGCGGTACTTCGATGCGCTTTAAAATCATCACCGCAAGCACAGCGCACAAACTGTCCTATTTTGTATCAACAATTGTATAACGAAAATTGGAATAAAAACTATTTTACAACAGCAAGGAGTTGGCCTTCATTACGTCTCCAACAACGAGTATCACAAAGTACAAAAGCCTTTTTACGAAAGAAGATATTAAACTTTTTCTATCTATTCGTAGGTATGCCAGTATCTAAATTAACGAATTGGTCACATACTTTTTTATCTTAGATAGCACATATAAAATAAATGTTTAAATGTTTGGATGATAGTTTAATTGTCTCACTCATATGTTCAAAAAGGCTTTTTTAGGGTTCCATACCCAAAGGGTGCAAACGGGACCCTATAACTGGGACTCCGCTGTCTGTCTGTCCGTCCGTACGTCTGTTAAAGGGGTCTATCTCTTGAACCGTAATAGCTAGACACTTGAAATTTTCACAGATTATGTATTACTGTGACCGCTATAACAAAAAATACTAAAAATAAAATAATGTTAAAAATTAAAGAGAGTCGTCATACAAGAAACGTGGCACGCAAAACTGTGGATGCCGAACGCCATCTAGCGTTTAAACCTATCCTAGGATTGGTTCTGGTCTACCCTTTGGATTACGGAGGTCAGACGGCAGTCGCTCTGTGTAAAAACCAGTAACCTCGTCAAATCGTTTATATTAGGTAGCAGACCCCGGGCTCTGAAGAGTTACCGCTGAGGATGCAACAGGGAATACGCTCGGATGATGATAATGATGAATACACTGTTAAAAATTATGTAACTTTACTAAAAATTATGTAATTTTACATGCAAAAAATTACATAAACCTGTAAAATTCCCAAAAAATCTGGGAAATTTACGGAAAAATATGTAAAAATGACAAAAATCATGTAAAATTTCATATTTTTATGTAAAATTTCATATTTTTTTTGTAAAATTTTATAATTTTTAACAGTGTAAGTAATATTATTAAGCTGACCTCTTGCGGCGTGTATCGGAATATCTCATGGGTGTCTCTGTACCACTTGACAGAATGCAGTGGGGGGTCCTGTGCTTGCCTGATGTACTGACACCGCAGCTCCGCGTTTCTCCTGGGATCCACCCAGAGGGGGACGTCCAAGAGCGTTATGGTATGGGAGACGCTTCGAGCTGAAACAAGGAACAACAAACTATTAACAATCTTGAGTCATTTAGAGTCCCTTCCATGTCGGGCTGGGAGAAAAGAAAAAACTTAGAATGTACCAGCTGCTTCTCTTCCCTCGTAGATAGTAAAAGCCGATCGAGAGAATTAGGGGAAAATTCTAATCATGTTCACTTTTTTGATCATCATCATCATTTTCATCAATATTTTGATTCCTTTTCCATCTTCTTGCCCACCATAACGCTAAAAGTGGCCTTTGAGTGGCCCGGGGCTATATTATATATGCCTAGAGCCGCAAGCCGGCAAGACCCAACATGTTTTGTCTTCCCTATTAGGAATAAAGGCGTATAGAGACGGGAAGAGAAGCAGCTGGTATATTATGAAGTTTTTCTTTTCGTCAGTCAAACTCCTGAACACAAAGAACAAAGTAACACTTGAAGCCATTACGGATCCAAGTTCAATCAATTTGACAGTTAACCCAACCTTCCCAGTTAAATTCCTAATGTCATTGAATAAATATCCATTAGATATTAATAGAGTGTAGACAGATCAAATTGCAGCTATGACAGCATCAAACGAGCAATTAGACGCGGTTCAAACTTTAATAAGTTGTTAACAGATACCTAACTTGAACCGAGACCTTCCGAGAATGATGAAATTCAATTTATAACTTTACGAGAATTAATTGTCGGTGATTTTGGAAATTTTCTACGACTTTCGATCATGGGTTTGGGAATTGAGGGTAGTTTTGAAGTGGAGGATCAGGGATTAAAATGAAAACGAGCAATTTTTATGATAAGTTATAGCGAATCATTTGTTTTACAATATGCATTTCAACAAAAAAACCATTTCCGTTTTTTAACCATTTCTGTGATATGTGATGACGAATCATTAACCGACTTCAAAAAAGGAGGAGGTTATCAGTTTGTCGGAACCCCTTTTTATGCATGTTTTCCGGTTACTCGAAGACGCCTGGACCGATTTGGAAAATTCTTTTTTGTTTGAAAGGATATACTTTTCAGGTGAACCCATAGAAATTTATTAAAATCGGTTGTTTGGTTTGTTTTTAAAACTAAAATAAGTAGAAAAAATATGTAGTCTATGTCAACAATTGTTTAAATATTTAGTTTTTCTGTTACTGAAGTCAATTTTTTGTTTTGAAAAAATATCAATATGTTATTTATTTTTTATGTTGTGTTCTCCGTAAGAACGTCAGTAATCATCCAAGAGAGAATCTTCCCTTATAATACTCATACATACATATATCACGCCTGTCTCCCACAGGAGTAAGTGGATACTATCATATGAAACTCCACTTGCTACGATCCTAATAGACCTCTTTCGCTTCATCTATACTCATTTCTCTCTTCGTACATGCCTTCTGGCTACGGGGCTTATGTCATATGTTTTCTATAATCTAATAATCTGTATTACTATGTTTTGGTGCAATAAAGATTTTAACTAACTAACTTATAATCTCTACTTATTCCATCTCATTACTAGTTCCAGTATATTTTGTTAGCTGTTATCACAGGATGTTATATTACTAACATGAAATAGTGTTAGAAGTTAGATCATGACATCTAAAACTTACCTCATGTTGTACCACAGAATAAATAATACTAACTTACAGAAGTTTCACTCAGCAAAGAAATTTAAAGAAATATCTACTCAATGTGGCTAGCGATATGGTTTAATTTAGCTCACGTCAGAACTCAGCCCCTTTTTGCATAGATACCTATACATCCATTGCGAGCCAATTTCATTCTTATTACTCTGGACAAACGATTTGTATAACTGAATTTACCACCCGTAGGGGCCGCCTGCGCGCATAGTAAAAATTTAATGTTGTAGCTAGATGGAGCTATTTCCGAATCCAAAAGCCTTTAAAATCCTGTATTATTTCTAGATGTCGCTACTATCTCGTCCACTAGCTATACAAAGGATGCTGGGTACTTAGGCTGACGGTATCCACGAACAATTAGAGATAGCGCTTGTTTGTTCGTAGAAAATGAACGCTTATACCGCCATCTTTTCTTTTCATCTTAAACTATCAAATGGAGAGCTCGTCAAAATTAATATATAGGTATTATCATTAGTTTTTTTCTTTAGAACACTCTCCAAGTTTATGGCATTATCAATTTAGGCATTGACAGTCAATTATTCTGTGTCACGATCAAGTCAATGAACCGGATAAATCCGGTTACCCATAAACACAGCAGCTCAGTCATGAACAAAGCTGACGACCTTTGTATGTGTTCAATCAGCAGGGATTAAAGCCAACCGTCGGGAATGAGAGATAACCGAGCACCTTAACACTGCCTTGAATTCATGTGACCTTGGTACCTATTGCGGGAAGAAATATCTAGCATCCATAAATTTTAACCTCTGACCGCAAGGAATGAGATAACGTAAAGACGCTACTTCAAGTTTATGTGAGCCTAGTACATATCTGGCATGAAGCAAGCTGTCATTCGTAGCCAACGGAGAAACTGCACACTGTTTCTATAATAAGAAGCACTTATTTTGCAAACAAAACCTGTTTCTATTGGTAACCTATATGTAATCTTGGCATTTGCATACATTATGATCATCAGCTAACAACCTTTTTAGGGTTCCGTACCCAAAGGGTGCAAACGGGACCCTATTACTAAGACTCCGCTGTCTGTCCGTCTGTCTATCTGCCACAGGTCTCTATTTCTTGAACCGTAATAGCTAGACACTTGAAATTTTCACCAATTATGTATTACTGTGGCCGCTATAACAACAAATACTAAAAATAAAAAAAGTTAAAAATTAAAGGAGGTCGTCATACAAGAAACATGTTTTTTTCAGCGTTTTTTAACTCTATCTTCATAATGGCATTAACTAGATAGAATGGCATTAACTAGATAGGTACTTAAAATTTTCACCGATTATGTATTACAATAACCGCTATATTTACAAATACTAAAAATTAGATAAATTTAAAAATTAAAGGGGGTCGTCGTACAAGAAACGTGTTTCTTCAGCGTTTTAAAACATTGTACGGTGGTACGGAACCCTTCATGTACGAGTCCAACTCGCACTTGCCCGTTTATTTTGTGTTTATCTAGTAGGGATTAAAACTAACCATCGAGAATGAGAGATAACGGATTTGTTTATTTGTTTATTTATCACAGTAAAATAAATAAACAAATAAACGGAGAACCTTCACGGCCTCGAGTTTATGTGACCCTAAGTATCTATACATGAAACGTATGAAAAAATTAACGGTCATTACCATTACATCTACCACAAAAAGCTTTTTTTATGCGATAATTATCGCTCACCATACATTCGTATCGCAAACTATGGTCCGTGATGAAAGCATAATACCGGTAATTAGGTTTAAAATGAGGTAACTCAAGAAAAATTAAAATCGAGGTACAAGTACATGTATTGTAACTATGAAATCTCTAGGAACTATTAATTATTAATAGTATTTTTTCAATGTTATTAAGATATAAAATGCCTTATTCTACTAAATTCCATGGGTAATTACAGTAATATAATTAATATAATAGAATAGAATAAATAATCCTCGACATTGTAAAAAAGTGAGTTACATCACTTTGTCAAGACGTTCCCTGTGACGTAAAACTTACGCCGTCTGGATAGAAGTGCTGCACCTGCTGCATGCTTGGTAGTATTGTTAGGTATATTGGTGATTTTTTTCTATTGAATCAAATTAGCATTATGTTTTGAGAACAGTTCCTACTTCGGTAGCATATGTGCTGAAGAATATCATATATATATATATTTTTTTTCAATTATTATAGTTTTACGCAAAATAAAACTCTCGTTTAGGTCATGTAAGCCCCTTAAAGATTCCTACTGTTGATAGAAAATATGTATTCTACAAAGTGGAAGGGACATACCCGTAATAAATCGAACTATGGTTTATACTAGATTATTATTGCTTAATGTATCTGTGTATTATTATTTTTTAATTTTATCTTATATTTATATAATGCATGTGTGATAAATGTAATAGATGTAAGTCGTTTTTATCACAATAAACAATTAAACAATTAAACAAATTATAGTATAATGAAATTAAAATGACAGCCAAAAAACAAAAAAAAAATTGGCATTTCCATACAAAAGTGTGAAGTCGTCCGGGCGATTTGTATGAGAATTTCTAATTTTTTTTTGGTTTTTCGGCTGTTATACATTTAATTTCATAATACTTTAGTGATCTAGTATAGCCCGTGGTTCGATTTATTACGGTATGTTCCTTCTACGTTGTATACCTATGCTTTGCGTGCGTGTTTTAACGCATGTGGTACACCTTTGGTATTTGGTCCAATTTCCTCGGTGCCTAAGTCAATTTCTGTTACCGATTCAATAATTGCCACTTTTCCACTTTTCTTAAGGCGACGTGGGTTCACAATTTTCAATACAGTGCGTGTTTTTGAAAAATCACTGTTATTAAACTACTACAGTTTATTCCACAAAAAAATTACATAAAAATCTTAAGGATTTTCTACACACACCCACAATAGCCAAAACACGATTGAGCATTTTGGCTCTATAGAAAAAAATCACAAACATACCTCTAATTTGCCTAAATTTTCCTTTATAATACATATTACTTTTTTATATGAAAATTATACCAAAAAATGTATTATCTAAATATCTATCCGTTTTGGCTACAAAAAAAATAATAAATAAAACACTGCGAAATATCGTCGAGCACGGCTCCGGGCCTTTCTTCTCTTTCGACGAATATTTCACTGTTTTATTTTTTATTTTTTATTTGTATTATATTTATAATTTTTATATGTAAATTTTTTGAGGAATAAGCTGTAGTAGTTTAATTACAGTGATTTTTCAAAAACACGCACAGTATTGCAAATTGTGAACCCACGTCGCCTTAAGGACAAATAAATAAGGTGTCGTTAATAAATATATGAACTGTGACAAGACTTTATGGACTCTCAGCACTGTGTGAAGTAGACATATCAGCTCTTAGCTGCTCGTCTATAATAAATAAAATAATTTTTTTTGAGCAAGTTTAATCCATGATACTGAACTACTTTCTACAAAAAAAGTTATTAAAAATCGATAACAAAATTTCATCCTCCCGTACAA
This sequence comes from Acrobasis repandana, assembly GCA_963576875.1. Taxonomy (NCBI): domain Eukaryota; kingdom Metazoa; phylum Arthropoda; class Insecta; order Lepidoptera; family Pyralidae; genus Acrobasis; species Acrobasis repandana. The sequence continues at coordinate 21,474,779 of OY756222.1, forward strand.
AATCCGTTGGTCTGAGCGCTGATTTGTATGGGAGGAAGAAAAATTTTTATCAATTTTTCTAAAACTTTTTTATAGAAAGTAATCAGTATCATGGACTGAACTTGCTCCAAAAAATTGGACAGTGTTTAAATAGTCAGCCTGTAAACTAAAAGACTTCCTTTTATAATTAGTATGGATTTAATCTTCAACAATCGTATCAATTAGGTACTTATTCAAAATATTTCCTAAACAAGCTGTTTATAGCATGAACTGTACATGCCGTGAAATTAAGCCTTTCTGAAACAACATGTATATTAAACTCTACATAACAAATCTAATTACGTAAAAGAGCGATACGAGTAGCTACTAATACAGGCATTACATGCAAGAAAACAACTACCCGATACGTAATTGTACATTGAACAAAACATTTCCAACCCGCCTTTCTTTGAAACTAACTATCAATATTTATACCACATTACACAGCTAGGACGTAAAATATAGTAGTAACAGGAAAAGAGCTAATGTATTGTAGTACCCTTATTGCCAACGGGCCCTATAATTTTTTTACCGATTATGTATTATTTTTTACTGTGCTCGCTAAAACAACAAATACTAAAAAGAAGATAAAGTTAAAAATGAAAAGGGGACTTCATACAAGAATCGTGTTCTTTTCAACGTTTTAAAATATTGAACAGAGGTACGGAACCCTTCATGTACAAGTCCGATGCACTTGGCCAGTTTATTATTTAACTACGAAATGTGAGCGAGTTCTTAGTTACTTTTAATCTGATCTGCAACTCCTAGGCTACACGATTTAAACAGAGAATCAAAATTCGTCATATTTTTGATTCCTTGTTTCATTATTTAACTTTATACACAAATACAAGTGTAATGGCGGACTTAAAGCCTAAGGCCTTATCTACCAGTCAACTAACCGGGTGATGTTGAGAAAGACATGGATAGTGCAAAATCTTAAAAATAAATGTGGTGAAAAATGAACCAAGTATACTTACTTGTTCCACCTTTACAAATAAATGTTGCATAATGGAGTTTACTCTAGACTCTGAATACCCCAAAAGTGATAGAGACGTGATTAGGTCCATAGTCTCTTCCTATGTCTGTGGGAAACAGGGGTGATAATATTATGTATAAATGTATGTAAAAAGCTCTGGTTAAACAATATGCAATAAGCAATAACTGAACTGAAACGTTTTTAATTGCCTTGAATGTATGTTTTTTAGAACGTGTACACAAAACGCCTCTGCGGCACCATGCGTTTGAATTTATTTATAATTTGTTACGGCCGTGGCGACATCGTGTGTACCTAAGTGTCAGGACAGATAGTGACAAAATTGAGTTTTATTTTCAGTCTATGATGTCACTCGCGAGTTTTACTCGTATGTCGCCACAACTGTTCCTATCTTTATTTTGTATCGAGACCTTCTAGCCTCGTTCCGAGCTATTCTGATGCAAATTCGGAAGCTTTAATGTTTTTTCATGTGTTTCTTTATGACCCCACCTGTATTAAAAATTTATAGAAAGGCCAAGGTAACACTGAATTCTTGGGCATAACATTCTTTTATTTAGTAAATAGGGACTGTTTAGAGATCCGCTAAATTTCTTATACGACTCTATTTTACTTCCTATCAAGTGGGTGTCCTACGATGCATGCTGATGTAGTCTCAATTCGAAAATCTTCCTGCTCGAAAAGCTGGGCTCGTCATTGAGATAATTTTCCTAATCCTAAATTGTACTGAAAAAATTCTAAATTGGATACCAACTTTACTTATTACTTAGGCAGTTAAATTATAAATTAGTGTCTATTCTCAAGACCCGTCACTCCTCATTACAGTAAAATATTGTCCATTGACAATTAAATGAGTAATTCTCATCCAGTGTCAGTAGCTCACTCATGAAAAGGTGGAGGAAAATCTGCGTAGATGACGAAGAATCTCTAAAAAGATCACTTGGATTGAATTAAGGAATCGCTTCAATAATGACCTGGAGTGTTTTGGGGAATCCGAGGAGAAAATTGGAGTCGAAACGGTGGAACTGGAGCGTTTGTAAACTGAACGAGAAAATTACAAAATAGCTGGAGTAAATTTCTAAACATACCTTAGTGATGAAGAGTGTTCTCTAATGCCTATATTTGTATTGTCTTTGTTTTAAAGTAAGTATATACAGTATGAATTTGAAATCGTTGAGATTTAAATATCCACTATACCCATGACACAGAATACAGTAAGAGTAAACAGAAGGGACTCTTCTAAGGTACGCGCAATATACGTCCCCGTTCCCTGCACCCGCACCTCTCCCCCGGTTCTTGACGGTCAACGTGAGAAATCGAGGCGAAAACGGGGGAGAGGTGCGGGGACGGGGAACGGGGACGCCTGGGTGACGCATATTGCGCGTACCTTAGGAGTTTCCGGCCTGTGCCCATGATACAAAGTAATTTAACAAAAGTTGTCATTTTCATATTAAAAAAACCTCTTGACATGCGTAAGACTCCTTGATAGACATCATTACTGCAATTAGGTATAAATAAAAAACTAATTGTCTTAAAATCACGAAAAGTAAATAAATAATAATAGTATCAATTTCATCGCATCGTCGTACTTTACATAGTTAGTTAGTACCTAACATTCATTCCTACTTGAAACGAAAGGTTGAATTACCTACTATACTCAATCGGACACCGTCCTTCCCCACTCGACTTTAAACCTTATCCAGGCATATTAAAGTCTGCTTTTGTATGCCGCTGGTGAGTGTACCTACCACCGCCGGGGAGGTATTCCACTTAGGGCACCCGTCTGAATAGCACCTGGGCGAATATCACCTGGCCTATTCCACGAAGAGCATCTAATATTCGCAGGTGCTCTTTGTTACCATAAATTTATTTTTACATTTTTGTCCACGAAGCACCTATGATTTAGCAGCAAGTGCTGGGATTTATATCTTTTACTATATATTACGAATAAAATATATCGATACAAAATCACCTAGAATTCAGATCAGAACAGAGATCATAAAATACTCGTATTAATTATGATACATTAAAAATAAGAATATGTTAGGTATTATTGGGTAAGGTTGATTTTGCAATAAATGTGATATGTGGAGACACATAGTTTCAAGATCGGCCAAAAATTTGAAAGGCACACTAACTTCTATCCTGCACAAGATTTTGCAATAAAATCTAAAAGGGGGAGTGGAGGGGGAAAAGGGGAAAGTTCGCTGTAGCGTTATAGCTATGGATGGATTTCACTGAAATGGCATTGCTAAGCCAGGGGAAAGGGGAACGTGTCGGTGATTATATAAATATAAATAAATATATAAGGACAAATCACACTGATTAAGAGTCTCCTTACCCTAGGCAAAATCCGAGTTTCCCATACAAACGTAGTCTACGTTTAATTTTGAAACGACATGTCAGATTTCGTTAAAAAATTGTTACTTTAAAGATATTGCATATATCTAGGGTTATAATTGGTTTTCAAAGTCAAAATATGAACTCGAAAAAGAATATAGTGTATTATATCATTTTTGACCATCAGTATGGAAAAGTTTTACACCCTTATATTTTCTTTCAAGTTCATATTTTGACTGTGAAAACCAATTATAACCCTAGATATATGCAATTTCTTTAAAGTTACAAATTTTTAAAGAAATCTGACATGTCATTTCAAAATAAAACGTAGACTACGTTTGTATGGGTAAGTCTTGGGTAAGGGGATTCTTAAGCTAGCCCCAAAGTAAGTTTTAAACTTGTGTTATGGGATACTAACTCAATGATACTATATTTTATGTTAAATACATATATAAATATACATCCAAGATCCAGGACAATTTGAAAAAGGCACTTGCCCTGGCTGGGAATCGAACCCAGAACCTCCGGATTAGCGGTCTAGCGTGTTAACCATTACGCCACGGAGGTCGTCAAAATTTTTGCATGCATGGTTGCATGGTTATAAGAGATTGCGAGGTCTGCTTAAAAAAATTTACGCGAATCGGTTGAGAAATGCGACCTGGAGGCGAAAACAGCCAGAAATCTGGACACATGAAATAATTTGTGACGTTCCACGGGTAAAGGTATCTTATGGACGATGGCACTTAGGACGTTTAGAAAAACAATTCGTACAATTAACTTAGCTTGAATAAACACAGTGTCGTAAGTGCCACCATCCATCTTTATTATATTGTAGGTATTTCTTTATTTCCTCACTTATCTTGTTCGGATTATCTTTTTTGTGTACATATTGATATATGTATGTATTTGTTTATGTATATTTATTAATTACATTTTTTCTTCTTTCTTGCTTACGAGTATAACTTCGCGCCTGACCTGTTTTTGTTAAACATCTCCAAGTACCTCGGTTGCCTGCAAGAGACTGCATTTTCGATAAGGCCGCCTTTTGACATCTGTTTTCTATAATCTAATAATCTGTATTACTATGTTTTGGTGCAATAAATATTTTACTGTTGACTTGACCAACTACATTTCCCGTGGAACGTCACTTTTATGCCGAAACAGAAACGGAGACGCTTCGCTCGCTTCACTCGGTCAATAAATACTTAATAGATTGACTTCAAAAAGGAGGTTATCAATTCGACTTTATTTTTTCTTTTTTTTTATGTATGAATGTTACGCGATATCTTCGCCAATCGTGAACCGATTTTGATGATTTTTTTTAAAGCCTTTACTGCCAAGTTGGTCGTGTTTTAATTTGGTAAAGATATGATGAAGAACTTTGGGGATATGAAAGAAACTCCTAAAAAAAAGCAGTCGGTTGTTTTTTTTTTTGTTAAAAATTTAATTATACCTACTATCGTTCATGCAAAAGTCTTACCTAGTTGTTTTTGTTTTGTAGTATTGATAAAATATTTTCCTTAAACATGTTAAATGTCGCAAGCAGACTAAGCCCGAAGCAAAGAGCAAACGACGTTAGTAGGGATCAAAATAAATAGGAAAGGGTCCGAACCGTTTTACCTTGTGCGCTGTATGTACCTTCCTGGAAGGATTCTTTACACTCTTCGTACTGTGATATAAAAGCAGCACGTAACGCTCACGCTACGCACGGCGAAGCGTGCCCGGCGGGCCCCGTCACACGTCCTCGCGGTTTCAACGGCCTCGTTCGTTAAGCGTAGGTATCTGCTTTTTTTAAGACGCTTCTCGTCTGAAAGCGCTTCTTCTACAAGCCAAAGAGCCTCGCTGAACTATGACTCCTATTTGCACCTTCGACCTTCGTCGCCTGAAATAACTAAAGTAGGTCTTGGGAACGAAAGAAAAGGGGCCTCGCTGATGCTACTTTGCCCAAGTCTATATTAGTCGACTCCACGCTACGCCTCTGATGATTAAATATGTGACCTTAAGTTTTGAACGGTTTTATAGGATAGCTTTTCTCCATCTTTTTATGTGGATGTCGTAAAAAGCGACTAAAATAATTAGCAACTGTATTCCCAAGGAGGGTTAACAGGCAACGGTCGGTTGTAAAACGCTTCGCACAAATTCATTCCCAAAAAGGGGCTGACAACAGGCAGGCAACAGTCGTAAAACTATAGCTAAATTATTTAAACTCTTTTGGCTATTTATTCTTCATTTTGCTGGGACTTTGGCATCATTGACATGCATATTATATTTGGAGAAAAAAAAGCGGGAAAGCGCACCCCGGGCTCCAAAGCAGCGTAGCTGTGAATGCAACCGGGAACGCGTTAGATGAAGAAAATATATTTTATTTGATAAATACCGTGTTGTTTACGTACTTACCTTACAACTCGTATCAACTCGCCTCGCAGTTTGGTCGGTGGCAGCTCACGCTTGGTGTTTATGAGTTTTGTGATGCCTACCTACATTCACCGATTTTTTTATAAAGTGTATTAATTATGTATAGACTCACCTAAGTGAATACCTATGTAATTCTTGTGAGCAAATAAATAAATTCTTTAAACCCAAATATAATTTTCAAATAATAAAAATAGCCATTACCATATTTTTTACGGTTACCCTATTGTTATATGTTAAGGAACATATTTTTTTCATAAAATATAATTTTCATCCGGTAAGCAGATGGTGTACTGTACTTGTGTACATGGTGACCCTCTCGGTCTGTGTGTGTCGTAGCTAAACCTAGAGAAAACGAATTACTGGAGCCACGCTCTAGACTAGACACTGAATAGTTCATTAGAACTTCAAATCAAAGATCGGAGTAAGTTCAAAGTCAAAGTCAAAATCATTTATTTATCCTTGGTAGTTTGTATCACTTGATAGTAGGCTGTTGAACAACATTTTAAAATAAATCATATTTGTAGTCATCCTATCAGATAAGGGCGTATAAAAACATATTTCTCTCACTTGTTATATAAATAATACATGATCTTTGCAAAATATAGAAATAAAATTAATTATTTTTTATTTATGACGGAAACACCTAGGGAATGGTGTCTTCTTCGATGACGTCACACGAAAGTTGGTGATTTTTCCACAGTTAACCAGCCGCCCCATTGTGAATCTTTAATTTAATTTGAAATTTTGTGAGGTTGGCAAGGAGGAAGGGTACAAATATTCGATTTAGCCGGCCTCGGCTTCCCCCCCCCCCCCTCCCCTAGATCTGGGGCTGTACCCTACCTCAAGGCCAGGCGTTGGTATCTCTTTTGTATTTGTAAATTTTTATTTTATTTGTAAGTGTATTGAAATAAAGAATGAATTGAAAAATTAAAATCTAACAATTTGCATGACGACTAATTTGATCGCTCTATGTAAAGAGTCCTTTTAGCTCGATCGGTAACGTCGTGTTCCGAAGAACGTTTCCTTAAACCAGTTAGGGTGCATTAAGTGGTGAAGTGCGTTGGATTATACGAGAAATTGGTGTGTGTTTCTATACATACGAGTACATATTCAGACTTTTGATTTATTTGTAGAAAAATGTCTGTTTTAAGATCGGAATAATTTGTTGGGTTTATATAATGATATAGATATAATAAATTTATATATACGGACAAATCTGAACGATACTATATTTTATAGCATATACATACCTACTAAAATAGATAAACATCTAAGACCCAGGTCAATCTGAAAAAAACATTTTCCATCTTGACCTGACCGAAGATCACACCCGGTAACTTTGGGTATGAGACGTAGTATATTATTACTCTGTGGATATGAGTGTGACAGCTAAGCCATTAAGGGAAGAGCCATTCGACGTAATTACCGATACACTATCGCAATATGAACGGATGGAAAGACACAATAACTATGAACTTGAAAGAGTATACCCGGCAAAGAACTTGAACACCGATTGATGTGCCCTTCTCGCTCTCTCGCATTGGCGGGAGAATACACAAGAGCGAGATGGGTATACCGATCGGTGTTCAAGTTGTTTGCCGGATAGTGCATCATATCATAACTGACCATCAGTATGAAAAACTTCTATGCCCTTATAATTTTCTTTCAAGTGCATATTTTGAGTGTCGAAAACATGACATGTGATTTCATAGTTTAAAAGCTAGACTAGTTTTTATGGAAAAGTCAAGGGTTAGGGAATAGGGACTACTAAATTGCTTCCTACAGCAGAAGAGATGGACTGGGCCGATTGTAACCCGTTAACCACACGGATCGATCCCATAAGACGTGACGTCGTAAAAATAAGAAAAACAATCATCCAACAGAAATAATAACAGCTAAGTTACAATTGGGCATTGGTTTGTTTGGACAATATTAAGGCGCGCAAACTTCACAAATTGCTTGGACCCGGAAGGCTGTGTTTGTTTGGACTCGCAGATCGGAGGCAGCGGTTTAAAGGGATGGAAGCTTGTTAGGTTTTTCATGTGGATTACAAGCGCTTTTTTACGCTGGTAGATTTTTTTCTCTTGGATCACTTACGAAACCATTGCTGAATCACACACATTTATGTATATTTTTGTATGTGTGTAAATAAATGAGTTTATCTATCTATCTAAAACAAAGTTTGAAAACCAGTTTAAGTTAATCATAAAAGAAAATCACTCTGTTTTCTAAAATGGTTTTAAAATTTTGGTTTTAGTTTAGAAAATGAACGCGGTACTACTGAGAAACTACATTCTTTCGATCTAGTAACTCCATATAGCTACAATATTTAAATAAACAAGCAATTATTTAAAAAAAAAACCGTCTGTCTGAGCGAGTGAGACTACAACATGAGCAATATTGTATCATACATATAATTATATGTTATTTGCTTAGCATTTCCCATCCAAAACATTGAAACGTATTAGTTAGTTATACTTACATAAATATTTGTAATAACTTTATAAAATCCTTTCTTTTGATACCAAAGTCGATAAGTTCTGAATAAAAAAAATATTTAAAGACACGACTACTCGTATTTGGCGCAAAAAAAATTTTTTTTTTTTGCTGCACCTCTCAAGCTTAAATCTATGAAGCTGCAGAGCCGTGCTGCAGAGCTTACATATATACAATCAAAAAACATAACCCTTCTTCTGGTAAGCAGAAGCAGTGGGGTAAAATCAAATTACGCTCCATAGTATGAAGATTGTCAGTCCTGTAAAATTGTTCGACCATGATTTAAACTAAAAGTAATATTTAGTTTGAACGATGTTACTTCACTTTTCGTAATTCTCCACTCCAGTATTCAAACGCTCTAGATCCTCCAATTTTCTTATCGGATCCTCAAAACACTCCAAGCGATTCCTTAATTCCATCCAAGTGATCTATTTACAGATTCTTCGTAATTTACGTAAATTATCCTCAGCTTTTTCATTAGTAAGCTGCTTAGCTTAAACTTGATGAGAATTATTCATTAACTGTCGATGGACAATATACAGTAATGAGGAGTGACGGGTCTTGGGATACTTAATTTATCATTTAATTTGGCCTAAGGAGTAAGGGAGCTGCCTATTAATAGTAATTAAAAGTTTATTTGGTACAGTCGACCCTGCGACTTACGTGTTCTTAAATAAACGGGCAAGTGCGAGCCGGAGTCGTACATGAAGGGTTCCGTACCTTCGTACAATGTTTTAAAAAGCTGAAGAAACACGTTTCTTGTATAGCGATCCCCTTTAATTTTTAACTTTATCTTATTTTTAGTATTTGTTGACATTACAGCAAACATAGTAATACATAATCGGTGAAAATTTTAAGCATCTAGTTAATGCCATTATAAAGATCTAGTTCAAAACGCTGAAAAAAAGGTGTTTTGTATGACGACCCCCTTGAATTTTTTACTTTTTTATTTTGTGTATTTGTTGTTATAGCGGCCACAGTAAAACATAATTGGTGAAAATTTTAAGTGTCTAGCTATTATGGTTCAAGAGATAGAGCCATGTGACAGACGGACAGACAGACAGACAGACAGCGGAGTCTCAGTAATAGGGTCCCGTTTGCACCCTTTGGGTACGGAACCCTAAAAATGTCTCATAATTTTAGTCGCATGTAGCGGTGGGGGTTTCCTATGCCATTCAGAAATATTATTTAAGGAATTATGTTTCCCAGATGACGTTCATTCAACCGATAGCACAGAATACAGTAAGAGTATACAGAACGGAATCTGCGTCCCCGTTCCCCGCCCCCGCACCTTTCCCCCAATTTGCGCCATGCAGTGTGTGTTCGCCCGCTCTCGCCCGTCGTCAAGGCGAAAACGGGGGAAAGGTGCGGGGACGGTGAACGGGGATGCATATTTCGCGGGAACTTAGAAGATTCCGTTCTACTCGTATATACTCTTACTGTGTTCTGTGCCGATAATTTAATTCAGAAAAAAAAAAAAAATTATAAACTTGATTGTTCGTTTTAGGGTTGGGATACATCTGTCAGCACGGAACAGCATTTTCCTATGCTGCTATCCTTTTCTGTCGTTCAGAAGCGTCATTTGCTAGAGCATAGCAAAAGTGCTGTTCCGTACTGACAGATGTGTCCCAACCCTTATAGGAATCTACGCCAATCAGAAACATGTAATGGGGCCATGGATGTGCGACTCTGATGCATGAGTTCAATTCTCTCTAGGTCGACTTAGATCTTTAAGGTCGGTACTCTGTATGTATTTTCATCTACCAACACTTGCTTCCTTCCAGTGAAGAAAAACATCGTGAGGAAACCTACCTGCAAACTGAGGCTTGACGTCGTCAGGGATGATATTCGTGCCAATGGTCTTACAATGAAGGATGCTCAAGACTGTGCGAAGTAGAGAAGGAAAAGCCGGAAAGTGGACCCCGGGATTCATAGCATTCATCCGTGTCGGTAGGTTACATAATATTTGTAAACATTTTTTCTGCATACCTAAAAGATCATTGGCATCAACGCTGTTGCCAACGCTGTTGTTTGACTCTTATGTATTCTGTCTTGTGTATTCTGTGCCCCAGATCATCACTCCGTATTTCAACCACATGTATGCATATGCATCATACATGCATAGTATGCAGTCAATGCGGTTTCATTTTTATGTGAGGCCTTAGTACTTATCAAGATAAACTCTGTGGGGTTGCATCGCTTTATTACAGGGTTCCTATAGCCACCTTCCGGCGCTATCATCAGATCAGCTTCTTGTTATAATAATATTGCATTGTCATCTGATTTACATTGAAAGCATAAAAAATTACATCTCAATCGAAAACCAAGAAGTAGCTCAAATTTAACTTGCAAGATTTGACCCAAACAAATAAACACCAAACAGCAAGCTTGTAAGTAATAATAAATACAAGTAAAAATAAACTGACGAACTTCTAATCTCCCTACTTGATTTTTTCTTTCAAGTATCTATCGAGTCTTGTAAAATATACACCATGCTCCGCAACCCCACTTTTACTTATCAGAACCGAAGCACTAAATCTAATAGAGCGAGTAAAAAACGTCCTAACTGTCAGATGTAGTGCGGGGCGGGTGCGTATTTACAAAGTCTCATATGCATAAAATTATATGTATTATAGTAAAATATTAAATAAGAAAACTTGATGATTTTTATTTCTTATAAATACGGGGGAAAATTTGTAGTTTTTTGTTATATTTAACTTCGATTTTGTCAGAGTCGAAGTAGGTAGGTACGCGTAATTAAATATAATAAAGTAAGTAAGAAACGTCGCAACTTTTAGATGTAGTTAAAAAAAAATGTTTATTGGGTAACTAAAAAATGTTCAATATTTTGTAGCCGGAGTCTCCTTTTAAGCAAAAAATATGCTTGTGCCAGGAGTATAGTATTGTAGTATTTATCAACAATGTCTAAACTTGTCTGTTACGCGTAATTTACGCTAGTATATATAAAATTACTCTGTGGCGTAATATTCCATCATTGGTAATATCAGTGCCAAACAGTAAATCTAATAGAACGAGTGAAATAAAATCGGTAGGTACCTCATTAATTAATTAATGTAGTAAACTAGCTTCATTCTACTCTTAAAGCAATTAAATGTTATAAATGTTATAAATGTTAAATAATATCAAACAAAACATCCTAAGTACGCTTCTTCACTTATAAATATAACGACTGCATTGGTTATTTTTATGTCTAATCATATACCTCATAATTTCTTTGTCTTTCGTATGTGTAAGTGGCCAACGCTGGTCTCAGATTTTTTAAGCTGTCTAAAAGTTTCTGTCATAACAATGGAGGCCACAAACACAGTTAATAACTCTGCGAGTAGTCTGTTGTGGTCTTCGATCCCAAGATTCTATCGCAGGGTTGAGGACTACATAACCTATTTATTATAACTTCTCACATACCATCAGTAATGATCACTATATACTCACATACATAACACCCTCACACACACACACACACACATATACACATCCTCTTACACACCCACACATTTTCACAAACACACAACACAACATACACACATACCAATAGATCTGAAACTCTATAATATTTTTTTTTTAAATTCTATTTGTAAACTAGGACTATGTTAATACTAAGTGTTTGGAAGAGCGGGTCCCCCTGCCACAGGCTTTTTCTAAAGCTTACTAGGTGGGTCCCAGAAATTTGTAATATTTAACTACTAGTTGGGAAATAAAGATTTTTGATTTTTTTTTTATAACTTGACGACTTTACCGCGATGACAGCTGGGACCAACGGCTTTACATGCCTTCGAAAGCACGGAGAGGCTCGAGAAAATTTTATACCACTTTTCACCAAGTGCGGTGTTGCTTAACTTTCGAAAGCGTTAAGCTACGAGTAGCAATGCGTTTTCCCACAAAGCCACTGAGCTCCTCAATCAAATAAATATTAACAAAAAAAAACAAAGCAATACATAAAAAAAATTATCAATTATTCTAACATTTATCACAAAAAAAGCATTCGGATTATGTTGAAATACACATTTAGCTGAATATGGAATAGTTTTGTAAATACGCAACCTGGATACCGCCCGGGCAACGGATCCGACAAATTGATGTGTATCCGGATTTATGGTTTCATCTTGCGGAGGGTCAGATGGAAGGTCGTTTGGATGGTGCATGTGATAATACAAGGCACTATTTGTTTCGCCGGTTGTATGACTTTTCGCACAAAGAAGGTGTGTATTATTATTTATATTTTGCTAGTGACAGTGTGACGACCACTTGTTAACCGACTTCAAAAAAGGAGGAGGTTATCCAATTCGACCCGTATGTTTTTTTAAATATATTTATGTTACGCGATATCTTCCCCATTCTGAACCGATTTTTATGATTATTTTTTTTATTTTATAAACTTTACTACTCATTCCTCAAAGAAAATGAAGTGGGTTGTTTTTTTGTAGAAATAAACATAGAAAATAATTATAAATAAGACATTTGTACCCATTAAATGTTTTGGTGCAAAAAGTGTTTTTAACTTTCACATATGTAGTGTTATTACATAAGTCCATTTAATTATTTTTTTGAAAACCATTATAAGTATTTTAGTAGTAGTCGCGGAGTGCGGTTTATACATACTGACGCGGTGACGCGTTTTTAGTAGGGAGTAGGCGTGTTTTCTATACAAACTGAGCTACTTGCATACAATGTCAAAAATCTGCCGCGCCGCGCTCTGCGACGATGCAGTGGGATCACCGCAGGTCTTTTTGCTTTTATATAAGGGTTGCTACACACTTATTCTGCCCGGAATTAAGCGGCATAGCCTGGCGGTAATCGAATCAAATATTATGTAGATTAATGTTTGGGGGAAATGCCGATATAATAGCTTCGAGTCGGCTTTGTATTTCGACAAGGAAACCCAATGTTTATTTAGATGATTCGCAGAAAAAAAACAGTTGCTTATAAAATAATTCAAAGAGCTAACTATCAAACCATAATTTTTCAAAGAGAATAAATTGGAAATGAAATTTAAAATTATCACCCAAGTTCCGAATGCCTTAATCCGAAGACGTTCAAGTAATTCCGAAAATTCTAGCAAATCGATGGACCCAGTGGCGCCTATCTGATTTATAGATCGTTCTTTACAGGGCTGCAAAGGGTAAGCTCCGAAGAAGGTTCATGAATCTTCGCAATGACAAAGGAAGTGCTTTTCAACTGATTTGAAATCGGTAAAGGAAATTGTGCATTCCAGTCTAGAATGTTAGCTTAACAGCTAGTTTTTAAAAGCATTTTTTACAAGCTTTAATTACAAGCTTTTTACAAGGTTTTATTACAAGCTTTTAATTCAAGCTTTTTACAAGCTTTTATTACAAGCTTTTTACAAGCTTTTATTACAAGCTTTTTACATGCTTTTATTACAAAAGTTTTACTAGCTTTTATTACAAGCTTTTACAAGCTTGTCTAACAAGCTTTTTACAAGCATTTATTTACTTGCCCTATTTGTTGTTCTTTTGGTTAAATCTTGCAAGTTAAATTTGAGCCACTTTCCCGGTTTCTGATTGAGATGAAATTTTGCATGCTAATGTAAATCAGATGACAATGCAATATTATTATAACAAGAAGCTGATCTGATGATAGCGCCGGAAGGTGGCTATAGGAACCCTGTAATAAAGCGATGCAACCCCACAGAGTTTATCTTGATAAGTACTAAGCCCTCACATAAAAATGAAACCGCATTGACTGCATACTATGCATGTATGATGCATATGCATACATGTGGTTGAAATACGGAGTGATGCTCTGGGGCACAGAATACACAAGACAGAATACATAAGAGTCAAACAACAGCGTTGGCAACAGCGTTGATGCCAATGATCTTTTAGGTATGCAGAAAAAATGTTTACGAATATTATGTAACCTACCGACACGGATGAATGCTATGAATCCCGGGGTCCGCTTTCCGGCTTTTCCTTCTCTACTTCGCACAGTCTTGAGCATCCTTCATTGTAAGACCATTGGCACGAATATCATCCCTGACGACGTCAAGCCTCAGTTTGCAGGTAGGTTTCCTCACGATGTTTTTCTTCACTGGAAGGAAGCAAGTGTTGGTAGATGAAAATACATACAGAGTACAGACCTTAAAGATCTAAGTCGACCTAGAGAGGATTGAACTCATGCATCAGAGTCGCACATCCATGGCCCCATTACATGTTTCTGATTGGCGTAGATTCCTATAAGGGTTGGGACACATCTGTCAGTATGGAACAGCACTTTTGCTATGCTCTAGCAAATGACGCTTCTGAACGACAGAAAAGGGTAGCAGCATAGGAAAATGCTGTTTCGTGCTGACAGATGTATCCCAACCCTAAAACGAACAATCGGGTTTATAATTTTTTTTTTTTTCTGAATTAAATTATCGGCACAGAACACAGTAAGAGTATATACGAGTAGAACGGAATCTTCTAAGTTTCCGCGAAATATGCATCCCCGTTCACCGTCCCCGCACCTTTCCCCCGTTTTCGCCTTGACGACGGGCGAGAGCGGGCGAACACACACTGCATGGCGCAAATTGGGGGAGAGGTGCGGGGGCGAGGAACGGGGACGCAGATTCCGTTCTGTATACTCTTACTGTATTCTGTGCTATCGGTTGAATGAACGTCATCTGGGAAACATAATTCCATAAATAATATTTCTGAATGGCATAGGAAACCCCCACCACTACATGCGACTAAAATTATGAGACATTTTTAGGGTTCCGTACCCAAAGGGTGCAAACGGGACCCTATTACTGAGACTCCGCTGTCTGTCTGTCTGTCTGTCCGTCTGTCACATGGCTCTATCTCTTGAACCGTAATAGCTGGACACTTAAAATTTTCACCAATTATGTTTTACTGTGGCCGCTATAACAACAAATACACAAAATAAAAAAGTAAAAAATTCAAGGGGGTCGTCATACAAAACACCTTTTTTTCAGCGTTTTGAACTAGATCTTTATAATGGCATTAACTAGATGCTTAAAATTTTCACCGATTATGTATTACTATGTTTGCTGTAATGTCAACAAATACTAAAAATAAGATAAAGTTAAAAATTAAAGGGGATCGCTATACAAGAAACGTGTTTCTTCAGCTTTTTAAAACATTGTACGAAGGTACGGAACCCTTCATGTACGACTCCGGCTCGCACTTGCCCGTTTATTTAAGAACACGTAAGTCGCAGAGTCGACTGTGCCAAATAAACTTTTAATTACTATTAATAGGCAGCTCCCTTACTCCTTAGGCCAAATTAAATGATAAATTAAGTATCCCAAGACCCGTCACTCCTCATTACTGTATATTGTCCATCGACAGTTAATGAATAATTCTCATCAAGTTTAAGCTAAGCAGCTTACTAATGAAAAAGCTGAGGATAATTTACGTAAATGACGAAGAATCTGTAAATAGATCACTTGGATGGAATTAAGGAATCGCTTGGAGTGTTTTGAGGATCCGATGAGAAAATTGGAGGATCTAGAGCGTTTGAATACTGGAGTGGAGAATTACGAAAAGTGAAGTAACATCGTTCAAACTAAATATTACTTTTAGTTTAAATCATGGTCGAACAATTTTACAGGACTGACAATCTTCATACTATGGAGCGTAATTTGATTTTACCCGACTGCTTCTGCTTACCAGAAGAAGGGTTATGTTTTTTGATTGTATATATGTAAGCTCTGCAGCACGGCTCTGCAGCTTCATAGATTTTAGCTTGAGAGGTGCAGCAAAAAAAAAAAAAAATATTTTGCGCCAAATGGTGTTTTTTAAATATTTTTTTTATTCAGAACTTATCGACTTTGGTAACAAAAGAAAGGATTTTATAAAGTTATTACAAATATTTATGTAAGTTTAACTTATACGTTTCAATGTTTTGGATGGGAAATGCTAAGCAAATAACATATGATTATATGTATGATACAATATCGCTCATGTTGTAGTCTCACTAGCTCAGGCAGACGGTATTTTTTTTTTTAATAATTGGTTGTTTTTTAAATATTGTAGCTATATGGAGTTACTAGATCGAAAGAATGTAGTTTCTCAGTAGTGCCGCGTTCATTTTCTAAACTAAAACCAAAATTTGAAAACCGTTTTAGAAAATAGAGTGATTTTCCTTTATGATAAACTTAAACTGGTTTTCAAACTTTGTTTTAGATAGATAAACTCATTTATTTACACACATACAAAAATATACATAAATGTGTGTGATTCAGCAATGGTTTCGTAAGTGATCGAAGAGAAAAAAATCTACCCGCGTAAAAAAGCGCTTGTAATCCACATGAAAAACCTAACAAGCTTCCATCCCTTTAAACCGCTGCCTCCGATCTGCGAGTCCAAACAAACACAGCCTTCCGGGTCCAAGCAATTTGTGAAGTTTGCGCGCCTTAATATTGTCCAAACAAACCAATGCCCAATTATAACTTAGCTGTTATTATTTCTGTTTGATGATTGTTTTTTTTATTTTTACGAAGTCACGTCTTATGGGATCGATCCTTGTGGTTAACGGGTTACAATCGGCCCAGTCCATCTCTTCTGCTGTAGGAAGCAATTTAATAGTCCCTATTCCCTTACCCTTGACTTTTCCATAAAAACTAGTCTAGCTTTTTGTTTGAAATTACATGTCAAATTTCGTCAGTATTCTGTAATTGCAAATAAATTGCATATTTAACTAGTTTTCGACACTCAAAATATGCACTTGAAAGAAAATTATAAGGGCATAGAAGTTTTTCATACTGATGGTCAGTCATGATATGATGCACTATCCAGCAAACAACTTGAACAACGATCGGTATACCCATCTCGCTCTTGTGTATTCTCCCGCCAATGCGAGAGAGCGAGAAGGGCACATCAATCGGTGTTCAAGTTTATGATTGGTGAATTTATACGCATCAAGCATGAGGCAGGCACGTAAATGCTTGACTCAAGTATCAAACAAACAATGTAAACAGTCAACATGCTCCGCTCAGGCAAAAAATTACGTGCTTGCTGTCAATACACTGACCGTCTCGGAATCCCTTTTTTGTTTTGCATGAAAAATGAAGCTAAACAAGCATTATTTCTGCTGATCAGCAGAATTTCCGTTTCCGCTAAACAGAAATTACGCAGGTTTGTATTTACCCGCATACAGAAAATGCGTGCTGCAGTAAAGTAACTAATAAAGACTTACTTAATCTATTATATTGTTGAGGACATGCAATGAAAATGTTCAAAGAAATATTTTGCTGATGTTTAATACGTATGCAAATTTATGATGTATGTTATGAATTGTATGATGCATCTGACACGCAACGTACACTCAGACCTAGTTGAAATTGCATAGCTCGTCATAACTTGCAAATGTATGCAAAAAGGTACAGATGACGACTAAACAGTGTAGACACAAATGATTAGGTATAAGTACACCCGTTTTTGAAAAGTGTCTCAATTAGATTATATTATTATGGTGCTATAAACCATTTAAATAAAACACATTTTTTTATGCAATCAATAAGTGTCATAAAAATGCATTTTTATTTTATATTTTTAAATTTTGTGCGTAGTTTGCTGAAAACGTTGGGGTAGTGGACGCCATATTGCTCTGTGGTCAAGACGTTATTTATGCATGAAAAATGCGCTAATGTATGTTTTTTGACAGATGTTACATTTTAGTATATACAGGCGTATGACGCAATAGCATGGTGGTGTTTAACTTATTGATGGACACTAAGCCAGACACTATATACAGACACAGTCTATAGGCGTCCTACTGTCCTTCAATGTATTAAGAAATATATTATAAAAAAAATTAACCGTAAATTTTATGAATTAGAACTAACATTTTCCAAAGATTTATCGGACCGTCATAATAACTAGGCTGTATAAACCTTCGCTCCTTTGCGTAAGTTTTTGATGACAATTTGGCGCCGTTTCACGTGTCAAAGTCAATTTGACAACTGACAATTAGAAAATTAACAAGGGAAAGCGAGGTTGTATCCACTGTTAGTGCGTGTCCGTGGACGAGGTCTTATAAAAACTTGGTATTGGAAGGTTTTTGAGAAGGACTTAGGCTTAGTGTGGAGAACAGTTTTTGATGTCTTGTCAAGTAGACTAGACAGTAGCTTCATAATGTTAAACTCCATCATTGCATTAACGTTGAAAAATGCGTATTTTTGTGCATCCATCGAACATTTCAAATGACGATATATGCTGGTTTCCTGAGTGAATACCCTGGCTCTAATGTGTTATACTTCACGCCGAAATATTTAATACCTCTTTTTACGTTGGTTGTGTTTAAAAAGAGTTCTGACATCGACTGTACAACACGTACACCGCCGATCCTTATCACAGCGATGTGTTGAAAAGTTTCCTCGGTATGAATTTAAAATATTGGGTGTATTGTGACGACGGGGAAACGGGAGTATAATTCCAAAGTTTTGTTTTGCGTGTTGAAATTATGATATTATATCTAACAAAACATACTGAAACTAATTTAATTGTAAATTCAGTCTATGATACCATGGACCACAGACCTACCACTACTAGACTAGTGGCCACGCACTGCACAGTGCGTGCCCACTTTAGTGCATCTCTTTCTATCTTTGATTGTTGCCTCCACCCATATTTAGCACACGTCACAGAACACACTATGGTTACTAACTTATAATAAGCTCAAATAAAACCCTAAATCACCTTTTAAATGATAAAATCCCTAAAATAAATAACTTTCTTTGATCGTTTTGTGGTTTGTTTGGCCCAGATTTTGACAGTAGCACAGAATACAGTAAGAGTAAACATAACGGTGCGGGGACGGGAAACGGGGACGCATATTGCGCGTACCTTAGGAGATTCCGGCCTGTGACAGTAGGCCAGCTTATAGCAGCCACGCCGATAAAGACAGAAATATATATCAGCGTTTCTTTCACACTCACGTTGTACTGTATTTGACAGTCTCTTTCTAGCAATATCGTTGCAAGTCTAGTAGTGGTAGGTCTGTGCCATAGACGAAAGATACAAGATAATTTACAACCTTTATACTTTGAAACGTAATTAGATTTTTAGTTTAAACGTTGTAGCTAGATGGAGCTACTAGTTCGAAAGAATTAATTCATTTTCTACGAACAAACAAGCTTCATCTTTGATTTCACAGGGATACCGTCACACTAAGTATAGTACCCAGCATCCCTTGTATGGCTTGTAGATAGTAGCGACGTCTAGAAATAATACAGGGTTTTGGCTTTTAAGCAGAGTAGGTACGCTTTTTGTATGGGGTCAGGTCAGGCCTCGTGTCTTTTTCGTCTATGACGATACTGAACATCACAACTTTTCGCTCTAATATCAGTTTAACGTTATTTATAATAGTATCCCAATTGTCTCCTTAGCTGGTGTTTCTTCCAGCTTTTTTCTCCAAAGATAGTCTTCCAAGAATGACAAGGAATGTGCGAAAAGGAAAAAAAAAATTGAAGTCATTAAATCTATTAGCTGTGGTGTTGCAACCGATCGCCTGCCTAAGTTTAAAATAAACGGGCAAGTGCGAGTCGGACTCGTACATAAAGGGTTCCGCAACACCGTACAATGTTTTAAAACGCTGAAGAAACACGTTTCTTGTATGACGACCCCCTTTAATTTTTAACTTTTTTTTATTTTTTGTATTTGTCGTTATAGCGGCAACAGTAATACATAATCGATGAAAATTTCAAGTATCTATTACGGTTCAAGAGATAGAGCCCTGTGACAGACGGATAGACAGACGGACAGACAGCGGAGTCTCAGTAATAGGGTCCCGTTTGCACCCTTTGGGTACGGAACCCTAAAAATAATGGTAAAAGAATATACTTTGCAATTCGAGGCTTTGTGCATCCATAAAAGTAAGTTGTATATCTCAATTAGAACATGCAATGGTGAACGACTCTCTGGCTTAAACCATTTCTAGTTGTAGCTTGCTTTTCTAATCCCACGTCTATAAAAAGATCGCTTCCAAGTGACCTTTCAACATTATTCACAACACAAAAAACACACGACGAAAAAATAACTTCAACAACTTGTATTACACCATTTACCATATTTATTCAAATTAAAGCTATCTGTTTTAAAATGAGCCGCAAAAACAGCAGTTTCACACGAAATTACAGGGAACGAGACTCGTGTATATTTACGGTGGAAATTGTAAATGCAGAGAATAAATGCATAAAGAATTATGTATGTAGGCCGGTTGCTTACACTTAATAAATGGCGTACTTACTTAGTAATTTTCATAAATAGGGTGTTTTCGCCCGCATCCTCAGTTTTGCTTGTATACAGGTTGGCTTTTCAAATACTAGACAAATTTTTGAAGCAAGCTCAGTACACGATATTGAGCTTCTTTTTAAAAAAATATATTGAAATCGATAAAAAGATTTCGTCGTCCTATTAATTTTTTATGAGAAGGCGATTTTTGTTAATTATTTTATGGAAAGTATTCATGGCTACAAACAATAATTCTCTAGAATCGTAAGTAATCCCGAAAAATCATTCCACGCGATATGTACCGCGGCGGGCGGGGCTTAAAATATGAACAGCGCGGCGCGACAGTTCGCCGAAACACTCGAGCCGTGCGGTTGCGTCACAAGAAGTTTTCTTTGAGAATATTGATGTGTTTTTGCGATAATCGATTCATTAAAAATGCCGTCATATGCCGTGAAGTAGTTTAGAAGACAAACATACATGAAAAATAGTTATAAAAAAAAGGAACACGTAAACAAGGTTATTTATTTTAGTGTAGCGTACTGCATAATACGTACCATCCGCGCGTTGTATTTCACCGCTCATTGCTGCTGCCCCACCCGACCGACCACGACGCGTGACCTTGTCGCTACCAATCATGCATCTTTGTCTATGTGTGCGTTCGAGTGTTTCGTTGTAATTACTGTTCGTTTGTTTGCGTAAATAGAATCAGAATCGAAGCGGTGAATGTAGGAGCGTTAGGTTTCTAGAGAATTATATTTCGATGATTCATGGACTAAACTTGCTCCAATAATTTGGCTAGAGGTTTAAAAGTCACTCTGTATCTATAACTATAAAATAGTAGATAAAATCAATACATCGAGCTGAAGACGCGAGGGCGACCAGTACCAGATATTATATGAAACATCTTGATGCCTTACGTCTTTAGATAAATAGATAATATGTTTATTGACAAAACTGCATCACATACACACATATACAAAGTGTTAATGAACTAACGCAAAACATCTCAGAGGGTCCCTCAGCCAATGAAACTGAACAACTTTTGTTCTATAACATTACCAAAATGTCAAAAATAAAATTCGGATTTTCATACAAATTGACTCGATCAGCTGATCAGTTTGTATGAAAATTCAAATTGTTGGGTTTCGTGAAAGTTGTAGAACAAAAGTTGTTCAGTTTCATGGGCTGAGATACCATCTGAGAGGTTTTGCGTTAGTTCATTAACCCTTTGTGTAAGGAACAAGAAAATAACAATATACAATATATTTCTCCTTGCTTTCCTGCAATTTGTGGGAGTGATTTCCTGAAATGCGACGAAAGTGTATAACAGGAAGCCGGGAAAGCGCGCGTTTTGATTTGACTAATGAGCGCGGTTGCTTATTACCAAAGTGAGTGAGATGTGAGATACTCGTATACACATAATAATATGCGACTAATTTAAGGCTCGAACTTTTATTATCGCCGCCCAAGTTGTGTATGCGATTTTAAGCCTTCTGGCATTTTTGCATACGTATCAAGCGTTTAAGGCAATTTTTCATCAAGATCATTTCAGCATCACGAAGCCTATGTCCACCGGTGGAAACAGACTTCACCAAGGATTTTCAAAATTAGTAAATTATTTAAAGCATAGGTATACCTCAATAGCAAATAGTGCGGTTAAGGAATATAACTTCACTATTTGCGTTTATAACACAAGCGTGTTTTATGAGCTGCTTAAAACCGGTGAATTAGATCCACTTTACGAACACGTGTGTTGAAAAATAATATAACGGTATTTCGGTAAATAACTTTTCATAAAACTTACACAACTTTATGATTAGAAGATGTAATGTAAAAGACAGGTTATAATTATTTATATAGTGATTTATGTTGCTAACATTATTCTACACTTCGTCAAAATGTACACAGTTAGTAATCCGCAGCACGCTTCGTCAAAATTTTCACAGATATTCAACACGCTTCGTTAAAATTTTCACAGTTTGTAATCCACAGCACGCTTCGTCAAAGTTTTCACAGCTACACAACACGCTTCGTTAAAATTTTCACAGCTATTCAACACGCTTCGTTAAAATTTTCACAGATATTAAAAACTCTTCGTTAACATTTTCATAGCTACTAATCCGCAGTACGCTTCGTCAACATTTACACAGCTATTCAATACGCTTCGTTAAAATTTTCACAGCTAGTAATCCGCAGCACGTTTCGTCGAAATGTTCCCAGTTAGTAATCCGCAACACGCTTCGTCAAATATCTTGCGTCCTTGAAATAAGTACTGCAGTAGTAACACGCAGTTGGGTTTTGAATCTTTTAATAATTACTTGTTTTGAACCTATTACGGTGTGCGCCATGCTACTGATACGTGAAATGAAACAAAATTCACAAGTTTCAATTATCCAAGTTGTTATTCGTGAATTCACAGAGACATATCCGAAACACTCGCTTTAATACATTATGCACGGGCGTTATTTATTCACAACTTTACGGACAAACACGTATCTGAGTTTACGAAAAGGTTTTGTGAAATGTATTTGTAAATGTTTGGATAAAACGACAAATCACGTTCAACATTAAGCTGATCGTGGCCTTTGGGTCTTAAAGCCCTACATATTATGTATTTAAATATTGATTTATACCGCATTACAATGCTCAGAACAATATCAATTCTGTGACAATATCTAAATTAAAAATATGTGATGAAAACATTTCAACACGAGTGCGATTCCAACTCCCGTTGTCTCATCATCACCATCAAGTCTTTTTTAGTCTCCACTGCAGGAGCACAACCCTCTCTGTACTACCAGAACCATATATTAGCCAGATCAGTCAGAGGATTTGGCCTAAACTCTCCACGCTGGTCAGACTGTTTGAGAGGTCTCAATGATTACTTATAAGCTTTGGTTAGTTTGTGTGTCCTAAGTCGCCTTCTACGACTTCCACGGAAAGACTTGGAGTGGTCCTATTCTACTCTGCCGGGAACCACACGGCTACCTGTTGTGTACTAGACATATACCTATACTACTTAAAATCTATCACCCAAAAACACGGTGCCGTGACGGTGGTGCCGATGTTAAGTCATATTCAAACTTCGAGGCGCGTTCGGCATGAATATTAATGAGCGTTATTAATATTATATGTTCGATTACCGATTCGGTTCAGCCTCCAATTTGTGTTAATTTTGATTTAATTATCACTTTTTAACCAACTTCAAAATAAAGGTTCTCAATTTGTCGGAATGTTTCGTTTTTATTTTTAAGCTATTGCATAGCTTTTATCGCGGGCTTTGAGCGCGGCGACCGAATCAAGAAATTCCGTAACGAAAATAAAACCTAACACCCCCCACTCTGCCTACCATGTAGGCTTACAAGCTATATAGCGTTGAGTGGAATGTATAGAGGGCTGGGGTTCGAGTACCAGAAAAATCTGACATTTGAGGATTTTCAGAAACCTGATGTGGAAGGGGTACGGCCTGGCAAAACGGTAAGACTTGGAGGGCCCCATAGACAAAATGAAAGGGGTACCTGCAATTACCATAACCTGATGTGGCCCTTCCACATCAGGTTTCTGCAAATCCTCAAATGTCAGATTGTTCTGGTACTCGAACCCCAGCCATTCTACTAAACGCTATATAGCTTGTAAGCCTACATGGTAGGCGGAGTAGGGGGTGTTAGGTTAGGTTAGGTTAGGTACGGCTTGGCAAAACGGTAAGACGTGGAGATTTGGCCCCATAGACAAAATGGAAGGGGATCTAAGCAATTACCAGAGCCGGTATTTTTTTTCGGAAAAAAAATTCCCCCCGTACAAATTTCATAAAAACGGCTCCCCTAAATTACTTGGCGCAGCCTGAGGCCAAAGGCCGAATATAGACCACCCCCCGTGAGGCCGCAGGCCGAGCTGCGTGGCGAGGCCGAAGGTCGAGCAACCCAGTGACCCCCCGATCCGATTTGGATGAAATTCGATATCTAGGCGTGTTTTGGGATGAAAAATCGAAATTTGTTTTTTTTTTTAAATCCAAGATGGCGTCTGTATTTTAGAAAAAAAAAAATTATAACTTCTCACCGAGACTTCGCAGGGGTCTGAAATTTTGTATACTGGGGTAACCTATTTTTTATAGGTATGTTTCCCGACTACCCGAAGACGCCTTAACTGATTTGGATTTTTTTTATTGAAAGGATTTACTTGTTTGGTGGTTCCATAGAATTTTATCGAGATCGGTTGTGTCTTTTTCAAATCAATTCATATTATATTTGTTAATCTTCAAACAAATTTTAATCCATACATTTACAAACCGTGCAAACTTATAATCACCTCAGGACGTGGGCGATCCACCCCTTCTCTATATTTTGATCCACCCGATCCATTCCGGATTATATTTTTGTTTTTCAATTTCGGACCGCAAGGTTTTGGGCGAAATAATTTGTTTCAATTATGAGTGTGAGTGAGGTATTGTTTGGATTGTGGATTCATTTTGCGTAAAACTTAGAAGTTAAATTGATTTCGGGTTTGTGTACACCTAATAACGCATAATGACTGAAAAAGTATTTTTAATCCATCATTTAGATTTATATTTATTTGTTGAGCTACTATACAACGTGGAAGGGGCATACCCGTAATAAATCGAACCACGGTCTATACTAGATCATTATAGTATAATAAAATTAAAATAACAACCAAAAAACAAGAATAAATATCGGCATTTCCATACAAAGGTGTGCGGCCGGGCGATTTGTATGGGAACGTCGAATTTTTTTTTGTTTTTTGGCTGTTATTTTAATTTCATAATACTTAAGTAATCTAGTATAGCCCGTGGTTTGATTTATAACGGGTATGTCCCTTCCACTTTGTATACTAATTGAGATAGCCCCAAAGTAAGTTTAAACTTGTGTTATGGGATACTAACTCAACGATACTGCATTTTTATACAGGGTCTTACAAAATATACTGAAACTATTTTAAGGGTGAATTCAGTTAATGATACTGAACAACTTTCCCCAAGAAACTTACAACGAAATATGAAAAAAAAATTTTGACCATGTTGACTGATCAGCTGATCCGAGTTTGTATGGAAAGCAAGAAAATTTTCATATTTTTACACATGTTCCTTGGAAAAAGTTGTTATAAATTCACCCTTCGAACTGTGCGAAGTAGAGAAGAAAAATCCGGAAAGTGGAACCCGGGCTTAGCATCACAACTTAGAATGCAAGTGGGAATACGCTAAAATAAGAGATAGAGGGAGAGAGGGAGAGGAAAAAATAGATTAGAACTTTTCTGACCCATTAATCATCCCTACACACACATTTTTCTCTCCTTTTTATGTCCATAGCCCTCCACCTGCATGACTCAAAAGCCAACGCAGCTTTATAACACATACTGCACCTCTTGCTAGCGATCCCCCGAGCGCCGGAGTAGAGTTGTGGCAAAAAAAGTTTCCCAGCAGCTTTCCCATAAGTGAAAAGCTTCCACCAGGCCACAATCTACCCTGGCGCACTTGGAAGTTGCTAAATAGACTCCGGGTAGCCGTCGGTTGATGTCAGGAGCTAAAGAAGAAGTGGATATATTCTGACGACGACAGATGTGCCTGTGGATGCATCCAGTCCATGGAACATCTGCTGTCATGCCCCACGTCCAACGCATCTTGTTCTAGAGACGATCTAATGGAGGCGAACCAAAGGGCTATAGATGTGGCGAATTTCTGGGCCAAAACACTTTAGATCCATTGCCATTGACACGATAGTAGAAGAAGAAGAAGAACATTTTGCTATTTTATACAAGCGCGCAACACAAATTAGATAGATTTTTGATAGTAAGTAGAGTATCACATGTGTAAGGAGTGCATACACCGAGCCTGAGGGAAAAACCGTGGCAGATCTGGTCATATTCCGGTAAGATACCATCAAGCAGTAGAAAAGGTAAAGATGTTAAAAATTGTATTTGATTCGAAAGAGGCTATGGACTAAATTCACAATCAACAGTTAAAATCAGATCCGGCTCTCTCACTCACAGAACGAAGCATAGAAGCGGTGAAGCTACTACTCAGACGTCAATTTTCTGTGAGAGTGTGGTACTCGTACTTCCCCGGACGAGCCGGCCCATTCATGCTACTAGCAAAACTGAGCTTTGCCGGTAGCGTGGCTCTACCACAACTAAAAGCTATATTAATCTGGAATAACAGAAGACTGCACTTCTGACAACATACCACTACCCCTAACTAAACTGACAACAAAATATGATCTAAATATTATAATGCGCCGTCAAGTCCAGCGCCGCATTATTAATGACTGCCGACACTCAGACGCCCTGCATTATTATGACGTAATATATCTCGACGACATACTTACATGTCACGACATACATGTTATACATTCACTAGTCCATTGTCCACAGGCAATGATGCATGTGAGTTGGGCCAGTCAAGAGGAAATGGGGTCACAGATGGGACACAGCCAATTTTGATATACTGTCAATCCCAGCGGAGTAGAATAACACCACCTAAAGTCTTCCCGTGGATGTCGTAGAAAGCGACTTACGAAATACAAGCTAAACAAAGCTTATAAACATCAATGAGACCACTCTAACCTGCCCAGCGTGGAGAGTGTGTGTTGGCCAAATCCTCTAAATGCACTGGCATGTATGGCTCTGGTAGAACGAAGAGGGTGATGCTCCTGCAGTGGAGACTAAAAAGTACCTGACGATTTCTCATGGGGCAGACAGGACATTTGTGTCTCAGACAGAGCCTAGGGCCGCTAGACCAAAAGGCGAGTATAAGCGTGATGGTTGGGCAAGAAGGTGGAAAATGAAACAAAATAAAGATGGGTTGCTAGCCGCATTGGCTTTTAGGATCTGCGCGCTAGTCCGCCAATTCTTAACAATTTTTAATGTGGAACAATAAAGTTTTCGAAACATAGTATAAAACAGAGTCGCTTCTGTCTCTCCCTATGTATGCTTAGATCTTTAAAACTACGCAACGGATTTTGATGTGGTGATTCATGAGGAAGGTTTATATGTATAATACATAGCCGTGCAAAGCCGGGACGGGCAACTAGTAATAAATAAATAAATCAGGTATAAAGATCTGATAGGGTTTATACAGGCTGATTTTTTATACACCTGCAAAATTTTTGGAGCAAGTTCAGTCCATGATACCGAACAACTTTCTATAAAAAAAGTTATTAAAAATCGATAAAAATTTTTCGACTTCCCATACGAATAAACGCTCAGCCAAACGGATTTTGTATGGGAGGATGAGGTAAAAAGAAAGTAGTTCAGAATCATGGACTGAACTTGCTCCAAACATTTTGCAGGTGGATAAAAAGTCAGCCTATATATAAGTATGTATGTAATATTATGCTTAATGTATTCTACTAGCAATCAACATTGGGATTACCTAACAGCTTATCAACTAATACAGCTAAATGAGTAATTGATTTGATGCAATTCGATTTATGTTTACTTTCAGATAGCGATTAAAATGTAACCGAATATTTCGCTGTCAATTGCATTTATGGTTATGATAGTTGGCCTGTGTGAATTAGTTTCGGTGTTCGTTAATTAAGTGCTATTAAGTTAGTTTGATGGATTTTGGGAGTTGGAAATAGTGGAACAATGTGATTGACTCATGAGATGGAATATTAAAAATATGTAAAGCTATTAAGTACATATTTATAAATATATAAATATATATATCTACACTAATATTATAAAGAGGAAAGATTTGTACCTATTTTTGTATGTTTGTATGTTTGTAATGAATAGGCTCAAAAAGTACTGGGCCGATTTAAAAAATTCTTTCACCGTTGGAAAGCTACACTAATAATAATAATTAGGAAAAAAAGGCGCATCTGCTCAATTTTTTGTAGAATTTTACATTGAATTTTTTTGAATTTTTGCGGAGTTACATTAGGCGCAAAAGGCACAAATGAGACTTGTATTCATGTTTTATTGAATGAAAAGGCATATTTTTTTAATATTATATTGAAAAGGCACAAATACATAGTTGTGACTATTACTTCATTTAGGATTTTACTAAAAACTGCGTTGAAAAGGCACAACATACAACATAACATAAAGAAAAGGCCCAAATGCCACATGTGCCCTGTTTACTTAATTATTCATCCATGCATATTGTAATTATTTACGTATAAAAGGCACAAATAACCACTTGTGCCTTTTTTTAAAATTATTTACGATGAGAGGTGAGGAAAGGAGAGGGCAGGGTTTCAGTGCAAAATGCACCAGTTGTGCCTGCGATGTCGAAGCGACTCCACGCTTGTCAGCAGCCCGCCCGCGCTTGGTAAGTTTATTTACGTTTTATCCATGTTTACATGTTGTTTTTATTTAAGTTAGTACATGACTTTGTAGGTAGGTCGTACACCTAGGTAATCGCAACAGTTATCTGTCGGTTTCTAGCCAGATATGCCAAACAAAGCCTTTTAACCTTAATTTAACACTATTTGACATGTCGTAATATTTAATTATTGTAGAAGGAATATGGTAAACATATGTCATCTCACTTGTTATTCCCTTTTTTCAGATAATTTAAAAATGCAGTCACGTGGTAAAAGATTAGTAAGCGCCGCTTTACAAAATCTCAAGCCTAGATCTGATATTGATGAACAAATTCCGTCCACTAGTGGTCTACGAAACTGGTCACCACAATTTCTAGCATCAGAATCAGATTTGGATTCGGACCATTCAGTAGTCGATAAAGATTATGAGCCACCGAAAAACCAAAAACGTACAATATTGCCGCTCAAAGCTCAAAACAATCTCTAATTAAAAACATAAATATGAGGATTCATAACGAAAACTACTTGTATTAACCTCGTGAGGCCAATATTTTATTGGATGATTCTGGCTCCAAATCGGACTTCATTCTATGTTCTCAACCGTGTTTGGAAAAAACGATTCCAGGATCTTCAGATGAATCTATAAAAGAAGATGTACTTACAAAAAAAGGGACAGTAAAAAAGCGCAAAAGATATGATGTTAGTCTTAAAGAACGAAAGTAAATAAAAAGAGGAGAAAAAATATGTACCAAATATTTCGTGAAACACGGATGCCAAGAGAACATTTGTAAAAAAAAAATGTTCAACGAAATTCTCAGAGGATTATCGAAAAACAATTAATCGTAATAATCATAATTTACTTAGGTATCTAACTTAAAAATGTTTAAGAATTATTGAATTATTTATTGAATTTTTCTGATTCACTTTTTGTTTCAAATTCATATTATGTTCTATTTGTCAGCCAAAGTTATGATAGTAGATGCTTATCCCCAATGATTTATAAAAAACTATTAAAGATTAATATTTTTTTTGTCTAAATTTTGGTGTTCTAGAAGGTGACTTGCTAAGTTTTGTTTCAGTTATTTGGATAAGCTAACTAGGAATGGCATGACCATATGTTTTACATTTTATTAAACTTTCTTAACATGATTATTTGTTTTTATTTTTGTGGCACACATTAGTTTTATTTAAATTAAAAAGGCGCAATTAGACAAATATGCCCTTTCTTTATGACTCCATGACAAATTTGTAAGAAATATTAAAAAGAAAGGTCACATTTGGTTAACTATGCCTTTTTTTTTGTAGTTAATGGTATTTTTTAATTATTTTTATCTTTAGTTGAAAGTTATTTTTTGAAATTACTGAATAATTCATTATATTTAAAAACTAAAAAGCTAAAAATATAATAGTAGTAACCTTTACGCAAATATAATAATTATTATTTATTTATTTTTTATGTTATTGGGCGGCAAACGAACAAGCGGTTTTTCTATAAAGCAATAGGGTCTCACACTATAGAGCAGAATATGGTGAAAGCTTTAATCCTAAATATCTCGTTTTGACCAAAACGACACATGTGCCCAACTCTCGTACGACGGCAGTTATGGACACCAATTGCAACCACTGGGTTGAACTACACCAGCCAAAAGTGTTATCGTCCGATCGTCACTATTATGAAAGGACAGTACGAGAAGCTGTTGAAATTAAGAAGCACAAAACTTTCAACAGGGAAGACGGCTTTAAATTATCATCTGCATGGAACCCAGTGATTGCAAAAGTAAAAACGCGTAAGTCAGTATCTAACAAACAGACAGATACAGTTAGTGTAGTGTGTACCGGGGTTAATACGTAATTATAAAGACAATGTGGGTAGTGACACTAATGACATTACAAAATGTGGGTAGTGTTATAATCAAAAAATCTGCGTTCACCATCAACAAGATGACACCGCTGCTCTCCAGTCAGTCTGCGACCACGAAAGGTGTAGCTCTTTTTCGAAACGTTAGACAAAACAATAAACAGGTTCGTGCTAAGTCGATAAATCATGTGTTCAAAGCGCGACAGTTTGAAAAGCAATACAATACAGTTTAATAAGCATAATATATATATAAATATAAGTAGGAGACTAAGATTTCATAAAAGTAATAGTGAGTGAGTTTGCCGTGTGGTTCCCTGCAGAGTCAACTCGTTAACTTGGAGTTTGCTCATCTACCGTGGATATCATAGTAGGCGACTTAGAAATCACAAGCTAATCAAAGCTTATAAACATCAATGAGACCTCTCCAACCCGTCTGGCCAGCGTGGAGAGTGTAGGCCAAATCCTCTGACTGCTCTGGCTAATCTAATATGGCTCTGGTAATACAGAGAGGGTCATGCTCCTGCAGTGGAGACTAAAAAAGACCTGTTATAATGATGATGATCTAATTCTCAAGTGGACTATCAGAATGACTTAGAACTACCCTCTTTTTCAGGAGTTAAAAATACATCATTAACTGAACAGGTACCTTCAACGCATTGTTGCCTTTATAGCTCCACCTCTATTGTACGTCCAAAGTGACAAAAAGATGTTTTTACATTTTTCATTCACAAAGGTTCCTATTGTCATTGATAGTGTTTGCAAAAATATGATTTTGACAGGAAATTGGTTTTCGCGCGTTTGATATGTAAATGTTTTATCAACGCTTGAGGGTAAATAGGTCGAGCCCAGATGTCGTAGTTTCTCATTTTTTTTTAAAGCCAATTGTTAGAGAAGCATCTCCGATTTAACTTGGGAAAAAATGCTTTCGTATGTCCGGCTGTTCCGCTGTCCCGCTGTTCTTCCCTACAAGTCGTATTTCTCAATCGATTTTCATGGAATTTTGTGAAAAGGTTCAACATTTATATGTTCGTCATTTCGGTTTTTGTTTTTTTTTTATATTGACGTTTTCACACACGCGCATGCATTTTGAATATATTTGTATAGACCTTTACTCACGATAACAGCGTACATGTAATTTTGTATGCAATTGTATGGACATTGCCCTGTACATATGCCCTGTTTGTCTTAGTTGTTAGGGTTCCGTACCCGAAGGGTGCAAACGGGACCCTATTACTGAGACTCCGCTGTCTGACCGTCTGGCTGTCTGTCCGTCTGTCACAGGGCTCTATCTCTTGGACCGTAATAGCTAGACACTTGACATTTTTACCGGTTATGTTATGACATTATTACTGTGACCGCTGTAACAAAAAATACTAAAAATAAAAAAGTTGAAAATTAAAGGGGTCGTCATACAAAAAATGTGCATTAGCTAGGTACTTGAAATTTTCACAGATTATATATTACTATGGCCGCTATTATAACAAATACTAAAAATAAGAAAATGTTAAAAATTAAAAAGGGGCGTCATACAAGAAACGTGTTTCTTCAGCGTTTTAAAACATTGTACGGTGGTACGGAACCCTTCATGTACGAGTCCAACTCGCACTTGCTCGTTTATTTATAATATTGACGTGTAACAAAATGTTAAAATGTAATAAATAAATATTTACATATTATGATAACCGCGTACCGTTGCCGCCACCGCTTACTTGTAATTTTGTAATTACGTCGCCCATTTCAAACACTTCATTAAACTTATCAAATCCAGTTATAATGTTGAACAGATATCATTCAAGTTCCCAATTAAATATAAGTAATACCAAGTTAGATAAAAAAATGAATATTTAAAATCTCAAAGTCCATATTTTTTTATTTCTCTGATTAAGAAATGAGAGGTCTGACGACAAAAATAAGTAAAGTATATAAGTGAAACCTAAGTTCCAGCCTTCATTTTTATTTATTTATTTAAGTTTATTGCACACAATCTCATATTTGATTGATTACAATGGGTCTTATCTACCAGTTTGCCCTTGGGACACATCTAGAAGTTGGTGGAAGGGGTGCAAGCTGTAGCACTATGACAATACAACATTCCTACATAATATTACACAATAAATACATATACCTAATATAAATATTATTAATTTCAACATAATTTTATGTTAAAATGTCCGTGACATAGCAGATAAACTGTAAGAAAGTCGCCTACGCTGGTATGGTCATGTTTTGACATGACCATACCAGTGGAAGTACCAGTGCCAGTTACATGGGAAGCAAATGTATAGCCTTGCCGCCTCCGCCGTGGCTCGGCAATAGTGGTAGACCCAAGAAATGTTGACTTGAAGTCGTCAAGGATGATATGCGTGCCGATGGTCTTACAACCAAGTATGCTTAATACCGTGCGAAGTGGAGAAGGAAAAGCCGGAAAGCGGACCCTGGGCTTCACAGCAATACGGCTGAGGATGCAATTGGAAATATGTTGTGATGAGAGAGAGAAAAAGAGAGGTGGTGAAACTGCATTAAAATCCATCTTGTGCAGCAGGTCGGCTGATTTTTATTTTTTCTCACATAGTGGGGAAAAGCCGGCAAAATTCATCTTACGTAACAAATGAATGGCGCCTTACTAACTACTTCTTACTTACGCACAAGACGGATTTTAATGCAGTTTTACCACCTCTCTCTCTCTTTCATCACAAAATATTCCCAGTTGCATTCTCAGCTGTAATGCTGTAAAGCTCGGGATCCGCTTTCCGGCTTTTCCTTCTCCACTTCGCACGGTCTTGAGCATCCTTGGTTGTAAGACCATTGGTCAAGCCAACATTTCTTGGGTCTACCACGTCTGCCGGGCCCCGGCGGAGGCGGCATGGCTATACATTTGTTTCCCACCTAACTTGCCGGTTTCCGCAAGGCATGACCGTACCAGCGTAGGTGACTTTCTTACTGTTTTTCTGCTATGTCACGAACATGAAGGCTGGAATGTAGGTTTTACTTACCACGTCTGCTGGGCCCCGGCGGAGGCGGCATTTGTTTCCCATGTAATTTGCCACGTAAGTTTTACTACCTGTCGTGCAAAATTTCATTGGAAGCTTTTTTTATATGGAACGGGTTCGTGCGCAGCCGAACCGGGTTCACTGAGAGTAACAATATGAAGAAGGAGATAACAACGTCTGGACTGGCTGTAATCACGCAGTGCGCCGCATCTGGACTTCATATAATTTAAGTCTGGTCTGGAATGATTCACTCCCTAGGGACCTCGACTGTTTGCATAGTATTAGGGCTCATAAAAAACGTCAGTATTGTCAAAACATTCGTTGAGTTTGCTGAAATAAGGGTCTTAGAGCAAGGTTACACGCTCAGTTTGGCATCAGTTCAGTCTAATAGTCTGGATTGACTTGACTGACGCCAGAATGATGGATGAATTTCACGGTTACACGGTCAATCTAGACTGTCAGCAGACTGATAGAAAGTACCTGTGCGGCAAAGAGCTGTAATGAACCTAATGTACCTTGGTGTACGGTGTGTACTAAATTACGGTGACCGACGCGAGAATGATACGAGCGGGTTACGCGATCAGTCTCCCTTTAGTCTTTCATCATTCAAGACAGACTGACAAAATTATAATTTTCATCAGTACGAATCATCAGTCTGTCATTCTGTCGATTACACGATCATTCTGCGATCATTCTGACCAGACTGATGGACTGAACTGATGCCAAGCTGAGCGTGTAACCTACACCTTAAGATTTGGGTTGGTTGGAACTCGTTGAATTGTGTGAAATACAAAGGTATTTTTTGATCTCTCACAATCTTTTGCTAACCACATTTATCAATCAATCAATCAATTCTTTATTTGCATAGTAAGAGTTCACAAGGTCTTATAACTATATACAGTTCTCCTTACTTACCCTCTCGGGTGTTGCAAAAATAATTACTTAATTATAAATCATTCAATATCATATAATTTGTCACATATAAATTCCTCTATACTATAATAACATTTTTGTACTAATAATTGTTTCAATTTAAATTTAAATAGTCTAGTATTAAGTTCTTTCAAACAGTCAGGTAATTTGTTATATAATTTAGGTCCTAAAATATACACTGTTTTGTCATATGCAGCCATGTTGGAATTTTGCTGTGGGTGTATTTGTATTTTGTTTCTACAGGCTCTGGGGTGCCTATTAGTAATCTGTTTGAATTTATCCAAATTTTGTTTTACATATAAACATGCTTCCATAATATATAAACTGTATAAAGTTAATATATTCAGTTTTTTGAAATAAGGAACACAGCTCTCTGTTTGCCTTGCACCAAACATGGCCTTGACACATTTTTTCTGCGTTCTAAAAAGTGGGAGTATATGCACATTGGCAGCATTACCCCAGTGTAATATGCCATATCTTAAAACAGAGGCTACATATGCATGATAAACACATACAGCTGTTTTTTGAGACACTGTGTTTGTTATTGTCCTCAATACATACACATATTTACTTAATTTAGAAATCATTTCATCTAAATGTGGCTTCCAGCTTAAACAATGATCAAGGGTAACTCCCAGAAACTTAATTTCTTTGACGAACTCAATAATGTTGTTTTCGTATTTAACTGATACATTACTTGGATTGGTTTGTGGGACGTGAAATTGCATACATTTTGTTTTATTAAGATTTGGTATTGATTTATTCTTATCTAGCCAGTTAATAGTCTCCTTTAGTGCATTATTGCAACTTTTTTCATGGTCATCTGAATTTACGTCACTTATCAGAACAGTGGAGTCATCAGCAAATAAAACCATTTTTTGATTAACGTGTTTCGGCAAATCATTGATGTAAATTAGGAATAGGAGAGGTCCCAAAATACTGCCCTGTGGAACACCATGTTTTACAGTCCTTATATTAGATTTGGCGATTGTTTCTACATTTTCGTCATTTATATAAGTTACGTATGTCACTTGCTTCCGATTTTGAAGATAAGATTTGATAAGATGAAATGCTGGTCTTCTTATGCCATATGTGTGTAATTTATTTAATAGTATAGCATGGCAGACGAAATCGAAAGCTTTTGTCATATCCATGAATAGAGTGGTTATTGGACGCCTATTATTTATACATTCAGTAACTTTCCTTAATAAATCATCTATAGCATTATGAGTAGATTTATTTTTCTGGAAACCATGTTGCTCCTCGTTTATTATTTTATATTTAGAAAAAAAACTATATAGATTATCATAAATAATCTTTTCAAATAATTTAGAGAGCTATAGCTAGAGCTAAGCTATCGGGCGATAATTGTCGCAAACATCTTTACTGCCTTTTTTGTGCAAAGGTTTTATGACTGTTATTTTTAATTTGTCTGGGTATATTCCCTTTGATAAACATAAATTAATGTTACCTTACCTATGTTGTTGTTATTATTATGTTCTGTAATGTAAGATTGTGGAAAAAAATTAAGAAATTTTGAATTAGAATTGAATCGTATTCTACTTTGCCGCAAACACATAGCCATTTTAGTCATAGCAACGAGTAATACATTCGAAAGCAAGAGATTCTCTGAAATTAAGCTACTTAGAGGGATTTTGTTTTCAACGTCTTTGATTCAACTTCTCAGCCGAAGTTTTACACAAATCGGGCAAATAAAACGTAATACCGGGAACACGCTTATGCTAATGAAATTTCTCTCCTTGGATCAGTTTAATGCTAAAAGTACAATATTTTCTTTGAACGTTTTAATTAATAGCTGTTTGACCTTTAATATTATTAAATGAGTGACCTTAGATTTTAATTAGAAAAAGAAAATAAATTATATACCTACATACCAACGTAGGTACTCGTATTTAAAAAAAAATATTATTTAAAAGCGATTTCGTCGCGCTTTTATTTAGAAAAATCATTTAATATTATAATTTTTTTGTTTTTGAAATCTTGTACGCAAAATATATTTATGTCTCTCGGGTCTAACGTGGCGTTTTGGGCCAGATACACGTGGGAAAAAAGGTCGCCAGTGGCAGCGGCGTCACACCCTGTACGTGAGAGTTCGAACGCTGGTGACCTTGAGCCGGAGAACGTAACTCTAGGGTTGACACCGAACCGAAATGGAATATCGTACGGTGCGTGAGAGAGAAGCGAACTAGGCACCAGCCCTCGGCCAATGCAGTCGGCGATAGGGCGTTCCACGCCCCGCGTGCCTCCCAAGGCCCCCGGGAACATGCAGCCACCCACACATAGCCGCAAGAGATTTTACGTGCACACATGCTTAAGTATCGTTTCTTTTCGCGTAGTGTACATATTCTTTGCCCATGGTAAAAATATAACCGTACACCGTGAAGCACACTATATACTTTTCATCTCCATCTATGAGAAAAAATTGCAAATAAATATTCTTATTAAGAAAAGTAGAACACCTAAGTTCATATAAATACCTAATTAGAGTTTACCATGCAGTTACTTACCTTAATTAGGAGTCGTTTTCACTTAAGATACTTAAAAAAAGTTCAGACGGACAGACGGACAGATGGACAGACGGACAGACGGACAGACGGACAGACGGACAGACGGAAAGACGGACGGACAGCGGAGTCTCAGGAATAGAGTCCCGTTTGCACCTTTCGGGTACGGATCCCTAAAAATACAAAATATTTTCATTGCTTTTAGATTACAGGAAAACCTATAAGAATTCGATCAATTGTACGGAACCCTTTCCACGCGAGTTTAACTCGCACTTGGCCAGTTTATTTCTTTGTTTATAAGCTACCGATACTAGCGTTTCGCAACGACCACTGCTGAGAAGAATACCAGACAGACATGCGAAACTTTAAGGGTTCCTTGTTTACTACGGAACTCTAAAAAGGCGATGCCTGTGCCAATGTTTTGTTGTTATAAATCTTATTTCTTATTTTTACAATATTTTGGATAAAGTATATTTAATTTTGTAAATAATTAAATTTTAATTTTATAGATTACATTCGTGTTCAATTTTCAAATATTTTTACTTCTCAATTTTCAGTCCTGCGAGAATTTTTTTGGGATAGGTAAACCATCGTTTTTCGAATAAATGAGATGAAAAATTGTTTCTTGCCTCGGTTGTAAAAATAACAAACCTACTTGTATTCAAAACATATTGATTAAAGGTCAATTTGTTTTTGCTCCGTGGTCATATCACACATCATCTCCCTAACACTCAATTGTTTCCCAAGCTTTCAGCAATATGAAGTAAGTAAAAGACACCGACTATTTATTCCCACGCCTCAAAAAATATATCACAAAGAAAAATTTGTTAAAAGTATATTTTTACTTTGGACAATAAAGTTTGATAAATAAATAAACAAATAAAAAGTGCGCCACATAAACATATAAACGACACTTTCCCAGGAACTTTCATAACACCATTTTTTGTATAATTCACAGTTCAGCCGAACTTCTGTCTTGTGTTTATTGCCTTCATGTACAAGGGCACACAATACAGGTTAAGCTTCGGTCCTACTGACAGCGGTTCATAAAACCATAGGATACAGTAAGAGTAAATAGAACGGAATCTCCTAAGGTATGCGCAATATGCGTCCCCGTTCCCCGCAACCGCACCTCTCGTGCGGTTCTCGTGGGCCAACTTGCGCCATGCAGTGTGTGTTCGCCCGCTCTCCCCCGTCATCGAGGCGAAAACGGGGGAGAGGTGCGGGGACGGGGAACGGGGACGCATATTGCGCGTACCTTAGGAGATTCCGTTCTGTTTACTCTTACTGTATTCTGTGATAAAACCTAAAGCGGTGATAGCCAAGCGGTTAGGAACTGACTCTGCGTCTGCGAAGCATGAGTTCGATCCTCAGTAGACGCGACTTGTACCTCGAATAGGTACTTAAAAAAAAATCTAAATATCTTTATTATCATAGGATATTTATAATAAATATCTCTTAATAATAGTCACTTTGTTTTGTTTTGCACATATGTTGACGTCAAATCGTTACTCGTACATGTGCAAAAGCAGCAGCAACAAACTGCACTGCAGCATTTTCTCCAGAGACGTCAACTAACAAACTTAAAATTAGTTATGTGGATAGACTGAGATTACATTGTTTTTTCATAATTAAATTATAAGAATTACGAAATAAAATAATGACAATTTGTTAATTTAGTATGTACTGTAACTAAATTATGACATATCTAAGTATACAAACCTTTAAGAGGCACTCATGAACATCATCCTCATAATCATTTTAGGTACTACAGCCTCGGGCCTGGCCTGGTGAAGCAAATCTCTCCAGCCGGTTCTGTCCTTTGCCTTTTCTTGCCGATTTTTTTACCCCAAGCACTTTTATGTAGGTCTTGTTGTACTCCATCCAGCCATCTGAGTTTTGGTCTACCGGGGGGTCTTTTCCCGTCGGGTTTACCATTTAGGAGGTGCTTGGGAGCTCTATCATCGTTCATTTGCTTTGCGTGACCAGCCATCGGAGGTGTTCCATCTTCATAAACCTCATTCATTTTAGATTTTAGTTGTGGCAGAGCTACGCTACTCATAGCGGCAAAACTCAGTTTTGCTAGTAGCATGAATGGGCCGGCTCGTCCGCGGAAGTACCACACTCTCACAGAAAATCGACGTCTGAGTAGTAGCTTCACCGCTTCTATGCTTCGTTCGGTGAGTGAGAGAGCCGGAAAAAAAATACGAGTACCCAAGGAACCTCTTGTACCTTATATAAATAAAAAAAATAAACCAGCCAAGTGCGAGTTAAACTCGCGTGGAGAGGGTTCCGTCCAATTTATTTAATTCTTATAGGTTTTCCTGTAATCTACAAGCAATGAACTACATTGCACGCCTCATAAGCGAAGCGCATGAGGTAGTGCTCTACTCTCGCCTTACAAAAATCAAGTGATTTTTTTAACTAAATGTGTCTCTATTTATTTTCTATCGCACTTGTACATTAATATTTACACATAAATGTCAAGGAAAAAACACTATTTTCAACACTTATGACATTTTTAAAAGACATTTTGCCTTTTAAATAAATAAAAACAATGTTTAATAAAATCAATTTGTGGACGTCCGTGTGTCTGTATGTATGGAAACTGGCGTGGTCACGATAACTCGCGAAAAACTTATCTGATCAAGTCCATTTTTTTTTAAACGCTTTAGTATTATCTAAAACTAAGTCCTTTCGAAGATCACGGTCTAATTCAATGTAGTTAAATCGTAATTTCAATTTAATTGTGAAAAATGACATTATGAGCCGTGCACTTTTGGATTTTCCAAACTATTTTGTATTTTTTTTCAAAATTTTAGGCTCATTAGTTTTAAAGATCAGGGGGGGTGGGGAATGGTAAATTTTCGTCTTCTTTCATAAATAAAATAAAAACTATTTATTTTACAATAATAAAAAAATATATTTGAGATCCTCATAACGAGCCCTTTCATTTGATATATTTATTACACAGTAAGGTTTGCAAAACTTTTTTTTTTAGTTTCCTTATTTGTCCTCCGAAAATGACCCATATTAAAAAAAAAAATGTTTACTTTGCATATCTGTGTTTGAGTCATACGATTACACCATCCTACCAAATTTCACCAGATTCGGTCTAGTAGATTCGGAGCAAATTGGCTGTGACAGACGTACGGACAGACAGACGCACAAGTGATCCTATAAGGGTTCCGTTTTTTAATTTTTTGAAGGGAACCCTAACAAAGCTAAATTGTTTATTGGCTTTGACTTTTCCTTCTACACTTAGCCGGTCTTCAGCATCCTCAGGTGACCAGATTGCGCAGGGCACAAATGAGGACGACACAGACAATCGACTACAATAATAGAATAACTCCACCTAGTACATATTCAATAGAATAAACGGGCAAGTGCGAGTCGGACTCGTACATGAAGGGTTCCGTACCACAGTACAATGTTTTAAAACGCTGAAGAAACGCGTTTCTAGTATGACGACCCCTTTAATTTTTAACTTTATTTTATTTTTAGTATTTGTTGTTATTGTGGTCATAGTAATACATAATTGGTGAAAATTTTAAGTATCTAGTTAATGCCATTATGATAATCAAGTTAAAAACGGTGAAAAAAACACGTTTCTTGTATGACGACCCCCTTCAATTTTTAACAAATTTTTATTTTTGGTATTTGTTGTTATATCCGCCACAGTAATCGGTGAAAATTTCAAGTGTCTAGCTATTACGGTTCAAGAGATAGAGCCCTGTGACTGACGGACAGATAGACGGACAGACGGACAGACGGACAGACGGACAGACGGACAGACGGACAGACGGACAGACGGACAGACAGCGGAGTCTCAGTAATAGGGTCCCGTTTGCACCCTTAGGTTACGGAACCCTAAAAATTATATGAACCACCGTCTGGTCGTGTCCGAACTGACCTACGTCAAGTTCCATAGAGGACCATAATGAAGCTAACGACAGAGGGATCGCCGTGGCCACATACTGGTCAAAGACGATTTGAAATTGAAACTACACTAGAAACATTTCGACTCGACAAGAAGAAATAAAATAGGTAAAATGCAACTGAGATGCACACACGAAGCCAACTACGTGTGTTAAGCTTATAAGAAATAAGCGGCCAAGTGCGAGTCGGATTCACCCATGAAGGTTTAAGACGTATTAAAAAATAATTATCTATAATACCGAGACCGCTATAGTTTTAATTGAAAGTACATACTTTGAGGTATATACCACATTTTTTTCAGAACTATTTTAGTAATATTTCAAAAGTTACGGTGGGGGGACACCTCAAATTTAAAGTTAAAATTTGAGGTGTCCAAACACTGATGTGTATTAGATTATCTCAAGACTGGGGTGTTTGATCTACATAGTTTCAAAGCAGTTGTTGTTGCATTTTAAAAGACTTTTTCAACGATACCCCACACGTTGGGGTTAGTCCAATTTAATTTTTTAAATTCACTTTTCGTTGTATGGGAGGGGTGCTGAAAAAAAATCATTTTTTCATAATTTTGAAAATCAACTTTTGGAACTTCAATATCT
Organism: Acrobasis repandana; assembly: GCA_963576875.1. Lineage (NCBI taxonomy): Eukaryota > Metazoa > Arthropoda > Insecta > Lepidoptera > Pyralidae > Acrobasis > Acrobasis repandana. The sequence goes on from OY756222.1 coordinate 21,516,377, forward strand.
ATCTCTCCACCTATTTTCGGGACAATCAGTGCAGTAGCGGCGGAGTACGAGCCCGGACGGACAGACGGACGGACATGACGAAACTATAAGGGTTCCTTGTGGACTACGGAACCCTAAAAATGATATAAGAAATCTCATTATCATTTTTAAAGACCTATCCATTGATACACCACACGTATGGGTTTAATTAGCTCAATCAGTGTGATTTGTCCTTATATATTTATTTATTTATTAAAAAAAAATTTGAGTTTCAGTTCTAAGTATTGGGAACCCCCAAAATTTATTGTTTTTTTTTCTATTTTTGTGTGAAAATCTTAATGCGGTTCACAGAATACATCTACTTACCAAGTTTCAACAGTATAGTTGTTATAGTTTCCTGAAAAAGTGGCTGTGACATACGGACGGACTGACAGACATGACGAATCAATAAGGGTTCCGTTTTTTACGGAACCCTAAAAATTACTAATTCCTGGATTTCACCAATACCTGTGTCACCTGTGTGTGACGTCATCTGACAAATTACCGCCGCCGCCCCGTGACAGAAATTAGCGTTTTTGGCGCAGTTGTGGAAATTTTAACTTCAACATTGATTTTTATTGATATCTACAAAAGATATCCCGTAAATATTAATATATTGTGCTTGTGTAATAAGTTACATTAAAAAAGATTTTTAAAAATTTGACAAATGACGTTTCATAGAAGCCTCAGCTTTATATCTAAGTATATTCCTTACAGAAGTACAGAGAAAATTAGAGATGAATTTATTTAAAGTTATTTTCCGCATCCAAAAGCACGCAACTTTACTCAAAATACATAAAACAAGAACCGTCGCGTCCCCTGAGAGCCATAACTTGTATTTTAACATAATGAAAACTCGAGTGACGCCGGAATCTGTAGTAAATAACAATTTAGAACTTCCCTGGGCTCTGAATGTGTCATAGTGTAATGGAAATTTCTCAGAAACTAGCGTATTGCAGTGTAGAAATGAATATATATTTTCATTACTGTTTCCAGGGTTGGTGCAAAAGTGTAACTAAAAAACATTGACGAACGAATACAAGCTACAAAATTAATAAGTTATTGAAAAAAAATCATTTTTAGGGTTCCGTACAAAAAATGAAAAAACGGAACCGTTATAGGATCACCCGTGCGTCTGTCTGTCCGTCCGTCTGTCACAGCCAATTTGCTCCGAATCTACTGGACTGAATCAGGTGAAATTTGGTGGGATGGTGTATTCCTATGACCCAAACACATATGTGCAAATTAAATAAATATTTTTTTAAAATAAGGGTCATTTTCGGGGGATAAATTAGGAAATTGAAAAAAAAAGTTTTACAAACCTTACTGTGTCATAATATATCAAATAAAAGGGCTCGTTATGAGGATCTCAAATATATTTTTGTTATAATTGTAAAATAAATAGTTTTGAATTTATTCATGAAAGAAGACGTAAATTGACCATTCCCCCCTCCCCCCATGATCTCCGAAACTACTAAGCCTAAAATTTTGAAAAAAATATGAAATATAGTTTGCTTGTAGATTACAGGAAAACCTATAAGAATTCAATCAATTGTACGAAACCCTCTCCACGCGAGTTTAACTCGCACTTGGCCGGTTTTATTTCGTACAAACGTCGATTGTAAAAAAAATTATTAAAAAAAATAAAAGCTCTTTATTTGGTAACCTGAAAAAATTTACATTGTTTTGTTGCCAGAGCCTCCTTTTAAGCAAACAATATGCTTGTGCCAGGAGACTTCGCTCTTTCTTATCTCTAACTTTTATATTCATAGGTAACCAAGCGTGTGTGTGTGTGTATTACAGGGTTCTTGTAACCACATTCCGGCTCCATTATCAGATCAGCTTCATGTTATAATAATATTACATTTTCATCTGATTTATATTAGCATACAAAATTTTACCTCAAACAGAAACTGGGAAGTGGCTATAATTTGATTTGCAAGTTCTGACCCAAAAACAACAAACAGGACAAGTAAAAGTAAAACAGCGAAAGCTTGTAAGCTGTAATGGCCATGTGACATGAGTGTGACACAGAAATCCTGTGACGTAATTCATCTGAGAACTAGTTCAATCAAAAACAACACGAACTAACAACTTTATTTACGAGAGCAACTCTGAATTTGCTATTTTTATTTTATAAGCCTATCTATTGATAGTAGAGTAGGTAATCCCTATTCCGAGCAGCCGTCTCAAAAGTGCAGATTTCAATTATGATGCCGACCTTCATTGAAGATGGCACTGGAAGAAGAAGAAGAAGAATTGATAGTAAATCTTTGATTACCTACTTTTTTATTAACTTCAAAAGAAGCAAGATCAGCCAAATATTTTTTTTGCAAATAATAAATAAGCTTCTCAATTCGAATGTATATTTTTTTTCGATATAGGTATGTTCCTCAATTACTTCTCCGTTTTTTAAGCGATTTAGAAAATTATTTTTTTATTTGAAATGACAAATGACATGCGAGTTGGTCACATTATCACCAAGTAAAGATTTTACGATGGAATCCTCGAGAAATCGAGAGAATTCCTCAAATATTCTATACACACATATACTGATCTCCATTTCGCAAGGTCTTTGGCATCCTTGGATGACCATTGACATGCATATTATATTTGGAGAAGATAAAGTGGGAAAGCACACCCCGGGCTCCGAAGCACGCGCTTAGACGAAGAAGACGTATACTGATTTTGATGTTTTTGTCAATAAATTAGGTATTTGCATTCAAAAAGTGTGTTTTGGTTAAGGCTATACATGAATTTTTCGGGGTCCAGTTCTTCTTCTTCTTATGGAGTCGAAATGGTTATACTTTAACGGGGTCCAGTAAATATTTTTCACGGAAAATGGCCACTTTTGGCAAAAATGCGTAGAAAAGCTTAAACGTTCTCACTTTAAACTGTAAACAGTAGTTCATCAAATAGTTTGAAGGGTTATCTACGGCTTTACAAAGACAGCATTTTGAATGATATCTTCGTTTCCTTTGGAATTATTTATTTCAAATGGGGGCAGAACTGGACCCCGGAATATGTATGGTCTGAAGTGGAACTGATGAAAAGACCAGAAATTAAAGTCGCTTTTTTATTATCTTTCTTGTAGGAAAACTACTAAAATCATAGATATACTCGTAGGTCATATATTTTATCTTATTCTTTCGCAATATAGCCATCTTACTACAAATTTGAATGATTTGACGAAAAATAATGCTTATTTTACATAAAATTTCGTCGCGCGTGACATTTCAATCCTTTTAAATTAATTGCTCGATGATGTCATTTATATCGAACAGCGATAAAGCAAAAATGGTAATGTCAAATTGATGTCGTTATTTATACCAAACATTTTTAGGGTTCTGTGTCTCAGCGATCAAGACCGTGAAAGTGAAGAAGATAGCGAAGGTCCAAACGGGATACCGGACCCCGGGATCCGAAGCAGCGCAGCTCTCGTAGGGTACTGTACCGAAAACTCAAACCTTTACGTTGAAACTCCTTTTATCAATATGTCAACATGTCGTCAGGTTGACGTGACTCCTTTTGCTAATACTTATAGCAATCAACGTACCTAGAAAAAAAGAAAATTTTGATTAGATTGATAAAACAAAATTGACGGAAACTTTAAGCAAAAGGGGTATAAATGTAGGGTCGACATATGTATAGGGGCCATTTAGCTCGTGGATGTAAACAACTTTTCTAACTAATAAAATAGAGAGAGAGAGAGACGAGAGAGAGAGAGAGAGACGAGAGAGAGAGAGAGAGAGAGAAAGAGTACATGAGCATAATATGTTTGTAAGTAACTAAGTTAGTAAATTCTTTATTGGATCTTATTGAACACAGTTAAAAATACAAAGCATATAGTAAAAAGGCAAACTTGTCCCTGTCAGGGATCTCTTCCAGTCAACCCTTAAACCAGAGGAGATTATGCTAAAATTTATGTGGAACTTTGTATATATGTCGCAGTTGGATGGTATAAACCGCTAATACACGAAACCTCTAGTTGTTTGGCATTACAGCTCGGTTTTGTTAAACAGCCGAATATCGTTCAGCTAAGATTGCGCAACGTGTTACGTTCATTGAAACCGCTAACCATGTTCCCAAACGGCTAGCGGTTTTGTGAAATAGTAGCGGTAATCCGCTATTTGACGAAACCGTTAATTAATCCAACTGCGAAACATGCATAATAAGATTTTTTCGGCATCGAATTTCATTTCTCAGAAAACTATTCACGATTTTTATTGCTATAGGTTTGCCTAACCTAGTAAAATGAATAGAACATTCCTAGAACTCGCTGGTCGCTGCCACTTCATAGGCATTCTAAATTGTATATAATTTCTTTAGATAGAATGTTCAACAACTTCTCTAGCCGCATGGATGAATACAAGTCGTTCATTCCATTCCGCGTATTAGGATTCGCTATTTTACAAAACCGAGCTGAAATGCCAAACAGCTAGAGGTTAAGAGAATTAGCGGATTATACTATTCAACTGCGACATATATACTAACAAGCTAAAACACAAAATGATAATAATAATAATTACACAAACATTTGATACCTATATATATATATTTACATCTTAGACATACCTACACATATAAACCTACTATGTATAATAAATTATATATACTAAATAACTGAGTTTAACATACTTATAAATAAATTTATATAATATACTGAACTCCGGTCCGGTCTCCAGCAGGAACAACTGAAAAGTTAGAAGTTCGAGTGATCTTAAATTAAGGCTGTACGTGAAGTCCATACTTCTTCGTATTGGTGATGGATGCCCTAATAGCTAGCATTCAGGATGACGATCCTTGGTGTATGCTATTCGCGGATGATGTCGTGCTACTAGAAGAAGAAGGGGAAAAGCTTCAGGACAAACTTAACGAATGGCAGAAAGCGCTGGAAGATGCCGGTTTGAAAATCAGCCGATCGAAGACTGAATACATGTTCTACGATTTTGGAGGGACTTCCAGCGCTGCGGTCCTGAACATCAAGTGCATCAAGTACATATGGTATGAGTCCAACTCTCACTTGGCCGTTTATTTTTTATTTTGTCAAGTTGATTGTCATGCTAAGCATAAAACAAAACTATTGATAAACACCTGTCACCACTAAATTTCAATTTAAATTATCTACATACATACTCATACGCTGGAAACGTTACCATCATCCGGTAAATAAGTGAAACCACTGAATAAATAATACTAACGTACAGAAGTCTCACTCAGCAAAGAACTTCAAAGAAATATTTACTCAATGTGGCTAGCGATATGGTTTCATTTAGCTCACGTCAGATCTCAGCACCTTTTCGTATAGATACCTAGACATCCATTGCAAGCCAATATCATTCTTATTGCTCTGGACAAACGATTCGTATAACTGAATTTGACTGACTTACTAACTCGGTTGACTGGTAGATAAAGCCTAAGGCTTTAAGTCCGCCGTTTACAATTTTTGTCATAAAGTTAAATAAATAAAATTAAAAAAAATTACCAACCGGAGGGGCCGCCTGCGCGCATAGTAATAATGTAGGTACATTTTCGATACCTAAATGGGGAGTGACACAGGCCTGCTCATACGCTGGAAACTTTACCATCATCCGGTAAATAAAATATACCCATTTTAAGTTTTCTAACAACCCAAAGGTTGGCTGTCAGTTAATGCTTTTAGCATTAAGTCAGCATATTGTGCAACACAAATTGTATTTTGTACGATAAAGTTTAAATAAATAAATAAGTAAAACTAGCGGAACCATTATTGCGAAAGTGCGATTCGCACTTCCCCGATTTTTGTTTGTATACGATTCGGTTTTTAGTCATTTTGCGTGCGTGAGGTATCGAAGGCCCGTCATATTGACGTCGCAGGCAATATCGCGAGTATTTATTTAGTTCGAGATAATCTTATTGCTCGTATTATTGGCAAAGTTTGGATCTTGTTAATCTTTCTATTTTCTATCTGATATAGGTAGCGTGCTATATCAGATAGAAAATAGAACCAAGCCGTGGCTTGGGAAGGATAAATATAATAGATTTTTAATAGAAATATAGACGCTGACAAGGCGTTTGGGGATTTCAACAGACTTATATTATTATGTATTAGACATGCGTACATACGTATGTGCAACCTTATATACAGGGTGACTTTTTATCCACCGGCAAAACCTTTGGAGCAAGTTCAGTCCATGATACTGAACTACTTTCTATAAAAAAAAAACATTAAAAATCGATAAAAAATTTTCGTCCTCCCATACAAATACCGTTTGGCTGAGCGCTGATTTGCATGAGAATACAAATCAGTGCTTTTGATAAAAAGTCAGCCTGTATTTAAATGGTTTTCTCCCTTTTGCTATGGATTTGTAGTAATGTCGCTTCTTACGACGTAAGAACATAGGGACAGGTTGTACTTGAAGGAATTTTTGACACAAATGAGTTCAGAATCAAGAATCATTTATTCGCATTATACAATATAATTTCAATGATGTTAATAAATGTTAGTATGTACATCGTATAAACCTGCAGACCTGATACATTTTTATCGTTTAAATTGAATTTAAACTTGTACAAGGTTAGTATAGAAACGCTTGCTAAAATGAACAGCGCGAGCCGCCACACCGCGTATCTTATGACAATGTATGGGATGATGACTAATAGTGTGTATTATTTGTATGTAGTTTATTATTACATTATTTAAGTATACTTGGTTAATTTTTCACCACATTTCTTTTTGAGTTTTTGCACTACCCTTGTCTTTCTCAACATCACCCCGTTAGTTGAATGGTAGATAAGGCTTTAGGCTTTAAGTCCGCCATTATACTTGTATTTGTGTATGAAGTTAAATAAAATAAAATAAATTAAATAAAGATGACTGATTCAGAAAAGTATTATTCTAATTAGTCCGTTAGTTAGATTATCCAAAAATAATGCACCCATATTTTGCAGTTTACCAAAAAAGTAAAAGTTCACAAAGATACAGAGTATCTAAGTTCCAGAGTGGGGGCTTGTGACGTCACCGATCTGAAAAAATCTCATGCGAAATTTGAATGCGCTATATCTCCGTCATTTATTGTTTCTCAGAGAAAATAAAAAATATGTGTACAATATTTTTTGATAATCGAACTAATGGCACTGAAGACAGTAACAGTATTAGAATTAATAGATACAGAACGGAATCTCCTAAGGTACGCGCAATATGCGTCTCCGTTCCCCGTCCCCACACCTCTACTCCGTTCTTGTGCCGCCGTGCACACGTCAATATATTGTGTTGTTCGCCCGCTCTTGCCCTTCGACAAGGCGAGAACGGGGGAGAGGTGCGAGACGGGGAAAGGGGATGCATCTTGCGTGGGATTTTTAATAACACGCACAATATTGCTCGCTGTGAACCCACCTCGACTTGAATTGACAAGTTGTAAACATCGCAAACATTTGTCAAAATATGTATACAGTAAAAGTTTCATGCCAAATTTAGGATGTTTTTGTTCCCGAAATATTTGTATAAGACACTCAAAGCCATCTCGAAGAGATGCTTGGAAAGTTTCATGTAATTTATTTTGTTGGAGTGTTGCCTATTGGGTTTGAAAAAACATTCTTGTTTTTTAGGTAATTTTCCTTTCTACGAGTAGTTTTAAAGAAAAACTTATTTGAATAAGTAAGTTTAGGCAAATTACTTACGTAACTATCTGCACTAGATGGCGTTATCAACATTTATTTTTTACAAAAAATTGGTAACGGTCAACCGAAAGGTGGCGTAGACACAAGTGAGACTAAAATAACAAATAAAAGTTATACCTACTTACTTACCTATTATTTAAACCTATAACCTAACTACCCCCCTAACTAATTAGGTAACCTGCCTACCTTTTACAGGATTGCTACTAATTTGTGTAATGCCATCTCTGTGAGCAGCATCTGGTACATGGCTAGTAGGTACTTATAATGTGTCAACAAGTTTTTGCTATTTACGTGCCTTCTAAAACTTTTTATGACGTTGGTTTAGGTATTGTAAGTTGCTGCGATGTTAGCCACAGATATAGATTGTAAGCAAAATAAATATTTTCTCATAAAACATATACATATTATAAATATTATAATATATAAATACGTAATATAAATATACCACAATTACTAAATTTACTTACTGAAATTAGTACAGTTGCTGGTTTGATTTGAATTCGTTAAGGCCGTACCTGAATTTTCCGGGGTCCAGTGCTGCCCCCATTTAAAATAAATGATTTCAAAGAAAACGGAGACATTATTTAAAATTTTGCAACTACCAAGTCCTAGATAACCCTTCAAAGTATTTTATTGGTCCTTACATATGAAATTGCCGTTCAGTATCAAAAAAGTGAAACAAGTTTTTTTTAATGAAATTATTATTTAACCCAGATGTTACTGAAACTATTTTTTGTTTCATATCACAATGAATTTTTGATATTACATTATTAAAGCAAGTAGTAAACAGGGAAAAATAGTAAAAAAAATCTGAGTTTTCTGGAAATCCCGGAAAATGTGGATCGTTTTAACGATCGGTAGTAACGAGCGGTTAGATTACCGCCCATACAAATATCAGTTCGACAAAGCAATCTAAATTGAAGGAATAAAAAACAAGGTACTACAATAAGTTTTTATTACAGAATCAGCAAACATTTAAGAAAACACTAGATAAATTATTTAGGGGTGTGATACTCCAAAAAACATATTTTAGGGTGCAAATGGACTTTACATTTCTGACAAGTGAAGTTAGTGTTTTTTTTACATACAAAACAACGAAGTTGCGAGTTATTGTATACTATTATATGATCTAATCTATCGAAGCGTGAAGTTTCCAGATGATGAGCAGGAGTTGGACAGGGACCACGTTTCTCAGATTTTTTATATGTCTCCAATATACCTCTTGCCAGAGATCTCCGGAAAGAAAGGTGATCGTACACTCCCCCATTAGATCTATAAAGTTGCCACGAATTGTTAACAGCCATGTCCAAGCAGTGACAAAATAAAGAAAAATACCACTTCTTGCCACGTATAGAAGTACGATAAAGTCCAATGTTTTGGTCGGACCTATCGACCCCTCCCATATTTTCATTGTAGGTTTTTATAATCGCTGGCTGGTCAATTTGCACATATTTTTTCTGCTGCTGCGAGAACCGTCTAGCTGTATGTATGGGTTCGATGGTTTCTGAATTCGAAGTTACTGTAACAACGCTATTGTCATTCCACTTGCAAACCAATATATGTTCTGGACGGCTGGACTTGTACTGAAAAGTACCTCTTTCAGTCTTTTTGAACTCTTTATTAGACGGTAGAGGGCATTTTTTTGTACGGTCCTCACGAATTGTTCCAGTGGCTTTCAGACCTCTATTACTCAGTTCATGAAAAAGTGGAATTGATGAAAAAAAGTTATCAAAAAATAAGTGACAAGGCGCACCTGGGAAACGATGTTGAAGATGGTCAGCAAAACGCAAAATGACTCCAGCTCCTAGACCTAACTGTTTATAACTTTGTGAAATAATTGTTGCATGGCCTTGGTATGGATCAAACCATAATATATACCCCAATCTAGTTGATCCAACCCAAAACTTATACCCCCATCGTATTGGTTTTCCTCGTATAAATTGTTTACAACTGTGCCCTCCATAGTAAGGCACCATAGCCTCATCAATGCTGTACATTTCTTCCAAAGGTGCCATATTCAAGAATCTATCGTTTAGCATATCAAAAAGAGGCCTCAGCTTTGCAAACTTGTCACTATCTGTAGTAATTTAAGTATTGTCACAACAATGGAGATGTGTCATAATAAATGTAAATCTATCCCTTGATATGGCGTTGTATATAAGGCTGAACTCAGTGTCTGAAGATTTTTCCCAATACATGTATCTTCTGGGTACTACAACATATCCACTGTAAAGAAGTACAGCAAGGAAACATTTCATTTCACTTGTTGTCACATAACCCACTTTATTCTTTTGAATTGCATAAATATTAGTATATTTGACCAATAATTCGACAACGGCATCATCAAAGACACATTCAAAGTAATATAAGGTCGTTTGAAGATAGTTTGGCCCCTGATTTAATTGCCACTGTGGTCGATGAGGGGGATTATGGGTATTCCTCCAAGTATAGTTTTGATTTTTGGTCACGGTAGGTTCAACAAAAGGAATGAATGATGAAGGAATGACAGTAGCTGATGTAGATGTAGATGGCATAGGTTCACAACCTTCCTCAATCAAAGGTTCTTCGATGATTCGACTTCGTTTTGCTAAAGAAAGCAAGGGTATGTCATCATCGCTGTCAGATTTATATTCAACCCTTGATTCAACCTCTGCAGGAGCCCGAAGTTGAGATCCTATAAAAAAGGCATGTCGAGAACTTAGATACATAAAAAAAACAACAAAAATATATATAAAGATAATACCAAACCTGGAAGATTATCCAATGTGACCAACTCTTCATCACCAGAATCTTCATCTGTTACATCAGCATTCGCATTATCAGGTGGTAAAATAGTTATAGCTGTTGGAAATGTTTCATCATAATCTAACTGTTCCAATTCGTCAATAATTTCGCTGAGAGACAGTGGTTTACTGTGCTTAGGCCTGAAAATTGAAATACATCCCTAAATTACTACCGATTGTTATAACGATAATTAAATGTGCAATATTTTTTTTCTAGTAAAGCGTCATAAGATATCAAAATATATATTATAATTCTCTAACACATATTATAAATATATAAAAAACAGTAGAAAAGTAAATCTATATGCCAAGAAATTTTGTAAAAACTTACCTTTTCGAAGACATGGTGGAATTAAATTTCACTTGCTCGAATAGAAACACAATAAGTTGGTCAAAAATTTGATTTACTTTTATTATAAGTACGATAAAATATGCTCAAACAATCACTTCGACGATTCGTGAACAATAAACCATCATGTTTACTTCATTCATATATTTAAATTGAGGGTACTTTAATTATAATTTTTTGATCTTTATAACGATCGGTCGCTGTAAATGGGTTAATCAATCGAAGTATGCGCCGTTGTTATCAATACACTTTCGCCATTTTTTAGGCAGATCATTGGTACCTTTGGAAAAAAAATCCTGGGAGCGAGAGTCTATGAACTGTTTGAAAGCGGTTTTGACTGCCTCATCAGATTTGAATTTTTTTCCTTGTAAAAAGTTATCCAAATTTTGAAAAAAGTGGTAATCGGTTGGGGCTAGATCTGGAGAGTATGGTGGGTGTCGCAGAGGTTCCAGTCGCAGCTCCTCTAACTTGGCGATCGTTTGATGTGCAGTGTGTGGTCTAGCGTTATCCTGAAGGAGCAGTGGGCTAGAGCAATTAATCAGTCTCGGTTGTTTCATGGCGAGCTTTTCCATCATTGTTTGCAATTGTTGGCAATACAAGTCTGCAGTAATCGTCTGGCCTGATCTCAAGAAGCTGTAGTGGATAACACCAGCACTGGTCCACCAAACACTAACCAGAATCTTCTTTTTGGTCAGTTTTCGCTTAGGGCAAGGTTTTGTCGGTTCTCCAGGGTCAAGCCATTGTGATGATCGCTTCCGATTGTCGTACAGGATCCATTTCTCATCACAAGTCACGATACGGTTCAAAATCTCCTCATTATTGTGGCGATTAAGCAAAGAAATGCAGCAAGCAACGCGTGTTTGTTGGTTTGCTTCAGTCAATTAATGCGGTACCCACTTTTTGAGTTTTTTAATTTTTCCGATTTGGCGCAAGTGGATAAGTATCGTTTTGTCACTTACGCCGAAGGCTGCTGCTAATTCAGAAGTGGTTTGAGATGAATCCGCTTCCACTATCGCCTTCAATTCTTCGTTATTCACTTGAGTATCAGGTCGTCCACGAGGCTCATTGTGTAAATCGAAATTTCCAGAACGGAAACGTTGAAACCAAAAAAATGGTTGCCTGTAAAGTCGGTTTTACGGGCGAAGATTTTACGTGACAACGCGCGCGGCAGACCGATCATAGTTGAGTGGGAGAGAGACGCAAGGCATTCGGCGGGCCTCTCTCTCGTTCGGTGACTCATCGTAACGTTACCGAGCGTTACACTTTTTCATAAGTGACTCCCAGCCGCAACCTAATTTAAGACGTTGTCACGTCAAAACGCACCGTTCGTTCGTTAGCGGTGCCTGGTCCATACACGTCGTTAATTCTTCGAGTCGTTTCTGCAGCACTGGTGCCACGGTGGAACTCGTATTCGAAAATACCGCGAAGTTTCAATTTGTCCATAGTTGTTGTTATAGCAATGTTGAAACTCAAACAAATGATGTTAAAACAAATGAAATACGAATTTTAAAACAATATTTTACTAGCTTTATTTCGAAATAAATTTGAATTTGGAATTCCTAATGAAACGCAAGATATTTGATTTTAAAGGTGCCAGTATTGAAAATCGGCAATTTCATATGTAAGGACCTAATATGAACTACTGTTTACAGTTTAAAGTGAGAACGTTAAGCTTTATTACGCACATTTGCAAAAAACGGCCACTTTTAGCAAATGTGCGTAGTAAAGCTTAACGTTCTAATTATAAACTGTAAACAGTATTTCATAAAATACTTTAAAGGGTTATCTAGAACTTGGTAGTAGCATAATTTTAAATGATGTCTCCGTTTTCTTTGAAATGATTTATTTAAAATGAGGGCAGCACTGGACCCCGGAAAATTTAGGTACGGCCTTAACGATCACACGCCAACTTGTTGGTGAAAACCCGTTCTTGTGCGCCCGCGTGCGCCATGCTGTGTGTTTTCGGCCGCTCTCGCTCCGCGACACGGCGAAAATGGGGGAGAGGTGCGGGGCGGAAAACGGGGACGCATATTGGCGGGACCTACAGCACCTAAGAAGAGTAAACTCTTACTGTATTTTGTGGCTGAACGGCTTATTTGCCATGAAGTCAGTTCCCTGTACGGTCAGTATCGTCTGCGGTTCAGAATGTGTTGTGAAAATAATTTTCTATGTCCATTAGACATACGCACGGCAACTTTTCTGAATCCATTTTTAATGAGGAGTAGTCTCTCTATCTAATTAGAAGGATAAATAAATAAATATTATATGGACAAATCATAATAAATATATAAGGAATCCCTAATGATATTTTTCTCGTAAATGATAAAAATCAAAATTGTAAAAATTATAATTAACAAAAACTCGAGAAGAGCGGACGTAAATTTTTAATTACCTCTTTGTTTGTTGTATTAAAATCATCAAAGAAGTATTGCCCTTGGGCTTTTTTGTTTAGACTTATGTTATGGGATACTCATCGATACTATATTTTGATAGATACTCGTAGATAGATAGATTAAACATTTATTTTGTACAACTATCACACAAAATATACATTACAAAAGAAATAACGATTAAAAATCAAACACATGCTTAGCCTAAAAAAGCAGAACAAAGAGAGTCGTGCTCCTGCAGTGGAGGCTAAAAAAGAACTGATGATGTTGATGACATGCTTAGCATAATTACAAGCATTATGTATGCCACAGCAGCATAAGTAGGCTACACTTCAAAACAGCGTTGCTAACAAGGAGCAACCGCTGATTTTCAGCTGTCATCTATTACAATATGACACGAATAAGCGCAATCAAATAAATTTAAATGATTAAAAAATATACATTTTATAATCAACTAGCTTTCGCCGCAGCCGCGGGCAAAAGCCACGGGAAAATTACTTTTTTCCGGAATGAAAAGTACCCTATGTCCTTCTCAATACTCCTAACTCTGTGTATGTGATTTTTTAAGAAGATTAGTTCAGTAGATAAAGCGTAAAGAGGTAACAAATAAATCAACAAACAAACAAACATATACAAACTCACTTTCGCATTTATAATATTACTTAGTATTAGGACAATCAAGACCCAAAACAATTTGAGAAAGGCAATTTTCCGACTTGCCCTGGCTGGGAATCAAACCCAGAACCTTCGAGTGACGGACAAGCGAGTTAACCAGTACGCCGCGGAGGTCGTCACATAGATAACTAGATATTATAATTTAAAAGCGCATCATTGTTTTAGCAGCATGACGCTTACAGCTGGACAGTGGACGTAGGCCTCTCCCAAGGATTTCCAAAATGACCAATTTAAAGCTGCCTGCATCCAGCGCTTTCAAGTGACCTTAGTCAGGACACCTTGAAGATGGCCCATCGGCCATCGGTTCTCTCTATACGTCCCACCCACATTGAGAGCATATTTCTAGGAATTTCTTGTCAGCGAAAATAGTGTTCAAAATCTCGATAGATCTTTTTGACGCTTTGGAACTTGGTGCCATAAAAAGTTGTTCATATAGATGACTACTTCAACCCTCTTTCGGTCATAGCTCGCAAGCGTGACAAGAATCCGGCCTCGGCTATTCCGACCGTACTTTTTATAAAGGTGGTTCAAGTTTCCGTGAAAATCATCAGCTTTTCCATTCAACCCTGAGTTTTAGGATTTTTGGTGCTCGTTGACATAGCTCTTTGAAGTATTGGAAGAGCATTTAACATATATACAGGCTGACTTTTTAACCACCTGCCAAATTTTTGGTGCAAGTTCAGTCCATGATACTGAACTACTTTCCAAAAAAACATTTAACGAAAAACTAAAATAAAAATTTGCCTTCCTATACAAATCAGCGCTTTGGTATGGGAGGACGAAACATTTTTATCAATTTTTATTTCATTTTTTATAGATAGTAGTTCAGTATCATGGACTGTACTTGCTCCAAAAATTGGCAGATGGTTAAAAAGTCAGCTTGTATAATGTCTCACAAAATATACTGATGCAGTTTTTTAGTTACGTTATTTTGTTCGCCTGTGCACAGAAAACAGAGTCAAAAGAATACACAAACCCTTTTATTTTAATTGTTATCTTTAGTAACTTGTTTCCGAAAATAAAGAACTGAATTTTGAAATACATTTTTGAAGTGAAAACTTCTTCAGGCGCGTTGAGCATTTTATGAGATGGGAAAAAAACTATAGAACTCGCGACACTGTTACCGTGACTAACACCACCTTGTTCAAGTTTTCACTTCTATCAGCAATTCCGGTGTGCCACTGTTTTTAGGGTTTCGTACAACAAATGAAAAAACGGAACCCTTATAGGATCACTCGTGCGTCTATCTGTCCGTCCGTCTGTCACAGCCAATTTGCTCCAAATCTACTGGACCAAACCAGATGAAATTTGGTGGGATGATGTAATCCTATGACCCAAATACACATGTGCAAAGTAAATAAATATTTTTTTTAAATAAGGGTCATTTCTAGGGGACACATTAGGAAATTGAAAAAGAAAGTTTTGCAAACCTTACTGTGTCAAATATAAAATGAAAGGGTTCGTTATGAGGATCTCAAATATATTTTTGTTATAATTCTAAAATAAATAGTTTTGATTTTATTCATGAAAAAAGACGAAAATTTACCATCCCCCCCCTAATGTCCGAAACAAAATTTACTGACAGACTTTTCAAAATTTTAGGCTAAAATTAGCAGTAGCCTAAAATTTTGAAAAAAATACAAAATATAGTTCATTGTTTGTAGATTACAGGAAAACTTATAGTAATTCAATCAATTGTACGGAACCCTCTCCACGCGAGTTCAACTCGCACTTGGCCGGTTTTATTTTTGATTGTATGTAGGTATTCGGTGTAAATAAATTAAAAAACGTGTTATTCATCGAAATAACAACACAGAAAAGCAAGACGTTCAAATCAAGTCAATTCTCAAAGCCAATTCAAACGAAGTGTACGAATCCAGTCGGTATTGATACATCAGCCCATAATCCATAATTTTCTCCAAACGAGTGCGAGGGAATCAAGAGAGTACTTACTTTAGGAAAACAGAAATGTAGAAAGGAAGCCAAGTTTAGTGCGAGTTTGCGGTTGACTTCGGTATTTATATCTGAATAGCGATGTTTTTTACTACGTTGTATTATTATTATATTGAGCCATAAGTTCTAGATAATGTAATTGGTAAAAACGTTGTATTTAGTTTTACACTAAATAAAGTGCAATATTTCTTACTGATGAATTGTTTGTGGTATAAATATGATTAGGGAATTTTGAGTTTATTGACGACCTCTGAGGCCTAGTGGTTAACATGTCAGGCTGTCACACTGGAGGTTCCGGGTTTGATCCCCGGTCAAGATGGAAAATGATCTTTTTTAGTTTTTCCTGGGTTTTGGATGTTTATCTATATATGTATTTGTTATAAAATATAGTATCGTTGAGTATACTATAACACAAATCTCGAACTTACTTTGGGGCTAGAAATCTATGTGATTTGACCTTAAATATTTATTTATAGTTTTAATAGATTATTTCATGTGACCCATAAGAATCTTAAATATAAGCTAAAGAAAAAATAAACTAAGTATCACGTCTTTATTCTTAATGGGGCAAACAGAGCATTTTGGGATTTGCGGGCCCCAAAACCCACTGGTGGGCGAAAAGGGCTTCGTCCATTTCCTCGATCAGTTTTTACGATCTGCGCGGGAAATTAAACAGCTAATACATTATATATTCCTTTTTTTCTCCTAGACCATCTACCTAATAAGGAGAAAAAGGATCTTATAACGAGAATAAATCTAATATTGTCTTGGGTATTCCCGAAATGTTTCAAGTAATTTAAAAAAACTCCGAACTTGGCCATCACACTTCAGCGTGTCGAGATCTTCCTCGTTTCAAATAAAGTAAGTAGAAGCACCCAACCCTAAGTAACTCCAACTCCACGCCGTTCAATAATGATCCTTCGAACATATCAATAAGGTTCACGATGCGGAATTTAAGATCTTCGGAAATTATCCTTGAAGGGAATTCTTTTTCAATACTTGCTATTCTTTGGGATTTATTCTGATTTACGTAATTAATGTTCGATACGTGTTCTCTGGTTCAGGGATGGTGAGTTTGCGTTATCTTTTGAGATTATAAAAGTATTTACTTAGATGTAGAAGTATTATTTATATAATATACATACTATCACGTGCGTGGTTCCCAGTAGAGTAGAATTGGACCACTTCAAGACTTCCCGTGGATGTCATAGAAGGCCACTTAGAAAACACAAGCTAAACGAAGCTTATAAACATCAGTGAGACCTCTCCAACACGTCTGACTACCAAAAAGAGTGTAGGTCAAATTCTTTGGCTGCTCTGGCCAACACACACAGAGGTTCGTGCTCCTGCAGTGGACACTAAAGAGGACCTGTTGATGATGACACTATCACGTCTTTTCCCCTTACAAGGTAGACAGAGCTAAAATACAAAGGGAATCAGAAGCAGTGACAGGTAGCTAGAACATCGCTTTCTTTTGAAATGATCCTTAGATTTGTGACTTGGAATAAGAAAATTCCTGTAAATTTGAAATATTTCCGGCGGCACAATACTAGCCACCATCGCTTCCACTCGAGTTTGGCGTTGTAATGCAACGATACCATCGGTACCGAACGATAGTCGTGTTCCATCTTTGGTGTAAAGTACCAGATAGAGAGATAAGATCAGGCCCTTTAAAGAGACTACTAAAAATAACGATGATAAAAATCTGCCAAATTTACTCAGCGTAATGGAAAATAAATTTGAAGTAAATACACCTAGCCCCGTTTCCGATGGTCCCTAAGGCTCCTAAAGGTACCCGGCATTACACTCCGACCTCGGGAACTTAAAGCAGAGAATATTAACGTTTAATTGTAATAAGTAATCTGTGGACCGGTTTCACAACTGTAGGGGAGGTTCGGGAGATTCGTAACGGCTCCCGGAGCAGAGATAAACGTAAGGCGCTAGAACATCGTTTCACAGCGACGCGGTTCGGGTAGAGCCCTTACAACGTCACCCGCTCAATCATATAGGAGTGCTATATTTGAAACCGGAAGTCATATTACGAATGGTTTGCGCGAGCGTTTCCAAAAAGGCGCATTTTGAATTAGTCGTATCGTACGCAAAGGATTTGCACGAGTGGTTTTGACCACTTGATATTTTTAGCGTACAAATTAAAGAAAAAAATATTTTTATTATCATAGGATATTTATATTATCTTCATAAGAACCTTCGTAATTGAATTAAAATCACTTGTTGCGAATTTTTTTATTACAAAATATTAATTTAGTTATTGTTCTGAGCATTGTAATGCAGTATGAATCAATTATATACCTTGTTGTTGGAAAAGTTGTTGTTATTGTTTGGAAAATCCATTCCGTTTCAAGCTGATTTTATGTTTAGAACCATTGACAAATTGACTTGCGGATGACTCAGGCACAATAATATGTTCGGACACACTGTTCGAATTGACACTTTTTAATTTTAATAATTTTTTCACTGTCAATTTGGACACCATCAAATTATTCAAGCTTTAGTACAGTCAAATAAAAAAGTTTCAAATATGTAAAAAAAAGCGTACCAAAAAATATTTTAATATTACTTTTAGCTGACGGTTTCAAAAATAAGATGCCATACATCGGACGGAACACAAGCAGCAGTGAGCTGGAAACTACACGTTTCGCTGACTACCTCAATGAAAAAGAGCACTCCTGAACAAAATTTTTTTTTATGTTATAGAACGGCAAACGAGCAAACGAGCACTCTTTTCAGAGCACTGTAGATACTTCCCGTACGGGTCCCGTACAGCTGTAAAACCAGCCTTATTGGAAAAAACGGAAAATGAGAAATTAATTCAAGGAAATCGGTTGCGAGAATCAAAATGAGAGGAATAATCTGCAGATTTCTTAAAATTTAAACAAATTTTATATCCGATATGTTTTTAATACTTTTAAGCTTGGTCACTATTATTAAATTATATTTTAATCATCATCATGCAAACGTATATATATATATAGTCAGCGTAGCGCTTCAGAGCCCGGGGTCCCATACCTAACCTGGGTGGTTTGACGAGGTTACTAGTTTTTACACAGAGCGACTGCCGTCTGACCTCCGCAAACGAAGCGGTAGACCAGAACCAATCCTATCATAGGCGATAGCTGCCTTCATGTTGAGAAGCAACTCCGTGGCGTAGTGGTTAATACGCCAGTCCGCCACTCCGGAGATTCTGGGTTTGATCCCTAGCCCAGATAAGTTGGAAAATGGTCTTTTTCAAATTTTCCTAAGTGTATTTACTATAAAATATAATATCGTTGAGTTAGTTATACCATAACACAAGTTTAAAACTTACTTTGGGGTTTGCTCAATATCTGTGTGTTGTCCCTATTTATTTATTATTTCTGTTAACTTAAAGTTTATAATAATATCAGTAGCAGCAGCCTATCTGATTCCCTTAAAATAAAGAATATATTTATTTTAACTTTTTTTTTAAAGTATATTTTATATTATTTTACCGCGAAGATAACATTACATTAGTTACAACTTCTTTCTTTTATTATCATCTCGAAGACTGAGCTGCAGTTAATTTCATTTAACACTTAATTTCTCCTTACATCTAACTATAATTGATGTTTAAATTTATGTTCGCAATTACACTGCGCAGTCCATTGTTGTACAAAATAATAGTTAGTATAGAAGGAAAAATATTTTATAAGCTTTAATTCACTTGCCCTGTTTTGGTATTATTGTTCATCGGTCATATAATAAGGTTTCTCACAAACTACTTTCTTTATATAGGCTTTAAATTCTGTTTGGCATAACAAGGACTTATTCTAACAATTTATTATAAAAAAGTATACACTTCCCCATTAATCAACTTACTGACTGTTTCCGTCTGTAATTCGGGTTAGCCAATTTAAGTCATTCATATTACGTAAATTTTTGTCTGTAAAGCACTTACTTTATTGACCATTGAAATATTTTTTCTTACATATATTATGTTTTCAAATATGAACTTTACTGTGATGCAAACGTAATAGGTATACCTTTTTCCTTAAATAATTCTCTCAGCCGTTAATGGCTATAGGAATTCTCCTTCCGTACTCTCTTTATATTGTAATGCTAGCCAATATTTTTCAACCATCCCCACCCGGCTGTCTCTCTGTTAGTCCAGGAGATAGATAGCCTTGACGGCTCTTAAATCACAGGTACTATTTGTTTAGATGCAAACTACATTTACTAATAAATCTCTGACGGGAGATTTCTAAGGGATCAGTGTGCGTTCTAGTTAGGTGCTTCGAAAGACAACCCAACCCGTTGGCCTTAGGACCCATAAAATAACACGATAGTTATCAGATAGTATAGAGATGTGCCTCCCCTGGAAACTTTGGGAATATATTCCGGCAATATTCCTAAAAACAGAAGTTTAGGGGAATAGTTACGGAAATATTGGGAATGATTCCCAATGGGACAATGGGAATTCCCTTAAATTTGGAATAATTCCAGTGGCACTTCACTGTTGTCAACCTATCTCTTTGTCAATCCAAATAAGACTTTATCATCATTTCATAACGCTCAATGTTGCTTGACACTGAAACGCAGACCCATAGCTACGTAAGTACGAGTATACCGTTCTGCTTTTGGAGTAATAATCCAGCATTCATTCGTTAGATTGCAGTAGTTAGCATTTTAAACTCCCGACGAAAAAATAAAGATGTTATATATTTAAATGACGTGTCTTTGTATATTTGTGTCTGTCTGTGGCATCGTAGCTCCTAAACGAATAGACCTATTTAGATGCAGTTTTTTTTTCATTGAAAGCCTTATTTGACGAGATGGTTCTTAGCTATGTTTGTTGAAAATTATTGGATTCGTTCGAAAGTTATTGGGGATAAACGTCTGAGAGTTTTTTTTATTTGATACAAATACACTATCACGTCTTTATCCCTAACAGTGCAGACAGAGCCTAGGGCGGCAAAGGCCAGGATACATTTAGCGTGATGGTGGCCTTGAAGATGGTAAAAGGAAATCATAATAGTGATGAGTGGCTAACTGCATCGTCTATTGATATGATCAGATTCTTGCCCATAACCTCAATCGCCTTCTACGATCTGCGCGGAAAGAAAATCAGCTGGTGCTTTTTTTTCCCCCAGACTAGACGTATAAAAGACGAAAATGAAAACAAAGAAGAAAATTTCAAATACAAAAGTAGTTTTTAATTAAAGTATACATTTGATTTAAAAGACTTAAGTTTAGCAAAATATTGAAACCGGAAAATACTTCTGTGCACAATAAACTACATAAATAAATAAATATATAAGGACAAAGGACACTGATTAAGCTAGCCCCAAAGTAAGTTTTTAAACTTGTGTTATGGGAAACTAACTCAACGATACTATATTTTATGATAAATACATATATAGATAAACATCCAAGACCCAGAACAATTTGAAAAAGGCCATTTTTCAACTTGCCCTGGCTGGGAATCGAACCCAGAACCTCCGGATTAGCGGTCTAGCGTGTTAACCATTACGCCACGGAGGTCGCCAAAAAAAAAAAAAGAACGGGTTGCACTCCGGGAGTGCCGGCAGAAGTGAAAACTTGAATATTAACGTTGTGCAATTTTGATATTTTGGAATGGTTAGGGAATAATTTTGCACGAATTGCTTTAAATATCAGTATAAAAGTACTATCATTTATGTTGTAGAATACAATATTTATTTATTGCGCTATCGTACACAAACATGACAATTTATATTACATTAAAAAGTTTATCTCGCAGCTAAACGAAACAGTAGGCGCAGGCATACATTTTCGCCGCGCCGTAGAAAGAGAGGGGGATACTCCCTCTCCTACGCCGCGTCGGCTGCATCCGTCTTACGAATTTTCGATCAGGACACGTGTCCTGACGCGAGTTTAACATTTTTTACCTATTACAAAAAAGTGCACAACGCCGCAAAAGAAGTTTTCACTTAAAAAAATATATATTAGAGATTTGAGTGCGTTTGACCTCTATCTAGCCTGATGGGAAGCTAAGATTAGGTCTAAGGTGTAAACGCAGACTCAAAAATGCCTATTCACTCTTGCTTTGAAAATCCCTAAATCATATGTATGAGGAAACATGAAATCTAAAGTAAGTACCTAATTCGAAAAATTTTGACGATAGAGCTAGTAGATTTACAAGACAAATTCAAAGAGACGGTTAGAAAAGAAAATATTGTGTTTAGTTTCAATATTTTCCTGCATCAAACAACAATGTCAGTCAATATATTTTATTACTTCCCGCAATTCTTAACTCAATATCAAATGGTTTCCGAGAAAAAACCATATTACAGTTCCTAACAGAACGCTTTAGTGATCTTCCAAGGAGATTCGATTTGATTTTACCGAAAAAACCGAAAATTGGGGAGTGTGTTTATTTTGCCCTGATTTGAAAGCACTCGATGGAATTGGACATTTAAATTTTGTTGGATGTTAACTTGAAGTATTAGACTCTGCAGCAAATTATAGTTAGAAGTATGTATTGAGTTATTTAATTGCATTGTGCTCGTGTGGTTAAACACACATTTATTAATACCCCTCATTATCTCACTATAGCAGAATCAGTAACCTTAAGCGACTTCAAAATGTTTGTATCAGATTCATATTTGGGTTGCAGTTTAGTGATGGCTTATCCACGCGTCAACTCGTGAATAGGTACAGCCAATAGGGACTGGTCAGCTCGGCTCCATTTAAAAAAAATACTCAGTTACTTATTTCTGTAAATTGGATTTGACACTTGTTCGCAAGTTTAACATATAATATCTTTGCAAACTGACAAAGCCTTTCTGGCGCGTGAGCGACCAAATACTGTGTAAATGAGTTTCTTTCGGATTTTCTTTCGGATTTTCTTCTCAGCAGTGGTCATTTCCGTGTGGTTTCTTGCAGAGTAGAATAGGGACCACTCCAAGTCTTCCCGTGATTGTCGTAGAAGGCAACTTATGAAATACAAGCTAAACAAAGCTTATAAACATTAGTGAGACATCTTCATTGACTTATGTATTACTAGGACCTCTCCAACCCGTCTGGCCAGCGTGGAGAGTATTAACCAAATCCTCTGGCTGCTCTGTACAAGTATAGCCCTGGTAGTACAGAGAGGGTCGTGCAGTGAAGACTAAAAAGGACCGTTGATGACGATGATGATGAATAATTTAAATATAAATAAACATTACACGTAATGTAAACTAAAATAATTTTTTTTTTAACAAAAACAAAACAGACTTCATTTTTTTTGAAGTTTCTTTCATATCTTCAAAGTTCTTCATTATATCTTCACCAAATTAAAATGGGACCAACATTTTTTTTAATTTTTTTTAAATGTAATAATGACTTAAATCTATTGTTACAGTTTTCACCAATATGATAGACAAGCAATAATAAAATTAACCATAACACAAAACACATAATGCAACTCTTGTGAATTCGTTCAGAGAACAGGTAAACATATCAATTCTCTCTGCAATTTGGTTAAGCGTGGGCAGCGTCCGCGTTAGCGGCGCGTTTTTCAGTAGCTCAGTGCGAGAGTCCCCACTCTCGCACTGAGCTACTGAAAAACGCGAATACCACCACCACGAATAATGGCGGTCGGCGGCGGCGCTCCGCGTATCCGTTTGGAGCACACAAATTTACCAAACTTAGTAAATCCGAATTATAAATCTTACCACGAATCAGCTTAAATATATATGAAGCCAATGCCAGGTCCCTCCGCACCCCCAATTCGGTGTATCCGACCATACCGAGAACAAATAAGCCAGGATACATCAAAGGAAAGCACGGGTAGACACCATAAAGCCTCATATATAAGTATCTAGTAAATTTATTCTGGATCCGCTTCAGCATTAGACTGTATTTAGCTTCATGTGGAGCCCAAATGACTGCGTTACATTCTAGGTGGCTACGAACCAGGGCGTTATACAACGCAATGATGGCTTTAATATTTGTAAAGCCATATACCCTACGAAGTATAAATCCTAGGTTTCTAAACGCCTTTTTTACGATATTAATTATATGTTGTTTCAAAGACCGTTACAGTGGACCTTCCACTGTAAAATTTACGCCTAAATCTTTTACCTCCGTAACTCTCTTCATGGGCACGTCTCCTACCTTATATTTGTATTGCACCGGGTTTTGTCTTTTTGTAAACGAGATTGTAAGACATTTCGAAGTTATTAAATTGGAGTCCATTTTCCTTGGCCCACTCCACAACTCTGTTGATATCTGCCTGCATCCGCTCACAATCTGCAGGTGTATCAATCTTCAGAGATAACTTTAGGTCGTCCGCGTACAAAAGACAGTTGGAATGTTGGATGACTTTGGGTAAATCATTAATCATTAGGATGAATTGCAATGGGCCCAGATTTCCTTGACTTACACCAGATCTTACAGAATGAGGTGATGATCGGCATCCAGCATATTCTACATACATGGTATAACATGGTAGTAAATGCTTTCAAATAAAAAAAGAATTATTCAAATCGATTCACAATTATGCCGTCAATAGCATAGTTGCCGTAAGTCAGATATTTGTCAAAACTGAGTTAGATATCTCACTCACCGAACGAAGCATAGAAGTGGTGAAGCTACTACTCAGACGTCGATTTTCTGTGAGAGTGTGGAACTTCCCCGGGCGAGCCGGCCCATTCATGCTACTAGCAAAACTGAGTTTTGCCGGTATTGTGGCTCTACCACATCATAAAACTGTTAATTATTGACATGTAAAAGTGCCATTAAGTGACGTATAAAAATCATATAAAATATATTTCGTGACTTACATAAGTATTCCTTGGCAGCACAGACTTGTCAAGACGCAAGCTTATTTTTGTCAGTGTGTCATGAAAGTAAGGTGTCAAAGCGACGTGTCGTCATTTGAATGCGGAATATGTCAGTGAAATATGCAAATTGATGACAGCGCGGGACAGGTAAAAGCATCGGGTGACATTGTTTAGTGTACGCACCGAGATTTGTGATAATTCCTTTGGAGGATTGCAAAAATCACGTCGTAGATATATCGCAAAATAAAAAAATAAACGGGCAAGTGCGAGTCGGACTCGTACATGAAGGGTTCCGGAGGCACGGAACCCTTCATGTAAAACGCTAAAAAAACACGTTTTTTGTATGACGACCCCCTTTAATTTTTTTTATTTTTTTATTTTTAGTATTTTTTGTTAAAGCGGCTATAGTAATACATAAACTGTGAAAATTTCAAGTATCTAGTTAATCTATACTAATATTATAAAGCTGAAGAGTTTGTTTGTTTGTTTGTTTGTTTGTTTGTTTGTTTGTTTGTTTGTTTGTTTGAACGCGCTAATCTCCGAAACTACTGGTTCGAATTGAATAATTCTTTTTTTGTTGGATAGTCCAGTTATCGAGGAAGGCTATAGGCTATATAACATCACGCTACGACCAATAGGAGCAAAGATATAGTGGTAAATGTGTAAAAACGGGAGAAATTATTTCATCTTTGAAGCCTTCCGTTGCGTGCGCCGTGAAAACGGTTCAAGATACACAAAAAATATGTATTAAAGAATAATAGCTCTTTTAATGATCTAAAAAACAGTCCGCGATAGTATATGTCTATCTTTTAAGATTAACTCACAAAAACCGTTTTTATGGTACCTAATTTGGTCGAAATAATTTGTTTAAGTTGTATCAACATAATAATATTAATCTTTATTCAAATAAATATGTTGTTGGTTAAGAGTACTTCATCTATACTAAT
The DNA here is from genome assembly GCA_963576875.1 of Acrobasis repandana. Taxonomy (NCBI): domain Eukaryota; kingdom Metazoa; phylum Arthropoda; class Insecta; order Lepidoptera; family Pyralidae; genus Acrobasis; species Acrobasis repandana. Next base: position 21,541,934 of record OY756222.1, read on the forward strand.
ATTATAAAGCGGAAGAGTTTGTTTGTTTGTTTGTTTGTTTAAACGCGCTAATCTCAGGAACTAATGGTCCGATTTGAAAAATTCTTTTTTTGTTGGGTAGTCCATTTATAGAGGAAGGCTTTAGGTTATATAACATTACGTTCCGAAAACCACGCGAACGAAGTCGCGGGCACAGCTAGTGCCATTATAAAGATTTAGTTAAAAACGCTGAAAAAAACATGTTTTTGTATGGCGACCCCCTTTAATTTTTAACATTTTTTATTTTCAGTTATAGCGGCCACAGTAATACATCATCGGTGAAAGTTTCAAGTGTCTAGCTATTACGGTTCAAGAGTTATAGCCCTGTGACAGACGGACAGAGAGCGGAGTCTCAGTAATAGGGGACCCTATTACTGAGACTCCGCTCTCTGTCCGTTTGCACCCTTCGGGTACGGAACCCTAAAAACTACTTACTTCTTCTTTTTTATCGAGTTACGTTTAGTCATGTGCCATCCCCGGAAACATTTGGGAATATTCCCGTAAACATTTCCGGCAATATTCCTTAAATTGGAAACTTAGGGAAATATTTATGGAAATATTGGGAATATTCGGAGTAATCCCGTAAATTTACAATGGGTAAATTTCCGTAAATTTGGAATATTTCCAGCAGCACATCATTGGTTATCTTAGGACACTGTTTTCAGATTTTTTCAGCTGCCTTTAGGCATCTGACGTAGCTCTATGAGTGTTATGTAGTGACAATTGTCATTTTGCACACTAATTCACTAGTGTGCAGCTTTTCTGTGTTCTTTTATCGAAAGCAAGTGATGGTAAGTAGTTGAAAATAGCCGTACCTACATGAGTACAAACTCAGAGATATAAGACGTGCCTTCGCGCCTAGTACAATACCCGGCACATAAGTTGAACCTAAATGGCGGTCACTGCGCACACTTTTGCCTCTAGTTATACCTGCGCAGCGCCGCCATTTTGGTTCAACTTATGTGCCGGGTATTGTAAGTATCAAACTCATGCCTTACAGATTCCCAGTTAGTGCCTTAAGAGGAAATCTATTGGCCGTATTTCCATACAAGCATAGTCCCCTGATTCGTCGCCGGATAGTGAACAGTAGAGCAATCATTTTCTTCCCAAAAAAAAATCTATCGCTATATTAATTGGCATACCTATCCCTTTTTTAGGATTCCGTACCCAAAGGGTGCAAACGGAACCCTATTACTGAGACTCCGCTGTCTGTCCGTCTGAGCGTCTGTCACAGGGCTCTATCTCTTGAACCATAATAGCTAGACACTTGAAATTTTTACAGATTATGTAATACTATGGCCGATATAATAAAAAATACTAAAAATAAGATAAAGTTAAAAATTAAAGGGGGTCGTCATACAAGAAACGTGTTTTTTTCAGCGTTTTTAAACATTGTACGGAGGAGGTACGGAACCCTTCATGTACGAGTCCGACTCGTACTTGCCCGTTTATTTTATTAAGAGAAATAAACAGTTTTCACATAGGCTTATGATTTATAAATTATATATATAAATAAATATATACTGACAAATCACACTGATTAAGCTAGCCCCAAAGTAAGTTTTTAAACTTGTGTTATGGGATTGCCCAAAACGTTTCTACTACTAAAAAGAGATATGAACCTTCATAAACCTGAAAAATTGATAAGATTTTTTACACTGATCAAACATCTAGCAAACTAATTTGACGAGATTACGAGGAAAATCCAAAAGTGCACGCCTCATAATCTCATTTTTCACAATTAAATTGAAATTACGATTAAACTACATTGAATTAGACCGTGATCTTCGAAAGGACTTAGTTTTCGATAATACTGAAGCGTATAAAAAAAATGGACTTGATCAGGTAAGTTTTTCGGGAGTTATCGTGACCACGCCAGTTTCCATACATACAGACACACGGACGTCCACAAAATGATTTAATTAAACATTGTTTTTATTTATTTAAAAGGCAAAGTGTCTTTTAAAAATGTCATTAGTGTTGAAACTAGTGTTTTTCCTTGACATTTATGTGTAAATATTATTGTACAAGTGCGATAGAAAATAAATAGAGACACATTTAGTAAAAACAATCACATTGATTTTTGTAAGGCGAGACTAGAGCACTACCTCATGCGCTTCGCTTATGAGGCGTGCAAAAATACATATAAAGTTTAAATTAATTATAAAAAATAAATAAAGTCGGTTAAGTTTTGGAGGAGAAATCAGGGGACTACGAAACATTGATTTTGTGTACTTTTCATACGAATTTTCGTTTCGAGCTACAGTTGACTCTATCGCACTCGCCCTATTGTTGTTCAGGCACAGCGCAACAACAATAGATTTTACAAAATCCTATTTTTCAATTATTTAAACCTTCATGTTTCCTCCGAGCCACCACCGCTTTTCAGTCAGAAATAGACGTGATTGGTAAGCACGGTTACGTCAATCACCAAAAAAGTCGCAAAAAGCTGCTTCACAGTCTCCTTTTCGACTATTGGTCTATTGATTCAGTTCGACGGCTGCCAACTTCGGAACTTGTGTGTTTGTTTGTTAACTTCCTAAAGTTTGTCCCGGAAAACACGTGACGAGAGTATAGAAGAAGGACTTGTGTGGTTCTGGAATTTAGCGAGGTGGCTACTGTAAAAAACTGCATGAAGACTTTTTAGGGTTTCGTACCCAAAGGGTGCAAACGGGACCCTATTACTGAGACTCCGCTGTCTGTCCATCTGTCCGACTGTCCGTCTGTCCGTCTGTCTGTCTGTCCGTCTGTCCGTCTGTCCGTCTGTCCGTCTGTCCGTCTGTCCGTCTGTCCGTCTGTCCGTCTGTCTGTCTGTCCGTCTGTCCGTCTGTCCGTCTGTCCGTCTGTCCGTCTGTCCGTCTGTCCGTCTGTCCGTCTGTCCGTCTGTCCGTCTGTCCGTCTGTCCGTCTGTCCGTCTGTCCGTCTGTCCGTCTGTCCGTCTGTCCGTCTGTCCGTCTGTCCGTCTGTCCGTCTGTCCGTCTGTCTGTTCGTCAGTCACAGGGCTCTATCTCTTGAACCGTAATAGCTAGACACTTGAAATTTTCACCGATTATGTATCACTATGGCCGCTATAACAAAAAATACTTAATACAAAAAAAAGTTAAAAGTTAAAGAGGGTTGTCATAAAAAACGTATATTTTCAGCGTTTTTAACTAGATCTTTATAATGGCATTAACTAGATACTAGAAATTTTCACCGATTTTATGTATTACTATGATCACCATAACAACAAATACTAAAAATAAGATGAAGTAAAAAATTAAAGGGGGTCGTCATACAAGAAACCAGCTTCTTCAGCTTTTTAAAACATTGTACGGAGGTACGGAACCCTTCATGTACGAGTCCGACTCGCACTTGCCCGTTTATTTAATTTAAAATAAATACACCTCTTTATCCCTAATGGGTTAGACAGAGCCTTTGGGTCTTGCAAGCCCAGCAAGCATACAGAGCCCAGGCCCGCAAGGCTCAAAGGCCACTTTGTTGCCACACTAATGGTTGGCAAGAAGGTGGAAAAAAAAATCAAAACAGTAATGGGTTGCCATGATTTGCAATTTCGTCCGTTCGATCGTCTTTGACGATCTCCGTGGGAAGAGAAGCAGCTGGTACAGTTTAAGATTTTTCTTTTTGCCCAGACCAGCATGTACGGAATTAATAATAAAAACATAAGGTTAGTTTATAATCATTCCAATCAACTTTCAAATACGGATGTTTTATTACTAGCTCTTATGTCCCAGAGCTGGGCATAAGCCTCCTCTCAGTGAATGTATACCAAAAATATTAATGCATCCATAGAAACTACATCAGTCTTATTATAAAAAGTGTTAAAGTTTTTCGTATTTCGTTGTTTGTATATTGGTAAAATTACGCTTAAAGATTTTACCTTAAAAACATTTGCATTATTATTTTTCATAAAAAAACTAGGTCTCGTGACTGCCGCAATTTGTATGAAATGCAAAAATCGTTTTATATCGGTATAACTTACACACTTTAGGAAAATTCTTCAGCCAAGTGGATGTTCTTCTGTAATATTTATATTTTTCACTGAAACTTCTGGCGGGCTGTTTTTGCGTCGCCGGTATTACTGAAACTCGGACATGAGCTGGGAAATTTCCAATTTTCACGTTTTGCTACCGATAGTTTGGGAATTTCCGCATGTAGATGCCTTGCTTCTTGCCACTTTGTCATAAAATGCTAAATTCCTGGTTTTTCGATTTTCTTCTTCATCTAAGCGCATTCTCGGTTGCATCCTCAGCTGTGCTGCTTCGGATTTAGGGGTGCACTTTCCTGCTTTTTCTTTTCGAAATATAACATGCATGTCAATGTCAGCCAAGGGTGCCAAAGACCTTGCGAAGTGGAGAAAAAATTGCGAAATCAGATGAAATGATTTAGCTAGGTATAGTTTTACGACCGGCCGCCTGGCTGACGTCAAACGTCTTGGGGAATATATTTTTTTTTAAAGTTTAACCGGCGCTTCCTCTCTTTGGGAAGCAATTGTAGCACGAGATATTTGTGATTAGTCCTTAAGTCGCCTCTTATGACATCCACAGGAAGAGATGGAGTGGTCCTATTTTAATTCGGAACCACACGCGGAACCATCCTGGTTTTTCGATCGTTCGGTAAAGAGCCGTGTAATTCCCGGCTGAGTAGAATAGGACTACTCCAAGTCTTCCCGTGGATGTCTTAGAAGGCGACTAAGGAAACACAAGCTAACCTAAGCTTATAAACATCAATGAGATCTCTCCAACCAGTCTGGATAGCGTGAAGAGTGTAGGCCAAATTCTTTAACTGATCTGGCTCATATATGGCTCTGTTAGTACAGAGAGGGTCGTACTCTTGCAGTAAAGACTTAAAAAGACCTGATGATGATAGTAGAGTATAGTTGTACTGACCCTAAGAACGTTACACATTACGTCTCCGCCGCCAAAGCGGTTTTGGCCGCTGCTGCGCCGCACGCTTGGGTTTTGTTGGTATTTATACTGACCTGTACACACGTGCCGCGGCGGCGTAATGTCACAGAAGACAGTAAATAAATAAATAAATAATATATTTATTTATTTATTTACTGTCTTCTGTGACATTAGGGACAGATCACACTGATAAAGCTAGCCCTAAAGTAAGTTTTTTTAAAACTTGTTTTATGGGATACTAACTCAACGATAAGGTATGATAAATACATATATAGATAAACATCCAAGACCCAGGAAAATTTTACAAGGCCATTTTTCAACTTGGCCTGGCTGGGGATTGAACCAAGAACCTCCGGTAGCGGTCTAGCGTGTTAAGCATTACGCCACGGAGGTCGTCAATGTTCTTGTGCGGCCGCATGCGCCGTGCAGTGTGTGTTCCCCCGCTTTCGCCCCTCGAAAAGGCGAGAACGGGGGGAAGTGCGGGGACGGGGAACGGGGACGCATATTGCGCAGGACCTTAGGAGATTCCTTTCTGTATACTCTTACTGTCTTCTGTAGTAATGTGTAAACGCTCTTACAAGAGAATTTCAGTCAGTCCTCCAATAGCAAAAAAGTTTTTGCAAATTAAGCGTACACAAACTTTTTTCATTTGGAAAAAGCCGACGGATGCTATTGACGCAAACTTTCTATTGCGCGATCACGGAATCGAATCTGCGTATTGTTTGTTAACTGACAAGATAGGTATCTATTTTCTGAGCCAGATCCTATAAAGGAAATAGCTTTATTTTTGTTGTTTTTAGGGTTCCGTACAAAAACTGAAAAAACGGAACCCTTTTAGGATCACTCGTGCGTCTGTCTGTCCGTCCGTCTGTCACAGCCAATTTTCTCCGAATCTACTGGAGCGAATCAGGTGAAACTCACCATTCAAAAGAAATTAATTCGAATACCAGCAAATATCCGACAATATGAGAGTTGTGTACCATATTTTCAGAAATATAATATACTTACAATACCTAGTATGTACATATTTGAAATCAGTAAATTTGTTCGAAAGTATCCAGAATTTTACACAAAACGGGGTGACCTAAAAACTAGATACCCAAAACGTCATGCAAACAGATTACAAAAGCCAAGGGCCCGCCTGGAACTAAACTCTTCGAGTACTTTAATCATGTCTATAGAAATTTACAACAAATTGCCCAAAAAACTAACAGAAGAAAAAAACGACAAAATATTCTTCAAAAAATTAAAACAATTTCTTATTAACAAAGCCTATTACGATATAAAAGAATTCCTAAAGGATAAACTATAATTAAATATAACCAGCGCAGTAAAAATATATAACCAGTTTATTTTATAATAATTTAATAATAAAATAATATTAAATAGATCTTATTGAAATTAAATCAATTAAATATTAATAAAGTGAAATTAAATATGTAAATAAATTAACTAATAAAATATAATAATATACTCTAAATGTTTGAATTAAATAAATGATTTTATTTCATAATTAAAATAAATTTAGAACATAATGAGTGAATATGAAACTGGAAATAATTGATGTAAGTTATAAAGATAAATCATAATTCAACACGTACTACGAGTAAATGCATAACTTCAAATTTTAATATCTATGAATCGAATGTCCAAAAATGTTTAATATACCAAATTTAAAGGTAAACCAATAACTAATTTAAAAAATAGTCGATCCAAATTACCTTTTGAGTGCGACCTCCTCTTCTCTAACCAAGTTGCTGTGCCCGACAGGGTCCATAAAATGATTCTTAAATTGTATTGTTGTTATCTTATGTACTTTATGGTTTGCAATAAAATATTGAGTATTGAGTATTGAGAAATTTGGTAGAATGTTGTAATCCTATGACCCAATCACATATGTGTAAAGTAAATAAATATTTTTTTTTTAAATTAGGGTAATTTTCGGGGGACAAATTAGGAAATTAAAAAAGAACGTTTTGCAAACCTTACTGTGTCATATATCAAATGAAAGGGCTCGTTATGAGTATCTCAAATATATTTTTGTTATTATTGTAAAATAAATAGTTTTGTTATTATTCAAGAAAGAAGACGAAAATTGCCCATCCCGTCCCCATCTCCGAAACTACTGAGCCAAAAGTTTTGAAAAAAATACGAAATATACTTCATTGTTTGTAGATTATAGGAAAACCTATAAGAATACAATCAATTGTACGGAACCCTCTCCACGCGAGTTTAACTCGCACTTGGCCGGTTTTATTTCTCTTTCATGCGGCGAATATTTTTATTTATTGACGGGGCGAGGGAAGCGTCTCATTTTCGAGTTTGGCCAAAAATGCATTTGCTGTCTGTCTGGTCTCGCCTGATAGGCCGCATTTTTCGTCTTTGACGAAAATTTGCACACAAGTTCCTTGATGTATTAAAACTTTTTCGTCGCCGCGATTTTTGATTGGAAGAGGAGGAAGACAAATAGGGGGGAAATAGGGGAACTTTGCTGTAGCGTTATTTATTTTTTATTTATTTAAGTTTATTGCACACAATCTCATATTTGATTGATTACAAGGAGTCAAACTTAACGCTATGATGCATTATCTACCAGTTTGCCTTTGGGAGACATCAAACTTATTGACGGATTTCAATAAAATTTGAGAGGCACTAAGGACTTCATTTTACACAAGACGTTGAAAAAAAATCCCAAAATGGAGGAGTCGAGGAGGAAAAGCTGGGATGTTTGCTGTAGCGTTATATATGGAAGGATTGCACTAAAACCGTTTTTCTAATGAGAAAGGGAAAAGTATCGGTTATTAATAATAAGTTTAATAAGTTTATTTATTTACTCTTCTCAAGGTGACATATCGTACAGAGGACTTGAAATAAATACATAAGAGAGATCCTTGTGAGGAGTCTGGTGTCTGTACTAGGCGTGAGCCTGTACGACAGATCACCAGGCCCCCAAAGGCCAAACCGAAGTCCAGTTTGTAACGTTGCTATAACTTTTACAATTAACATAATACCCCAAGAGCATCAGTAGCTAAATAGTTTTTTAAAAGAATAATCATCTCATGACATCTTATATCCTAGTTTTATATTACAGTTTATCAAAGATAGTTACAAAATCCTAAATCCTAACATTATAATACCTGATGAGCATCCAAAATGTTTCAAAAATTAATATGGTACATAATATTCTAACGTTACAATACTATAAAAAATACTGGATAAGTATTTGTTATTAAAAAAGAAAGAAAAAAGTTATTTAAAGTAGAGACTATGTTAAATCTAATTTCTCTTTTCTTAGCCTTATTTTTGTTATCATGGTTATTGCATGATTATAAGATCTCGCAAGGTCTACTATTCACACACAACCACAGATTCCTAGTCTATATAATATTTCAAACAAAAAACTACAATAAAAGCAGTTGAAATGCGAACGCTGAGGAGTACGGGTGGGGTTACCTGGGAAGATCAAAAAACAAATGATATCATAAGGGATCGGTGTGGAGTGAAAGAAGACGTAGTGACAAAAACAGAGAAAGGGATGTTAAGACGATTTGGGCATGGAGAAAGGATGGATGAAAAGAGATTAACAAAAAAAAATAAAAGATAAATGTGAATGGATGAGCAGGCGTGACAGTAATTATGTATGCAATATTTCAAACGAACAGCAAGTTCCTTTTTCATAGTTCATAGTCAGACGCTATAGTTAGATAACCATTAAAGCACCAGTATTTAAAATAATTAAAGAGAACATATGACCTACTTTATTCAATAATAAACGGGCAAGTGCGAGTCGAACTCGCATATGAAGGGTTCCGTACCACCGTGCAATGTTTTAAAACGCTGAAGAAACACGTTTCTTGTATGACGACCCCCTTTAATTATTAACTTTATCTTATTTTTAGTATTTGTTGGTTCTAAATTTGGTATTAAATTCAGGTGTCTAGCTATTACGGATCAAGAGATAGAGCCTGTGACAGATCGAGTTAAAAACGCTGAAAAAAACGCGTTTTTTACATGAAAAATTAAAGGGGGTCCCTTTAATTTTCAACTTTTTTTTTTATTTCTAGTATTTGTTGTTATAGCGGCTACAGTAATACATAATCGGTGAAAATTTCAGGTGTCTAGCTATTACGGTTCAAGAGATAGAGCCCTGTGACGGACAGATAGCGGAGTCTCAGTAATAGGGTCTCGTTTGCACGCTTTGGGTACGGAACCCTAAAAATGAACAACTTATATAAAACTAGAGCGCCAGAGTTCATAATCTATCCATCAAGTTGGCTTTATAAATAAGTTAGACTTGTTTTTAAACTAAACTACGGGAGCAGGGAATATTTCAGTCTTTTGTACAACATTTCAAACGAGTTATAAATTTTGTATTGTTCATTCAGATTTTCCTTTTTAGGGACTATTCCTGAGACTCCGCTGTCTGTACGTCTGTCCATCCGTCTGTCACAGGGTTCTACCTCTTGAACCGTAATAGCTAGACACTTAAAATTTTCACCGATTATGTATTACTGTGGCTGCTATAACAATAAATACTAATAATAAGATTATTACGTTTCACTCTGGTTTCAAAGTAGGGCCCTCGCCTTAAAAATATTACCTTTATGCCTTGTAGCACAATCTACTATTTTTAACTTAGATTTTCACCTACAAAGATTGTTCACCAAAAAGTAATTACAACAATCTTGCTCACAAACGAAGATAAAGGGGGTTTACAAAACAGTTGTCGCCGTAACTTGAGATGATCAGATAGATAACAAACAACTCTGTAACGATCGTAACTTGTCCGCTCACAAACAAGTGGACAACTCTTGAACGCAGTTTGATCACATGTTAAATTGCGGTAGATAGTTATTAGGGAAGTTGGTTGTTTTCATCTTTCTGCCTCTTGTTCTCTCGCCCGTGGGACGAAAAGCGTAAGCGATGTCAGCAGCCATTCAAAATTAGACTTTCAGTGGAAATAAGGTTTATTATGCAATGGTTGAATTGGAGTGTACCGGTCTCATACGACCGCTGGGTGCCTTAGAGGATAGTTACGCCATTTTGGATAAAATTACAATATCCTTCAGCTTATAATGATGCAAAGTGGCAGTTAATTCCGTTCATTCTATTGGAAAAAGTTGTTTCGTATCATTGACTTTACTTTTCCTGAAAATATGGATCTTATATACCAGTGGGTACAATATACTCATAAACGTATCTCTGCACGTGATGCGACAAGAATAATTTTAAATTCAGTTGTCATATAACTTTCAAACGTATAGTACTAACTTTACCCTGACAAAGTTGCCAGGCAGCGACAACTTTAAAACTTTGAGCGTTTTATTCTCCGAACGAATATTCTGTCTATCAGATTCAAAGTTTGTGGGCATTAAACGGCCATTGTGCAAAATAACCAGAAATAACAGATACGCTGCGGATTGGCAAATGGCCATGGCTGAGGAATAAACAGTATTTACGATGTGTGGGTAGATTTGGGATAAACTCAAAATGTTTTTATTACTCCTTCACCTCGTGCTTGTAACCAAAATTTCCTCATATCTCAGAAAATTTTTAATAAATTAAGCTCATGTTCGACTTTAAAAACTCTTTTGGTCTCGCTCGCGTCGGAAATTCCCAGAAAATGTACTCAAATAATTGTTTGTTGGTCCAGGCAGACTCAAAGAGCACAAAAATTTAAATTGCTCTGTCTGCCCCGTTAGGGATAAAGACGTGATAATGTATCTGTAGAAAAAAAAACGTAAGTAGGTACTTCGGAAATAAAAAAATAATTAAAATTACCTTTGTTATTTTATTAAGTGTAACTATCGTTGATGTACAATAAAGTTTTTCAAATAAATAAAAAAAATAATGTAACAAATGCATACTTACATCAAATAGCCGGCAATTGTATACAATAAAACCACTGCGGATTTTTGTTGCAAATTGCGAGAATTGGAAAGTTGCCAGATGAACTGTATTTTTACGATGATACTGAAACGTTGCATTTTGATATTACCAAAATTTACCGATTGAAAGAGCTGAGAAAAATACAAACGTGTATGATGTCACAAATCTAATTAATTAAAATAATTTATCACGTCTTAATAATGTACGTAAGGGTAACATCCTCTACTTTTGTCTTTGATCATTATTGATAACTTAAGAGTCCCCTTACCCAAGACAGAATCAGAGTTTCCCATACAAACGTAGTCTACGTTTTATTTTGAAACGACATGTCAGTTTTCGGTAAAAGTTTGTAACTCTAAAGAAATTGCATACAATATCTAGGTTATAATTGGTTTTCACAGACAAAATATGAACTTGACAGAGAGTGTATTAAATCATTGTTGACCATCAGTACGGAAAACTTTTACACCCTTATATTTACTTCCAAGTTCATATTTTGACTGTGAAAACCAATTATAACCCTAGATTTATATGCAATTTCTTTAAAGTTACAAATTTTTAATGAAATTTGACATGTCGTTTCAAAATAAAACGTAGACTACGTTTGTATGGGAAAGTCTAGGGTAACCCCATTCTTAACTCTGTCTTTCAATTATGATGTTTAGATTTAGAAAGGTTTAGAAATGGATTGTTCATACTTCGGGAAGTAAGAGAAATAAATGATCAATGGTCAAGACATTATAGAGTGGTATCCTCGTTATGGGAAAAGAATAATAAGAGGGCAAAGGATAAGATCCCGGAAAATCCGCGTGGTTACCGGCATAGCCGTGTGATTCATATGATTTAGATTCTCGCCCATTCCCTCGATCGGCTTTTACGATCTGCACGGGAAGAGAAGCAGCTGGTACATTCTATGTTTTTTTCGTTCTTCCAGACCAGCAAAGAAGTATGGCCTAATTTAAAACTTAAAAATTCTATTAGCTATATCTACAAGCCAATTTCATGAAGCTCTGACCAAAACTACTTGAGTTATCGTCGAACAAACATACGTACTTACTCACATACATACAAACACCGGATTGTTTATTTTGTATCTAGTTTTTTGCGCCGCAACATGATTTGTTTCTGTTTATCCCTATGGTTGACTGGGAGAGAACGCTTTTAGCGTTAAGTCCGCCAATTGTACCAAAGTTTTTTAAATAAATAAATAAAAAATTGTTTAAGTAGACTTGGAGAACGTTGCTCGCTTTGCTCGCTCGTCAAGACGAATCAACTGAGCTTAATCTCGGTAGGGTTATGTTGTGTTATAACAGAGATGCCGGTTTCACCTTCAGGTTTAATCATGTGATCATGAGATTGCATTGTCACCCAACTTTCATAAATCTGTAAAGCTTCAGCTTAATTGAATAATGGGACACTGCCCATTATTCGACTAGTCAAATTAAGTTTTCAAGATTTGATTACGGACACACAGACAACGGGAACGGTGAAAATAATAAAAACTTGTAATAATTAAATTTTTAACAAAAAAAAAAAGACTTTTTTTAGGAGTTTCTTCCATATCTACAAATTTTTTTATCATATCTTCACCAAATTTAAATGGGATCAATTTGGTAGTGAAGGCTTGCATATAAAAAAAGAATCATGAAAATCGGTTCACAATTGGCGAAGATATCGCGTAACAAACATACATAAAAAAAATAAACGGGCAAGTGCGAGTCGGACTCATACATGAAGGGTTCCGTACCACCGTACAATGTTTTAAAACGCTGAAGAAACACGTTTCGTGTATGACGAACCCCTTTAATTTTTAACTTTTTTTTTTGTATTTGTTGTTATAGCGGCCATAGTAATACATAATCTGTGAAAATTTCAAGTATCTAGTTAATGCCATTATGGAGATTTAGTTAAAAAACGCTGAATAAACACGTTTTTTTAATGGCGACCCCCTTTCCTTTTTTTATTTTTTTTATTTTCAGTATTTGTTGTTATAGCGGCCACAGTAATACATAATCGGTGAAATAACAGTGTCAAGTGTCTAGTTATTACGGTTCAAGTAATAGAGCCCTGTGACAGACGGACAGACAGACAGATGGACAGACGGACAGACAGCGGAGTCTCAGTAATAGGGTCCCGTTTGTACCTTTTGGGTACGGAATCCTAAAAATACAGTTGAATTAATAACCTCCTCCTTTTTTGAAGTCGGTTAAAAATAAAAATATCAAACAAACATACAAAGGATACGGAGCAATACTCAATACTCCATATTCAATCATTTATTGCTTCCTTAATGTATTACATAAGAGTCTTTTATTATAAAACAGTTTTTTTTTCTTTTTTTTATTAGATATTTGAGTGCGTTTGACCTCTATCTAGCCTGATGGGAAGCTAAGATGAGGTCTAAGGTGTATCACGCAGACTCAAAAAAATTCTGTTCACTCTTGCCTTGAACATCCCTAAATTATATGTATGGGGAAACATCGACTTCAATTAAGGACCCTGACACCCGTCAGGGTGCTGACGCAGCACGTCTACAGATGCAAAATTAGGAACAGGTTCAAATGAGAGAGCTAAACGGGAAGGAAACATTGATTCGCTAAACATTTAGAGTAACACGTACTTATGTACACATGAACGAGGCGTGCCGTCTTTGGCAAATATTAACTCTGTGCGCGTCTTTTAGCTTATATTCATATTTAACATCTAACCTCGCGGATCTTATACAAAATTCTGTTTCAACACGAGTTTACAATATTTATGCGAAGATTTCCGTTTATGCGCGGTTGGTTTGCGCAAATCTATGTAGGAAACTTGAACACTTATTAGGTATGTACCGATTTCTGTACGCTTCCGATACGAGGAACACATTTCTTGTCCATATAAAAGAACAATACCGGTTTCCGGCCATAGAAACAACAAACTTCTGGCTACTACGAGTAAAAGAATATTACGAGTACACATATCAAGAAATATCAAAGCGTATTAACTTTTTATTTGAATCTTAACAAAAGTTACAAAATGTTTTTAAGAGTAAATAAAAATGTCGGTACTGAGTGTCACTGCTTTGTGCAAGTCCTTTTTAACCGACTTCAAATAGGAGGTTATCAATTCGACTGTATGTTTCTTTTAATTTTTTTATGTATGTTTGTTACGCGATATCTTCGCCAATTTTGAACCGATTTTGATAATTCTTTTTTTATTTGAAAGCCTTTACTACCAAGTTGGTCCCATTTTAATTTGGTGAAGATATGGATGAAACTCCTAAAAAAAATTGAAGTCGGTTTTTTTTTGGTTAAAAATTTAATTATATATCCAATGCAATACTTGACATAATCACAGATAGGTTTACTTTATCTTAGTATTTGGCATATGGATTGTGATATTTTTTTTTTAACTACAGTATCTGTTACTTGGTTTCGTTCACGTGCATAAGTTTATTTCTGCGATTTCTATCAAAAGATAGCGACTACGGCTGGTTTGAAAACAAATAAAAATGTAGAATATTCCAGATGCTTCTCTTCCCAACTGTTAGCATTTCCAAAACTGCCATATTTTTACTTATACTGGCAACCCCAAATTGTGTTTTAATGTAAGATAATTTGCAACACCGGCCGAGCTGTGGACTGTCAACTGTCAATTTTGACATTGTGAAGAATGCCGCGGTTTTAGAGAAAACTAAAGATCTATTTGTGAAGTGCTTCACTGGGTAACCAGTGAAATAAGAAATATACAATATTTGAAGCATCCCCAGTTTTATTTAAAAGGACCCTGATGAAAAGTCAAGTAATACTTGGCGATGCCAACACAATGAGATCGTAAAAACCGGTTTCCTAACAACGTATACAGTGATTTTCCTATTACGCTGATACTGGTCCTCCTGTTGTGACTCAAATCTCCTAACTTCTACAAGAAAACTAATAATGACGTTACGTACTATGTTTCAAGTACTTCCAAGTAATAAAAGTCTCGTTTTTGTTAAACTTGGCCGAACTTTGTTTGGGGCGCCGGCATTCCTCTTTTGAACAATAGAAACTAAGACAATTGATTGAGAAATGATTTATGTTTAGTATTTAATTGGGACTAGGAACCTTCGTCGTATATTAGTAGTATATTCGAAAAGTAGGAAGCGGTGGTAGCTGGCTAAAGGTTTATACAGGATCTAACAAAATATACTGAAACTATTTTAAGGGTGAATTAAGTCGATTATACTGAACAACTTTCCCCAAGGAACATATGTCGAAATATGAAAAATATTTTTTGGCCAAACAAGTTGACCGATCATGATCCGAGTGTGTATGGAGAACAAAAAAAATATTTTTCATATTTCAATATATGTTCCTTGGGGAAAGTTGTTCAGTATCATAGATTGAATTCCGCCTTAAAATAGTTTCACTATATTTTGTTACACATTATACAGGCTGACTTTTTAACCACCAGCCGAATTTTTGGAGCAAGTTCAGTCCATGATACTGAACTACTTTCCATAAAATAATTAACGAAAAACTAAAATAAAAATTCGCCTTCCAATACAAATCAGCGCTCAGCCAAACGAATTTTGTATGGGAGGACGAAACATTTTTATCGATTTTTCATAACTTTTTTTATAGAAAGTAGTGTGCTGCAGTATCATGGACTGAACTTGCTCCAAAAAAATTTTCTGGTGTTTAAAAAGTCACCCTGTATAGGCACTGGCTCTGTTTCACACCAATGGTTTATTTTCTCTTGCGGAACGTAAAAGTCGATCGAGAGAATGGACGACAATGTGGCTAGTAACCTGTAACTGCAATGTTTTTCCCATATCCACATTTACATATCTATCATGACGTTAAACCTGGGTCTAGGATTGTTTATCCCCTAAGGAGAGTAGAGACGTGATTATTTTACGTATGTTTATAACGCAAAACCAATATAACCTTAACCTTCGTAGGGCCGAAGTAAACAATTCTTTTGTTTTCCTAATTCTGAGCGTTCATACGGAAGTTAGGCGAAGTTTTCCTATGATTAGGAATGAGAAAACTCCTGCTCCGGATATTGTTACAAATTATTAATTAACGTTCTCGGTATTCACGGCATTATTTATTGTAGTTTTCTGAACCTCTATACTAGTCTGGCAGAAAAAAGTGAATTTAGAATGCCACTAGCTGCATCTTTTCTTGCGCAGATCGTAAAAGCCGATCGAGGGAATAGGCTTAAATGCGAATTATGCTAGGCGGCTAGCAACTCATCACTATTTTGAGTCCTTTTTTCATCTTCTCGTCCACCATCACGCTAAAAGTGGCCTAAGTCTTGTAGCCCTGAGCTCTCTGCCTAGAGTCACAAAACCCAAAATGCTCTGTCTAACCCATTAGGGGTAAAGACGTGAACTTTGAGTGTGTGTTTGTATAAATAATTTTTTTAAACATGTATAAAATTGTAGGATTATAGGAACTTATTAGTAGAATTTTTTATTAAAACTATTCATCGCAGAAAACATTACTAAGGAAAAGATAGATCTTTTCCTGAGGTTGTCATAACATATGACTAAAAAACTAATTGCAAACATCCCAAAAGAGAGTTGACTTCAGGCAGGCGGCTGATCTTTGATAGCTTTTGATACCTTTTCTTCTCTACTTGGCACGGTCTTATGCATCTTTGGATGACCACTAACCACTGCAGTAACCATGCAATCAGGAACGCCGCAAATCAATGAAATATAAAAGTAAAAAAAGCCTAACCTAACCATAATTGCTACACACGACACTAAATTGTGTCGAATAACCTTACCTAAACTTGCCTAAACCTTTACAGTTTGAGAACACTATTTTCAGATTCTTTCTAAAGTAGATGATCCATCCACCAATAGAACATCGCTTTGCTTTACTTGCTCATTCAGAAATTCAATTAAAAAAAAAACCGGCCAATTGCATGTTAAATTCGCGTGGAGAGGGTTCCGTACAATTGATTTAATTCCTATAGGTTTTCCTGTAATCTACAAGCAATTAACTATATTTCGTATTTTTTTCAAAATTTTAGGCTCATTAGTTTCGGAGATCAGGGAGGGGGGGGGGGTCAATTTTTGTCTTCTTTCATGAATAAAATCAAAACTACTAAAATAAAACAAATTTATTTTATAATTATAACAAAAATGTATTTGAGATCCTTATAACGAGCCTTTTTATTTGATATAAGTATGACACAGTAAGGTTTGCAAACCTTTTTTTTAATTTCATAATTTATCCCCCAAAAATTACCCTTATTTAAAAAATATTTATTTTTTTTGCACATGTGTGTTTAGGTTATAGGATCACACCATTCTACCAAATTTCACCTGATTCGGTCCAGTAGATTCGGAGCAAATTGGCTGTGACAGACGGATGGACAGACAGACGCACGAGTGATCCTATAAGGGTTCCGTTTTTTCATTTTTTGTACGGAACCCAAACTAGTGGTTCTGTGAGAACAGTAGACCTCGCCAGCACTTATTATAACCATGCAATAAAAGCCACTTTCCCCTTTCCCCAAAAAATAATGCAAATAAAAGTCCAAAAAGTAATTTGCGCAACAAAATTAGCAAAGAAAATCCAATTTTTTTATCGAATTTCAGGTGCCTAAATTTTCCAAAATAGGAGTATAAGTTTTACACGTGTGGTTCTGGGTTAGAATAGGACCACTCCATATCTTCTTGTAGATGTCTTAAGAGGCGACTAAAGGACTAAGCACAAACATCTCGTGCTTGTACAATTGCATTCCCAAGAAGGGTTGACGTCAGGCAGGCGGCCGGTCGTAAAACTATAGCCAAATCATTTAAACTGTTCCGACTATTTCTTCTCTATTTAGCAAGGTCTTTGACATCCTTGGGAGACCACTGACATGCATGTTATATTTGGAGAAGAAAAAGCGAGAATGCGCACCCTGGGCTCTAAAGCAGCACAGCTGAGGGTGCAACCGGGAACGCGCTTAGACAAAGAAGAAGGAGTATAAGTTTTAGCGATTACTTGCGTTCCCCTGCTCCTGAAGGTCGATGTCTTCGGGTTCGTCTTATGAAGGGAGAGAGGACTGCGTATTGTGATTGATATCATCATCATCGTCCAAGTCTTTTTTTGTCTCCAATGCAGGAGCACGACCCTCTATGTACTACCAGAGCCATACTTAGCCAAAGTAGCCAGGGGATTTGGCCTACACTCTCCACGCTCGCTGGCCAGACGGATTGGAGAGATCTCATTTATATTTAAAAAGCTTTATACTCTTGTATTTCCTATGATATGTGATTGATATAGGAAGGTATAAATTTTCTGAAATATATAACGCTAAGACAAATTTCCCCCAGTTTTACCTCCTTCACTCCCACTTTCGATTTTTTTTCACAACGTCTTGTGTAGAATGAAGTCCTTTGCGTGGCTCTCATACTCGTAAATAATAATAGATAACGCTACAGCAAATATCCCACCTATTTTTTCATTCAAAAAAAAATCGCGGTGGACTAAAATAAGAAACTTGTATGCCAATGTTCGTCAAAATTAAATTAAAAATGCGACCCGTCACTGATTGGCTAAAAATCATTCTTGGCCTCACTCGAAACTGAGACGCTTCGGTCGCTCGTTTAACTAAAAACATTATCTAGTACACTAGTTAAAGATGGTTTTGCTAATTTGGGACCTCTGTGGACTTTAAAACAACAAGAACTCGTCAAGTTTTCGCGTTAGTTCGCAAACAAGAGACAAATTTAGTTCTCAAAGGCCTCTAATTTACTTAACTGTTAGGACTACAACCTACGGACGGGTGAGAAGTACTAAACTAAGTAATTCGAATTCTCTCATTCTTAATACTTTACATGGCATACTAATTTGCTAAGCTTTTAACTTTTGCAGAAAATATCGTAAATACATCATTCAGCGTTTTCTTGCAACCTTGCAAGTCGTCTGACCACTTAGCTGGTGGGTTTCCTACGCTGCGCCTGCCGGTACGTGGCCGCCATTCGAGAACCTTTCTGCCCCATTGGCCATCGATTCTTCGCGCATCTTAAACGTTATAAATGTCCCTTATATGTTTATGTATTTTTTTATAACCTTGACATAATATAAGTAACAATAATATATCGTCTTTCCCTGAACAGAAACAGCAAGAAAAATTTCACCGTAGAGACCGTAAAAAGGTACAAATTCCATATTCGCTCTTCTAGATAATACAAAACACACTGCGAACGATATGAAAGCAAACATTGTTTTTTACAGCAAGGTGCGTAGGGCTGCCCCATAAGTTTTAACGGCGTGAATACAATTGGGACCGTCGCAGGTTATGTTTGTTTTATAAAGGACTAGCTGATGCCTGTGGCATGGTCAAATGTTTGACAATCCCATGGGAACCTCACATTTTCCGGGATGAAATTAATAAGCTATCTTCCTACATCTATCTACATGCCAGTCCGTTTAGCTCGATCTGGTTGAAAGTACTACCTTTTTAGGAATCACAATTGATTCGAAACTTCAATGGGGCGCTCATATAACTAAACTTTCTAATAGGCTTAGCTCTGCGGCTTACGCTGTTAGGAGAATAAGACAATTGACAGATGTAGCAACTGCTAGACAAGTGTAGTTTAGTTACTTTCACAGTCTAATGTCTTACGGGATACTTCTATGGGGGAGTGCAGCCGACATTCAGACTATTTTTCTTTTAAAAAAAAGAGCAATACGTGCTATTTACGGTTTAGGATCGAGAGACTCACTGAGGGAATTATTCAAGGAAATAGGTATACTTACTTTTGCATCACAATTCATATTTGAAAATATAATGTATGTAAGGAAAAATATTTCCATGTTCAATAAAGTAAGTGATTTTACAGATAGAAATTTACGTAATAACAATGACTTAGTTAGCCCGTATTACAGGCTGAATACAGTCAGTAAGTTTTTTATGGGGAAGTGTATACTTTTTTATAATAAATTGTCAGAATCGGTCCTTGATATGCCAGACAGAAAATTCAAAGCTTATGTAAAGAAAGTACTTTGTGAGAAGGCTTATTATAGGACCGATGACTATCTTAAAGACAAAAAGGTCTGGCTTGAGCTTGGCGCGGGTCCCTCTTAAAGTTTTGTATACTTAGACATGTCATAATTTAGGTACATTGGTACATACTAAATTTACAAATTGACATTATTTTAAATTTCGTAATTCTTATAATTCAATTTAATTATGACATAATAAACAATGTAATCTCTGTCCATCTATATAACTAATTTTAAGTTTTTAGTTTGTTAGTTGACGTCTTTGGAGAAAACGTGCAGTGCTGTTTGTTGCCGCTTCTTCTGCACTTGCGCCTAGGAAGCGGCGTAAACTTAGCTTTAAGTAACGATTTGACGTCAACATTTGTGCAAAACAAAACAAAGTGACTATTATTAAGAGATATTATAAATATCCTATGATAATAAAGATATTTTTAATTTGAATTTGAAAAAAGCCGTTTTGCCGTGAAAGCGGAACTAACGTCGGAATCCAAGAAATTTTTTCTTAACTTTTAATAAAACCTTACTTTTAAAATCACAACCAATTTTCACACAATCTCAACAAGCTTCAGTCATGTAAAATCATCATCAAGTCTTTTTTGAAGTGAAAACTTCTTCCTGCGCGTTCAGTTCAGTTCAGTTCTGTGCCCACCCAGTGTTTCGCAGCAAGAGCGTAGGAACTAAGTCAACATTGGAATGGACGTGAATGCACTTACAGCCACGGGCCGATATAGGTGCTTATCGCCTCCATTTTTCCAGCGCAGCCACATCAGACCTCGTTAAACCTGTACCAGGCTTGAGAAACCAGGTAAGCATGTATATAGGATATAGAGTGTGTGGAGGATTGCAGTCTGGGAAATGGGAAAGTGGAGGGAAATTAGAGTGTACCGTATACCAGCAACAAGTAAACATGAGGTAATAGATACTATACTTGGTGTGTAATATATAATGAGGAAGGGATTTAGACTTCGGACATTTTTTGAGATGAGAAAATACCATTGAACTCGCGACACTCTTACCGTAACTGATAAAACCTTATTCTAGTTAACACTTCTGTCGGCACGCCCGGAGTGCCACTGTTTTTTTTTAGTCTCCACTGCAGGAGCACGACCCTCTCTGTACTACCAGAGCCATATATTAGCCAGAGCAGTCAGAAGATTTAGCCTACACTCTCCATGCTGGCCAGACGGGTTGGAGACTCATTGATGTTTACAAGCTTTGTTTAGCTTGTGTTACCTAAGTCACCTTTTACGATATCCATGGGAAGACTTGGAGTGGTCCTATTCTACTCCGCCGGGAACCAAACGGCTTCGATCTTGTAAAATATCTGACAAAATTTATCCTGATCAGAAATTATCACCATCATCATTTCAGCTGCATAACGTCCACAGCTGGACATAGGTCTCTCCCAAGGATTTCCAAAATTACCGAATTAGAGCGGCTTACGTCCAGCGCTTTTCAGCGACCTTGGTCAGGTCGTCTGACCACCTTGTGGGTGGGTGTCCTACGCTTCACTTGTCAGTCCGTGGTCGCCATCCGAGAACCTTTTTGCCTCTTCGGCCATCGATTTATCACGCTTTGTCCCGCCCATTGCCAACGAGCTAATCAGCTGGGCTATGTCAGTGACGAATTTCTTTGTATCTGATTCGATCACGTAGAGAAACATCGAACATAGCCCTCTAATACTGCCACAGAAGCTTGAAAATTATGGAATAGAGAAGTGGCTCTAGATTGAATAAAATCCTATTTAACAAATACAGTACAATGTGTTGAGCTCTTAAATTTACATGAAAATAAGGTAATAAGGCCATATAGATCAGATTACCAAGTTAATAGCTATGGTGTTCCACAAGGAAGTATACTGGGACCACTTCTCTTTCTACTATACATCAATGATCTGCCGGATACGACATCTCAAAACTGTACACTTTTTTTTGCAGATGATATTTCCATAGTTTTGACATGTAATTAAGTAAATGATTTTATAATCAAATTAATCAAACTATTCAATCGGTAGTTCAATGGCTAAATGACAATAACTTAAGTATTAACTTAGATAAGAATAATTATGTTCAATTCCATTCCAAAGTAGCAAAACCAATAATTGACAATGTATATTATAATAATACGAAAATCAAGGAATGTAACAATGTAAAATTTTTAGGTATAAAAATTGATAAATATTGTGACTGGAGACCTCATATAGATGATTTATGTAATAAACAAATTTGTTTTTGTCCTAAGGAGGCTCCGTAGAACATCAAGCATACAGACTAGTTTGCTAGCTTATCACGGTTATGTAAGCTCTGTATTAAGATACGGTCTAATAATGTGGGGCAATTCGAGTGATGTAAATAGAGCATTTTTACTACAAAAAAAGTGCATCAGGGCCATCAAAGGTATCCCTCCGTACCAGACGTGTAAGCCACTTTTTAAAAAAATTGACATACTGACTCTGCCATGTATGTATATTTATGAAGTAGGTGTATTTGTTAAAACGCATATGTATTTATTTACAAAAGAGAGGGACTTTTTTCCTCGGAACACCAGACGCGGCGAAAGGCTTGTTTTAGAAGAGGTACCAAGGACTGAAATATACCAAAAAAATTGTATGGCAATGTGTGTAAAGATATATAATAAATTGCCTACAGATATAAAGGAACTCCCATTGTCCGGTTTTAAGAAAAAATTAAAATCGTGGCTCATAGACAAAGCTTATTATAAAATTGACGAAATCTTTAAGAATTATTAATTGTGTTTAACTTTAATAAGTATAATTGAATTGAGTGAATTAAATTAAACGTTCGTCATTACGCCCCATAGTCTTTTTTATTCTTTCATTGTAAATTAGGTACTTCAGTATTATTTTCACATGCTTGTTAACTATAATCAAAATAGATTAAGGACATGTTTATTATTTAAGATATTATGTACACTATTTTATGTGAGTAAAAATCATTATCATTATATCATTATCTCTCCATAGCCCGTCGAGCGACCTTAAGTCTTCTTACGAGACTGATTAGTAAAGGACCACGTTTCGGAGCCATAAGTCATCACTGAGTAACTTCCCGAACGCTGCCTAGCCGAGTCGGATTCGTGGAAAATCTTCTTCGAAGCTGGAAATATTCTGTATCATTAGTGTCCATTATACCCTTTTCACGATTTCCTACGGCTCAAGTTGTCGATACGACAGGAAAATCTATCAAACCGAAATTGGTGTTGTCAAATTTTATTGCGATCATTCTTGTTATGACGGCTATTGGTATGGAGTTTATTTTTATTCGATGGCAATATTATAAGGGTGCGTACACATTGGTGTTTTCAAGCTGACTAAAATGTGCATGTGGTAACGGCAGAGTAGAATAAAATTTGTTACCACCCCTTTCCTCTCCCAAATGGGTGGCGTAAAAAAGGGAACTAGAAGATGACAAAGAACTGGCAGTAGAGTTCTCTGTGCAAAAAATAAATACCCTCTACTGCGATCACCTACCCATCAGCCCGGCCCAGAGTAGTAATTATGCGTCTTTATTAAATTATAAACAACAAACAACATTAAATTATATACAATGTGGAAGGGACATACCCGTAATAAATCGAACCACGGGCTATACTAGATCACTAAAGTATAATGAAATTAAAATACCAGTCAATAAACCAAAAAAAAATTCGACATTCCCATACAAATCGCCCGGGTGGCTGCACACTTCTGTATGGAAATGCTGAATATTTTTTTTTTATATTTTGGTTATTATTTTAATTTAATTATACTATAATGATGTAGTATAGACCGTGGTTCAATTTATTACGGGTATGTCCCTTCCAAGTTGTATAGGGGAAAATCACACTGATTGAGCTATTCCCAAAATAAGTTAAAAGTTGTGTTATGGAATAATACTAACTCAACTATACTACATATATTTTAGAATAAATACATTAATAGAACACCCAAGCCGGAACTTAGGTACCGGCAGGTCAGTGGCAGGTTGGAGCCAACTTTGGGCCATGTATCATAGAAAATTTTTAAAAATCTCAAGCATTTAATCTATTTTAATATATTTATCTATTTTTTTAGCCATTTAGGTCCCATAGTTGGGCAAAAGCCTCCCTTTTTTAACTGACTTCAAAAAAGGAGGTTATCAATTCGACTGTTTTTTTTTTAATTATTTTTTTTTTAATTTATGTATTTTTGTTACGCGATATCTTCGCTAATTGTGAACCAATTTTGATAATTCTTTTTTTATTTGAAAGCCTTTACTACCAAATTAGTTCCATTTTAGTTTGGTGAAGATATGATTAAGAATTGTGGAGATATGGAAGAAACTCCTTAAAAAAAACTGAAGTCGGTTGTTTTTTTGTTAAAAATTTAATTATAGTTTCCAATTACTTCTATCCTCGGCTGTTTCCCTCCATTCCTTGTCAAAAGCGGACAACTCGTCTTTCTATCTCATCTCATCTCTTATTTGTTATAATTATTAATATGTGTAGTAAATAATAAGAAATTGGAAAATATGGGCTCCGATCACGTTGGTGGGTGAAAGTTAAAAAAAAAACACTGAAGACCAAGGACAATTTGGAAAAGGCCATGTTCTAACTTACCTAACTGGGGATCGAGCCCAGAACCTCCCGAATGGCGGACTGGCTTGATAACCACTAGGCCACGGAGGTCATCAGTCTGCCAACATATTTCCCGGTAGTGGGAGAAGCCTTTAACCTGCAGTGGGTTTATATTATAGGCTGTAAAGAAGCTCCATCCCAAGAAAGGAGGAAGTCGGGCGGCGTCCGGTTGTAAAATGTTTCGTGCAAATGAGTTTCCAAAGAGGGTTGACGTCAGGCAGGCGGTCAGCTGTTTCTTCTCGATTTCACATGGTCTTTAGCATCATTGAAAAGAAAAAGAAGACCACTCCAAGCAAGCTGATTGGTGGTACTCGTAACTGATACATCGCAGCGGCATTTACATCTTGCCCGCCTATTTTTATACTATATCTACAGTGACTTATACATACACCTGTATGCGTAAGCCCTTATTTTTATTTGATGGCAATACTTTCACTAGATATTCCTCGGAGAAAACTAGTGTGAAATGGAATTTGATATTCATGTTGGATGCAGATGAAAAAAATGTTGATTGATCGACACAACGTTGTATTTGTTGTTGTATTGGTTAGTATTCGCTTTCTATAAAGAGCTTGAATATACCAGTTAGCCGTAAGGTTCCCGGCAGAGTAAAATAGGACCACTCCAAATCTTCCCATGGATGTCGTAGAAGGCGACTTAGATAGCAAAAGCTAAACAAAGCTAATAAACATCAATGAGACCTCTCCAACCCGTCTGGCCAGCTTGGAGAGTGTAGGCCAAATCCTCTAGCTGCTCTGGCTAATAAATAGCTCTGGTAGTACAGATAGGGTCGTGCTCCTGCAGTGGAGACTAAAAAAGATCTGATGACTACGAATAAGCCCGTACCAATTGAATCACTAATAAGAATGTACCAGTAGAACATTAATCCTCATATTCCTTAAAAATCTACCCTCCTAAATCAGTAATTTAGTAAGAATACCACCAATTTAAGGAATGTAGATTTCTATAAGCAATTGACAGAAAATCAGTACTCCCTAATATAAATAGGTACTTCTTGCAATTTAAGGGCTTGCTCTTGTCGATGGAGTTACATTTTCCACTCCATCATCTCTCCCATCTTGCCAATGAACATATTCGATATATGTTCCTTAGGGGAAGTTGTTCAGTGTCATGGACTGAATTCACCCTTTAAAATAGTTTTTCTTTTTTTTTTATTAGAATTAGAATGAAGCCTAAAATGTCAAATAGAAGTCACCAATATGCGACTTTATGACGGAAAAATTGCGCATCTATCTAGCAAGCTTGCTCGCTGGCACTCGGGGAAGCCAATTTTCCATATTGCTTCAGTACGAACTATAAAGAATATTGTCGCTCCTGAAAATATGAATAAAATGTGTATTGCTCAATTTTATAATAAAAGTGCGGAAGCCGGAATGTATATTGGACATGTGCAATACCTATTTCGAATTTCGTTTAGGATTAAAAGTTTTATTTTTGTTTACTTTATCGCATTCTAGACGTATATTTTTGCATTGTCGATAGATTTATTCAAATGAATAAAGTGACTATTGCTACAGAATTAAAATAAGTACTAACGGTATTGCTTAAATTTGAGCAAGTCTCGAGAATGTGGTGAGTGTCGGAGACATTCCAATCGCAGCTCCTCTAATTTAGCGAATGTATGCCGTGAGTGTGTGGTCTAGCGATGTCCTGAAGCAGCAGTGGGCTAGAGCGATTGACCAGTGTCGGTTGTTGAATAGCAAGCTGTTCCATCTTGGTTTGCAAGTTTTCCAAATTGTGAACAGATCGATGACAGACATCGTCAAAGAAAAATCAAATGGCGGGAAAATTGAATCACTAATAAAAAAATTGGTTGTCTGTAAAGTGTCTGTCAAACATTCTCTCTCTCTCGTTCGTGCCGCGCTCTCGCTTGCGGAACGCGACAATGAGCATAACGGGACAATGACGTCATCTTTTTCGTGCATGCAGCCCGTAGTATTGAGTTATTAGACGTTGTCACGTCGAAAACACAAAAACACAAGCTGAAGTTTGAATTTGGAATTCCTAGCCAAATGCCAAAGTAGCCCGTTCGACAAAACCAGAGATATGGGATATGACAAAACGCTAATTTCATGTGTAAGGACCTGTGGTAAGGACCAAATAGTATGCAATATTTAGATATATGTGTATTGCTCGAATTCAATAAAATTTTATTTCGGAATGACACTGGGACCAGTGAGAAAAAGGATGTTGTATTGAGGGTATGAAGCAATTACATATAAGAATCGAAATACAAGAACTAATGACTATGCCTATTGACATTTTCATCTGATCAATAAGGATCTTGTTGATCCAGTGATCTAACTAAGTAGTTAACACCTTTTCAAATTTGTTCTGTAGTGGTAACAAACAAACGTGAAAAACAACTTCATTTCATGTATGACTTTTGTATGAAATTACCAAAAGAACAAAATGTTTATAAAATCTTTTCGGCAACAAATATACAGCTGCATTCAAACAAAATCAAAACGCAGTATTGTTTTATTCATCTCGCGGCCGAACTTTGTCGATCAATTTTTGTGGTTGCAATTTAAAACTATTTTGTTTGTTGCTTTGTTTATTGTTGATTGAACGTATAAACTTTTCACGATTTGGTTGACTGCAGAATAACGCATTTTATTCATGCTGATCTGGAAGAAAAAAAACCATAACAAAGGAAAGCAAAATCGGTCAAATGCGAGTCGGACTCGTACATAAAGGGTTCCGTACCTCTGTACCTCCGTACAATGCTTCAAAACGCTGAATAAACACGTTTCTGTCCCAATTCTGGGCAAAGGCCTCTTTCTCTCGGTTCCATTCCTCTCTGTCCGTCGCTTTGACTTCCACTTGGCACCAGGGCTTGGAATACCGTTAAAAATCTGGTAACGTTAATTCTGTCAAACGGCGTTAACGTTATCAGCAAAGATAGCGTTATGCTGGATAACGGTATTTTTACAACCATTTACCGATAAATCAGATAACGTTACCAATGATATTAATGGTAAAAGGTATTGCTAAGACTGTAGTTCTTTTCGATATTTGACAGAAAAAATTGATGAGAGTTTGTCTAGTAGGCTACAGGAGCTACACGAATGTCGTGATACGAGTAGTCTGTGCTACCTCGGGTTCGATTCGCAGCGCGATGTAATACACTTGTATAATATTTATATAATACTAGCTTTTGCCCGCGGCTTCGCTCGCGTTAAGAAGTATAGTTTTTGCGACTTTACTTTTGTTTAGCGTGTGTAAAAAATTAGGGCCTAGAAAACTTTAATTTCAGTTCAATCAGTCGAAAATCTAAGAAGATTTATACAAACTTTCATCACCTATTTTATCCCCTTACGGGTGGAATTTATCAAAATCCTTTCTTAGGGGGTGCCTACGTCATAGTAGCTTTATGCATGCAAAGTCTCAGCTCGTTTGGTTTAAAATTGACAAAGTTTAATACAAACTTTCATCCCCTATTTTATCCCCTTGGGGGTAGAATTAATCAAAATCCTTTCTTAGCGGATGCCTACGTAATAACATCTACCTACATGCCAAATTTCAGCCCGATCCGTCCAGTGGTTTGGGCTGTGCGTTGATGTCACTATGTCAGTCAGTCAGTGTTTTTTGAGTTATATATATTTAGATAGATTTTACAAGTATTGAAAAAAGTATCGTTACTTATATCGTTAATTGATAACGTTATTACAACGTTTTATAACTGTATTATCGATACCCCTTATAACGTTACCAGTAATACCTGTATGAAAATAACCTTATTTACGTTACTTTTAGTGTGAATTTAGTATCGTTAACAAGCCCTGCTTCGCACTCTCTTTTTCTTGGCCTGCCAGGTTCTCGTCTGCCTTTGGGCCACCAGTCCATTACTATCCTTGCCCACTTTAATCCGGCTGCCCTTGCTGCAACATCGTTAATACGAGTCTGGGAGTGCAGTGTGGTGTTCCACTCTCGGTCGATAAATTTCACCCCGAGCATACTCCGCTCCATATCAGCATCAGATCTTGTTTCGGTGTAAACGGGACCCTATTACTGAGACTCCGCTGTCTGTCCGACTGTCACAGGGCTCTATCTCTTGAACCGCAATAGCTAGACACTTGAAATTTCACCGATTATGTATTACTATGGACGCGCTATAACAACAAATACTAAAAATAAGATGAAGTTAAAAATTAAAGGTGGTCGTCATACAAGAAACGTGTTTCTTCAGCGTTTTTAAACATTTAACAGAGGTATGGAACCCTTCAGGTACGAGTCCGACTTGCACTTGCCCGTTTATTTAGTATCCACTGCAGGAACACGACCCTCTCTGTACTACCAGAGCCATATATTAGCGAGAGCAGTCAGAGGATTTGGCCCATACTCTCCACGCTGGCCAGACGGGTTGGAGAGGTGTCATTGATTTTTATAAGCTTTGTTTAGCTTGTGTCTCCTGAGTTGCCTTATACGACATCTTATTACTCTACTTTGCCGAGAACCACACGGCAAAACTCCACTCCATACCGCGCTGACAAACCTTATGTTTATGCTTCTGGACGTCCGGGAAATACATGTGCATACTACCCATGAGCTTCCTTTTGAGACTTAGTAAAAATATGCCTTTAATTTCTCTTTAAAATACCACGGCTAAAACTAAAATTGCCAACAAAATAACGCAATGAAGTTAAAAATGCTTTCAACAGTAAAAAAAGTAGCAACTACATAAAATATCCATCCAATTGCCTTTGTCTGCCAAGAACGGGCGATTGGGGAAACCATAGCACTTGGAACTACAAGCAACTTGCATTTGGTTTCTTACAGTGCGTAGTTAGAAAATGCTTATAAATATGCTAGATGTTTATGCTGACTTTTTAACACCAGTTACTCTCTTGCCAAGTTTACTAAAATGGTACTGAACTACTTTTCTGTGTTGCCGGGCTTCCGGCCTAGAATAGAACCACTCCATCTCCTCCTGTGGATGTCGTAAGACGCGACTAGGCACAAAAATCTCGTGCTACAACTGCATTTCCATTTAACGTAGGAAAAGGCAACTGACATAGCTTGCCGATAAAAAACTAGGTACTGTTTACAGTTGAAAGTAAGAACGTGAAGCTTTTCTTTGCACATTTGCCAAAAGTGGCCGTTTTTCGCAAATGTGCGAAGAAAATCTTCACGTTCTCACTTCGAAATTTAAACAGTAGTTCATAAAATAGTTTGAAGAGTTATCTAGGGAGAAATTTTTAAATTATGTCTCGGTTTTTTTTTAATCATTTATTTCAAATGGGGGCAGCACTGGACCCCGAAAAATTCATGTAACCCCATAAAGGCATATATAGATACCGTGTCATATGAGGGTCCTCGCACGGTGTACCTATTCGATTTACATAAACAAACGCGTCCACAGTGTCCCAATCTCTTGTTCGGTACTTGTTACTGTAAATCTTAGAATTGGCAGGAAGAAACGATCACTGTATGAAGACGTATATGTCATGGGCCGATCGTTAAATTGGGCCACTTGGGTGGCCAATGGCCGGGTCCATAAGGGATACCTGGACAAATAACTATATGCCACCGTATTGTGATTATCGTCAAGACTTTATCCCTTAATCTTTTCTCTATAGCTCAATGACTGTTATCTAGACAACAGTCAAAGATATAAGCCAACAAATGCATACCAAAAATCTCCTATTTGCATGTCACCCGCTACCGAACTCATGGCGGGCGGCGCGCGGCGGCCAGTTAGCGGAGAGCCGCGTGTATTGTAAAGACGTTTGGGAGAAAAAAAAGCGGTCAAGTGCGAGTCGGACTCGCCCATGAAGGGTTCCGTAGCAGCAAGTAACATTTTACGATTTATGACGTATTAGAAAAACTACTTACTAGATCTCGTTCAAACCAATTTTCGGTAGAAGTTTGCATGGAAATGTACATCATATATTTTTTTTAGTTTTATCATTCTCTTATTTTAGAAGTTACAGGGGGGGGGGGGGACCAACATTTAACCACTTTGGTGTCTCTCGTGCAAACTATTCAATTTAGAAAAAAATGATATTAGAAACCTCAATATCATTTTTGAAGACCTATCCATAGATAACCCACACGTATGGGGCTGATAAAAAAAAGTTTTTTGAGTTTCAGTTTTAAGTATGGGGAAGCCCCAAAATTTATAATATTTTTTCTATTTTTGTGTAAAAATCTTAATGCGGTTTACAGAATACATCTACTTACCAAGTTTCAACAGTATAGTTCTTATAGTTTCGGAAAAAAGTGGCTGTGACATACGGACGGACAGACAGACATGACGAATCTATAAGGGTTCCGTTTTTTGCCATTTGGCTACGGAACCCTAAAAATAGTCCATTTTCTTACGGTTTTGTGTTCTATTAATGATTCTGATTACAATATAGCTATGTATACAGGGTTACTTTTTAAACACAGTCAACATTTTTGGAGACAAATTTAGTCCGTGATACTGAACTACTTTCCATTAAAACAATTATCGGAAATCGATAAGAACGTTGTATTCCCATACAATTTTTTTTTGGATGAGCGCTGATTTGTATGCGAACTCGAATTTTTTTTTCATTTATCTATAATTGTTTTTATGAAAATTATTACACTATCATGGACTGAACTTGCTCCAAAAATGTTGCCAGTATTTTAAAAGTAACCCTGAAAGTATAGAAGGAAGAAAATATCTCTTATTTTATGTGATGGGAGGACACAATATTTGCCTGGGACTCGAGTTGGCACGGAACGTTATTTCGTTTGTGTTGCGGAAGCAGTGGTTGTGTTATCTTTTATCTCGAGAGTTGCTGGGACAGGATAACACTAACCCAGTTTAAATGTTCCTGTTGTTATATAAGATTTTTATTAATTACATACTGTGCCTAATATAAACTTATACCATGTACACTATCACGTCTTTATCCCTAACGGGGCAGACAGAGCCTAGAGCGGTAAGGCCCAGGTCACTTTTAGCGCGATGGTGGGCATGAAGGTCATAAAACTCATAGACCTAGATTTTTATCGTTACTGTACTCTCAAAAGGTAAAAACGGGACCCTTATAATAAAAAAATAAAAATAAAAATTTATTTATTCAGACAAAAACGTCCATTTAGTGTTAGTATAGTACAGAACTTACAAAACTATGTTTGTATATTTTATAAATTAATTTAAATATTTTCTTGTCCCACTGGGCGACCCCATTATAGGATAATTTCACTCACTTGTCTGTCTGTCCGTCTGTCACAGCCCATTTGCTACGAAACTACTGGACCGATTAATAGTTAAAATTTGGTACACACATATGAACGTATAACGTAACGTTTAAATATGGAGTCCATATGGCCCTCCATAATATTATTGTATATATTATTAATAATTTATTATATATGGGCTAAATTAGTAATGAAAAAATTTTTTGTGAGCTATATGGTGTGACATATCAAATTTAAATGAGAAATTTAAATATTTTATTTAGAATTTCTTTATTGGTAACTTTTAAGTTATTTAAGATCCTTCCATGCTGGTCTGGGAGAAAAGAAAAAAACTTAAAATGTACCAGCTGCTTCTTTTTCCGCGCAGATCGTAAAAGCCGACCAAGGGAATGGGCGTAAATGTAAATCATGTTAATGGACGATGCGGCTAGCAACCCATCACTATTTTGATTCGTTTTTCCACCTTCTCGCCCACAATCATGCTAAAAGTGGCCTTTGAGTCTTAAGGCCCTGGGCTCTGTCTGCTTAGAGCCTCAGGATCCAGAATGCTCTGTCTGCCCCATTAGGGATAAAGACGTGATAGTATGTAAGTATGAATTTAAGAAAAATGGCGAAAATTTACCATTCCCTCCTCACCCTTATTTCCGAAACCACTGAAACTAAACTTAAAAAAAAGAATACAGATAATAGTTATTTTTACTGAATAACCTATGAGAACCTACAGAACTCTCTTCACGTGAATTGAACTCGAACTTGACCGGTTTATTTTTTACTATATGTATATATTACTTACTTTATTGTACAGCTTGTCATGATTGATTGCAGCAGTCATCATGATATGTCAGAAGTTATAGATTAAAATCGGACACCCATTTAAAAGAAAAAAAATAACGTGAAATATAAAAACATGACAGGACTATATTCTGATTCTGCTCTTTAATTTCAACATAAATATATGAAATATGTGGAAAATTCCATCGTGTATTTTCTCACTGAGCAGATTTTATTAAGGCCGTACCTGAATTTTCCAAGGTCCAGTGCTGCCCCCATTTAAAATAAATCATTTTAAGGAAAACGGAGACATCATTTAAAATTTTGCAACTATGAAGTCCTAGATAATCCTTCAAAGTATTTTATGAACTACTGTTTACAGTTTATAATGAGAACGTTAAGCTTTACTACGCACATTAGCCAAAAGTGGCCGTTTTTCGCAAATGTGCGTAGTAAAGCTGAACGTTCTCACTTTAAACTGTAAACAGTAGTTCATAAAATACTTTGAAAGGTTATCTAGGACTTGATAGTTGCAAAATTTTAAATTATGTCTCCGTTTTCTTTGAAATGATTTATTTTAAATAGGGGCAGCACTGGACCCCGAAAAATTTAGGTACGGCCTTAAAATGAATAAACAGACTACACACGTCTACTTCAGCTTTACAATATTAAAGTATTTACTTTAGCCAAGGATTCACTGAGTTTTTCATTATTATAGGCTATAGACGAAATCTATTACACGTATTTTTTAAAAGCATACGTTATAAAAATATTCAATTTAGTTTTATTGACAGTTTTAGGTAAGCAAACGTGGACAAGTCTCGGATAAAGTAAAATAGTCAAAGTTAAAATTAAAAAAAAAATATGTTTTAAAAAGTATTGCAAAACTACGGCAATAAATAGTTACCTACTATAATAAGTGAAAGTGTATAAAAAGTGACATCTCTTGTGAAAATAAATAACAACAGTTGTTTCTGAAATGTTTAGTAACAGATTTAAAAGTTATGATTCATAACTTGCGAAATTTAATAAAAAAGGAAAAGTCGTATTTTCTGCGAAAAATAGCTAAAAATTATTAAATTTTAGATATTGAAGATTCTAAGCTTTTGCCTAAAACTTTTTCTAGACTGTAATTACATTGTTTTACTCTTGTTTTACTAGAAAAACTCATGGGAGAAATAACATTGACAAGAATCTTAAAGTCCATACACTCCTTCCATTATTATTTTTGTGTAATTTTTTAAGAGTGTTATAGCAAATAAACGACTTAAAAAACACAAAAAAAATATTTAATCGATAAGTTCCATAAAAATTTATTTCAATTTACATATTTCTAATTTTGCGCGTAATTAGTCGAAAACGTTGCAGCAGTGGACGCCTTAATGCTCTATGATTATGACGTCAGTTAAGCATGGGAATAAATGCACTGATGTATGTATTTTGACAGTTTACACGGGTGTATGACGTAATAAAATGGCGGCTACAACTTAGTGTTTTTCCGACGGTTATTCTAAGTTATCTCAAGAATATATTTTTACATTTCTCATATAGACAAAGTACCGATAAGTTTCGCAAACCATAGCCATTTTAAACAATAAATTTTCAGTTCATTACAAGAAGTTTTCAATCAGATCAACCTAAAAATAGGCGGCACAAAATTCGATGTAAAACAATACAATATTCCAATACGTCTTAGCGGGGTCGGGGAAAACACCATAATTATTATTAGGTTTCCGGTCGCCGCGCTGAGTGGTTCTTTCCGGACCACTGCGATGAGAAATGGCGGGTGTAGGGATTGTAATCCGGAGGTCAGAGATTCAATCTTCCGTATTTTCGCTGAATAAACAAATACTGAATTAGTCCTTCAAAGGTTTACGTCTACTACAGAAATGTATGTTTTCATTTAAGTATAGGAATTCCTGAACGATTTTAAGTTTATGATTTTTGGTTTCTAAACGTATACTTCCGTTTTATGCTCTCTCACATAATGACGCCATTATATGTACACGCAAAATTGTGCTCCGCAAATAATTTTAAATATAAAAGTTATAAGAAGTCATGAGTTATTATTTAGACCCAGTCCTACATTTATTTTGGCAAAATTGAATTTAAAATCAGCATTCTTCCAATCAGTAACGTTGTGCTTACAAGTTTACTTTCAGCAAGTTCAGTCCATGAAACTGAGCTTTTTTCTATAAAAACAACTCATCATCATACGAGCGTATTCCCGGTTGCATCATCAGCAGTTACGCTTCAGAGCCCGGGGTCCGCTACCTAACCTAGGCGATTTGACGAGGTAACTGGTTTTTACACAGAGCGACTGCCGTCTGACCTCCGCAACCCAAAGGGTAAACCAGAACCAATCCTAGGATAGGTACAAACGCTAGATGGCGTTCGGGACCAACGGACAATTCTTATACAAATCAGCGCTCAACGAAATGGATTTTGTATGGGGGATGGTTTTTTTAATTTATTTTCGATAGTTGTTTTTATAGAAACTTTAACTGCCTCCGCGGTCCAGTGGTCAAGGCGTTTGCCTTGTGATCCGGAGGTCATGGGTTCAAATCCCACTGGGAAGCATACTTTGTGAAAAGTTGTTTCCAGTCTGTTTAGGATATTGCAGGCTTGAATCACCTGATTATCCGAAAAGAAAGATGATTCCGTGCTTCGGAAGGCACGTAAAGCCGTTGGTCCCGAACGCCATCTAGCGATTGTACCTTTCCTAGGATTGGTTTTGGTCTACCCTTTGGGTTGTGGAGGTCAGACGGCAGTCGCTCTGTGTAAAAACCAGTAACCTCGTCAAATCGCCTAGGTTAGGTAGCGGACCCCGGGCTCTGAAGCGTAACTGCTGACGATGCAACCGGGAATACGCTCGTATGATGATGATCAATTATTTAAAAGAAATAGTTTCCGGCTAAGAGTGTCCCGTCCTGCCTTATTTAGCACATAATTTGGCGGGCCTCGAGACCTATCCATCACTGGCGGAGACTTGATGGATTTATGGTCAGAAAAACGTGTTGTGAGTGGAGGCTTTACACGTTCGAGTTATGTTAACTATGAGTATCGGAAAGTATATTAAATATGTACTTATATTACTTACACTTGTAAAGAAATGCTGGCCTCGTAACGCCAACGTGACATTTTTGATGAAGATGTTCATTTTTGAATCGGTGAGTGATCCGAAAATAGCTGAGGGGGTGTTTCGGTTAAATGATAAAAATAACAAATCATAAATAAAGAAATAAATAGGGACAAATTACACTGATTGAGCAAAGTAAGTTGAAACTTGTATTATGGGATACTAACTCAACGAAACTAATATTTCATAATAAATACATACATATAGGTACAGGCTGACTTTTTATCCACCTACCAAATTTATGGAGCATGTTCAGTCCATGATACTGAACTAATTTCCATAAAAACAGTTAAAGAAAAACTAAACTAAAAATTCACCTTTCCATACAAATCAGCGCTCAGCCAAACGGATTTTGTAAGGAAGGAAGAAAATTTTTTATCCATTTTTAATAATTTTTTAAGAGTAGTTCAGTATCATGGACTGAACTTGGTCCAAAAATTTAGCTGGTGTTTAAAACGTCACCCTGTATAATAGATAAACACAAACAAAGCCATTTTCATATTGTCAAAATAAGTCCAATATTTGTTGGGTACGTCCTATGATGCCACAAACAGATCACAGATACA
The DNA here is from genome assembly GCA_963576875.1 of Acrobasis repandana. Classification (NCBI taxonomy): domain Eukaryota; kingdom Metazoa; phylum Arthropoda; class Insecta; order Lepidoptera; family Pyralidae; genus Acrobasis; species Acrobasis repandana. Next base: position 21,578,019 of record OY756222.1, read on the forward strand.
CTCATCAAACTCACCTCCTCTTTTGCGGTGTGGGTTAAGAAATCTGCTGTATAAACAATTTGCCAACTTACTATTAAATAAAGGTAAACCTTCGTCGAGACAAACTGAGTTTTTGATTAAGGTCCATGGCCCAGCAAGGTCGAGTAAGGTTGGTTCTAATTAATTTGGCTAAGTCAAACACCAACTTATTTGCACAGCTAACAACGCTGAGTAATGAATTTCTAATCAGAGGACTAGAGTAAAATGGTTGTATATTATATAAAGGCAAAATAAATCTTTAATAGCAAGATTAGAAATTACAAAAAAAAAACATTTATTCGTAAAAATTCAGAAACAATTACAATAATCAGAAACGTAACGTAAATAAAAATAAAGTACATTAATTTTGAATGACTTAAAGACTTAACACGAACGTTTTCTGTTTATATACATACATAAATCATGTGTTCCTATAACGTCCGGAAAAGGGTCTCAGGCTGCCTGTTCACTAAAGCAAGAAAGTATTGCGGAGCGGAGTTGCGGATTATGTCTTTCTAAAGACGTGGAGCTAGGAAGTGGAGCGGAGTTGCGGACTGATCTTTCCAAAGACGTGGAGCTAGGAAGCGGAGCGGAGTTTCGGACTGGTCTTTCCATAGCCGCAAAGCTAGGTAGCGGAGCGGAGTTGTGGACTTTTTCCAAACGCGGAGCTAGGCAGCGAGCACGCGTCGTTTGAGCTGAAATAATAATAAATTCCACTCGGCTTTCCCGCTCCGCGTCTAAAACTAGTTTCTAAATCCCTATCCAATGAAGTGGAGCGAATATGTTATGCAATTCGATTGGTTTTGGCAAATCTCCGCTCCACTTTTCTACTCTCCACTGCAGTGGATAAGTAGCCTTAAACGGCAGAAATATTTTTTAAGATATTGAGGTAGGTAATGAAGATCAAAGTATGATAATATTTTTTTAAAGTCAATTGCATGATCTACAATTTTTGTCTTACCTATTTTATAATAAAATTTATAGTTTTTACATTTCATCTATCATGGTGCATTCGTACATTCGTACCAATTTTCAGCTCTATGTAAATTAATGTACCACGATATGATAATATTTAGACCGAGTTAATTATAAATATTATAAAAATGCTGCACAATTATCGGCTCTTGGATGATACAGGCTGTCTAGATGGCGGCGTTAAAAGCTTTGCATCTGCCTACAGCTTAGTTTTAGTAAAATTAGAAGGATCCATGTTAACAGAACCCGCTTTATCATTAGGCATAAGGTAATAGCAACCTTAAAATGTGCTAGTACAGGGCCCAAGCTTAGCATGCCGGCTTTTTTTTATTTCATCATCATCATTTCAGCCGCATAATGGCCACTGCTTGACATAGGGTTCTTCCAAGGTTTTCCAAAATTACCGATCTAGAGCGACCTGCATCCAGCGCTTTCCAGCGACCTTGGTCAGGCAGGTCGTCTTCGCTTCTGGTTATTTTTAGGGTTCCGTACAAAAAATTAAAAAACGGAACCCTTATAGGATCACTCGTGCGTCTGTTTGTCCGTCCGTCTGTCACAGCCAATTTGCTCCGAATCTACTGAACCGAATCAGATGAAATTTGGTAGGATGATGTAATCCTATGACCCAAACACATATATGCAAAGTAAATAAATATTCTTTATAAATAAGTGTCATTTTCGGGGGATAAATTAGGAAACTGAAAAAAAAAGTTTTGCAAACCTTACTGTGTCATATATCAAATGAAAGGGCTCGTCGTTATTAGGATCTCAAATATATTTTTGTTATAATTATAAAATAAATAGTTTTGCTTTTATTCCTGAAAGAAGACGAAAATTGACCCCCCCTGATCTCCGAAACTACTGAGCCTAAAATTTTGAAAAAAGTACGAAATATAATTCATTGCTTGTAGATTACAGGAAAACCTATAAGAATTCATTCAATTGTACGGAACCCTCTCCGCACGAGTTTAACTCGCACTTGGCCGGTTTATTTTAATTTCATTATACAAAAATCCGTAAACTCTGTAATTTTTAATGTTTTTTATTTGGTGCAATAAAGATTTTTGTATTGTATTGTAAAATGATCTAATATAGACCGTGGTTCGATTTATTAGGGTATGTCCCTTCCACGTTGTATTTGTTTTTCGAACAGTTGCAACTTATAATCATCTCTAAACTAAGCAACTACAATAGTTAACCTAATTAGGCAGCAGGCAGCTGTCAAAATTTTTTGACACTCCGTCTTGTTCCGTAATTATCGTGTAAAAGCTTAATTAAGCACGATAACATACTCGTAAATAACACGTGTACTTAAAAAGTCACCGTAATAAATATCTTTTATTATGAAAAATAAAAGGTTTTAAATTAATATTTTAAAATAAATAAAAGTACTAGTAGAGACCTATAAGATATAATATAATTTTTAATCTTAATAAGCCAACAATATAGTAAGTTCAATACAGGCTGACTTTTTAACCACCAGCCAAAGTTTTGGAGCAAGTTCAGTCCATGATACTGAACTACTTTCCATAAAAACAATTAACGAAAAACGATAAAAAAATTTCGCCTTCCCATACAGATTGGCGCTCAGCCCAACTGTTTTTTTATTGGAGGACGATCATTTGTTATCTATTTTCAATACATTTTTTTATAGAAAGTAGTTCAGTATCATGAACTGAACTTGCTCCAAAAATTTGGCTGGTGGATAAAAAGTCAGCCTGTATATTTTTTTATTTTGAAATACAGAGGTGATGGAAGCTTTTCAAGGCCTTTGCTCATCAGTAGTACTTTTATAGCTGACTTGAAGGAAATTAAATACAAGTAAAGCTAAAGGTCAAAAACGCTTTTTTAATGATTTGTCGTTGTAGTAAAACGATTGTTATTTTTGTAGTACCTATTTTTTATGTCTGATTAAGTTTCTTTTAAAATGTTGAGTTATACCTATATATATATATTTTTTAAGATGACGAAATGAACAATCAACTGATTAATTTATTCAGTAATTTGGCCTTTCCAGGTACTTTTACACTTTACTCGTCATAAATTTGGTATACATGCCATAGTTTGGTATACATGACGTGTTATGTTTTTTTTTGTCAAATCACACTGATTAATTACGAGTAAGCTAGCCCCAAAGTAATTTTTTTTTAAACTTGTGTTATGGGATTCTAACTCAACGATACGTTTCCTCTCAGCAGTGGTCGTTGCGAAACGCTAGTATCGGTAGCTTTTGCACTAAAAATAAATAAAAATTATTTTTTTATATATTTTATATTTAATTAAAAACCTTCAATAAGTGACATATTTGTCCTACATTGAATAAAAAATTTTGACTTTGACTTTGATACTATAGTTTATGATAAATACATATATACATAGATAAACACCCAAGAACCAGGACAATTTGAAAAAGGCCATTTTCCAACTTGCCCTGGCTGGGGATCGAACCCAGAACCTCCGAATTAACGGTCTAGCGTGTTAACCACTACGCCACGGAGGTCGTCGTGTTTAAAAATTAATTATGAATTTATCATTTATCACCGATACTTGCGTTTCGGAACAACCACTGCTGAGAAGAAATGCTTCGGCATTTCTTCAAAAGTGTCATTCCCGACACTTTAACTTGTATGAAGATAATGGAGACTTATTTGTAAAAATCAATTTTGGTAAAAGAGAGTTAAAGATTTTTTCTTGCTTATTCCTTCTAAAATTATATTCCATTTGTTTACTAATATCATCGAAATTTTTCACATATCTGTTACCCATAATGAAAATTAGTATTATTTTTAAATACATATATTTTGTAAAACTTAGTAAAGCAAAAATCTATTTCTAAAATTAATCCAAAACATCGTATTTAAACAATCCTTTTAGTGTCAAGGCAAAAGCTGCATGCATGCACTTTAAATAATTGTTGCACGGCATCGCTCATACAACCTTCATTACCAATAAAAAAAAAAAGAAAAACTCACCGACAAGAACAGTCAGTAACACCAACACAACCATTTTGAAAACCAAATCACATTTTCCACAAACACAGTCACACCACTCTCGAGTCTACGACTATAAGACTAAGCATTCCAGGGCTCGACGTGCGTTTCGCCCCGAAGCGCGATGGGTACTGAATTTGATAAGGGTAACCAGGTGGCGAACACCCCTTTAGTTTGATTATGAAATGTGGAAGGTCAGATGTCGTATGACCGTAAACGATAGTGTGAAATATTTTTATACAGGAAAATGTCGTAGTAAATATAGTTTGTATGTGCGGGTGTGACAGTTAGATTAGTTAGTGGGAGGGGTAGATATAAAGATGATCGTAATTACTATAACAATTATAGAGAGAATAGTTTTTTGAAATAAGATAATAAGTAAAGCAAGCGAATGTTAATTAATACAACATATTTTATCACACATATATATCAGTAGGAATCGTTTGCTAATTCTTCCTATTTTCAACTGCGATTTGATTTTTATAGTTTTGCCTGCTTAAACGTTTTTCTTAATTACCCTTTGGATCTAGCTTTAGTAACGTCTTTGCCACTTTTGGCGGATACTTTTAACGGTTTAAAAATATAAAAGGACTACTCATAGATAATCAGAATTTTCATTACCACCTTATTACGTCGATTCGATATTTCAGTTAAGTAATATAAAAAAAAATATATTTCAAATTAGGGCGCGCGCCACTGGATTATGCCTTTGGCCTGAATAAATGTGGATTATATCTTGTCTATTCGGGATTCAGTCGTGGCTTGTTAGGAACCACGCTATCTTTTCTTGTTGCGTAAACTTCTGACATGTTGTGATTTAGCTGTGAAGTTCCGTACGTGTAGAGACATACCATTTCTGGAAACAACAGTAATTTAGGATATGAAAGTGTCGAGGGCGTTCCCGGTGGCATCCTTAGGCCGAAACTCCATTGAAACTTAACTAAGCGTGCTGTGTTTTGATAAATAATAGATCTGTCACGAGTCACATTATTATTATTTTTTTCTTTTGATGTGTCAATAACGACACATCAAACGACATTGTTTGTTAAAACCACAGACCTAGAATTCACCATAGCTGAGCGCGACAAATAATACGATAACGGTCATCCTGACAAGAGCAAACGAGGTGGCGATCTAAGTGACATGTGACGAGTTTTGGTGACGTGTCTTCTTTTGTCGGCTGGGCACGAAAATCGGCACACGAAAATTGGATTTATAAGCTATTTTGGAAATATGGTATTGTTCTGCATAACCGATTGTTCGTGTAGTTGGTACAAATACAGGCTTCACAGTAATACAGTGAGAATGCAACTGGAAATACGCTCAGATTAGAGAACTTGTTTTAAAAAGATATATTTTTTTAGGAATAATAATATACAATATTATAGGTCAATAGTATAAATTTTAATACCTTACAGACTAACATAAATATTAAATGTAAACAACTTAAACACTATTGTCTTTGTGACGCGATGTACTTTGAACTTGTGTCAGGTCTCCACGATATCTCCGGAACACGACACCCTTCGGCCAGAAATCTTCCTTAGTAAAGGTCGCCGGCTAATCGGTTGGAACGCCCCACATATATAAATTAAAATTTACGTTCGCGATTCTATCTTTACCACCCTCAGCAAATCTTAATGTATCATGTATGTATGTACATATTTGCGCCTTTTGCCGTGGAGGCCTTGGGACCTTAGGGTACGGAAGCCCGTCAGCTATATAAAGAAATTTCCGCATGCTTAATCAATGCCTCAGGGGATCCAAGGGCTGGCGCGCATTTTGACAAAAGGCTAAACCTGGCAGCAAGGAATGCCGCCAGGCTCTTGGGTACCCTACCCTACGAGCGGAGCGATACTAAACCTGGTCGGCCTTTTCCGACTATATCACGTGAGTCAACCTGTTTTAAAATATTTAATAATGTTATTTAAGTATCTATATCTAGTTTAGTTTTATGTAACGTCTAACAAAATATACTGAAACTATATTAAGGGTGACTTCAGTCCATGATACTGAACAACTTTCCCTAAGGAACTTATATCGAAATATGAACAATATTTTTTGACTTTTCATACAAACTCGGATCAGCTGATCGGTCAACATGTATGGGAGGTCAAAAAATATTTTTTACATTTCGATATATGTTTCTTGGGGAAAGTTGTTCAGTATCATGGACTGAATGCACCCTTAAAATACCTGTATACATTTTATGTAGTTGAAGTAAGTTTAATTTTAGTTTAATGATGTTATTTTGCTTAAGATATGAATAAATTATATAAATCTCGTTTCTGTTTGTATAATTTATCATGTGGCAGTTTTATAATCATACAATTTCCTAGGTCTAGCCGCGAGTCTGGCGTTATGATAAACTGCATATTGGAAGCTGAACCGCGACTGATCTGTTTATTTATTTTAAATACTAGCTATGCCCGCGACTTCGTTCGCGTGGTTGTCGGAATGTTATATAGCCTAAAGCCTTCCTCTATAAATGGACTACCCAACAAAAAAAGAATTTTTCAAATCGGACCATTAGTTCCTGAGATTAGCGCGTTTAAACAAACAAACAAACAAACTTCCGCTTTATAATATTAGTATAGATATTTACCGAGGAACGCATGATGGGAGAACGCATTATACTAGCGCTTTTGCAATTAAAACAACCTCAAGCATGGTCTGTATTTGGATGGGTGACCAGAAGTGGTATAAAACAATTTCTCAAGCTCCTCCTTTTGTAAGTATTAGTGGCCAACACTAGTTAGTGACAGATAGCCTGCCTTCTCGGGTAGGTGCGGGTACGGGGAACGGGGATGCATATTGCGCGCACCTTAGGAGATTCCGATCTGTATATAATACTCTTACTGTCTTCTGTGCCAGTGGTCAACGCGTTTGCCTTGTGATCCGGAGGTCGTGGGTTCAAATCCCACTGGGGAGCATACTTTGTGAAAAGTTGTTTCGATTTAGGTTAGAATACTGCAGGCTTGAATAGCCTGATTATTCGAAAAGAAAGATAATTCCATGCTTTGGACGACACGTAAAGCTGTGGGTCCCGAACGCCATCTAAGCGTTTGTAAACCAATCCTAGGATTGGTTCTGGTCTACCCTTTGGGTTGCGGAGATCAGATAGCAGTCCCTCTGTGTAAAAACCAGTAACCTCGTGAAATCACCTAGGTTAGGTAGCGGACCCCGGGCTCTGAAGCGTTACCGCTGAGGATGCAACCGGGAATACGCTCGGATAATGATGACTAGTATCAGATAGCGTCAGATTTTTAAGCTTTTTGACGCCCACCGTGGCGTAACGGTTAACACGTTGGTATGCCACTTCAGAAGTTCTGGATTCAATCTCCAGTCAAGTTGGGAAATAACTTTTACCTATATTTGGTAAAGCGCATAATAAGTACGATGTTTATCTTTATAATTATATTTTATTATAAAGTATTATTGAGTTTGTATATCATACAATAAGTAGTATATTTTCTTATACAACGTGGAAGGAACATATCCGTAATAAATCGAACCACGGGCTATGCTAGATCACTAAAGTTTATTGAAATAACAATCAAAAAATCGGAAAAAAAATCGACATTCCCATACACATCGCCCGGGCAGCTGCACATTTTTGTATGAAAATGCCGCAATTTAATGTGTTTTTGGCTGTTATTTTAATTTCATTATACTTTAATGACCTATACATCGTGTTAATGAAAGAACGCAAAACCTCTCAGGTACCTCAGCCCATGAAACTGAACAACTTTTGTTCAACAACTTTCAAGAAATCCAAAAAAAAAATCTCGATCAGCTGATCAGTTTGTATAATTTTTTTTATTTTTATAGTCGTGAAGGTTGTTAAACAAAAGTTGTTCAGATACATGGGCTAAGGTACCATCTGAGAGAGTTTGCGTTCTTTCATTAACACGACGTATAGACCGTGGTTCGATTTATTTCGGGTATGGCCTTTCCACGTTGTGCAAACGTAGTATAATAGTACACTACTAAAGTATACGTAACGTACCTATATAGAACAAACTACTATCTATTTTACACATTTTTTTAAACTAACTGCATACAGACTCAGACGATAAATGCGTTCAAACTTTGCCGATGTTCGAATGTACTGCACTCGATGTAAGTGCATCGAGTCAACGAGTCGATCACATCTTTGATTGTTGTCTACTACTCGTAAAGTTTGTCACAAAGTTCTACGAGCAATAGCTTCGATTTTTATCGCTAGATGGCAGTCGTTAAATAATTTTATTTTAGATACTTACAGCTAGCTTGGTAAATTGGACATCCTCATTTGTAAAAAATTCGGTCAACTGAACTATTTGTGTGTCGACTGTACATTTACATAAAGTAAAATAATATGAGAATAATTATTTCCTTCCTGGTAATGTTCTTCATGATCTGATCTGGCAAGAAAAATAACTATGAATCAGTATGTTGAGACCCTGTTAAGGGCAGACTTTAATTTTCCGGGGTCCAGTGCTGCCCCCATTTTAAATAAAAATTCCCCGGAAAATTCAGGTACGGCCTTAACAAAATATACTGAAAATAAAGGCTTCTTCAGTGCGTTATACTGAACAACTTTTCCCAAGGAACATATACTGAAATACAAAAATAATTTTTGGCCTTTTAAAAATAGATTTTGTATATCTATATAAAACAATTAACGAAAAACTAGAATAAAATATTCACATACAAATCAGCGCGCAGCCAAGCGGATTTTGTATGGGAGGACTAAGGAATATTTTTTATACAAAGTAGTTAGAGAGGCCTATGCTCAGCAGTGGGCGGAAGAAGGGCTGGGATGATGATGATGATGAGTAAAGTATTAAATTTTCATTTCATTTCATTTATTCATTGAACAATATTTACATTGTATTTGAATATATTTGTACTTATAAACTAAAAAAAAAGTTAAATGCATTATTACAAATTACATAAATGATTATAAACATGTCAAAAATTATATAATATCATTAAATTAATTATTACAAATAATGTGCCGTATACGCATCAGGCATTTTTCACCAATGCTGACACCATTTAAAAGTCCTCAATTGACTAACAACACTTCTCCAGTAGCAATATCCTCAACTTTCTTTTGAAAATGGAAACTTTTAACTTATAATACCACAAGAGCTTCAAAATTATCGGGTATTTCCCGATAGGTTCGTTGCAAACAAGAAGGAGTCCGGAGAAACTTGACGACTTTATTTGTTTGCAGGGAACCTTGAGGGAAATGCCAGATAATTTTGAAGCTCGTGTGGTATTCGGGGGATTATTTTTCCGTCCCAAATGTCGGCCAATAGAATTGCACCATGAGATGAAATGAACAGTTAACAAATAAGAATTTCATAATGAATAAAATTGTTTTTTATGTATAGCAACGACCAGAGAAAATATTCAAAAAATTATCAGTATAATACCATGTAGGTTGTACCACGTGACGTCGAATGGTGCAATTCTATTGGTCGATATTTGGGACGGAAAAATAATCTTACTAATTTAAGTTCGTTGGGCAATTTATTAAACACTAGCTGTGCCCGCGACTTCGTTCGCGTGGTTGTCGGAACGTAATGTTATATAGCCTAAAGCCTTCCTCTATAAATGGACTACCCAACAAAAAAATAATTTTTCAAATCGGACCATTAGTTCCTGAGATTAGCGCGTTTAAACAAACAAACAAACAAACAAACCAACAAACAAACTCTTCCGCTTTATAATATTAGTATAGATTACAACGGTTTGGTATCGTGGACAGTAGTGGACATCGTGGACAAAGTACCATCATGGACTGAACTCGCTCCAAATCAAAATAAAAAATCACCCTTTATATATAAAAAAAAATGCTCGTTTAAAGTAATAGGAGATTAACATTAGCATCCATGGGAAATCACAGGGAAATATCTATATGAGATCCTAAAAAGGGTATTACAGCTATTGTGTACGAATTTATATGAAGTTTGGGACACGTCCTCTGCTTTTGAGGTTTATCTATTTACACAAGTGTAGGACGTTTATCAAACCCTTCCAGAATAGAGAAAGGATGGTCCAGAACGGACACCGAGTTTTTTTGCGAGAAAAAAAGCTTTTCTACGTGATCAAATCAGAAATGAGGAAATTCCCAGTGGATTAGCTTGTTGAAGTGGCAGTGGGCGGGACACAGCGCGACGAACCGATGGCCGATGGGGCAGAAAGGTTCTCGAATGGCAACCACGTACTGGCAAGCGAAGCATTGGACACCCACCCACAATGTGCTCAGACGATCTGACCATGGTCGCTGGAAAGATCGGTCATTTTGAAAATCTTTGGGAGAGGCCTATGTCCAGCTGTGGACCAGTTATGCGGTTGAAATGATGACGAAAAAAAAAACCTAGAATGTACTTTCTGTTTCTATTGGGTAGATGACTGGGTCAAAAATAAATAATTTGATAGTGTTAAGAGAATAAAGTCACAAATAGTGTTTCTTGTCATTGGTCATAACCATTTCCAACGTGATTTTAGATATATTAATGCAGTAAAACTGATATTAAGGGCGCTATTTGTCTCCAAAACTATGACGTCACGGTTTTGTTTTTCATGAAAATGCCATAGAAAATGTTTGTTTTAACGTTTAGAAATAAACGGGCAAGTGCGAGTCGGACTCGTACATGAAGGGTTCCGTACCACCGTACAATGTTTTAAAACGCTGAAGAAACACGTTTCTTGTATGACGACCCCTTTAATTTTTAACTTTATCTTATTTTTAGTATTTGTTGTTATAGCGGCCATAGTAATACATAAACTGTGAAAATTTTAAGTGTCTAGCTATTACGGTTCAAGAGATAGAGCCTTGTGACCGACGGACAGACAGACGGACAGACAGACGGACAGACAGACGGACAGACGGACAGACGGACAGACGGACAGACAGCGGAGTCTCAGTAATAGGGTCCCGTTTGCACCCTTTGGGTACGGAACCCTAAAAAGTGTCTGATTTGACTTGTTGTCATTTAGCAGGTTGTAAATGCTCATTGGTGGTGTGTTGGCTAAGCGGTTTCCGAGTACACTGGCTTTTTGTCTGTGAAGCACAAGTTTGATCCTCATTAGGCGCGCTTTGTACTGAATTAATACTCATGTACTGTCATTTTCAACTACCACCATATGCTTCCGGAAATAGAAACCTGCACAACTAATTCACTAGTGTGTAATAATGACTGTTGTCACTAGATGACAGTAATTAAGTTACGTCAGATGCCATTAGGCAGTTGGAAAAACATAACATCAGTATATGCTCGATAAGAAGCAAATGATCGAAAGGGAAAATTCTCAATTATGTCTAAAAGCGAAGTGGCTAGCAACCCGGTACAACGCTGATAGTGTGCTTTTTAACCCCCGACAAAAAGAGGGGTAATAGAAATTTGACGCTAATGTTTGTCAGTCTGTCTGTGGCATCATAGCGCTTAAACGGATGGACCGATTTCAATGCGGTTTTTTTAAGTAAAGGCAATTTCCCTTGTGGTAGTTTTTAGCTATGTTTGATGAAAGTCAGTTCAGTCGTTTTGAAGTTATTGGGTGTTAAGGCTTAAAAGTCAGGGCTTTCTCTAGCAAATAATAGATGGCGCTACGGATATCAAGTCGTATCGATAGTTCCGCTACTCATCACTAGATGGCGTTGTTGACAGTCGGGGTTTTTTTTATTTTCTTAGCAAATGACTTTTGGTCTTATGGCCCTAAGTCTTAGTATCTTGTAGTAAGGGTTAAAGACGAGATAAGTACATATACTTATCACGTTATACTTTACGTCCCAACTAATATTATAAATGCGAAAGTGAGTTTGTATATTTGTTTGTTACCTCTTCACGCTTTATCTACTAAACCAATCTTCTTGAAAATTCGCATACACATAGTTAGGAGTACTGAAAAGGACATAGGGTACCTTTCATCCTGGAAAAAAGTAATATTCCCGTGGGATACGCGAGCGAAGCCGCGGGCAAAAGCTAGTATATAAATGTGTGTCGTGAAAATAGGTACCTAAAGTATTGTAAAAATAAAATATTGTTTAATTCTGAAATGTCAAAAATTATGGAAGCTGTTCTTCTGTACTGTGGTTAATTTCTATCCTTCCGGTGTGCTAAACCATTTGTGCCGAATGTGGCGGCCATATTTATTTAGGTCTACAAATGCAGCGGGTTGAAAAAACGTTTTCCGTCCGCAGCATTATACTCATGAATTCATGCTATCGCGGGAACCTAAACTTAGTTCACGCGATCTACTTAGTTTGTTTTTTAGGGTTCCGTACCCGAAGGGTGCAAACGGGACCCTATTACTGAGACTCTGCTGTCTGTCCGTCTGTCCGTCTGTCACAGGGCTCTATCTCTTGAAACGTTATAGCTAGACACTTGAAATTTTCAGCGATTAAGTGATACTGTGGCCGCTATAACAACAAATACTAAAAATAAAAAAAGGTAAAAAATTAAAGGGGGTCGTCATACAAAAAATGTGTTTTTCAGCATTTTTAACTACGAGTAGATCTTTATAATTGCATTAACTAGATACTTGAAATTTTCACAGATTATGTATTACTATGACCGCTATAACAACAAATACTAAAAATAAGATAAAGTTAAAAATTAAAGGGGGTCGTCGTACAAGAAACTTGTTTCTTCAGCGTTTTAAAACATTGTACGGTGGTACGGAACCCTTCATGTACGAGTCCGACTCGCAGTTGCCCGTTTATTATAGTTATGAAAAAGTTCTTATTCTTATTCATGCTGGTCAGCGTAGTGTAAAAAATTAAAACTGGTCAAGTGCGAGTTAAACTCGCGTGAAGCGGGTTTAGTACTTCTCATAGGTTTTCCTGTACAAGCAATGAACTACAAACAGACAGAAGCATGAGTGATCCTATAAGGGTTCCGTTTTTTTCATTTGTTGTAAGGAACCCTTAAAATACACTGAATGTGCAAAATGCTTTTCTTTCAGTCTTGACGACTTCTGTGGTCTGGTTGTCATACAAGATCGTATGATCGATCCCCAGGTCAAGATGGAAAATGATCTTTTTTTCATATGAGTTAGTATCCCATAACACATTGTGTTATGGAAAACTATTTTAATGCTGAATTGAGTCCATGGTATTGAGCAACTTTCCCTATGGAACATATATCGAAATATTAAAAATAATTTTTGATCCCTCATACAGACTTAACAGAGTTTCTATGGAAAGTATTTTTTGACGTGACAACATCTAATAACTCGATACTACGGGACGTCATTGTCCCGTTATGCTCATTGTCGCGTTCCGCAAGCTAGAGCGCGGCACGAACGAGAGAGAGAATAATAAAAAAAGTTTGACGTTGTCACGTCAAACTACCGTCCGTAAACCGACAGACCAGAGATATGGGATTGTTCTGAGCGACAAACAACCATTTTTTTTTTCTTATTTCGTTTTATATTCCTGGGATAAAGTTTTCAGTGTCATTGGACTGAATCTACTCTTAGAATGGTTTCAGTATATTTTCTAAGACGTTATATAACGGAAGTCGGGACTTAGTCAGTCTGCAACCACGTAACTAGTACCAGGCCTGTGTCACTCCCCGTTTAAGTATCGAAAATGTACCTACATTATTAGTACGCGCGCAGGCGGCCCCACCGGGTGGTAAATTCAGTTATACGAATCGTTTGTCCAGAGTAATAAAAATGAAATTAGCTTGCAATGGATGTCTAGGCATCTATACGAGAAGGTGCTGAGTTCTGACGTGAGATAAATTAAACTATATCGCTAGTCACATTGAGTAGATATTTCTTTGAATTTCTTTGCTGAGTGAGACTTCTGTACGTTAGTATTATTTATTCTGTGCTATTATTCGAAACGTTAGACACAAAAATAAATAAATTAACGGTCAAGTGCGAGTCGGACTCGTACATAAGGGTTCCGTACCTCCGTACAATTGTTTAAAGCGCTGAAGAAACACGTTTCTTGTATGACGACCCCCTTTTATTTTTAACTTTATCTTATTTTTGGTATGTTTTGTTATAGTACTTATAGTAATTCATAATCGGTGAAAATTTAAAGTATCTAGTTAATGCCATTATAAAGATCTAGTTTAAAACGCTGAAAAAACACGTTTTTTGTATGACGACCCCCTTAAATTTTTAACTCTTTTTTATTTTTAGTATTTGTTCTTATAGCGGCCACAGTAATACATAATTGGTGAAAATTTCAAGTGTCTAGCTATTACGGTTCAAGAGATAGAGCCCTGTGACAGACGGACAGACAGACAGACAGACGGACAGACAGACGGACAGACGGACAGACGGACAGACGGACAGACTGACAGACGGACAGACAGTGGAGTCTCAGTAATAGGGTCCCGTTTGCACCCTTTGGGTACGGAACCCTAAAAAAAACTTGCAATATTCCAACGAGATCTATGTACTTACGTACTAGAGAAGACGCCACATACAACAGTAGTGTTCTATTCATCATAGGCTATCACTGTTCACCTCACATTAGTCACTCGCTAGCAATACGCGCATAATACACTCCACGATTCATTAAAGAAAACACTGTCAACTTAGTCAAAAATGCCTTGGTGTGTGTTGAGATACTGCACTAGTAATTCAAAGAATAAAGCAAAATATAAAGGAATAACTTTCCATCGGTAAGTAACTAGATTTCATTGATTGAAAATTAAATACGGACTGCCAAATTTCGGCTGCCATAATGTATGAAGTGAGTGAATGATCTGTCAACCGATTGAATAATTCGTCATAGACTAACAAAACAGAAGTGAAATGTAGACATCATAAATATGCTACATTTCACTTTCTTCATGGATGCATCGAAAAACTATTTGTTTGCTACTCAGTTATTAATGTTTGTAAAACGTTTAAAAATGTTTATATTTATAATTTTTATCTACATATGCTATAAATGCTTTACAAAAGTTTCCTAAAATCCTATAAATCCTTTATAAAATTAAGTCACATCTCGTAACGTCTCACTAGAACCTCCGAGGGCTCAAAAGTTTTGTATGTGGGGGCTGTACGCCTACATTCTGTTACAAAAACCTACAAAATTTCTGAGCCCTTTGAGGTGCCCCGCGCAACTTGAAACTACTATCAGATTTTGGATCCAAGATGGCTGCTTACACATTTTTGATGTTTTATTATGTTTGTCCCTATAATTCTGTTTCCTCGTAACTACTACACGGCTAAATAGATTTTGATAAATTATATGTGGTTAGATTCATCTTAATCACTTGAGTGTCATAGCACAGAATAAATACCATTAGTAGTCATAGGCTATGTTAAAATTTTTGGAAAGCATAATGGAGGATTTTTGGCGCCCAATTGCGCAGCATACGTGTATGATTATATAATACATTAAATACATAGATAGCTAACAAAGAAAAAAAAACTAATAGGTATACAAGTACAAGAAATCACCTTCTTCTAGTGCAAAACATTATGTAAAGAATTTAAGTAAGAATAATAAAAGGTTACCAATGAAACAGATATGTGCAGTTTCACTTTTACCTTTATAAATATGATAAGAAAAAAAACAAAGAAAAAACACATTAAGAATGCAGCCGCCTCCCCTTCCGTGAAGATCGAAAAAGCTAGTCGTGGGTCTACAATCTAAAAATCTATATAACTATACAACCATCCATACACCCATCCGTACATCCAGCCATACTTACCAACATTCGCGTTTGTTAAAATATATGTAGGATTTAATTTGAACCACGTACTCGTAGGTAGGTAAAAATATATTGACCTTTCTGTACTACTCTCGTGTTTAGTCTATGAGAATGAAGAATGAATGAATAATCGAATCTGGGACATGGCCGTGTAGGAAGACGCCGAGTCTATATATTCATGTCGATGCAATATTCCAACCAAACAAACATAGTTACATACATACGAGTATGTATTTATGTAACTATGTTTGTTCGTGTGGAATCTTGCAACTCAATTTTGAAGCAGATATATTCAACTGATCGAGCTAAAATTTTGCGTGCATATGTATATCGCATGACAATGCAATATTATGAAGACTTGGAGGTGATCTGATGATGGAGCTGGAAGGTGGCCATAAGAACTTCGTAATAAAACGACGCAACCCCTTTGAGTTTCGGCTTATTTGTTTCGTGTTGACAAGACCTTTGGTCTTACAATAAAAGCTAATACAAAAATTTTTTTTTTTTATAAAAACTTATTCCATAAAAAATATTAGTAATTTATCTCAAAATATGCTCAACGAGCCTAAAGAAGTTTTCACTTTAATAATGTTAGAACTAAGGTGTAACTGCCGTTATATATATGTCGCAGTTGAATTGTATAATCCGCAAATTCACTAAACCTCTAGCTGTTTGGCATTAGGTACAGCTTGGTTTCGTAAAACAGCGTAAAATAACTGACATCTCATACGCAGAATGGCATAAAAGATTTGTATTCATCAATGCCGCGGCACAAGACGTAGATTTAGTTTGGAATTCTTCACAGCGTCCGAGAGTAAGCTATTTTCATCGAGGGTTATCGAATACATCGTTTATGATTTTGGACTGCAAATGTTTAGGAAAAAATAAAGCAGATCTTCAGCTTGATTCCTATATAGTTATTTTGACGCCCACCTTCCAGCAAGATGAAGAATTTACGTGAATCAAATAAAGGCCGAGAGAAACCGCTACGCCGCCATTGAGCATCGAACTTTGTATCATTCTTTATTGATATTCTATGATGTGGGGGTTATGATCCTAGGGGATGATAAATTAAAGTGGACTGTAACTTAAGGGGCTGGTTTATTACTCGTTCGTAATACAAGATTTTAACGCGCCTACGTCCGCGGTGGTCTTTGCGTTTTGAAGACTGGATAGGCTGCTCGGTGACGCGCGTCCGGTGTGTCCTCGGCCCCCGAACCCCGCGCTGCTCCTCTGGTGGGGCGAAATCGCCTCGACATACTCCCCGCGTTGAAGAGGCTGGTGTCCTGGATCTTCAAACATCAGGTGAGCCTGGAAGTGGGCAGATGTTGTTAAAGGCCCTTCGTATGGTTCCCTTTTTTGTCCTAATGTCGGCAACCCGAGATATATGATCGTTGCCCGGATAAACCTTGATCACCCGTCCTAGTGACCAAAGTAACGGTGGAAGAGACTTCTCCTTTATAAGAACTAAGGATCCTACTTGAAGACTGGCGTTTGAGGTATGCCACTTAGTTCTTTGTTGAAGTAGGGCGACGTATTCTGAGCTGAATCTCTGCCAGAAATGCTGCCTTATGAGCTCTATTCTCTTGAATCTCTCGAGACTGGAAATATTTCTCTCTGTTACTTCTGGATGTGGAATCGACAACAGTGGCCGTCCAATCAGGAAGTGAGCAGGAGTTAAGGGACAAAAGTCGAAGGGATCCGAACTTAATGGAGTAAGGGGACGTGAATTTAGAATTGCTTCTACTTGTGTCAAGCATGTAGACATCTCTTCATAAGTGAAGTTAGTAAGCTGAAGTAACCTTCGAAGATGGTGCTTTATAGCACGAACGGATGCCTCTGCCAATCCGTTAAAATGGGGTGTAAATGGGGGAACAAAGATGAATTTGACACCCTCTTGTTCAATTTCAGCTGCTACATTGCACTCTGTTAGAAAGCGTTGCAATTCATTACTTGCACCGACAAAATTGGTGCCGTTATCTGACGTGATAGTTTGAGGTTTTCCCCTACGAGCCACGAAACGTTTAAACGCAGCTAGATAGGCCTCTTTGGTAAGGTCTGTAACGAGCTCTAGATGCAAAGCCTTAGTCGCGGAACAAACAATAATACAAATGTATGCTTTATTGAGTTGGCAACCTCTACCTCGGCGGTTAGCAACCATCACTGGTCCGGCATAATCTGCAAAACAGTTGAGAAATGGGAATATCAACTCCGTCCTAGATTGAGGTAGTTGTCCCATAATAGGTTGAACAGTAGAAGATTTGAACCGAAAACACTTTAAGCAATGTTTTGTAGTAAATTTCGCCAAATTCCTGCCTCCCAAAGGCCAATAAGTCTGACGTATAGTAGACAACAGAAGCTGTGGTCCAGCATGAAATAATTTCAAATGAAACATGTGAAATATGATTTTTGTTTTATGATGTTTAGCACAAAGAAGAATTGGATGTTTAGTATCATAACTATAAGGAGAATTATTGAACCTGCCACCAACACGCATGATACCATTAGAATCTATAAATGAAGCAAGTGAAATTAATCTATTTTTCTTTGGCAATGAGGTATTTGATTTAATAATATTGTATTCTTCAGGGAACATTTCCTGTTGAGCTAAACGTATGATAAGGTTATGTGAATTACTTAATTCTTCACATGAAAGATGATTTGTATTTTTATTCATTTTATTTCTGCAGTTGTATATAAATCTTTGTAAATAGGCTATGACTCGTTGTAAGTGTGTAAATTTTGAATGTTTTTTAATCAAATGTGTAAATGTACTGTCTGTTTCTTTATATTTTTTACCGTCGTGAATAACTAAGCAAGAAGTAAGATCAGGCAAATCATGTTTCAATGTGTTATTGGGGAATTTTGGCCAGTCACGTTCATCCTTTTTTAAGAAAGATGGACCTGACCACCATAACGACAAGTCGCTGATAAGATCAGCCTTCACCCCGCGGGAAACTAAGTCTGCCGGGTTTTCTTTAGAAGGCACGTAACCCCATGTATAACTACTAGTGATTTCTTGGATCTCGTTAACTCTGTTACGCACAAACTGTTTGAGTTGGTTGGAAGGTGTCGACAACCAACCTAAGACAATAGTAGAGTCGCACCAAAATCTACACATGACGACTTTCAGTTTAAGAGAGCCTAGCACCTTTTTACATAGTCTAGCGCCTAAAAGCGCTCCACATAATTCAAGACGGAGTATGGTCACTTGCTTAGACATAGGAGCTATTTTATTTTTAGAAATTAAGAGCTGAACGTGTACTTCCCCTAAACAAGAGACGGACCTAACGTAGGCACATGCACCGTAAGCGCTTTCCGAGGCATCTGTAAAAATATGAATTTCTATTAACTGAGATGAATCTTGAAGGACCCACCGAGGTATCTTTAAGTTGTTTAGAAATGGTAAAGTATTTGCAAATGAAGACCATGATTCAAAAATCTCGGGTGATACTTCTTCATCCCATGCGCATTTGTTAGCCCATAGTTTCTGCATTATTAGCTTAGCTATTACGATGCATGGACCCACTAGACCTAAAGGGTCAAATATTTGACTAATAACGGAAAGAATGTGTCTCTTTGTAACGGGTGTTTGTAATTTTATATTAATTGAAAAAGATAAAGTGTCTAAGTTACATAACCAATAAAGACCTAAAGTTTTGGAAGGTGTGTTGTCATTATTATCTGAAAGATCTAAAAAATGATTGAAAGCTGTGTTAGAATCTGAAACTAATTCGTTGAGAATTTGAGCGTTGTTCGACTGCCATTTTCTCAAGTTAAACTGAGCGGAAGATAATGCAGCTGCAACGCCCTTGCAAAGTTCAATAGTGGCGTTAATCGTCGATGCAACGCTCAAATAATCATCAACATAATAGTCGTGTAGGATGCTTTCTCTGACGTCATCATTATCTACAGTAGATGCAAGGCTAACCAAACACTTGGTCGCAAGATATGGCGCAGAAGCAGTGCCATAACTTACCGTGTTAAGAGTGTAGGTCTTCAAAGGATCTGTAGATTTGTACCTAAATACAATTTGTTGTAAAGAACGTTGAGAAGGATTGACTTCAATTGCTCTGTACATTTTCTCAATATCGGCACACACAACGTAACGATGCTGACGGAATCTCAAAAGTATGGCTAGCAACTCGTCTTGAACCGTGGGACCTACCATTTGTATGTCGTTGTAGGAAATACCTGAAGTGGTAGTCGCTGAAGCGTCAAAGACGGTGCGTAATTTCGTCGTGGTGCTTGACTCACGTATTACGCCGTGATGAGGAATAAAATAATTGACTGTGTCTTTATTAGGAAGAAAACACTTATTCTCACTCATGTGGCCCAGTTCTTCGTATTCACGCATAAAGTCTAAGTATTTTTGGGCAAAAACTGGGTCACGTTGGAATTTTCGCTCAAGAGATAAAAATCTAAGCTTAGCCATTCGAAAAGAATCACCCAAAACTCTTGGGTCCTGCTTGAGAGGAATGGTGACAACAAAACGACCGTCACAATTTCGTTTAGTATTAGTAATAAAGCTATGCTCACACGCACGTTCCTCCGCAGATAAAGAATGCATTGATGGGATGCTGTCGAGTTCCCAAAAACGAGATAAAGCACTGTCTGTGTTTTGTGTAAAAAGACATTGACCTTGTATGTGTGTTGACCCTAATACGTGTCCCGTCACCAACCAACCTAATTCACTTTCGTGTAATTGTGGTAGATGTTTGCCTAATATTATTTTTTGATTACTTAAAACCTGCCAAAATATGTCGGCCCCAATCAGAATGTCAACGGCTGATGGAATATTGTAAGAAGGATCTGATAAGTGAATTCCTGGTGGAATACGTATGTGTTTGACGTCAATGTATGAAACTGGTACAGCTGTGGTAACATTTTCGAAGATGTTACAGTGTAAATCAGCCTTAAATTCACTATGAAATGACTCAATAGTCAAAATGCAACTCTGTGTACTGTTTGATACAAGATTATTAAAACCTGACACCGTCGAGCTCACATTTCGCCGTGGTAAACCCAGCTTAGTGCATAAGGCTTCAGACACGATGTTGATGCCACTACCGTTATCCAGAAGTGCCCTAGCGGTGTGTTTGTTGCCCTTGCTGTCAACTACCTTGATCAACGCTGTGCAAAGGAAGACACGCGCGGAAGTGGCATGCTGAACAACATCGGATGCCAGTACGATACCTTCTGATGCCGAAAATGATGAACAAGCACTAGAATCACGTTGATCTAAGTGTAAGAGAGTATTATGTTTGACCTTACAATATTTGCAATGAGAAAGTTTACATGTTTTCACTGAATGGCCAGGACGTAAACAATTAAAACACACTTTGTACTCTTTTACTTTTTCAATGCGTGACTCAATGGGTAGACTCCTAAATGATTCACATGTAAATAAATAATGATTTTGATTACATAAATTGCACTTGATTACCTTTTTATTTGATGAATTGGTTTGATCAGTATTGTTTATAACCAAACTTTTTGACTTGTAAGAGTCTGATTTAGTTTTAAGTGTTTTATGTTCTTCCATTGTTTCTAATAATTCTGCTCGCTTATTTAAGAATGTTAAAAACTGTGTAAGTGTAGGAGACGTAGACGAGGTCAACTGTGTGTTCCTATATTCCTCCCAATGGCGACCTGTAACACTGTCAAGTTTGGTGGACATCATGTAAATTATTAAAGTGTCCCAGTGCTGGGTCGGCTCGTTAAGTGTTGATAATGCCCTAAGATTTTTATTGGTCACGTCTACAATAAAGCGAATAGATGTACTTGATTCTTTACATATAGGTTCAACGTTAAATAATGATTGTAAGTGATTGTTCATCAATAAACGGCTGTTATCGTAACGTTCACATAATAAATTCCATGCAATGTCGTAAAACGTCAGCTTTTACGTCTATATTTTTAATCACCAAGGCTGCACTGCCCTTTAGGGAGGCACGAAGATAGTGAAACTTACTTATGTTATCTAAGGATGTATTATGTATTAAAGACAAAAAGGAATCCTTGTATTGCAGCCAATGCTGAAGGCCGCCGCTAAACTCACTTAAAGAAATTTTCGGAAGTTTTACCAAACTGATTGATTTTAAATTTGGAGCTGACTGTGCATCACCAAAGCTCATTACAGACTCTTCCCGTTCCTTCTTCCTGGCGAGGAGGCTGCGACTCAAGGCCACCAGTGGGTAAAAATCATTGTCAAACTGTTCACGTTCCACTGGGTTCTCTTCATTCCGGGGCTCATCGGAAAGAACCTCGATGTCGCTCTGTAACGCATCAAAGTCATCACGTAAACACTCAAATTTATTTAAACGGCACTCCAAATCGATACACTGCACGTCACTCAGGCTTTGCGCGTCTTTAATTAATCTAAGATAATTGCTAAAAATAGTCACCTTCGATTTAATAGCAGAGCGTTTTTTAATTAAAGTTTTAAGTGTGCTTTCTGACATTTTGTACGCAAAGTGCAGTTGAAATTGAGGTTATGCTTATAAGTAATGAATTGCAATAAACAAGTTATGAATCACCGCTAGCCGATAGCACAGCCGATAGGTAAATATCTGCGAGGCGACCCTTTCGCAGGTAATAATGCGAACAAAGAAATGGGTGTTGTTTACGAGCAAGCGGCTATGAATCGGTGCAATATGAATATGTATAGGTAGCTATAAGAAGATTATGATGGCTTGATTGCTACTTATGAGAGATGAATGCATAGAAAGACACAAGTCGTAGCAAATGTTTGCCAAAAGGTTTGAAAAAAGAAAGAAAAATGGATATGGATACAATTAAGGACACAGGATATGAAGAGAGGATGGAATGAAGAAAGGAATTATGAAGGGATTGGTATTGGAACGGACTCACCGTGTGCGATTGTACCACTTTTAATAGATTCCTTCGATTGATGTTCCTCTAATTATCCAATTATCCAGTTTCCAGATAACTCCATGTAATTTATATCCGATAGTCCAGTATCCAGATGATTCCAGGCAAGTGTTATGTAACCTGCACGTGGCGTAAGGGCGCGGCGACCGAAGTCCACGGAGATTGAAGCGCGTTACGAAGACGTACTACGACGTGATTTTTACTGCGATAGGACCAATTTATGTGGGGGTTATGATCCTAGGGGATGATAAATTAAAGTGGACTGTAACTTAAGGGGCTGGTTTATTACTCGTTCGTAATACAAGATTTTAACGCGCCTACGTCCGCGGTGGTCTTTGCGTTTTGAAGACTGGATAGGCTGCTCGGTGACGCGCGTCCGGTGTGTCCTCGGCCCCCGAACCCCGCGCTGCTCCTCTGGTGGGGCGAAATCGCCTCGACAATGATGTTGGAGACTATATTACATAGTAAGAAGTTGAATTGGGGTGTTATTTTAATGCCCCGTCATAAATTTGTTTGTTTATAACATGCCTGCAAATAACCTATTCTGCGGTCTAAATGTGGTTAGCTGGTTTGTTAAACGTGACACATTGACAATCCAGCTGAACGATATTTAGCTGTTTAACAAAACCGAGCTGTAATGCCAAACACCTAGAGGTTTACTGAATTAGCGGTTTATACCATCCAACTGCGACATATATAAATCATGAGTTTTCAAAGCGCGATAGTTCAAAAGCCAATATTGCAAACCGATACAGGCCGGAAATTGAGTCAGTCTGCGACCACGAAATATATAACTCTTATTCGAAACGTTAGACACAACAATATACAAGTTTCTTTGCTAGACAAATTAAAAAAAGAAGGGGTCTTTTAAGCCTTCACCTCCAATTACAAACTTTTGAACGGCTGAATCGACTTTCATCAAATATTGCTAAGAAGTCATCATGCATTCCCAATGTGGGTTGACGTCAGGCAGGCGGCTGGTCGTAAAACTGTAGCCAAATTATCTAAACTGTTCCGGCTATTTCTTCTCCATTTTGCAAGGTCTTGGCATGCTTGGGTGACCATTGACATGCATGTTATATTTGGAGAAGAAAAAGCAGGAAAGCGCACCCCGAGCTCAAAAGAAGCACAGCTGAGGATGCAACCGGGAACGCGCTTAGACGAAGAAGAAGATTGCTAAAAAGCATTTCGACAGAAAAGGCTTACGTTTAAAAAACCAGCATCGAAATCCGTCTACTCGTTTAGGAGCTACGATGCCAGGCCACACACAGACAAACAAATACACAGACACGACAAATTTACAACACCCAACTTTATCGGGGTTCACAATCATGGGGTGATAAATATAAATCATGTAATCTTACTAAAGTTGTCGGTTTTCTTCACCAAAGTCATAATCTAATAGGATGTTGTATCTAAATAACTATTCTAGAAACATGATATTCACAGACTCAATGCAGAGTTGATACGGTTACAGACGAACAGAACAACGGGTTGGTTTTAGGTATTTCCTTCGGACAATTATAATAGAGGACCTAGTTCGGGAGCAAAACTTACACTGTTGTGACTAACTGGTGTGACAGCGAGTCGGCTCTCTCCTGTTTGTATTATTTTTGAAGTGAAGACTTCTTTAGGCGCGTTAGGCGTGTTTGGAGATAAAAAGCAGCCAAGTGCGAGTCGGACTCGCCCATGAAGGGTTCCATAGCAGCAAGTAAAAAGATAAAAGATAAAAATATATTTATTTTTCTCCAAAAATCTAAAACAATCCAGGCTTTGGTGTTATCACCGATTGGTGGAGACTGGAGTTTGCAAGAGGCTGGGCCTGTGATACAGATCTCTAGGGCTCTTACTACTGGATACAAGTGAGATTACAAAATATGTACATAAAGAAGCTTACTAATGTATTTAATTATATAAATTTAAAGGGGGGAAGAGTAGATACACATATATAATACATATATTTCTAAGTAATTATTTTATCGGTATCTATTATATAAAAATAATACCTAAGTTATACTTATTTATATCTAAAGTATGGATGTGTGAGTGTGTGAATGGATAAATGAATGGAAGTAAGGAGTTAGGTCACTGCAGAGCAAAAGTAAATACATATACACTACACTATTTAAGTGGAAGGATTAGGCGTTCCGTATCATCGTAGTTTAGGGTTTGCAGGTATTTTAAGACAGTTAATTTGCAGGAATATTTTGAAAGAGAAAAGATGTTAAGTTTGCCGTGTAGTTTATTGTAAAGGAAAGGACCAGCAAAACAGAAGAACCGGTTGGAGAATTCAGTAATTAGAGGAGTAATTTTAACGACAAGACAGTTCCTTCGCGACAAAATTGGACTGAAGGTGGTAGAGCTGTGTTGCTGTAGAATGTTGTTTAAGATAAACAGCTGACGAACCGTAAGAACTTCACAAAACTGGTAAAGATCATAAGTTGGAAACAAAAAAGGTTTGAACGTGCACACTTTGAGCAGTGCTTTCTGTGCCCTTTCGAGCTTTAGTAATGTGGTCTTACTAGTACCCCATGAAGTTATACAGTACGTCAGCAGAGATTGGCCGAGAGCGAGATATACCATTTTAACTATCTTGGAATCAGCCACGTGTCTTAGACGTTTAAAAATATAAATTAACTTACGCATTCTACCGGCAGTAGCATTATTGTGAGGTTGGAAATTTAAATTTTTGTCCATGAGCACGCCGAGAGATTTTGCCGACTCGACAGAAGCTAGTGAAGGACAGTCACAGGAGGGATTATCGGGGATGGAGTGGGAATGGGCAATTATGGATAGATTAGCTAGAGCAGCTTTATTTGATTGCAAATCATAAATAGAAAAATTAATTATTTGAGATTTTTTAACATTTAGGGTAAGAAGATTAAGGCGAAGCCAGTCAGATACAGCATTCAGACCACTTTGAGCCAATTGGTAAGTCTCATGCCAGGTTTTAGCAGTAAATAGTAAGGCGGTGTCATCTGCATAGGAAATAATTTTGCATTGAGGAATATTTAAGAGAAACAGATCATTAACATAGACTAAAAACAGGGTAGGGCCCAGAATACTGCCCTGCGGCACGCCGTAATGAATGGGAAGTTCTGAACTAATATGACCATTTACAACTACTCGTTGAGTGCGGTCTGTAAGAAAGCTTTCGAATAGCTTCAACTGAATGCCTCTAACTCTAATAGCTTCGAGTTTATGAATGAGGATTTTTGTTGAAACGGTATCGAAAGCCTTCGCTAAATCGAGGAAGATGGAAAGACATTTATATCCCGCATCCAGATGGCGGGCAATAAAATCGGTAAGTTCAAGAACAGCCCCATTAGTAGATCTTCCGGAGCGAAAACCGTGTTGATTGTCAGCAAGAATTGAAAAAGTATTAAGATAAGAAATTAAGCGGGAGTTAATAAGTCGTTCTAATATTTTAGAGAGAGCAGACAGAATGGAAATTGGGCGGTAGTTAGCGGTAGTTGTTCGCGTGATTTCGCTCCCCAGCTTTGTAAATGGGATGAACCAGAGCTTTTTTCAGGCTAACGGGAAAAATGCCTGTGGAGAGAGAGGTTACAAATATGAGTAATTAGGGGAACGAGTATATGTTTGTTACGCTTGATAAGAGACATTGAAATGTTGTCCCAACCCACTGCGCAATCCTCTGGTAAATTATTGATGATATTATCAATTTCATCGTCTTTAGCGTGAAGTAAAACTAGAGACTGGTATTTGTTGGATTTTAACTTAGGGGAGGTTGAATTAGTCTTAGGTCGGGTATTAACATGTCTATTATGGAAGGAGTTAGGATTGGATGTTGGAGGAGAAGGATATGAAGGCACTGTGCATGAAGAGTTATTTTTGTTTAAGTCTTCGGCAAGAGATTTTCCCATGTTTGCGAAAAAAGAGTTAACATGATCTAGTGAACTATTTATTGTAGGCATGCATGTAAGTAAAGGATTAGCTGGCGTGGGAGGTTTGGAAGAATTGGTTGCATTATTGATAGCAGTAACATAATATAAAAGTTCTAAAGGTAAATTGTGGTTTACGATTTATGACGTATTAAAAAATAACTATCTATGATACCGAGACCGCTATAGTTTTAATTAAAAGTACATACTTTGAGGTATTTATCACATTTTTTAAGAATTATTTTAGTAATATTTCAAAAGTTACGGTGGGGGGACAACTCAAATTTTAACTTTGCATTAGATTATCTCAAGACTGAGGGGTTTGATCTACATAGTTTCAAAGCAGTTTTTGTTGCATTTTAAAAGACTTTTTCAACAATACCCCACACGTTGGGGTTAGTCCAATTAGATTTTTTAAATTCACTTTTCGTTGTATGGGAAGGGGCTGAAAAAAAATCATTTTTTCATTATTTTAAAAATCAACTTTTGGAACTTCAATATCTATCTCTCCACCAATTTTCGTGATAATCGGTGCAGCAGTGGCGGAGTACGAGCTTGGACGGACAGACAGACGGACGGACGGACATGACGAAACTATAAGGGTTCCTTGTGGACTACAGAACTCTAAAAACCATTAAACTTGCGACACTGTTACCGACCTTTACAGAATTGTAAACAATTACGTGAGGTGTCGGTAACAGTGCAATTCGGGAGCAAAGCATTTTCTTCTGTAACTTTCCTGTTTTTAAAATGAAAACTTCTATAGGCGCGTTGGGCATTTTTTGAGATGGGAAAATGCCATTGAACTCGCGACACTGTTACCGACACCTACACTGTTATTTTCTCTCATTTTCTTACCATTAAGCGTGGCAACCCAGCTACGAGAATAAGAACCCAGATTTTCCAGACTACCTACTTATTTTCCTACTAATCATTTTCTGACATGGACCAAAAATACAAGAGTACTGACAAACTTCAAATTTAAAAGCGTTATTGGATTTTTAGTTTAAATGTTGTAGCAAAGCGAAGCTACTAGTTCGAAACAAGGTAGTTTTGTAGTAGTGCCGCTTAATTTCGGTCAGATATTTTCTACAAACAAACAAGCGCCATTTCTGATTTTTCTTGAATACGAGTACCTACAGCCTTAGTGTCCAGCAACCTTTGTATGGCTAGCAGGCGAGATAGTTAGTTTAGGGAATACGCTAGGATGATGAAGAGTGGGGGAGCGAAAGAGAGACATATTTTTTCCTTTTTTTCCAGACTATCATAGTGAAATTCGGAATAAAAGGGCTCCTACAATTTAAATTGTCCATCTACAATCCTACTCACTCCTTACTTGTCGCATCGCCAGAGGCAATTTGAATCTCATGCTTCTAACACGGTATTGTATTAGTTATGTTACCACTACCTCTGTT
The DNA here is from genome assembly GCA_963576875.1 of Acrobasis repandana. Taxonomy (NCBI): domain Eukaryota; kingdom Metazoa; phylum Arthropoda; class Insecta; order Lepidoptera; family Pyralidae; genus Acrobasis; species Acrobasis repandana. The sequence continues at coordinate 21,605,894 of OY756222.1, forward strand.
GTTGTATAATGTTGAAATAAACATGCCAAAATGGGTAACCTAATAACATATAACGTATATTGTTAAAAAAATACATACGTTTAGGCCTTCATACAAAAAAAAACAGTGGTACCCCAGAGTGCCGACAGAAGTGAAAACTTGAACAAGGTGGTGTCGCGTACGGTAACGGTAACAGTGTCGCTAGCTCAATCATCATCATCATCAGGTCTTTTACAGTCTCCACTGCAGGAGTACGACCCTCTCTGTAGCTACCTGAGCCATATATTAGCCAGAGCAGTCAGAGGATTTGGCCTACACCCTCCACGCTGGCCAGACGGGTTGGAGAGTTCTCATTGATGTTTAGAAGCTTTGTTTAGCTTGTGTCTCCTAAGTCGCCTTCTACGACATCCACGGGAAGACTTGGAGTGGTCCTATTCTATTCTGCCGGGAACCACACGCGAGTTCAATGGTTTTTACCATCTCAAAAAATGCCCAACGCGCCTATAGAAGTTTTCACTTCAATTATATTTTACTTACCTACTATCCTGGCGCAGCGACCCAAAGTGAGTCTTGGCCTCCAGCACAAGAGCACGCCATCTCTTTCATTCCTGTGCTAACTCTCACCTGTTGTCGCAAACTTGCAGCTCGCGCAGGTCTGCCATTACCACGTCGCTCCAGCGATACCTAGAACGGCCCACCGGCCTGCGACCGATCGGCCGGCCCTGGTATGCTCTCTTTACCTCCATTCTTTCGACGTGTCCGAGCCAGCGAAAACGGTGCGCTTTAGCTTCGCTTATAATGTTAGGCTCGTCCACTAGATCTTGTATTTCGGCATTGCTTCTTATCCTTCAACCACCATAGTTATTTTTTACTAGATAATTTTACGGTAGGCAATTTTTTTAACAAGCTTTTAAGCTTGCCGTGTTTGTTATTATTTGTTTTTTGGGTCAAATCTTGCAAGTTAAATTTGAGCCACTTCCCGGTTTTCGATTGGGATGACATTTTGTATGCTAATGTAAATCAGATGACAATGCAATATTATTATAACAAGAAGCTGATCTGATGATGGAACCGGAAGGTGGCTATAGAAACCCTGTAATAAAACGACGCAACCTAATCGAGTTTGGGCTTATTACATTTGTCTTGATAACTGTACTTGTTCGAAAAAATACAAGTTTTTATTGTGAGGCCTACCTCACAATAAAAACTTGTATTTATTGTAAAAACTTATTCAATGGTACGAATCACTGAAACATTGTTGCAATTATTCAGCTCCCTTCATATCATTATGCAAATTTTTCTGTTCTCCATAAACGGTTTATTTTAATTTTTTTTTTTTAATGTAAGTACTTCAGTCCTATCCTAGCTTCCTAATCCTAATCCTAACTAATATTATAAATGCGAAAGTGAGTTTGTATATTTGTTTATTACCTTTTCACGCTTTATCTACTTAACCAATCTTCTTGAAAATTCGCATACACATAGTTAGGAGTACTGAGAAGGACATAGGGTACCTTTCATCCCGGAAAAAAGTAATGTTCCCGTAGAATACGCGTCTAAATCCCGTAGAATCGAGCCTTGAACCTAGTTGTTTATTAAAGAAATTCTGATAGCTCTCGGGAAAACCATTTTCAACAAAGGCAAGAGCAATTCAGTCTAGATAGACCAAAGACAGTCTAAAGTGCTGGCTGCACTCAAGGGAGGTGGTGTCCTCAAAAATTCAGCGATATATGCTTCCGGGGACGCAGCGAATTTTTACCAACACCCTGTACCATATATCACCGAGATCGCTCGAGAATAGAGGAATTTCAAGTTGCCAGCATTTTTCATGTTTCGTTCAGTAACTTTACATATTGCTATTTGGATATATTTTTAAGTCACCACGCGTCGTGTAAGTGTGTGTTAGTAGTGCACGCCGACTTCAATTCAATTCAATATATATTTATTTATCATAGGATATTTATAACATCTCTTAATAATAGTCACTTTGTTATGTTTTGCACAAATATTGACGTCAAATTGTTACTTTCAGCTAAGTTTACTGTGTACGACAGACTCGGTAACCACTTACCTTGTGGGCCGTATGCCTATTTGAACTTTCTTTTTGCAAAGTCAATATCATAAGTTATTCTTCAATAAATATATCTCTAATGAAAAGTAATTTTTACCTTAAATATACGCAAAACATACAAACAAAAAATCCAGTTGTTTGTTGCTTTGCACTTAAAATAATTAAAAAATAATAGCTTTCAATAACAGATATATTTATCCTACATTGAATAAATATGTTAAACTAACTTCAAAAAAGAAGGAGGAGGTTATCAATTCATCAGAATCTTTTTTTTATGTTTGTTCCCCGATTGCTTAAAGACGCCTTAAAGTAAATTAATTCTATGGGACCACCTGGAAAGTATATATTCCAGGTGTTTCCATAGAATAAATTTAATTCGGTTGCGTGGTTTGTTTTATAAACGAAAATAACTAGAAAGTCGTCTAAGTATACAATAATACAATTGTTTGAATATTTAGCTTTTCTGGTAATAGATGAGAGTCTGGTATATTGTACTGCATGATAAATTGTACCACCTAAATATTTCCTACCAAACGTCGTTATTTTTATTTCCTGGCAACTCATAACTATGCGCTGACAGCGCCACCTACTACTTTTGTTTTTGTGATGGCGTCCTGGCAAGCGCAATCAGTTTGAGAAAATAAAAACGTTTTTGGGTGTGTTTGATACAATTTTTAAAGCGCGAACCTAAGGACATACATCAAGGAAAAGGTAATTGAGAATTCTATTATATTTTTTTATTGAACAGTTATTTATTTACCTCTTAAATAATAACGTTATAATCGTATTAGATTTTGAGGTTATTTTGTTACAAACACATGTTTTTGAAATCACCTAGTTCGGTAAAATGTACCACCAGTAGGTTTCTTAATTGTACTGGTACAATTTACCAAACTAAATACATTAAAAAAGTTTTTTTTTTTTAGATGGAGGGTAATCAAAGAAAATATTATAAATAAGAATAAAGAAGACTTGGAGAGGGCTTTATCAGCCTTAGAAAAGAAGGAGATAAGTTTAAACAAAATATCTGAAACTTATTCTATTTCAAAACCGACTATTTTGCGCCGTGCTAGAAAACAACATAAGTTTGCCAACGATATATCTTTACATAAAGGGAGACCCACTACTTTTAATTTGGAATTGGAAAATATGCTGGTCAAACACATACTAGACTTAGAAAGGAATATGTTTGGATTGACTATCAGTGACGTCAGGAAACTCGCATTTAAGGTTTCAGAAAAACATAAAACTAACAAAAAACTAATACAAAAAAACATTTAACTAAAATAACGTAAATGAAAGTCCCTAAATAATTTGATCTCAGAAAAAAATAATTTATTATATATATATATATAACTTAATAAATAATAACTACATAATTATTATAATAATAACTCTAAGTAGAATTAATTCGTTCGCTTGAAGCTAATGATATAACTTTGAAAGTATTTATGTTTGCTAACTGTTGAAAACTTTTCAGTTTTTGATAGCTTATCACGAATGTTACATATTGGGGAAATATTGATTTATTTTGTTAAAACTTTTTCTTTATTACATCATGAAAATACTATTATAAATTATTTGTGTAGTATTTAAAACATTTCATTAAGTTATTACTCATTTATCATTACAGAACATCCGTTAATTTATACTGGTACAATTTACCAGACCAGTGGTACAATTAAACCAACCAGTCAGGTAGATTGTACCAATGGAAAGCTTTTGAAAAAACGCCTATTTTGAAAAACCGGTTAAGAGTATGATGTTGACATTGCGATATAAGATGAAGGGTTTAATGATCTAGGTAATATAGTAAAATGGTTTGTTTTCATTTACATAGAACCAAGATATTTCGCTGAAACTGAAAACTGGTACAATATAACCGACTATCCCCTAACGTCGGACGTCGACTTTGACTCAGGAGATACGCTGAAAGAAATTAAATTCAGTAAAGGCTTTTACTATCTTATCATAATGTAATTTATAACAATAATAAAATAGTATAATGTAATTTAATTTATGTATAACTTCATAATGTAATTTACTTAAGACGATACACGGAGTCCAGTGCTGCCCCCATTCGAAATAAATTATTTGTAAGGAAACGGAGATTACATTTAAAATTACTATTACTACTAAACCACTGGTATGACTCTTCATTGATTCAGAGTAACATATATACCTACTACTACTACAAACGAAACAATTTATCTGTTCACACGTCGATGTGTGAGTTTTATACTTAGGGTCGCACCGCAGAATTAATTTAATACTTACCTACTAGACATATTTCGAGTTCGACATATTTACGATTATATTTTTCCATACCAGAAGATTTGCGAACACTATGACGTAAAAAATATTCTGTTTTATATGTATCAAATGTTACAGAAAAGTCGGAAACAGCTACATAATATCACTTCACAAATATTTTTCATTATGTCCATTGTCCATTTCACCATTAGTTCACTTTTCTGATTATTGTTGAGTCATTTATAATGTAACGCACTAATTCACTATTGTAATATAGTAATTTGCATATTCGGCGCAAAACTATACGGTAATTATATGAATAAATTCAATAAAAATAAACAAATGTTTATCACATTTTCACGCACAGCATGTCAAGTTGTCATTGTCAACAATGGCATTTACAGTATAACCCGCGGAAATCTATTTGGCATCTGCGTGTATGTGATTACCTGTGAGCGAGGAGCCAATGTAACATTACCGGATTGCTAATACCCCTCTCGCTCTTGTGTATCTCCCGCCAATGCGAGAGAGCGAGAAGGGTATATATATCAAGATGGTTGCTGGGTAATAACGTGAAATTATATTGTTGCTTTGCTTACCTGTTTTCATCATTTGGAAATGTATGAAATATACGTTCTTTAGAGTATTGGGTGGATAAACAATTATTATACGCGCACCTTCTCACCATGATGGTTACTATTGGTTGACAGTTCTCAAGACAACACACGTCGCGTATTGCGTGCGGCTAGTAATTAAACCCTGGTTTGGAGCCGTCAAAGCTCACAAAGTGCGGGGGAGAGGTGCGGGGACGCCAATTTGCGGGAGACGCTGTGAGATACCATTCTGTTTGACTCTTATGTATTCTGTGACTAAACGCTACTAATTTTAAAAAAACAGCCACTTTTGGCTAAAACGCAAACTAAAACTTAACGTTCTTACTTTAAACCGTAAACAGTGGTTTATAAAATAGTTTGAAGGGTTATCTAGGTTTTACTTGCTTAAAATTTTAAATGATATCTCCGTTTCCTTACAAATAATTTATTTCATATGGGTGCCCCCATTTGAAATAAATTATTTGTTGCACTGGACTCCGTGTATCGTCTTAGCTGTATCTTAAAAAAGAAGAAAATATTGCAGCATTATATACTATTAGTATACCAAAGCTTTCAAAGAGTGAATAGCAACATGGCATTTTGATAAATTAAAAATAAAATTCCACAGCACAAGCTCTAATAATGCCTCAGAACTACATAGCTGAGGAGCTTTAGATCAACTAAAAAAAGTAAAGGTTGAGTGCTGATTTTTTTGCTATCTGAAGATACAGATTCAGATACATTTTTTCGACTTTATCTCTACGGGATAGACAGAGCCTAGTAAGACCCAAAGGCCACGCTTACCGCAATGACGGGGTAAAGGGAATCAAATAGTGATGGGTTGCTAGCCGCATCGTCTATTAATATGATTCAGATTATCGCCCATTCCTTTAACGATTATATTAAGACGAATCTAACGTCACGTCTCAAGCTAGGGCTGTGATTCCACTGCACCGCGCACCGTCGCAGAGCGCGGAGCGGCAGACTAACATTGTATGCAAGTATCTCAGTTTGTATAGAAAACACGCCTAGTCCAACCCACTAAAAACGCGGCAGATTCCGTAAAAACGCGGCAAATTCCGTGCACTGCGGCGAGGCGCGTTGCCAGTGGGTGAATCGCCTAAAATTCATCAAGCCATTAAGGCTGCAGAGCGTGCAATAGCAATTTACATTCATACACTCGTAAAATATATTCCTCCTTCTGGCGCAGTCGGGTAAAAACGTAGAATGTACGACGTTGCTTCTTTACTGCACAGATCTTTAAAGCCAAACTGAGGGAATGGGCGAGAATTTAAATCATATTTACCGACACCCATGCAATAAATTAAGCTATTAATTAAATAATACGCTCTTAGTGTTAAGTCCGCCAATTGTAAACAATTATTATTGTGGATCAATAAAGTTTTAATAAATAAAAATAAAAAAATCCTCTGTACAAGTTTCCGAAACAATTAGCTTATTGCCAACATTATAACCAGTGCCATAGTAACCATAATATCATCCAAACGCGTGATATCATGTTGTACTAAACTTCATTATGCAACGCAAACTCGTCCCTCTATCTTTATGAATTAAAAAAAAAGAACCATAAGTGCCATTTTTGAAATGCGGATTCACGTAAACGAATGATTTTTCCTTACAAAAAAACGTTCGATTAGTGAGTCCGCGTTTGAAAAATCGCACCATTGTGTCGCACGCGCGTTTCACTAACAGATTCGAAATAAAAAATAAATAAACATATATTAATTGAATTCGCGTCGTATCCTGCCATTTTTCGTTAATAGCATTTCAAAAAAATATTACTTTGTTGTTTACAAAAATGAGTGATACAAGCTTTGATAATACACCACCAGATATTTGTAATGCAGCAAAGGACATTTCTAACCAGAAAAGTCGGAAAAGGCGTACCAAGATTTCATTATTTGGAAAATATCAAAGAGTAGTACATCATTTTCTGAAGATGTGTTATTAGAATATTTTCTTCAAATCTTCATCCTTATGGACCTTCTATTCAATGCTCAAAAGTACGCTGAGTATTAATCACAACGTAGATATCTCAAAATATTCAAAATTAATTGCCTTGCTAAAACGTAAATCAGAAGGCTATACCTTTTATAGAGGATTCATATAATGGGTGGAGATAAAGTATTATATGCAACTATTCATAATCAGGTATTAAAACACTCATGTGATACTATTATCACACTCGGCTTCGCCTCGTGTGATAAACCCACATTCGTGTTTTATTACCCCTTATTATACCACAGTTGCATAAATAACTATAATAGGCGATGCGGCTGGCAACCAACCACTATTTCGACTCCTTTTTATCTGATGAAGCGAAAGAGGTCATCCACAAGTAGTCAGGACCGTAGCAAGTGGAGGTCCATTCCACTCTCTGCCTATAAATGGAAACAGGCTTGATATTATGTATGTATGTTTAATTTCCAACTTTTCGCTTACCATCACGAGAAACATAGCCTTTATCTCTACCCATTACCTATATTATGGATTAGTATGATACAGATACACTATCACGTCGTTATCCCTAACGGGGCAGACAGAGTTTAGGGCGGTAAGGCCCACGCCACTTTTAGAGTAATGGTGGGCATGAAGGTGGAAAAGAGATATCCTAATATTAATGGGTTGCTAACCGCTTCGCCTATTCATATGATTCTCGGCCATTCCCTTGATCGGCTTTTACGATCTGCACGGGAAGAGAAGCAGCTGGTACAATCTATGTTTTTTTCTTTTCTCTCAGACCAGCAAAGAAAATATAGTATACGTTTTTGTGTAAGTTGAAGAATATGTTCCGTCCTTGTTGCGCGGCGGCGCGGCGTCTTAACATTTTAGCTGGAGGGCGGGGTGCAATAATTTGCATTATAAATCCGCGCTGTCTGGAGCCGGCAATTATGCCGCTGATTCCTTTGGGAATTACGGATGAATGGGAATTCCTACGTACAAAGAGCAACGAGTATGTTTAAATAGGTAACGTAATTCTTGTCAAGACCAAAAAATGGCTGTTTAAATTACCTGTAGCGGGGGCGAGGTTATATATTTAATTGACCGCCATATAGGGAAGATTAGTATGTACGAGTATCTAATTTCTATTGCCAATATTTTTAAATTTTAAAAACTTAGGACCGGCTTTTTGACATCATTTCATTTGTCTTTTGTGCGGGTTTCGGTGAAGTGGTAGCATAAATGGCGCCCTCATTTGAAATAAATTGTTTAAAACTAAATATGGTGATATATAAAAATTTCATTTGTATCAATGTCTAAAAAGCCCTATAAACTATTTTATGAATAACCTTTGAAAGTAAAATTGGTAGTCCGTCTAGTTTTGAAACGGTTTCTTGCCAAAAGTGGCCACTTTTGGAAAACCGTTTTAAAACTAGACGGACTATAAGTAATAATTTCAAAGGTTATTCATAAATTGTTTGAAGGTCTTTTTAGACATTGATACAAATCAAATGTTAAAATATCACCATATTTAGTTTTAAACAGTAAATGTGTGAGATGTGGCGATCTTGGCGGCCAGGTGATATCTCCAAATCAGATAATCAATTTACTGGGGAAAAATCTCAAAGTAAAGTAATAGCAGGCCTGTGTCACTCCCCGTTTAGGTATCCAAAATGTACTTACATTATTACTATGCGCGCAGGCGGCCCCTCCGGGTGGTAAATTCAGTTATACGAATCGTTTGTCCAGAGTAATAAGAATGAAATTGGCTTGCAATTGATGTCTAGGTATTTATACGAAAAAGTGCTGAGTTCTGACGTGAGCTAAATTAAACCATATCGCTAGCCACATTGAGTAGATATTTTTTTTAATTTCTTTGCTGAGTGAGACTCCTGTACGTTAGTATTATTTATTCTGTGGTTATTTATAGTGTTTCTAGCAGTGTGCGGCGTGACGCTGCGTTTGGCTGAAACCTGTCCACTGAAGCATTTCGGTAATCTTGTGGGATTAAATTATTTATGTTTTAATACATTTATTTATTGAATTATTAGTTCATTATTGGTTCTTTTAATTAAAAAATGCATTTTGCTCAGGTAATTCAATCACACATGACAACACTCCCAACTGATGACGTATTCTACCAATCACGTAACCCAGATCTAGAGGTTTTGGCGGGAAATCAAGGGGTTCGGTTGGGGTTTGCTTTATATTATTTTACAAATTGATTTTAATGGACTTTATAACATGAAATTGGTGTTGTTTGGTGTTATAAATGCTCATGATATAAACAATGTGTGAAATAGTTAAAGTGGACAGTCATAGTACAAATAAACTTAAAATTAAGTATCCACCCCTTTTCTATGTGTGCTTGTCATGATCACTCACACAGGATCATTACAACCAATGAACTTCATTTAATACACGTGTAGGTAATTATATTTTGTATGACGCACACTATAACGTCTGTCAACACTATACATTTAGTGTTTAAATATAAGCAATAATTTCGCAAATTAAGTATGAAGCTCGAGTGGCGAAACAGTGAACGAAGACGAAATAATATGAAATGTCGACTGGTTCGATTCTGGTCCCCTATGAGAGTTAATTTTATATTTGTTATTTTTTTTCTTATTTTCTCTTCTATAAATAGAAAAAATCTAAAGATTTCGTTATAAATTAAGATATATATTGGGTAAAGTTTTAGAAAAACAAAGCGAGGAAATGTAAAAAGTTTATTTTAAACAAACTATTATTTATTCAAAGAAAAATGCACAATTTACAACTTTCATAACTATCTAAACATATTATGTTACAATGAAACATATGTATGAAATGATGTGTAAGTAGGCACAGACATAAAATAATAACAAATGAATAATGTAGGTAGTGTAACTTTTTTTTAACAATCATACACATTTGTAAAATTTATAGGCAGATAACTAAAAAATGTTTGACCCAATTATTTATTAAACGATATAATAGAGATGCTATTAACCATATGTTTCACCTATCTTCAAAGTCAGACAAGAATGGACGAAATAATGAAAGAATGTTTTACAAAGGTCAGATTTTAGTGAGAGAATAAACATGTTACCTAAATTAATGCATACGGGAATTAACGCGAAACGTACTTTTTATTTATTTATTTTGCTGACGTTTCATTCGGGTTTCACCGAACGTGGTCCCAGCTTGACTGAAGCAGCGATGACGCCTACGCCTCCCCCTGCCCGGTGTGATCTTCGTCCACCGTCATATTGTTCATTTTCCAAGTACCGTCACACACTACACTCACAGTGTCCCTATTCCGTAACGCAACCGTATTCTGGTGGTTAACCGATTGTGCACCAAACCGGGGTTGTGTTTTGTTAATCACTGGATTCCACACTGCTGACAATTTAAGGCCATCTTCTCGGTTGAAATTGTTAGGATGTTTCTTAATTTCAATCGCCTCACGTACCATCCTAGTGCGATAGTGGCAATCGCCAGCGAGGACTTGCGTACGATGAAATTCAATCCAGTGATTAGCGCCTGCTTCGAGTAGATGTTCTGCGATGGCCGATTTGGTGATTTGTCGGTTCTTTACAGCGGCGATGTGCTCCTTGATCCTCTCAGCTATAGTCCGCTTCGTTTGACCTATATAGGAAGCACCGCAGCTGCAATCCACCTTATAGACGCCTGGAGTTTGTAGTGGCAGCACATCCTTCGGAGTGCCTACCATGTTGATTACTTTACTACATGGTGTGTATACTGTAGGTATAGAATACGCTCTCAACATGGTTCCGATCTTATCTGTTACTCCTCGGACATAGGGCATGTATGCCGGCTGCCTACATACATCCGGGTGCTTGCGTCTCCTTTTCGGTAGTATGTGCGTCCTGTTCAACTTGTAACCGTTGTTCCTGAGTACCTCCTGAACATGATTCAGCTCGCTTTCCACATGCTCAGGGTCACAGAGGTCAAGTGCCCTGTTTTTAAGTGATGTCACAACGGATTGCAAGTGACGCGGGTGGTGATGTGATGTGGCATGTAGGTACCTGTCTGTGTGTGTAGGTTTCCGGTACACACAGTGAGACATGGACCCATCGGGTCTAACGGTTATTTTGACATCCAGGAAGGACAACGATCTGCCTGTTTCCATCTCATAAGTGAACTTTATCTTCGGGTGGATTGAGTTAAGATGTTCAACATACTGATCTACCTCATGTTTTCCTCCTTTCACGACACTGAAAACGTCATCTACGTATCTCTTCCACAACTTAATCGTTTTAGGGCCAATGCTTAACGCTTTTTCTTCAAAATGTTCCATCCAGAGATTAGCAAGTACAGGGGCTACGGGACTTCCCATTGCAACTCCATCAATCTGGAGAAAGTATTGACCTTGAAAAAGGAAATAATTGCCATCTAAACAATTTTCCAGTAGCTCAATGTAGTTAAAGGGCATCTCGTTGTCACTCAACTTTTCTTTCACGACATCCAAACACTCCTTAATTGGAACGTTAGTGAAAAGTGACTCCACGTCAAAACTCACCATCACTTCATCCGGTTCCAATGTAAGACCTTGTAACATTTGGATAAAATGTCGGGAATCCTTTACAAAAGACGGTGTTTTTCCCACTAGTGGCTGTAATACTGACGCAACGTGCTTCGCAAGATCGTAAGTAGGAGAGGCAATTTGACTCACGATTGGCCGCAACGGCACGTTGGACTTATGTATTTTAGGTAGGCCATATAATTTTGGTGGTTGATGTGCTTTAGGCTTATATAATTTGTCAAACTCGTCATCTGTAAATAAGTCTCGATTGTCCTGGATGAGAGCTCGTATTCTACGTGTGACTCTGGCCGTCGGATTGTACGTGACCGGTTTGTACACCTCTTCATCACATAGCAGATTCCCTATTTTCTGCCGGTAATCAGCTATATTCATCACCACGGTGGCGTTTCCCTTATCGGCCTTAAGCACTAGAATATCTGGGTTTTCCTTTATACTTTTTAGTGCTTGACGCTCTTCCATAGTAATGTTACTAGCCGGAAGTTTTGATTTCCTAAGTAATACCGCGACATCCTGCCTTAAGGTATCGGCGTCGCTAGGAGGTATGCTATTACTTACAATCGTTTCTTCAACGCTGCTAATTACGTTTTCGTAGGGTATTCGTCCAGGTGTTGGAACGAAATTCATGCCCTTGGCCAAGATGTTCTGCGTATTTTCATCTAAACATATGTCGGATAAGTTAACTACCGTATTTTTCAACGATTCTGGTGTGTTTGACGTTTTCTTAACAGGATGTTGACGGTTTAACAATTTTGCTAATTTTCGTTCATGACCGAAACTGCACAGATCAAAAGTTCGACTTGCCTGTAAATACGTCACTCGATCACACACATCATAATCCGCTTGAGAAAGATGAACACTACAATACATATGTAACGTATATAACTCACTCTGTATACCATTGAGTTCACTGTGTTTGTTACGAATTAACTGTCTGAGGAGCCGTACACTCGCGTTAGTTAGAATCCTCTTGGAGAATGCGATATCACTGCGTGGTTTAATACGAACACACGTAGGTATTAAGTCCCAATCGCGACACTTCACTAAAAACGTCAACGATGTTAACACTCGCGCCCGTTTCTTCCGTAAGAATTCTAGATGACGAACTTGTTTTGCAATTTCCGACCCGTAGCGGTTGGCTATAAATACTTTTAAACTATCGCGTTGCATTATTATTAAATTAATGCATACGGGAATTAACGCGAAACGTACTTTTTATTTATTTATTTTGCTGACGTTTCATTCGGGTTTCACCGAACGTGGTCCCAGCTTGACTGAAGCAGCGATGACGCCTACGCCTCCCCCTGCCCGGTGTGATCTTCGTCCACCGTCATATTGTTCATTTTCCAAGTACCGTCACACACTACACTCACAGTGTCCCTATTCCGTAACGCAACCGTATTCTGGTGGTTAACCGATTGTGCACCAAACCGGGGTTGTGTTTTGTTAATCACTGGATTCCACACTGCTGACAATTTAAGGCCATCTTAAGTCTCTGTAAAATATCATTAATTCCCGTATGCATTAATTTAATAATAATGCAACGCGATAGTTTAAAAGTATTTATGTTACCTAAAGTCACGCACGGTAAAACTTATATAACAATAAACATCTCTCAATATGAATCAATCCTTTTTGCTACATTCAAAAACAGATAAGTTGATAAAATTTAGTAAGTAGGTGATATACTCATACACACATTAATCTCGTCTTTATCCCTTACGGGTAGACAGAGGCCAAGACCAGAAGACCCTGTAAAGGTTTCAATAACATATTGGTGATCCATTTCTTCTTAAAATTTCCTGTAGACGATCTCCCATGCCAGCAACCATATTCCAACACATATCAATGCCCCGCATTAACTCCCATGTTGAATAAACTAATTCTTGTAAATTAGCCTTAGTCTTAACATCAGCTGAATCCCAATTTAACACCATTTGACCCCATAAATTTTCAATGGGGTTTATGTCGGGACTTTTAGCAGGCCAATCAATAACAGTTAAGTTTTCTTGGGTATCAAGCCAATCACGAACGATTTGTGCGCGGTGAATTGAGCAGTTATCTTGAACAAAATATATATGTTCATGTGGATATACGACACGCACAGTTGGCAACATTACGTTTTGTAAAATATCTAAATAACCTTGACTTGTAATACGACCCCCTACTTCCACTATTTCACCCGGACCCATTGACGACATCCAGCCCCAGTAACCTAAAGTGATGCGACCGCTGGCTCGGCATGGAAGAACGTTAGCTTCATTGTAGCGTTCACCGGTTTTCCTCCACAATATTTTTCGTCCATCCTTGTCCGATTTAAAAGTTTTTTCGTCCGTAAATATAACAACATTGTTTAACCAGTCGAAGTTTTCAAAATCTTTTGCGAATTTTAATCTCTCGCGCTTGTGAGTATCATTCAGAAAAATTTTTTTTGCTGGTCTACGACATCGTAATCCCTCGGCACGCAAATGGTTTCGCACTGTTTGGAGAGAAACTCCTTCCGCGGTGGCAGTTGAGCGCGTGGTCTTGAACGGATCTTGTAAATGCGCAGCGACTGTCTCGATGACGGCGGGAGGCATCGGTGTAGCATAAGCCTTTTGGGCCAGGCCGATGACGATCTATGCTACCTGAGTCTGCATATCGATGCATCCATAATTTAACGGTTCGTCTCTGTAAAAAAATATCATAAATAAGTGTTATTATATTATTGTTATTTTACGATTAAAGGCCTACACTCACTTATGCTGAGTGACAAATATAGTGTATATGAGTTTGTATGGAGTGCGTCGCATCGCGCAGTTGCGTGCCGTGTCACTCTAGTGCGTCTTGCTCCATCTCCATACAAACTCATATAAACTATATTTGTCGCGCCGCGCAGCGTAAGTGCGTGTAGGCCTTATGTAAGTATACTAATTTAGCCTATGCTAATAGATAACAACAGATAAAAAATTTGTAAGCTCATATATTTCCTGGTCAGAATTTCCTATTTAAATAGATCTTTAAATTAATTTTTAATCAATTTAAATATAATATTTTAAGAGATTATGCTTTAAATTAAAAAAAAAAATATTAAATTTCTTAAATTTATATTGTTTATGATTTAAGAAGTCATTAATAATTATGTATAACGTCTAACAAAATATACTGATACTATTTTAAGGTTAAATTCAGTCCATGATACTGAACAACTTTCCCCAAGGAACATTTATCGAAATATGAAAAATATTTTTTGCTTTCCATGCAAACTCGGATCAACAAAACAACAAAAATCCTTTTTTATATTTCGATGTATGTTCCTTGGTGAAAGTTGTTTAGTATCATGGACTAAATTCACCCTTAAAATAGTTTCAGTATATTTTGTTAGACTCAGTATAATATAATTAAATAGATAGTAATTTTAATTAATAATTAAATTAATAATAATTTTAATTCGGATTATTATTTTAATTTTTACTTTCATTTATTTCTTACTTAATCTGAAACATTTCAATGACACAGTTGATAACAACCAACATCGACAAGGCATTTCAATTTTAATAAGGTAGCTATTATAACCAAGGACGCTTGATTGCTAATTTTATACTTATAATAAAGATTATCGTTATTATAAGCATTCAAACAAAGTATTCTTCACAAACAATGAGATACATTCATTGCCTAAGTAAATATCAAATAACACTTACCGATATCATTAAACGTCTAGCGATTTCACTAATAGGAATATTTTGTTCATATAGAATTATGATCTCAGCCCTTTTTAAAACACTTAAGTGAAAAGTATCCATCTTGCTCACAAAATAATGCACTCAGAGAACGAAATCTAAGAATGAGAAATGCCAAATCGCAATGAGCTAGTGGCTATAGTGAGATACTATTCAAAGGCGAATGGAACAAGTTTAATACACGCATACATCATACAGAGCATCTTAGTTACCCTCAACTTTACACTTTTTACCAAGTCTAAATATATGTAATTGTGGGTAGTATAGGCAGCTAAACCAATATTTTAACCAACTACTATTTCTATCCCGACAAGCAGGCAACTCTAAAACTTAATATTTTTTTCGTTATTATAAACGAAATGACAAAATAACAAAATCGTTTAAGATCATGGGGGCGAGGATCGAACTCGATCACTTAAGCTTAAGAGATCATTGCACTGGCATGCCTTGACCACTGAGCTACAGACAGTTGAAACCAAATGTGTAAAATAACGAATACTAGTTCCTGCTTGCTATTGTTATGACTTATGATTCACAAGCTTTGCAAAGTAACAGTAGTGTGCAGGTGTGTATTATATGAAGAAGTAATTCTTACACAGGTAAAACTTAGTGTTGATAGGTTAGCAATAATTCATGCTACACAGTGTCATTATGCACACAAAAAGTATAGTGGTGTGAGGTGGTTACTTATCTCTTTGTTTGTTTGTACGTCTGAAGTGATATTTATTTTGCGGACTGTGTGGGCGTCTTCGGGCGTCGTCCGCCACTCAATCGTCTATGTAAACCAGTAGACTCGTACAGATTTATCGCCAGAAGCTCCCTTGCAGCAGTCAAAGGCCTACACCACCCTTTGATTGTCTTGTTAGGATTAGGTTAGGTTAGGATTAGGAATAAAGAACAAAATTAAAGATAGGCTGTAAAGGACTTGTATCCAGAGCCGTAAAATTATTTAATAAAAGAAAAGTAACCCAGATCTCTCGGGTAGAGAGTACTTACCTTGTATTCTTATAGCATGTCCGCCATTTGCCTCACACTTTTTTTTGGTAACATTTAGTGAGGTACAAACTAGTAGATTTGGCCGTGTGGTTTCCGGCAGAGTAGAATAGGAAACTCCAAGTCTTCTCATGGATGTTGTAGAAGGCGACTTAGGAAAAACAAGCTAAACAAAGCTTATAAACATCAATGAGACCTCTCCAACCTGTCTGGCCAACGTGGAGAGTGTAGGCCAAATCCTCTGACTGCTCTGGATAATATGGCTCTGGTAGTACAGAGAGGGTCGTGCTCCTGCAGTGGAGACTAAAAAAGACCCGATGATGATGATGAAACTAGTAGACTCCCCAATTTTAATCTTTCTCCGACAGAGGCGTGTCGAGTCGATATTGACGAGCTCAGAATGTCGCGGCTGATAGATGGTTGAACGGCACGAGTGTGGTGCATGGTACAAGTTATAGGATAGCAAACCTTCTTCTTAAAGTGCCTGTCCAATGAATGAAGGTTGGCGATCAGCTTGGCTTAGTCCTTCTTGTTTTTAGCTCGGCGGAATAGCTCAGCAGCGCTCGCTATCCCGGTTCACACCCGGATGTTTTGAAGCCATGATTTATTTCTTCTTCCAACCTTTCAGGATAGCGAACAAATGTAACTAATTAACCAGTGTCTAATATACCCAAAATAAATTTTTTGAATACCTCTATTTAGACAAGTGTACTTTAGTTACTTTCACAGTCTAATGTCTTACGGGATACTTCTATGGGGGAGTGCAGCCGACATTCAGACTATTTTTCTTTTACAAAAAAGAGCAATTCGTGCCATTTACGGTTTAGGATCGAGAGACTCACTGAGAGAATTATTCAAGGAAATAGGTATACTTACTTTTGCATCACAATTCATATTTGAAAATATAATGTATGTAAGGAAATATATTTCCATGTTCAATTAAGTAAGTGATTTTACAGATAGAAATTTACGTAATAAGAATGACTTAGTTAGCCCGTATTACAGGCTGAATACAGTCAGTAAGTCTTTAATGGGGAAGTGTATACTTTTTTATAATAAATTGCCAGAATCGGTCCTTGATATGCCAGACAGAAAATTCAAAGCTTATGTAAAGAAAGTACTTTGTGAGAAGGCTTATTATAGGACCGATGACTATCTTAAAGACAAAAAGGTCTGGCTTGAGCTTGGCGCGGGTCCCTCTTAAAGGTTTGTATACTTAGAAATGTCATAATTTAGGTACATTGGTACATACTAAATTTACAAATTGACATTATTTTAAATTTCAAAATTCTTATAATTCAATTTAATTATGACATAACAAACAATGTAACCTCAGTCCATCCATATAACTAATTTTAAGTTTTTGGTTTGTTAGTTGACGTCTTTGGAGAAAACGTGCAGTGCAGTTTGTTGCCGCTTCTTCTGCACTTGCGCCTAGGAAGCGGCGTAAACTTAGCTGTAAGTAACGATTTGACGTCAACATTTGTGCAAAACAAAACAAAGTGACTATTATTAAGAGATATTATGAATATCCTATGATAATAAAGATATTTCGAATTGAATTGAATATACTAAGTAAATTAAAATATAATGTAGTGAAGATAAGATTGCCGCCTCATGACAGTAAAATTTATATTCTGCAGTAACGAAATGTCATGTCTTGATGTTCAATCATCTAGAATATGTCATTTTAATAGTTTTCAAAATGTTTCTTCTCTCTCTTACTATTTCTAGCACTCTTCATTGCTTACTCTATCCATCCAACTTATTTTCTCCATCCTCCTCTAACACTTAATCTGGAGATTGCATCTATTCTTTCTTTGGCCTTCTTACTCATTTTCCACCTCTCACATCCATCAGAATAATAGTAGAAGGAAAAATAAAACGTCGATGAGAAAATCTTCTCCAAGGACAAATGGTAACGAAAATACACTATCACGTGTTCTTAGCCGCATCAAGGAAATTGGCCAGAATTGGAATCAAGTAATTAAGGCCGTACCTGAATTTTCCGGGGTCCAGTGCTGCCCCCATTTAAAATAAATCATTTCAAAGAAAACGGAGACATCATTTAAAATTTTGCTACTACCAAGTCCTAGATAACCCTTCAAAGTATTTTATGAACTACTGTTTACAGTTTGAAGTGAGAACGTTAAGCTTTACTACGCACATTTGCGAAAAACGGCCACTTTTGGCTAATGTGCGTAGTAAAGCTTAACGTTCTCATTATAAACTGTAAACAGTAGTTCATAAAATACTTTGAAGGGTTATCTAGGACTTGGTAGTTGCAAAATTTTAAATGATGTCTCCGTTTTCTTTAAAATGATTTATTTAAAATGGGGGCAGCACTGGACCCCGGAAAATTTAGCTACGGCCTTAATGGTAAATTCTGATCCATTCCCCTAAATCAGCTTTTATAATCTATATGGAAAAGTGGCACTTTGATACATTTTACTTTACTTTTATCTCAAACTACCTAAAACAAGCATGGAAGTTTTAAGGATATGTGGTAAAAAAAAGTAAAAGGCAAAATATTCACGCTTTGCTTTTGGTTTGCACCTGATCTCAAAACCTCAAACGTCACTGTACATGATTAATATCGTGGTCGCGGCCTGCACTGAATTCTAATTCCTAAACCAATACCACATGTCACAAATGCAAAAGATATTTAGATACATTTACTTGGTACCGTCAAAGTAGTCTTTCCCATCTAACGGTAAACGTCTCTGGTTGCATCCTTAACTGTGCGGCTTCAGAGCCAGGAGTCTACCTTTAGGCTTTATCATAAGGGAAAATCATATAATGTGATTTAATTTAAGTTTAAAAGAGAAACAACAACTAGAGCAAATATTTTACAAATTATTAAATTACAAATATCTATGAGTAATTTCAATGACGAGCACAATCACCGTTTTTGACTGATCGTGATTTGAGTGATGTGACACCGACAACTTAACCACAAACTTGACATTGACAGCTTGTCTGTCATTCTGAAAGACCCAAAAACGTTCCTTATGATAGACCTAACATAATAAATAGAAGGCTTGGCAAACAAAGTTTAATGAAGTTATAAAGGCTTCGTTTACAAGCATAAAAGAAAAATCTAGAAAAAGTAATCATTCTAGCTCCCTAATATACAAAGACCACAGACAGCCCAGCGGATTAGGTCATTGAGGTTTTAGTGGGCCCCAAATAGCGCGAAGAACCGATGGGGCAGAAATATCTTCAATTGGTGGCTATGTAGGTACCGAAAGTGGAAGCCAACGACATACAAACTTTTGGACGACAAGTAAATTGCAGAAAGGTGCTTGGACGATATGAGCAAGGATGCAGGAAATAGCTGGATGCTTTTGCCCAGCAGAATAATTCCTGAGGCTATTATGACGATTCTCCTTTCGCCACAGAATAAATAATACTAACGTGAAAGTCTCACTCAGCAAAGAAATATCTACTCAATGTGGCTAGCGATATGGTTTAATTTAGCTCACGTCAGAACTCAGCACCTTTTCGCATAGATACCTAGACATCCATTGCAAGCCAATTTCATTCTTATTACTCTGGAGAAACGATTCGTATAACTGAATTTACCACCCAAAGGGGCCGCCTGCGCGCATAGTAATAATGTAGGTACATTTTTGATACCTAAACGGGGAGTGACACAGGCCTGCTTCCGCTTTTGCCTTGCAACTAATCTCTAAATCGTCACTCTGCGCAACGTCAATGTACCTACATGATTAATATTGAGGCCGCGTCCCACACTGAAATCTACTTCTGAAAACCGTACCGCACGTCACATGCAAAACTGAATGTGAAATGTATGAGAGGCCTGTTACAGACAAGCTATGTCATCTGACTTTAAAACCCGATTTAAAACTAGTTGTGTGGTTCCCGGCAGAGTTTAGTAGAAGAGTTTTATAACCGGTCGCCTTGTCTCTGCTCCTATGCTTTGTTGGCGCAGTTGTGGAAATTTAAACTTCAACATTGATCTTTATTATTAAATACAATAGATATTTCGAAAATAATTATAAATTGTGCTTATTATGTAGTAAAGATTATATAGTTGAAACCTTTTTTTATTAATTTGTCAAATACGTTTGACTGCTGGCGGGCAGACGATTTTTCACCGTACTATGTCGGACAAATCATTCAACTTTCGACTTCTGGCCGACGCACGTCAATATCGTAGTAGCACGAGATTTTGTATTATACTGGGTGGCGCAAAAGTAAAGACCCTATTTGGTTCAGCTATAACATTTTTTCTAAATTAGAAAACTAGATTTAGGTTTTTTTAAATGTATATTTGTGCCATTAAATTTCGTACCATTAGGATTTAAAGATGATGTCTTTTAAATGGTGACCTCCAGAGTTGATACACATTTGAGCCCTATTTATGACATTTTGCATAACTTGCCGTAACACTTCCTGCGATATGTTCGTTATTTCTTGACGAATGTTTTCTTTTAGAGCTGCGAGAGTCTGTGGCTTGTTCACATACACCCGAGATTTCAAAAAACCCCAAAGAAAGAAGTCTGGACTGGTCAGATCGGGTGATCTTGCAGGCCAAGGCAAATCGCCAAAACGAGAGATAACTCGGCCTGGAAAAGCGTCCCTCACTAAGTCCATAGTGTTTATTCCACGTTCTTGGGGAGTAAAACGGTCCATGTTTATTTTCAGTGTATTTTACATTTGTTCACTACACAATTTTCAACAACAGAATGACAGAAAATGTCATATAAAAAAAATAAAAGTATTTTCTTTAGTGCCAGTACTTTTGCGCCACCCAGTACTTATTCCGTTAGTCGCCTCTTACGACATCCACAGGAACAGATGGAGTGGTACTTGTTTTACCTAATTTCACTCCTAGTAATCTTCACAAGTTAACTTTTATGCTTAACAAACTTAAAAAATTAACTAACTAGTCTTAACATAAATGTATGAAACTCCATTCAACTTCGCATATCAAAACACTCATTTCAAACTTGACTTTTAACCCTAAAACCTACTTTAGTCATTACGACATTTTACGTATAATGAAGTATTGTGAGGACAGGTGAGGGGTAGCGGGGGATTACACCGGGATGCTGCTAAAAGCTTTGCTACATTAGTTCCCATCACCGCGCTCGAGACTTGCAGGCTTTGGAACGTACAAACGAAAATTACGTCGCCGTAATTTGAAAGTATTAATTTTTTTTTTGCTTTTCGTGTCAAAATTTTCAGGCTACCTTGATTGCCATTTTATGCATAATGATAACAGGGATCTACGGTGGTTCCGGGTCAGAATAGAACTTGTCCACTTCTTCCTGTGGATGTCGTAAGAGGCGATTAAAGGACTTAAGCACAAACATCTTGTACTACAATTGTATTCCCAAGGAGGGTTAACGTCGGGCGGCAGCTGGTTATAAAACTTTTCGCACAAATACATTCCCAAAAAGGGTTAACGTCAGGCAGGCGGCCGGTCATAAAATTACAGCCAAATCATTTTAACTGTTCCGGCAATTTCTTCTCCACTTCGCAAGGTCTTTGGCATCTTTGGGTGATCATTGACGTGCATGTTATATTTGAAGAAGAAAAAGCGGGAAAGCGCTTACCCCGGGTTTCGAAGTAGCACAGCTGAGGATGCAACCGGGAACGCGCTTAGATGAAGAAGATATAACAGGAATCTACGGCTTAACGTGCCTTCTGAAGTACGGAGCCCGGGGTTGTGACACTTGTGGTCACCCATCCAATCGGCACCACATTGAGGCGGGTACTTAATATGCAATAGCTTTATCATAAAATTACTTTTCTGTTTATCCTTATGGTTGACTGGGAAAAAATGCTACTATAGCATTAAGTCCGCCATTTGTAAAAAGTATGTTTTACTTTAGAACAATAAAGAGTATTAAATAAATAAATAAAAATAATAACGCTAGAAAATCACACTCTCGCCGAGCTATCCAATTTCTTACTAATAATGAACCATCGACCCACCAACTAAAAAGAATAAGTTGCTACGATTTCCTGCGCGAAACTTTCTTCTGTATGTTTTCAACATTTCCTGTCGTAAACTGGTGGCTTCGCAAAGTTGTTACACTTTTGTTGTGCTGTAGGATTTTTGTCGTAATTTTAAAGTTACGATGGCTTAAACCATTACCGTCGCATGATGGTGGAAAGTGGCCACTCTGAGTATCTCAACTGTGGGGACCAATGTGCTGCTAAACTTAATTTGAAAGGTAATATACCTACTTATTTTTGAATACTTTTTACTTTCGTCTTCCACCTATGGAGAGACATGTTTGACAACGCTTAATTTACCGCTGGGCGCACTCACCCCGCAAAGCCATCATTCCGTCGACAGCCAAGCTAGGTGGTGTTTTAGAAGCGACACCTGAACTGAAGCCCATCACCGGTGAAGCCTGACCTGGCTGCCATAACCACCAGCGTCAAATAAACTCTTATTTTATAACTTACAGTACTCCTGGTGGGTACGCATTCTTAGCCATTTCGTCAAAAGTTAAGTATTTTTTTTATCGTATGTCGCCGCTCGTTCAATTGACCATCATTGGAAAAATATAATTATTATTATCAGTTAGTAAATAACACTTAAGGCGAGATGGGTTCACAATTTGCACTGCTATGCGTGTTTTTGAAAAATAACTGTTATTAAACGACTGTAGTTTATTCCTCAAAAAAATTACATAAGAATCTTAAGGATTTTCTACAGACACTCACAATAGCCAAAAAACGATTGAGCATTTTTGAATCGATAGAAAAAAATCACAAACATACCTCTAAATTTATCGAAATTTACCTTTATAAGACATTACTATTTTATATAATCACCTTTTTATATAAAAACTAGCTTTTGCCCGCGGCTTCGCGCGCGTAGATTCGGGGTATAAAAAATAGATGTTAGCCGATTCTCAGACCTACTCAATATGCTCAAAAAATTTCATGAGAATCGGTCAAGCCGTTTTGGAGGAGTACGGGAACGAACATTGTGACACGAGAATTTTATATATAAGATTATACCAAAAAATTTATTATTTAAATATCTAGTCGTCTTGGCTACAAAAAAAAATGTTTTTGTGGCCAACACGACTAGATATTTAGAATTTTTAAGGAATAAACTGAAGTAATTTAATTACAGTTACTTTTTAAAAACAGGATTCTTGGCTCTAAATTGCCGGGGCCTTAATATACACTATTACGTCTATCCCGAATGGGGTAATATAGGATCACAAGACCTAATGGCCACTCTAAGTGGACGTAAAGGTGGTACAAGGGAATTAAAATTATGATAGGTTGCTAGTCGCATTGCCTGTTGACATGATTCAGATTCTCGCCCATTCCCTTGAACGACTTTTACGATCTGCACGGGGAGATAAGTAACTGGTCATTCTAAGTTTTTTCTTTTCTCCCAGACCAACTTCCATAGTTGCTTAAATCATTATTTAAGGTTTACTTTAACCCTTATATTCATAAAAAGTTGCCATTCTTATCAGTCATATAGTGAATATTTAAGAAGTTCTAACTTCTTATGCAATTGACAGAAGAACAGTGCTTTTCAAAATAGTAGCGATAATAAATTCAACGGGAAGTCTATTAGTAAAGTATTAACTACTTTTTCGTGCTTCGGAAGGCACGAAAAGCCGTTGGTTCCGGTTGACATCATTGCATGGCAATCGTCAAGCTATGTCAAATGCAAAGGCATTGTAAGTGGTCAACACTGGTGCCTCTTTAGGCAGCTTGAAAAATCTGACACCAGTGTTGACCACTAACACACAAAAAAAAAGTTTTTTTTTTGTTTTTTCGTGTGTGTAAGTACTTTTTCTACATAATCATTCAATAAATAAACATCATCAGGCCTCTTCAGTCTCCACTGAGGAGCACAACCCTCACGCCGGAAACCACACGGCAATAAAGACAAACAAATTAAATATCAGAATTATTTATTTTTCACATTTTTAATTACGTACCTATTTTCATTTATGAGCAAGCATTCGGTGTATTCCAAAGTTCGCGAAAATTGTTATACACCGAGGTCTTCTTCACCATCTCTTCATTGTTGAGGAGTGCACACATGCCACAATAGTCATTTGTTTCTGGGTTAACATTTCTGTAGTGATACGTATAGTGATTCCTCCATCGGAAATATTCTGCATACTTCTTGGTATCTCGAATTAATTCTTTCATTTTAAACGCAAGCTTTTTGGGACCTAATTTCCTCGCGTCCAGATAGATTCCTTCTGGCATAAACCTAGAAAATATTAATTATTCAGTGTAATAATCGCAGAAGAATTAAAGGGCAGACTCTATACCAATAACACCGTTCGCCACTTCGGAGGTTCTGGGTTCAATCCCCGGCCAGGGCAAGTTGGATAATGGCCTTTTTTGGGTTCCGTACAAAAAATGAAAACGGAACCCTTATAGGATCACTCGTGCGTCTGTCTGTCCGTCCGTCTGTCACAGCCAATTTGCTTCGAATCTACTGGACCAAATCAGGTGAAATTTGGTAGGATGGTGTAATCCTATCACCCAAACACATATGTGTAAAGTAAATAAATATTTTTTTTAAAATAAGGGTCATTTTCGGTGGACAAATTAGGAAATAAAGAAAAAGTTTTGCAAACCTTACCGTGTCATATATCAAATGAAAGGGCTCATTATGAGGATCTCAAATATATTTTTGTTATTATTGTAAAATGAATAGTTTTGATTTTATTCATGAAAGAAGACGAAAATTTACCATTCCCCCGTCTGATCTCCGAAACTACTAAGCCTAAAACTTTGAAAAAAATTCAAAATATAGTTCATTGCTTGCAGAATACAGGAAAACCTATAAGAATTCAATCAATTGTACGGAACCTTCTCTACGCGAGTTTAACTCGCACTTAGCCGGTTTATTATTTAATAAAGTTAAGGGTATTCAATGTACCTAGATCCAAGAACTTTCATAAAATAAACTTTAATATTTTAATTTATGAACTGACAGGAAATATAATATTTAAATGCATGCATATTACCGAAATCAAGAAACACATTAGGTTTTTTACAATGGGTATAGTAAAATTAACTACTTTGAGGTGTGAATTTTAGTCCAAGACAATATAAAACTTCCCAAGTATTTAATTTTATAAAGAAATAGAAAAACATAATTTTAAATAAAAGTTATCAATCAGATAATCGATATTTTAAATGTATTCCGACATATTACATTTCTTGAAAAAAGTTGTTTAGTATTTACACTTAAAAATTTGACGTAATAAATTGAGAATGTACCTGGTATAATTTGCTCCTCCATACACAACTGGTATAGCATTATTTTGAAGGCCACGCAACAGTTTTTCAGTAACATAATCCTCACTGAAAGAATTCTCAAAAGATAGGTAGAAATAATATGTAGTTTTAACCATTTGGTCGCACTGATTTTCGTCATCTCTGGAACACGACATGGATCCACATTGTCCGTAAATATCTACAGTTAGTTTATATTTAATGAGTTCTGCTTTAAGTTTTGAGACGAATTGTTCACGTTTGCTTCTAGAGTTACAATTAGAAACGAACCAAGCCGCTGCTTTCGTTTTAGTTTTTAGACTCTTCTTGAACTCCTCGCTTACAGGCTTCATTTCTTCCAATTTCATCCAGTGCATCACTTTATTTGGTCCAATTATCTTGTTTTCCATATTACGAACTATCATATAACCCCACCTTGTTTCCGAATCCAGTCTATACGTCCACGTCCAGTTGAAGTAACCATCAAATATATCAGAACACACCGGGTAATAATGAGAAGATTCTATGCTTGCAAACACATATTTCTGTTTCTTAGACCTTTTGATTGGCAAGTAATTTTTATTCAAGTATCTTACATCAGGCCCGTTAAATACAATAACATCAAATTGTGTATAATCCTTAAAATATTTTCTATTATCTGTAACGTAACAATTAGTGAATTCACATTTGTTTCTGATAAATCCTTTTTGTTCAACACCCATGTAGACAAACGGTACATTTTGCGAAGATGTCCATTGCAAAATATATTTTAATTTAAGTACTTTCTTATCAATACGTTTTGTAACATTTCTGAGCACTGTGTCCGCCGATTGTGTAGATATAACACTGATTGCTAAAGGTTTGTGAATCGGCCGGAATTGGTACATGTTATAGCAAATTAAAATGATCGAAATTGGTATAATACATAAAAATATTTTTACACGCACGTTCATTGTAACAACTTAACTATTTAACTTCACACAATTTGTACTTTGGCACTCTTAAACTAAACTAATTAAAGATTTATATATTATTTATGTCAAATATCTTTTACACACGCCATGAGGTCGTGGTCGACACTCGTCGATCAAAGCACTCACTAAATGTAACTCCGATATTTCACACGTCGAATAAAGATACATTTTTCCCTATTTTGTTTAGTTTAGTTATTTAACGTATGACCTTTAGCTCAGTGATAAAATTGTTGATATTGAATTCTGTAACACTACTTATGTTTTGGCGAGACTACGCATTACTAGCTGCTACCCGTAAACAAACTCAGGCGTGGCCGTGGGCGTGGATACATGGCCTTGTTTGTTATCAAAGATAAGTACTTACCTATATCTTTGATAACAAACAAGGCCATGTATCCACCTATATATGTACCTATATCTATAAATTTTCGCATAAAAACAAAAAAAACGCAAGCTTCAAAAGTTTTTAGGGTTCCGTAGCCAAATGGCTATCTGTCTGTCTGTCCGTCCGTATGTCACAGCCACTTTTTTCCGAAACTATAAGAACCTGTTGAAGGACTACAAGGACTATATTGTTGAAACTTGGTAAGTAAATGTATTCTGTGAACTGCATTAAGATTTTCACACAAAAAATGAAAAAAAAAACAATAAATTTTGGAGGTTCCCCATACTTAGAACTGAAAACTAAATTTTTTTTTTCATTAAACCCATACGTGCGGTGTATCATATGTATAGGTCTTCAAAAATAATATTGAGGTTTCTAATATATTTTTTTTCTAAACAGAAGAGATTGCGCGAGAGACATTTCCAAAGTGGTAAAATGTGTGTCACCACCCTGTAACTTCTAAAATAAGAGAATGATTTATCATTACCATGCAAACTTCCACCGAAAATTGGTTTGAACGAGATCTAGTAAGTAGTTTTTTTTTTAATACGTCATAAATCGTAAACCGCAGTTTACCTTTAGAACTTTTATATTACGTTACTTGCTGCTACGGAACCCTTCATGGGCGAGTCTGACTCGCACTTGGCCGTTTTATTTCTTAGTCCAGTGCTATCTCCAAATAAAAACTGACCAGGTGCGTGTCAGGTCACACGCAGTGCAGGGTTCCGTAGTTGCGAATGCCGATTTTTAAGTTGGTTATTACCTAACGGATTACGACTAAAAACGTCTAAAAATAAGCTCACGTAGGACGATGGTACCTGAAGAAAAAGTGCGAGATGAACTCGCGTGGAGACGGTTCTGTACAATGCCAAAGTCAAATGTTTTTATTCAATTACGGTTTTAATTAGCGAGTATACTACTACTAGGGCTATCTAGTGGTGTTTTAGTGAACTATTTTCCGTAAGTGAACGTATTATTGAGATTACCACTTTATTTTCAATTGACAAAATTCTTATAGTGTTTTCCCGTAAACTACAAGCAAAGAACTATATTTTCTTTTTTTATTTTAGGCTCAGTAGTTTCGGAGATCAGAGGGGAATGGTCAATTTTCGTCTTCTTTCATGAATGAAATCAAAACTATTTATTTTACAATAATAACAAAAAATTATTTGAGATCCTCATAACGAGCCCTTTTATTTGCTATAGAACACAGTAAGGTTTGCAAAACTTTTTTTTGAATTTCTTAACTTGTCTTGTCCCTCGAAAATAATCATTATTTAAAAAAAAATTAATGCTGCTGTTTTTACGGTTGTTGTGTATGCAAGGAAGTGTTTTATGTATTTTTCCATTTTTAGGGTTCCGTAGCCAAATGGCAAAAAACGGAACCCTTATGGATTCGTCATGTCTGTCTGGCCGTCCGTATCTCACAGCCACTTTTTTCCGAAACTACAAGGACTATATTGTTGAAACTTGTTAAGTAGATGTATTCTGTGAACTACATTAAGATTTTCACACAAAAATTGAAAAAAAAAAAACAATAAATTTTGGGGGCTCCCTATACTTAGAACTGACTAACTTCTAAAATAAGAGAATGATAAAACTAAAAAAATATCTGATGTACATAACCATGCAAACTTCCACCGAAAATTACGGTACGGTACGGAACCCTAAAAAGGTACCTAATAATAATTAAGAATTGATACACTTAATTGCTTAAATTTCGGTTCACGATTTATTCATAATTTTCATAAAGTATCCGAATAAGTACAGGTAATGAGTAGGATATACCTCAGAAACTCACACTTGCTGTCAAAAGTAGCCACGGTAAAAGCGTTTTGAAGCTAGATGACTACGGTAATACATTTAACCGTTGTTTGCAAAATAATTTAAAGAGCTATTTTATTCCTATTAATGGTAGCAGAATTTTAATTATCACATTTTACAATTCATTATCAACGTCAGGTCTTTTTAGTCTCCACTGCAGGAGCACGACCCTCTCTGTACTACCAGAGCCATACTTGGCCAGAGCAGTCAGAGGATTAGTCCTACACTCTCCACTCCACGCTGGCCAGACGGGATGGAGAGGTCTCACTGATGTTTATAAGCTTTGTTTAGCTTGTTTCCTAAGTCGCCTTCTACGAAACTACGGGAAGACTTGGAGTAGTCCTATTCTACTCTGACGGGATTTATTTACGATTATTTTCAAATTACTAAATCATGTTTTTCGCACGAAATATTATAGGTCGCGATTTCACAGTTCACCCACTAGTATAATATGTATATAGTTTTAGGTAATAATCTTCTGTTTTTAGATAGATTCCAAAATAGCATGTGGGCGTTCTGTACGCAATTAGAGCAATCAGACTATACGTCAATGAGCCAAATATACTCGATGGTCCGTCCAAGTCGATTCAGTCAAGGTCGCTTGCTCCAATTGCTGTTTCAATTTAACAATCGTTTAGGATATAGATAACCAATCAAGAGTAGGAAAAAATAGATAAATTGTTTTGCATTGTAAAAGAAAATAAACCGGCCAAGTGCGAGTTAAACTCGCGTGGAGAGGGTTCTGTAGAATTGATTGAATTCTTATAGGTTTTCTTGTAATCTACAAGCAATGAACTATATTTTGTATTTTTTTCAAAATTTTAGGCTCAGTAGTTTCGGAGATGAAGGGGGGGATGGTAAATTTTCGTCTTTTTTCATGAATAAAATCAAATCTATTCATTTTGCAATAATAATTATTACTAATTTGTCCCTCGAAAATGACCCTTATTTAAAAAAAAAAATTACTTTGCACATATGTGTTTGGGTCATAGGATTACAACATTCTACAAAATTTCACCTGATTCAGTCCAGTAGATTCGGAGCAAATTGGCTGTGACAGACGGACGGACAGACAGACGCACGAGTAATCCTATTAGGGCTTCGTTTTTTAATTTTTTGTTCGGAACCCTAAAAAAGCCTTTATTCTACTGAAACGTACATACCATTTATATTATTCTACTTTGGAAATCGCCTCTGCGGCGTAAGCTTCCCCCTTCTTTTCAACCCTTTTCTGTTTCTTCTTGTCTCATCTAATCTGTCATTATAAAATATTTAAAATAAACTACATCAGTTATTTTATCTAACTCTTATCAATTATTGAAATTTATTTATCAGTCAAAGTGGAATAAGCTGATATTGGTTGACTACTATTGAATAATTCTTCAATGTATATTTATCATATAAAAATGTTAACTATAAATAACTTATTACAAAAAAATCGGTTTTATACAAATAGTTTTCAGCTATCGGAATGATCAGCTATGGTGACGCCAGAGTAGGATATTATTTGTAACCACTCCTTTTTCTCCCACAATTAGTGTCGGTATTAAAAAGCAGGTAAGGGAGGACCTCTCTAACCCGTCTGGCCAGCGTGGAGAGTGTAGGCCAAATCCTCTGGCGAGAGAGTCGTGCTCCTGCAGTGAAGACTAAAAAAGGCCTCGTCATGATGAAGAGAGGTATACTTTAGTAACAGAGAAAAGACAGCAGGCATAAAGGATATATTAAATGCCTCTATGGGGTATTGTTCTTTGACTCTTCAGGTTGTAACTCAGTGCATGAAACTGAACAACTTTTGTTCTTCAAAATATGCCAAAAACAAAATTCGAATTTTCATACATATAACTCGATCAGATGCCTTATGATACTATATAAAATATAGTATCATTAGGCAAAATCCTATCAGTGCCCTGTCTGGCTCTGGTAGTACATAGAGGGTCGTGCTCCTGCAGTGGAGACTAAAAACCTGATAATGATAGTATCGTTGAGTTTCTATTCCATAATACGACGTCCGTGACGAGAAATGACGACCACCGTGGCGTAATGGTTAACACGCTAGACTGCTAATCCGGAGGTTCTGGGTTCGATCCCCAGCCAGGGCAAGACGTGTTTAAAAGACATTTATCATAAATAATATTCAATAATTACTAGAAAGTTAAAAAGTGCCGAAGAACAACAGTTTAGTTATTACAATGAACGTGCGTGTAAAAATATTTTTGGGTATTTTATCAGGTTCACATATCATCATTATTTGCATGTTGATACATAGACTTTTAGCTATCAAAAACATATCTACACATGAAGAGAATGTAATACACTACGTTTCATCTACGCAAACGACAGCCTCAATGCTCAGAACTTGCCGTCGAATTCATTAAAAACCTAAGCTGCACGTCTTATTTCAGTTATATAGTATAACGCTACTATTTTAAGAAGCACTGTTCTATCAGTTGCATAAAAAGTCAGAACTTCTCACATTGTTAGCATATTCACTATATAAAGGATTTAGGAGGGTTTTTAGGAATATGACGATACATGGAGTCCAGTGCTGCCCCCATTTAAAATAAATTATTTGTAAGGAACGGAGATAACTTTTAAAATATTAAGCTACTAAAATCTAGATAACCGTCAAACTATTTTATGAACCACTGTTTACAGTTTAAAGTGAGAACGTTAAGCTTTAGTTTGCATTTTTGCGAAAAACGGCTACTTTTGGGCAGCACTGGACTCCGTGTATCGTCTTAAAGTAAACTTTACTCTGGCAGTTGGTCTGGGAAAAAAGAAAAATTTAAATGACTAGTTACTTATCTTCCCGCGCAGATCGTAAAAGTCGATCAAGGGATTGGGCGAGAATCTGAATCATAGATTAGGCGATGCGAGTAGCAACCCATCACTATTTAATTTCCTTATACCTTTTCGCCCACCATCACGTCAAGTGTGTGGCCTTTAGGTCTTGTGGCCCTAAATATTATTTACCCCGTTAGTGATAAAAACGTGATAGTAAAGTGTTATTTGTGGTACTGATGTTACCTACCTAATTTTTATTATTTTTTTCTAGCTTTCGCCAACATTACATTTTTCCGGGATGAAAGGTAACCTATGCCCTTCTCAGTACTCCTATGTGTATGCGAATTTTCAAGAAAATTGGTTCAGTAGATAAAGCGTGAAGAGGTAACAAACAAACAAATATACAAACTCACTTTCGCAATTATAATATTAGTTGGGAAGTTGGGATTTATGGAATTGACCCTATTGAAAGTGAATATGAAATTATTTCCAGATAATGGTGCTATTTATGCATTAATATTTTCCTATTTATATTTCCTTCCTGGAACCTCCTCTGGAATGGATAATATTTATTTTTTATTAACTTATTCATTATTAGCTTTTAAAAGAGAATTACGATTAAAAAGAACAAGTCATTAAAAAAAACCCGACTGCGTACCTATGCCTAGGACGCAACCGGGAATACGCATGGCGAAGCGATGCCATATGTTTTTTTTAAACATTTCTCATTCCAAATTCCATTTAAACACATAAGCAGTAGGTATACCTATATTTTTGTAATCCTTGAATAGTGGGATTGGATTCTATTCGACTCGATAGGTTTTGAAAACAAAAGATTTTTTAGCCGGGCATAATATTACAGGTCAAACCCTCCTTTTAGAATTTGCCGCAGACGAGTAAAAAGAAACCTTGCTAGGTGACAAGCGCAGCGTAAGACACCCACCAGCTAGGTAATCGGACGACCTGATCAAAGTTGCAGGAAAACGCTGGATGTAGGCCGCTACCGATCGGTCGTTTTGGAAATCCTCGGTAGGCTTATATTCAGCAGTGGACTTCCTGTGGCTAATATGATGATGATGATGATGACACACAAGTGGTGGTAGTTGAAAATAATAATAATAACATCTCTTTATTGCAGACACAAGATCCATATTTATATACATAAGTACAGTCATATTTTAAAATAAAACAAATAAGTAATTAAGTAAAAATGACTGTACTTGAGTATAAACTCAGAGATACAAGCCGCGTCTAGCGGAGATTGAACTCGTGTGACACAGACGCACAGCCAGGGCCTAAAACTTGGCCACCACCGCTTCAAATTTCTTCAACGTTTCTTGAAGTAAGTATTGCTCTTTCTAAATGACAGATAAAAGTTTTGTACTTTTATCTGTTCTGTATTCGTCAACATCATCGGGTCTTTTTTAGTCTCCACTGCAGGAGCACCACCCTGTCTGTACTACCAGAGATAAATATTAGCCAGAGCAGCCAGAGGATCTAGCCTACACTCTCCACGCTGGCCAGACGGGTTAGGGAGGTCTCATTAATATTTATAAGCTTTGTTCAGCTTGTTTCCTAAGTCGCCTTCTACGACATCCACGGGAAGACTTGGAGTAGTTATTTCTACTCTGCCGGGAACTACACGGCTAAGTACAAAATTATATTACTTATCTATACTAATATTATAAAGCGGAAGAGTTTGTTTGTTTGTTTGTTTAAACGCGCTAATCTCAGGAACTAATGGTCCGATTTGAAAAATTATTTTTTTGTTGGGTTGTCCATTTATAGAGGAAGGCTTTAGGCTATATAACATTCCGACAACCACGCGAACGCAGTCGCGGGCACAGCTAGTATGCAATAAACGGGTAACTCACGCCAAAAGTCAAGCTATTCCATTGGCCGACATGTTTCGACCTCTACCGCAACCTCATTGTAAAGGATATCAGGCTGGCAGACGAAGAAATGATGGTGAGTTTATACCAAAGAGCAATAATGTACCTTTTGGTTTTGACGTAGCGTCATTGTTCACGAATGTACCAGTAAAGGACACTCGTCATATTATTACTATACTGAGTTAATAAACAATACTGAAATATTAGTTTGAAATAAAACGGGATATTTACCGTGATTATTATTATTGTTGAGTTTTCGATATTTTGGCCCAGTTGCATGGGCAATTTTCAATGGCAGATTTAGGTCCTTACATATGAAATTGCCGTTCAGTATCAAAAAAGTGAAACAAGTTTTTTTTAATGAAATTATTATTTAATCAATCGAAGTATGCGCCGTTGTTATCGATACACTTCCGCCATTTTATAGGCAGATCATTGATACCTTTGGAAAAAAAATCCTGGGAGCGAGAGTCTATGAACTGTTTAAAGGCGGTTTTGACTGCCTCATCAGATTTGAAATTTTTTCCTTGTAAAAAGTTATCCAAATTTTGAAAAAAGTGGTAATCGGTTGGGGCAAGATCTGGAGAGTATGGTGGGTGACGCAGAGGTTCCAGTCGCAGCTCCTCTTACTTGGCGATCGTTTGATGTGCAGTGTGTGGTCTAGCGTTATCCTGAAGGAGCAATGGGCTAGAGCAATTCATCAGTCTCGGTTATTTAATGGCGATCTTTTCCATCATTGTTTGCAATTGTTGGCAATACAAGTCTGCAGTAATCGTCTGGCCTGATCTTAAGAAGCTGTAGTGGATAACACCAGCACTGGTCCACCAAACACTAACCAGAATCTTCTTTTTGGTCAGTTTTCGCTTAGGGCAAGGTTTTGCCGGTTCTCCAGGGTCAAGCCATTGTGATGATCGCTTCCGATTGTCGTACAGGATCCATTTCTCATCACAAGTCACGATACGGTTCAAAATCCCCTCATTATTGTGGCGATTAAGCAAAGAAACGCAGCAAGCAACGCGTGTTTGTTGGTTTGCTTCAGTCAATTCGTGCGGTACCCACTTTTCGAGTTTTTTAATTTTTCCGATTTGGCGCAAGTGGATAAGTATCGTTTTGTCACCTACGCCGAAGGCTGCTGCTAATTCAGAAGTAGTTTGAGATGGATCCGCTTCCACTATCGCCTTCAATTCTTCGTTATTCACTTAAGTATCAGGTCGTCCACGAGGCTCATTGTGTAAATCGAAATTTTCAGAACGGAAACGTTGAAACCAAAAACGCACCGTTCGTTCGTTAGCGGTACCTGGTCCATACACGTCGTTAATTCTTCGAGTCGTTTCTGCAGCACTGGTGCCACGGTGGAACTCGTATTCGTAAATACCGCGAATTTTCAATTTGTCCATAGTTGTTGTTATAGCAATGTTGAAACTCAAACAAATGATGTTAAAACAAATGAAATACGAATTTTAAAACAATATTTTTCTGGCTTTATTTCGAAATAAATTTGAATTTGGAATTCCTAATGAAACACAAGATATTTGATTTTAAAGTTGCCAGTATTGAAAATCGGCAATTTCATATGTAAGGACCTAATTATATATCTATCTACCCTCTTTCTCGTGCGTTTCGTGCTTGTAGCTGGGGTGGGTTTATAGTGATGAGTGGGGTTTATAGTGAGAGTGAAGAGCGTAGTTACTTTTCCATATATCTTTATTTTTTCATTATATCTTTCCATACTTGCGAACAATATGACGTAAAAAATATTCTGTTTTATATGTAATAAATGTTACAGAAAAGTCTGAAACAGCTACATAATATCACTTTACAAATATTTTTGTGTACTCTCTTGTGTATTTTCCCGCCAATGCGAAAGAGCGAGAAGGGTATATATATATCAATCGGGTTTCTTTTTCAGATTGCAACACAAGTCTCGAACTTGCTTTGGGGCTATCCCAATCTGTGTAATTTGTCCGTATATATTTTTTTATTTTTATTTTACCATGTGATAATAAAGATATTTTGAATTGTGATTTTTTTTATTTTTTTCTTGCCGCAAGACCGAACATATTCTGTCTGCCCTATTTGTGATAACAACGTGAGGTATAACAAGGTCTGAGAGGTTAACTTTATCTCACTAATAATAATATTATAAACTACTTCACAATACTGTTATCAAATTAGCAGAATCCAACTGCTGCAAGATAAAAAATTGATATTATTACTTGTAATAATTTAGTACCTACGTAAGCTTTGTGTATGTTTTTCCCAATGAATTTTACCCAACAAACAAGTTTTTCCAGGTTTTAAAAGTATATAAATCAGTTTTGGACGAAATTTTATTAATTCTCTCATTGCCTTGTCACAGGAAGGTGACTAGACTTACTGGTAAGTAGATTTAATTATAACAGTTTTTTATTTAAATTGTATTTTATTTGTTATTTTTGGTTGTTATGTTGATGTCTAACAAGTTGTTACGAGTATCACACGGAGCAAGGTGATATGCCCGACCGCCACAAAGCGAAGATCATGCATCCATCTTTCCGGCAAGGTTTGTGTTTTTTGAATTTTTTGAATCACTAAAGTTTATTGAAATTAAAATAAGAGTCAAAAAACAAAAATAAAATCGTCATTCCCATACAAATCGCCCGGGTGGCCGCACACTTTTGTATGGAAATGCCGAAATGTTTTTTGAAGTGAAAAAGTCTTTAGCAGCGGCGTTGTGCACTTTTTTTGTAATGGGTAAAAAATGTTAAAATCGCGTCAGGACTCGTGTCCTGATCGAAAATTCGTAAGACGAAAGCCGGCGCGGCGTAGGAGAGGAAGTAATTATACTACTCGTATAATTTCGACTAAGCTGTCAGCCGGCTCGTTGACCTAGGGGTATGATATTCGCTTAGGGTGCGAGAGGTCCCGGGTTCAAATCCCGGACAAGCCCAAACCTTCTTGAAGTGAAAACTTTTTTAGCGGAGTTGTGCACTTGTTTTGTAATGGGTAAAAAATGTTAAACTCGCATCAGGACACTCTTTAATGTAATATAAATAGTTATGTTTGTGTACGATAGCGCAATAAATAAATATTGTATTCTACCACATAAATGATAGTACTTTAATACTGATAATTAAAGCAATTCGTGCAAAATTATTCCCTAACCATTCCAAAATATCAAAAATGCACAACGTTAATATTCAATTTTTCACTTCTGCCGGCACTCCCGGAGTGCAACCCGTCATTTTTTGTTCTTTGGCTGTTATTTTAATTTCATTATACTATAATGATCTAGTGTAGCCCGTGGTTTGATTTATTACGGGTACGTCCCTTCCACGTTGTATATCGAAATATGAAAAAAAAAAATTTGCTTTCCATACACTCGGATGAGCTGATCGGTCAAGTTGTATAGAAGGACAAAAATTATTTTTCATATTTCAATATAATAGGTATGTTCTTTGAGGAAAATTATTGTTCAGTATCACGGACTAAATTTATTCTTAAAATAGATTCAGTATATTTTGTTAGACATTATACAGGTTGACTTTTTATCCACCAGCCAAATTTATGGAGCAAGTGTCCATGATACAGAACTACTTTCCATAAAACAATTAACGAAAAACTAAAATAAAAATTAACCTTCCCATACAAATCAGCGCTCAGCCAAACGGATTTTGTATGGGAGGACAAACATTTTTTATCGATTTTTACTAACTGTTTTATAGAAAGTTGTTCAATATCATGGACTGAACTTACTCCAAAAATCTCGCTGGTGTTTAAAAAGTCACCTGTATTATGTGAAGTTGCAACCAGAACCACAGAATACATAAGAGTCAAACAGAATGGTATCTCACAGCGTCTCCCGCAAATTGGCGTCCCCGCACCTCTCCCCCGCACTTCGTGAGCTTTGACGGCTCCAAACCAGGGTTTAATTACTAGCCGCACGCAATACGCGACGTGTGTTGTCTTGAGAACTGTCAACCATCATGGTGAGAAGGTGCGCGTATAATAATTGTTTATCCACCCAATACTCTAAAGAACGTATATTTCATACATTTCGAAATGATGAAAACAGGTAAGCAAAGCAACAATATAATTTCACGTTATTACCCAGCAACCATCTTGATATATATACCCTTCTCGCTCTCTCGCATTGGCGGGAGATACACAAGAGCGAGATTGTAACATTACCGGATTGCTAATAAGCAATCCGGTAATGTTACATGTGACAATGACAACTTGACATGCTGTTTGTAAGCGTGATAAACATTTGTTTATTTTTATTGAATTTATTCATATAATTACCGTATAGTTTTGCGCCGAATATGCAAATTACTATATTACAATAGTGAATTAGTGAAATTAGTGCATTACATTATAAATGACTCAATAATAATCAGTAAAGTGAACTATAGGTGAAATGGACAATGGACATAATGAAAAATATTTGTGAAGTGATATTACGTAGCTGTTTCCGACTTTTCTGTAACATTTAATGCATATAAAACAGAATATTTTTTACGTCATAGTGTTCGCAAATCTTCCGGTATGAAAAAATATAATCGTAAATATGTCGAACTCGTTAGTAGGTAGGTATTAAAATAATTCTGCGGTGCGACCCTAAGTATAAAACTCACACATCGACGTGTGAACAGATAAATTGTTTCGTTTGTAGTAGTAGTAGGTATATATGTTACGCTGAATCAATGGAGAGTCATACCAGTGCCAGAACTCTGATATCGAGATGTAGAATACTGTTAGCGCCATCTCGTAATCTTCTTGTGAACTATGTGACAGCTTCGCTGTTGTGGCTACAGTTTCTCGAAATAGCGTAGAGGGCGCCACTACGTCTTGATTCCTAGCAGGGTAGTTCGACACTTCGAACTCAAGGCCGCAAGACTATATTCAAATAATATAGTAATACCTAATTTATTTTTATTTTTTTATAGACTTCATCAAAATGCTGGCTGTGCCAAGTCTAGTGATCGTTGCCTTGGCTCTCGGCACTGCTTCAGCCGTACCGGTCCCCACAAAAGTGAAGTATTTAGACTACTTCATGGCTAAAAATCAAGATACCACACGTATGTCAGCTTCTATTGACTGCCTTCTGGATAAAGGACCCTGTGATGAAAACCTCGAAGAACTAAAGAGTAAGTTATATTATTAAAACTAATATTAGATTCTTTCATTTTATGAATATGGTTAAATGTGAACGAAAAGTCAAACGAGTGCAGCTAAACAGTCTGGTCGCCGCATCTAACACTCGCTCCGATGATGATCGTCTAAATCGATCGAAACCTGGTCGTTCTTTCCAAATATAATATGAGAATATACCTTTATTATTCATTATGAAAAGTAAGTGCTTATTCTCATAACTTAGAACCTCAGTCGAAAGTGTCTGTATTGCTGACCAAAAAGCGGCTACTTTATGTTTGTGCAACTTCCAGTTTCGTAACTTCAAAGTCAAAATTATTACACATTTACTTTTGCATTTTCCATTCATCGTCGATGACGACGATGACGTCATCATCTTTTCCCGGCTGTCCTTGGAATCCTTTTGTGATCATATATTGATATGCCTTTTGTCTTTTGAGAAGAAAAAGCGGGTAAGAGCACCTAGTGAAAGGCTCCGAAGCAAGCAACACAGCTGAGAATGTAACTGGGAATGTGCTAAGATGAAGTCTAAATATATACAATTTTCATTTTAGATTATTTACCCGAAATCGTGACGTCTGGCTGTGCTTCCTGTTCTCCAGAAAACCAGATGGTGTACGAATTAGCTGTGCTGGCTCTCGACACCCTGTTCAAGGAGAAACTCCAAGCTTTGCAGGTAACGTCTAAAAGCGGATCACCGTCGTCGTAAGTCGTCACCACACCACGCAAATAATTTGACGCATTGCCGGCGAACAGGCGCTCCGTCATTGCAGCGATGCTACAAAGTCTCATTCAATTCACCCCTCCTGTTTTATCTCGGGAGCTGCGTCGACGCAGCGCATCGTGTTAACACTATGGTTACGTATGTAAGGGTTGGGACACATCTGTCAGCGTGGAACAGCACTTTCCTATGCTGCTATCCTTTTTTATCGCACAGTAGCGACATTTGCTGGAGCGAGAGAGAGCGACGGAACGCTTTAGCCCCGGCCATGGTGAACACATCTGTCAGCACGGAATAGCATTTTCCTATGCTTCTATCCTTTTCTGTCGCACAGAAGCGTCATTTGCTGGAGCGACAGAGAGCGACAGAACGCTTCAGCACTGGCCATGTTGAAGCGTTTCGTTGCTCTCTATGTCTATGAGGCACAAGTTCAATCCTCACTAGGCGCGACTTGTACCTCCGCGTTTGTACTCGTGTACGTTTTTTTACTATCACCATTTGCTTCCGGTGAAGAAAAAACATCATGAGGAAACCTGCACGTTAGTGACTATTTAGTTTACTAGCAGGCGGACTGGAGAAGTCAATCACAAACCAAACCATTATCTCTGGCAAAAATAATCATTGTGTATCTTTTACCACACAATGACAACGACAAGAGCTTCAGATATTTTTATGCCGTTTGGCGTAGAGACTTATTGCCTTTGTGCGAGCCGCGACCCGTTTACCCACCACCAGCTTTACCTACCAGTGGGCCTAAGGGGAGTGGTTTCTTTAAAAAAACTTGACCGTATTTTCTTGGCAAAATGTTCCGTGGCACGATTTTATAATGCAAAGTATCATTTCAGTTTTCCTTTTTTTGTAAATGTATTTGCAGAGTAGTTCCCGGCAGAGTAAAATAGGACTTTTCCAAGTCTTACCGTGCATGTCGTATAAGCGACTTAAGAAATATAAGCTAAACAAAACTTATAAATATCAATGAGACCTCTCCTGTCTGGCCAGGTTGGAAAGTGTAGGCTAAACCCTCTGACTGCTCTGGCCACGTATGGATCTGGCAGTACAGAGACGGTCGTGCTCATGCAATGAAGACTTAAAAGAACCTGTTGTTGATGATGATGATGATATATGTGCAAGCTTCTTCTTTCTCTAGACCTTATCCCATCTACTTGGGGTCAACCTTACCTGTCCTTCTTTTCCACTTTGCACGGTCATAAGCTGTAACGGCGTCCAACTGTGCTTGTTTCAGGTCATTTTTGACCGTCGTCATCCAGGTGCACAGTGTTCTTCCAGGTCCCAGATCAAATATGTGCAACCGTTGTATACTTATTGTTATTTTGTCGAATAAAACGTTTGTTTCTTTCTTTTTACAGGAGAAGTATAGGCGAAAAGACCAAATGCTGCACTACGATATACATTATGACGGAGTAGCTCAAGAGCAAGAGTCGAATTCATCATCGTCTATTTTTATGCCAATTATTTCCTTTAAGCCTTTGCCACAGACTAAGTAATTTTCCTGTATAAACCCCTAAAGCTAACAATAGACGTCCGATTTTCCTCTCCGATAATCGGACCAGGCAGCCTGATAAGAGTAACGGAAGGTGCTCGCTCCATAAATTTGTATTCAATAATATAATAACACGTCCGTTTCAATAACCGGATCCGTCCCGAAATCGGTGTTACGGCGTTAGCAATTTTATTTTTATTTCGAGAGATCTGCACACCTATTCACACTTCACACTTTTCAAGTGAGAGAAAGGGAAATGGGGTGTGATTTTAGCGGGATATCTATTGCAAACCTTTTTCAATATTTTATATTTGAGACATGCTTTGAAAAACGCCTGACGCAAAGTGCTTCTCACCGCGTGGCGTCGTGCTCAGTCTGCAACACCTTCACGAGCGAAAGAATAGACTGTTTTGGACAACATTTAAAATAAACCATAATTTGTTGTCACTCTATCAAATAAGGCGAACAGAAACACTTCTTTTTTTTTCATGACAGAAAACTTGTTTATTAAGAAAAAAAGAAATAAATACAATTGAGATTAAACTACAAACTAAACCTAAAAATAAAACCTAATCAAAATTATTGATTTAAAAATCTAAGAGATTATGACCGTGCGGCATGGTGCCAAGAACGCTGGCTGCGTTTCCTTTCTGGATAGCTATTCTAATTCGTTGAGAAAAGAAGCAGCCAGCTCTCTTGTCACCAGCGGCGGTGATCAGGCGCGGAGTTATCTGTTTCAGGAAAGCCCTCGCGCTGGGGCCCCATGTTCCAAACATTTCCACACCAAACGGCACAAATATGTAATCCTTACTGAGGGACACATATTTGCGTCGCTTGGCAAGCTCAGCACCTTCGGCAGCCGATCCGGCTCTCGAGAGTGATCCCCTGAGGTGTGAAGGCGCTAGTGTGTCAACGCATGTAGCGTCCCACACCAGCGCTCTCCCACGTTCCCAGAGGATCAAAGACATACCATCAGGCCTTTTGCCATCATCACGCGCAACACCTTGAGGTTCGATATATTAATATATATACCTATGGTTTATGCGAAATATACGAATAAAATTACAATATTTTGTTTTTTTTTCTATGACTGAAAGCACTGTGAATGGTGTCTCTCCATTAACGTCATACGAAAGTAAACTTGGTGGTTTTTTGAATACGCGTATTACTTGTGTGTGACGTTAACCGCCGTTGTTGTGACAGAAATTAGAGTTTTCGGCGTATTTGTAGAAATTTAAACATTAAAAAAATCTAGTTAGTAAGAAAACGTCAAAAACTGTGTACACCGAAAACAGATTTTGGTTCCAAAGCCACCTTGGATCCAAAATTCGGTTTTCGGTTTCGAGTACCGCAAGGGTACTTTGCCCCAGCATACTAAATTAGTAACGTGAATATGATAACAATTTAAGAAGTTCTGACTTTTTATGCAAATGACAGAAAAAACATTGCTTCTTAAATTGGTAGAGCTATTATATAACTGATTTAAGGTGTGCAGGTTTTTAATGAATTCGATGGAATTTTTTTTTATAAATTATTTCATTAAATAAACAAATGAAACCTCAGCATATTTTTTTCACATTTTAATTCATTTGGCAGTCAGGGCCAGTTAGGTGTCACATTTTCTGGCGTGGACACCATCACCGATTTAAATTCTGGCCATGCCAAAATTTTGTCAAAGATTACTCAAAATTAGTCAGCAAATATAAGATTTAGTCAGTCTGTAGTTTAGAAGTTACAAGCATGTTTTGGCGGCCAAGCCAGGAAGCATGCATTTAAATCTGGGAGAAAACAGATCGTCGCTAGGTGCTATAGTTTTGGAGATTTGGAGGTGTCTATGCCAGAAAGCATGCTTCCTGGTTTGGCCACCAAAACATGCTTAAGAATGCCGGAATAGATTACAAAGACAAGAGATTAATTAAAGAACTGTATAAGGAACAAGAGCCATTAAGCTCTTAAATAAGAAGAGAAGAGAAGAAGAAGATAAGGAATAAAAGACAATAATAGAAAATAATAATGAAAAAGGACAGGCTAAAATACGTCAGGGAGTAAGACAGGGTTGCCCACTTTCTCCACTAATATTCAATTTATTTAAAGAAGCAGCAATATCTCAAATCATAGAACAAGATATTGGAGGAGTTTGTATTCATGGACAAAAGATAAGATTTGCTGGTGACATAGCAGCCCTTGGAAGTAGTTCGCAACAATTGGAGAAATTAAAAGAAGCAATGAACAATATTTTTAATAAACATAAATTAAGTATGAATATAAATAAAACCAAGTCCTTAATTGTCTCAAAAACAGGCCCAGTAAATAAAAACATAATGATAAAACAATAATTTTAAATATCA
Organism: Acrobasis repandana; assembly: GCA_963576875.1. Lineage (NCBI taxonomy): Eukaryota > Metazoa > Arthropoda > Insecta > Lepidoptera > Pyralidae > Acrobasis > Acrobasis repandana. The sequence continues at coordinate 21,648,830 of OY756222.1, forward strand.
AAGAAAATTTACGTAAAAGATTTATCAAAACATTTGTATGGAGTATTGCTTTGTACGGGTGTAAAACGTGGACGATGACTAAAAAGAATAGAGATAGATTAGAGGCATTACAAATGTGGTACTGAAGGAGAATGAAACAAATAAGTTGGACAGAAAAAGTTACAAATGAAAAGGTATTAGAGAATGTGGCTGAGAAAAGACAAATACTACAAATTATAGAAAATAGAAGAGGGAAAATATTTGGCCATCTACTGCGTCAAGATGAGTTTTTTAAAACAATAATGGAAGGAAAAATAGAAAGAAAAAGAGGAGTAGGAAAACCGAGAAGAAAAATTTTCGATCAAATAAAGGAAAATATAAATAAATGTGAAAACATATAAGGAGGTTAAGAACTTGGCGGAAGAAAGCGAGACTTGGAAAGCACTCCAACTGACAAGAGCAGAGCTCTTAAATATAACAAGAAGAAGATTTGTATATTTATTATTGTTGTATATATTTTAATGTAGGTATATATTTTATGAAGTAATAATACAATGTAAGTAATTGTGATATGTGATAGTAATAATAAATGTTTATATTATGTGTTTTGATTATTATCTTTTGAAATTTGTTCAGTTTAAGTTTTGTTTATATAAATTCTTTAAACGTTTTATTCACACCCACAAAAAACTCTCCAATCGACCCAAAGGTTTGACTGTTAGAGAATGCTTTTAGCATTAAGTCCGCCTGTTGTACTTAAACTGTATATATTTGTGTACAATAAAGTATAAATAAATAAAAACGGATAGCGCAAAACCGAGATTTATGGAGAAGTGGGAGAGAGGCCTTTGCCCAATACTGCAACATTGATCATCATCATCATCCAAAGCGTATTCCCCGTTGCATCATCAGAGGTAACGCTTCAGAGCCCGCGGTCCGCTGGCTAACCTAGGGGATTTGACGAGGTTACTGGTTTTTACACAGAGGCACTGTCGTCTGACCTCCGCCACCTAAAGGTTAGACCAGAACCAATCCTAGGTTATTTTTGAACAAATGCTAGCTGATGGCGTTCGGGAACCACAGCTTTACGTGCCTTCCGAAGCACGGAAACATCTTTCTTTTCGGATAAGCAGGAGATTCAAGCCTGCGATACCTATGCTAACCAGACTAGAAACAACCTTTTACAAAGTATGCTTTCTATTGGGATTTGAACCCCTCGTGGGTTCTCTCCAGATCACAAGGCAAAAGCCTTGAGCACTGGACCAGGGAGGCAGTCAACTGCCACATAGATGGCTATCATTAAAAGCATTCGGCGTATTCCAAAATTCGCGAAAATTTTCATACACCGAAATCTTCTTCACCATCTCTTCATTGTTAAGGAGTGCACATATACCACAAAAGTCATTAGTATTAGAGTAAACATTTCTATGGTGATACCAATAGTGATTCTTCCATCGGAAATATTCTGCATACTTCTCGGGGTCTTTAATTATTTCGTTCATTTTTAACGCAAGCTTTTCGGGGTCTAATTTTCTCGCGTCTAGATAGATTCCTTCTGGCATAAACCTAAAAAATATGAAAAAATTAAAAGAATTAATGGGCAGACTCTATATTTATAACACGCTAGCACGCCAATCTGGATGTTCTGGGTTAGATCCCTAGCCAAGGCAAGTTAAAAATGGCATTTTTCAAATTGTCCTGGGTCTTGGGTGTTAACTGTTTATCGATGGTTTTATATTTATTATAAAAATAGTACCGTTGAGTTAGTATCCTATAACTCAAGCCTAAAAAACTTACTTAACTTTATAAATATGAGTATTATAGAAGTAGTGAAGTAAACCAAACAATGCATATCTGACATTCTTAAAGACACACTAGTGATAAACATTTTTTTTTGATAATCAAGCAGGTAGCCAACTGTAAATATGCGTATCAGTCTCTGTTGTAAATTTACACTAGGTACAAACATTATTTTAGTAACCAAGTTACGAGTACCTTCAGCCCACAGCAAATTCTTGATTCTGGAATTTTCGTAACTTTGCTGAGGGACAGATAAGCCAAATATACTAAATATCGATGAATATTAACTAACATGCTAGTCTAGGAGAAAAGAAAAGACTTATAATGTACCAGCTGCTTCTCTTCCCGCACAGATCGTAGAAGCCGATCGAGAGAAGGGCAAAAATGCAATTCATGTTAATAGGCGATGCGACTAGCAACTTATCACTAGATATATATGCTATTTGAATTTCGTTATCAGTTAATATACGAATGATTTTATATTTTAATGTTTAATTTTTGGTATTCCAATATACAACGTGTAATATTGACATATGCATAATAAATCGAACCACGGACTATACTAAATTACTATAGTACAATGATACGACAAATAATATCAGAGACAAGAATGGAAGATTATTAGTCGGGTTACAGAATGTACTAGATATATGAAAGGAATATTTTGAAGAACTGTTTGAAAAAGATGATAAGGGAGTGCCAGAGCCGGTAAACCGAGTTAGGTGGCATCACGCTGACAACGACCTTTGCGACTGCGGTGCCATTCAGTCGATGGACCACCTTTTGTCATCTCTAGCTGCCCTACGTCACGTACCATAAATGACCTTAATGAGGCTACCGACAGAAGGATCGCCGTAGCCACACACTGGTCAAAGATAATTTGTAATTGAAGCTACAGTGAAACCATTTCGACTCGATAAGAAGAAGCAAGTGGAGCCATAGTCTCTGCCTACCCCTGTGGTAAAAAGGCGTGATAGTATGTATGTGTGTATGTAGTACAATTATATTAAAACAACAGTAAAAAAACTAAAATAAAAAACGACTTTCTCATAACATTGCCCGGGTGGCTACACACGTTTGAATGAAAGTCGATATTTTTATTTTTTTTAATTATACTACAGTAGCGTAATAATACGACGTGCTCTCTAGGGTTGCGAACCTTAAATGGAACTGGGCGGGACACCTGGCTAGAAGGAATGATGGAAGGTGGAGTAAGGCAGTCACCGAGTGGTACCCCAGGAATGGAAAACGGAGTGTTGGGCGTCCGGCGGCTAGGTGGGTCGATGATATCAAACGGATTGCTGGAAAGAACTGGATCGCTAAGGCTGGGAATAGGATTCAGTGGCGCAGACAAAAGGAGGCTTATGCCCAGCAGTGGGTCGTTGAGAGCTGACGATGATGATGATGATGAGCGTAATAATTTAAACTACGTTCTAGTATTAGCCCGATTTATTACGCATATGTCAATTACACGTTGTATTTCTTAAAAAGTTGTTCAGTAACTTCTTCTTCATCCAAGCGCATTCCTAGTTGCATCCTCAGCTTTGCTGCTTCGGAGCCTGGGGTGCGCTGTCCTGCTTTTTCTTCTCCAAATATTACATGCATGTCAATTGTCACCCAAGGATGCCAAAGACCTTGTTAGACGTAATAAGCATATTTCAGAATGTACCTGGTATAATTTGCTCCTCCATACACAACTGGTATAGCATTATTTTGAAGGCTACGCACCAGTTTTTCAGTAACATAATCCTCACTAAAAGAATTCTCAAAAGATAAGTAGAAATAATAAGTTGTTTTAACCATTTCATCGCACTTTTTCTCTTCGGCTCTCGGACACGTCGGGGATCCACAATATCCGTAAATATCTACACTTAAATTATATTTGATAAGTTCTGCTTTAAGTTTTGAGACGACTTCTTCCCGTTTGCTCTTAGTGTCACAATTAGAGACGAACCAAGCCACTTCTTTCGTTTTAGTTTTCAGACTCTTTTTCAACTCCTCGCTTACAGGCTGCATTTCTTCCAATTTCATCCAGTGCATAACTTTATTTGGTCCAATTATCTTGTTTTCCATATCGCGAACTATCATGTAGCCCCACCTTGTTTCCGAATCCAGTCTATACGTCCAAGTCCAGTTGAAGAAACCATCAAATCTATCAGAACATACCGGGTAATAATGAGGAGATTCCATGCTTGCAAACACATATTTCTGTTTTGTAGACCTTTTGGTCGGCAATTCACTTTTGTTCAAGTATCTATCTTCAAGTACCTCGTACCCCGTGAAATACAATAACATCAAATAGTGTGTAATCCTCAAAATAACTTCTATTATCTGTAACGTAACAATTAGTAAATTCACATTTGCTTTCGATAAATACTTGTTGTCCAACACCCATGTAGACAAACGGCACATTATGCGAAGGAGTCCATTGCAAAATGTATTTAAATTTTAGAACTTGTTCATCAATGTTTAGTTTTTGCATCAGCCGGTATTGGTACATGTTACACAAATTTACGATGAGCGAAAATTGTAATATACACAGAAATATTTTGTCACACACGTTCATTGTAATAAATAACCAATTTTTCCTTTACATAATTTGCACTTCGGCACTTTTTAACTAATCTAGTTTCTAGTTATTTTATATTATTGATGTTAAATGTCTTTTACACCAGTTTTCGTTTAGTTTTTTGTTTTCATCCACCAGTGTCATCTTCAAAGAAGTTCGGCAGTCTTCATTGCGATCACTTTTGAGACAACTTTCAAAAATGAAAACTTTCACTTTCACGTGAGCTATCACGGACATTGAAAGTTTTGATTTTTCATCAGTCCATAGCTAGAACATTTTATAAAATATTAAATAGAAATGGACCAATCACACTGATTGGGCAAGCCCCAAAGTGAGATTAAACTTGTATTATGGGATACAAACTCAACGTTCCTTTATTTTATAATAAATTATAACACTGTATTAACAATTTAAACCCAGAACCTTTCGGATTGCGTTGGAATAGCGTGTTGAACATTACACCACGAAGGTCGTCACCAAAGGGCCAATCATATAAAAATAACTAAAGGCCATTAGTAATTGTTCTGAGGAGGTCACCCGTGTGGTTCCAGACATATACAATATTAATCTATGGTTCCGGGTTAAAATAGATAGGACTACTCCATCTCTTCCTGTGGACGTCGTTAGAGGCGACTCAATGACTAAGCACAAACATCTTGTTCTACAATTGCATTCCCAAAGAGGGTTAACGTCGGGCGGCGGCCGGTTGTTAAACTTTTCGCACAAATACATTCCCAAAGAGGGTTGACGTCAGGCAGGCGGCCGGTCGTAAAACTATAGCCAAATCATTAAAACTGTTTCAGCTATTTCTTCTCCATTTTGCAAGGTCTTTGGCATCCTTTGGTGACCACTGACATGGAGGATATTTGGAGAAGAAAAAGATAGTGTCTAACATTTGAGCAATACGGAGATTTTCACCATATTTACGAGTTAAAAATTTATTTCAAATGAGGGCCACTTCTGCTTGGTATTCACCTCAAATAACTTCAAAACCATAAATAAAAAAAAAATATTTAAATATATGTATTCAAAATTATCATCAAAAGCTCATTGACTTGATATGTTTTTTTTTTAATTAATGGCTTGACGCTACTGCGTATTTAGCCAGGAACAAGTTAATAAAACGTGGGAAATTCTTTTTTCCTAACAAGTTACAATCAAAGGTTGGTGTAGGCCTTTGATTGCTTTAAGGGAGCTTCTGGCGACAAATCTATACGAGTCCACTTGTTTTCATAGCCGATTGAGTGGCGGACGATGACGCCCGAAGACGCCCAAACAGTCCGCGAAATAAATACTCGTACCTATCACTACATCCGTACTATGACTGTCCACTTTAACTATTTCACATATTGTTCATAAGCATTAGCATTTATAACACCAAACAACACCAATTTCATATTATAAAGTCCACTAAAATCAATTTGCAAAATGATTTAAAAAAAACCCCAAACGTACCCCTTGATTTCCCGCCAAAAACACGACTTGATATGTTACACAATATAGTTTTCAAAACTTTTTTTTAAATGTCAATTTTTTTTGCCATGGTTTTTTGAAATTAATTATTTTACGTTTTACTTCCGTCTTTGGGTCACTAACTTCCATAATTGTGTACCATATTTCAACTCAATCGGTTCAGTAGTTTCGTAGGACTGTGACTGACAGACAGACAAGACAAGCGAGTGATCCTATTCTTCTTCTTCTTCTTATTTAAGAGCTTAGTGGCTCTTGTCGGTGGAGTATGCGCCAAACTTCTCGGTTCTCTGCCTTACTTTTTAGTGCTTGATACGACATGACCCCTGCTTTTTCTTTCAGTTGGTCTACATAGCTCTTTCTTGGTCGTCCTGGACCTCTTCTACCTTTTATCTTTCCTTCTAGTATGTTTTTAAATAAGGAGTCATGTCGTATTAAGTGACCAATCATTTTCCCTCTCCTATTTTCTATTTCGCCCAGCAGTCTTCTTTTCTCTCCTACTATTTCTAATACTTCCTCATTGGTTTTCCTTTCCATCCAACTGATCTTTTCCATTCTCCTCCAGCACCACATCTCGAAAGCTGCCAGCCTGTCACTATCTTTTTTATTCAGTATCCACGTTTCGCATCCATAAAGTGCTATGCTCCAGATATACGTTTTTATAAGGCGTTTGCGTATTTTTCTGGATATATTTGCTGTGAAAAGTTTCTTTTTACTATTGTATGCTCCTTTGGCCATGGCAATTCTGGTTTTAATATCTGCAGTACATCTAGAGTCTTCTGTCAATATGCTTCCTAAGTACTTAAATTTTTCTACTTGTTCTATTGTTGTTCCGTTAAGTTGCACTGAATCTCTTATTGGTGATGTTTTATATGTAATCATAGTTTTGGTTTTTGATTTATTTATAAGCCGAATTCTTGAAATGTTTTATCCATTATTTGAAGTAGTTGTTCTATGTCTTGTTTTGTGTCACCTAGGGCTGCTATGTCGTCTGCAAAACGAATAAAAATATTTTTTCTCCGTTGACTTTTATACCACGTATATCTGAATTCCGTATGTTCCTTATTACTTTTTCTATATACATATTAAAAATAAGTGGTGAAAGTGGGCACCCTTGCCTTACTCCTTGTCTAATCTTAGCGTGCTGTTTCTCTTCTCCTATTTCTATGACGGCTTCTTGTTCCTTATACAACTCGTAAATAATTCTCCTATCCTTGTAATCTAATCCGGCTTCCTTTAAAACCTCCATCATTATCTTCCAATTAATTTTATCAAAAGCTTTTTCTAAATCTATATATGCTATATGAGTATTTATTCCTAAATCTAAACGCCTATCAATAATTATTTTTAAAGCTAGAACTGCTTCTCTAGTTCCTCTATTGGGTCTAAATCCATACTGATCTTTACCTATGTATTTTTCCGAGAGCGGACTTATACGATTCTGCATGATTTTGATTAGTATTTTAGATGCGTGAGATATAAGGCCGAGGGTCCTATATTCTTCACATTTCACGGTGTTTAGTTTCTTTGGTATTGCAACTATCCTGCTTATCTTGAAATCGTTAGGTATTTTTCCAGTATTGTACATAATTCTAATTAACTGATATATTTCCTCAATTAAAGGGTCGCATACTGCATATTTGAGTGATCCTATAAGGGTCCAGAATCCTACAAACGGATTTTTAAACTGTTTCCCTATTTAGATAAAAAGATGTGTCGAGATTGTTTACTTACATTATGTATACACCTAAAGATATTGGGTAGGTAGCTATAGATAACAAAATAATAAGAAGATCATTCATTTTTACAACAATTTATAAGTAAATAGTCAACTATAATAATAAATAATTAAAAAAAATAAAAAAAAATATAATCAATAATATTAAAACCATTCACTTTTTTTTTGTAATAGATCCTTCTCCTGCTGAAACCTGTTTAAGGGTATACCTTTCATTGGTATATCCAAGAATGGGTTTTGACGGGAGCGCCACATTACATCAACTTCTCCAAATAGCCATTACGTGTTGGATCTGTAGTCACCCCGCAAGCCTCTCAAAGGACCGGAGTGAAAAGACCCGTAAATCCAAAAACAAAGGATAAGTAAGTAATTACAATAATTATCTAGTGATAGTGTAATAATTATCTATTTTTCCTTAATATCCCTTATCTGAAACGTCCATAACCATGACGAACGAAAAAATAATACAATTATAATCCAAAGTTACATAGGCTAATTTATTTTATTTCCTGAATACTAACCGGTTTAGTATAATTTGGAGCTAATTTGAAGGCAACTTCACAATTTTTTTCTATCAAGAAAACTTTGAGCAATCGTATTTTTGAACCATGTAATGACTATTTTTATTTGGTCTGAGGACTAGAATTAGCCCTAGTCTTTGCTGTGTAGTAAGTATTTCGTTAATATTGATAATTATATTATAATTAAGATCGCTCTAAGTACTATCAGGGTCTACGACTACGTTTCTACGACTTAAAACGGCATATCTAGGTATTTTTCAGTAGAGAGCCCAATGTCAGATCTAATTAATGGGCACACACGAACTAAAAGTGACGATCCTGAATGAAGCCAATTACGGCCTTAGATCAACATGCAAATTTGTACAAAGGCTGTGTCTATCTTGATCTTTTGTCTGTTCTTTTGCCCATACTGCCACATTGATGGCTGTCATTAAAAGCATTCGGCGTATTCCAAAATTCGCGTAAATTTTCATACACCGAGGTCTTCTTCACCATCTCTTCATTGTTAAGGAGTTCACACATGCCACAAATGTCATTAGTGTCAGGGTAATCATTCCTATGGAAATACGTATAGTGATTCCTCCATCGAAAATATTCTGCATACTTCTCGGGGTCTTGAATTAATTCGTTCATTTTTAACGCAAGCTTATCGGGGTCTAACTTTCTCGCGTCTAGATAAATTCCTTCTGGCATAAACCTAGAAAATATGAATCATTCGCTGAAATCCATTATCACACCTCCCTATAGCTGGGTAGATGACTGGGTCAAAAATACATTATTTAGTACTGTTAAAAGAATAAAACGTCACAAAATAGTGTCATTTTTCATTGTTCTTTTACATTTTTAACATGATTTTAGATTTTTTTATGCAGAAAAACTGATATTAAGAGCTCTATTTGACTCCAAATATCTATGACGTCACGGTTTTGTATTTCATACAAATCCCATAGAAAATGTTTGTTTTGCCATTTAGATAAGTGTCCGATTTGATTTATTGTTCTCTAGCGGACTGGTACTATTTGGGGTGACACTCGATGTGGATATTGTATCACCGCAGCAGATCCCTTCAATGCTAGCTACGCCACAGTAAGTATGTAGAATAGCTTTCGACTTACTGCCACGTCGAGCCAAGAGACATTCGAAGGATAGGACTATGATTACTTAATATTCGGCTCTTATAGTACAGAGAGGGTCGTGTTCCTGCAGTGAAGACTAAAAAAGACCTGATGATCCCCTTATCAACTAGTAAACAGGAATGATTTTATATTTAAATGTTAAAAATTACTATTATCATATGCATATGATACGACGGGCCACTGCACATTTTTAGGGTTCCGTACAAAAAATGAAAAAACGGAACCCTTATGGGATCACTCGTGCGTCTGTCTGTCCGTCCGTCTGTCACAGCCAATTTGCTCCGAATCTACTGTACCGAATCAGGTGAAATTTGGTAGAATGGGGTAATCCTATGACCCAAACACATATGTGCAAAGTAAATAAATATTTTTTTTAAAAATTGGGGTCATGTTCGGGGGATAAATTAGGAAATAAAAAAAAAGTTTTGCAAACCTTACTGTGTCATATATCAAATGAAAGGGCTCGTTATGTGGATCTCAAATATATTTTTGTTATAATTCTAAAATAAATAGCTTTGATTTTATTCATGAAAGAAGACGAAAATTGACCATTCCCCCCCCCCCCTGATCTCCGAAACTACAGAGCCTAAAATTTTGAAAAAAATACGAAATATAGTTTATTACTTGTAGATTACAGGAAAACCTATAAGAATTCAATCAATTGTACGGAACCCTCTCCACGCGAGTTTAACTCGCACTTGGCCGGTTTTATTAAATGAAAAGCCGATTCTTCTTTTTTGGTTTTTTGACTGTTATTTTAATTGTATTATACTAATAGTAGCATAATAAATCAAACTACGTGCCAGTAGTAGCCGCATATGTTAATTGCACGTTGTATTTCTTGACAAAAGTTGTTTAGTATTCACGCTTAAAACTGTTTAAGATTAATTTGTTAGACGCAATAAGCATATTAATTAGGAATGTACCTGGTATAATTTGCTCCACCATACACAACTGGTATAGCATTATTTAGAAGGCTACGCAGCAGTTTTTCAGTAACATAATCCTCACTGAAAGAATTCTCAAAAGATAAGTAGAAATAATAAGTAGTTTTAACCATTTCGTCGCACTTGGCGAATCCCTTACACCTCATGGACCCACAATCTCCGTAAATATCTAAAGTTAAATTATATCTGATAAGTTCTGCTTTAAGTTTTGAAGCGACTTGTTCACGTTTGCTTCTAGAGTCACAATAAGAGACAAACCAAGCCGCTGCTTTCGTTTTAGTTTTTAGACTCTTCTTGAATTCTTCGCTTACAGGCTTCATTTCTTTAAATGTTATCCAGTGCATCACTTTATTTGGTCCAATTATGTCGTTTTCTATATCACAAACTATGATGTAACCCCACCTTGTTTCCGAATCCAGTCTATACGTCCAAGTCCAGTTGAAGAAACCATCAAATATATCAGAACACACTGGGTAAAAATGAGGAGATTCCACGCTTGCAAACACATATTTCTGTTTCGTAGACCTTTTGGTCGGGAATTCACTGTTGTTCAAGTGTTTTAAATCAGGCCCGTTAAATAAAATAACATCAAATTGTGTGATATCCTTGAAATAACTTCTATTATCTGTAACGTAACAGTTAGTGAATTCACATTTGTTTTCGACAAATTCTTTTTGTTCAACACCCATGAAGACAAACGGCGTATTATTCGATGGAGTCCATTGCAAAATGTATTTTAATTCGGGCACTTTCGTATTATTGTTTGGTCTTCTACTGGTTATTGTTATTTGGTTTTGTCTGAGCATCAGCTGGTGTTGGATGTGATACAAAATTAAGATGAGTGAAACTAGTAAAATACACAGAAATATGTTTTCACACACAATCATTGTAATAATTAAACAATTTTTGCTTCATTTTATTTGTACTTTGGCATTTTTCAACTCATTATTTATTATTTTAATATTCTTCTTCATTTCGTGTCAATATTGATAAATGTCTTTTATATTTTTTAGTTTTACATTTAATTTAGTTTTTTTTCTTTTTCCAGTGCCATCATCAAAAGAGGTCGGCAGTCTTCATAGCGATCTGCTCTTTTGAGAAATCTGCTCGGATCACGGAATAGTTTTTTCATCAGTCCAAATAAATAATTAAATGGTAAATAGATAATGACAAATCACACTGATTGAGCTGTGCCAAAAAAGCCCAAAGTGGATTTAAACTTGTGTTATGGGATACTAACTCAACGATCGATAATATTTATAATTTTGAAATGAAAAGACAGCAAAGTTCAGGACTAACTTTAGTCATTATATGTTTCAAAAACACTATTGCTTAAAATTTTCTACATAGAAAAAAAAAATTGCGAAGTTGCCTCCAAATCATCGCCGAATTATACTAAAACGGCTAGTATTCAAGGAATACAACAAATTAGCTCTTGTAACTTTAGTTTATAATTGTATTAAACATAAGGCAGGCACAGGCATATTCTTTGTAAAACTAAAAAAAAAATACAAAAACCAGAAACGTGTAAATCAGCCTCATTGAACCGCCGCAATTCTTCTGCCCTGCATGGCTCGATTTCTCGCTTTGGCTAGAGTAAATTTGTGTGCGTGGAAGCGGGAGCAAAATTTAGATTATCAGCATCAGGCGCTCTCGTGGGGGAGATAGGAGTGATTACAAATTGTATCTTACTCTGATATCACCACATAGCTGATCAATCTGATCGCTGAAAACTATTTGTATCGGTGAAAACAAAGATTTAGGATCGGGAAGATAGATGCTATACGAAATAATCCCACTAAAAACATGTTTATGTTAAAATGGGAGCCAAGTTCAATATCCCAACAAAAGAATTTAGATCCAAATGACTCCCAAGTTCTATAGAGAGTCCTGAAATTTATTTTCAAGAATCATTTTCATTACATACATATACATATTTTGAAGAATAGAACTTTAAAATGTAAAAATAATAACTGGCATATAATATAAATATGATAAGTTGATTGGCCAAATATACTTATACTAAAACCAAAAACCCAAGTCAAATGTTAACATTCTTACCAATAAATTTCAGGATTCTCTACAGAACTTGGCAGCCATTTAAATCTTAATTTCGCCAATTATATTGTCGAATATTGAACTTGGCTCTCATTTTCACAATTATGTTTTTGGTGGGATTATCTACTCATAATATTTACTCAAAATTTCATGCATTATCACGTCTTTATCCCTAACGGGGCAGACAGAATAATTTGGGTCTTGCGGCTCTAAGCAGACGGAGCCCAGGGCCGCATGACTCAAATGCCTCTTTAGCGTGATAGTGAGCGAGAAGGTGGAAAAAGGAATTAAATTAGTGATGGGTTGCTTGCCGCATCGCCTATTAAAATGATTCACATTTTCGCCCATTTTCTTGATCGGCTTTTATGATCTGCACGAAAAGAGAAGCTTTTTCTTTTCTCCCAGACCAGCATGGAAGTATAGGTACTTACTATAATAATAATTTAAAATTATACGAGGAAAAAAAATTAAAGAAATGTTTGCTCTTAGGTATTACTCTCTTGCAATTGGGTATAACCACCACAAATTTTTGAAAGACTGTAAAGTGTCTCACTTAGATTTAAAAAAAAAAATATGTATCTATAACCTTATTAAAAATGCATTGAAATTTTACATTTTTAAATTTCGCGCATAATTTGCCAAAAGAATTCGAGCAGTGGACGCCATATTTTTTTTTCTTTTACACGTTGGTATTGGGTTTAAATTACATATGTTTATTTAGATTACATATATGAAGATTTGTAATCGGCGTATAGATATATAAGTTCTTGTATATATTTTATATTGATGCTCTTAATCTTCTGAATAAAATAAAATAAAAATAAAATATTGCTCTGTGGTCATGACGTCTGTTATGCATGTCAAAAAACCGGCCAAGGGCAAGTCGGACCTGCGCACGAAGAGTTCCGTAACATTATCTATACAACATTAGACACTTTATTTCAACAAACAACGGCAAAAAATCACGTTTGTTGTATGGGAGTCCCCCTTATATATGGCATGAAATTGGCATGCACGTTTTTACAGAGGGAAGATATGTATAGAATTATAGATCTTTGGTTTAAATTTTCGTGCTAAGGCCGCAGGAAATAGGTTTTATAAATAGGTATTACGTGTGGTTTCCGTCTATTCAATTCCAAAAGAGGTTTAAGTTAGATGGTACAAAGTTCTTATAAAGGCCGCTGCTCGTGCCGGCCACGGTAAGTTCTGACACCGTCAAGTATGCGCCCACTAGCCAAGCCGCTACATTACTTAACGCCTTGATTGCTCGGATGCTAACAGACATTTTTTTACAATAATTGTAAGAAATTTGTTGATATATGTATATATTATTTGTCTATTTAATTATTATTAAGCTTGTACCTGACTCTCGTGCACGCGTTGGGAAACTGTAAGTGCACGGAGTATTTTTTTAAGAAAAAAGAATATCTAGTATATAGTATAAAAGTACTTCAGTTGAGCCTATTTTTCAAGGGAGATTGACTCTGCGGCTTCACTGCATTTGAGATATTATAACGAGGTACTTCAGCCCGCATTCGTTAGCGATCCGTAATTATTTACATTTCATTTTTTTATAGAGTTAAGTATATTTGAATGACGCCTGAAATAGTCAAGTTTCGATGTAAATTATTTTTACTCTTTGAAAATATTTAAGAAGTACCGTGGATGGTCATCAAGTGTTTAAATCCAAGTTGCGTGATCTTCTGTTGGTAAAGTGCTGCTATAAATTGACGAATTTTAGAAACTTCATATTCAATTCAATTTTTTTCAATTCAATTCAAAATATCTTTATTATCATAGGATATTTATAATATCTCTTAATAATAGTCACTTTGTTTTGTTTTCCACAAATGTTGACGTCAAATCGTTACTTAAAGCTAAGTTTACGCCGCTTCCTAGGCGCAAGTGCAGAAGAAGCGGCAACAAACTGCACTGCACGTTTTCTCCAAAGACGTCAACTAACAAACTAAAAACTTAAAATTAGTTATATATTATGTCATAATTACATTGTTTATTATGTCATAATTAAATTGAATTATAAAAATTACATAATATGGATGTTGTAAAATGTAAAAGTTCTTGACATTTAATTTAACATAAAATTTTTATTTATTTTTAAATTTATTCTCTAATTATTATTTGTTCTTAATTTTTATAGTTTTTTTTTATTTTTGTGTTTTTATATTTTCTAACACAATGTACATTGTTTAAGAAATAAATGAATTGAATTGGTCGTTAAAAATCTTCACTCATATCATATCATAAAACAGACAGTCTTTGAGTATTGGTTACCATGCTCGTCTTTCAACTGGATGTCCTTGGTACGTTTTTGAGCGTTCTGTGTGCATAGCTGCATGTCACTATCTTTGTGAACTAGAGAAGAGTAGGGTCCAGTGGTTTGATTAACAAAAAATATCGCAAAAAAACTTATCGTAAATGTGATAGTTGAAATTCTGCTAACCATAAGGATACGAGCGGCTCTGTGAGCTGTAAACCTCGCGACCACTCCCATTCGTTGAAGTTTATCGGATAAAAAAGTTGTTCAGACAAAACAGTTGCGTCTTAATAAGGGTAACATTACTTAAAACAAACGGGCAAGTGCGAGTCAGACTTGTACATGAAGGGTTCCGTACCTCCGTACAATGTTTTAAAACGCTGAAGAAACACATTTCTTGTATGACGAATCTTATTTTTAGTATTTGTTGTTTTAGTAGTCATAGCAATACATTATTTTTTGTAAAAAATTCAAGTATCTTGTTAATGCCATTATAAAGATCGAGTTAAAAACGCAGAAATAAACACGTTTCTTGTATGGCGACCCCCTTTAATTTTAAACTTTTTTTTTAGTATTTGTTGTTACAGCGGCCACAGTAATACATAATCGGTGAAAAATTCAAATGTCTAGCTATTACGGTTCAAGAGATAGAGCCCTGTGACAGACGGACAGACAGCGGAGTCCCAGTAATAGGGTCCCGTTTGCACCCTATGGGTACGGAACCCTAAAAATAAATTTTAATATAACAGTAAACTAATTATTGAGAAAATTATGGCTTTGTAAAAAAAGCGTGGGTGCTTCGTACGACATTTTTTTACAACGATAGCGCGTTTTGAACTATAATTTATTTAGATGGATATTTTTGAAATTATTATAAAATAAACGGGCAAGTACGAGTCAGACTAGTACATGAACGGTTCCGTACCTTCGTAAAATGTTTAAAACGCTGAAGAAAAACGTTTCTTATATGACAACCCCTTTAATTTTTAACTTTATCTTATTTTTAGTATTTGTTGTTATAGTGGCCATACTTATACATAATCTGTAAAAATGTTAATTATATAGGTAGTTAATGCTATTATAAAGATCTAGTTAAAAAGGCTGAAAAATTACGTTTTTTGTATGGCGACCCCCTTTAATTTCTATTTTTTTTATTTTTAGTATTTGTTGTTATAGCGGCCACAGTATTACATAATCGGTAAAAATTTGAAGTGTCTAGCTATTACAGTTCGAGATATAGAGTCAGACGGACAGACAGACAGACAGCGGAGTCTCAGTAATAGGGTCCCGTTTGCACCCTTTGGGTACGGAACCCTAAAAAATACTATAATCCTCTAGACACAATTTACCTCCGAAACCACTAAGCATACAATTTTGAAAGAATAACAGATCTAGGTTCTGCCTATAGATCACACACATACCAAACACCATTGGTAATGTGTGAGTTGGTAACTAGCTAGCTCATGAACCATATTATACCTACCTTCTACCTTAAGCGCCGTATCAGCGACACCTAGCAACAGTTGTTGTAGTCCCAAACAAACTAGACCCTTCTGAATGAAAACAGCCGGCAATTTGCTTGCTAATCTTAAATCAATCTGAAAGTTATGAACCAAAGATTTAGTTCGTAAGTATACAGGTTGGTTTAGTATCCAATAGCTATATTAATATCTTCCAAATTTTTAATAAATGGTTAATCTACTGACTTTACTATACTATAAGCACGGCCGTTGCGCTCCCGACGCCCACAGTCTGCTGAAAAATACACTACAGCCGTACTTTGACTATCCTTTTTAACTATTTTACGTATTGTTCATTAGCACAAGCATTTATAGTACGAAACTAAACTAATTTCATAGAGTCTAACCAACGAATCGCTGCACAAAAAAAACAGGTAATTAAAAAATCTTTAGCTGGTAACACGAAACATAAGATCACCTACAATAAGTTTAACTTTCATGCTAGACGTAAAAGAGAAATCATGGACGTTAAAGAGGAATCAATGGACGTTATGCGGCTGAAATGCTGATAGCATTTCAGCCGCATAACGTCCACTGCTGGACATAGGCCTCTCCCAAGGATTTCCAAAATCACGGTCTAGAGCGGCCTGCGTCCAGCGCTTTTCAGCGATATTGGTCAGATCGTCTGACGTCTTATGGGTGGATGTCTGACGCTTTGCTTGCCAGTACGTGGTCCCTATTTAAGAACCTTTCTGCCCCATCGGCAATTGAATAATATAGAGAAATGTCTTTGCATTATATCAACAAAACATATGATCCACACAAGTTAAGCGTATTTAGCACCACTGAGTTATCGACTTCATCAGGCAGGCGGGTACCAGGCAATTATATATTTAGCAGCCAAAGGATTAGGATATAATCCCTGATTGCCACAAAGTTACAATACTCAGATTACTGTTCGAGAACTCACTAAGACGTGTGTGTATTGTGTAGCTGATATATTGATAAACACCCGGTATATCAATACATCAGCATAAACACACTATTCATAAACATGACTTACATTTTTACTAGCAAGTCAAATCTGGAAATCTATCACTATGTTGACTCCTTTTTCCAACTTGACGCTGTTGTTGCGAGAAAGAAAGAGAGAAAGAGACGTAATAGTGTATCTGACTGGAGCTCTAAAATGTATTAAGGAATCAATACAGAGAGTCATACCAGACCTGTGTCACTCCCCGTTTAGGTATCGAAAATGTACCTACATTATTACTATGCACGCAGCCGGCCCCTCCGGGTGGTAAATTCAGTTATACGAATCGTTTTTCCAGAGTAATAAGAACAAAATTGGCTTGCAATGGATGTCTAAGTGACATGCGAAAAGGTGCTGAGTTCTGACGTGAGCTAAATTAAACCATATCGCTAGCCACATTGAGTAGATATTTCTTTAAATTTCTTTGCTGAGTGAGACTTCTGTACGTTAGTATTATTTATTCTGTGGTCATACTGAATTCCTACTTTTAAAATATCGAACAATTAAAAGCAAAATATATTATATTGTATTTTTATTTTTGATGAATTTCTGATATATTTGATTTTGGTGGTCATTTTTAAGGGCGCCAAAGTCAAAGTCCAAGTCAATTTTTTTATTTTATTTAGGATAAGTATATATCAATTATTGAAGGTCATAATTTGAAATTATTTTCAGTGTTACAAGCGCTACAAACTACTAGCGTTTCGGAACGACCACTGCTGGGAAGATTACGCCGAAAAAAACCCAGTTCAGTATATAATAGGTCCCTATCCAGCCTGATGGGCTTTATTGCAATATAGATTTACACTTATTCTTATCATATATTTACATTATATTTTACATTATACATTTAAAAAATGCAATTATTCTATTCTTATAACATACAGTCAAATTGCATTTAAGCATTTATTCACCCCGTTTTTATTTTTTTAAGTAGAGAAACAGACCCTTGGAATATATTGTAGAGAAAAAACATTGAATAAGCCGAATATCTTTGGCAGTGACAGAAAAAATGTAATATCGCACCCAGCATAATTCTACGGTGACAAATAGGCAAGGGCCCTGTCTAAGTTTCAGATTAACTCTATTTCGGGGCTTAATATGCCTCGAAGAAAGACCCTATTTATCTGCACTGGGCTTAGAGACGCGTTCACACGTTCAAGTTTACTTGCAACTTGCTTGGCTTTCTATTGGAAAGTTACATTAAAATAATTCGATAGTTAAATACTCGTATAGAGACAGATTTATTAGTCAGTCATGATGTTTGTCCTTGTATATGATACGAAGACAAAACATCATTTTGTAGTGGTTATGACGACAGTCCGTAAACTTATACCCCTATAGGTAAGCCTATTCAAAAATTCAAGCACATGAAATTAGATTTAAAATTGGACTTTCTTCGTTAATTTTGTTGCGCATAAGTACTATTACTTTTTGGACTTGTATTTGCATTACGAGTATACTACTGCATAAATGGCTTTGCTAAGCCATGGTAAAGGGAAAAGTGTTACTTAAAAGGGCTCGCGAGACTACTGTTCTCACATAACCACTAGTGTACTTATAGTTTACTTACTGACTTGAAAAAAAAATGCCTAAAAATTTTGTTTTTTAATAAATATTTGGCTAGACTAAACGTCCTAGTTCAGTTTCAAGCGCACTTGTCAGACCCAACAAGGCCTTTGTAATTTACTAGGATTACTTGTGAATATATTTATACTTAGTCAAGATCTCGCAATAATATTTTGCCTATCACAAAGTTTTTTGTTGCATTACCTGCTATTTGATCTAATTTGATTCCTTTTTCATCTTTTCGCCCAACGTCACGCTAAAATTGGTATTTGAGTCTTGCAGCCCTGGGCTCTGCCTGCTTAGAGCAACAGGACCCAGAATGCTATGTCTGCCCAATTAGATATAAATATATGATAGTGTACAGTACTTTCGGTGCTTTTGGTACCAGTTTATCATCATCATCATCTGGTTTTTAGGGTTCCGTACCCGAAGGGTGCAAACGGGACCCTGTTACTGAGACTCCGCTGTCTGTCCGTCTGTCACAGGGCTCTATCTCTTGAACCGTAATAGCTACATACTTGAAATTTTCACCGATTATGTATTACTATGACCGCTATAACAACAAATACTAAAAATAAAAAAAATTGAAAATTAAAGTGGGTCGTCATACAAAAAATGTGTTTTTTTCAGCGTTTTTAACTCGATCTTTATAATGGCATTAACTAGATACTTGAAATTTTTACCGATTATGTATTACTATGGCCGCTATAACAACAAATACTAAAAATAAGATCACGTTTAAAATTAAAGGGGGTCGTCATACAAGAAACGTGTTTCTTCAGCTTTTTAAAATATTGTACGGCGGTACGGAACCCTTCATGTACGAGTCCGACTCGCACTTGCTCGTTTATTTTTAGTCTCCACTGCAGGAGCACGACCCTCTCTGTACTAACAGAGCCATAGTTGGCCAGAACAGTCATTGGATTTGGCCTACACTCTCAACGCTGGCCAGACGGGTTGGAGAAGTCTCATTGATGTTTATAAGCTTTGTTTAGCTTGTTTCCTAAGTCGCCTTTTACGTCATGCACGGGAAGACTTGGAGTAGCCTTCGACTTGGATTAGAATTCTACGAATTCTAGAATGCCGGGAACCACACGGCTATTCATCTTTTTCCGGAACGAGTTAATTCATGCAAACGATAGCTGGCCGGTGCCCTCCCACTACTGTTAGTCCCAGCATGCCTGACAGCTGTTGATCAAACACTCGGTTGTTTGACCGCCCAACGATCAATAGCTTGTTCTGTGCCTGAAGATGGCTCGTGTAGAGGTGAAACACGTGTCTCCAGTACGACAGCCGATGATGCTGTAGCCACAATGGATACATCAGCACAGGCAATCATGCATCAACTATTGGTGGCGGGTACACTGGGACTGTTGGTGGCAGGTATACTAAAGTTTGCATGATCATGGCAGAAGCACGTATAGTAATCTAGATCTTATACTTAGCACGTATCTTTGACTTCCGCAAAGTAACACGTGAATCTATTTACTACTTGCATTACCGTATTTGATTCAAAATTGCATATATCAATAAGAAATTAGGTACTCAAACCGGGTGTTCAAATTGACGTATACTTTGCGGACCAATGTCAGATCTCTAGTAAAAAGTTTTTAGTAAATTATTTTTAACAAATAATTTATTTTGCACGAGTTAGTGTGTTATAATCATCGAAATATAATTCTCTAAAAACCTAACGCTCCTACATTCACCGCAGCAATATTCTCAAAGGAAACTTCTTGCGACTTGTGACGCAACCGCACGGCTCGAGTGTCACGACAAACTGTCGCGCCGCGCTGTTCATATTTTAAGCCCCGCCCGCCGCGGTACATACATATCGCGTGCAATAATTTTTTGGGATTACTTACGATTCTAGAAAATTATTGTTCATACGTTATAATTATAAAACCGCTAGCCCATCAACATCATCAACTACACTACGGCAGTCGCTGACAGATCGAAAAATTTTAAATATAAAGCAAAGTATGCTTGTGTCAGACAATCCTACAAAATAATATAATAAACAAATGTAAGGTAATTCTTTGTGAATTACATTAAAAGTAGAAACATGCCTTTAGGCAGCTTGAAAAATCTGACACCAGTGTTGGCCACTTACTTACACGAAAAACAAACAAACCAACAAACAAACCAACAAACAAAGTAGAAACTGGATTTGGATGCAGTTTTCAATGTCATCTGCATTTTTTTACACTCTATTCTTGTGTACAACAAGTTTATTTGCTAGGCAAATTATAAAAACCCCCGACTGTCAAGAACACCATCACTAGTGATTAGGGTGTCCCTTATTTTTCGAAGTTTTTTGTTTCTGACGATTAGAACCTATGTTCTAATTTTGTTTATTGGGCCCTAATATAATAATAATAATAATAATAATTCTTTATTTCGGTCAACTAGGAGCCATACATGATTTAGATGATATTACTATAACAAAAATGTCAAAATTAAAATTAAATTAAAAAATAAAAATA